>JAWIIS010000004.1:9821353-12235834 GCA_033682625.1 Helicoverpa zea x Helicoverpa armigera | reverse complement strand
ACCTAACCTAACCTAACCTAACCTAACCTAACCTAACCTAACCTAACCTAACCTAACCTAACCTAACCTAACCTAACCTAACCTAACCTAACCTAACCTAACCTAACCTAACCTAACCTAACCTAACCTAACCTAACCTAACCTAACCTAACCTAACCTAACCTAACCTAACCTAACCTAACCTAACCTAACCTAACCTAACCTAACCTAACCTAACCTAACCTAACCTAACCTAACCTAACCTAACCTAACCTAACCTAACCTAACCTAACCTAACCTAACCTAACCTAACCTAACCTAACCTAACCTAACCTAACCTAACCTAACCTAACCTAACCTAACCTAACCTAACCTAACCTAACCTAACCTAACCTAACCTAACCTAACCTAACCTAACCTAACCTAACCTAACCTAACCTAACCTAACCTAACCTAACCTAACCTAACCTAACCTAACCTAACCTAACCTAACCTAACCTAACCTAACCTAACCTAACCTAACCTAACCTAACCTAACCTAACCTAACCTAACCTAACCTAACCTAACCTAACCTAACCTAACCTAACCTAACCTAACCTAACCTAACCTAACCTAACCTAACCTAACCTAACCTAACCTAACCTAACCTAACCTAACCTAACCTAACCTAACCTAACCTAACCTAACCTAACCTAACCTAACCTAACCTAACCTAACCTAACCTAACCTAACCTAACCTAACCTAACCTAACCTAACCTAACCTAACCTAACCTAACCTAACCTAACCTAACCTAACCTAACCTAACCTAACCTAACCTAACCTAACCTAACCTAACCTAACCTAACCTAACCTAACCTAACCTAACCTAACCTAACCTAACCTAACCTAACCTAACCTAACCTAACCTAACCTAACCTAACCTAACCTAACCTAACCTAACCTAACCTAACCTAACCTAACCTAACCTAACCTAACCTAACCTAACCTAACCTAACCTAACCTAACCTAACCTAACCTAACCTAACCTAACCTAACCTAACCTAACCTAACCTAACCTAACCTAACCTAACCTAACCTAACCTAACCTAACCTAACCTAACCTAACCTAACCTAACCTAACCTAACCTAACCTAACCTAACCTAACCTAACCTAACCTAACCTAACCTAACCTAACCTAACCTAACCTAACCTAACCTAACCTAACCTAACCTAACCTAACCTAACCTAACCTAACCTAACCTAACCTAACCTAACCTAACCTAACCTAACCTAACCTAACCTAACCTAACCTAACCTAACCTAACCTAACCTAACCTAACCTAACCTAACCTAACCTAACCTAACCTAACCTAACCTAACCTAACCTAACCTAACCTAACCTAACCTAACCTAACCTAACCTAACCTAACCTAACCTAACCTAACCTAACCTAACCTAACCTAACCTAACCTAACCTAACCTAACCTAACCTAACCTAACCTAACCTAACCTAACCTAACCTAACCTAACCTAACCTAACCTAACCTAACCTAACCTAACCTAACCTAACCTAACCTAACCTAACCTAACCTAACCTAACCTAACCTAACCTAACCTAACCTAACCTAACCTAACCTAACCTAACCTAACCTAACCTAACCTAACCTAACCTAACCTAACCTAACCTAACCTAACCTAACCTAACCTAACCTAACCTAACCTAACCTAACCTAACCTAACCTAACCTAACCTAACCTAACCTAACCTAACCTAACCTAACCTAACCTAACCTAACCTAACCTAACCTAACCTAACCTAACCTAACCTAACCTAACCTAACCTAACCTAACCTAACCTAACCTAACCTAACCTAACCTAACCTAACCTAACCTAACCTAACCTAACCTAACCTAACCTAACCTAACCTAACCTAACCTAACCTAACCTAACCTAACCTAACCTAACCTAACCTAACCTAACCTAACCTAACCTAACCTAACCTAACCTAACCTAACCTAACCTAACCTAACCTAACCTAACCTAACCTAACCTAACCTAACCTAACCTAACCTAACCTAACCTAACCTAACCTAACCTAACCTAACCTAACCTAACCTAACCTAACCTAACCTAACCTAACCTAACCTAACCTAACCTAACCTAACCTAACCTAACCTAACCTAACCTAACCTAACCTAACCTAACCTAACCTAACCTAACCTAACCTAACCTAACCTAACCTAACCTAACCTAACCTAACCTAACCTAACCTAACCTAACCTAACCTAACCTAACCTAACCTAACCTAACCTAACCTAACCTAACCTAACCTAACCTAACCTAACCTAACCTAACCTAACCTAACCTAACCTAACCTAACCTAACCTAACCTAACCTAACCTAACCTAACCTAACCTAACCTAACCTAACCTAACCTAACCTAACCTAACCTAACCTAACCTAACCTAACCTAACCTAACCTAACCTAACCTAACCTAACCTAACCTAACCTAACCTAACCTAACCTAACCTAACCTAACCTAACCTAACCTAACCTAACCTAACCTAACCTAACCTAACCTAACCTAACCTAACCTAACCTAACCTAACCTAACCTAACCTAACCTAACCTAACCTAACCTAACCTAACCTAACCTAACCTAACCTAACCTAACCTAACCTAACCTAACCTAACCTAACCTAACCTAACCTAACCTAACCTAACCTAACCTAACCTAACCTAACCTAACCTAACCTAACCTAACCTAACCTAACCTAACCTAACCTAACCTAACCTAACCTAACCTAACCTAACCTAACCTAACCTAACCTAACCTAACCTAACCTAACCTAACCTAACCTAACCTAACCTAACCTAACCTAACCTAACCTAACCTAACCTAACCTAACCTAACCTAACCTAACCTAACCTAACCTAACCTAACCTAACCTAACCTAACCTAACCTAACCTAACCTAACCTAACCTAACCTAACCTAACCTAACCTAACCTAACCTAACCTAACCTAACCTAACCTAACCTAACCTAACCTAACCTAACCTAACCTAACCTAACCTAACCTAACCTAACCTAACCTAACCTAACCTAACCTAACCTAACCTAACCTAACCTAACCTAACCTAACCTAACCTAACCTAACCTAACCTAACCTAACCTAACCTAACCTAACCTAACCTAACCTAACCTAACCTAACCTAACCTAACCTAACCTAACCTAACCTAACCTAACCTAACCTAACCTAACCTAACCTAACCTAACCTAACCTAACCTAACCTAACCTAACCTAACCTAACCTAACCTAACCTAACCTAACCTAACCTAACCTAACCTAACCTAACCTAACCTAACCTAACCTAACCTAACCTAACCTAACCTAACCTAACCTAACCTAACCTAACCTAACCTAACCTAACCTAACCTAACCTTTTTTTTTTTTTTTTTTTTTCTCGGGGGGAAATCCTCATGGACTTCCTCCGCCTGGGGAGAGGCGGAGGGGTGTGCCGGACTCTTACCGGCTAAAACCCCCCTGTGTCCTCCTTACACGTGGGCGCGGGGCCGCGGGAATCCAAATTCTTCCGCAGCCCCGCACTGGTGCTGGCCCGCCTTGCGGGCCTCGCCTCGGGCACGGGGGGGTGAGGTGTTAAACTCCCCCGTGCAACGCCTCAGAGGCGCGCGTCGACACCCGCGCGCGCCTCCGCCTCGGGTCCGTTGAATAGGGGGCGGGGACTTCCCCAAGTCCTTCGCCCCTGGACCCGTTCATGGGGGGCGGAAGAGGGCGTTGTCTGCCCTCCTCCGGCGCCCGGAGCGCCTGCTGCGGGCGGGATCGGCAGTTGAAATCTCCCTCTCCCGTTCCGCAGCTTCCTTCTGCGACATCACGTCCTCGCAGAAGGACACCACTGCGTCCCACGACTCTGCGCTGCCGACCATCTTCCGTACCACGGCCGGCAGCGACAGATCGCCTCCTACTTCATTTGTGAGGACACGGCGCTGCTCCTCCCAAGCAACACACTGAACGAACGTGTGTTGCGCCGTGTCCTCCCCGCCATGGACGCAGT
Organism: Helicoverpa zea x Helicoverpa armigera; assembly: GCA_033682625.1. NCBI lineage: Eukaryota > Metazoa > Arthropoda > Insecta > Lepidoptera > Noctuidae > Helicoverpa > Helicoverpa zea x Helicoverpa armigera. Next base: position 12,231,795 of record JAWIIS010000004.1, on the reverse strand, counting down.
GGTGGCACCGAGCGTCCGGCTCCCTGCCTATGCGACACAGGTACTTGCCGAAGCAGCCGTGCCCCGACAGCACCTGCGTCACCCTGAACGACAGGGAGCCGTGCCTTCTCCCGAGCCAGTCGTCGAGCACTGGCCGGATCGCCTCGACGGTGGCGAGGCCGGCGGTAGGGCGCAGAAGCCTCTGCCGCCATTCCGCCACCAAGACCTGACGGAGCTCTGCTCGGCGCTGCGCTATCTGCCGCTGCACCGGCCTCGAGTCCCGTGCCCGCTCTTCCTCGCGCCACCGATACAGCGACGCGAGTACTTTAGCCTCTAGGTCCCAGGGCGGGGATCCGGCCAGGACGCAAGCCGCCTCGTAGGAAATCGTGCGATACCCGCGGACGACTCTGACGGCCATCGCCTTCTGCGGTCTGCGCAGAATGGCTAGAGTGCTGGCCGCCAGGTCCATCGCCCACACAGGGGCCCCATATAGGGCCATGGACCGCACGATTCCCACGTACAACCGCCTACAGGCGGCGCTCGGGCCCCCCATGTTAGGAAGCAACGTTGACAGCGCGCCCGCTGCACCCATCAGCTTGGGCACCAGCCGCCGGAAGTGGGGGCCGAATTCCCATCGGCTGTCGAGCACCAATCCCAGATACTTCATGGTGGACTCGACAGCTATCCGGGCTCCACCGACCACGATGTGTGATCCCGACGGCGAACCTAACCTAACCTAACCTAACCTAACCTAACCTAACCTAACCTAACCTAACCTAACCTAACCTTTTTTTTTTTTTTTTTTTTTTTTTTTTTTCCCGGGGGGAAATCCTCATGGACTTCCTCCGCCTGGGGAGAGGCGGAGGGGTGTGCCGGACTCTTACCGGCTAAAACCCCCCTGTGTCCTCCTTACACGTGGGCGCGGGGCCGCGGGAATCCAAATTCTTCCGCAGCCCCGCACTGGTGCTGGCCCGCCTTGCGGGCCTCGCCTCGGGCACGGGGGGGTGAGGTGTTAAACTCCCCCGTGCAACGCCTCAGAGGCGCGCGTCGACACCCGCGCGCGCCTCCGCCTCGGGTCCGTTGAATAGGGGGCGGGGACTTCCCCAAGTCCTTCGCCCCTGGACCCGTTCATGGGGGGCGGAAGAGGGCGTTGTCTGCCCTCCTCCGGCGCCCGGAGCGCCTGCTGCGGGCGGGATCGGCAGTTGAAATCTCCCTCTCCCGTTCCGCAGCTTCCTTCTGCGACATCACGTCCTCGCAGAAGGACACCACTGCGTCCCACGACTCTGCGCTGCCGACCATCTTCCGTACCACGGCCGGCAGCGACAGATCGCCTCCTACTTCATTTGTGAGGACACGGCGCTGCTCCTCCCAAGCAACACACTGAACGAACGTGTGTTGCGCCGTGTCCTCCCCGCCATGGACGCAGTGGTGGCACCGAGCGTCCGGCTCCCTGCCTATGCGACACAGGTACTTGCCGAAGCAGCCGTGCCCCGACAGCACCTGCGTCACCCTGAACGACAGGGAGCCGTGCCTTCTCCCGAGCCAGTCGTCGAGCACTGGCCGGATCGCCTCGACGGTGGCGAGGCCGGCGGTAGGGCGCAGAAGCCTCTGCCGCCATTCCGCCACCAAGACCTGACGGAGCTCTGCTCGGCGCTGCGCTATCTGCCGCTGCACCGGCCTCGAGTCCCGTGCCCGCTCTTCCTCGCGCCACCGATACAGCGACGCGAGTACTTTAGCCTCTAGGTCCCAGGGCGGGGATCCGGCCAGGACGCAAGCCGCCTCGTAGGAAATCGTGCGATACCCGCGGACGACTCTGACGGCCATCGCCCTCTGCGGTCTGCGCAGAATGGCTAGAGTGCTGGCCGCCAGGTCCATCGCCCACACAGGGGCCCCATATAGGGCCATGGACCGCACGATTCCCACGTACAACCGCCTACAGGCGGCGCTCGGGCCCCCCATGTTAGGAAGCAACGTTGACAGCGCGCCCGCTGCACCCATCAGCTTGGGCACCAGCCGCCGGAAGTGGGGGCCGAATTCCCATCGGCTGTCGAGCACCAATCCCAGATACTTCATGGTGGACTCGACAGCTATCCGGGCTCCACCGACCACGATGTGTGATCCCGACGGCGGCGCGCGTCGGGGGCCATGAAACACCATGGCCTCCGACTTGTTGAGGGCCACCTCCAGGCCCAGGCGCCGGATGCGGTTCACCACCTGTGACACCGCAGCCGTGGCTATCAACGCTGCTTCCCTGTGCGAGCTCCCCCGGGCAGTGACAAGCGTGTCGTCCGCATAACACGTCAAGTCGGCGCCCGACGGGAGTTCGCCTCTCAGCACCCAATCGTAACCGATGTTCCACAGGAGCGGCCCCAGCACCGATCCCTGTGGAACACCGCACGTCATGAGGTGCCGACCGGCACCGTCATGTCCCCGATATGTGACGCATCTACCTTCTAGGTAGGCCCCTACTGTGCGACGGAGGTAGGGAGGCACGCGGTGATATCTCAGTGCCTCCCGAATACAGCTCCAGGGCAGGGTGTTGAACGCGTTGGAGATGTCTAAAGACACCGCCAACACCACCCCACCCCGGGACACCGTCTCCTCCGCCAGGGCTCTCACGCGCATTATGGCGTCTACGGTGGAGCGCCCGCGACGAAAACCAAACTGGTTGTCGTCCAGGTCCGGCCCCTCTCTGCACAAGTGGCTGACGAGGCGATCTGCGATGACACGCTCAAAGAGTTTGCCCGCCTCGTCGAGCAGCACTATGGGCCGGTACGCGGACGGCGAGTCCGCGGGGCGCCCCTCCTTCCTGAGCAGGACCAGCCTCCCCTCCTTCCACACACTGGGAAACTGACCCTGCTCGAGACATGCCGTGAAGAGCCCTCTCAGCTGGGGCTCTAGCTCCTTCAGAGCCAGGACGAGAGCTCGGCCAGGAACTCCGTCGGGTCCGGGCGCCGTGTTCTTAGCCCGGAGCCGCGACACGGCCGCTCTCGTCTCTGCTTGCGTCACCTCGGGGACATCGGTGCTCTCCTCTTCGGGAGAGTCTGTGGCCGAGGGTGAAGCCATCGTCGGGGGAACGTGTCCCGCTCGCTCAGGGAAGAGCGCCAATACGACCGCCCCTAGCAGCTGGGGCTGCATGCTCTGCACCAGTGGAGGCGCCCATGCACGCAGCTTGCCCCGTACCCAACGGTAGGGGCGGCCCCACGGATCCCGATCCAGGGACCCCAGCAGCTCCTCCCTGGCACGCGACTTAGAATCGCCGATGGCCAGCCACAGAGTCTCCTTGGACGCGCTGTACACCTCATACAGCGCGTCCTCCTCGGCGGAAACCCGTCGACGTCGTCTCCGGTATCGTGTGTACTGGCGGCGAGCCGCAACGCACGCGATGCGCAACTGCGCAATCTCGGCGGTCCACCAGTACACCTGGCGCCTTGCGGACTGTTGGCGGACGCGGGGCATGGACGCGTCGCAGATCTGCGTCATCGCCCCGCGAAACCGCAGCGCCACCGCTTCGACGTCGACGGGGCCGTCCGTCGCCGACTCCCAAATCCAGGACTGGACTAAGGCAGCTTCCTCGAGCAGTTCCTTGTCGATGCACTTAAGCGCCCAGCGCGGGCCGTCGTTGATCGGGGCTGTTGGATGGCGGCCGCTCGCGGTCTGGGCAGAGACGTCGAACCGGATATACCTGTGGTCCGACAGCGTCTCCACCTCCACGGCGACACGCCAGTCGCGGACTCGGCTGGCGACAGAGGGGCTAGCGAACGAGACGTCCACTATCGACCCGCCCCGCTGCCGCACGCACGTGTATTCCGAGCCCCGATTCAGGACGACCAGACCGGTCGTCACCGCCCACTCTTCCAGCACCTCGCCCCGAGGGTCAGTGACCGGAGATCCCCACGCCGATGACTTGGCGTTGAGATCCCCGAGCACCAGAACGGGGCGAGGGTGATGGCGGCCTACGACGGCGCCCAACTCGACAAGGAAACCCTCGAAGTCGGCGAGACTCTTGTTGGGGGAGAAATACGCCCCCACAATGACGATGCCGCCCGAGACCGCAGCAACCCAGCCACGGCCCCGAGACGGGTCGGTCAGAGTCCCGCCAATAATGGCCACCAAACCGTCAGCGCACCCCAGCCAGTTGTCACGGGCGGGGATGAAGTACGGCTCGGCGACCACAGCCACGTCAATCGACCACTCTGCCATGCTCTGGAGGAGAAGATCCTGAGCTCTGGCACAGTGGTTGATGTTGCCCTGGAGGAAATGGAGGTGCCCTATTATTGACACTCCATTCCCTCGGCAACGGTCCTGGGCCGGGAGTCGGCCGCGGAGCTACTGGCCTGCGGGGGTGGCGAGGTTTCCCCGGCAGGCTTAGAGCTCCTCTTCTTTTTCTTGGCCTTGCTGGCAGGCGCGCCACAGGCCCCTCCGCCCACTTTGTGTCCCGCTGGCTTCCCCACAGCCGAACACAAGCAGCAGTTTGGCGCCGCGGAACACTGGGCCGCCTTGTGGCCGGGCTGACCGCAACGATAACAGAGGTCGCTGCGGTCAATCTCGGCGGTGCATTTTGCCCGGACGTGCCCCTTCTCCAGGCACCGGAAGCACCGCAAAGCCCGGGGCTGCAGGAGTTTCACCCTCGCTGCAACCCAGCCAACCAGCAATCTGCCACTATCGGCGATCTTTTTCGCCGACGCTACAGGGCACCGAACCCAGACTACGCCGAGTCCGGTAGCGTCAACGCGTATGTCGCCGGCCCGCACCTTGTCCGGCGGACACTCTCCGCCACGAGCAACGGCCGCCGCCACCTCCTCAGAGGTCACGGAGTCGTCCAGGCCAGCAATCCGCACTTCTGCGGTTTTCATTGGCCTGGAGACCCGGACGTCCTCTGGGTTGAGGACCTCCTTCATTTTGGCGGCCAGAGCGTCCGCCTTCTCGACGCTGTCGCTCGCAGCACCAGCCACCTCAAACAGCCGCGCACCCGTGGCAGCCTGCCTGAGGGTGACGGACTGGAGGCCAAGATCTGCCAATTTTATCTTGGCCTTGGCCTCGGCAATCACCGACTGGTACGTAACGCCGCGCTCCGCAGCTCCGGGCTGGAGCGTTAGCGTAACAGCCTCAGAACGAGGCGCACGTATCGCCGGCGCATTGCGACCGCCGGTCTTTTTGGCAGTCCGTCGCGCAGGCTGCGCAACTGCGGCGCGCGCTGCTGCTGGTGCCGCGGCCTTTTTGGCGGCTTTGCGGGCCTTCTTGCGGCCCACGACTTTCGCCCAGGTCTCACCCTTGGACCCGGCAGTCGTGGGCTGAACACTCGACGGGGTTCCCTCCACGGGCTTTTCAACACCCTCCGCGGGCTTCCCCTTTTGAGGCGCAGGTCTCGGCGGCTCCTCCGTCCTCCGTTTGTCCGCCGCTAATGTCGGCCGGAGGATTGGCTCCTGCGGAAGGCGCCGAGAGATGGCCTCGATGCGAGCGTTCATCATGCTCCCGCACTGGAGCATGCAGAGCCGAACAATGCGCTCGACCTCATCGTCGGTGTGCGCGCTTGTCGGTCCCGGTGCGGGAGTGGGAGTCGCCATGGGCGGAGTGGCGACGGCGGCAGATTGTGGCTGCTGCTGCTCGCTCAGCGCAGCCACTTGCCGCCGGAGATCCTCCAGATCTCTTCGGAGGCGGCTGTTCTCCTCCTGCAACTTAGTGACCTCGTCTGAGGCCGTTCGGTTGAGGAGGTCTCCAACCGCCTCCTTGATGTCGGCGGCTGCCTCCTTGAGGGCGCGGGTGAATGTGCCCTTCAGGTTGCCGGACTGCGTGGCAACCTTCAGGACGACATCCACGCCGCCCAACACTTGTTGGCTTAACGCCACCGCCGACATCTCCAACCTAACCTAACCTAACCTAACCAGTCTGCTGGCAGCCACCACCGCGAGCGCCACGTTTTTTCCGCGCTCCGTCTCTAAAAATCGGGAAAAAAAGGTTTTTTCGCTTAAAAATACAAGTGTCATATATTTACGTACGCGTCTCAGTGAGCAGAACACATTTGTGAAAACCGCCCGGAAATCGGAGAAAGTGTGTGAAAGTTGTGCCCGAAAAACCGAGATTTTTGGTGTTTTTCCGAAACGCTGCAGAAACAAGATCGACAACCCCCCTCTTTTTTGGGGTCAAAATAACCGGCTTGAGGAGCCCCGTCCACTGGACACCATCCGGGATTTTTCCGGTGGAAAAATACCGACGTAATCCCGGAAAAACATCTACCACGTGCCACATGGTTCGACTGCCGTCATAGGTGGAACGGCGTGCCATATACCAAACTACGCGTCTTTGAAAGACGAGTCTCCTGACACCTGGATCAAGAAAATCGGACCACCCTGGACGGAGTTACAGCCCTTCGAAGGTTGGAAAATTCACGTATATCTTTAGTGCCATTTTCCCGCAAAACAAGATCGATAACAACCCATTTTTATATTTCCATTAAATAGTAGACTACCTTAACTTCATTTCCCCAAAATTTCAGATTTTTCGGCTCGGTAGTTTAGTCAAAATTGAAACTTTAGTCCATAGTGTAAATTCCAAAACAAATAAATTTCGAAATACTAGCCCCCCTATAAATAAAATTCTAAAATTTATTGTCACTTGTGGTTGTCCAATCAGCCCTTTATCTTATTAAAATCATAAATATTTTCTTAATTTAGTCCCAAAATAAAAACAAGGATATTTGCGGTTGTTGTGGGAAGGTGGCACAGAGAACACCCCACAGAAGAGGGTGAAGACGTGGTTGCGCGCAGACGCAAATTAGACTATAAGATAGATAAGGCTCTAGTGCATAAGTTAGTTTTTAATTTGGAATTTTTGGACTATTTTTCGAGTCACTAGACCTTTTTGAAAGTTTTGTTTACAACGGCAGAAACCGCAAAACAAAGTTAATAACGAGATCGCAAATCGAAAATCGACTTCCAGAATAATAAGATTTCTTAAATTTTTTATATAGGACTGTATAGGGCTTGGTGAAAAACCACCCCCTACGTCGTTAAAATTTTCAAAAACACCCTTGAACAGGGTAGAAATTGGCCTTAAATATACAAAACTCAAAATGACCCAGGGCGCAAGAACTGCTCATAGAGGCCGGCGATAGGAAAGTTGCTCTGGCGTTGCTCCAGGAGCCGTATGTGGGCGGGATCCGGAAGATGCGAGACTACCACGGAGTTAGAATCTTCCAGAGCGCCGACCAAGGAGAAGGAACTGTAAAGTCGGCAATAGCCGTCTTCAATCATGACCTAGACGTACTACAGTGTCCAGAACTTACCACCAACAACATCACGGTGGTAAGGATCCGTACTCGCGCCTGGGAGATTGCGGTAGTCTCGTTCTACTTTGAACCGGACCAGCCCATAGAGCCATACTTGGAGCAACTAAGGCGGATTCGAGAGGAAATGGGTCACTTAAATATAATAGTCGGGGGCGATGCGAATGCAAAGAGCACCTGGTGGGGTAGCTCAATCATCGACGGCAGGGGTGAAGAAGTCGCGGGCAGCTTCGAGGACATGGGCTTGCAGGTACTCAACACCGGCAATACTCCGACCTTCGACACCTTCAGAGGAGGAAAGCAGTTCACCAGCTTTGTTGACCTCACAGCCTGCTCGGAGGGACTCCTCGGTCTAATCGAGGACTGGAGAGTCGAGAGCGGCATCACGAGCTCGGACCACAACGGTATAGTCTTCAAAATTAAATTAGAAAAATCAAAAGGAATTAACATCAACAGGCAAACTAGGATATTTAACACCAAAAAAGCCAATTGGAGTCAATTTCGTGAGAAATTGGCCCAATTGGAAGAAGTGCATCAAATTAATAGCTTTGAAATAAACAAAATTAATAACACAAAATCATTAGATCAAACAATTCAAAATTATATCAACATAATAACTGAAACAAGTCAGGAAACCATTCCTAAAATTAAAAATAATAGCCTAGTCAACTTACCGTGGTGGTCAACCGAGCTCGTCGAAATAAAGAACGAGGTCAACACTAGGAGACGCCGCATACGTTGTGCTGCAAAGATCCGGAGACAAAAGGTCGTTGATGAGTACCTGCAAGCAAAAGAAAAATATGAACACGAAGCAATGAAAGCACAAGTGCAAAGTTGGAAGGGGTTCTGTGAGAAACAGGATAGGGAGGGGGTATGGGAGGGGATCTATAGGGTTATCGGTCGCACCGCAAAAAGATGTGAGGATGTGCCCCTGGTCAAGGACGGACTGCCATTGAGCCCAGAAAACTCAGCGCGGCTCCTGGCGGAGACCTTCTACCCCGTGGACTCGGAAGAGGGCGAAACCGAGGACCACCGCCGTACTCGTGAAGATGCCGATCGTTTGAACGTGTGGTCGCATGATGAGCACCATGACCCACCGTTCACGCTACTGGAACTGAAAACGGCGGTGGATAGCTTCAACCCAAAAAAGGCACCCGGGGCGGATGGTCTCACCGCCGATATCTGCGCCCAAGCCATCTTCCACGATCCGGGAATCTTCCTCGCCCTGGCCAATAAATGTCTGGAGCAGGGACACTTCCCCGGAGCCTGGAAGGAGGCCACAGTGGTGATCCTCCGGAAGCTAGGGAAAGACACCTACACCGCCCCAAAGTCTTACCGACCCATCGGCCTATTACCTGTCCTGGGCAAAATCCTGGAAAAGTTGATGGTAGCTCGTCTCAAATGGCACCTAATCCCGCGGCTCAGTACTCGCCAGTTTGGCTTCATGCCACAAAAAAGCACCGAGGACTCCCTCTACACCATGATGCAACACATCAAGGAAAAACTAAACGACAAAAAGCTGATCACTGTTGTCTCTCTTGATATAGAGGGAGCCTTCGACAGCGCATGGTGGCCGGCCATCAGGACCAGACTGGCTGAGGAAAAGTGCCCGGTGAACATAAGAAGGATGATAGACAGCTACCTCAACGACAGGTGTGTCCGGGTCAGGTACGCCGGAGCGGAGTGCCGCCGGGACACGAACAAGGGATGTGTGCAGGGGTCCATCGGAGGCCCAATCCTCTGGAACCTGGTGCTGGATCCCCTGCTAAAAGGTCTTGAACAGCGAGGCGACTACTGTCAGGCTTTCGCTGACGACGTCGTCCTCATTTTCAGCGGGGATACAGCACTCGAAATCCAAAGACGTGCCAATGCCGCCCTCGAGTATGTTCGGGGGTGGGGCATCAGAAATAAGATGAAGTTTGCGCCACACAAAACATGCGCCATGGTTGTAACCAGGAAGCTTAAGTACGATGTCCCCCTCCTGAGCATGGGCGGGGTCGCCATTGGCATGTCAGAGGAAATAAAGATACTGGGGCTCACTGTGGATCACAAGCTCACATTTAACACCCATGTCGCAAATGTCTGTAAGAAGGCCATTAATATCTATAAACAGTTGGCCAGAGCGGCAAAGGTGAGCTGGGGTCTACACCCCGAGGTGATCCGCAGCATCTACACGGCGGCGGTGGAACCGGTGATTCTGTACGCGGCTAGCGCCTGGGCGCCAGCAGCCAAGAAAGTCGGTGTGCAGAAACTCCTAAATTCGGTCCAGCGAGGGTTCGCTCAGAAACTGTGCGGAGCGTACCGCACCGTCTCACTGCATTCGGCACTTGTGCTGGCGGGGTTGCTCCCGCTCGACCTCAGGATTCAGGAAGCAGCAGCGCTGTATGAAAAGAAAAAGGGAGTAACTTCGCTGGCCGGTCGTGAGGTGGAACGAGTGGTAGCGTTCGCAGACACGCCACACCCGGCGAAACATACGGCCATGGGGTTCGTGAGCTTGGTAGATCAGTCTCATGTGGAGTCCCACAACAGCCAGGACATACGGTTCTTCACAGACGGCAGCAAGATCGAGGGCAAGGTCGGAGCAGCACTCTCCCTTTGGGATAGAGAGGCCGAGATCAAGTCCTCGAAACTCAGTCTGCCGTCTTGCTGTACTGTCTACCAGGCAGAACTCCTGGCCATATGCGTAGCCACCAGGCAAATACTGCGACGCCGGGAGGGCACTTTCGGAATATATAGTGACTCGAAGGCAGCTCTGCAAACAGTCACTAATCAGAGTGCCCTCCACGCCCTGGCAGTGGAAGCAAGGGCGAACCTTAACGTGGCCTTATCTCAGGGCAAAAATACATCCTTGTTCTGGATAAAGGCACACGCTGGACTGGAGGGAAATGAGCGCGCCGACCACCTGGCCAAGGAAGCGGCCTTAAAAAGCAAAACCAGGCCAGATTACGACCTCTGCCCGGTTTCATTCGTCAAGCGGCAGATCCGATTGGAGTCGCTGGGCGAATGGAATCGGAGATACGAAAACGGAGCGACAGCGGGGGTCACAAAGATCTTTCTGCCCGACGCTGCGGACGCGTACAGGATCGTCAGAAAAATTCTACCACGTGGGGTAATAACACAAGTGCTGACGGGGCACGGCGGGTTCTCCGAATACTTGCACCGCTTCAAGTGTAAGGAGAACCCATCGTGCATCTGCGACCCCAGTGCGATCGAGTCTGTCCCCCACATAATCCTCGAATGCCCTATCTTCGCGCGGGAACGGTGGACACTGGAACAGGAATTAGATATAGAGCTGAGCCCGCAAAACATTAGCCACATAATGCACAAACGAAAAGCAAGAGAAAAATTCCTAGAGTATGCCGAAACAGTTGCAAATAAAATAATACGTAGGAATAAAGAAGCCTGACCCATGCTTCCACCTTATTAGAAATAGTATGGCCTGGTAAGCATGGGGTATAAACAAAAGATCGTCAATTTATTACATATATACAAAAATATTTAACATTTATTTATACAATTATACACAAATATTTATAATTTAAATTTTTACAACTATACACAAATATTTATAATTCAATTTTTACAATTATACAAAAATATTAATTTTTAACAATAATACACAAATACCTATAATTTAATTTATACAACTATATACAAATATTTATAATTAAATATATACAAATAATAATACTGTACCATATACAACTATACACAAAAATGACAATGTACTATATACAAAACAGATCTTATTAGGTATAAATACTGAGATTATATGACATAGAAAACACATGAACTACTTTATAAAATATAAATATATACAATTATTAATTTTATTTTATCTATTTAAATATAAATGAATATTTATTATAAACAAATATTTATTTGAAACGATCTAAGATTCCACGTATCATCAAAAAATAACTCAAGTTAAAACAAAGGAAACAGACTAAAAAGGTCTCTGACCACGTCAGGGGAACAAGGGACGGCAGGAGTGGGTTTTAGCCGGTAAGAGTCCGGCACTACCCCTCGGGGTGTCCATGAGGATTTCCGACTCCTGCCACAAAAAAAAAAAAAAAAAAAAAAAAAAAAAAAAAAAAAAAAAAAAAACCTAACCCTGAAGCGCTCAAACGCCGGGAAAACACATTCGGCATCTTCAGCGACTCTATGGCGGCCCTGCAGACAGTTGCTTACGTCAGTGCTCCCCATCCTCTAGCAGTGGAAACAAGGGACACCATACGCCGCTGCAAGCTCCAGAACAAGAGTGTCTCCTTGTTCTGGATAAAGGCCCACGCAGGATTGGAGGGCAATGAGCGAGCTGATCAACTCGCAAAGGAAGCCGCCCTGAAGTCGAAGAAGAAGCCGGACTACGACCTATGCCCCATCTCATTCGTCAAGCGGCAGATACGTATGAGGTCGCTTGACGAAAATTGACCTCACGTACATAAGGACACAAATCTTCACTGGGCACGGTGGATTCTCCTCATATCTGACACGATTTAAATGTAAGGAGAATTCATCGTGTGCCTGTGAACCTGGAGTCGAGGAGACCGTTGCCCACATCCTCCTGGAGTGCCCAATTACCGAGAGAGCACGTTTTGAGACGGAGCAGGAGTTGACAATGAGAGCTAAAACAGACAGACCGAAGTTTTTAGACTATTGTGAAAAAATAGTAAATTTAGTAATAAGTAGAAATAAGCTGTAAATATGGATACTTACCTCTATAGTGAGTATATAGTTTAAGTACCAAAATATGGAAAAAAAAAAATGTATAAATATATATATAATAATAGATACGGAAAGCTCCAAACAAAAGAAATACTGGGCCATGTGCACTGCTTAGCTGTAAATTAGACAATAAATAAATCACCATAGATATTATTTAGTTCAAAGATGTTAGCTATAGAAATGTGTGTAAGAAAAAAAAAAAAAAAAAAAAATTAAACAAATCGCAGCAAAGAGCTCTGACAACGTTAGAGGACAACTTGCGAGGCAGGAGTGGGTTTTAGCCGGTAAGAGTCCGGCACTACCCCTCGGGGTGTCCATGAGGATTTCCCAGTCCTGCCACAACAAAAAAAAAAAAAAAAAAAAAAACCTAACCTAACCTAACCATATATAAATTTATAAATACAACGGTATTTACACGGGGACACACAAGGAGCGACTTTTAACTTGTGCTCATGGCCAAGACAATATTATTGTAATGTGAACAAAACTATTGATATAGTCACAAAATATTGATTTATTATTACGAATATAGTTGAACAGGACTTGGCTTCTATGCGATCTCAAAACTTTTTACGGTGGAAGAATTGCGTACAGGCTTGGCTTTTTTTTACATTTAATGTTTTTGGTGGGATCTAATTTATTTTTGGTATATATTTGTCATCAAAACGTTGTGTAATGGCAACAATGGCATCCGTAAAATATAAAATTAAAAAGTTGAGCTGTCAATAAACCGGAAATGAAAAATCAGCTGGTAAGAATCCAGCCATTTTGCTAATTAGCGGGTTAAACAAGGGTGTGAGGCTACTTAATTTGACAACTCATTTAAGACATTGCTATGAAAATGATTTAGTTAAGCCACGTTTATAAGTAAGATTTATTCTTAAACACCCCTTAAGGCTCAATTCACACCAAAAGAGCGGCGAAGGGCAGCGAAACGAAGCGCGGTTTGAGTGTCATTTGAATTTTTACTTTATTCCCATTACTATAATGTATATTTTCGCATGAGAAACTCGAAAGAGTCGCGCGGATGCCCGCGGCGCGACTCGTTCCCGCGCTTCGCTTCGCTGCCCTTCGCCGCTCTTTTGGTGTGAATTGAGCCTAAGTATAACTTATTATTTAATTCACGTTTATAAGTAAGACTGTAAATATGTGCACCTAAAGTAGCACGTAAACAACATTTTTTTTTTAAATAAACTAAAAACTTTTCGAAATCGTCGAATTTTCGAATCGAATATCTTTTAGAATCAAATGGGTTTATTTCAGAGATAGATGGCACTATCACATGTTTTTTTTTTTTAAGTACTAGTTATACTAAGCTATGTAACGAAACCATAGCGCGATTTAGACCAGGACAACGCCATCTATCGAGCGAGCATGCAGTATTTATCGCACTGCATTCTATGAAAGATTTTATCATTATTCATTTCATTTAACCTAGTTTTTTTTCATATGTATTTAATTAATATTTAATACATAATAACAATATAACACACTATGTAACAATAAGGGTCAATTCTCACTGAAAGAGCAGCGGCCGGCAGCGGCTGTAAGAGCGCGGCGCCGCGCGGCCCGCCGCGCTCGCGCTCAATCCCTTGCATTTACGGCCGCTGCCGGCCGCTGCTCTTTCAGTGGGGATTGACCCTAAAACTAATAGTAACATTTTGTACATAAATAAATAACAAAGTTATCAATGCAGTCAAAATTCATTCACAATGTTCTTGAAAAACCGCAAATATAAATTTGTTTCCCATTTTTTATTAAGTTTTAAGGTTTTTATAATTTTCCCTTTATATGTAGCTAATAACCTATCTTGGTGCCAAATTTGAAGGTTCTAAGTTTGCTAGAAGTACCTTAGATTTTTGATGATCGGTCAGTGAGTCAGTGAGTGACAAAATGGTGTAACTTTGATCGCTCATTACTCGTAAACTATTTATTCAAATGTCTTGTAATTTTGAGACTGAGCTTGTTCTAATACTTACTCTTGGTCATCGAAAACCTAAACTCCTAGCTTTGTCCACATGGAAGATACAGGGGGGTGACATAGCCGCGAAACGCTTCGAGAAGAGATGGTACGGCCGTGCCCGCTTTGCTCGAGTCTTGGCGAGGGCACTGCCGTGCCCTCAGATTCATTATTGAATGACAGAAAAGGATTAAAACGTTTATTTCCAACAAATAATAGCGGAATGCCACATACGCTTCAATCGTAATCGAGTCGTGATTGGATCTCAGTCGAATCGAATCGTATGCCGCTTAACTAAAATTAGGAGAATCGGGCCCCAGGCCGTGTCCGGAGCGTGCCGTGTACCTACGTGGCTCGCACGGGGCACGGATGTGAAATGTTACGTACATTTTGTATGAAGCAGTTTATATTACACAGTGTATGATCCGTGGCCCGCCCGGGCCACAAACGACGCTCGCCTTTAGAATTTCGTAAAAGCCATGACATGGCACGGCACGGCTCCGGCCTAATATAAATCAACCCATAGTTTTACGGGAATACGATTTTGTCGCGCTTTTGATTAGTTATAGTTGATTTTCATATTAAAACCAAGTCTTGTTATTTCTTTGTTAAATAAACCTGCTTCTGGTTCTTAAAATTAAGGTTATTTTCTACCTGTATACTTACTTCCATAGTATTATTTTACTCTTTGCTTACTTCATTCCTCTTCTGTCAGTCTGTGTTAGAAACTGACATTGACATTTGACAATTTATTTATTTCAATCATTTCAATGTCAGTCAGGGTCAGCAATTGCTAGGTAAATATTTCAGAAACAAACTTTGTGAAATCAATGATATTGCAGTGGGCTGAACTTTTAAAGTCAAGTAATTGGATCCAGCCCGATCTACGATAGCAGAATACTGTGTTAGTTACACGTTTAAATATATTTTAATGTTTTTGTGTATCTGAATGTTTGGTCAGTGGGTATCCTTGGCGGCGGGGTTTACCGATAGTCTGCACAGACTGGGGGCACCGAGCAGGTGCACGAGCGTAAGCTTCTGGTGTCTAGTGAGCTGACTTCATATTGTTATTAGCACTCGCGCACAGAGACATTCTACTATCCATAGAACTGCGTTTGTTAAATTCGTTTGGGTCGCGGAAATTCACAATGTGAGTGTTACCGGCCAAACCCGATTTTAGGATAAATTATTTTGAACTAGGCTATCCTAGTTAATCCTATCGCGTATAGGAAGAACTAGTTTAGCCTAGGCTAACCTAGTTTGTCTGGAAATCTGGTTTGGCCGGTAACATGACCACCGCAGTCGCTGACGTTCAGACCCAAAAGTGCATCACAGTAGTCTCTAATTAAAATAATACATATATTTTTATATTTTACTTCATTGATGAAAAAATATACCATATTTTTCTACTGTCATAGATATTGAATGGCAGATAGAGCAGCAATCAAGTGATAATCTTTAGTGAAGTGACTGTCGTGTTAAGCACCACCTCAATTTAAAAATGGGTATTTGTGACATTTCTTGATTTTGATCATTATCATTACTTTTTCAAAATATCATGAGATTCATAGTTAAAGGACAATGGGCGATTCCGGTCCAAATGTCCACCACGAACGAGACCTATATGGCTAGATAGCCCGTTAAATATAGAACATTTTTTGCTATGAAAGTAAAAAAAAATATAATGCCAGAAAAAAGTTATAGCAAAATCAAATAAAACATTTTATAATGTCAGGACACCTTTTAACACACGGTCGGTTAGCCCCATGCTAAGTTATTAATTAACTTGTGTTATGGGTGCTAACACAACTGATAAACTACATATAGCTACACATATACATATTTATAAATACATATTGTAACACCCAGACCACGGCCAACAAGCATGCTCATCACACAAATGTCGACCGCACCGAGAATCGAACCCGGGACCTCAGGTTCGGCAGTCCGGCGTGGTGACCATTGCGCCATCAAGGTCGTCAAAATAAAAAAAAGGTTTTATAGATTTTTTCAATTACTTTTCGTGATGTTCGATTTTCGTACTTTCTGTAACTTCTGACAAAATAGAATTGTTCATTATTAGAGAGAAGACACCACCAGTTACATCGAACTTTCTTAGATCCAGGCACCGCTGAATATATTCAAGCACTTCTGGCGCCTCAATTGGTTAGTGATTCGTACATCCATCGGGCAAAAAATATGGGCTGATTTTTTTTTTACTTTCTTAGTAAAAGTTACTCTAAATTAAGTGGACTATTTAATTATATAGGTCTCGTTCGTGGTGGACATTTGGACCAAACTTCATACATTCTTGCTTTGTTTGATACATGTGGGGCTGCTACAGGCCTCTAGTTTCCATTTAGACTCATACCATGTCATAGTTATCTGTCACGCATTGCCCTTCTATCAAATGGTAGTAGGAGATGAATCTACTATGAACGTCAATAGCTGATTTATGCTAATTGAACATTTGAACAAAGAAAACTGTTGTTGACAGTGAAACAATGTACCGGTGTTAATTAATGTAATTATATTTATTTATAGTTATTATTATTATTTTCAGCTAATGTTCTGGGTGTAAGCTATTACAATTCCTATAATGCCGAAATGCTCACTGAAGACAAGGTAAGTCAATTATTCAGTCTCTTGCGTGTGAAGTTAAAATAAAATGCCTTGAATCCTCATTGACACAAACACTTCTTTATATGACTTTTATTAATAATGTAATATCATCCTCCGAGCCTTTTTCCCAAACAATGTTGGGGTCGGCTTCCAGTCTAACCGGATTCAGCTGAGTACCAGTGCTGTGTATTAATAATGTAATATAAATATACATTTAACTTTCAAGATTTGCAGAACAAATCTATACTAATATTGTAAAGCTGAACAGTTTGTTTGTTTGCTTGAACATGCTAACCTCAGGAACTACTGATCCGATTTGGAAATAATAGCCCATTTGTAGGCTATATATCAGCACACCATGACTTATAGGAGCGGAGCAGTAATGAATAATGTTTCAAAATCAGGGGACTTTGTTCTATTGAAAGCAACTGTAATGTTAGCACACATGTCTAGATTTTAAGATATAAAGTTGTATTTTAGTGTGAACTTTGATAAAAATGAATAAATGATTTAATTTTGAAATGATTTGAAAGAGCTTCTGCTGCGTGCCTGCATAAACGGTTAAACTTTCGCAAAAAGGATATATCACAGAAATGTTTCTAATAGTTCTGAAATCAATGAATTTTATATTCTAGTCAGATAGCGCATCAATTTACTCATTCACACTTAATGATTCTCCATAAGAAAGGCAATAAAACCGATATTAACAACTACACACCCATTAGCCTGATCTCGCACCTTTACAAACTATTTATTAAAGTTATACACAACCGCATAAGAGGCCAACAAGATCAGCATCAGCTAGTCGAACAGGCCGGAGTTCGCCCTTCTTTCTCCACAACTAGGGCTGCCATCTCGAATTTCGCCAAACCCGGACAAACATTAAAGAAACCCGGACATTTGGCGACATTTGGCGACACCCGGGCATTTTTTCCCCGAACGAGTACGATTTTTTTTTTTTTTAACAAAATAATACCTAATTTGTAATCCATTTACTATTAACATATACTAAAATTCAATGAGGTGCTTCCTTACATGAAATGCCTTGAATTCATGAATTCTTGAAACCCCGCCCGGACGGTCCCCGGACGGCCTCCAAACGAGGACAATACCGGGGAAACCCGGACGGATGGCAGCCCTATCCACAACCAACAAAATAAATAAATAAACTGACCATATATTTGCATTGAACCAAATAATAGAAAAATGCAATGAATATCGCAAACCAACCTGGCTATTGTGGACTACTTCAAGGCTTGTGATATTTTCAAACACTCAGCGATTTTTACCTCTTTACGCTCGCAAAATGTAAATGCCACATATATCAAGCTTTTGGAGTTGATCTACAGAGCCAGTACAGCGTCAGTGAAGCTTCTTCCCCCAGGATCATCATTTCACATAGAAAAAGGTGTGAAACAGGGTGATCCACTGTCACCAAACCATCCTCCGAGCCTTTTTCCCAATCCTGTTGGGGTCGGCTTCCAGTCTAACCGGATTCAGCCGAGCACCAGTGCTTTACAAGAAGCGACCGCCTATCTGACCTCCTCAACCCAGTTACCCGGGCAACCCGATACCCCTTGGTTAGACTGGTGTCAGACTTACTGGCTTCTGAACTAGCCGTTACTACCCGTAACGACTGTCAAGGTTGTTCAATGACAGTCGGGACCTACAGTTTAACGTGCCATCCGAAACACAGCCAATGGTGTCTAAGATATACTTAGAAAGTACATACAAACTTAGAAAAGTTGCATTGGTACTTGCCTGACCTGGGATCGAACCCGCGCCCTCATACTTGAGAGGTTGGTCTTTTACCCACTAGGCCACCACGACTTTTTTTTATATACAAAGAGGTTTGGTGACTTTTTTCCACTGTCACCAAACCTCTTTGTATATAAACCGTTGTTATTGTTGTAAATATGTTCCAGGATACTACAGCTTCGGGTTATAACGTGCATGTTTGCAATATTGTTTTTGAAAGCATTTATACACTTCTTTGTGACATATGGCATATACAACTACCCACATCTACCCGCTGACGTGTTGGAAACCCAGCTGTACAAGCGCACAGCACCAAGTCTCGTGCTTCACAAATCCAAACCTGATTGCAAATATGATGAAATACTGAAAAGCACCAGCTCTGTACAAAATTGGGAAGTACCAAAAAAATTCGACGACTTCTCAGCAAAAGGTCTAGTGAACGGGACATATGTCCCCGAGCACTGCAACCCCCTGTTCAGTGTGGCCATCATCGTGGCGTACCGCAACCGACAGAGCCAGCTGGACGTGTTCCTGCCGTACATGCACAACTTCCTGCGCCGGCAGAACATTCACTACAGGTGAGTAGGTAGGGTCGGTCAGTGGGGGTGCCAGCTCACAGCTCAGGTGACAGCTCGGCGTGTCGTTGCAGGCTGTACCTGGTGGAGCAGCAGGACGAGAAGACGTTCAACAAGGGCGTGCTGCTGAACGTGGGCGCGCGCGCCGCGCTGCGCGACCGCTTCCCGTGCCTCGTGCTGCAGGACGTGGACCTGCTGCCGCTCGACGCCGGCAACCTGTACGCCTGCGCCGCCGAGCCGCGCCACCTCAGCGCCAGCATCGACAAGTTCCGCTTCGTGCTGCCCTACGACTACCTGGTGGGCGGCGTGCTCGCCATCAAGGCGGACCACTTCCTCGCCGTCAACGGCTTCTCCAACAGATTCGAGGGCTGGGGCGGCGAGGATGATGACTTCTCATGGAGATTAACTAACCACAAATTAGATATTGTTAGGTAAGTCATTCCCTGATAACACAATTGGCGTATGTATGTCTGTGTACAAAAATCTGATTGGAAGGCCTCTGCCTCGAATTTTGCGGGCAGCGGGGCGGCGGCGGCGGCGGCGGCGGCGCGGGAGCGGCAGGATCTTACGCGTATAGTCAAATGGACCGGCCCTCGAATACAGCGGCGCGGCGGCGGGCAACTCAGTGACCGCCCGCGCCGCCGCCGCTGCTGCCCCGCTGCCCGCAAAATTCGAGGCAGAGGCCGAAAAATTTGGGTTTATTCTATTGCGTTATTTAGTCTGTTGCTTTACGTACTCAATGCCAATAATGGCTGGAATATGCTCACAAGTGGAAAAAGCAACACGAATAAAATAAGACCAAACACGAGGTAGTACGTATCGTTGAGTTCGAGAGTTCTTAGTCTCCCTGAAACCTCCATCCCAGATCCTAGGCCAGATCTAAACCGTTTAGTTTCCTCGATTTCTCAGAGTTTCCGTCATCAAATTTTAGACCGGATGACAATAGGGCAATTTGAGAAGTAAAACCTTTCAAAACAAATAATTGTTTAAATAGGTTGGCAAACAGTGGAGTTTTGCGTGTACAAACATAAAAACAGTACAAACGAAATGAGAACCTCCTCCATCCATTGACTCCATTTTGGGAGACAGTAAAAAAATGTTGTAGAATACCTTGTACCTGTCATTTAACATAGTACTACTATCCATTCTTCTAAATCGGTTCAACGTCAATTAACAACCTTCGCGTTTTTAATATAAACCAGTTGCCACCAGCGGTTTACATACTTCACGCACCTGGATAAAAAGTAGGCTACCTCGACAAATGGGCTATGAAAGAGAATTGAGTAAATGTTGTAGTAGTGGTAAAGGCGTATGCCGTGGCAGGTTCCCGCGGCAGCTGTCGCGCTACACCATGCTGCGGCACCGGCAGGAGGCGCGCAACAGCCAGCGGCGCCGCATCATGCGCGAGAACCGGCAGCGCGGCGCCGCCGACGGGCTCAGCAGCCTGCCGCGCGTCGCCGTCTCGCTCGCCGCCAACCGCCTCTTCACGCTCGTCGCCGTGCGATTATAACGTCGTGCTACACTCTATGTGCCGCCTCAGGTATTCACATCCTAGAGCCCTTTTACATTCCGATATTACTAACAATAGTTTATGAATGCAAAACATGATAGGTCCTCATCACAAATGCCTTTACTTTTTTACTCACACCAATAACTACGAGACGTCGAAATTGATAAATTTGCAAAAATGTGAGTGTAAAATAACACAATCTATCTCTAGTTTAAAATCCGACGATAGTTTATAATTTTCTTAGGAAAATAAACTTACGTAGGTATCTTATTATTTTCCAGTGACATGGACTTATTTAATAAAAACTGGGGCCCGATTCTGCTAAGTAAATAATGTCACGTGTTACGGACAAAAGAGTGACAACATTTTTTTTACTGATGATACAGATATGTTCTGTTAATGATTCTGGACCACAAGTTTTTTTTTGTGCACTGCTTAAAATTCATTCATATTATTTCATATACATTCATACATATTATTCATATATTTTATATATATTTATAATATCGAGCAAAAATTAGGAAAATAATTACGTGTGCTATACAGCTATACAGTAGGAGGCTCTACAACCATATTGCAATCATAAATCATTTATAGACAATGTGACACATGATTGAATCACAAAGGACAAAAACGTTTCTATCAAAGAAAAAAATAGCGGAACATACGCTTCAATCGTAATTGAGTCGTGATTGGATCTCAGTCGGATGTGAATCGTACGTCGCTTAAGTAAACTAAGCAGAATCGAACCCATGAAGTAAAAAAGCGTCATGACATTAAAAATAGATTCTAATTAGTTCGTTGTTTATATAAGCAAAAAAATATTAGATACGATTTTTATATTTTAACTAACATTAAATATTTGCTAATAACGCAATAGACTGTCAGGACTGGGCACCTTTTTTGTTGTTTGTTTGTGGGAAAAAAGAAAACTATTTGTTCATTATTTGATTACTTTTTTCATTGAACATGCGTTTTTGTTGTTTCAGTTAGGAATGCTGTAGGTGACGCGTATTAGACGCGCGGCGCCGCCGCCTGTCGCCACAAGCCTACAACTACTACAACTACTGACCTGTGATACTATTTGTTAACTCCTGTAAAAATAGCACTGGTCTCATAAGTTTTAATTCTGAAATATGTATAAATACTTAGGTGTAAGTGAGTTTGTGAAAGTGATCTTGAGTAGGGCTCGCACACGGACGCGGCGTGGCAGAGGATCCATCAGCTGCGCAGCTGCATGTCCTGTTACTGTTTCAGCCTTTTTATCGTCCCACTGCTGGGCACAGGCCTCCTCTCACATGGAGAAGGATTGAGCATTAATCACCACGCTTGCTCAATGCGGGTTGCTGATTTCAGACTATATATATAGTCCAGGTGTCCTCAAGATGTTTTCCTTCACCTTTTTATCAGCCATTGGTGTCTAAGTATACCTAGAAAGTACATACAAACTTAGAAAAGTTGCATTGGTACTTGCCTGACCCTGGAATCGAACCCACACCCCCATACTCGAAAGGTTAGTAAGGAAAAGTATTGTAGGATCAATCTCGGAATTTGTAGTATAATAGTTCAAAAGTTATATGACGAAAAAGGTGGCTCCTCAATCTAAATATTTGGACTGAGGAGCCACGTTGGAACACAGAAAGTATACGATGTACATTCTTGAAAATTTTGTATGATTTAGTAGTAATTGAGCGCAATGCGTACTAAAAATTTGATTCCAGTACTATTGATATTTTAGATTCTAAAAGGACAATGCTATTCTTTGTATGGAAGTTGGGCTCAAGAGTTGCCCACAGTAACTGCATAGTGTATTATGTTCCATAGGCTTATAATAGGTCCCAGACCGAAATATTTCGAAATCTATCCCAGGAGTCCTGAGAAAAACTGGTTTGACTCTTATTCAATATTACGAAAAATAAGCTTACGAACTCTTAATATTCCACTTTTATTACCTTAATTGAAATTAATTATATTAATTGACAAACACGAGGGGTTGTATACGACAACTTTTTTTTAACCAACTTCCAAAACTGGAGGAGGTTCTCAGTTCGTTTATATTCTTTTTACGTTTGTACGAGCATAACTCCGCCGATTACCAAACGATTTTAACAATTATTTCATTTTCCAAAGGGCTTACTTCCCAAATGATTCCTTTATCATCCGGTCCAGGGTCTGATGATGGAAACCCTAAAAAATCGGGTGCAACTCTCAAAAATTGTAGGCACATATCAAGTAAAACCTTGTCATTTGGGTAAATGTCTCCGACACCATAAAACAGTGGAGGTTAAGATCTGATCGGAAGGCGACAGTGAGACGAGGGAACTCCTCAACGGTATCTACTAACTACCCCGTGTTTGAGCTTATTTTATTCGTCTTGATAAGATTTTTCTAGTAGATAGCTCAGAGCGCAAGAGTCTTGATCTTCTAGATTTTGCACTGCGGTAATTGCCTTTTTTTCGGGAAATCAGGGTCAGTTCTTATTAGAAACCAATGCTTTTAGAATTTATTTTAAAATCACAGTAAGTAAAAAAAATAACCCATTCCAACATTTTCCACTACTGGATAGACCGCCACATACTGAGCGTTGAGATTGACAATGTATGTATGAGACCTAATTGGAAGAAAAGTCTTGTCAGGTTAATTTCGCGGGAGCCCTGGGACCGATTTCAAAAATATTTGGGTTTCGTATTAAGAGTGAAGTAAATAACATATTTTGACCATTCCCACTACTGGGCAAATGCCTAAGACTTTGTAAAGTGGATTAGCTATGGAAAACATTTAAACCGTTTTCCTCGGGACCCCTGGGACTGATTTCAAAAATATTTTGATTTCTTGTTAAGAGTGAATTAAAGAACCTATTCCAACCACTCCCACTACTGGACAAATGGCACAGGCTTTGTAAACAGACTGTTCACGTGGAACATTTAAACCGGTTTTCCTCGGGACCCCTGGGACCGATTTCAAAAATATTTTAATTTCATGTTAAGAGTGAAGCAAAGAACCTATTTTGACCACTCCCACTACTGGACAAATGCCAAAGACATTTTTAAGTGACTATCTAAGGAGAACATTTGAACCGGTTTTCCTCAGGACCCCTGGGACCGATTTCTAAAATATTTGGATTTCGTATTAACAGTGAAGTAAAGAACCTATTCTAACCATTCCCACTACTGGGCAAATGGCTTGGGCTTTATAAAGTGACTGTTCAAGTTGAACACTAGAACCGGTTTTTCTCGGGACCTCTGGGACCGTTTTATAAAATATTTGGATTTCGTATTAACAGTGAAGTAAAGAACTTATTCTAACCATTCCCACAACTGGGCAAATGGCTTGAGCTTTATAAAGTGACTGTTCGAGTTTGACATTAGAACCGGTTTTTCTCGGGACCTCTGGGACCAATTTTCAAAATATTTGGATTTCGTGTTAACAGTGCAGTAAAGAACCTATTTCGACCACTTTCACTACTGGGCAAATGGCTCAGGCTTTGTTAAGTGATTAACTATGGAGAACATTTGAACCGGTTTTCCTCGGGACTCCTGGGACCGATTTCAAAAATATTTTAATTTCGTGTTAAGAGTGAAGTCAAGAACTTGTTTTGACCACTTCCACTACTGGACAAATGGCTCAAGCTTTGTAAAGCGACTGTTCATGTGGAATATTTGAACCGGTTTTCCTCGGGACTCCAGGGACCGATTTCAAAAATATTTGCATTACGTGTTCAAGGTGCACTATGGAACCCCCTGGAACTACTCCCACTGCTGGGCAAACTTTGAGCCCACACCCTGGCATTGTCCTTTAGAAGATACAATACTTTTAATTTTGCACCTTAACCCATACAATGAAAGTGTGAATTCCCATGAATCGTAAGTGTCAAATTCAAATGACACCCCATAAACATTTAGTAGTAAGTGTGTCTGAATTTGTAGTACACAGACAAAGTACTAAAACTCAGTGAATTTTGTAAATAAACACATTTTATGTGGCTCCTCAATCCTGACGTTTCTGTAATGAGAAAATGCTGGAGTTACTTGAAATCGGAACGGAATAAAACAAACAAAAACACTAACATTTAGTAGAAATTTCTACTAAATATTCATGCACAAATGAGAATTGTATGTATTCAATATCTGAGAAAAAAAACATATTTTCCATATTCCTTAGGACGTCGCCATTAAGGGTGACCATGTAATATGAATAAAAATCAGGATGAATAGTTTTCCAATATTTATTTTAACAATAATCTGCATATTATGTACAGAGGTTCTTCTGTAAGATATTCATCATTTTTGGCATAAGTTAATGTATGGATCAAAATTAGTTGGACGGTGCTCTTACCAATTTTATCATTTGTTTTCCATCATTCCATCATTTTTTTTGCAACTGTGCTACTTTTTCATCAAACCAAATAAAAAAGCTGAGATCCGCTTTGAGATATTCTTTATTCATTTGTGTCTCTAATAACTTGTCGTCACCCGTCTTGCCGAGTTCCTCCGTATGATTTAATTCAAAAAAATTTCAATCGCACCAAAGTCTAGCTTAAGGCGGCTTGACAACCAGAAGTTGTTGTTATCAAATCATCTAGTTGAGAAAGACGAGACGAGTTGTTATTTGTCACACACTTATTATCCACTGCTCATCATCATTCTCCGAGCCTTTTCCCAACTATGTTGGGGTCTACAATGTCGCTACAATGTCCGTCCAAGTACAGAATCAGCAAACAAGGCCCATACCGTTGCATCGAGGAGTGAGACATGGGGATGTTATTTCCCTGAAACTGTTCACTAATGCAATGGAGGATATGGAAAAGACGCGGCATCAACATCAATGGCGAACACATCTCTCGCTTGCGATTTGCTGACGATATCGTCATCATGGCGGAAACGCTGCAGGACCTACAACAGATGCTGAACGACCTGGCTGAATCTTCTCTACGCATCGGCCTACGGATGAACTTGGACAAAACCAAGGTCATATTCCATGAACATGTTCTACCGGATCCGATTGCGATACACGGCGCCGTTCTCGAAGTTGTTCGGAAATATGTATACCTCGGGCAGACATTGCAGTTAGGTAGAAGCAACTTTGAGGACGAGGTGAATAAGAGAATTCAGTTGGGTTGGGCTGCATTTGGGAAGCTACGTCGAGTCCTAACATCGTCGATCCCACAGTGCCTAAAGACAAAAGTCTTCAATCAGTGCGTCCTACCTGTCATGACTTACGGAGCCGAAACGTGGACACTGTCGGTACGGCTGGTCCACAAGTTTCAAGTCGCTCAGCGGGCTATGGAAAGGGCTATGCTCGGCATTTCTCTGAGGGATCGCATCAGAAATGAGGTAATCCGTCAGAGAACCAAGGTCATCGACATAGCCCACCCAATCAGCAAGCTGAAGTGGCAGTGGGCTGGCCATATTAGCCGAAGAACCGATAACCGTTGGGGTAAACGAGTCCTAGAGTGGAGACCACGCCTCGGCAATCGTAGTGTAGGACGTCCTCAGGCACGGTGGAGTGATGACTTGCGCAAGACGGCTGGCAGGAGCTGGATGCGAGAAGCCGAAAATCGATCTCAGTGGCGTGCACTTGGAGAGGCCTATGTCTAGCAGTGGCCTGCGATAGGCTGATGATGATGATGATGAGGTTGGGGTCGGCTTCCAGTCTAACCGGATTCAGCTGAATACCAGTGCTTTACAAGAAGCGACTGCCTATCTGACCTCCTCAACCCAGTTACCCGGGTAACCCGATACCCCTCCTATCCCTCCTCATACTTCGAGCCGTTATGATGGATCCTTCACTGTTCCCGCTGTAAGGCTTTGGAACGCTCTGCCTCACAGTATACGTGAGAGCAAGTCGTTAGATGTCTTCAAGAGACGAACTAAAGAACATTTCCTGTCAACATGACCTTATTTGTATGTATGTATTTATTTATTTATTATATTTTATGTTTTATTTATTTATTATATTTTATGTTTTATTTATATGTATATATTTAATGTTATGTAGTTTTATCTTTGTTTTGTTTAATGTCGTGCACTTTTAATTTTCTCTTCCCTATCGCATCTCTCTATCGCTCTAAGGTTTGCTGTTAGAGAACCCAGTTCTGGGTTAAGCTCGCCTTTGTACATGTCTTCTCTGTGTTGTGTGTGTTTTTATATGTTTTTGTATACAAATAAGAATAATAATAATAAACCCCTTGGTTAGACTGGTGTCAGACTTACTGGCTTCTGACTACCCGAAACGACTGCCAAGGATGTTCAATGACAGCCGAGACCTACAGTTTAACGTGCCATCCGAAACACAGTCATTGGTATCCAAGATATACTTAGAAAGTACATACAAACTTAGAAAAGTTGCATTGGTACTTGCCTGACCTGGAATCGAACCCGCGCCCTCATACTCGAGAGGTTGGTTCTTTGCCCACTAGGCCACCACGAGTCCCACAAGGCCACCTTTTTATCCACTGCTATAGTATCAAATAGTATTTTCAAGAAGTCACCAATTACGATTTAAAAATAATATGGTTCAGTGGTGAAAACGAAGAGCATTAACCCCGGTGAGCCTTTTCAATGTTTTTGGGTAATAAATAGTCTAATCACGTGTCACTGTGACTACCCGTAATTAATTGACTTATTTACACAGGCCTTTCTTATGTAATTCCTAATCCTGGAAAGTTATTGTGAATAAGTTGTTGGTGTGCCTTACATAAATAAACGTTGCTGAAGCGGTGTAATGTTCCAAATTTAAAAAACGCGCCTGCAATGATTTCATTTTTACCCATAGAGTAGACTAAAGTCTTTTAACCGTACTGCCTAGTCTTAGCGTTAAGTGTTTTGTAAAACCGGTTTCTATTACAAAGAAAAAGTTTTTAAATAGTTTAAAATCTTTGATATATTTACGGTTATTAGTTTTTCTTAATTAGATGATTTGATAACAACAAGTTCTGGTTGTCAAGCCGCCTTAAGCTAGACTTTGGTGCGATTGAAATTTTGATTGAAATTGGTTGCAAAAAAAAAATGATGGAATGATGGAAAACAAATGATAAAATTGGTAAGAGCACCGTCCAACTAATTTTGATCCATACATTAACTTATGCCAAAAATGATGAATATCTTACAGAAGAACCTCTGTACATAATATGCAGATTATTGTTAAAATAAATATTGGAAAACTATTCATCCTGATTTTTATTCATATTACATGGTCACCCTTAATGGCGACGTCCTAAGGAATATGGAAAATATGTTTTTTTTCTCAGATATTGAATACATACAATTCTCATTTGTGCATGTATATTTAGTAGAAATTTCTACTAAATGTTAGTGTTTTTGTTTGTTTTATTCCGTTCCGATTTCAAGTAACTCCAGCATTTTCTCATTACAGAAACGTCAGGATTGAGGAGCCACATAAAATGTGTTTATTTACAAAATTCACTGAGTTTTAGTACTTTGTCTGTGTACTACAAATTCAGACACACTTACGACTAAATGTTTATGGGGTGTCATTTGAATTTGACACTTACGATTCATGGGAATTCACACTTTCATTGTATGGGTTAAGGTGCAAAATTAAAAGTATTGTATCTTCTAAATTTTAGAATCTAAAATATCAATAGTACTGGAATCAAATTTTTAGTACGCATTGCTCTCAATTACTACTAAATCATACAAAATTTTCAAGAATGTACATCGTATACTTTCTGTGTTCCAACGTGGCTCCTCAGTCCAAATATTTAGATTGAGGAGCCACCTTTTTCGTCATATAACTTTTGAACTATTATACTACAAATTCCGAGATTGATCCTACAATACTTTTCAACTTACTACTAAATAAGTACAAAATTTCATTAAGATACAAAAAGTGGCCTGTTGGACATGTGGGACGCACACGCCTGGAATGTTTTGTTTCGTTAATTTGACTTTGAATAATTCGTTAGTGACACTCCCATGATCCGCGAGTGGCGGGGGTGACTACACGTTGGGGGGGGGGTCATCTTCCAGGAATATCAGTCATGGGTGACTCTCAAGCGCCATGGTATTAGGTTTGAATTCAAGTTCGGTTTTTTTGCGAATATATTTCCAAATTCCTACGACGATTGTTTATTGCAAATATGTGAATGTATTGAATTAAACAGTTTATCTAATTAAGTATTCGAGTTTTTATTGCGTTTTTTTTTTTGCATTTAGTAAGTTATGTGCGTATTATGCACTCGAGCGCAAAGATTTTTCCCCACGTACTCTTTTGATTCACTGGCTTACGCTCGTGATTCGAATCCTTCGCTTACGCTTACTTGGTCATTAATAACACTGGTCTACAGCATTTCCTCCCACAGGTGAAATATATAATTTTTTGTAGAATATTTGATACGTAATCGAATTCGATAAAAAAAAGTCTGTAGACCAATGTAATCATTGAGCGTTAATGCCGGGGCCACACCTTGGATTTAACTTTGCGTCCAATATAGGCTATATTTTGAAATGATGCAAACAACTGCACTATACATTGGCTTCAATGTCAACTTTATAATTAAACAATGGAAACAGCAAAATGCGGCGCAATGAGCGCCAGCCCTAGCTGCAGCTTCAGAGGAGCGAAGACGATGGACGATAATTTATTATTTATCGTTATTAACGACTTTCTTTTCTTTTTACTTCAACAATAGTGAAGCTAAAAGCATTCATTAGAACAAAAATTAAATTATAAATTTAAAAAAACCCCCGACCCAAAAAAAGTACGCAATAATTATGACAAAAGGTTAAAAACGCTAAACCCTATAAAAAGCAAAAAATAACTTTTAACACTACGTAAACTAAATTTTGTCGTGTCGGGGGACCGCTCTAATTCATTACTTTAGATACGTGTTTTTTTTTTTTTTAAATGAATGTTGTAATTAGGTAGGTATCATTTGATTTATGTAAGTATTTATGAAGGTAAAAAGCGGTCCCCCGACACGTCAAAATTTAGTTTACGTAGTGTTAAAAGTTATTTTTTGCTTTTTATAGGGTTTAGCGTTTTTAACCTTTTGTCATAATTATTGCGTACTTTTTTTGGGTCGGGGGTTTTTTTAAATTTATAATTTAATTTTATTTCATGCTTTTTAAAGGAGTTCCTTAATTTTTCCTTCTTTCATTTAATTTATTTTATCTTAAGATGGGGTCGCTATATGCGATCTCGGCCAAAGGAAGCTGTTTAACAATCCTCATGACAAACTGGCACTGGGAGAATTGCACAGATTGAGAAACAATAAAGATTAACCTTTGGACATTCTAGATTTTCAGCAAAAATATAAATCGGTTTATCCGTTTCATTCCGGCATTTCAGGGTTTCATCCGCCACATCCCATTTCCAGCATCAGGTTCTCGTCAATCAGAAACATGAAGAGAACTCGTCAAGACAAATTCAACGAGCCCAAACTCGATAGGTTTACTAAAAGGCAGTTCAGGGTTACGTCTCCTACCTTCGTGCCCTAACAGCAGACCAGCTCAGTGGTTCCAAAAGACATTAGTGTTTCAAATTTCAGATCCCACATATACTTGCAAGTAAACTGAGAGTGTAACATTCCTATCACATCTAGCAAACGAGCTGATGACCTTGAAGACCTGAACCGATTTCCACCAAACATAGCTAAGAACACTCCCGACTGACATACCTTTAAAACAAAAAAAACCGCATTACAATCGGATCATCCGTTTGGGAGCTACGATGCCACATACACACACACACACAGACACGTCAAACTTATAACACCCCGTCGTTTTTGCGTCGGGGGTTAAAAACGGCAGACACCAATGTGTGGTGCGAGCGCGGCGTTGTGCCGGCGGGCACTCCCCTTTCATTCCCCTCTTCTTTGAACTTGTATCGAAAACCGACACTGAACGCGTTAGTATTGAGCATTGGACAGTGATTGGTCGCAATGTAAACAATGTGTCAAAGTACCGATACACACACTGGTGCATTTGGTTGGTTGGCAAGTAGTTCCTGAACTTGTCGGGGAACACTTTGTTGAATTTCTTCTATTTCTTCGGATTCAAATTGATCATTAACATTACCTTCACATTCACATATTTCACTTACTAAAATTAAACGTTGGAAATTAAAATTAGCACAATTCAGAACAATATGATCCAGATCAGCAACTTCAGCATCACAGTATTGACATCGGCTATCATTATATAGGTACATTTATTCTGTTCAAGTGAGCTGGCGTTAAGCAGTGTCCTAATCGCATGCGAGTTATAGTTGTTATAAATCTTCTATTAATATATTCACAATTATTAAACCATGGTTTTATTCGTAATTCTTTTTGGACATCAGCATACCACTTGCCTTTATTCTCTAGGGTTAGTTTCCAGTAGTCATTCCACAATTTACGGTTGATCTCTTTGATATGGCTGTGGTAATCGGAAAATGGAACCTTCACAAGCTCTGTCTGGTCATCGTAATGTTCAAAATGTGTTGCAGCGTCAGCAATTTCGTTTCCGGGTATGCCACTGTGCGAAGGCACCCATACGAACTCTACATTAATAAACTTATCCAGTAACTGTTTGGTCTTAACTCTAATTTCATATAATATATAATTAAGCTTAAAAGACATATTTACATTGTTTAAAGCAGATAGTACCCTCTTAGAATCCGAAACTATGAGAATTGTATGTACATTATTTACAGAAATTGCATGTTGTAATGCACAATAAATAGCATAGCTTTCTGCAGTGAAAACGCTACATGCTGCACTTAATTTTATACATTTAGTAAAGTCCAGTTGTGGATCATAAAATGCTGCCCTTACATTATGATCTGTTTTAGAGCCATCTGTGTATATAATGTAATTATCTGGTTTATTATCAATAAACACTAAGGACAATGCCAGGGTGTGGGCTCAAAGTTTGCCCAGCAGTGGGAGTAGTTCCAGCTGGTTCCATAGTGCACTCTGAACACGAAATCCAAATATTTTTGAAATCGGTCCCAGAGGTCCCGAGAAAAACCGGTTCAAATGTTCTCCATAGATAGTCACTTAACAAAGCCTGAGCCATTTGCCCAGTAGTGAAAGTGGTCGAAATAGGTTCTTTACTCCACTGTTAACACGAAATCCAAATATTTTGGAAATCGGTCCCAGAGGTCCCGAGAAAAACCGGTTCTAATGTCAAACTTGAACAGTCACTTTATAAAGCCCAAGCTATATGCCCAGTTGTGGGAATGGTTATAATAGGTTCTTTACTTTACTGTTAATACGAAATCCAAATATTTTATAAATCGGTCCCAGAGGTCCCGAGAAAAACCGGTTCTAATGTTCAACTTGAACAGTCACTTTATAAAGCCCAAGCCATTTGCCCAGTAGTGGCAATGGTTAAAATAAGTTCTTTACTTCACTCTTAAGTCGGAATCCAAATATTTTTGAAATCGGTCCCAGAGGTCCCGAGAAAAACCGGTTCTAATGTTAGCCAGCCATTGTTAGCAAGCCATTTTAAGCAGCCACAAACCTAACAACCTCTTTTTTTGAAATAACATTCAGATAGTTAGTGGTTTCACTGTTAACAGGATAAAAAAAAAGAAATAGACGTTTAAAGGTAATTGTTGTTTCTCTTGCTTTTCAGTCTCTGTCTACCACAATCAGTCCTAAGTTCGAGTAGCGTCATGCAATTAATATCCGTAATGGCAATGGAAAAATCTTATCAAGACGAATGAAATAAGCTCAAACACAAGGTAGTCAATAGATACCGTTGAGGAGTTCCCTCGTCTAACTGTCGTCTCCATCGTCAGGTCAGGTCTTAACTTCCACAGTTTTGTGGTGTCGGAGACATATACCCGAATGACAAGTTTTTATTCGATGTGTGCTTACAATTTCCGAGAGTTCCCTATTGTTTTAAGGTTTCTATCACCAGACCCTGGACCCTGGAACTATTTGGAAAGTAAATCCTTTTAAACAATAAAATGATTGTTTAAATCGGTTGGTAAACGACGGAGTTATGCACGTACTTACGTAAAAATAATACAAACGAACTGAGAAACTCCTCCATTTTTTGAAGTCGGTAAAAAAAAATCTCGTTCAATACCTCGTATTTGTCGATTAATATCCCACCCAAAACAAAAATGTGAAAGACTGCCAAGTTCGATAAAATGGGAATACTTCGCCTATAAAAGAAGTGAGATCTGAATAAGTACCAAGTTCCATACACATACCTTAGTTAAAAATAGTTACTTTTTCATGATGTTACTTGGCAAGTTTTCACACACCTTGTTATAAACCTACTAAACGCAATGAATCAAGTATTTAATTTTCTATTGAAACTTGCCAAGTAACATCATTAAAAAGGAACTATTTTTAACTAAGGTATGTGTATGGAACTTGGTACTTATTCAGATCTCACTTCTTTTATAGGCGAAGTATTCCCATTTTATCGAACTTGGCAGTCTTTCACATTTTTGTTTTGGGTGGGATTTCATTTATTTTTGTAAGGTTGTTTATTTTATTGTTTTCTTATTATTAAGTTTTGAATATGCACTATGCTTCTTACAAAGAAATAAACTAGATTAACTAAATGTACTAGATTTACCAACAGACTGACATGACATGTTATCATATATTATGTTCGTGGATCAAAGTTACACATTCATTATTTTCGAAAGTGACTCACACTTGGCCGTTTTCAGATTTTTACTTTACTTTGACTAAATACAAACCTTTGTAACGAATTTCAGATCGGTACGACCATTCGAAGATATATTATATAAATATAGATAAATTTAGTTCGTTTTAGTTCCTTAGGGGTATAAACAATTTCATTATTTTGAAACCGACTCACACTTGGCCATTTTCTGATTTTTCCCTTTACCTTGACATAAAGACCTACCTCCATGCCAAATTTCAAGTCAATACGACCATTCGAAGATATATTATATAAATATAGATAAATTTAGTTCGTTTTAGTTCCTTAGGGGTATAAACACCTTCATTATTTTGAAACCGACTCACACTTGGCCATTTTCAGATTTTTCCCTTTACCTTGACATAAAGACCTACCTCCATGCCAAATTTCAAGTCAATACGACCATTGGAAGTGGTCTAGGTTTTTGATGAGTGAGTCAGTCAGTCAGTCAGTCAGTCAGTGAGTGTATAGTAAAAATAGCGATTTTCTGACGTCAATATCTCAAGACTTATAATAGGTATATTAATGAAATTTTGTATTTTAGATAAGTGAGGGGGTCTCAACAGATACTAGAAATTTGATATGCGTAAATAAAATAGATTTTGAGTTATAGGGGGGTCGAATTTGGCCCGAAATGGTTCGTGTAATATAACCCACGGCCGGTGTGTCGCTTTTTTTGCTCGAACTTGGCGGACACACTGCCGTGTGTCTAGATTATAATGCATTTCAATTAAGGTAATAAAAGTGGAATAGTTAAGAGTTCGTAAGCATATTTTTCGTAATATTGAAGTCAAACCAGTTTTTCTCAGGACTCCTGGGATAGATTTCGAAATATTTCGGTCCGGGACCTATTATAAGCCTATGGAACATAATACACTATGCAGTTACTGTGGGCAACTCTTGAGCCCAACTTCCATACAAAGAATAGCATTGTCCTTTTAGGCATTTGTAACATTGTAGTAATGGTGGTATACATATAAGTTTTAACTTCATATCTGAACAGTTTAATATAGGCATACTGTGGTAGAGTTGTAGAGGCGAAAGTTACTGAAATAGTGTTAAGAGGCACGAGTTTACCTTCTACTTTCCTCATAAATCTTTTGACAGATACGACTTCGGCGTCGCACACCATACTTTTGTAAATCTCTTCGTTGGATAAGTCCTTCGGTACATACCTCAACACACCAACTCTTTCAGTGAGGTTTGATGGAATAAATGCTTTCATCTTATGTATCCATAAAAAGTCCTCTTTTTTCAGGAAATTATTTGCTGCTGCAGCTTTTCGAAATGTAATCCCTATTTTATGCGCATTAATTCTATGAACCCCTATAACATCTTTCACCTGATCTGTGATCAAGTTGGTGAGCGTTATGGGGTTCTTGTTCCCTAACTTTTCATCTTCTGTGGATTGTACGTAAACTGTGAACTCGGTGTTATTGTTTTCTATGAATAAACGCTTATAGTTAGGCTTCGTAAATATTTTATACTTATGCGAATCGGCATTCCCGCCTGAAGTGTGTATTCTTCTTCGCTTTTCTCCGGGTTCCGGGGGCGGTTCTTCACCGCCACTATGCACACTCATTCTTAGTTGTTTTAAGTACTTACTATGCTGACTTTTAAGGTATTTTATCAATAGTTTTTTATTAATTCAAAAACTTATAAAACAAATTTGCCGCCTTGTTTGACTTCCCGCCAAAAAGTCACAAAAGCTGACCCGTCTGTGCAAATGTCCCCAATGTGTGGCCGCGGCATAAAAAGCAAGTTTGCAGCAGTCGGTTAGAGACGGACGGCGTGCGGCGCGGCGCTGAGCGCGGCTCGGCGCGCGTCGCGGTCGGCGCGCAGCTCGCGCCCGCACGCGCCGCGCAGCCAGCCCAGCGCGCCGCAGCGCCGCAGCCACTGCAGGCGCAGGCGCGCGCCCGCCGCCGCGTCCGCCCACACCGAGCCCTCCACTTCCAGCTCCTCTGAATAAACAAACCTCTTCTCTCGTCTCTTACTCAATCGTTTACAGATGGGAGATCCGATGACCCACAAAACCAAACTAATCATTTCTAAAATATTGCTGCCCTAGCAGGGGCCCGATTCTGCTAAGTTAATAATGTCAAAATTGAATCGCAATTGCAGTTTCAACCTTTCACCTTAGCGGACATTCTGCTACTAATAAGACCAACGACATTCGATTGGTCTGCCATTTGGGCTATCTATACAGTAGTTTGCGCTACAATACAATCATATTGCAATCGTAAATAATTTGCAGACAATATGATTCATTATTGAATCACAAAAACGGATAAAAACACTCGCTTCAATCGTGATTGGATCTCAGTCGGATGTGAATCGTATGTGTCTTAGGTAAGTAAAATTAGTAGAATCGCGCCCCTGGAATCCTTCAGTTAGATTATTAATAACGAGCTAAATAGAACTGTATTTACAGCATTCGGCCCCAACTAAAATTCCTTCTGAATTGGTGACTTGTTGGAATACAAGGGTTTAATACGTACCGCAGAGGCGCGGCCAGGGCAGCAGCGGCGGCGCGGAGCAGACGCGCGCCCGCAGCGCCACGCGGTGGCGGCGCGCGGCGCGGCCGTGGCGCGGGCCGCCCGGCGCCGGCTCGTCGTGCGCGACCACCCACGCCGTGCCGCCGCAGCGCGCTCCGCAAGTGAACTGCACCGCGTACTGCCACGTCGTGTAGTTGCTGCGGTCCTCCGTCACCCGCCACGACGTGCTGCGACCACATACACCCGCTATTATGATACTGCATATCCTCAGCACAATAAAAACAACCTTCTGCCACATCACAGACAATCATCTGAGCAAACGTCTAACTTTCATGGTTCATGAGATACCTACACCTTGGTGACGGACGGACGAATTTTTGGTGTGCGTTTACGCAGCGGAATGTTGTTGAATTTAAAGATTTTAATTATGCAGATAATTAGTGTAAGACTTTCTATAATTGTGTATGGTAAATAAAAATTTGTGTATGCAGCCATTGTGGAGAAATTCACCAAAAACTGATTCCGCTGGGCGAACGTTGTCCTGGCGAAACTTTTTTTAATCCATAGACTTTAGAAGAAAAGAGATGTGTCCAAAAATTCGTGTGTATTTGTGTATAATTATTTATGTATGAATGAAATCAGTGCATGCATATTATGCATAAACTTCGGAGAAATTCAAGTTTCCGCTACGCGAAACGTTTGGTCATTAGCTAGTTTTCATATAAAGCGCTTACATAGAGAGCTGTAGATTTTTACATACGTTGTTTTGAATTTGTTTATATTTGTTTAAAAAACAGATTTAGAAAAAGTCGTAGGGTTTAAAAGATAAAAATATAAACGTAAAATACACTTATTAGGTCTTAGTTCTTAAAGTATGCAGTTTGGGGTCTAGATTTTCACGTTTACACAAACCTTGTAAGTGTCTGCAACATGTTGCCAAGTATCAATGATGTTCTGTTAGTAATTAAAAAGTTATAGGATAGGTAATTTACTATGAATAGATAACTGTTTACAAAGCAGTCGAATATCACGACGTTCTAAAGGAATTGCATGGTAAAATGTATGCCAATAATTAGTTTAATCATTCAACTATTCACTTGCAAATTTCATGTTATTAAATTCAGTAATTAAAGAAAGACAATTATAATACTGACGAAGCATCGAAAACCTACATAATAAGACCAAGTTCAGATAGCTCTAAAAAAGCGGCCGTGCCATTATCTTAGAAACATTCTTAACTTGGAAGGTTAGTATTTATTATTATGGTACAGTTGCGTACAAATTGTTTGATCCACTAAAGTTGCAAAGTGGAACGCTCGTGCATGCCTAGTCCATTGGTTAAATAGTGTAATAAGCTACAATATGATAAATATTTACCTAAACAGTAGGTAGTACCTACTTACCTACATGTGGTAATTATTTCATTTCCCTAAGGGGGCTATAGTTAGAATCCTGATCCGTGAAATCTTCAATAGAAAGGACAATGGGCGATTCCGGTCCAAATGTCCACCACGAACGAGACCTATATGGCTAGATAGCCCGTTAAATGTAGAACATTTTTTGTTATGAAAGTAAAAAAAAATATAATGCCAGAAAAAAGTTATAGTAAAATCAAATACAACATTTTACAGATTTTTTCAATTTCATTTTTCAATTACTTTTCGTGATGTTCGATTTTCGTACTTTCTGTAACTTCTGACAAAATAGAATTGTTGATTAATTAGAGAGAAGACACCACCAGTTACCGCTGGAACCAGGAACCGCTGAGTATATTCAAGCACTTCTGGCGCCTCAATTGGTTAGTGATTCGTACATCCATCGGGCAAAAATATGGGCTGTTTATATGCAAATGTGTCTTTCTCATCTTAGTTTTAGATAAAGTGCGGAAATGGAAGTGTAATAAAATAAAAAAATATAATGATAACATACAAAAACTACCGAAAATTAAGAATACATTTTTGGCTATAACTTTTTTTTGGCATTGTTTTTTTTTTACTTTCTTAGTAAAAGTTACTCTAAATTAAGTGGACTATTTAATTATATAGGTCTCGTTCGTGGTGGACATTTGGACCAGACTTCATACATTCTTGCCCAATCTCCTTAGCCGTATGAATATTATTTGTCTTAAATTAATAATATATCTAGATTATATCTCAAGTCTCAAGCGCATACCTACTCAAATAAAGTACCTACGTATTAGTACCTACTTTCTGTCATAGTCAAATACATTAAAAAAGTAGGTGTAGAAAACCTATAAAAATTATATCGAAACAACAATTGTGTTATCACCTGTACCAATGTAAATTTTGTATGTATTATAATGTAAATTTTGGGATGTTACCTAAATTTAAAGCTCGGCCGCTTTTTTATAGCTATCCGAACTTGGTAGGTTTTCGATGCTTCGTCAGTATTATAATTGCCTTCCTTTAGCTAAGCGTCCACTTGTCGGTATCGTACGCAACGGACGCATCGTACAAAACGGATAAATATTTCACAGTGCGTCCACTGTACCGGCAGCGTACGGATTACCGACGGTGAGTACCAGCATACGGATTGACGATGCCAGTTCATTCGGATTTTCATAGTGAACGCACGTGTGGACTCTGTGAGAATGGAGGAACGCGATGAAGAACAATTTGTCGTTGTAGCTTGTTTGTTAGCAGAAGAGGAAGATTTGGAAAAAAAAAAAAACAAAAGGAAACATAGTATCTGGGTACACAACATATTCAAGAAGAGATCGGAACATGCAGAGTGAGCGCGCGGGCTGCGTCCACTGGTCGGCATCGGCATTCCGTATGACGTCATCAGCAGGCATCGCAAAAGTTGCCTCTCGGAGCAGAGGTGAGGCATTGTCGATGTGCGATGCGTACGTTGCGGACAGGTGGACGCACTTGTTTGAGTTTCTATATAAATAATACTACGATCCGTTGCGTACGATACCGACAAGTGGACGCTTAGCTTTTAATTACTGAATTTAATGACATGAAATTTTGCAAGTCAATAGGTAGTTGAATGATTAAACTAATTATTGGCATACATTTTACTATGCAATTCCTTTAGAATTTCGTGATATTCGACTGCTTTGTAAACAGTGATCTATTCATAGTAAATTATCCTATAACTTTTTAATTACTAACGGAACATCATTGACACTTGGCAACATGTTGCAGACACAAGGTTTGTGTAAACTTGAGAATCTAGACCCCAAACTGCATACTTTAAGAACTAAGACCTTATAAGTGTATTTGACGTTTATATTTTTATCTTTTAAGCCCTACGACTTTTTCTTAATCTGTTTTTAAACAAATATAAACCAATTAAAAACAACGTACCTACCTATGTAAAAATCTACAGCTCTCTATGTAAGCGCTTTATATGAAAACTAGCTAATGACCAAACGTTCGCGTAGAGGAAACTTGAATTTCTTCTAAGTTTATGCATGCACTGATTTCATTCATACATAAATAATTATACACAAATACACACGAATTTTTGGACACATCTCTTTTCTTCTAAAGTCTATGGATTAAAAAAAGTTTCGCCAGGACAACGTTCGCCCAGCGGAATCAGTTTTTGGTGAATTTCTCCACAATGGCTGCATACACAAATTTTTATTTACCATACACAATTATAGAAAGTCTTACACTAATTATCTGCATAATTAAAATCTTTAAATTCAACAACATTCCGCTGCGCGAACGCACACGAATTTTTGGTTGTTTCAGGAGTATTCCGCACTCACTACAACATCATAATATTGTCATTAACATCATCAACTGCCCCTACCCGTTCCCTTGCGCCGCTGCTCCACACACACATAATGAACATTATCTACACAAACCCAAAAACTATTAGAATCAACAGGGGCTCGATTCTGCTAAGTTCATAATGTGACGATTGGATAACAATTGAATCTCATTAGCAGTTTTAACCTTAGCGGGCATTTTGCTACCAATATAAGACCAATCGTATTCCAATGACATTTCATTTGTTTGCTATTGGACTGCCATTGGTTTGCCATGGTATATAGGGTAGTCTGTTCTACAATCATAATGCAATCGTAAATCTTATGTAGACAATATGATTCATTATTGAATCACAAAAAACGATAAAAACGTTTAATTAGAAGAAAAATTTCGGAATGCCACATTCGTTTTAATCTTAATTGAGTCGTGATTAAGTAAAATTATTAAACTTAAGCGAAAATATTTTTTTCGAGCTTTTACGTTTCCATTTAAATAGGCAGGAACAATGAAAACGTGAAGTGCAGAGGAGTCTCGGCTAGCACTCACATGCCCAGCTGGTTGGAGAAGTCGGCGAGGTGGTGCGCGATGTCTGCGGGCGCGTGCGCGGGGAAGTGCAGCTCGGCGTGCAGCCGCGCCGGCACGCGCACGCACAGCGCCGCCAGCAGCGCGCCGCCCGCCAGCAGCGCGCGCCAGCGCCGCAGCGCGCCCGTCACGCGCCGCCGCACC
This sequence comes from Helicoverpa zea x Helicoverpa armigera, assembly GCA_033682625.1. Taxonomy (NCBI): domain Eukaryota; kingdom Metazoa; phylum Arthropoda; class Insecta; order Lepidoptera; family Noctuidae; genus Helicoverpa; species Helicoverpa zea x Helicoverpa armigera. The sequence goes on along the minus strand of JAWIIS010000004.1, from coordinate 12,191,776 downwards.
GACATCACTATACTTTATACTATTCACACATATACTAGAGCATTATCCTATGTCCATTACAAAGATAAATGTCTAAAAACTTACCAATCAGATGTGGACACTGCGTGATAGCAAGGGATCGCCGTATCCGGAAGTTCGTTCAGTGATCTGCGGTGTTGGCTATATTCTGAGATTTTAAATATATACTTTAAATAGGGGCTGTAGACAGCAAGTTAGCGTATGCTTTGTACACTCGGGTGTGTGAGCGGCGAGCGGAGTGGGGCGGAAGCTTCGCGCCGGCTGATAGCGGCATCCGGCCGCGCACTACTCAGATGCTCTATTAATAGTTTGATCGTTTGTTTAAACAGCATACGGTTCTGAGGCTACTTGCTGGAATGAGATCATCATTCAATCTTAATTCTATGTAATAATTTGTCTTGCAATTAACAACATATTGGACAGCTGGATTTTAGATTATTTTGAAGGTTCTATTTGGTCCCAGACACAGCAAGAAAACCACAAAAGGAAACTATGACTAGTCGGACACTGGGCAAAAAAGGAAAATAGGGGTTGAATAGAATATTATAGGTATTAAAAAGAATTTATGCACATTGTTCAAATTTATTCGCTTATAATGATTATTTTAATTTCACATTTCATCGACATTCACGCAGTAGATACTGACATCATCAAATTATATTTCACTATTAAACTAGACCTAATTACTTTATTACAATAATATCTTAAAGTTACACATTGTGAAAAATGCTAACGACGACACGTTGATCAGGCAGCACCGAGTGCCCGCAGCGGCACGCAGTCCCCGCGGGAGTCGGGACGGCAAACTTATCTACTGGCGCATACACACTCAACGATAGCCTACTAGCGGGCGAGACACTAAGCTACAGAACTTCTCCAAATCTAATTTCATAACTCAAACATGACTTTCGTCAGCTTGGCATCTCGTCAGTGTAAGGCTATAGCTGCGTTGTGTAAACAGTTGTTAACTTGAGTAGTAATATTTGTTCGCGTTTTGCCACAGTATTATAAATTTTGATCAAAATTTACTAGTAACTTACAATGTGTCATGCGACCGATAGTCTAGTGCTGCGCGTTGAAATCAGAAGTTAGGTTAAAAAATAAACATGTATGCATCAGCTCAATCGGTTGAGGGCAAGTGCCTTAAAATTGAGTTGTAAAATTCATACATTGCAAGTTAAATAAAAACTTGTAAAAAAAACTAAGAATTGCGCTGCTAGATACACAATTTGAAGGTAGTAAGCGTGTGGCCGTAGACAGAAAGAAAGCTCCAATGCATTCTGGTAATAGTTACATCCCACCCAAAACAAAAATGTGAAAGACTGCCAAGTTCGATAATATGGGAATGCTTCGCCTATAAAAGAAGTGAGATCTGAATAAGTACCAAGTTCCATACACATACCTCAGTTAAAAATAGTTACTTTTTAATGATGTTACATGGCAAGTTTTCATACATCTTGTTATAAACCTACTAAACGCAATGAATCAAGTATTTAATTTTCTATTAAAACTTGCCAAGTAACATCATTAAAAAGTAACTATTTTTAACTGAGGTATGTGTATGGAACTTGGTACTTATTCAGATCTCACTTCTTTTATAGGCGAAGCATTCCCATATTATCGAACTTGGCAGTCTTTCACATTTTTGTTTTGGGTGGGATTTCATTTATTTTTGTAAGGCTGTTTATTTTTTTTTTCTTATGATGAAGTTAGTTAAAGAAATGTCTCATTTATACTATCTTTTAGATTTTTTAATATGCACCATGTTTCTTACAAAGAAATGAAGTAGATTAACTAAATGGACTAGATTTACCAACTGACTGACATGACATGTTATCACATATTATGTTCGTGGATCAAAGTTACACATTCGTTATTTTCGAAAGAGATTCACACTTGGCCATTTTCTGATTTTTACTTTACTTTGACTAAATACAAACCTTTGTACCATTCGAAGATATATTATATAAATATAGATAAATTTAGTTCGTTTTAGTTCCTTAGTGGTATAAATTTACACCGGGTATAAAACACCTTCATTATTTTGAAACCGACTCACACTTGGCCATTTTCAGATTTTTCCCTTTACCTTGACATAAAGACCTACCTCCATGCCAAATTTCAAGTCAATACGACCATTGGAAGTGGTCTAGGTTTTTGATGAGTGAGTCAGTCAGTCAGTCAGTCAGTCAGTCAGTCAGTCAATCAGTGAGTGTATAGTAAAAATAGCGATTTTCTGATGTCAATATCTCAAGACTTACAATAGGTATATTAGTGAAATTTTGTATTTTAGATAAGTGAGGGGGTCTCAACAGATACTAGAAATTTGATATGCGTGAATAAAATAGATTTTGAGTTACAGGGGGGTCGCATTTGGCCCGAAATGGTTCGTGTAATATAACCCACGGCCGGTGTGTCGCTTTTTTTGCTCGAACTTGGCGGACACACTGCCGTGTGTCTAGATAAGCAAGCACATTGAAGCTACGTTAAGCACATGTAACTGTTACCAGAATGGCCGGATCAGATGGTGGATCAGGGATTCTCCTAATTTTACTTAAGCAACATACGATTCACATTCGACTGAGATCCAATCCCGACTCAATCACGATCGGCCCCAGAATGCCACATACGCTTCAATCGTAATCGAGTCGGGATTGGATTGCAGTCGAATGTGAATCGTATGTTGCTTAATCGGGCCCCAGCAGTACTGCCTACCAGCTTTTCTTCTGTATATAGCCTAAAACGCTCTGACTCATAAAAAATGACATGTTTACTACTCTGTCCTAAAATTGTTGGTTTGAATGAATAAAAATATTTGAAAATTACATATTTGGGCACAGTCCACCAATCATCGAGGAACCTGCTTTAAATCATTTCTCTTTTATGTGACAACTTGCGGCGTGTTACCCGCTACAACCCGTGCCGATAAAGAATGGGATTAGAAATCGCGACAGCTGTATTCAACTCTCGCTCATGTGCTACAGTGTATGAGCGAGAGGTAAATACAGCTGTCGCGATTTCTAATCCCATTCTTTATCGGCACGGGTTGTACAATAAATTAATTCTTTGATCAAATATTGAAACTGCAATGCGCTCCGTCTGACCATACGTTGACTTCGATTATTTTGTCGAACATGCCTATGTGTGAAGTTGACTCAACCCGCCATTAGAGAGTTATGTAGCTATTCTGTAATACCAACTATTTTTATGTTTCCATAACACACAGCATTCGTTGAAGAAGCATTCGCTAAATCTTGCCATGGACATGCTAATCATTAACAGAAAAGCCTTCTCCGTATTACCTGCGCCTTTCACTCGCAGACCAAGTGACAGATAGTCACCCACTCGTAGTCTTCATTCTACCACCAGCAAGAACCTTGCTCAAATGCTGTATGGTTTTCCACAAATATTAACTGTTTTGTTTTAATGCAAAATAGTTTCATTAAGATTTCCATTTGTTGAGTTAACTCAAGTCAAATTACATTACGAAACAGATATAGTAAGTATTTAGTTCAGTTTCATCCAATTTAACAATTTAAAAAACCTTAGACATTTCGGTGACTGCAAGTTGAGATAATGTTGTTGGCACGCACATGCATGAGTTTCCTCGTCCACTGTAGCGGCGCCGCATGCGGAGCCCGCACGACGCCTGCCTCCGCCGCCGTCGGCGTCGGCATACCGACGGCACACATTCGTTTTTATTTACTTTAAGCACTTAGATCACAACCATTTATGTGTACTAATTGTATCAACGTTGCCGCCTTATGCGTCAGTATGAAATGTTTAGTCACGATTCGATCCATAGTATCGGTAACAAATTATAAAAACCGTTACAAAATTCATTCGTCAGCCGAATTCGCTAAGGACGACGTGCCCCCGGTAGGGGTCTGCGGGCGCTACCGGCGCCGGCGCCGGCCCTTGCGGTAGCCCTTGCCGTACCAGCCGCCGTCGTCGCTCGGCTCGTGGGGCGCGGGCGGCGCGGCGGCCGGCTCGGCGCAGCAGGCGCACAGGTAGCGGCGGCCGCGCGCGCGGCGCCAGGCGCGGGCGGCGGGCGGCGGCTCGCGCGGCGGCCCGTACCACAGGCAGCGCCGCGCCGCGAAGTGCCGCGCGCACCACGCGCACTCGGGCGGCGGCGCGGCGGCCGGCGCGATGATGGTGTGCAGCCCCGGGTACAGCGACGCGCGGCACAGCAGCACGGCGCGGCGGATGATGGCGGCCGCCAGCGAGCCCGCCGCCAGCGCGCCGGCGCCGCTCGAGTCCGACGTGCTGGCCTCCTCCTTGGGCTCGTCCTTGGGCTCCGTCTTCACCTCGACCTTCGGGCTCTTCTCGTCGACCTCCTCCTTCGGTCGGAGGTCTACCGGAAGCTCTTTGCTCGTCTCCGCAGGATCGATTCTAGGTTCGTATTCGAGGAGCCGCCTCAGTCGCGAGCCCAGGCCCGCGGTGCCGTTGGCTCCCGGGCCGGCGCCAGGTCTTGTATCTGCGGCGACGCCGGGGGGACCGTGACCGTTCACCGCGAACTGCACTTCCGGGAGGTGCCTCGCCATTCGGAATCTCCGCAGGTCTGTGGTGCGGCAACGGAGCGGCGAGTGCGGTCGGCCGGCCCGCTCGGGCGACGCAGCGTCTTCGGCACGCAGAAGAATCGTGGCTTCGCCGGCTTGCATGCTTACCTGAAACGAGACAATTTGCTTTACAGCTGTAAGCTATCGATATATAGTGAGACTGGAGGCATATGCAAGGCTATCAAACAGCTTTACCTGAAATGCGTGCAGTCGATTGTCGGATTCTGGCACATTAGATTGATCTGGTTCGCTCGGTGAGCACGTGGCGTCGGGCGCGGGGCCAGCAGAGGGCGGCGGCGGCGGCGCGCGCAGCCGAGCCGCCAGGTGGCGCAGCGGCAACTCCTCGTCCGAGTCGGAGGCGGAGGGCGAGGAGGGCTCCCAGTGGTCGGCGGCGGCGGGCGCGTCGCGCGGCTGCAGCGGCGGGCGGCGCGAGGTGTGGCGCTCGGGCTCGGCCAGCGGCTCGGCGTGCGCCAGCACGGGGTCCAGCGCGGCGCGGTAGCGCGGCACGCGCAGGCGCAGGCGCCGCGCCACCTGCTGCATGACGGCGTCGCAGCGCGCGTTGATCTTGAGCGCCGCCACCGAGTCCTTGGGCGTCCACTGCAGGTTGACGATGTAGAGCGCGGGGCGCGCGCGCGGCGCCGCCTGCATGCGCCACAGGCGCGGGTAGCGGCGCAGCACCTTGAGGCTGGAGCCCAGGCACAGCACGACGTCGGCGCGCGCCGCGTGGCGCAGCGCGCCGGCCCAGTTGAGCGGCCAGGCGGCGCGGCCGCGCTCGCCGAAGTGCACGATGGAGTCGCGCAGCTCCTGGCCGCAGGCGTGGCACAGGCGGCGCGTGCCGTGCGCGTGGCGCGCCGTGCGCTCCGTGGTGTCGAAGGCGCGCAGGTACACGCGGCGGCACGGCGCGCACAGCTCGGCGAACATGTCGCCGTGCAGCTCGGCCAGCGCGCGGCGCGGCAGGCCGGCGCGCAGGTGCAGGCCGTCGCAGTTCTGCGACACCACGAACTTGAGCGCGCCGCGCGCCCACAGCGCCGTGAGCGCCATGTGCGTGAAGGTGGGCTGCGCGCGCGACACCTCCACGCGGCCCACCGTCTCGCCGCGCTGCAGCCGCGTCCACACGCCGTGCGGCCCGCGGTAGTCGGGGATGTCTGCCGCGGTGCTGATGCCGGCTCCCGTGTACACCTGTTTATGCCACTCGTTGTTTTAACATTCAAAGCTCTGCCATAACACATTTTATCTCTTTTTAATGAATAAATCATCATCATCGGCCTAGCCTTTTTCCAACTATGTTGGGGTTATTATGGGAAGTCAGAAGCCAGTAAATCTGACACCAGTCTTACCAAGGGGTATTGGGTTGCCCGGGTAACTGAGTTGATGGTCATGATTGATGATTTTTAACAAATAACAACTATGTACAGAATACGAAACACATGGAAAAATGTTAGCATGGTTCTCAATTATGTTTTGGGAAAATTATAATGCCCCCAGATAAAATTATGCAATCGTGCAAAAAGTTGCTATATAGGGTGTTTCAATAAGAGTGCACTTTTTAAATTTAAAATAAAAACAAGTATGTAATAATAATAGCCTTTATTTCCGAGTTATCAGTTTTACAATTACAATTATATATTCTATATTATAATTATTTAAATAGTATCCCTTAACTCTGTGTGCCTCTTGGCATAGGCATCCTCCAACTCCTTCCATTGCGCCCTGTCTTGTGGGAATCTGCTCCAATATGGTGCCAATGTCAGACAGATGTCATCTCTCCATCTGACGTCCCTGCCTCCTTTTACCATCCCTTGGATACCACAGAGTGACTTGTTTGCTCCATTGCTTGCTCCTCAGCATATGACCCGTCCAGGTCCATTTAAGATGGTCTATCGGTGTCAGTATGCCTACCAGTTTAGTTCTCGACCTTATTTCTGTGTTTCTTATTTTATCACATATCCTGATCCGGAGCATACTTCTTTCCATTGCCCTTTGAAAGGATGCCAGTCTTTCTCTGTGGTTATCTGTTAGAGCCTAAGTTTGCACCCATATGTCAAGCAAGGGAGAATACATGTATTGAAAATCTTCCGCTTTATATGCATGCTTATATCTTTGTTTTTCATAATTTCTTTTAAGGACCAGTATTTATTCCAACCACTAGCTATTCTCTTGTTTACTTCCTTTGATATTGAATTTTCAGGGGCTATAATTTGTCTGAGGTAAACATATTCCTTAATATACTCAAGGCTGTTTCCATAAACTTATATGTTGACTTCAGTGGAGTTAGTCATTAACTTGGTTTTACTTTCATTCATTTCTAGCCCTGCTTTTCTGCTTTCATTTGCTAAGGTGTTTATCATTTGTTCCAGTTTTTGTGGGTCTTCTCCTAGCAAGATGATATCATCAGCGAATCTTAAATGGTCCAGTCTTCGTCTGTTTATGTTTAGTCCCAGATCATTCCAATTCAGTTTCCGGAAGATGTGTTCCAGCACTGCATTGAACAGTTTGGGTGATAGTGGGTCCCCTTGCCTCACGCCTCTGTCAATGGAGAATGACTCACCTATTGATTCTAATTTTATGCGACTGTTGCTGCTATTGTAGATTGAATTAATTAATTTTATGTTGGTATTTTCGACTCCTTGTTCTTTTAAACTTAACCGGATGTATTCATGTTTTATACTAACGAAAGCCTTTGAATAATCAATAAAAGATATGTATATGTCACCGGAAAATAACAAGATCCGTAAGTTTATCAATTTACTAGGAAGTTTATAAGCTTTCGTAAAATTCTAAACGGGAGATAAATTGTAATATTTTACGTCCACATTTTCGTAAATTGATAAACTTACTGAACTCACTCGTAAAATAATAAGTAAGCAGTAACCAAACGCTACGCGCGATCTGATTGTTTGGCTGTCACGTGTCACTTCTCCTTCCTAAGCATTGCCACTATGAACATTGACCAATCAGAGAGCAGTGTGTTATTTTACGTATCTCAAAGATCGTATATTTAAAAGAGTTTCTGTGATTGATTACGAATAGATATTCGTTAGTTTATAAATTTACCGTATGACGTGAAAATGACGTGAAAATGTGGACGTAAAATATTACAATTTATCTCCCGTTTAGAATCTTACGAAAGTTTATAAACTTCCTAGTAAATTGATAAACTTACGGATCTTGTTATTTTCCGGTGACATATACAGATTTTTGGCACTCATGATATTTTTCTATAATTTGTTTAATGGTGTGAATGTGTTCAATAGTGCAGTAGTAAAAACAAGTACACATCGGACATACAACATTAGAGCTGTGGGTGTCATTGCCAGATATTTATTCCATAAATAAATGGAATGTGTCTTCTTTACAATACAATAAAAACATCACAATTCTATCATAATATAATCAATTTTTTAAAATAAAGTGCTCTCCTATTGAGACATGCTATATTATCAGATTATATTATTAAGTTTAGGTCACAATATGTCTTACCTTACCAAACATAAGTTGTTTGAATTTGTTGAGTTTGAATGTATGTGTTAGCTCCCAGTATGGTAATATTATTATGTTAAATTAGTTGCAGTATAGACCCCATGTGTTACACTTGTCCTTTATGGTTCTGGGTTTTTGGTCTATTATTGAGCATTAAGGGATATCTGTTGAACATTCAATATACAATTTGCAACTTACAAACGGTTTATCATCAATACTATATTTATATTAAAAAATAATGGGTGTCAGCATGTAACTACAGCACTTATGTGGAAGAACTTTATGTTGCTTACATGGGCTAACAGAATCCCAGTGAAAATCTGCAGTACTTGTTTGTTAAAAATAATAGGGTATAGTTGTCAGAGCACATTAACATCACAACAACAACATACCCACGCTACTGCAGCTGCATGTGGTTTTGTTACAACCATTGCTTTAATCATGCAGCAGACTAAGTTGTTTCAGTCAGCAGGTTGTAACATCTTCATTACTCACAAGCACACACACTTCACAGCTATTGCACTAAAATGACCATACTGGGTTTATACATGTTCTTTTAAAATTAACACACGGAACTATTGCAGTCTATCATTTTTTTACTTCAGGTGTAGTAGTGCAGTAAACAGATTACTAGTACTTCATTAAAGTTAGCCTGGCTGGGAAAACTAATAAACTTTGTTACAAAGTTAAAAGTAAAATGTAAACAATACGAAACTGGAAGGATGCAAAAGGGCTCACCACGAGATGTTTAGCGTTCCGCAAGGCGCGCGCCAGACGCCGGCACTTGTCACGCAGCACCCGAGGGCTGTCTTCCACCTCGGCCGCGCGCTCGGCTGCGCGGGCCCGGCGCAGCGCGGCCGCCGGCGCCGCCGAGACCGGGCGCCCGCGCGCTGGCGCTGTCCTCGCGCCGGGTGCCGCCGCGCCATCGCCGCTCAGGCGCGCGCTGGACCGAACGCCGCTGCGGTCCGACATGTCCCCGGCTACTGCTGGCCGCAGTGGCCGCGCCCGTGGCCTGAGTGGCTCCCCCACTGACGCCTGTGGCTCGTCGGCCCCAATCGTTCACACATTGCGTTCACGCCTGATGGTCGATTATAACGGTCGGGGACATCCAAATTGATACACCCTGTTCTTTTTAACTCCTCGGCATCAAATCGAACCATCACAGACAGAATGACAGAACTGCAGAGCACAGATGATAATGTTGATATTCCACAGACTACTATGATATTCCGATCAGCGTTGGTTTGGTACCATAGACATAATATTACATGTTGGTTGGGTACTCTCTGTAGCACTCTGTAGTCTCTGACTCTGACTACATCAAAGACAATAAACTTTATTTCAAGACTGTGCACAATCAATATATAGTACAAGAACCAAGAACCGACTTGCGCAAGAAGGCTTACGTTCGCGTTGGTAGTGTATCCCTTTCTAAAAATGTAAAAACAACCAAACCTAGCTAACAGCCAACCCTATTTTAAGTCATTCACTTTTAATTCGTGCAGTCCAAAGCCGACTCCGGTACGAGTAGGTAGTAATTTTGAAGGAAATCGAAAAATAAAAACCGCGACTTTATAAACTACCTATGAAAATCAGAAACTTTCGTAGGATTCTCAACGAGAAATAAATTGTATTACTCTACGCCCACATTTTCGTAAATTGATGAACTTACAATTAATTGATGAACCGTTTAGAATCTTATGTAAGTTTTAAAAATACCGGTAGTCTATAAATATACCACGAGACGTCTAGACCTTCCTAGACATAATTCCTTCCTAGTTTTTTTAATTTAGACATCGAGACGTCGTTCCTTGCATTCACGTACCTTGGTCAGCGTCATCTAGTCATCAGCATAGACATAATATTAGTAAACAGGACTGCGCATATAAACCCAAAAAACGAGCCGAGTGAAACAGTTAGTACGGTGGCTGTCTGTCCCTTTCTAATAGGGTGACTATGAGATTAAGCTACGTGAGACAAATCCGAATTTGCTAAGATTATTAAACACAGATTGGTATTGAAGTTTTAACTTACGCAGTTTGTGACCTTAAGATACTAATAAAGGCTTTTAATAATTAGCGGGAATTAGCAGTATAAAAGCAGGAAGATTCGAAGTGAAGACTGTTTTTTTGTATTTCTACTTCAGATAAAGTCATTTATGTCGCCTTTCTTCATTTTTTGGGAAGCTATAACAATAGTACAACAGTTTTAAAATCCATCACCCATATTTTGACTCATTACAAGAATTCATGGGCACCCTAGTTGTTTGGTTTACGAAAATGTTTTTTTTTTTCATGTATTTATTTTCTAACATATGATTTACATTTTTAAATATTAAATATAAAAATAAAAAACATTTAAAAATATAAAAAATAGGTTGCCACCGATATCGGGCACAGGATCCAAGGTACCGGTGGTTAGGGTCCCAGAGACAGAAACCTCCTCACAATACGTGCCGTATCAAGGAGTACTGCCTTCTGAATCAGTCCCTTGATCCAGCCGCCCAACGAGAGCCTCCTGAGGTGTTCATCGAGGCTCTTGGCTATTAAACCATTGGCCGTAACGACAATCGGCACAACAACAGCCGTGTCGACACTCCACATGGCGACAACCTCGTGCGCTAAGTCGAGATACTTTATTTGTTTCTCTTTCTCAGCTTTCACAAGGTTCTCGTCATGCGGAACGGCGACATCGACTATCATCGCGCGGTGCGCTAATCGATCTATCACCACAATATCAGGCTTATTGGCTACAATAGTCCTGTCAGTGATGACAGATCGATCCCAGTACAGCGTGATATGGTCCTTTTCGAGAACTGGGTCGGGCGCATACCTGTAGTACGGTACCTCAAGGTCTACAAGGTTGTATTGCAGAGCAAGCTGCTGGTGGACAATCTTGGCCACTTGGTTATGTCTGTGCAAATATTCACCATTAGCCAAACGAGAACAACCAGATATAATATGTCTGATAGACTCACCCGGATGGTGACATGCCCGACATATGTCAACCGTCCCGTCTTTCACGATATATCTCCGGTAGTTATTCGTAAGGATAACTTCGTCCATAATTGCACATACAAACCCTTCGGTTTCTCCAAACAAGTCACCGAAGCGTAGCCACGATACGGACGCATTGAAGTCTACATCGGGGCCATGAAGAGCCCCGAAGAAGCGTCCGTGTAGCTGTTTGCTCTGCCATACTTCCTTGCGATCATGGGTAGTTAGTACCACAGGTCTGCGCCAGTTCTCATTTGCCAACGATAGCGGGGTGAGTCCTTTGTCCACTGCTACCATATCACGATGCATACCCACGTCGCTTTTGAGAAGATACTGAGACTGCACACCTCACGGTTGTGGAGCGTCTTTGCATTTAAATGAAAATGTTATTATTAGCTTACCTGTGGAACGATATATTGCAACCACCATAGGATTCACTTTTACAAGTATAAACGCTACACTTTTTCACCATTTAAATAGTTTAAATTGATTTAATACAAAAAATATAAACAAAATTTTAAATGCTGATTACGCGGCAAGAATGTTCAGGGTTACCGCTAGAAAATAAAAATTTATGTTGTTTATGTTTTAAGAATAATAATTTATATAAATAATTTATTCGTATAATACATTAATGCGATTTTTATTAATTTGTTGACTTACAATTGTTAAAATAAGATAAAAATATATGTGATTCAATTGTTTTTTTGGGAAGACAAAACTGTTGATTACAACATTTTTTTATGCTGGCAAGGTGTTAGAAAGAGACAAACGGCCTCCGTTCTAACTATCCCTCTCGGCTCGGATTTGCCTCTGTGTATTATGCAACAAATTTAGTACCTTATTGCGTTGGAATAGAGTTTATTTTCATAAATATATATTTTGAGCGTACGCAATCTTGTTTATTATATTACATCTATGGTCATCAGATAGTAAGAAAAAAAAGAATAGGTTTTCTTTTTGAGAATTAAAAAATTAAGGTAAAAAGAATCTTAAAAAAACAAGCTTTTATTTAAATGCGCTAAAAAGAAGAATGGCGAACTTGTATGTAAACTGGGACCCATTGATATAAGATTCGTACATAATTGAAACTTAGTACTACTTGTAGATCTATACAAAACTAACAAAAAAGCAAATGGATAATGAGTTGCAAAAGTTGGAAGAAAAAAGTTATGCAAGGTAGAAGATTATGACCTAAAAATCTCAAAATGAAAAGAATATTTGTGAACTAGGAACTTGGTGACCTGGTTTAAACTATAGATGAATGATGTCTTAAAGATCGCCTTCACTGTTTGTTCAGCCTAGGCATCCGATAAAAGCGTGGGCAGTGAAGTAATCCACAAAATCGCATTCAAATCCCAAGTTAGCCGTAGTTTATTTCTAACTTTTAATTCCCATGAGCTAAAAACTCAATATTTTTTTATATAAACCTCTATCAAACTTGTTATTTAAATTCATATAGGTTTGCAAATAAATGATCTTTAAATCATGTGGGTCCATTTTCGTCATTCTTCTTTATTTAAGCGCATTATATACATTTTTATTGCGTGTCCATAGTCATGGGTACAAAGTTGTTTATAACAGTCATTATTTTTTGAAAACGATTCCTGTTCGTAAGTACCTACTGTCTCCAAAGTTCACTAGATAGTTTTTGGTGTCAGTCAAATTAACTAAAGTGTCACTGTCATCAACTGTCATTTGTCTGTCATTCATTTGAGGTTTAGACCTTCTCTTCCGTTCTTTACGAAGTTTGACAGGTGAGAAGTGTACGGAATTTTGTTAAATTTGTTTAGAAATCTAAAATAATCCTGATTAAGCTGTGTGTTTAGTTTCAGTTTTCTCACGGGAGTCGTTATAGTGATAGTTTTCCATTGTTTGGATGGTATATTTTTAATCAAAGTGTATTTTTTTTTCAGTTCTGCCCAAGAACATAGTCGCCTTCAACATGGTAAGTCATGATTTTTATTTGTTGTTTTTTTAAATTGAGTTTGTGCAGCATTTCATATATATTAAGACAAAGCCCAGGAATAATTGTTGCTATTGTGTTACAGCCGCGTGAAATCAAAGACATCAAAGATTTCCTCCTAAAGGCACGCAGGAAAGATGCCAAATGTAAGTATTATGTTAGCATTCGTTAAGTAAAGCCGCATTGTGTTAGAAGCCAGCCAGTAAGTCGTGCATCTGTCGGTTTCAGCTGTCAAGATAAAGAAGAACCCCGAGAACGTGAAGTTCAAAGTGCGATGCTCACGCTTCCTGTACACGCTGGTGATCACTGACAAGGAGAAGGCGGAGAAACTTAAACAGAGCTTACCGCCAGGTATGTGCTTTTCAGCTTTTATATCTCAAATATTGGCAGTAAAAAGTCTGATTCTTTCTTTGAAGTCTTGTGTCTGTTTTGCCAGCATCTTGTTGCATTAATAACAACCAGATTGAAAGTATTGATAAATGGGCGTTCTAACACAGAAATAATTTAGAGGTTCAAATGACAAATAAATTCATCAGTTTTATAAATACAGAGCAAGTTCACCATATCAGTGACCTTACAAGCAAATCTGTGGAATAAAAACAATTTTGCTTAGCAGTATTTCTGGACAATAACCAGAGTTTTGATAAGGTGGCATGAAGACCTACTCAATGAAGTTGAGAAATTGCTTCCACACTTGTTCTACCAAATAATAAAATCATACTTCAGCATTTATGCTTGAAAGTAAACTTCAATGATGATTTTTCCAATATATGTATATGATGATATCAAATGAGGAGCACAAGAAACACACAATTACACAATATTATGCAGATGACACAGCTTTACTTACAAACCCTGTGAGTGCATCAGAACACCTAGAGCATCAAATTTAAAATTGACTGAAAACTCAGAATATAGGCAAATAAAAACAAGTTAACACAAGACGATCACTCTCAGAAGGCACCCATGCCCATGTTTAGCCTTAACAACGGTGAAGTCCCTTAAGATGGCAATGCAAAATAGTTGTGTATATGTTACAGCCATAGTGATAAAATAAATATTATACATAATCACTGGTCATTGTGTATAATACCCAAATTGACTTGACAATGTGATAAATTAATCACTTTATCTGGGTATTATTCATAATAGCTGGTCAAAGTTAGCCAGAGTAATAAATATGGTATAACCAACTTACTACTGACCAATTCTTAAAAATGGTTTAAATAATTTTCGACTTTTTTATGATAAATCATCATTCCTCCCGCTGTGGGTTAGCAGTGTGTTGGAATGTCAGACTGTTCGTGACTTAAACCCACTGGGGTTTGTTGAATCTCTTCGAGGAGCGCGTGGAGCAACGCGCGCTGCCGTGACGGGCTCGTGTCTTCTAAGACGCGGAAGGACGATGAGCCACCCGAAATTCACCGCCCACAGACCCACGCCTACGTTCGCCGGGAGACGTCACTCGACACCCGGCGCCCGTAGTGTCTTCCACGTTCAGGCAGCGGCTGGGATGAGAGATCTCTAGCGTCTGCATGAGACGACGGCATCCCATTACCTCTCACCCCGGAACATGGCTTGAACCAGGGCCGGGCACGAGAGATCGCCGCTGCCATGTTGCCTCGACGAGGACACGGCGGTGCCCTTCCCAGGCAGGGCACACCTGGACTGTGTTGTTCACCGTGTCCTCCGGGCCGTCCGTATAGTGGCCCGAGCCACACCTCAAAAACTTTTCGCTATTATTATGGGGTGCCCTGCACTGAGCTAACTAGCCTTTTTCGAATTATATTAAAGTCAGCTACCAGACACCTTAGTTAACATCAAATAATATTTTTTAAATACTTGTTTTATTACATTATCTAAGTCTATGGAGATATTATATAAAATAATAATAATAACACCTCACATCAACACCACACAATAAATACACACTACACGCTACATTTACTTGGCACCCGCCCGTAAATGTAGTCAAAACTAGCCAAAAGGCTAAGAAACATAAATGTTTACCCCAAAATAATAATAATAAAAATCTTTATTTTCTCTTCAATTACAGTGTTAAGTACATTACAATACAGGTTGCTTTTGTAAGAGAATGGTGTCTGTTTAAGGTTACCCCTGTGTTACAGATCACCATTTATCCTTTTGAATGTTATACAACACATTTTGTAAGGAGAGAGGCAAATAAAAATCCTAAATACAACTATCTCTATTATCATAATGCCTGTATCACAAATAATTTAAAATAAAATAGGAAAGAGCAAACACACATAAGTCTCTGCACTTATTATTGCACATAAATATTTAGATATACATATAACCCAAAACTTAACATACAATTATGGTTTCTTCCACTTAAAAGTACACATTATCAAAGAATAAGTAATAATAACATAATGCCTGTATCACAAATAAAAAAAAATTACAAATAAAAAATAAAAAATTGCTAGTTAATGCGATTAATTCTGTGTCAATTATCACTTTATCCAAATTGAGTAGATATTATAAATAGATAATATGTATAATATGCAGACTTATTACTTTGGCTGTAACATATACATTTGGAATGAAGGTTGATGTGGAAAAAACATGAAGGTATAGGTAAAGCGTAGTGGTGTAGATACTGGTTAACAGAACCCCACTCACAAATGAAACAAGCTACAGAAACCATCCTGAAACCTAGATGGCCCTATGGTACCCAACTTTGGATTATGGACAGCAACAGCAATATTGTGTCTAGACTGTAAAATGTACCACCTGTATAACACATGAAATGGTATTAAAGGCTTAGAACCTAAATATTTAGCATCCCTCAATACATAAGCAATAAGCTCATAATAATGACCAGCTGTTACACAGGAGACAATGAGGTGTAACATCAACCACCAAAAAATATTCAAAACATTAAATAGTGCTTTCTGCACTTTCTGGACAGAGGTCTCGAACATAACAAGACTAAAGACCTAGCGTTCCTACTCATCTAGATAGATTGGTCAGAAAGGATTGAGGCACCTATGAAGAAGGGTCTCATCAAGCTAAAATACTCCTTAACAGATACAAGCTTTACGGACCCAGAAGTGGTTTATTGTTGTGAACAACAGATTGCTGTCTACTCAGTCATACACCTATTAAATGCTAGTGTGAGTGAATGCTCTTTTCGAAGGCGGAGGCAAGAGCTATTTGTTATATAGAATAAAATGAGTTTTTCTAAATATCTATATATGTAATCCTACTAATATTATAAACGCGAAAGTTTGTATGTATGGATGTTTGTTACTCTTTCACGCAAAAACTACTGAATGGATTTTAATGAAACTTTACAATAATATAGCTTATACATCAGAATAACACATAGGCTACAATTTGCAAACATATTGTTCGAAATACTAAACCTGCGCAGACGAAGTCGCGGGCACCAGCTAGTATATAATATTTTAGTTAGAAGACCTTGTGCCTAAGTCCAAGTCGCGTGCTTCGATCGACCATAAAGTTAAGTAACACTTGGCGCGGTCAGTCAGTGCATGGGTGACCGTCCGGTCATGACATCCGGTCCTGTGTTTCGGAAAGCACGATAAACTGTAGGTGGTCCCGACTGCCTTTTGAACATGTTTGGCAGTCATTATGGGTAGTTCAGAAGTCTGACAACCAGTCTTGTCATTGGGTTGTCCAAGTAACTAGGTTGAGGAGGTCAGAACTCCTCAACACCAGTAGTAGTAGCACTTGGAATCTCAATTTGACCCACTTCTAAATTTTGCACACGCTGAGTTCTGATGACGATACATGGCTAGCTAAGAAACGTTACAAAAAGCGTGTTTTTTTAGTTTTTTTTTACTATTTTTTTTATCACGACTACTCATACCATAAGCAATAAAATAAATAGTAATTACATATCTATGTTAATAAAGAAGTTTTTTTTTTGTTGTATTTTGATTATTTCGATGTAAAATAATCGTAATCTATACTCTATACTAAAATGTAAAGATTTGATTGTTGTTTTTAATAGGCTGGAACTACTGAACCGATTTGAATAAGTCTCTCCTGTTTTATCGGGGTACGGGAAGAAGTTTCCCGGGACGCGGGAGAAACCGCGTGGAACAACTAATGTATTCAAAAGCATAATTCACTATCATTGTAATGTTTTTTCTCCTGTGTATCTCCCTCATACATACAACTTTAGATAATCTTCCACTTTGAGACTTTGCATTTACACAAATTGTTTTGTTTTACAGGTCTCCAGGTGAAAGAAGTTAAGTGATGTGACTAGAAATTAATAAATAAACTTAAACCCATCTTGTTTTATTTATTTATAAGTTCCATATACTTACAGTACTGTTACATAAATGTAGGTCAACTCCTAAACTTGTAATAAACACACCTTTCAAAAACTGCTGCACAAATTCCATAAATATATTAGTCAATCAAAACAAAATAAGGGCCACTTGATTATTTTGAAGTCTCACTCAATTTTATAATTTTAAAGCGATCCTAAGTGGCTAATTCTTTTTTGTGGTGTTCACTAAAGTGTTAACAAACACTAATGCGACAATACCACTTGCATCTTTTTTTTAAGTGGGTAGAATGTGTTAATTTTGTTTAACCACTTGAATTTACCCTATTTTAAGACTTTATTTTTTAACTTTTGAGTCAGTTCAACTTTGGATTGCTTCGTGATTAGACAAACTTTGCTAAGTTTAAGCGTGAATTAACATTTTGAGAGAACAATGCCGAGGGTTCGAAGACATATGGACCTGCAGACCACAACTAGAGCCATCACATTGATTCAGGAGGGCCATTCTCAGCGTTCTGTAGCTCTGCAGCTAGGTTTTTCACGACGTGCGATCCAGAATGCTTGGAATCGATTTCAAGAGACTGGGTGTGTCACCAGGAGACGAGGATCAGGCAGGATTCGAGCAACCACATCACAGGAAGATCGTTATATACGCCTGACTGCCTGCAGAGAGCGATTCGTTACCGCTCGCTCCTTACAAAACCGCTTGCGGCAGGCGACGGGTACCCGCGTTAGTGACCAAACGATCAGAAATCGGTTGCATGAAGATCAACAATTCTCTAGGAGGCGCGTAGTACGCATTCCATTGACAAGTGCGCATCGTGCAAACCGATTATCATTCGCAAGACAGTACCAGCAATGGGACATGAGTGATTGGAGCACGGTATTATTCACAGACGAGTCCAAAGTGAAATTTTTCAGTCATGATCGTATTATTAGGGTTTGGAGACGAGAAGGTGAGCGATTTTCAGATGCTTGCATCCATGAAAGTGACAGATTTGGGGGTCCTAATGTAATGGTGTGGGGGGGAATTTCACTTTCTGGTAGAACAGAGCTTGTAATTCTCAATGAAGGCACAGTAACGGCTCAGCGATACATTGAGCAGGTCATAAGACCCTATGTGGTGCCATTCGCACAAAGAATTGGTGCGGAATTCAAATTAATGCACGATAATGCCCGCGCTCATACAGCTAGAGCCACCAGGGAAGCTCTAGAAGTCTAGACGAAGCTGGTATACAGGTGTTACCGTGGCCCGCCAACAGTCCGGACCTTAACCCAATTGAGCACATGTGGGACTTGTTGAAAAGAAGCGTTCGGAACACAAATCAGCCTGTGCACAACGAAGCACAACTCATTAATGTGCTCAAAACCAGCTGGGAACAAATTCCAGAAGAAACGGTGCGACACCTGGTTGAGAGTATGCCATCCAGACTTCAAGAATGTGTTCAGAAGAGGGGAGGCCATACACGGTATTGATAAAAGTAAAAAAAAAACTAAAAAAAAACTTACTTTTTTAAGAGAACCCTTTTTTGTCATGCATAATTTTAAGAAAAAATGATTATTTTATTAAAAAAATTAACATTGACGTTTGTTTTTTATTCCAAACATTAATTTTAAGTTAATTACATTAAAAATTAATCAATTAATTAAATTCAATAATTTTCCCACCCCCAAACTTAATAACTTAATAAGAATACTAAAAAAACATGGTGGCCCTTATTTTGTTTTGACTAGTATATAAAGTCAAAGTCAAATGTTTTTATTTCAAATAGGCCTTTGCAGGCTCCTTTCATACGTCACACTAGTTACACAGTTTCAAAAAGTTGGGTTCATGAAGAGCCGACAAGAAACTCCACAGACATTTTTAAAAGTAGGTAGTTATTACTTTTTTTCTTTAGGTAGGTACTCATACTCATCTCATACTACAGGTACTGGGTATTACTTTTTTTAAATGGAGTTTTCACAAACATTCTACTACATGAAAATAGTAGGTTGATAATCCCTGTTTTCTACATTTTTAATTGATGATAGATATCAAAGGGCTCGGTGCAATGTTATTTTTTAACTTGGCAAAGGTATAGGTACTCACGTAGTAGGTACAACGCCACCTATAACTTTTTGGGAACTATTTTGTTTTTAATTCTTTAAAAGAAAACCCATTCACAACGGTTTCATATTCATACACGACAATGCTAGGCCTCACATTGTTAGCGTCGTACCTACGAGATTATCTTACCGAAGTCGGTAGATACCTCGATTATGGAATGGCCAGCAAGAAGCTCCGGACATGAATGCGATCGAACATCTATAGGAGAAAAAATAAAAAGACGACTTCGTAGAACAGGGCCCGATTCTCCTAATTTTACTTAAGCGACATACGATTCACATTCGACTGCGATCCAATCCCGACTCGATTACGATTGAAGTGGTACTTATGTGGCATTCCGTTATTTTTTTCTTTGAAATAAACGTTTTTATCCTTTTCTGTCATTCAATAATGAATCATTTTGTCTGCAAATGATTTACTATTGCAATATGATTATAGAACAAACTACCGTATAGACCAAAATCACCAAAATAGCAGACCAATCGCAAACCAATCGAATGTCGTTGGAATACGATTGGTCTTATATTAGTAGCAGAATGCCCGATATGGCTTAAACTGCTATTGCGATCATATCGCGATTCGATTTCTAGACATTCTTAACTTAGGAGAATCGGGCCCCAGAAACACTCGGCTAGCTGCCACAACATTTGAATGTGACTTAGATATCCAATCGCGAAGAAGAGTATGGACCCAGTAATCTTAGCTTTTTTAACACGCTTTTTTTACTTAATTTTTGTTATTACATCAATTGCCTGTATACCACAGTTTATAATATATTCTCTTGTAACCAGGGGCCCGATTCTCCTAATTTTACTTAAGCGCCATTCGATTGACGTTCGACTCGATTCGACTGAGATCCAATCCCGACTCGATTACGATTGAAGCGTATGTGGCAATCCGCTATTTTTTCTTTGAAATAAACGTTTTTATCCTTTTCTGTCATTCAATAATGAATCATTTTGTCTGCAAATGGTTTACGATTGCAAAATGATTATACAGCAAACTACCGGATAGACCAAAATCATCAAAATAGCAGACCAATCGCACACCAATCAAATGTCAATCGAATACGATTGGTCTTTTATTAGTAGCAGAATGCCCGATATGGTTAAAACTGCTGTTACGATCATATTGCGATTCGATTTCTATTCGATTTTGACATTATTAACTTAGGAGAATCGGGGGATCAAAAACTGTGCAAAAGTTAGAACTAAGTAATCTATTGATACCTCAAGTTTTTAAAGGAAAAACTTAGTACTAATAACTTTAAGTCTTGTTTCAAAGAAAATCAGATTACAGATTGGTCAGCATTCGTTTTCAGATTGTTTTTTATCTATATCTCAGAACGGACAAACAATAGAACAAAGCTGTCATGGTAAATGTTGTTCCAGTTAAAAAGACCTATCCATCGATATGTGTGACTTTGCTATTGGTGCGGTTTCTCATTACGCGCAATATCCAGTTGGTACAATAAAGATTCAAATGCTACATAATAGTAACAATTATGGACCTTAACGGCAGGGGCGTAGCTACCGCCGTATCTGCCGTATCAATTATACGGGGCCCCCGGGCCACGGGGGCCCCAAAAGTGTGTAAGGACAAAAAATAAAAACTTCCTAATTTATTTTATTTTACAAATGTCAAAATTCGAAAAGCAATTCTTTTTTTTCCCGCCTTAAGCGTGCGTTCAAAAGTTAACAACACTCTACATCGTTATGGCGGGCTGCGGGACTTCCCCGTTTTACTTACTTCATCTTCAACTCAGCGGGGAATCCTTCATCGATATCGCGATTTACGTGTACGTTGTTGTACTTTACATTGGATATTAAACCACGGAGTTAGTAGCAGCATAAGGGGGGGGGGGGGGGGAGATGGCGGTACACCACTGGTACCACGTCTCGGGGTGTGCCATCTCGGTCGACACATATCTGCACGACCAGGATAGCACGGGCAGAAGGGACAAGTCACTGAGGGTGCCATTCTAATCTGCAAAGCCTAGGTTCACTACCAGTCACTGCATGCTATTCAAATTTTAAACAAAACTACAACAGTGCATGTGCAAGACGTCGAGGTGGCACTGAGAGGGATGCCAGTCCGGCTGTCACACCTCTCAATTGACAGTGACTTTCTTGTAATTTCTTTAGGTATCATTGCGTCCTGAAAATCAAAAATTTCGCGCTCGCTACGCTCGCGGCTTCTTCTCTTTGCAGTGGTTTTTTTCACACCTGTTTATCTCAAAACTTAAAAATTTCACACTGATTTTTAGGGTATAGTTAGTGAGCTGATATTTTCACAGATGATGTATTTCTGCTGCCGCTATAACTTAGAAAACTAGAATTAAATGAATATTTTGGGGGGCTCCCATACAACAAGCATGATTTTTTTGTCCGTTTTATAAATAATGGTACCTACGGAACCCTTCGTGCGCGAGTCCGACTCGCACTTGGCCGGTTTTTATAAAACATGTTTGGGTTTTTTATATCCCAAATTTCAAAAATAGCGCTTTATAAGTTTGGAATGAGCCGTCTCCGGTTTCTTTACGTTAAACCTAGCAAAAACCACCACGAATGATTTCTACACGATTTTTAAGTAGGTACTTTTATTTACAATTTTAATCCATGATTATTGGGTGCTCAATAGTTAGTCCGCCGCGGGTGCCACCCGATGCTACGCCGCCACCGCACGGAGTGCAGTGCACTGTTTATTTACGCGCTTTATATAAATGTGCATTAAATGAGTGAAAGGAAAATAGATTATCCCAGCGGCGCTGAGAAATGAAAAAGTTAACAGAAAAGGGAAGAGGTTATAAAAAAGTGCCATATAAGGGCCTCCAAACAATTTTTTATACGGGGCCCCGACAAGGCAAGCTACGCCACTGCTTAACGGGTACAGCAGGTAGAACATACAAGACTTACACTTAGTAGTTCTTAGATTTTCCTTTAAAAACTTGAGTTATCAATAGATTACTTAGTTCTAACTTTTGCACAGTTTTTGATCTATATCTCAGAACGGACAAACATTTCAGCAAAGCTGTCATAGTAAATATTGTTCTACATAAAAAGGCCTATCCAATGATATATATGACATTGCTATTGGTGGGGTATACCAATCTGCCCATTGTCCTTTCACACAAATCGGTTCAGTAGTTTAGGCGTGAAGAAAAGACAGACAGAGTTACTTTCGCATTTATAATATTTGTTTGGATGTCTCTAAAGTCGTCAATAAAATTATTGTCGGTCAATAAGGAACACTCTGAACGTCAATTCAAATTCGTTGCACAAAAATGATCCTTATGTATAGCATGACTTAATCACGCGTGATGGCTTATTACTGTATTTCATGTATAATGTTGGTGTTTCTTTACCGATTCATATGATTCTTTCTTTATTGAGTACGTAATAATGTTAACTTTTTTAAATTATCGTTAGTGAGAGTATTGTAAATGTTATAGTAGACTAATCAGAAAGCTCCGAACTGCTAAGCTATCGAGAGTTACACGTGTTATTGTGAGCCAACCATAAAAGTTAGACATATGCTGCCATGGTACCTATATGTTTTACATAATTTTAAGGAAGACATTTAAGGAAGGTTTCTGTGTAGCTTTAACCATAACTCATCATACACACGACGAAATCTTAAGAAATGGAGTAACTTCTCCCGGTTTCCCGACATTTCCCGTCACTGTTCTGTTCCTATTGATCTTAGCGTGATGAAAAGTATCCTATAACCTGCCCAGGAGTATGAAGAATAATTGTACCAAGTTTTGTCAAAATCCGTCAAGTAGTTTTTGTTTCCATAACGAACATACAGACAGACAGACAGACAAAAATTTTACTGATTGCATTTTGGCACTCATCACCCCCTAGTAGTTATTTTGGAAAAATATTCAATGTACAGAATTGACCTCTCTACAGATTTATTATAAGTATAGATGGGAAAGTTTGTGAGAATGTATGTTTGCTATTCTTTCACGCAAAAACAGTTGGACCGTTTTTTTTTTAAATTTGGTATGGTATTTAGATATGTGATACCCTGGATTAACACTTAGGTTACTTTTTATCAACATACCACGCGGGCGGAAGCTAGTACACTAATAAGCGACACGTATTCCTAAATATACACATTTTCATAAACCTTACAAAACAAACCTCCAAGGTGTTTCGATTTTTTATGATGAGAAGAACCGGATAGAAAATTATCAGGTAGGTATTTTTGATAACACAAGTATATTTTTTTGGGAAACTGCTATTTGTAGTTCCCACAAGTTATAGAGTGATGTACGAAATAGGCGGTAAATACCTATGCGTGCGTCCGAGAGCGCGGAGGGCGCGCGGCAGTCGGGTCGCCGCCGCCGGAGGTCGCACGTCGCTGTGGCGCCCGCGAGCGCGCTCTGGACTTCGCGCGACAAACTTTGCTAACTTCCGTACTAATATCATGTGATTATAACTCAAGTGCACTTTATAATTCTGTCTGTGTCGTGAGTAATATTGTTCTCTTTCTACAGGGCGCCATAGAGATATTCGTAAATACGAAAGGATAATATAAATTATTAAATAAATATTAGAATATGACGTAGCTAACCGCAATATAGCAATAAATTGCTTTTGTACTGTCGTACGTAAGTATCGTCGTAAGCTTTCGCTAGTGGTTTTTTTACCCGCGTGCCTTGTGCGGACCCGATTCTCCTAATTTTACTTAAGCGACATAGGATTCACATTCGACTGCGATCCGATCACGACTCGATTACGATTAAAGCGTATGTGGCATTCCGCTATTTTTCTTTGAAATAAACGTTAACTATAGGTCCCGGCTGTCACTGAACATCCTTGGCTGTAGTTACGGGTAGTCAGTAGCCAGTAAATCTGAAAGCAGTCCTACCAAGGATTGCCCGGGTAACTGGGTTGAGGAGGTCAGAAGTCAGATAGGCAGTTGCTCCTTGTAAAACACTGGTACTCAGCTGCATCCGGTTAGACTGGATGCCGACCTCGGCCGACCGAAAATGCTCGGGAGATGATGATTTATTAGTATACAAAAGAGAGATATGATATTCTAACTTCACTGAAACTTAATGACTTAGATGCCTTCAAAAACCATGCAATATACAAGTTTGTGCTAAGAAGGGATTTTATGTAAAGTGGACACGGGCGAATTCATGGAAAATTATTAAGCATAAATGCATCGATCTACTTTCCCAACTATGTTTCCAGAGTCACCGGGTGTAGCCGAGCAACTGTTTCTTATGTGGAGCGACTGACCTCCTTAGTCAAGGTGCCTGAGCAAACCGATACTGGACTCATAATTATTTCCAATTATTGCTCTTATTTAATTATCACATTAATTGTAGTGACGTATGACAGTGGGAAATGAAAAAGGATTATGATATGGTTTTCTCTCTTCAGCCGCATTGGAAACTTTGTCGAAACCTAGTTGCGACACTTGCACTGGAAGCCGACTCATGGTTGGGAAATGGCTCGGGAGATGATGATAACCCTAGTTGCGACATGTTCGAAACGCGTTGCTAGTAGAGCGTAGCGCTCGCGTAACGCTTGCCGTAGCACGCGTAGCCAGTCGCTGAACCCTCCTTTCAATGGCAGATTTCGATGCGCAGTACTATATTTAAAACAGCAACCACTAAGTCTTACATATTATAAACCAAGTTAATTGATAATAGTTATTTGTTATACAAGAGTGCAAAGTTGCTTTTTAACCGCGTGCTCAATTTTGATGACCGAGCAAGCGAAGGCTTCTAAAATTGAATGCAATAATTAGAATCCTGAGCGATAGCGAGGGAATCAAAAGAGCACAAGGTGAAAAATCTTTTCATCCCACCATCTCGGAAAGAGTAGTTTTATCCTTTGATATCTGAGCGCAAAAGTCGTTTTTATCCTCTAGAGCGGCAAAGTGATTTGAATTTAGAACATCGTGTGCAATACTCCATTTGTGACAATCTTGATAAGACTTTTCAAACAAATACATATTAAACAAATAAAATAGTGCTTAAAATAATTATTCCATTAATTAAATAATTTTTATTATTGTTTTTACATTAATTTTTAACCTCGTTTCATTTTTAAACTGCGTTTTCAAATAAATGAACATATAATTAGGCACTTCTTTTTAATTTGATACTCACATGTGCGCGCCATTTTGTTTTTTTGCGTTTAGTAATTTCCTCGATGAGGTGGGATGAAAAGTTACGTGTTGCACTCACTTAATTAATTGAATAATTATTTTAAGCACTATTTTATTTGTTTAATATGTATTTGTTTGAAAAGTCTTATCAAGATTGTCACAAATGGAGTATTGCACACGATGTTCTAAATTCAAATCACTTTGCCGCTCTAGAGGATAAAAACGGCTTTTGCGCTCAGATATCAAAGGGTAAAACTACTCTTTCCGAGATGGTGGGATGAAAAAGTTTTGTACCTGAAGAAAGCAGGACAACCTTCGAATCACCACTCGTCTTCTCGATAACAACAACAAAACACTTGTATAGTAAGTTAGTAAACCCCTTCATGCTTTAGACCACGCAAGTATGCATTTGCGTTTCCCGGTGTATACGATAACGGTTTCCGAGGAACTACTTCCAATACCCAGATAACAAGTAGGCTATCTCCGTCTCCGATGTACCATAAGGTTTGGAAAGTGACGCTACCCATCTATGTGTTGCGCTTCCTAAAATAAATGAGTGATCAAGATGCAAAAATGACATAAAATATAGTGTGCAGGATCGTGGGTGCGCGGCGCATGTAGCGCGTGGGGGCGCATGGCGCGGCTGGTGGTGCTGGCGGCGCTGGTGGCGGCGGCGCGGCCGGCGGGCCCGGCGTGCGCGGCGCAGTGCGCGTGCCGCCGCGACCTGCTGGCCTGCTCCGGCCTGCCCTACCACCGCTTCCCCGACACCGGTAACCCGCACCAGCGCACACATAGCGCCTGCTTCTATCGTCATACATGCCTTCCTCGTTGGTCTAACTGTCGCAAGGGCGGCTGCTGTGCACGAGGTCTCGGGTTCGATTCCCGAGTCAGACTGAAATCGCTTTGTGGGTATTAAAAACTTTCACAAAGTAGCCCTGGAAGCCTTATAGCACCGATCCAAGTTTCCGTGATCATGTCTCAAAATATTCGAAAATATTTAAAAACGTTTGTGAACAGGCTAAATCTATTCATATTAGAAATAAAATAAAAAATTCTAAGGATAAAATAAAAACAACTTGGGCAGTAATTAATAACGAAACAGGTAGGCGAAAAGTTCGCAAAACTGATTTTAGCCTAGAAACTCATAAAGGCCTAATCAACGGTAACCTTGAAGTAGCCCAAGAGTTTGAAGCATTCTTCACCAAAATACCTTTCGAAACTACAAAATCACTAAATTCTTCAACCGCCAAACATTACAACTTCAAGTATGTAATGTATCTAAGGATTTCGGGCTTCTAGTCAATCCTGCCAAGTCACAAACTCTCATTATTGGTGGCAGATATTTCCTCAATAAGCTGTCTTCTCCACCACCGGTCTCATATGATAGCGTTGGCATCCCATACTCTACTACGGTCAAGAACTTGGGGGTAATTTTGGACTGTCATCTATCCTGGGGTTCACACGTTGCAGAAGTAAGCAGAAGAGTTTTTTGCTCTTTTCAGTCACTCAAACGTCTCCAGAAGTTCCTGCCTTTTTCAACAAAAATTACTCTCGCTCAGTCGCTTCTTCTCCCTCTTTTAGATTATGCCGATGTCTGTTTCCTTGATGCGACTGAGGAACTTCTTAACAAACTCGAGCGTCTGCAGAATCTGTGCATCCGCTTCATTTTTGGCCTCCGGAAATACGACCATGTGTCTGAATTCCGGAGCCAGCTGAAGTGGCTGCCAATTCGGCAGCATCGAGATGCTCATATTCTGTCTTTTCTCTTCTCTCTTCTTCACAATCCCAACGCTCCAAATTATCTTAGGGAACGCTTTGAGTTCCTTGTTCCTAGAGGCAAACCCTGTCGCTCCTCTTCATCTCTTTTACTCCGTATCCCTCCTCATACTTCGAGCCGTTATGATGGATCCTTCACTGTTCGCGCTGTGAGGCTTTGGAACGCTCTACCTCACAGTATACGTGACAGCACATCGTTAGATGTGGTCAAGAGACGAATTAAAGAACATTTCCTGTCAACATGACCTTATTTGTATGTATGTATTTATTTATTTATTATATTTTATGTTTTATTTATAGGTATATATTTTATGTTATGTAGTTTCATCTTTGTTTTGTTTAATGTTGTGCACTTAATATTTTCTCTTCCCTATCGCATCTCTCTATCGCTCTAAGGTTTGCTGTTAGAGAACCTAGTTCTGGGTTAAGCTCGCCTTTGTACATGTCTTCTCTGTGTTGTGTGTGTCTTTTAAATGTTTTTGTGTACAATAAAGAATAATAATATGTATATGTATATACAAGGTAATGTGAGGATTCTATATTTTATAAAAAATGGTTTGCAGCTGTCCGTCTGCGCTATTTTCGCTATGGCTCGCACACACTTTTTCTGAGCTCTGAATGCATTTTCGTTATCAGTAGAATTACCCCAAAAAATAACACAATACCTTAAAAGAGATGCAACATAGCCATGATAAGCAGTACGAAGGGTTGGGATGCTGGCTGTTCGTCTAAGCAAAGGGAACCTAGCACGCTTCCCTGTGGAACGCCTGATCTAACTGTTCTACATGATGAAGAGTGACTTATTACTCGTTTAATAATCGGGCATATTCAACTTATCTGAGTTATTTGACTTCCATTACTTAAATAAGATTTAATCAGGTCATACATGTTTTGATTGTTTGTTTGTAACTTTGTACAAAAATATAAACTGATTTGTAAATGTGAACACCATGTAGCATTTTAATCTTTTTTTTATTATTATTTATTCTCATATTCTTAGTCTATTGTGATTCTACATGATCTTCGCATGTTATTATAGTAAGTATCAATACATACAAACTGTAATACCTTAAAAAGAGTAACCATGGAGTTTCTTGCCCGTTCTTCTCCATAGGAAGCTACTTTTGGAATGGGCAACTAGAATCAACTTTATTTATATTTTTTGACGTTCATAAGTGCTTGTGAAAGCCTAAATGAAATAAATGATTTGACTTTGACTTTAACTTTGGTTACACGTTAATGTCGGTCCTACGCCTGATCTCTCTCCACTCGTCGGATTGTCGTCCCATCGGGCTATGGTAGTGAAGGAAGAGCGAGTGCACATGTGTCTGTGCAAATGCTTGTACAGTTGGCTAATCTCTAGCTAGGAGGACGTCATCATCATTAAAGTGATTATACAAGTAAAGGAGTAAATATTTATGTTGCGCCTAAAGCTTGAAACACCTTGGTCTAGACGGCTTAAGCTAGGTGTAGCCCGCTACGTGCGGCTAAACTCAGTTGTATCCTCTTATCTTCGTTTAGAACGAGGTGTAGCCGTGCTAATAGTGGCCATGTGTCACACTATCTCGTCTTTTTATCAACTCTCCTTATATCTCCCAATAAACTGACTAATGTATTACCTCTGGGTACTCCTTATGTACGTCCTTATGTAGTCCCTAAGGCACTACCCTTATGTACTGCCTTTGTGTCCCTTCTGAAAACACTTCAACACCATTATCTTGCATTTTTCAATACATATTAGGTCAGAGAGAACCAGTCGAGAAAGACAAGATAAGAGTATTAAAACCAAAATGCTTAACTGAACTGTAAACCAAGTTGTAGCCAATGAGATATAGGATAGGTACATATAATTCTAGCTGCTATGATAAAGTTTTTACTTAGTTATAACCGAAGATAGGAGGATACAACTATGACTACCCGCTACACCTGGCTTCGCCGTAACATGTATGTTAGATGAGAGGTGCAGTGCGTGAGTGTGCGCAGAGGCGGGTGTGCGGCACGTGTCGCTGGCGGGCGCGGCGCTGGGCGCGCTGGGCGAGGCGGCGCTGGACGCGCGCGCGCTGCGCACGCTGGTGCTGGTGGGCGCGCAGCTCAGCCACCTGGAGCCCGCGGCGCTCGCGTACGTACCGCACCGCCTCCGCGTCTCGCGTGCCCCTCCGCTGCCGGCTAGTAATGCTACGTCTTTGCAGGTCCATGGTGTCCACCCTGGCGTCGCTAGACCTGGGTTTTAATGAGTTCACTGAAGTACCTTTACATTCGCTGCGCGATTTGAAAGTCTTGAATTGGCTGAATTTACAGAAGTAAGTTACAAAAGTAAGTAAAGAGAAGACTGATCGAATTCTTCGTTAGATTAATATACGATACGGTTGCAGTAACTACATCAGTGACTTGGGACCGCACCTGAACTGGGGCTTCCTGGCGGACTCGCTGAGCAGCCTGTCGCTTAGCAACAATCAGCTGTGTGCGCTGGGCGCGGGCGCGCTGGCGTCTCTGCGCGCGCTGGCGCAGCTAGACCTCGACGGCAATCGGCTGCACGCGCTGGCGCCGAGCGCGCTGCCGCCGGCGCTGGCCGTGCTGCGCCTGGCCGACAACCTGCTGCAGCAGATGCCGTGCGCGGCGGCGGCGCGCCTGCCGCGCCTGCGCCACCTGCACTTGAGGAACAATATGTTACGGCCTACACAATGTCGCACTGAACATTCTAAAATTGATTCCCTGGACCTGAGCCATAACGAGCTAGACGACTTGTTTGAGCTGGATTTCCAGCAGAGGCTGCAGCTGAAGCAACTGATACTAGACTTTAACGAGTTCACGTCGGTGCCGTCTTTCGTGATGGACAGTTCCCGGCTTGAGAAGTTATCGATCGCATACAATAAAGTAGGGCACGTGTCGGAGGCCGCGGTGCACGCGCTGCGGCGCCGCCTGGAGCGCCTGGACCTGGACCACAACGAGCTGTCCGAGCTGCCGCCGAGCGTGGTGCACTTGTCGCGCCTGCGCCACTTGTCGCTGGCGTACAATCGCCTGCAGGAGGTGGCGGCTCTCCCGCCGCACCTGCATTCTATCTCTCTGGCTGGCAACTTTCTGACAGCGTTTCCAAAAGGACTGTGGAGTCTGGCGCCTGCGATGCTTTCATACCTGGATATGGGTTACAACCAGATAGCGGTGGTGAAGGCGGATATGTTCGGCGCGTGGTCGGAGGCGCTGAGCACGCTCAACCTGAAGGGCAACCGCGTGGCGCAGCTGGCGGGCGACGCGTTCCCACGCGGGCTGCCGCTGCGCGAGCTGATGCTGAGCTTCACGGAGCTGAGCGTCGTGCCGGGCGCCGCGCTCGCCAGCCTGCCGGCGCTGCGGGCACTGGAGCTGTCCTCCTCGCTGCTCAGCGGGGAGTTTCCGCTCGCCGGCTCGAGCTCGTCGCTCTCTTGGCTTAGTTTAGATAACAACAACATTCACTACGTCTCCAGTGAACATATCCATAACTTTCCATCGCTAGAATATCTCAATTTAGATTTTAATAAAATAATAGAGTTCCCCAGTGACGTGTCGGGAACGAACTGTACGTCTCGCCTGAAAGAACTGAGATTGTCGTACAATTACATAAGTAAAGTAAGCTGTGATTTTTTCGGAAAGTTGACGGATTTACAGAGTGTTGACCTATCATATAATCGCGTGCACAATCTAAGTGAAGACTGTTTCGCACAGTTACATAATTTGGTTTATTTAAATTTAGTAGGAAACCTGTTGGAGTTAGTCGCAGAACGAGCACTCACTGGACTTCCTAAGTTACAAGTGTTGGACTTGCAAGATAACCGTCTAACTGAGTTCTCCACAGAACATTTTGAAAATGTGTCTAGTGAGGAAAGCAACTTGTCGGTGAACGTCAGTTACAATCGCATCAAGACACTCGCGGGCGGAGGAAGAGCGGTCTCCATTAATGTTCTAGACCTGTCGCATAACTTGCTGGAGAGTTTATCGAAAGCTTTCTTCGATTGCGTGGGAGCGTCACTGCGGCAACTGCTTCTAGCGAATAACCACCTGACGCACATAGATAACTTTGCTTTCGGCGCGCTCTCCAATCTGGAAATAGTAATTCTGCACCACAATAATATCAGTGCAGTGAAACGGAGAGGATTCGGTGAGGAGTCCGCGCTGCAGATCCTGGACCTGTCGCACAACCGCCTGGCGCAGCTGGCGGCCGAGCAGTTCCACAGCCTGCGGCGCCTGCGCCACCTGCGCCTGGCCGGCAACGAGCTGCGCGCCCTGCCGCGCGACGTGTTCAAGAACACCGTGCTAGAGCACCTGGACCTGGCGCGCAACCAGCTGGCCGTGTTCCCCGGCAGCGCGCTGGCGCAGGTGGGCTTCACGCTGCGCCGCCTCGAGCTCGGCCACAACCGCCTTGAGTACCTGGACGCCGCCATGTTCCACGCCACCGCGTTCCTCCACGAGCTGGGCGTGGCCCACAACGCGCTCACCGTGCTCTCCGACAACACGTTCGCTGGGCTGGCGCGGCTCCGTCGCCTCGATCTCTCCTACAATATGATCAAGACCAACTTTAAAGAATTGTTTCACAATCTGCCGCGCCTGCGACGTCTGGCGTTAGCTGGAGCAGGCCTGAAGGCGGTGCCTCATCTGCCGTTAGTCAATTTGACTGAATTGGATCTGAGCGGCAACAACATAGCGTCGTACCGGGCCACCGACATGCGCTGGCTCGGCAACCTGCGCGTGCTGCAGCTTTCGCGCAACCGGTTCACGTCCCTGCAGGCGGCGATGTGGGCCGCCGTGCCGCGCCTCACCTCGCTCGACATCTCGCACAACCCTATAGTTCGCATCGCGAGCGGTTCATTCGAGGGTTTGAACCATCTGCTGCAGCTGCGCGCCGACCATCTTCGTCAGCTGGGAGCGATAGAGCCGCGCGCTTTCCGGCCACTGGTATCATTGCGTTCTCTCACCCTCGAATCTCTCGCATTGAACGGGCGGACACAAGTGGCGCTCGCCGACATAGCCGCGTGCGTTCCCGGTCTAGAAAACCTCGATGTGCACGTGCTCGATCCTGTTCTAGAGTCCCAGCTAAGCGGGCTGCAGGCGCCCAAGCTGCGCGCGCTGCGGCTGCGCGGCGCGGCGCTGCGGCAGGTGTCGGCGCGAGCGCTGGCGCCGCTGGGCCGGCAGCGCGCGCTGGCGCTGCGGCTGGCCGGCACGAGCGTGCGCGCGCTGCCGCCCGCACTGCTGCGCCCACTGGCGCGCGTGCCGCACCTGGCGCTCGACCTCAGCGACAACCAGCTCGTCAGCTTCGAGCCCGCCACCCTCTATCCGAACCTCACCGGCTGGAACCGGGTGGCAACTAAACTATTATCTGGTAAGTAGCACTTGTCGCGTGCTGTGCTAGTTGTGCGCATGTGAGTGAGCGCGAGGCGTGTCGGCAGGTGGGTTGGCGGTGGGCGGCAACCCGCTGCGCTGCGGCTGCTCGGTGTCGTGGGTGGGTGCGTGGCTGCGGCGCTGGACGGCCGAGGTGGGCGGCTGGTCGGCGGCGGCGCGCGAGGCGGCGCGGCGCAGCCGGTGCGCGGGCGGCGCCGTGCTGCTGGCTCTGCACGCGGACGAGGCGGCGTGCCAGGCGAGCGCGCTGTCGTCGCGCGCGCGCTGCTCGCGGCCGCGCGCGGCACTGCTGTGCGCGCTGCTGCTGCTCGCGCTCAGCTAGTGGCGCGCCCACACACTCAACGTGATCTACAATATTTGAAGTGTCCAAATCTATAGCATCTTAGTGCGTGTGATATTTTGACTTTGACACGTTTTCTATTATATGTTACGTTTTAAACAACAACGAACATGGAATGGATAAAAAGCAAGACGTCGCTCTGCGTCGGCGCGTGCTGAGTTTTGGCGGTGACTGTGTACATAGCGTGTCGTGATACTAGCAATACATATTAAAATATTTTTATACACACCCTGATGAGTTTCATTGTTCCATCGAGCGTAGGTATCACACGCTTTAAAAAATTACTAAATAATTCGGACATTTAGTTTGATGAAAGAAAGCGTGGACCGTTTTGCCCAAAAAGAGTAAAGATTACGCTCCACGCTTTCTTTTTAGTTTTTAAACAGCCAGGCCGCCATATTGGATTTGTAATGACGTTTCTTAACTAGTCATGTATTGTCATCAGAACCCACGGCGTGTGCAATATTTTATCCTAATAGAAGACCGGCAAGAAGGTCAAATTAAGATTCCAAGATTTTCTTACATACATAGTCACAAAGGAAGCCAATACGAGCGTGTTAAAAACATATGAGTAGGCATTGTTGCCACATTTATAAGTATGGAAAAGAAAAGGCAGGCTATATGTGTGTAAAATATGACTGCGAGTGATAAAAAATCCGATTTGTTCACCATTACGAAATATGCTTTGTCTTGTAGTCGGTTTGCAGTCGACAATGCAATGGAAGACTAGTCTGACCGGAGCTTTCCGAACCGAACCACTCAGCGATCGATTGAGCCTCGAGGCTTTAACTCAGCCACGAGCTCTTCACGATGACCTTCGTCAAAGGGATGGTGACGTGATTGCCATCGTTTACTTAATAATAATGGCGTCCACGGCCGTTTTCAGCCACGGCGGCTTCTCTCACTTTAGAAGATCAGCCAGCTGCGCAGGCCATATTATAGTGCACGAGCATTTGCGCAGACACAAGTGCCCTCCCTATTCCTTCACTCTCATAACCCGATGGGACGGCAATCCGACACGACCGGAAAGAGATCAGGCGCGGGACCGACATTTACGTGCTCTCCGATTCACGGGTGAATTAATCACCAACTTCCAGACTACGGGCTGCTTTGTGAAAGTTTAAGAAAACCCACAAAGCGATTTGGGCCCGACCCGAGAATCGAACCCGAGACCACGAGCACAGCAGCCGCGCTTGCGACCACTAGACCAATGTTTACTTAACTGAGCATTTCATTACAGGTGCATTATATAATTATATGTTGATTTCGTTACAAAACCGTTTAAAGTTCTCCCGCCGATAAAACTTTCCCCAATGCGGAGTCTATTCTTCAAAAACAATACTTTTAATTAGAAAACTGTTATCTGTAAAGGCTTTGTCTTGAAGCTTTCACAAAAATGACTCGCTTTGTAGATAGCTTATCTACGTGTTCAAACATTTTGTGTAAAAGGGTAATTTTGATGAGCGGACAGGCCGGCCCGCTCCTCGCGTCCCGCGTGCCTCGCCCCTCGAGCCCGCGTACTCGGGGAAGACGCTGATGAACTTTTGCTGACGATATCGAAACAAAATGCCGATATTTTTTTATTCAAGATATGGAAACTATAATAATCTCCTAATATTAATTGTCTACTATCTAATATTAATAAGAAATATTATATGTAGGTATATTAATTATAATTATTATGTAAGTAGTAGGTGCAACACAAACAATTCAACACAAGGTATGAAACTCCACGGCGGCAGTCGGGACGCGGGAGCCCCCCGCCGGGCACCGAAACAACACGCAAAACACTTAACCGAAACAACTTGAACTTGCGAACACTTCTCAAAAATGTCTGCTAACTTGGAACACTTAGAAGGAACTTAGAGAATTCGTTTTGTAACCTTAACTAAGTTGAGAATGTAACCAATGTTAAACATGTCGCGATGAAAATTCTCGAGGAAACTCAGCAGATAGAGTGTCGGGCGAGCGCGGCGGACGCGCGGACCGCTGCGGAGCTCAGCCCGGCTGGTCGCTCTACTACTTTATGAGCCGCCGGATAAGCCGCCACTGTATCGGCTCATTGGACGTTAATTAAAGTTTCTCGTTTTATTTGGTGCGGTACAGTCGTGTCGATGACAACTACCAGTTAGTCAACCCCTCCCCCACCCTCCCCCACCCGCCTCCACACACCCGCCACCGCAAGAACATTAATAAAATAAAGTGACAGAAGGAAGAATTTATGAGAGCGAGCGATATTAATTAAAAGTTTACGTGTTGTTAGCGACGTCTTACTACTTATCAATTATCTGGAGGTGGTTGAAACGCTCGCCTCGCGTGGCTGCTCAGTGAGCCGCTGCGTCACACACTTGCAGCCTTACTCGTCCAGGTTGTTGCCTATCGCGCTATACGAGCGTGCATGATGCACGGCTTCTGCGACTGCTGCCGTCGCTCGCTCCACTTCTCACAACTAATTGAAACACTCCAAAACTTGCTGAATATCTTAATGTTTCACAAAGTTCGGCGCGCCGTACACGCCTCGAGAATCTATTAAAACATTGTTGTGTAGCGGACAGCCAGACATTCGGCGAACTAACTGAGTCCCTTTTTATCATATTAATTAGTAAGTAGCTGCAGTGGGCGCGCGAAGTTCCAATATAAATGAAATCGCCAGCTAATTACGCAGGAGCAGAGCCATTAGTACTATTTTAATTAAATTCGTATGAGCAGAGGCCGCGATCCCACCGATCTGTCGGGATCTCTCACACTCACCACTTATATACATACTAGCTTGTGGCCGCGGTTTCACCCGCGTCCACGGGGAACTACTTCCCGCGTCGGCTTGCTACAGATGTGCGATCGTATAACTTAAGAGCTTTATTTACGAATTGTTTCCTACCGGTCGCTGGCTGTAATTAGTGACAGGCAATAATTTGCCACCGGCCACGGCTGTCCACCCCGCCGCGTCCCCCGGCCGCCCCGCCGGCGAGGGGGAAAGCTTTGAAACACGATTCTTAGCGCTAATTGAGTTACAGTTAGACGAGTCTCCTGTGAACTTCGTGGAGGAGGTTTAGCCGGCGCGGTGACACTCCTCTAACAAAAACTAAAGAGAAGCTTTCATCTATCCCCACGAGCAAGTATTGTGAGTGGAACATACTGCACACGAGGACACCCCTCCGAGGAGCTGTGCTAGTGTGAGCGGTATCGTGACCCACGCCCAAATTGACGTTTGTTCTTCATTTATTTTCGCAGTTTCAGTGGCATTCCAAGGGAACTACTTCGCGCATCCAGTAGACTACACATGGCATTCGATTATTTGTTATTCGATTGGGCGTAGTACACCCCATTATTCTGATATATTCTGATATATATAAGCTATACCTACCGATCACTCAATTCCAATAAATATTTTGAGTGTGAACATTAGGATGTACGTGTGTTTGTTACTGTTCACACTTAAAATATTATTTGCATTTTGAGTAATTGGTAGGTACCTATAGATAGATGAACGTCATAACGTTCATAACATTATGATATCGTCATTCATTGCATAAAAATGTGTATATATCCCACCTTGGACAAGGAATTGATAGAAACTCGCGCACGATCTTAAACATGGAACTATTTTGATTGTGGGGTGTGCTGGGGGTCGGCTGAGGGTGGAGGGAGGGAGGGACACAGCTAACCGGCGGCTAACGACGTGTGTGAATCAATCGCAGAGCACCGCAAAAACTGCATTTAGTATCGCAGTGGTGCACGAGCTGTCCCCCCCCCCCCCTCATCCCTGCCGCTTGACGAATGGCGCGCACTATCGGCACTATCCACTGAGCGCATTGTACTCGCGCTGGGCAATTTTAAAATACCGATGCAGATGCTCGCTAGAGCGTTAAACGAATTTGAAAGGCAGTTGATTGTCAGTTGTGTTCGAGCACGTGTCGAGCGACGCACCACACTTACAGCTAGCCGTGGCACAGTGCGGTGCTGCAAGCGACCCTGCACGTAACGTACATTAACAATATTTATTTATTTAATACACTATGGAAAAACTACAGCTACGTCGTGTATAACAAAAATAACAATAGAAAGAAGTTATAGACGACTGAGAGCCAATTAAATCCTCGCTTGTGATGAAAGCTTAGAAATAATGTGAACACACATCAATGTACCGTTTTTTACCTTCCTAGATTCTGAAATGCACCTACATAGCATATGAAGCAGGACGGAATCGATTAGTTACACAGATATATCAGCGATCAGTACAAACGCCCACGAACTTTCTACCAGGAATTAGACCAAAACAAGGTCTAACCAGTTTCTTAGCAAATCTACAAAATTCAAATTTAGAATACACTCTCACGCATGCTTGGCTAACCCTTTTGATGCTAGTAACATCCTACAGTCATTAAAAACCTTTGAAATACACGTGAAGTTCTTAAAACCAAGATTTCGCATAGGTGCCCGTTTTTTTTGCAAAAGAGTGTATATTTGTTGTTCCTGAGTCAGACATTACTGAATACAAATAAATATTAAGTGAAGGTAAGTGTTTTTGAGCTATATTTTGTATTATATGGTAAGTAGCTACAAACGCAAATCAGTTTATCGTGAATAGTTGATATTGTTGATGTATTTTTAACGCTCCTCAATAATTACCTCAGAATATCGTAAAATATATAAATTATTATTACATAAATATTTTTGTATCACATACCTACACGATATTGAAATTACATACTGAACTACATTCGTTTTTAGTAAGTTGCTTGTTCGATATTTAGATATATTTTACTACAAATGTGATAAAAACCTATAAATTTCTCGACTACTAATAAATAATTATCTTGTAAACATGGCGCCCATTGAAAGCAGCTTTAAGTTGCAACTTCAACCTTAAAAACTCCTCTCTGCGAGTCATAGCGCTAAGCTTCACTCTTCTGAAGGTCCAAGTAATATCTGTACCTCTATTGCAGTTCAAGTCTGCACTGTGATACTGCAGATATCAAACCACACTATTAATGGCTACTTGTTTAGAGATCCGTAGAAGTCGTTGGAAACTCTATAATACGATGATATATTATTGTTAATTGTTTAACACTTAAGTACCATGTGTTACCTTGTTTTCAGAGTACCGTTCAAAATAATTCAAACTTTTAATGCACATCAAAATAAACAAGAACTTTGCATCTGTCTATCTAAATGGAAAAAACGGAGTGTTTCACTATACTTGAGAGAAAATAAATGGAGCTACTGATTTTTTTTTATATTCTTGAATAAATACATATTTTTTGTTATAAGTTTTTTATTACTTCAAAACAAACATTATTTTTCCTCTGTAACTGATTCGTTATCAGTAATTGAGAAAACAAAATCTACGGGACCCTTGCTTGTGTTTATGAATAAAATAACAGAATGTATCCAAATGAGCAGGCAATGTCTATTAACCTCCTGCCTCTATTGTGGAACCTTAATGCGGCTATAAGTAGAACAGAGGATCAAATTCCTACTTAAGTCTGCACAAAAGAACAAATCACTTCTGCAATGGAACCTTTAGTGGCAGAAAAGTGATAAATATATCTTTTATACAGTTCCGTTAAAAGTCTACAATTAGAGTCTTTATGCAGTTCTAACGCGTATATCAGCGGCAATAGAAATTCTTTAGCAGCTTTAACCTTTAACATAATTGTTTGAACTCTCTTTTAAAGATGTAGGCTGCAAATGGGTTGTAGAATGATCTCTTGTAAAACCTAGAGTGCCATTTGGTTCAGTTTCTGCTGCCTTAAGTGATATTTGCAGCTATGAGCAGCTACGGAAGCAATAGTAGAACTTAGAGTTACTTTCGGAACCCCTAAAGCACTACTGTACAGCTAACAGTTGCAAAATAGGCTGCTATTTCCACTAGTGTGTTAGTTGGGTAGTGTGTAACATTTGTGGCAATAAGTGACGTCCGCGTCACGCACCGAGTGCCTTCGTGACAACACTCGACAGCCGATGAACGTAGCGTAATCAGCTACGAGCTACGCAGACTACGCACGTGCTACGAGCCGTAGACATGCAAGATACGCGCTACGGTCGCCGTCAGCGATGTTGAACGAACGAGCTTGTTCATCGTTAATCACATATTGTACATATAAAAGTACTGATAAGGCACTTATAAAATATTTATCAACAACATTTGCGTACACACTTATCCGTAAAGTTTTGTGACTAGTTCTAGTTGGTAGTTACAATAATGGTCGTCATACAATTATGTAGAGACGCGGCGCAGCGTGACCGCAGCGGCGTCAGTGCGCACCTGCTAACGAGGCATTGTGTGGCGCCACCGCCGCGCCGCCGGCACGCCACCGCCACGCCGCAGCCGCCGGGCGAGCAGTGAATGTGCAGTAATGGTTGCTTTGTTGCGGCGCCGCGGACTGGAGACACTCGGCGGCTACAATGCCTGCTCAGTGGGCAAGTGCCGGCCGGCTGATTGACTATTGTTTCAGCGGCGCCTCCCAGCGACGTCACACGAGTTGTGTAACTATCTGTAAAGGCGCCATCACTCACATCGGCCGGATATTGTGAACAAACATACAACTCTGAGTGGCCATGTTTGTATGTCATGTGCGAGTGTCTTGCCTTATTAATATTGATCATTCTACATAGTCACTGTAACGATGTAGTGGTGTAATGATGTAGGATCTACTTCCCATACTAGAGCATAGAGATGTATTAAGTTTTATTATTATTAAGTTTCATCAAAATCATTGTGTAGTATATGGATCCATTGAAAGTTAAAGTTTCTATATAGAAACTTACACAGCAGGATTAGTTG
This sequence comes from Helicoverpa zea x Helicoverpa armigera, assembly GCA_033682625.1. NCBI lineage: Eukaryota > Metazoa > Arthropoda > Insecta > Lepidoptera > Noctuidae > Helicoverpa > Helicoverpa zea x Helicoverpa armigera. The sequence continues at coordinate 12,151,963 of JAWIIS010000004.1, read as the reverse complement.
ACATACTCGCGAAGCATCGGCTCCTGCCTGGTCGACGTTGTGTAGCAGTACGACTGTTCACATAGCTCCCTCTCGCATCCCGCAACTCCTTGCAGCCGTGACTCCTTGCAACATTACAATCCGACACTTTGCTATCAGCGATTAGGATAACTAAGCTTGGAGTTGCTATCTGTTGAATGTAAATAACTACGTTGTCATGGCAATACTGTCTAAAAAAATAGTGTTTAAGCCTATCCGCGTAGTAGTGGAGGTGCCGGCGCGGGTGATGCGCGGGTGGCGTGCTCGGCCGCAGCTGCGCGCTCTCACGCGTTAATACGATTTACATTATATCCACTCCAGCGAGCTCGCTGACGCGACGCAGCATTGCCACACCTGCACCACACCAGCGCCACGCCTGCGCTAACTGTGCGCAACGTGTGGCATCTCTTTGAGCTGACCGACATTATATATGACAGTACAGTTGTATATGTTCCGCGACCGTATCCTGGCGAAGGCGGTGCTGCTCCTGCCTATTTGTTGAGGAAGTGCACCCGCCACACGCGAGCCTCACCCCCCCCCCCCACCCACCCCGCCCGCATCGAGTCATTGAACTACACAAATCTTGAACTTGCCAAAACAATTGGACATGTTCCGCGGCGCGGGTGCTGGATGCGGGGCGGGGCGGGGCGTGCGGGGCGGGGCGGGGCAGCTCGCTGGAACTTCTTAACAGATGTGAGTGCGGCGGTAAATAACTACTCCATCCGCGCCTGAAGCGCGCTCGGCGCTGTGCCGGCGGTGCTGCAGTATTGCTGCACTTGTATCGCTTAAACTTTGCATTACTTTGTTTTATTTTTACAAAAAGATCCAGCTTTTTGATCAAAGCTATTTAGCTAGCTTGGTCGGGTTGGTGCGAAGTCGAATGATATGAAGTGCGCACGGTGGCTGGGACAGCGCGGCGGTGCGGGGCGATGCGGGGCGGTGCGGGGCGGAGGGGGCGTCGTTAGGCACACTTACGGTGCCTAAAGCCAAGAGTAAATTTGTTTAAGGCGCGGCGCTGGCTCGCGTCCAGCCGCCGCACCGGGGCCGCAGCACAACTACTGCAAAAGGTTCACGCTCGCGAGACAAACACGATAGAAATGGGCGCGGTCTCATTACTGTGGCCTGACATTCACAAAATAACATGTCCAGCTTATGTTAAAACAGAATTTTTGTCAGTGTTTACACAAGCTGGACTTGCTGTTTTCATAGCCGAACAACGCTAGCCAACGGTGTACACTCGCTGTAAGTTCGCCTTGGTCAGAATTACTGAACCAATTGATACACTCAAACGCATTACGAACACTAATACATACACTTAGGAAGATGAAGCACACTGAACAAGGCGTGCAGTCTGCTGAGGAGTGAGGCTTCTGCGCGGCGCGTCGTGTTCGCACCTTAGTCCTCACGTCTGGCGAGAGGCCAGGCGGCGGCCGGTCGGGCGGCGCTAATCAAATTATACAAAAATCATTCACATTTGTTTTAAACTGGCGCCGAGTATTAAACGTTCGCTGTCCTCGCGCCAGCTGCTGCTAATATGTATCCTCCACGCTCGCTTTGTGCCATTTTATATGTATTTTTTGTTATAAAGGAGAATTAACGTTTTGGGCTACCTCTCAGCATTAAGTACACCAATAGAAAGCTTATTTTATGTTGATTATTTTCTTGTATTGGTGCTATTGTCATTAGTTAGCATTAAGGGAGTTAGAACGTGTTTAATGAAATAATACCTACGGCTAAACTCTGCTCTAAGTTATAAAGTATTGACAGTCAGTGGAAGGTATATTAATAAGAAAAGTTGCATATAGACTAGTAAAATAGGGTTATAGTAGACTGTATACAACATATGCTTGTCTGTTGGAAAGTTTCATCAAGTACAGAGCTAAAAAGTAATATTGATTAAATTGGGACAAGAAAAGCAAAAGTATTCTTCATAGCGTTGATTGGGTTGAACATGTGTCCGTATCATTTGAAGTTTTATACAGACAGGGCCCCGATTCTCCTAAGTTAATAATGTCAAAATCGAATAGAAATCGAATCGCAATATCATCGTAATAGCAGTTTTAACCATATCGGGCATTCTGCTACTAATAAAAGACCAATCGTATTCGATTGACATTTGATTGGTGTGCGATTGGTCTGCTATTTTGATGATTTTGGTCTATACGGTAGTTTGCTGTACAATCATTTTGCAATCGTAAATCATTTGCAGACAAAATGATTCATTATTGAATGACAGAAAAGGATAAAAACGTTTATTTCAAAGAAAAAATAGCGGATTGCCACATACGCTTCAATAGTAATCGAGTCGGGATTGGATCTCAGTCGAATCGAGTCGAACGTCAATCGAAGGTCGCTTAAGTAAAATTAGGAGAATCGGGCCCCAGGTAAATGCTATGAGAAACATTCATCCGATGTCACCTGTCTCATGGCGCTACATTAAAGTAGAGACTTAGTTTGAATTGCGGTTTGATTTAAATAGTAAAGTAATTGTAGAATATCAATAACTATCTCTTTGGCCTAGTGATTGCGAAATAAGTTGATAATGAATACTGTTTTGCATTTTTTTTTCACTTTCTCTTTTAGAGCTGTGCAATAGTAGCCTATCAATGCTACTAACTTTTGCTTGATAAGTTCGCATCCAAATCATTGATAGGCTACTGTTGATTGATATTTATACACGTAACTGTAAGTATTATTTTTTATAGATATTACAGCATTTCCCAGCAGAGCCCAGCAGGGCCAAGGCCCAAGGCCAAGGGCCATTATGAAAGTTTCAAACTATTAGTGAAATAATGAATGCACAAATGAGTTGGAGTTACAAATACAAACAAACGAGCAGCTTATCAGCTCAGAGGAGGTCGCCAAGTGAAACAACTTGATGGCAGTAGCCGACTAGCCGCACTCACGAGCGAGCACGTGAGCGCGTCACGACGCAAGGTCACGCACACACGCGCACACTATGCAACACTAACATACATGTGGATCAATTATTCATTTAGCTCTTTTTATGATTAAGTTCTTTATATCGCCGATAGACGAACAAAACCTGCCCAGCCAACCTGCCCAGTCTGCCCAGCCATTTCTTAAATATGTGGGGGTCGGCCTCCAGTCTAATCAAATGCAGCTGAGTTCCAGTATTTTACATGGAGCGTCTGCCTGTCTGACCTCCTCAGCCCAGTTATCCAGACCACCCGATAGTATTTGGAGAGACTGGTTGTCAGATTTTCTGGCTTCTGACGACTGCCAAGGATGTTCAATTGACAGCCGGGACCCTCCAGTTTATCGAGCTTGTTGATGCTGACCTTACAAAAAACAAATAAGCCGAAAGAGTTGTTCCTCTGGTTGAGCACGCCAATTTCGAGGAAAACAGTTCGATTTGAAAAAGAAAACAGAATTAGCGTTGTTATAGAATAAGGCAATTCCTAAAGAACGCGTGCAAAAATATGGGACACAACAGTAACATAATAAGCGGAGAAATTGTGCTACGATTACACCGAGCTCAGAATGCAACACTTTTGTCAATAAAATACGAATAGGTCGTGTACAATTACGTATTTACGTTTCCATGAAAATAATACAGTAATTATGGCAAGCCCGCCGTACAAACACACACAAGGCGCTATGTCAACTGCTCAGGCCAACAGTTGAAGTGATGGCGGCGCGCGGTCTGCGGGCGTCGCGGCTGCTTGTCGCGCCACTGCTGTGCAAATTCTATTGGGTTATATTCCTGGGTCGAGCCGCTTTGCAGGGATTACAAACTTTAACAAGGCAGGCCGGACCCTTGAATTCTGGAGTGATTGATACACCCGTGCATCGGCGAGCACGTTAATGTCGGTCCTGCGCCTGATCTCTCTCCGGTCGTGTCGGATTGCCGTCCCATCGGATTTATTTCATTTAGGCCTTTACTTGTGAATGTCAAAAATAAATAAGTTTGATTCTTGTTGGCCTGCTGGCTTATTAGCCCCTTTTATAGGAACAGCCGCCATGACTGACAATCGCCTATTATTATTACTCTTGTTTAAAGATACCAGTTACCCAGCTTATCCTTGTTTTATAATGGTTCAATAGGTAGAATTAAAAAATAATTCTTATGTTAACTTTTTGAATGAATTTCAATTAGCTGTTATTAAGTTTATTAGCCCCCATTATATCGCCGAGTGTCGCGTGTTCCGGAGAAGGCTCTGATAAAGGTAAGTACACACCTGCACATATTCGTAATTACAAAACGGAAAATGAAGTGCTGAGTGAGATTGTTAATTCCGCCATGTTGTTGCTTCGTTTCGATGTAATTAAGGAAAACATTGTTAGGTATTTGTGAGGTGGGAGCTTCGGCGCTCTCTTAATAACTGTGAGCTGCGGCAACCAGAACAACCAACTATGCGCTAAATAAAATACTTTAAAAGGAGTTCGAAACAAGTTTCCGGGTGGCTGCGGGGAGGGGGCGGTGTACAGTACTATTGTCTACGGCTTATATAAAGCTATCATCAATATATATGTAGTAGTTTATAAGTTTTATTATGTGTGATATATATGTATGTGTTTCTATTTCTATGGGCCCTAGTTGCCTGAAATAAAGGAATAGATAAATAAAAAATACAGCAAACACAGTAATATGAATAACAGTTCGAATCCAATATTTGTTTTTGAAGTATATTTGTCCCGGATGGATAGTCAAGGGCTCCGGAACAGGGGTTTTCTGTAAATAAATCAATGCAGTCAGAGAGAGCGGCCGCGTGCGAACATTACACGGATGTATAGTTTGTGCGGAAGCGTCGCGGCGCCCTGCTCATGCTCACGTGTCTTGCACCTGCGAGTGCGGCAGTGGCGCCACTGCGAGCTGCGACACTGTGCGAGTCTGAGCTGCAGTTGTATGGCGGCACCTGCTGCTAAGTAATTGCTGACAAGCAGCACGCAGCTCGCGTTACCACGTCACAGAAGATATAAAGTGGAACTGGCATTCGAGAGGTCACTCGGGAGGTCACACGATTCTGTGTGCTACTCGGATTAAACTTAATTCAACGAAATATCAGCGACTGTGCGATAAATACATTCTTGCATTATCATGTGAAAGCTTGCCAAATAAATGATAACTGAGGTTCTAAGTAGATCTGTACAATATGTGTGATTGGTCCCCCCCCCCCCGACTGTCCGAAGTATTCATGCAGCAATTGACTGTCGAGAGTACTCATTACCGCTGTATTTGTGTGTAATTGTTAGTATATACACATATACATAGAACACGTGGTGACACAGAGTTCCCGCCACAAAAGCAAAGCCTCAGCAAGTGAACTTATGCCGAATAACAAATAATTCAGTTATTGTTGAGCACACACGGAGCGCGTTGCCATGGTTACCGCAGCGCTCGGAACTGAACAATACGTCACTTGTGGGAAATGACGTCAGTTTATTAGTTTGTGCAATATTTCCCGCAGTCGAGTGTGCTCATTGCACTTGGAGTTTATGTAAAACTAAGCATCTAAAGTTTCAGCATTTTCATCAGACTGTATATTTGTAACTTCCTTTTTTCCCAATTTCCGTATTCGAATAGGCACAGCTACGATATAAGGAAAAACAGTGGGCCATTGTAAACAATGTAGCGCCCCGTAAGGCTCGCGTACACTGCGACTGCGACTAGTATTCGCGACGGTACGCGGCGCATGTGTGTGCGTGGCGAGAGAGCCTCCGCTCGGCACTGAACTAAGTATTTACGTAAAACACTTATTAATACACACTTGAAGGCCGAATCAATTGCAATACTTAACAAGTTTTGTTCTATTCATCACTAATGTTAACCAACTTACCCGTTAGTTCAGTCTGTGCTTGTGTCAACTCAGGCACCGAACGCGGACAATCTTTACCAAATTAAATAATATCATGTAATTCATTTCCGCAGCTGTACATTTTCTCCTCGGGCTTATCTTTCTTCCAGCAGCGCGAAACAGCTTATACATAATTATCATTATCACAAAATATGCGTCGTGAGGCACTCCCAGCGAGTGCAACGTTTAGCGTTCCTCGTATAAAGTAATATAAACTAGCTGCACCGGGGGAGCACACACACTTGCAGTAACACACAGACACACTTTGTGCAGAATAATATTTAATTTCTACTAACTGACATTTTATTGAGCACACACTTTCGCTTTGCATTTCGTAGCAGCCGTAGCGCGTCCGTACGTAGCACATTCTCGTAGCAGTGGTGCTACGGTGCTGCGAAAGTTTATGCTATGAACAAAGCAACGCTCTTTAGCGTTGTACTTATGTACTGAAACTGAGGAAGTACAGAGATTTTATTTGGAAACGTTTGTTTACTGATGCCATGATTACTTGGAATCGTTTGTTATTACGACCGACTTCGTTACTACGACCCAGTTCTAACTTTTTTTTTGTTGAATGGCATCTCGCAGTTCAACCTAGGAGGCTGTTGACTGCTCAACTGTACAGATCCCTGTGGATGCCTAGAATTTAAGGCCTCCAGCCAGGGGCAAAATAAGCTTACAAACTAAGCGACTGCCCTAAGGGCACCCCCTGTGGGGTACGAGCCTCTCGGCTTAGGGCGTGTCTGACTAACAGCAAAGGGACAGGCTGGATCATAATTTTAGGGGCGTTTTAACTCAGAGCAACTGAGCAGTAACTCAGCAACGCGGGCTGGCTAAGCAAGGGTCGGGGGGGGAGTTTGAATTTCTACGTGTACGTGTAGTGCTCAATTAGACTTCGCTTTATAGCTGCGTTGCACCGTAGCGGCGTAGGTGCGTAGTACAGTAGTATCGTAGCACCGTAGTGGCGTAGCACCGTAGCACCGTAGTAGCGTAGCACCATAGCACCGTAGTGGCGTAGCTGCGTAGCACCGTAGTGGCGTAGCTGCGTAGCACCGTAGTGGTAGCGAGGGTAAGGAAGTAGACTCGTAGCACCGATACACCATTGCGACGCGACGTAGAGAAGTAACCCTGCAGCTCGTGAAGCCCTGCGTTATTCGTTTCCTTTATAATAATGAAGATTTTATTTTTAAAACAATAAAGCGTCTATCTTACAGGTCTTTTTTTTATTTATTATTCTTTATTGTACACAAAACATTTAAAAAACACACACAACACAGATAATACATTGTAACGTTGTACGTTATACTTTGAATATTAAAAAATACTAAATACTAGATTTGCTATAACTGAGCCGCGCGCCGCGAGCCGATATAGTAATGGTCTATGTACATTTTTGACTCGCGATTTTATTGCATTTAATTTAATCAGAAATAATCTATTGTGCTTTTACAAATACTTTTAGAGTCAGTGTATACCCCAGATCGGGTGAGTGTTGCAAAATATTGCTTATTACGTGCATCTGGCAATAGCTATACGTGAAGTGTCGTAGAATGACTTGCTAATTTCATTGTGCGCTCATTCTTTTATTTCATGCCACGATCACGCCTGTGTATTGCCATAACGCTTTATAAAAAATTATCATGTGGTATTTGACCTTACATGACCGGTGCACTTAGACCGTGTCATGAGGGCCACGCCCTACAATTGTTTTTCCCACATTCTTTCCTTTTTAAATAATTTCTTATAGTGTCTACCTACTTATTAATTCTTAATTAACTTCACTTAAACTAGTGCTTTGCTTTTAAAATCATGCAAATACTTTCATCCTTATCACTTGCATTTAGATTACATTTTGTTAGCTGTAATTATAATTTGTCACGCTGCCTAGGCTGCCTCATCTCGATACTATTTAGTGCTTGATCACTGCTTTCCAATTAGTTAAGTAGTGAGTAAGTGGTAATCGGGATGTTGCAGTCGTGGCTGGATATAACCGGACCGTAACTAAGACGGAACATAACGGACATTCCAGGGTTCAAGTACCGGACTACCTCCAGTGCACCTACCGTAGTGCACCTACCTAAAGTGCGCCTACCTACGTGCCTGTGCCTACTTACGTGCCTGTGCCTACCTACGTGCCTGTGCCTACCTACGTGCCGCGCCCATCTGCGTCGTCCTGTGGTGTTTCTATAGCGGGCCAGATCTTAACGCGTGCTCGATATTCTGAACTCACTCCCGGCTCTGCCGATCTTTTGTAGAATATAGACTTTATACTAATTTACTAAATTGTTTTTTTGTTCACCTAGTAGACTACCTACCACTACATCTAAACGTTACAACATGTACAAAGGCGAGCAAACCTTAGAGCGATAGAGAGATGCGATAGGGAAGAGAAAATTAGAAGTGAAGGTCATTAGTAGAGGAAAGATAACATTTGTGGTAATCTGATCAGCGTTTTCTGATAAAGGATTTTTATGTTTAATATGAAGTTGTGTTGCTCACAGTAGTCCAGTGTCCGCGGCCAACTGGTCAACAAGTAGCCGCGGTAATAGCGACTCCCCACTCTCGCTCGACGCACTTGCAGCTTTCATCAAATACATTTCAATCAACAATACCCAGCCACAGAGTCCGACACACACACACACATACACACACACATGTGTACACGGAGTGACGCTGTCGGCGCTTGTTTAGTTTTCATCTGAATTTTTCCGGCGCTTGTATAATTGGTTTGCGGCTTGTAAATACATCGCGCCGTACAGTGTGTGTGCATTGGCTCAATCGCGCTCAGCTGTGGCCGAGTAGCTCAGTCGCGCCCAGCTGTGGCCGAGTAGCTCAGACGCGCCCAGCTGTGGCCGAGTAGCTCAGTCGCGCCCAGCTGTGGCCGAGTAGCTCAGACGCGCCCAGCTGTGGCCGAGTAGCTCAGTCGCGCCCAGCTGTGGCCGAGTAGCTCAGTCGCGCCCAGCTGTGGCTGACTCGATTCAGCATTGTGTTACCGCAGTCTTGGAAATTATGTAGCGAGAGTCTCTGCGACACCCTAAAGATTTTGCTCATGAAATATCCTATTTCAATCATAACATTTAATAAATAAACTTTTTTGAAAAAAAAGCGGGCACCTATGCGAAACCTTAGTTTTTAACCCCCGACGCAAAAACGACGGGGTGTTATAAGTTTGACGTGTCTGTGTGTGTGTGTGTGTGTGTGTGTGTGTGTGTGTATGTGGCATCGTAGCTCCCAAACGGATGATCCGATTGTAATGCGGTTTTTTTTGTTAAAAAGGTATGTCAGTCGGGAGTGTTCTTAGCTATGTTTGGTGGAAATCGGTTCAGGTCTTCAAGGTCATCAGCTCGTTTGCTAGATGTGATAGGAATGTTACACGCTCAGTTTACTTGCAAGTATATGTGGGATCTGAAATTTGAAACACTAATGTCTTTTGGAACCACTGAGCTGGTCTGCTGTTAGGGCACGAAGGTAGGAGACGTAACCCTGAACTGCCTTTTAGTAAACCCATCGAGTTTGGGCTCGTTGAATTTGTCTTGACGAGTTCTCTTCATGTTTCTGATTGACGAGAACCTGATGCTGGAAATGTGATGTGGCGGATGAAACCCTGGAATGCCGGAATGAAACGGATAAACCGATTTACATTTTTGCTGAAAATCTAGAATGTCCAAAGGTTAATCTTTGTTGTTTCTCAATCTGTGCAATTCTCCTAGAGCCAGTTTGTCATGAGGATTGTTAAACAGCTTCCTTTGGCCGAGATCGCATATAGCGACCCCATCTTAAGATAAAATAAATTAAATGAAAGAAGGAAAAATTAAGGAGCTCCTTTAAAAAGCATGAAATAAAATTAAATTATAAATTTAAAAAAACCCCCGACCCAAAAAAAGTACGCAATAATTATGACAAAAGGTTAAAAACGCTAAACCCTATAAAAAGCAAAAAATAACTTTTAACACTACGTAAACTAAATTTTGACGTGTCGGGGGACCGCTTTTTACCTTCGTAAATACTTACATAAATCAAATGATACCTAACTAATTACAACATTCGTTTAAAAAAAAAACACGTATCTAAAGTAATGAATAAGAGCGGTCCCCCGACACGACAAAATTTAGTTTACGTAGTGTTAAAAGTTATTTTTTGCTTTTTATAGGGTTTAGCGTTTTTAACCTTTTGTCATAATTATTGCGTACTTTTTTTGGGTCGGGGGTTTTTTTAAATTTATAATTTAATAAGGACTTTACATGTATTTGAAAGGGTTTTAATAACTGTAGGATGTTACTAGAATCAAAAGAGTTATCCAGGCATGCGTGAGAGTGTATTCTTAATTTGAATTTTGGAGAAATGCTAAGAAACTGGTTAAACCTTGCTTGCGACTAATTCCTGGTAGAAAGTTCGTCGGCGTTTTGAAAAGTTTTTGACGAGATTTTCAGAAAACTGATAATGCAGTTTTAATTAATGATTAATAGACCTTTCTTGTACATCAAAACATTTTTTAAGAACTATTCGTCTTTGATAAAATTGTCACCTGCTTTAAATGGTCTACAATGATGATTAATGGCAATGTTAAGAGTTTCGGTATTTTTGTGTAAAGCTCTCTATTGTTTTAAAATATTTCTTTCTTCTCCTTCATAAATAAACACAATTTAGAGGAGTCTCAGTACTTTGGGCTGCGACAAAACCAATTTAAAGTTAGCAGTGCCGATCACATCTCGCATTTCTCCAAAATTCAAATTAAGAATACACTCTCACGCATGCCTGGATAACTTTTTTGATGCTAGTAACATCCTACAGTTATTAAAACCCTTTCAAATGCATGTAAAGTCCATAAAACCAAGATTTCGCATAGGTGGACGCTTTTTTTGCAAAAGAGTGAATATTTAATTAAAACCCGTCAGTCAGTACCACCGCAGGTACCCGCGAGTACGTGGACTCCGCGCGTGAGGACTCCGCGCGTGACGACTCACGCGCTGAGATTTTTTAATATTCGTTGATGTTAATGGCATCTGATTAATGAAAGTTTCCGATGGATGCTCGACATCACAGCATTGAACCCTGAGGGAGCACGAATGTTCTGACACGAGTGTGATGCTGTGTCTGTTGGGAACTGACGTGACAATGTGTTGAAACAGAAACTCTTCTCTATGTCATACAAAATTCGCAGAAAGTCTCCTTTAGGCGGACGATCTAAAGCTTTACGGTGCGGTTGACTCTCCTTCGGATTGTGAAGCCATGCAAAGAGATATAAATGCCATACACGAGTGGGCGGTCCAGAATAAAATGGAATTCAATTTGTCCAAATGTTGTGTAGTGACTTTTGGTCGAATGCGACATCCAATTTATTTTGAATATACATTAAATGGTACTAAGTTAGTAAGATCGAATAACATGAAAGACTTGGGTGTCACATTTGACCAGAAGCTAACTTTTCACGACCATATTTCAACAGTTGCCAAGGAATCCTTTAAAAGGTTAGGGTTTGTACTCCGCATTGCTCGTGAATTCAACAATACACATGTGATAAAGCTTCTGTACAGTGCACTAGTACGAACTAAATTAGAAGCCAGTTCTTCTGTATGGAATCCGCATGTAGCCAAATATGCTCTTCTTTTAGAAAAAGTGCAAAAGCCTTTTTGCGGTTTCTCTACAGAAGAACATTCGGATACTATCCTTACCTTTACCCTACCAAGTTCCTTTTGGGATGTTTGGGGTATAACATGTTGGAGGTAAGACGGGAGTGTGACCAGATAGGAACTATGCTCAAAATTTGTAAAGGTTTGACAGATGCACCTGATATCCTTAATGAGCTGATTCGACTATACACGCCGAATAATTATCTCCGCAGCAGAAGGCATCGTCTGTTAGACGTGCCTCCGTGTCGAACCGCAGCCCGCGCTACGGCTCCCATACCGCGCGTGTTGAATACGATCAACAAACTCGTTGAAGCCAACCCGGACTGCGATATATTCGAAGATAATTTTGTCCATATAATGGGCGTATGCCTAAAATTTTGTGAAAAAAATTCCTAATTTTATTATTTGTTTATTTTTATATGTGTTTTTTTTTATATTAGTTTATACTTTAGTTGTATTTAACTGTATTTTTAAGCTTTTGTTTTAAATTTAATTTTAAGTTTACGATTTATGTAATTGGCTGTTAAAGCCGTGTAAGTCGAATAAAAAAATAAATAAATAACTACTACTACATACTAGCTCGTGCCAGCGGTTTCACCCGCATCCCGTGGGAACCTCGGCACAAACCCGGATAAAAACGGCACGAAGCCTTCCTCGATAAATGGGCTATCTAATACTGAAAGAATTTTTCAAATCAGACCAGTAGTTACTGAGATTAGCGCGTTCAAACAAACAAACAAACAAACTCTTCAGCTTTATAATATTAGTATAGATTCAAAGAACCTCTAATCTTATGTATTTTAATAGCCATTTATGTATACGAATAATGTAGCTGCATCATCTCCTTTGTACATGAACACTATGAGTACAGACAGCGCCCGAGCAACTCCCGCGCGACACTCGTGCGACACCCGCGCGACAGCCGAGCAACGCTCTAGCGACGCCGGGTGACTCACAGAGTAAACAATAAAACATTTATTTGTTGTTGGCATTACACACGAGTCAAGTGAAACGTGTCAGCTTTAAATATTTACTAAGCGAAACAATCCAGTCCCGCGGGCCTCCGCGAGCTGTTACGGGGTGGGTCTGGATAGGCTTTTTAAAAAAGAAAACTTTAAATAGAACTAGGAAAAACTTTAATTAAGAAAAAGGTCTACAAAAGAAAAGCCTATGTCCGCGACGACGTTCAATACCACACTGACTAAACCCGGTATAATTCCTAAGTTATTCCAATACGCTGAGTCAGTGGAAAACATGGGAAACAAGTGCTGCAGCGTCAGCTGTTTATTACTGTATTCTTATTAGTGTTATTTAATATATAACAGCCCCCCGGATAAAATGGAGCATCTAGGAGAAAAAGATGCGAAATTGAAATTCACGAGATAATATCGAACGTCGTTTCAGATTAACAAACATTACTTAATAATTATAGCGATAAAACATAATGCATATAATCTTAATACAATCTATTAATTCTAGATAGACATAAACAATAACATAAGTATATTATTAGTAGTTAAAAGGAGAATTAAGAACATTATAAGTCCTAGTTTATCTTAGACACTAAAAGGTTACGTTTAATAGGCGTTGGCCTTGACATTGATGAGTAAGTATCATCGGCCACGCTGTTTTCATTCATGACAGATAATTCAACAGAAGGTTGACGAGTTTCAGTAACTTTCTTAGTATTACATTGATTGAATATCTGTATACAATAATGATCCTTTGATTTTGGACAAAAATACCTTCTGATTCTATAAAGTAGGTATACAAAGAATACAATGAAAAGTACATAAGAAAGAGACATGTAATGAATGCCATATTTTTGGAAATGATTAGGACTCTCAAGGCTATCTAATTCCTTTTCGAATGAATCTAAATGTAAACTAGCTTGTAATAGAGAATCCAAATTATTTACATCGTTTAATTTTGAATAAGGCAACCTGGTAAGTGTCTTGTTGACTCTATTTTTATTACAACAGTCATCGTCTACTAGATTAAAGTTAGAAATAATCTGTGAACTTACATTGAGAACAGCGTTTGACTGTGGCACGAACTGTAAGGTTTTAAAGAAAGCTTTACAGGTTTTAGGTATTGACAATAAGCCCGTGCCAAACAGAGTTTCATCAAAATTGTTTCCGTCATTATTACAGGAAATATGACACTTGCCTGGCTCAGATAAGACAAAAATCCAATTATTATTATTTATTTTATGAAATACTTGTACTGAGCCCTTTAATAGCTTAATTTCACAAGAACTAGGTAACTTACTTACTACTTCCGTAATTAAGATAGTCTCACAAATTGGGTTAACGACACTTGAAAAAACACTTTCTAACTCACACACATGGAATTTATCCGGAATCACTTTGCACTGATTTACACTACGCAACAGTGAATAGAACATATGATCGACTGTTATTGCTAAGTAAGGATGAGCGGGAGCAATAAGTGCAAACGTATCAGGTTGCGATACGTCATATGGGACAGGCATTGGAATCACGCGGTACAAAGTATATGTTTGCGGAAGTACGAGCGGGATTTTAATAACGATAATTATTTTGTTATTATGAAAATAAGAAATGATTCTAGAAATATCGATTAGTTCATGAACGTTTTGTAACGACAGGGATACCGGGAGTTCGTAATACCTTGGCATATTATTCCTATTTTGTTCAAGTTCGTTATATAATTGATGTGGACTAAGTATAGTTGGATGCAGTACATTCATTTTGCTGAATAAAATCGCATTATTGATATCTTCTATATCGAATGATAGTGAAATAATAATACTTTCAAGAGCACTTAATAGTGAATTAATGTTAGACTTAATTTCCAGCTTATCATTAGAGTTGGAAATAAGTTGAAGTCCTTTATCAATGACCTCGAGATTTTTATTTAAACGTTGCTCATTTTCGTTTAATTTAGAGATAGAGTTATTGAATGTAGTAATAGTTGACTTAATGACGTGAATATTATCTCTCATTAAATGCGCTAGTTGTTTTTCATCTGTTTCTACTTGATCAATTGCATTAGAGAACTTGAGAGCATCCTCTGCATCCAGAGTGCCGAAAAAAGTTTTTAGTAACGATCCGCCAGCGTCTATGAGACCGCGTTTGTATCTTTTATTACTATTAACTAAATACGAGACAGAGGAATACTTTTTAACATTGTTATCATGTTGATTTTGTAATGCTGACAACGCATTTAAACAATCTTGTTGGATTTTTGAAGAACTAAAATCTTTGCAATAAGTATTTACTCTAGAAAATAATGATTCTACAATAGTAAAATGAGAATGTATTCTACTAATATCTAGATAGGTTATGACGTTCCAGTTATCATTAGTGAATTTTAGATTATTAATTTTGTCGAAGTATAGGCCTGGACTCGTAGTTATTGGCGTGACAATTTGATGACACGAAGTTGATGGACCAAAGTGCCTGTAAAGATAAGTTCAGGTTATACCTTCGTCTGTCGCCAGCTTTATTTCGTCATAATGATGACGCACGTGTCTCTGATTTATCAATAAAGTGACGGTGTGATTACCGTTTATCTTAACGATTTTAAAAGGGCCTTTCCACACAGGGGATAAGGCTTTGTTTTGCTTGTGGTGACACTTAAGATAGACTGAGTCACCAACGTTATACGTAACAGGCTTAGCATGAGAATCGTAAAGGCGTTTAGACCTTTCTTTAGATAACTGAATATTTTGTAGTGCTTTTTGCCTACTGTAGTATAATCTATGATTTAGTAATCTGACGTAATCCGTGTAAGTGTTATTCTCTAGAGTATCAATAGATTTAGGAATATGCGGCTTGAAACCAAATAGCAATTCGAATGGTGAATAATTGGTAGTCGAATGAACATTGGAATTGTAAGAGAACATAGCTGTATTGAGATATAAGTCCCAGGTATGGGCATTTTCGTTCACAAATGGCCTTAAATATTCTTTAAGGGTGGCGTGACTCCTCTCTAGAGCGCCACAAGTTTGAGGATGATAAGGCGAAGCTAGAATGTGTTTTATTCCGAATAATTTTGTTAGCTGTTTGATGACCTCGGAAGTAAAATTAGTGCCTTGGTCAGTGATGATCATTTTAGGAATTCCGAGATGAGATATAAAATGAACTAATTTTTTAGCGGTTTCATCCGCTGAGCAAGTTAACAAGGGATAGGCTTGCGAGTATTTTGTAAGATCATCTTGAATGGTAAGAATGAATTTGTATTTAAATTCGTAGGTCTCTGGAAGAGGACCAACAAGGTCAAGGAATATTTTTTCGAGTGGTTTTGTTGCGGTCGAAGTAATGATCATAGGCGCACGATTAATTTGACGTAAGGGTTTATTAATCTGACAGGATTTGCAGTTTTTAACGTAATCTTCGATGTCCTGCCGCATATTTTTCCACCAGTACATGGACTTTATCCTTTCGAACATACGTGATACGCCAGGATGACCAGCCGTCGGTAAATCGTGATTGTCACGGAGTATCTTTTTGACTTCCTCAGGTGTAGGAAATAGAATAGAATTCCTATAAATATTAACTTTGATGCCAGTGTCATGGAATACGTAGCCTATCATGTTGTAGATTTTTGTATAAGAAAGTTTAGTGAATGGGTCAGAGAAATCTGAAATGGCAACTTCCTTCTCCTCTAAATACCAATATTTAACCATATCTCTATATTCGACTAATAGTCTGTAAATATCCTTATACGACATTTCATCATAGTGGTGAACGCGCACAAATAAATGTGTGAACAAATGCTTATCATTGGAAGTGCTGTATAAGGTATAAAGTTCACGTTCAATGTCACGAACGTTAGGTTGACTTGTAGATAAGTCTATAATGTCCTTGCAATAAGGGACAGAATCATCTAAATCGATTGAAGTAGGATATGCAATTAATTTGCATTTGGCTTTCAACAATGATTCGTTGTATTCTTGTATAGTCGTATCAAAGCCAAAGTTAGGCTGTTTAGATAGTTTTAAGTATTTTTCATAAGTATCTGACGAGCATGGCGAAGGATTATCAAATGGCGACCTTGGAGAGTTAGAATCTGGAGGATTCGGAACATTTGAGTTCGGTGACTCATCCTCGATAGCGCACACCGGGCGATTTGAATTGTCAGTATCTTGTAATGGGAAACGCGACAGAGCGTCTGCGTTGCAATTTAATTTGCCCTGTTTGTGAACTATTTCATAATCATACTCTTCTAATTTTAGGCGCCAGCGTATTAATCTAGAACCAGGGTCTTTAACATTGAATAGCCAAACTAAGGGCTTGTGATCAGTGACGATTTTGAACCTATAGCCGAATAGATAGGGACGAAACGTTTTAACACCGAAAAGGATGGCTAAGAGTTCTTTCTCGGTTGTCGAGTAGTTGCCCTCAGCTTTGTTTAATGTTCGCGATGCGTATGCGATAGGCTTATCCTTGCCTATTTCACCTTGAGATAATATGGCGCCTACAGCGTAGTTAGAAGCATCGGTAGTCAGCAGAAACGGTCGCGAGAAATCTGGATATTGTAATAGGGGCGCCGTTGTTAATTTTTGTTTTAGTATATTAAAAGCATTTTCTTGCTCTGATGACCATATAAAAGAAACATCCTTTTTTAAAAGCGAAGTTAAAGGTTTAGTTATTTTGGAAAAGTTCTCGATGAATCGCCTATAATAGCCGACTAGGCCTAGGAAAGATTTTATATCTTTCGGGTTTTTAGGAGTTGGAAATTGAGTGACGGCCTTGATTTTATCTGGATTAGGACACACACCTTTATCAGTAATTATATGACCTAAATAGGCTACTTCGCGTCGTAAGAATTCGCATTTTGCGGGCTGTAATTTGAGATTGTATTCACGAAACCTATCAAAGATTAGTTTGAGCTTATCAATATGGGATTGGAGATTTTGGCTGTAGATGATACAATCGTCTAGGTAGACATAACAGTGAAGGCCTTGAAGGCCAGATAGCACTGTGTTCATCAGTTTTTGGAACGTAGCCGGTGCATTTTTTAATCCGAAGGGCATTCGTGTGAATTCGTAATGCCCGGATACTTCGTTGCCCACAACGGTGAAGCCGGTTTTAGATGCGTCCTTGGAATTTAGTTTAATTTGGTGGAAGCCGCTGACGAGGTCTAACGTGCTAAAATATTTCGAGTGGCCCAACTGATCCAAGATATCTGTGATCAAAGGGATAGGATAAACTTCGGTGACTGTCACGTCATTTAGTTTCCTATAGTCAATGACCAGCCTCCATTTCTGTTTACCCGTGGCGTCTACTTTCTTGGGCACCACCCAGATTGGGGCGCTCCAAGGTGACTTGGAAGGACGAATGATATTTTGGTCTATCATATTTTTTATTTGGGACTCGACTTCACCTTTGTGACACTCGGGGAAACGATATGACTTTACATGAACCGGAGCAGCGTTACCGGTGTTTATAGAATGCTCAATGGCAGTGGTATGTGTCAAAGGCTCGCCCTCGAGGTAAAAAATATCAGTATATTCTGAACAACACTCTAAGAGCATCTTTGTCTCTTCAGGATTGAGGTGTTCAGTTCGAATGAGATCTAGGACTTGTTGCGATCTATCATTAGAGATATTGAAAAGATTATTTATGTTTTGATAATCGACATTACTAAGAGACGCGGACGAAACGATTTCGGGCTCGTATGGAAGTAAATGTACATAATAGTCTTTAAATACGATTTCCGACTCGGTAGTATTGAGCACCGAAATATTGATACAGTGATTAGGCTTAACTGTAACTACACAGTTTGCTAAGTAGACTCCCTCTGAGTATATATGATCGAGGACTAGAGCATCTTTCATGTGCTCTAGTTCATCTAAGGAATTCGAAATAGGACATTCAACTATTATCTCCGAGCGAGGTGGAATGACGTAGACTGGACGATTGAAGTTTAGAGGTATGAGATGGCCTCGAATTAGTAAAGAATTTTGGGAGTATTTGACATCGCAATCGAGTTTCCTCAAGAAATCGTTGCCTAGAATACCATCGTAGTTAAGTCTAACTCTATCACTAACAGCGTTAAGTGTATAGCTAAAATAAAGTTTAGAATTAGTAGGAAAAGTATACTCAAAATCGATTTTGAATGATCCCAATGTTTCGTAGTGAGAGTCGTCTTCACTCAGACCCTTGAGTTTGATTTTATCGTTTGATAAGTGTGGGGTTATAGTAAAGTTTTGTAACTTCACAATGCTAACACTAGCTCCAGTGTCAATTAAGAAGCAGAGAGGCTTATTCGCGTAATTTGTATTTAGAAATATGTAAGGCAATGCTACATTGTAAGTTTTAATTTCATGAATCGGAATGCTCTCAGGCTCTTCCGATTGACTCAACGAAGCAGAGATTCCTTTCGGAATGTGTTGAGATGAATCTAGTTTGTGTTGGCCTTCGTTTCGGGGCTGGTTACCCTGTTGCATGACCACACGAGTTTGTAACGACCGACTTTCGGTTTGGGGCTGGCTACCCTGCTGCATAGTCGGATATAAAAGGGAAGTAGAAAGGTCTCCGTTTCGGGGCTGGCTACCCTGTTGTATGACCTGAGGAAATTGTAATGACCGACCTTCATTTTGGGGCTGGTTACCCTGTCGCATGATCGGATGTAAATGAGAAGTAGAAAGGCCTCCGTTTTGGGGCTGGCTACCCTGTTGTATGACCCGTGGAAATTGTAATGACCGACCTTCATTTTGGGGCTGGCTACCCTGTCGCATGATCGGGTTTAAATTCGATTTTGTAGATTTAGTAAAAGAATTTGTAGAGTTAGTAATTAATGATTTTGTATTACGAAATTGCAAAGTGCCTTTCTCACGGTCGGGCGTTGTGCGGCACGGAAACGACACCCGACTTTTTAGTTTAAATCAGCATTTTCCGCTCCGTCCCACGGTTCGACAGAATCGGGTAACGTTGCGACATTATGTTGAGTTGCAGAATTATTGGAATCGGATTGTTTATTTAAGTTGTTATGTTTTCGTTTGTAACATTGTGAAATATCATGCCCCGGGTATTTGCAATATCTGCATATTATGACGCCCGGTGGCTTACTAACTTGGTGAGGTCCATTTCTTGAGAATTGAGATTGAGGCTGTGAAAAACGTTTTTTATTTAGGCATTCACTCTCTAAGTGGCCTGATTTTTTACAAAATTTGCAATGTTTAGAAATTTTTGCAGAGACGTTAAAGGTAAAATTGCGTATCTTTTCTTCTTCAAGTGCAATGTTTATAGCCTCATTAAGATTCTTAGGGTTACGACACCTCACCATGTTGCTAAGCCCCGGATTTAAGCCGAAGTTGAATGTGTAAAGGGCAAGATCCTCTGTCATAGCAATCCTTCCTGATAGATCTTTCTTAGTAGTCATAGAGTTATGTATCTCTGTTTGCATGTCTGTTAGACAAGTTTCTAAACGTAACGCGAATTGCGATACTGATTCGTTGGGCTGCTGTTTACACGACTGCAGCTCAAAGAATAGGTGGCTATAATGCTTCCTTTCTCCAAAGTTCTGACGCAGGAATGATTGCAATGATTCAAAATCATCAAAGATTTTATTTGAACAAGCTATTTGGGCCTTGTCTCGTAATTTAGACAAAATGTATTTTAAGATTAACTTCTTTTGGCTCTCTGAGGCAAGATTTAGCGCATTTTGGCAATTTGTTAAGAATGCCGGTAAAGTTTCACGATCTCCTCGGTATATATCAATAAAGTCGCATAAAATCTTAAGAGGGTATTGTTCACTGAGAGACACTTCGGGCTTGGACATTTTGAAAAATAGCTTAATCTAGGATTATATAGAAATCACAAATAGAGGTTGTAAGATATTGAACTTTAAAAGAATAAGATTTGGTAAGTTTGTTTAAGAGATTTGAAATAAAATAAATGTTTAGAAATTGTAGGATTTGGTATTATCTGAAATAGAAGTAGGATTAGCAATAACAAGCGATAAGATATTCTACTCACAGCAGCACGGCGAGTAGGAGTGTGGAGTACATCGCAGACTTCGTAGAGATGACCAGGTAAGTTGAACACACCAAACACCAAGCACCAGCGACGGCAGCAAGACCAGATAGTAGTGGAGCTTTTGTGGTAAGTAGCTCTAAGCCAGGACGCGCCGCAGCACGTCAGCGAGAGCAGAGAAGGCGTCGGTGACGTGGTAAGTCAGCAATGACGAGCTGACAAGACTCAACTTCCAGGATGGATAAATTCAAGACGCCAGAGTTCAACGTGAAGGAGACACTATACAGTTAGCGCTAGAGTTTCAGAGACAGCGCTGTCGATATAATCACTTCACGCAAAAGGGTTTGTAGACGCAGAGTCTGACGCACAGAGTTTGTAGATACAGAGTTTGTAGACACAGAGTTTGTAGACACAGAGCTTGTAGACACAAACACAGAGTTTATAGTAGACACATAGTCCAGACTATCACTCGCGTAACGCGTAATGGAATACCAGCACGATCGATACTGGTATCCCACTTCTGACACCACTGTTACGGGGTGGGTCTGGATAGGCTTTTTAAAAAAGAAAACTTTAAATAGAACTAGGAAAAACTTTAATTAAGAAAAAGGTCTACAAAAGAAAAGCCTATGTCCGCGACGACGTTCAATACCACACTGACTAAACCCGGTATAATTCCTAAGTTATTCCAATACGCTGAGTCAGTGGAAAACATGGGAAACAAGTGCTGCAGCGTCAGCTGTTTATTACTGTATTCTTATTAGTGTTATTTAATATATAACAGAGCCGACAGCGCGGAGCGAGGCCTGAGTCGTCGCCGCCCGTTTACCGATCATATACAGAAATTCGCTCATCAAAAACATATTTCTAAGTAGAAAAGTTGAATTGCTTTTGAAGTCTTCTTCATAGTAAAAACATCTCCAATCCACTGTCAATAGTATTGGCATTTTGTACCTTATCGTACGACGATTATGTCGAAGTTAGCTTGATGGAGCTCGCACGTGAGACGAGGTGTCAGTAAGTAGCTAACAATCCCGACTGCCGAAATTCTATGAATAAGAAACACTTGAGGGGCGCCGGCGACGAGCGCGGCCTCCTCACACTAGCGCGCGCTCCCGGCGCCGCCTGCGACACCGCCGATGCCGATACTCTACGTTCAAATATATTCCACGAGAATATTGCTTAGTAGTGATATACGATTATAAAATGGACTTGCGGTACATAATAATTTATTTTTATGTGTCGGGGGTATTTCAGATATAACATAACATTAGCGCGAGCCGCGGTCGCGTCCGGTACTATAGCGTTATTTATGCGTGCGATCGTCGCCGCTGAGCTATTCCTGCATCTCACTGGACCGCGATTGCTGTACAGTGTAGGGAACGCTTTTATTAACTGCTGAAATAAAATACGGTACGGTCTAAGCGACGACATTTCTCATTAAGGTTGTTTTCGGGCCGGCGGCGCCTCCCCCTGTATTGAAGAGCATTGAGACACTATTCACGGTGAGACTTGTTTATTTGTCGTGTCCCACATTCGGGCGCGCGGCTCCTTCACACTGCAGACCGGCGCGGTGCGATGCGGTGCGGTGCTGAGCTGTTACACCGACATGATATTCAATTGAGAAGACGAGCGGGTGCGGGCAAAAAAAACTTTGCGACGTGGACACCGCACGTGACCGCGCGAGTACGCGTCACGTACGCGAGTGCTGTTCAATGTCAAAATCAAAATCAAAATCATTTATTTGCTCAAATAAGGTACAGAAGGTTGGTAAATTGTTGACAATGGTTCTCTTATTCTGCCTGTAATTTCGGCGTGCAAATATTTATTAGTTACCTACATATTTTATTAATTTCCATTTAATTTCATTCAATCACTAAACATCCATAATGTCAATATAATGTAAAAAAAAAACAAAAGAAAAAAGGTAAACGTCATAAATAACAAAATAAATTAAGTTAAACATGTAATTTTCCAAAACCTACAATTTATACTCTAAAAACTCATGTACACTATAAAAGCATTTTTCAATGAAAAACCTTGTCAAATTATTTTTAAATCTAGAAAATGGTAATGTTTTAATGGTATTTGGTATTTTGTTATACAGTTTTATGCACATGCTATAGCTGTTATACCTGTGAATGCGAGATTATTCCTTGGCTTAAATAACTTATTTGTATGCTGAGATCGTGGGGCATAGTAGCTTGTTGCTTGATGGAAAAGTCTCTTATGTTTGAAAACAAATAAACATGATTCTAATATATAAATAGAAGGTAAAGTTAATATTTTATATTTCCTAAAGAAGTCGCACGTAATGTACCACCACAGACCATTAAACACTGCATATTTCTTCATTAAAAGATTTATACGACTTTGGTAGGGTTAGCCACTGTGAGGTGTAGTATCTATGTATACAGGAATGAATTTTAAGCAGTGCACAAAAAAGAACTGGTGGTCCAGAATCATTAACAGAACATATCTGCATCATCAGTATAAAATTTTTTTTTTCATTCTTTTGTCCGCCCTAAAATCAGCAAAATATGGATACCAACTATTCTTACGCGCTGGAGCAGCGCTCGCGTCAGTAAACCAGTTTCGGGTTGCCGCCGTGCCTACTATGACGACTGCGACCGCACAATCGGTTACAAAATAAAAATCTTTCGATATCAATAACTTTTCTTTTTTGTACTAAAGCACGACAAAATAAAAATATTCTTCTTTGTCGTTATCACTCTTGACAGAGTGGTCGTGGTCATCACTTCAGGTGTTGGTGGCAAGCTTTACAACCCGCCGCCACTCCCCTCTGATGGCCGCCTTCCTCGTGCATTCGTAGAGTGACGATGAGCCATTTACTGCCGCTTTTATCTGGTCAGTCCACCTCATAGGCGATCTTTCTCGTGGCCTGGTACCCTCAACCCTGCCCTGAACCACAAGTCGCTCAATAGCCACCTCCCCTCGGCGGCATACGTGACCAAAATAACTGAGGATACGAGACTGTACCAAAGACGATAGACGTTGCTTGATGCCTAGTTCTCGAAGTATAGATTCGTTGGTACAAAATTCAGTCCACGATACTCCGAGCATTCTTCTCCAGCACCACATCTCTAGGGCGTCTATCTTCTTCCTCTCTACCTCCCGAAGGGTCCACGTTTCTGCGGCATACAGGAATATGGGGAATACGAGTGTCCGTACTAGTCGGATCTTTGTAGCTCTAAAAATGTTGCGATTCCTCCATATTTTCCTCAGCTTGTCCATTGCAGATCTGGAGATCGCCATACGCCTTTTGACTTCGTCGATACATCCACCGTTGTTCGTTATTAAGGCCCCCAGATAAATGTATGATTGCACCACATCACAATTTGCAATTTTTGTAATTTCTGGAGAATTGTTATTCATGCGGTCGACAATCATCATTTTTGTTTTATTCCGGTTTATCTTAAGTCCGAACTCAAGACTAACCTGTGCCATCTTGCCAAGAAGCTCTTCCATGTGTTGGGTACAGGTGGCGAACAAAGTGGTATCGTCTGCATATCGCAGGTTGGTGATCTTCAAACCACCGATCGAAAAACCGTAATAAAAATATACGTATCTATAAAACTTATTAAACAATAAGTTGACAAAGTTTGCGCACTGGATAAAATTCATTCCTGTATTTACTTTTTTGTCACACCATGTATGTTTTTTTTTTTAATATATGATATTAACAATTTCACCATACACAAGTACTATCACGATGATATGTTTTAGGATAAGAATGCTTACAGCGTACGAGATTTCTTTAGCAGCTTGAGGAAAGCGACTGCTAGTTTAGCTGCGATTGGCATATACAAGTTATTTCATTGGAGAATCGCATTTCGTTTTTAGTTATTTGAATGTACCAAGAGTGAGCAGCCATTAATTACAAAAACATCTCTAGTGTGGCGCCGCGGGAGCAGCGACGCCGCGCGGCACACATTGTCATGTCTCGTTATGATGTTATGCGAGAAGTGCTCGCAGCCCGCGCCGGTGCCTGCGGGGCTCGGGGGGAGGGGGGGGGGGTTTGGCATAAACGAACATGATTATCGTGTTCACGAAAGAATCCACTCATACATATGTATGAAATTATGTTACGTTTGTAGCGAGCCGCCATGTATCTTATTTTATATTTAAATGGCGTCCGGTGTGGCGGGGCGGAGGGGGAGAGATGGCCCATTTTGAAAAGTTTTATATCGTTTTACATGGCGCGGCGCCGCACCCGACGCACTGGTGCGCCTCGCTAGACGCGCGACAATGGGAGGGAATTCTATCCCAGAGCACGAAACGCTCGCACTAATCTCTTAGTTTGAACATTTCTATAGCATTACTGTGAGAATCACACAAATCTGCTGAAGCACACGTCCTGCACTGTAACAAACTGATAGTTCTCACACAAGCACAGTTACCTGCCACTCCATATGTCTGAACTTCGAGTTATTGCTAATGTGTGCAGGTAAATGCATAAGTGTACCTAAGTAGTGTAAATGTCGTGGAGATGCGAACAATTCGCTGATGCAGCGATGCGTCGCGTCCACCGGCCCCCGCCGACCTGTAGCGTCGCCTCGCACCGCCAGCCGCTGCAGCGCTGTGCCGCTGTGCCGCCGCGCCGCGCCGCATCGCTGCAGCGCTGCAATGTGCCGACGATAAAGTTAAGTGATTTCGCTCCGCTGGTGATAACTGCTCGCTTGTTCTGCGCGCCCCACGTCCTAGTACAATATTTGATCACTTTGTCCCGAAGACAGGACCAGTTTCAGTTTTATAAATATTAGGTTGGCAACTATTTGGAAGTTCGTAATACACCTAAATTACGTGAAATCAAATAAAAATTAATAATTCTGAATATATTAGGTAAACTTTTATTTTTATAATACCGCCATAGAGATAGGTACCTAATACAGATACAATTATTAGATTTAATTTCAATTGAATTAGTTGGCACGCCCTTAAAAGGAAGAACTCGTGACATCATAGTTGAGACAGGCCGGCCACAGAGCCGCCGACACGTCCGAGCTGGGTGAGTGCGCCGGAGCCCAAAGCACGCTCGTCCTCGCGGGTATGCTCAGTCGCACACTCCGAGCTCCCTATACAATTACACGCTATCTCCCAGTTGTCCGCTAAAGCCGTTGGAATGAATACCGTCCAGTCCGCCCGCTAACCCCTCCCGCCGCGGACTACACAGAGCATAGTCCCGGGCCAGACGGCTGTCCTGATACTTCTGCTATACATATTCTCATGTGTCCCGTGCACTCCGCTTACTATGCAACCTCAGTTGAATACTGCTCAACTGTAATGGAATATCCTACAATCTCGAATAATGTAAGAGATAAGCAGTGTTACTGTCGACTCGATTCGTGAATTTTCTCTGCGGGTATATATTTTAAAGTACAAATAGTGAATAAAACTGTAAAGCTTGAGAGGCAAGCGAGTCGCCGACAGCGCACGTCACCAATGACTCCGGCACTTACAAAAGCCGCCGAAATTACAATAGACTTGCAAAACATAACCGAACTTGTGTTATTTTCAATTAGAAAATGAGCGAGTGTACAAACCGCACGTGTCATGTCTCGTGAACGGGCAGAAGGACCAACACAAGTCA
Organism: Helicoverpa zea x Helicoverpa armigera; assembly: GCA_033682625.1. Lineage (NCBI taxonomy): Eukaryota > Metazoa > Arthropoda > Insecta > Lepidoptera > Noctuidae > Helicoverpa > Helicoverpa zea x Helicoverpa armigera. The sequence goes on along the minus strand of JAWIIS010000004.1, from coordinate 12,125,919 downwards.
CTCACGAAGATCGACGCCACTGTTAGGAATCGCAGAAAACGTACAGGACAGCCAGGCTAGGCTAGTGACATTATTCTTTTCATTAAGCGATAGCAAGTGTCGTTGGGTGGTTAGTGTTGACCCGCGGTGACACTTCTGCGTCGGTCTGTACTGCAAGTGCAGACGATTTGCAAGCGCTCACAACTTCGCCTAATTAGTACCTCCGGTGCCTATTGTACCGCACCTGCACGCGCACTCCGCGCCGACCGTGCTGTGCTACACTTATGGCACAATATTGCGTGCGCTGGGTGCACGTGTAAGTTGGTAATTATTACCTCCAGCACGCAGAGCTGCGTCGGTTTGTGATTGTATTTACACGAGCTGCGTCGTTTGTTAAACAACTTGGAGTTCTGTAAAGTGCTGTCACCCGCTATCACGATGGAATTCATTACTATTTTAATTGGGTTTATTAACCAACTAACTGACTAAAATAATTGTGTCACTGTTATATTACTACCAGCCAGTAAGTCTGACACCAGTCTAACCAAGAGATATCGGGTTGCCCGGGTAACTGGGTTGAGGAGAAATTTTTGAGTTTGAGTTTGAGTTTGAGGAGGTCAGATAGGCAGTCGCTTCTTGTAAAGCACTGGTACTCAGCTGAATCCGGTTAGACTGGAAGCCGACGCCAACATAGTTTACGAAAAAGGCTCGGAGGATGATGACTGTAATATTACTACCAATATATTATGTAGGACTAATAAGCAGTTAATTGAATTAACTACCGCTTGTGTTCAATTAACCCGCTTGAACTGTGTTATCGTACGAAGGCGAGAGCTGACGAGCGTCTCCATCCCCGACGCGTGGTGACCGCACGGCCCCGCACGGCCCCCGCGGAGCTCACTGCAGCGGGGCCGAGTGCGTGCTGCGAGCACGACACGTCATGCGGTCGGTAACTACATTACTCAACACCAATGCAATGTTCATTCAGCTGTAAAATCTTAATTTAAAGTTCACATGTTCTGTCATAGTGGGATCCATCCAATCAGTGTAAAATTGAATTGTTTGTGCAATACGAAGAATGTCTCTGTCGGTCACAAAATATACATACTGGGCTGTAAAGGAACTGCTACAGTTAGGTATTCTATCACTTAGAGAAAGAACACAAAAGCTAACAGCAAAAATTGAGATATAAAATAAACTTCTTATTAGTGTAATCTGAGCGCGTCGTGTGACGTCAGTCAGATGAGGGCGACGCGACTGGCGGCTAAGTATACATATTATCAACAGTTGTAGGCGCTAACGGTTCATCTTTAGTTTGAAAAATCCAGTTTTATTCGCCGAGACGAACAAATATTTTTCGAATGTGCCTCCGGCTGTGCAACATAAAATAAAGTGCTTCGAAAAATCCAAATTGCGTGCATTGAATGTTCAATAGATTCCACGCAGAGTTGAACATAACGCCATTTGCCTAAATCATTGAGCCAGTAGCAATTACAGGGAAATAAAACACGAGCGGTCAGATTTGTATTAATCAACTTTAATTGAATTGAGTTCACAAACTTACTAAAGGTGGAGCAGCAGAGCGATGCGGCACGACACGACACGACGCGGTGCGACGCGGTGCGACGCGGTGCGACGCGGTGCGACGCGGTGCGGGCCGGCGGCGCCCCTCGCGCACATTTACATGCAATCTCGTTTCAATTTTACCGAATGCGCCTTTCGCGTAATCCTCATGCTCTTCAAATGGAACTTATTCCGTACGAATCCCGTAGGTTCCAGTAATATTAAAGCTCCAGGCAAATATACTCGCGCAATAAGTTCCGCGACGAGTTTTTACGCAGACGAATAATTGAGTCGTTCCGTTTCACGAGTACACACAATGTGTTTAATAATTCGGTCTTGCCGGAACAAAGGAACCGCATGACAATAGACATTTCTCAGTAGTTCTGATGATCCAATACCCGTTAAATACTTAATGTCCGGGCTGTGGTCCCTCCCCCCCCCCCCGCGCTCCGAGCCGACAATCAGCCAATCTATTTTACTTTGTCATTGACGTACTGTCAGCGGCAGGCGGCGAGTTGAGGCCGCCTGAGTGCTGAACTGGAAGCCATCTCATTTTAATCATCGATCAAGCATCTCCACTGTATACCTACAGCAACACCTACAATACGATTTTGTTTATTCGCATAGCTACAGCAATATTGTCAGTTGAGTGAGTACATGCAATATCTGATCAGATCAAAGTTTTAAAACTCTCATTATACCCATATAGTAATAAGACATAGCGGCCGTGTTCCCTCGACGTGACTGCATGGAGTACTGCACACTAACTCCTTCCACTCGATGACGTCGTCACCACTGAGAATGTTCTCCGTACCGTCGGCAACACAACCACGCGTGCAAGCAAGGAGCCGGTAGCGTCAGCAGCGAGAGCCTGACGCGCTCACCGCCGCTACTACACACCGATACACATCGACAAAGCGAACTACTTCATATTCAACATTGTTAGGCAGAAAAACTCATTGTAAGCACTGGCTAATAAATAACCTGGGTAATTTGTAATAATAGCTTACATATCAGAAATACGTATCTTTGCCATGTGTTTCCTCGGGACGCGGGTAAAATCCATACTTTTGATAGAAATGGCACAAATCGTCACATGCACAGTATTGCACAGAGCACTGGCTACGCAGACTACGAGGCTGGCTACGGCGTAGCAGGCGCGTAGCAGTTGGTGGAGGCGAGTAGTAGTGGCACGTGTAACCGGTAAGAAAGCGGCGCGCGAGGGTAATGTCTAACTACCCGCACACGAGTACTCCAGCACCACGGTACGTCACCTTGTGGTTTATATTGTTAAGCGAGAGATGTATCGCAATGCAACTGTACGTCCACTCCGTAATGACACCTTTTTATTAGTTTGTCTAAATATTATTTTAAGAAACTGAGACATGTGACCATTATAAAATTAATTTACACTGCTACAGTGTTTTAAAATTGGAGAATAGGTTTCAATCAAGAAATTTTAATGTGTTTTTCTTTCAGTGTGAGAAAGCCTGTGAGCAGCTATGAAACATGTGTGTAATACAATATTGAGGGAAACGAGGGCACCGCCGTGAATGGCGCCTCGCGAGCAAGCAGCGCGCTATCAACATTGCATCGGCACACAGGCGACACACAGCGGCAGACGCGCGGCACGGCTGCGGCACGGCTGCGGCACGGAGGCACAGCGGCGCGGCGGCGGATTGCATTTAGTCGCGATAGCATCGCGCTCGTGTCCTCTTTGCGCTCATTATGTTCTCGTCTCTATAAGGAGAAACTAGCCGCTTTGCAAGCAGCTTCTTTATAACTTTACACCACCAAACCAACTCTACTGTAATGATTATTTGTCATCAATAAATATTTAATACAAATATCATAAAGAGCTACTGAATTCTTACTATGGACACTTTCGAGTGTTTTAGTGTGTTCTTTAGACATTTACTTCAGTCATTACTGCACACACCTGCAACAGCTCCGAGAGCCTGCAGCTGCTGCAGCGAGTGCAACAGAAGTGCACAACTATGTAAAAGTGCAGTTGTTGTAAGTAGGAACAAGTGAGCGTAACGAGGACTTAATCTGTTAAGTGTTTTGTTGTGTTGCCGCGGGCGCGAGCTGATTCCGAACCGGCTGCAACCGGAATAAACTGCCGCGAACTGACCTACCCACGTACGTATTTTATTAACTGGATCATAAGCAGGCCTCTGTCACTCGACGTACTTGCGCGCGATAAATGCCTACCGCTCGCTGGGTTACCGGTAACCCCACGCGACTCAGGGCTTTCAATAGTCACACGCGCCGCGCGCGTTCCAATATTATTATTTTTATTTCGTGGCATGTATGCTGTTGGTTTTTATTAGTTTTTAAGCTACCTAACAAACTGATGGATTATTTTGAGTTGTGTTGGTTTAACTTCGACTATTGTAAGATTTAGAAACATTTTATATTTATGAACTTATCTAGTAATTCAATTTTTTTTAATAAATTAATACTTATCTACTTTATGATTTTAACAACAGAGATCATTAGTTACTTATTTTACTTTAGATACCTACTTAGTTATATGAACTTTATTGTGAGTTTTGTAGCTCAAAACACATCTCGAGTGTAAGTAGGTATAGTTCTGGTCCAATTTTAGGTATGTATCAACACTCGACGGAGTTGTATCATATGGGGTATGGCACTTGTGCTCGAAAAATAGTTGGAAACCGCCTTTGATTTTGACGAAAGCTTTACATAAGTACTTACCTATGCTTACGTATTAGGTAATATTTAGTAATATGTACCCATACTCCATTTTAGTAGGCAATACAATAGTTAACTAAAGAAAAATATTCTTGATATTACTTTTTATTTAAAAACTCAGTTTTAAAAAAGGCTATCTTAAAATAAGCGTAACTTTGTTTTAACATACTTAAATATTAATAAATTGTAAGAAGCAACCCTAAGCACGGCCACGGCACGGTTGCGGTCACTGAACTGTGCGCTATCGCATTGGAATAAGAATCAAGCGCTCGAGCTTTTAAGGTTCATTTTATAACGCAGCTAGGAATTTGTAGGTAGTTGGGGAACTTGTAGGTGCTTATAACAGTAGGTATGGACTTTTTTGTATGGAGTGATTTATCTGTTACGTAGTAACTATTATATAATCTGTGTCATAAGTAGCTTTATTTCTAAACTAGTTTGTCAGGCCACGGATATAAAAAGCTCCTCTTTTCTCTTTCAGAGTGTATACAGAAGTGGACGTGTCCCCGGTGGCAGCAGCAGCGCGGGTGTTAATGAGTGCGACATTGTGCAGGAGCGGCGTGTCGCTCAGTCGCGTGCTCGTTAGTTTTGTTTCCAAACGGTCGTCTAATTTGCCGGCCGTTAGCTCGGCCTCATTACTAACTTTTATTGTTCTATGAAGGAGTTGTCCCGTGCAGCCTGCCCCCCCCCCCTCCCCGCCCCCCTCGCCGTCCGTTCGTCCGGAACGAAACAATCGCGCCGCTGTTTTCCTCTCCCATTGAAAAGGTTGTGAAAAGGCTCCCGCGTCGGAAATTATATTAATTAACAAGTATTGCCTTCCGCCACTTCACGGCTTCCGGGGACGTTCTCGTTTTGTGAACCTTTTTGTATAATTTTTTATTGTGACAAAATGTTATAATTGCGTCGGTTGTGAAAGTGCTTTCAAAATAATTTATATAATTGGGTGCTCCGGCATTTTGAAGTTTTCCCTATCTACTTATTAACATTTATTATTGAGAGAAAAATGAGACGCTATATTGTTGCGTGTGAACATGTTTCCGATGTTGTGGAGCCTAGAACATGTTTCCGACTTCTATACAGGTTTGCGATATCACGATGCATCACTATAATGTCTTAACAAGCCGTGATGTGAGTGAAGCACCGCACTGGTGGTCGCCTGTGCGGGCAGTGTGCTCGAGTGCCGTCACCGCCGCCGCCGGCAGCGCGCGTACAAAGAGAATGCTCGAGCGCGCCGCAGTCAGCACCAGTGTCGCGGGATACACTCCGCACATTATTCAAAAATAATAACATTTTCATCCCACCATCTCGGAAACTTCGGTACTTCTTTTTAATTTGATACTCATATGTGCGCGCCATTTTGTTTTTTGCATTTAGTAATTTTCTCGATGAGGTGGGATGAAAAGTTACGTGTTGCACTCGAGTGCAAAGGTTTTTCACCTTGTGCTCTTTTGATTCCCTCGCTATCGCTCAGGATTCTAATTGTTGAAACACTCGCTACGCTCGTGTTTCAATTTTAGAATCCTTCGCTTGATCGGTCATCAAAATTGAGCCCGCGGTTAAAAAGCAACTTTGCACTCTTGTATAACAAATAACTATTCTTTGTTGTCACAGTTATTGGGTTGTGGACTGCTCGGTATACATACCCGCAGCACGACCGCACTCGTATATAATATGCAGATTAGATACCAACACGGATATTGCTCTGACTAAACTTCAGCATATGCTTGTGGTTATAGTAGTCGACTGTATTGCTTACTGCAGAACATTGCAAGCTTACAAGAAATTGTTGTTACGAGTCACTTGTCCCACAGAGAATAACTAATGAATGTAAATTGTACAAAGTGGAAGTTTTCCAGAGCTTTGTAACTGACGCGAGTGGTGCCTCCGCGGCGGTGACGCGGCCAATCCCGTCAGAGCCGCGAGGCGCGCTGTGTTGCGCCTCGCGCCTTCTGCTTCTGAGACCTAATAATGTATGATAATATTGCGTCCTCTCATCACTATACTTCATTCTTAAAAAAAAAACCAAAACACTAGTATTTTTATAATGCACATTTTATGCGTTTTGATAATGCACATTAAGTACAAATAAATAATTTATTTGCTATGCAAATGCACTTTGCGCAAGTTATTATTTCACTAAAATGATAAAAATGGCGCGACATACCTCCACCCCTCCTGCCTCCCGCCGCGAGAGCACTGCGCGCCGCCAAATGTAAGAATTTACAAACAGCATATTGAATGTAGCAGCCGCACGTGAGCTGAACACTGACGACACGCCGCTGATAGATATGTATGTGGTGAAGCTACGACACTGTATGTCTACATAACACAGATGTGAGTGGCGTGTATCGAAGCTGTCCCAAGTTCAGCAGCTTGCAGGCAATACATCACTTTGTCCCGGGCGCCGGCGGACTCGGCAACTTGCCGCCGCCCGGATCAATCTCTGTCGCCATGCAGCGCTTCCAAACTCGCTCTGTGCTCTGCTAAATAGTTTATAAAGTAAAGTACTTATTTCTTAACTCTTCATGTGATAAATAGCTTTGCAATAGTCTTGATTTGAAAAGCTTACGAATCTGAAAAATAAATCCTTTTCCTTGCAAAAGAATGAAAGCAAATGTCATTGCACGCAGTTCCTATGTACACCGCACGATACGACACGTGTGCCGCGTGTGTGCCGCGTGTGTGCCGCGTATGTGCGGCTCTCAAATAACTAGCGACCGGCGCGACTGCTTCGAATGTAATAGCATCTGGCTTTTATGACAGCGATGCACTTTTGTAGCAATTTGGATTATAATAATATTCTTGCAAATCTTTTCGTATCATAGAATTCCTATATACACTAGATACTATACACTAGATACTACTTGTAATACAATATTAGCGTCTTTCCTGCGCTTTCCTGGAGTACGTTGCAGTCGTAAGGGCCACAAAGGAGGTAAACCTTAGAACTTGCAACAAGATCATGCTGACCTTCCGTCGAGAAAATGAGGGTCTGCTCCGGGTATTGCTCAAGGAAGCAGAGGCGGCGGTGTACGACAACGCCAACTCCCAAGTCATTGCAGGGGAAATGACGGGGTCGTACATGGCTGCCTACAGCGCAAAGAGCAGTTTCGTGGCCCTGGACGAAAAAGCAACGGAGGGAACCGGAAAAATAAAATTCCAGACGCCACACGATGACCCGATAGTGGTTACCGCCAATTTAAATGTACCAAAATCATGCTGGAGGATAGTATCCTTGAAATGGCACAGACCGTTTCTGGGACCTCAGACACCTCAGCATCGACGGAACCTTGGGCGGTACCCAATATCAGATGGGTAAATGGGGTGCCGGGGTGCGGCAAAACTACCTGGGTGGTGAAACACTTCGACGAGAGGAGGGACGTCGTAGCCACCACGACAACTGAAGCGGCCAAAGATCTAAGAGGAAAGCTTGCGCACCAATTGGGCGATAGAGCGAAGACAAAGGTGCGCACTATGGCCTCAATTTTAGCCAACGGGTTCAAACCAAATGAGAAATGTCACCGCTTGACGGTAGACGAAGCTCTCATGAACCACTTTGGGGCCATAGTCATGGCAGCAAAGTTGTCTGGTGCAAGCGAGGTGGTCCTCATCGGAGACGTGAATCACCATATTTGGACACGGACGTTTTCCCTTTAAAGTATACCCGTCCATATCTGGTGGCTGGCATCACACAGGAGCTGCTCTGCACCCACCGTAACCCGATGGATGTGGCCTTCGTACTCAGCGAGATATACTCTGGTATATACTCCTTCAAAACGTCGCTGTCTCATGTTTATTCCCTGAGCTTGAAGGGTTTTACGGGAGCGCAAATACCGACCACCGCCCAGAACACCCTATTCCTGGTTCATACGCAAGAAGAGAAATCTTCTCTTATTAGCCAGGGATACGGGTCCGGTGAAGGGTCGCGCACCTTAACCATTCACGAGGCTCAGGGACTGACATACGACAGCGTCGTCATCATAAACACTAAGTCCAGGAGGCTCCAAATTCATGACAGCGTCTCCCACGCGATAGTGGCAGTGTCGAGACATACGGCTAGCTGCGTCTACTACACAGATGACGCCGACGATGCCACCGGCCGCTTCATTAAGCGAGCGATGGATGCGCCAACAAAAACGGTCGTCGAATACAACCTCAAGACGGCCATGCAACATCGAGACTCCACTGTCATGTTAGCCCTACTAGCACCCGCAAAGTCCCTAGTCGCTAGCGGGAAATGAGACCAATCCCCAATCCGTTCCTGTCCCATAATCGTTAAAATAAGTTGCCTAAGTCCATGTATATAGTGTTAAAGTTAAAGTATTGTGTAAGTAATAAAAAAAATCTGTATATACATACATATAAAAATTAACAACGCGGTGGACTCACACCGTCTTACCACAAAAACTTTTAAAGGTCAGTTTAAGCCTTGTCTAAAAAAATGACAAATTATGACGTTGACATATGGTTCACTTTGCAGCAACAATTTGTTTAGACAAGTGTAAAACAGGCGTTTAAGTTTTTGTAGTAAGGCCAACATAGTCTTAAGACTAGAAGTAGACATAAGTTTGTGAGGCCAAGACGACGAAAATTATAATTAAGTAAAAAATTTAAATAAAAGCGCGGACTCCCAAGTCTGCGGTAAGGCTTTAAAAAAAAAATACAATATTACCTGGATGAACTTATAGTACCTACATGCATAGTAAGCACACATTTTAAGCAATGAATGCTGGCATAATAATCCCTCAATGCTATAATAATGCGTGGTGACACATGACTGCTACATTGTTATATGAACTTGCTAGAACAACATCGCGGTGGGCGCACTCAGCAGAGCGGTGTATATGTGATGCGGCATCGGCGCGGGCTCAGTGCATCGACGGCAATATTGCACTAGAAAACAATAAAGCGTGCGCTAACTCAATAATGCCACGGGACGTGATTTTTGAGCGTCTGCCAGGCGAGCGCGCCACGCGACAACCGACGCGCGAACACCCACTCCGCGCGGTTCGACATTATACATGTAGCATCAACTACTAACCATACCAAACACGCATGAAACATAAACAATAAACAACCAGGAACACATATAGAAATGCCACCTGACGCGAAATAACTACACCAAGGACTAATTTTGTTATGACCAAGTTTGCATCAATGCAATCAAGTATGTATGTATACTTTGTATTTATCATGGTCTGTCCACAAGAAGTAAAAGTAGGTAATTGTATTCTATTGAAGTCATCTAGAATGACTGTATTACGATGAACTTCTGTGCGTCCCTGTAAGACGTTCGAGGGACACTCGCGCAAAGTCGCTTGAAAGGAAGCCAGATATAAATGGAGGTAAGTATATTATTAATAGTTAGCCGGACCCGCAGGCGGTTATAAAGAAAATCGTTCGGGAAGCGAGGAAGCGAAATTGCCGTCCGATTGAAATTCGAGTCGAGTAGGAAAATCCAGCTGAATATCTGCCGTAACCAGTGCCATGAGATTTTATGCTAACCGTGACATATGTGCCGATATGCGGCACTCGAGCGTAAGTACCGCGCGCGAGATACCTACTGTGTGGCGCCCACTCTCCGCCGTCGGTGAAGCAGATGTACTAGTGCAGCGCACGAACATGTCACGGTTACATAATGATATGCGGCACTCGAGCGTAAGTACCGCGCGCGAGATACCTACTGTGTGGCGCCCACTCTCCGCCGTCGGTGAAGCAGATGTACTAGTGCAGCGCACGAACATGTCACGGTTACATAATGATATGCGGCACTCGAGCGTAAGTACCGCGCGCGAGATACCTACTGTGTGGCGCCCACTCTCCGCCGTCGGTGAAGCAGATGTACTAGTGCAGCGCACGAACATGTCACGGTTACATAATGATGAGTGATGATGCCGGATTTTTATGAGTGTATATTGTTTCCGTTATTCTATTACATAAATACAACTGTGGAGTATTTTCCTGAATCTTATATATAAAAATGAATTGCTGTTCGTTAGTCTCACTTAAACTCTAGAATAGCTGGACCGATTTGGGTTATTTTGGTTTTAAAATGTTCGTAGAGGTCCAGGGAAGGTTTAAATGATACGAAGTTTGTTGGGTCAGCTAGTTGATAAATAAAATAAAGTTAGTAGATTGATTTAAGGTAGTGTTAAATTGATTCTAGTCGGGTATATAAATCACTGAGGAGCGTGTATATGTGCGGCACGGTGCGGTGCGGTTGTGGCGCGAATATTACATTGTGTATTCGCCAGGACCGCGGAGCTGCGCTCGCATTCCGACTGCACTTTTATATTTATAGTTTGCTAATTTGTTAACTTTGATTCATTGTTCCCAGCAAATCACTAGAAACTATGAAATATACTCGTACAAAGTATTTTTTTCGACCTCACTAAAGCGTATTGTTTCCTAAGCGTATGTAGCTGACTTGTAATGTGCGTTTTGTGTGCTTATACTTGCCCGTGAAAAAGTAACGGATTCTACTGAAGTATCTTACTTATATCTTACTTATCCTACTTATATCCTTCCTACTTATATTATAAATGTGAAAGTTTGTGAGAATGTATGGATGTATATTTGTTATTCAATCACGCAAAAACGGTTGGACCGATTTGGTTGTTTGGTATGTAGATAGGTAATACCCTGGATTAACACATAGGCTGCTTTTTATTAACACACCACGCGGGCGAAGCCGCTGGCGGAAGCTAGTATTCAATAAAAACCCACACAAAAGACAGACAAATCCCGGAGTTGCACTATATTGCACATTTATGTATTTTGCTAAATAAGTATTTCACGCCTCATTAAAACCGTTTGGAATTGAGCCAGAACAGTCGCGCGGAGAAAAAGAACAAGAAATTATTATAAAGCTTAACATCCGCTGCACCGCGCCGCGCCGAGCCGTGCCTAGCCGAGCCGCTGCCAACTGCCTGACAATAATATATACAATGCAGCTTCAACGACTCTGCGCTCACACCCAGTATATATCTACAAACTGAACTGTTTAAAATATTTCAGTAGAACGCGGCGCTGACCAGCGGCGGTAAAACCCTTTCTGTACGTTCGTGTTCGTTTCGCGACACTCCGCTGATAGCGCGGAGGAAGTATTCTCATCACATCGGCGATTACGCGCGACTTACTTAGGGAACTTAGCACAAACGAGCCCGCTCCGGCGCACGTGCCGATATGTAGCAGTGAGCACTATTCATACTAACAGTGGAGCGCAGACATACAATACGTATCACTATGACACACAATGTACAAAGCATTGCTAAGGCGTGAATGTCGTTTTTCTTCTTCCAATGAATATTTTTTTCATAATGAACGAGGCATTTATTTATTTATTTATTTATTTATTTATTTAAATAGGTTAACCAACAATTATTACACTTTTTCATCACTATAACTAAAAGATAAATGTGCGAGTATAATAATCACTTAAAGGCTAACACAGCATGCATAATAGTAACAGTTAACAATAGGTACATTATTTATAGAATATTACAAGCTGATACTTTATAAAAAATAATGGACATTATAGAAATAACTAGAAACAAGCGAAATATTTTTAAATTACATAATTATTAGACCCGCCTTACTGCTTCATGCCTGTAGCACACCTCCGCTGCGAAACCCAAAGGGCGAAACCGCCATAGTTTCGCTGTGAGTTGTTGGGCGGCGAAACAATAGCGAAATTCCCTGCTCTAAAGTACAAAACTGACTATGACGTTGTCTCTTTCTAACATGATTTCGCTCATTTGCTTAGGCGCCGTCTACATCTCCGCCCTGGCGGACAACTGGCGGACAACGGTTTCGCAGACTTTGAATAGGTACTACTTTTTAACCCCCGACGCAAAAACGACGGGGTGTTATAAGTTTGACGTGTCTGTGTGTGTGTGTGTGTATGTGGCATCGTAGCTCCCAAACGGATGATCCGATTGTAATGCGGTTTTTTTTGTTTAAAAGGTATGTCAGTCGGGAGTGTTCTTAGCTATGTTAGGTGAAAATCGGTTCAGGTCTTCAAGGTCATCAGCTCGTTTGCTAGATGTGATAGGAATGTTACACGCTCAGTTTACTTGCAAGTATATATGGGATCTGAAATTTGATACACTAATGTCTTTTGGAACCACTGAGCTGGTCTGCTGTTAGGGCACGAAGGTAGGAGACGTAACCCTGAACTGCCTTTTAGTAAACCCATCGAGTTTGGGCTCGTTGAATTTGTCTTGACGAGTTCTCTTCAGTTTCTGATTGACGAGATCCTGATGCTGGAAATGAGATGTGGCGGATGAAACCCTGGAATACCGGAATGAAACGGATAAACCGATTTATATTTTTGCTGAAAATCTAGAATGTCCAAAGGTTTATTGTTTCTCAATCTGTGCAATTCTCCCAGAGCCAGTTTGTCATGAGGATTGTTAAACAGCTTCTTTTGGCCAAGATCGCATATAGCGACCCCATCTTAAGATAAAATAAATTAAATGAAAGAAGGAAAAATTAAGGAGCTCCTTTAAAAAGCATGAAATAAAATTAAATTATAAATTTAAAAAAACCCCCGACCCAAAAAAAGTACGCAATAATTATGACAAAAGGTTAAAAACGCTAAACCCTATAAAAAGCAAAAAATAACTTTTAACACTACGTAAACTAAATTTTGACGTGTCGGGGGACCGCTTTTTACCTTCATAAATACTTACATAAATCAAATGATACCTATTATATATGATACCTAATTACAACATTCGTTTAAAAAAAACCACGTATCTAAAGTAATGAATTAGAGCGGTCCCCCGACACGACAAAATTTAGTTTACGTAGTGTTAAAAGTTATTTTTTGCTTTTTATAGGGTTTAGCGTTTTTAACCTTTTGTCATAATTATTGCGTACTTTTTTTGGGTCGGGGGTTTTTTTAAATTTATAATTTAATTTTTTGTTATAAAAATCGAAGTTGTCTAGTTTATGTACAGTTCAATCAGGTAATACATAGCGATCTCCTAGACATTCATACTCGAGTGTGTCTTGACTCCAATCTCTCGTTACAATCGTGAGTGAGGCACATAGTTAGCAAATTATCTGAGCGGAAAGTTACTTGGACGAACATACTTACAGTTGGCAGAGGTTCATTCATGACCCCCGGCAGGCATGTGACACGTGACTCACGCGGTCACACTTCACAATAACGATTACCTTGCAAGCGCTCGCTGAATCAAGTTCACGGAATTAAAGTAGTGTAGCTCAAGTAGTCAGCTGCTGACATACTTATGATGTGTGTAGTTTGTTCAATACCAGGCTTTTTATCGAAAGAGTACCTATCTATAATCGTGAAGTTTATGTCAGTAATTCAATAGCGTTATTATTTACAAATAGACAAGACATACCGAAAGAGTAATTTTACAATTTCATTCCTATAATGTAGTATATTCTCTTCATACTTAACTACCTGTGTAGTGTATACAGTGTCGGACCTGTACTAGCGGCGGACGTGCTGAAGCTTATCATTATGACCCTGTAATGAAGTCTTTAGAAATAAACTCATTCATTAAATGTTTAATTAGAAGCGTGTCGCTTAGCCATTTAGTATTGAGCGTTCGTTGACCTACACTCAATTACAAGAGACGTAATTAACGTGACTTTAAACAGTGTTGTGACTTTATTATGCTTTCAGTGTTATTTGCAAAGACACACATGTTTGTTGATGAGTATATCCAGCCGAGCTGACAGTGGACGCGGTGCTGAGGCGCCGGTGACCGCAACTCGGGCTCCATTAACAACTTGTACATTAACCCTCGGATAAACCTCACAGATTCCATTACCTCCGATTCCTTCAGTCGTAAATTCAATTTTGACCGAGTCACTGTGAGAAGAAAGATACTCCGTTTTGAAAAGTTGGACAAAGTCAATTTGTTTAGCGAAAGTTTTTAGTGCGCGATGCTGTGATCGGTGTGCGGGGTGCGGGGCGAGGGGCGCGGGGCGCGGGGCGCGGGGGAGGTGGTCGCGAGAGATGATGGCGCGCCGCCGCCGCCCACCCCGCACACGGCACGGTACAGCCATAGATATAATATTACTAAACAAGATTGCGCACGCTCAAAATATATATTTACGAAAATGAACTCTATTCTAACGCAATAAGGTACTTAATTGGTTGCATAATACACAGAGGCAAATCCGAGCCGAGAGGGATAGTTCGAACGGAGGCTGTTTGTCTCTTTCTAACACCTTGCCAGCATAAAAAAATGTTGTGATCAAAAGTTTTGTCTTCCCAAAAAACAATTGAATCACATAAAATTTGTATCTTATTTTAACAATTGTAAGTCAACAAATTAATAACAATCGCATTAATTTATTCGTATTTATTATTAAAACATAAACAACATAAATTTTTATTTTGCTTTTTTTTATTTTCTAGCGGTAACCCTGAACATTCTTGGCGCGTAATCAGCATTTAAAATTTTGTTTATATTTTTTGTATTAAATCAATTTAAACTACTTAAATGGTGAAAAAGTGTTGCGTTTATACTTGTAAAAGTGAATCCTATGGTGGTTGCAATATATCGTTCCACAGGTTAGCTAATAATAACATTTTCGTAAACCAAACAACTAGGGTGCCCATGAATTCTTGTAATGAGTGAAAATATGGGTGATGGATTTTAAAACTGTTGTACTATTGTTATAGCTTCCCAAAAAATGAAGAAAGGCGACATAAATGGCTCAGCAGTCTATATACGAAGTAGAAATACAAAAAAAAACAGTCTTCACTTCGAATCTTCCTGCTTTTATACTGCTAATTCCCGCTAATTATTAAAAGCCTTTATAAGTATCTTAAGGTCACAAACTGCGTAAGTTAAAACTTCAATACCAATCTGCGTTTAATAATCTTAGCAAATTCGGATTTGTCTCACATAGCTTAATCTCATAGTCACCCTATTAGAAAGGGACAGACAGCCTCTGTACTAACTGTTTCACTCGGCTCGTTTTTTGGGTTTATATGCGCAGTCCTGTTTACTAATATTATGTCTATGGGTACAGCAGACACAGTCAGAGTACACCAGTATGTATTTGATGATGTTTAAATTATTTCGGGAAATACAAGAAACTAGATATAAAGCATGTTTGACAAGCCAAACTGCATACCTACTACCGTATTGTGTCACCGCAGCTTCTGGTGTGTTCACACGAGATGCTTAGCCAGCGAGAACCATTACGCGACTGATGGCGGTTACCCAAGCCCGGGAAACTGATATTTTATTTGTATTTTTAAGCGTCGGACAAAGAGACACAGGTAAAGCCTGCGACGAATCAATTCGAAATTCACTCCAGTTGTATGCACACGGAAATGTTGTTGTTTTAGGTATATGCGGTGCTCAGAGGGTTTGTGAGCCTGTAAGGTCAACCGCAAGATATACCTACAGCAGTTTCGTAATACACGCCGCACCACGACGGGATTTATATCAAGTACATACTTAAAACCTACAAACTGCCAACTGATATCTGAAATGACGGTAAGCAGGTCAGACTGCCCCTTTTTAGATATTGAACACTATCAATATTCATCAAAAACTCACGCGTGCAGTGTGCGCCGTGCCTTAATGTAGGTCGTCTGTATGAGCACCGCGCTTCTGAGCGATGTCATTATGTACTCTGTATCATATACTCGATACTACCTATGTTTAGTCATCTATACGATGTAATTCCAAATAACTGAACATTCACAGGTTATTTAATTGGTAAAATGTAATTATGAATTCAGGATAACTATTTATATGATTTCTGCGGCCTTTCACTATATCTAGTCTGTCGTAGCATATTGCTACGCCGTAGCCGTAGCTGATGTAGTTCGCACTGACTAATACTTATTTATTTTGCAGTCGGTTGAATTTATTTATACTCTTAGTTAGACAATACTATGTAACATTAATTGTTACATGTCTTAATTCTTTTTAATAAAATGTTGAGTAAAATAAAATTAACAAAACTATTTACAAAACTAAAACTATTTACAAAAACTAAACTATTTACAGTAGCAAACTAAACGCATCAAAATTTCTGGCCAGCTACATTTTATCACCACGCACGTATTTAAACGAGCGACATATTAGGCACCCGGACCGCACCAGCGACTCCTCGCTTCCACGCCGCCGCTGTCACGGCTGCTGCCAGTGCGAATCTGGATATCGAGGCGAACGCACGCCGGTTTTTTTGAACACTAACTTTAGGTTATTATAACCGCCATAGCGATTAAACTTTTTAAGGGCGTCATTACCGTTCCCTCGACTATATATCTCGACATATAATAATACTCAGCATATTCAGTGTGTGTGATTTAAACCCCGATTGGGTAAGTGCTATACAATTTTAAATTAGCCAGAAGCTAAGCAAACCATAACGGTTTCTTTCGCTTTGCTTTAGCTGGGTAATCTCTTTATTTGTATTATCGCTTAACTTTATTTCTATTGCAAGCTTATTATGTGTTTTTGCATAGTAGGTTACCCCACACTTTCTTAATAATGTAATTTTTGCCTACTTGCGTTTTAGTTACCGTTACAATTTTCAAATGTTTAAATTTGCTAAGTAACCGAATTATTGTTATCTCCGTATCTGATAGTGAACATCCACAGCAACACATCTACACTTTTAGCGCTTCCCTATTAAGCGTTGCTGTGGGTGCTCACCGTCTACGGCCAGTGTGTAATGCCTTCGCTTATTGCGCATTACAGGGTTTCACGTACACCTTAAATCTCCTGCTTCCCCGCGGTGGACTGTAGCGGGTTGACCTTCGAACCCTACACCAGCACCTGGACCTGAGCGCGGCGCGCGGCCACCTGTTCCTGCAGCGACCAGTGACGTCAGGGAAGTGCTAGGCCAGTGAGGAGGTTAATCACTGTAAAACTGTATGTATGGGCTCTAACCCATTGTTTATTCCTGCCGACCGAGCTATACTGTATTTTTGTGTGCGGTAATTAAATTGTCCATCTTGCTACCTACCTATTTTTTTATTTAATAACCCCTGGGAGGGATAAAGTAGCGTAGCAGAGGATCAGACCGGGACAACTATCTGCAAGTTTAGTTGAAATCCTTTTAAAATGCAGTCAATGGTGTCGGAAATAAACAGTCTCCGGCCGCCAGTCTCACACTATCGACACATTACATTCGCTTGAAATAACCATTATCATAGAGCGAGTTTAGAGTAGTGTGTACAGTGAGAATAATTCTAAATTGGAGAAGTAATACATAATAATTGAAAGCCGCAACTTGAATAACTCAATGTGGACTAATGTTACCTATGACAATGTTTAGTTCCTTATTCAACTTGTGTAATACAAACACATGTGATAGGGAACATTATTCCACTCATGTCATGCTTACTTCAATTCAAATAGACTAAGTGGTAGAGTAATAATATGTAACTCAGTAGCGGTAAGGTCGCAAAGCATAGGCATCGGTACGCTACTGAGATCAATGGTTGATGTAAGCCGCGGATGTATGTCGCGTGTGGACAGAGATCGCGCCGCGGCGACGGCTCGAGCACGTCCACGACACTAGACTTGTGACACACGTGAGCGATGCCGCATCCACACGCTCACTGACTACCTGCGTGTCGCTACTTTACTCATCCATCCTCCGAGCCTTTTTCCCAAACTACGTTGGGGTCGGCTTCCAGTCTAACCGGATGTAGCTGAGTACCAGTGCTTTACAAGGAGCGACTGCCCTATCTGACCCCCTCAACCCAGTTACCTGGGCAACCCAATACCCCTTGGTTAGACTGGTGTCAGACTTAGTGGCTTCTGACTACCCGTAACGACGCCAAGGATGTTCAATGACAGCCGGGACCTACAGTTTAACGTGCCATCCGAAACACAGTCATTGGCGTCTAAGATATACTTAGAAAGTACATACAAACTTAGAAAAGTTGCATTGGTACTTGCCTGACCTGGAATCGAACCGTGTGCGTTCGCGCAGCGGAATGTTGTTGAATTTAAAGATTTTAATTATGCAGATAATTAGTGTAAGACGTCCTATAATTGTGTATGGTAAATAAAAATTTGTGTATGCAGCCATTGTGGAGAAATTCACCAAAACAAGATTCCGCTGGGCGAACGTTGGCGAACGTTGTCCTGGCGGAACTTTTTTTAATCCATAGACTTTAGAAGAAAAGACATGTGTCCGAAAATTTGTGTGTATTTGTGTATAATTGGTTATGTATGAATGAAATCAGTGCATGCATAAACTTCGGAGAAATTCAAGTTTCCGCTACGCGAACGTTTGGCCATTAGCTAGTTTTCATATAAAGCGCTTACATAGAGAGCTGTAGATTTTTACATACGTTATTTTGAATTTGTTTACATTTGTTTAAAAAACAGATTTAGAAAAAGTCGTAGGGTTTAAAAGATAAAAATATAAACGTAAAATACACTTATTAGGTCTTAGTTCTTAAAGTATGCAGTTTGGGGTCTAGATTTTCACGTTTACACGAACCTTGTAAGTGTCTCCAACATGTTGCCAAGTATCAATGATGTTCCGTTAGTAATTAAAAAGTTATAGGATATTTTACCATGAACAGATAGTCACTAGATCACTGTTTACAAAGCAGTCGAATATCACGACGTTCTAAAGGAATTGCATAGTAAAATGTATGCCAATAATTAGTTTAATCATTCAACTATTCACTTGCAAAATTTCATGTCATTAAATTCAGTAATTAAAGAAAGACAATTATAATACTGACGGAGCATCGAAACCCTACATAATCCGACCAAGTTCGGGTAGCTACAAAAAAGCGGCCGTGCCATATGTCTAAGCAACGTTCTTAACTTGGAAGGTTAGTATATCTATTAATATGGTAAAGTTGCGTACACAAGCGTTAGGAAAAAATAAAACAATTGTTCACACACATCGAACCCGCGCCCTCATACTCGAGAGGTTGGTTCTTTGCCCACTAGGCCACCACGACTTTTCGCTACTTTACTATGTATCGTTTGTTACGTGTCGCTACTTTACTATGTATTTATATTATAACTTACTACAAATAAACATGATCAAGGACTAGGACTGACTATACTTCTATACTGTGTCAATTACAACCAAAAGTGTTATTGGATTCGTGTTTTACGAACAGTTTCTACATGTAGGTGCTCAGAACATACGAAAGACTAGGTTATTGGTTTACGTTGAGGTGAAACTTGTCATCATGTCCCGCATCATGTGGCGACATGAAAATAACTGTAGCGGCACTACAACTGTTAACACCGCCATCTACACAGTCGCCGACGCAACTCTCAAACAAGTATCCTGCATCGCACAGGCAGTGTTCGCGCGCACATTAATACGCGTAGATCACCCCGACAACAACTGTCGGGCAGTAGCCCACCGGACAAAAACACCTGTCCGGTCGGAGGATCCTCCCTTCAGTGCGAGGTATGATGAGCTTTACTCTCCGCTCTCATACCTCCACATAACTAACACTAAAATAGAACTTGTTTGTCTACTCACACGCCGCACCTCGTGCCGCAGATATAAAGGAAAATCACTCATAATTCATTGTTATTATCAACATCTAAATGAATAATGTTTGTATTTTAAACACACACCAGGAATTAGTTCCATACTAAACATACAATAAATTACATTGTCGAGTCTTCAATCAACCCCTCAGCCTAGTTTATTCCAATTGTTCACTTTGATTGAACAAGAAAACAAGATAAAAGCCATAGTAAGCAATGATCCTTTTGCCATCACTTTGGATTATAGCTTAGGAATAACAACGTTACCTAGAACTGCCTGGACGGAAAAAATGTATCTCAGTCGGTAAACGTAATAATTTCTGTAAGTATAGGTATGTATCGCTACTGACTACCGCAGACATGTAGTTCTTAGATGGGATATTTCACCTGTAAGCGCGGAGTGTCGAGCGCTGACATCTGTGCTCCGGCGACACACACGACTGATAGCGGCTGTCGCGGCGACGCGCGGGTGACGCGTGGATGACGCGCAGGTGACGCGCGGGCGACAGGCGCGCCACACTGGCGGTGGAATACAATTTGCGGCGCACTGCACCATCTGAGTGATGCGAACAAAACTCATCGCGTGAGTGCACAGGGCTGCAACACGCTATTTCCCACTACAACTGCTTAAGCTCTGAATATTTAACTATGAAATAAGTCAATTGAAAAAATGGCATGATGCACTTTAGTTTTAGTATGCATTATTATAATTACACACAAAGAACATACTTGAAAGAAAATTCTTGGTTATAATTTGTACTATTCTTGGTTAAGGAAACCACTGTGTATGACGTGAGTCCCGCGTGTAATGTTCGGCCCAGCATCAGCGGCGGCTGTCAGATAAGTCGACACAACTTAGATGGGATTCGCAAGTTGTTGTCAAAGATAACTTGTCGAGGTTTTTATCGCATTGATCGTGTGCCGTAACAAATGTCGGAACTGGAATAGGCTTTGTTACGGACGAGTGCTATTGTAATAAATGGCTGTGTCTACACAAACGGATACAGGAATGCATTTGCGAATTTATTCGTTTCGTGGGCGCTGTTAAACGCCTGAACCAACTTACAGCGGATAATAACCAATGTATGCGTTGTTTTGCGATTAGAGATGGAACTTTGACATTAGATTCATATTATGTGCAATTTGTGTAAACTACGTAAGCCCAGTAACCAACCCTTTTTGTTCAGAAAGATCGAAGAAAAATGTATTTGTTTCTATCTTTCTAAGTAAATGTATTTCGGTGGTGTCATCCTTGACGCGATGGGTGACAACGACGAATACATTTCTATTTGCCGCGGCCGAGGCAATATCCCGCCGCGCCGCGCTGCACCGCGCCGCGTCTCGTCGTACGCCGTCTTCTTCATGTGGGATTATTAACGTCGAGAAAATGACAGAGTTTTTAAGGTAACCATCGCACTAGTTATTAATCTATACTAATATTATAAAGCTGAAGAGTTTGTTTGTTTCTTTGCTTGTTTGAACGCGCTAATCTCAGGAACTACTGGTCCGATTTGAAAAATTCTTTCAGTATTAGATAGCCCATTTATCGAGGAAGGCTATAGGCTAATTTTTTATACTGGTTCGTGCCGTGATTCCTACGGGATGCGGGTGAAACCGCTGGCACGAGCTAGTAACCCATATATTGTTGAACTCTCGCTCGTAACTGTAATGTAATGTTTACGTATCATTGTGTGACGTGTCGCGGCGCGGCGGCCGGCAGTCGGTGCCGGGAACCTGATTGTAGCTACTCAGCTTAATGCAATAGCTATCTATTTCATGTCAAAGCTGAGTTTCAAGCTATCTAAATCTTGTCAAGTCGAACAGTTTTTGACGAACTAATATTCTCAATTATTCGAATTACATCTTAACTGCTGTGAGGACACAATATAGTAGTACTTATAATTTACTGTTACCTCACTTTAGTGTAGTTTTTATATTTCTTCTAAACTACTTTAACTTGCCCTGAATCCTAAAGTATAATGCATCTATGCCCTTTATTTTGAACACATAGTGAAAGCTATAGAGTAACATGAAGCGCAAAGAAGTAAAAAGCGAACGTACAGCGAGTGCAGTTGCACGACAAAACACAATCGCGTCCCAATCGCCAGATAATGGGGAAACACGAGCACTAGATGCTATCTACCGGCAGTTGCATGCAGATTGCACGAACAAAGCCGCCACGTAATTACTTGCCGACATAGACAACTATTATAACTAACTGTATTGGGCTCCAACTGTTCAAGTTGAACTTTCGTTTAGATCGCTGTCTCGTGCGCGGTTACTGCGACGCGGCACGGAACGCGCCCCGACCAATTCCCGACCTACACTGTATGCCAAACTATATTATAATAGTCACTTTTATTGCAGTACCTGCTTACTGTACCTTCTATTTCAGTGGAACTACTGAATTCAGTCGAGTACGCAAACTGAATATTGAATGTTTGATTTATTTAGTATGAAGCGCAATCGTGAACACGTACAGAAACGATAACATATTTAGTAAAGCCGCGAGCGCGACAGTGATCCCGCGTGAAGCCGCGGCGCGCTCCTGACGCGACCCCGCGCGGGTGCCGCGGCGCGCTCCTGACGCGACCCCGCGCGGGTGCCGCGGCGCAGGTACTCGCCGCGCACCTACCGCCGCTAATGGATTTCCGATATAAATATTATTTCGGCGGCGAATTGAATTCCGATTGATGTCGATTGATGTGCCGCGTGTGCCTCTGTGTGCGCGCCACCCAACCACTAATAAAACTTTATATGAACGCGATACACTGGGGACGGTGGAACCGTTACACAAATAAATATTATCTTAATGGTTAGTACCGCTCTTTGTTGGCCGCTGTCTAGGCTGCGGAGGACGATACTTTTGCGAACATTTAATGTCCCGGTAAAATATTTATAAACGAGTAGATAGGTATGCTGCTAGTTTCATGCTAAATTAGAATAGTTTGCTTTAAGACAGGTGTGTATGTAAGGGTGAGTATAGACTACAACATTTACTTGTAACAGAACAACGAGCCGCTCTATGAGGTGTTCTAGTGTATCATCTTTTTGCGAACAAAACGTCGAGCACGCTCGCCTGTTTGTTACAAACCAACGAGCATATTGGTGTAACATTTCGTCGAGCCAAGGGGTCGAGGTTGTGGGGTGACGCGGAAGGAGAGGGACGAAAGACGATGCGAGCGTATTACCTGTGAGCATTTACCCGTAACATAACGCCGAGCATTCGCACAAACGTTACATTACATGGAAATGCTTAGGAGACTGGGCTTCTGCCTATATTGTACCATTCGCTAGAATATTACATTACACAGAAATGCTCGAAAATGTTGTAGTCTGTACTCACCCTTAATGAGCGCCCGGTGCAGTGCAATAACGACGGAGCTTAGATTGTGCAATTCTTGGAGATTTCCGAGATAAGCCACGGGATCAGTCGGGAGCACCGCGCATGGGTTGCCATTTAAATAATCTGATGTTGAATGAATCGTAGAGCGAGTGTAAAACAGTGAGGTGTAGCACACATTAGCCGGCGCGTCGTAGATCAGCGCGCGGCTAATGAGCCGTGAGATTGCGTCGCGACGCCTCCCCCGCCCTGCCCAACGCGCCGCCCCGCGAGCTGTACACATCGGTCAATTCCATGTATAATATTAGCGGGCTTTTTGATTTATGGCTGCAAAGCATCGTTTAACATCATAAGATTTTAATGAAGGAGTAAATATCAAACAAATAATAAGAATGTCAATAAATATATTCAGATGGGCACTGTTGACTTATGAAAATAAAAGGCAAGCCATCTTGTTATTACACGTAAAAGTTTCGTTAGTAGCGATAACGTACGGAAATAATTAGCAACTATAATTACAAAGCGTATGTATTCGGGGCCGGTCACGTCGGCCGGAGCAAATTGGTTGATTATCGGCCGACAGTGACCCTCATCACGGCGGACAGATTGCGACGCACCGCATTTAAATTGAAACTAATGCGAATCCCGTGTTCATTAGTGTTTGCGGGCAACGCGACAGCGACACGACAACGACACGACAGCAACACGCCACCGGCACCTCGGGTCACGTTAGCATGAGTCAGCGGGTACCCGCGGCGCGGCGCACGCGAGGCTCCGCCGTGGTGTGAGCGCGAGCAGCAGCAATAATATGAATGATTCAGGCGACGTGTTCCTCTACACGCGAGTGTACTGCGCTCACAGATCACTCTCCTTCCTCATCGTCTATACCTAAATCTTATTCATTCAATCCTTCTTAAGTTGAAAATACACACGTGCCATTGTGCTTGCATTAGGGAGCAAAAATGGAGATTCCAGGAAAGAAAAAGACTATATACGTCTTATTTATACTATATCTCAATAAGAATATATGTACTTACCTATCTAAAGAATAATATTGAACTGAAACATTGTTAATTAGCATAAATGTTTTTTATCTGTGCCCACCTTACCTGAGAATTAGAAGACCTCCCTCCCCCACGTTCCTGAGAGGAACATAAATCATCCTGAAGGTTCCTCTTGGAGCAACTATATCACGTCTGTGTCCAGCAGCTGCTGAAGTTCTGTCCGACGTACCGCGGGCAGCAGACACGCGAACACACATGTCTCTACACATGTATTGTATTAACTACTCACTCAAGTCGAACATTAGCACTAGGATACTCAGTGGAGGGTTGAAAACACTTTTTCTTACATACTTACCTGGTTTAGTAAAGAAATATTGAGCTTTCATAATTTGCTACTGGTAAGTAACTTAATTTATGGAAAACATGAAACACGCAATACGGCTATAATAGGAATGTGTAATTTATATACGAGGACTAATACGAATATTTCGCTCATATTTCGCGCCGTAACGTTCTCATCGGAACGAGGTGATATAGCGCCTGTGTCGCGCGCCACGTAGGACACTTTACGATAGCCTCGGATATACCGATATTATCAGAGCGTTAACTTATGTCTTAGTGCTAGGAGTGTGACGCACGGTTACTGGTCATAGGTAGTAAACTAGAAACCCAAGCCGTGATACACGCCGGTAGACGGTACGTCTTACGTGAAGGCCACCGTATACAGGCTAGGCATAGTTCCGGTAACTTGTGCATACGCGCGTATTCGCTCGAACAGTACGCGTTTTATTTATAAGCCGCGTATCGAAGGCGCGTGATTTCCCCTGAGCCGGCGCGTCAAGGAGCTTTTTAATTTGTTCGACGTGTTCGCGGCGCCAGCCTCCGCGATGGATAAAGATAAAAACTGCGAGTGACTTCCAAACTCCGCGTCAAGTTACGCGATCTGATAACAAATGACGAACGAAATAAAACTGTTATCTTTATGTTCCGCGCCGAGTCGCCTGTGTTTGTTTACTAATGCTTAGTGGTTTAGTAGTAACTCACGAGTTTTCACGAGAGTTGGCAAGATGCTTCGTCATTTTCGCTAAACCACTAACTAGTAAGCGATCACGTTATATAGTAATTAGAGCAGCCCGAGCCGAGCTGATTGAATGCTAGTTATTCAGCAGCTATTCCCCGATACGCACTGATACCCATCAATCGAACATTTCGTAAATAATAAAAGAGTAGTTGCCAATCGCTCGGGACAAGTAATCTAGCGCTAGTGATGTACGAGTGAATGCGAGCACTCGATACGTATCGATACGGGCTCCATCGATACATCGTTGTGTGCCAGCCCGTCGCGTCACGTAATCTATGGACGTTTACGGGCTGCCGGAAACTTTATTAAACTGACGATGCATATTTTGTAAAAGGCTTTTTAAAAAGCTTTTATTGGCTCGATGTGCGGCGCTCACTGGCCGCTAGTCATGCACTTGCGTTCTAAGCTTGTAACGTAGTCACGATCAGGAGCCACAATATCCTGTGAATTATGTAAGGTATTGGGAAAAGCAAGCATATGCTGGTATATGTAGATCGTACATAATGTAATCTCAGTGTGCAGCGCAGACGGACTTAGAGACGACAAATTACAGATTTATGAATATATCCTTCTTATACCTTTCATCGTTTTATTTCTAAAACGGTGAAGCTTTTTACATCAGACAGTCACCAGCTGCCAGCACAGTCAGGACAGGTCGTCGCGTCTCAATCAACATGTGTATGTTGTGGAGGTGGTGTACCAGCGTGGGACGCGAGCATACACTGGTGGATTACATTGACTTTAGCTCCAATAGCGTACGCGCTGCCGGCGCCACTGTCCCGCATGCGCCACATGTTCACACCACAAATACTAGTTCTTCGCTCTGGGAAACTTCTAGCGTCCTCCGTCTGAGCACAGACTACCACAGTAGTAGCAAGACACCACTCACACTAATGCTACGGTTTTTTGGTTTTATTTACATTGTTACAGTACCTAAATGTTAATTCAAGTGTTTGGAATTCAGTATCAAATGAAGAAATATTAATACTTACATGTTTATGATATTGGTACGTTTACAAGAATAGCTACGTCCTATAATAAATGAGCAAATGTGTTACATATGTGATGTGTGTCGAAGCGCAGAGGGCATGCAATGCATAACATTATTGAGTGAGCTGACCACCGGAGTGGTGAACGAGTGCCGCTGGGCGACACTGCGCGACAATATGTCACAGCACACGACACTTGACGACTGTCAACAACATGCACTCTCGACAGTTCACCTAAGTGAAGTATTTTTGAAAACTTAGAATTGTTTTCCTGAGCGTAGGGAATTTGATTACAAAAGTAGAATTCATGCTAACGTGTTTATTACCTGTGTGCGATCGGTGGCAATAAGTAGCATGCGACACACTAGTGGTCGCTTGAGATGTGACACGAGAGCGCTGCGTTGTGCGGTGAGCGTCGCGTCAGCCACTCGCCGCGAGGGCTCTCCGCCGCGTGAACACCGACACTCGCGTCTTGTGTGCCAATACTTGCGTTATAAAAGTTTACCTAGGTTAATATATAGATTTTGTTTCAACCGCCCGATTGGTCTAGTGGTTGCAAGAGCGACATCGGCAACATCGGCATAAAGGAGTAAATAAGAGGAGTACATAAGAGAAGCACATAAGGGGAGTACATAAGGGGAGTATATAAGAGGAGTACATAAGAGAGTAAAATAAGAGGAGTACATAAGAGTGTAAATAAGAGGAGTGCATAGGAGGAGTAGGTACATAAGAGAGTAAATAAGAGGAATACATAAGATAATTAATAAGGGGAGTACATAAGAGAGTTCATAAGGGGAGTACCTACATAAAAGGAGTACATAAGAGAGTACAACATATTTTTATGAAAACTGTGTCTATCTTCAATTTTAGCTACCTATGTATTAGTGAAACAGCATAAAATAATTCAGACTTATTACTTACTAGCCAGACATAATTAAGTAAATAATATTCAGACGATTAGAGATGTTCTAATCTAACCGTAATTCTTCTCATCTCTCTAAGCTCAATAACTTCCCTGCCCCATGAGTCATGTAGTCATATGTTATAGGTACACACCAATTGTTTGACTATTACGTCTGCTTCGGGGATAGCTAAGTGGATACAATACAAAACACTATATTTCCGACACCGGTACAGCAGGTTGTTCGTCAAACGAGAGTTGACGTATTATTAGTAGCTCATCAAAGCAACAACATTCCCATCGTAAAGTACAAACATCTTGGTGCTGAGCTTAATAGGTTGCCACACCGTACAGCACCGTACAGCACCGTGCCGCACCGTACAGCACCGTGCCGCACCGTGCCGCACCGTACAGCACCGTGCCGCACCGTGCCGCACCGTGCCGCACCGTACAGCACCGTACCGCACCGTACAGCACCGTACAGCACCGTACCGCACCGTACAGCACCGTACAGCACCGTACAGCACCGTGCCGCACCGTGCCGCACCGTACAGCACCGTGCCGCACCGTACAGCACCGTGCCGCACCGTGCCGCACCGTACAGCACCGTGCCGCACCGTACCGCGCCGTACAGCACCGTGCCGCACCGTACAGCACCGTACCGCGCCGTACCGCACCGTACAGCACCGTGCCGCACCGTACAGCACCGTACAGCACCGTACCGCACCGTACAGCACCGCGCCGCACCGTACAGCACCGTACAGCACCGCGCCGCACCGTGCCGCACCGTGCCGCACCGTACAGCACCGCGCCGCACCGTGCCGCACCGTACCGCACCGTACAGCACCGCGCCGCACCGTACAGCACCGTACAGCACCGTGCCGCACCGTGCCGCACCGTGCCGCACCGTACAGCACCGTACCGCACCGTACAGCACCGTACAGCACCGTGCCGCACCGTGCCGCACCGTGCCGCACCGTACAGCACCGTGCCGCACCGTACAGCACCGTACCGCACCGTACAGCACCGTACCGCACCGTACAGCACCGTGCCGCACCGTACAGCACCGTACCGCACCGTACAGCACCGCGCCGCACCGTACAGCACCGTACAGCACCGTGCCGCACCGCCACGGAATACGTGTATCAACGTCAACTTGTACATCCCCCCCCTCCCGCCTGCGCCACAAACAACATCCAACCTTAACTATAAATCCGTTTCCAGCGAGATTTTTTAGTCGCCGAGCAACGAGGCGCACTAACCGTCGATAGCTGAGATAACTTCAGTTCAGCCTGTCGCACAACTGATTGTATTCCGGTTACGACAATAAAATATCTGGTTATCTGAGAACGCTTCGTCGAGCGAACAATCTCCCGCCGCACACAATACTCTAAAATTGTTCTACATCTGCACAAAATGCACAGTGTAAGAAAACTGCGGCTGTGTGAGCGCGCGGCGTGGCGTGGCGTGGCGTGGCGTGGCGTGGCGTGGCGTGGCGTGGCGCGGTCCCGGCGGCGGCGGCCGGTCCGGGTATAATTTCCCGGGCAGGCGGAGAAGGTGCGCGTTAATATCCAGTGCTAGGCGCTCACGAGTCCGCAACTACAGTTTACAAACGGAACGTCCGAACGGAATTGAAAGTTGCGCCGTTAAGCCGGCTCCGGCGGGAGGACGGCTACTATTGTTCTAAATGAATCTTAACTTTTCAATTTAGCACGCGGCGGTGGCCATTAAACTCTTAAAGAGGCAGACTCAACTTCGATTGCCTGTTAACGTTTCATAAAGGAAGATCTTAGCGCTCTGAACACTCGGCGCTGTCTGCTAGAGACACAATACTAATGATTAAAGAAACCACATCCAAGCTAAATTACGATTATAAAAGAAAAGCCATTAGCCGCCGAGTGGTTGTGTGCGCGGCGTCAGCGCGGCCTACAGTCCGGAGCGCTGACAAACAGATGTAATATGTGTGTGTGCACGAATGCGCGATGTTTATTCTAGCAGCGGCATCGTTTAGCGCTGCGCCGCTGTTGTGTTGATTTAGGAGCATTGTTGCACACGCATAATGCGAATACTATAACAACACTGAGCAACACGTCGGCGTGACGTCAGCAGCGCCACACGTCGGCTCACTGCATTATTGCTGACTGTTCGTTGCATTAACGCTGTTAACAATTACACCGTGTATAATTTTAAATGTGTTGCAGTATTACCGGCGGGTTTACCTGCCACATTATAACGTGTGTGCGTCCTCGGCGCCGCGCCGCATCCGCGCCTCACCGCGTCACTCCGTGCTGAGATTGGTTTTCTCTTATAAAGCTAGGATACGGGGATTACCATTTTTCTACCTTCTTTTATATTCGCAGTAGACTTCTAGATTTGTGCGAGAGCTATATTTTATGTGGACTATGTGGAGACGGCATTCAGCTTTACCTCACGCTTACATCTTCAACGCTGTGAATACCGAGTTCGACCAGCTCACATCGCTGACTGCTCGCATAACGAGAGCGCTAATATTCATGAAGCTGATACATTTGATTTTATTTGTCGGTAATCTCTCCGAATGACCTAACGTGCACTATGTATTTGTAGTAAGTATAGATACAGGCATTATCCACGCAAGTTTGACCATTGGCCAGCTCGTGCGATCAGTTCCTTAAGAGTGACCGCGTGAGGGATAGCCTGTGAATAACATATGAGATGTAGGTGTAGCCCCGGGAGCTTCACCTCCGCCGGCTGTTCCCGATGCATGGAGTTCTCCCGCAGCTGTGTGTCCGCACGGGCCGGCTCTCATATAGCTGTATCCGGGCAATGCGCCTCTCTCGATCACTATCACCGACGCGAACCGCAATTTTACGTGAACTTTCCTCGATATACGTCTGCGGTACTTTATGTGCCGAACATTTGATTTGAGAGCCGAGCGAGTGCGGTATGCGGACACACGCTGAGGTAGTCGGCTATCAGCGTGATCTGCACTGATCAATGCTAAATCGACGAATAATACCGCAAGCGTGAATTAATCCTACTTACGATGCGATGTGTAGATTCAGGTGGTACTGCTGGGCCGATGACTGGGTTATTAACGAAAATATTAATTTACTGATAAAATTTATATTATTTATAGCTCTTTAATAAAGATATATAAACTTATACATATATTTATAAGTTTAGTAGTGTTTATAAAACTAAATAAATATTAATCGCTGTTCAACAATTGTGTATTACAGAACAAAATCTAGTAGTACATGACTACGACGTACGTGACGTGCTACGCGTAGCACTGCTCGTAGCCGCGTAGCTATCGGCGTAGCAAGAACTAGCTGTTCTTTCGTGGTACGTTTTTGCGAGATGCTTGTTGATAGCATCTGGCGCCGGAAGTGACGCAACAGCCTGCCGGATGTTGCGCTAGCCGGGAGAGGGGGGATCTGTGCTGGGATTGTGTACCTATTTTGTTATTGCAGATGCAGTGCAGACTGTACTCAATAGTTGTGAAGTATTAAAGTTTGCCACAGTTCTGCACTTGAATTAGCTGACACTTAATAGACATACTAACCAGACTGTTCCGACACAATAGTGTAACATATATCGTTTAATTATGTCGGCGCAGCTCGGCGACTAGTATCTACAACTGCTCACAGGTTACTATAGATAGTCTATCACTATGTGCTTGAGTGTCGCTCTCACAGAGTGTCAGTGTTCGCGACACCTGCACATCTATTACACATACACATCTATTACAACACTTTGTATGGCCTACTTGTAACGACTTTTCTTACACATTCAGCATTTTAACTTTATATAATGGATGATATAAATCAAAACAGCTGCACCGTGTCGTGTCAGTACATGGCATGCGGTACACGCGCTAGCGTCACGTTATACACTTCAATAAATGAATATTTGTTGTCACAACAAATCCTTTGTTATTTAAAAACATGTTACATTACTAATGCTATGGAATTGGTTTCCGATCCAAAATCAATTTGAGTTTGAATGTTGCGTGGCGTGCTCGCACAGATCACGCGCTTCACACGTACCTGCGGGAGCCTGCGCGTCGTGCCTGCAAGCTGTTGCTGATACTACGCGATGGGAACGCCGATTGGATATTGATGTATAATTTAAGGAGTCAAAAAGCCTAAGATTATTATTATATTACTTAGCTAGCTATAATTTTACTAGGAGCACTAAGTTTGAGAAAAAATAATATTTTTCGCGGATAGATGTAATTCGACGAAAACATTTTAAATCTCAGTTGATTAAACTCAATCTGGCATTTGAGGACACAGTTCTGAATGTACCTGGAAACACCAAGTTAGTTCTCTACGTATCGTATCGCAGTACATCACACGCCCCCCGCACCCCGCGCCTCGCGCCCCGCGCCCCGCAGGCAGGCGGCGGCAGTGCGGCTACTTGTTACAACTAATGAATTTGACTAAGTACAGCTAATAGGCACCTCCTTGTTGATACACCGCCGTCTCATGTCATTAACTGTGCCCACAATTCATTAGCTTTGTATCTAATAAGCGCGCACACAGCCACTTACAACAATATAGCACATTCTCTAGTGTTGCGTGTTTATACTTATTAGCCCTACGATGTTTGATCTTTCAGAATAGCTTCATCATGATTTAAAAGTAGTGCGAAGAAAACCATATAAAATCTAAGTATCAACGCTAACTAACCATCCGTTTAATATATATGTATTGTACCCCTTGTAATATATGACTTTATCTCTTATATAATATTTGATGTTTAAATTATGAAGTCCGATATAAAGACGTGCCTGAGTAACCGCGCCGCGACTGTTGCAGCAATGCCCTGCCGAGTGCCAAGTACCACTATTCAATAAACATAATAATTTTATACAATCTTTATGTAACACTCGTCACCCTTGCAACTCTTTAAACCCCGATACTCAATTTATTGAAATAGTTCTTTTTTACGAACAGGTTGAGGGCCTTCTCTAGTCGATGGAGTGTGTGGAGTATAGTATCAGTGATGGATCGGCACAAGTTTGCCGACAGCGCGGGATATGTGCAACTTCATAATGCGCTGTTTGAATGGAGCCGCCTCTCACGCCGCGGGACTCGGTGGCGAGGCACTGCACTATTAGGCGTAGTTCACAAGTTAATACAATGTGCGGTCTTATCGCTGAAAACAATTTCTTCAGATGACCGTTGAGTGTGCGAGTGATATTGCTAGTGCCAGTGCATTCCCTAGGCGAGTGGCTCGTGTGTACAGCGAAGGGTTTGTCATAACATGATGTGGACTGCACTGGTATCTTCTATTTTAGGTTTCTGATGACAGAAGATGACCTATCTTGAATCTTGAATACGTGACAAACTCAAAATGGCTTTTGATATAATAAGGTGTCACAGGATTCATAAGATTCTGGTAGCAAGGAGAATATTTAAAAACAAAATACCCGACTGCACACTAAAAAAAGAGTAAAACAAGCCCCACAATAATATTGATCAATACAACTTTACTGAATATAATTTATAAATATTGATGGAAAGCATCGCAGGCGGGGACCAACAGAGGCTCATTTATAGTCATTTGGGTTGTGCACCATTTAGCAGAATTTTCGTTGGTGGCGGTCAAGGTGGTCCCCGCCTGCGATGCTTTCCATCAATATTTATAAATTATATTCAGTAAAGTTGTATTGATCAATATTATTGTGGGGCTTGTTTTACTCTTTTTTTAGTGTGCAGTCGGGTATTTTGTTTTTTTAATAATAATTCTTTTATTTATAACTTTTTAGCTGTTTTTATTTAACGAAAATGTTGTAGATGTAGAAGACTATGTATATGTAAGTACCATTTTAAATTATTTCGACGACATTTGGCTTTAGATTACGAGTGATGTTACTCCGCAACATAAATTTACCGCCAATGCGACGTTCAAGACGATCAAGACGACGTTCATGCATTTGATCAAGACGACGTGATTGTATCGCCAAAAGAATCGCTTTTTGCTTGCTAACGCATGAGTTGCTTTGCGTTGACGCAGAATTAACATGTTCCCGTGGGAATTTTGAGAAAAAACGTATCCTATATTAATTACTCCCGTGATTGAAATGAATCTAATGATACCGCATACATATTTTTTTAAAGGGAAATTTAGAAAAAATATCCCGTGGGACTTTTAGGATAAAATGTATCCTATGACACTCCCGTAATCAAGACAAATCTAACGATACCTCATACTTCAAAATCCATCAAGCCGTTTAGGCTACAGGAGGTCACAAAGGAACAGACATACATACATACTTACATACTTACATACACTCGAAAAACATTACCCTCCTTCTTTGGCAGTCGGGTAAAAACTCCAAATAAGTAGTTTTTCCTTAATAACTAAAGGTCCTATCATAATATGTATATGCGAGTATGTGCCTCATCTACAACTCTGTTGCCGTACATTTCAGCGTGAGGTATAAAATGCAATAGTCTATGAATAAAGATGCACATTTTCCCGCGCGATGCTGCGCTCCGTACGTCTGAGTCGTTAGTCTATACGACCCACCTTCCCGGCAGAGGAGAGACGACTTCTCTTTAGCATTTTATGATTCACGTAATCATTTTAATGGCCTAATTTACCGTGCGGTGGAAATACAGATTACAAAGTGTACGAGTGACAATGTCGACATCGAAGTTCGGTTAACAAACAAATGATTAAAGTCGTCGGCAGGACGTTACTGCGGCGGCGGGTAGCGCATGAATATTCACGGCGCGGCGCGTGGCCGGGGACGCCGGCGGACGGTTTTTCTGTTCGCAGTGGGAGAGACGCAATCGGATTGTGCCGGTAATGGTCGCAGGCGGCCTCGCAATCACTTTACCGATGTCCCGAGATTTTACCGAAGCCCGCAGCTAAGTTGTCTGATCATGATTTAGGAGATGGAAACTGGCCAAATAGCTGCTACATTACACTCACTATGAGATATGGTGATACGGAATGTAAATTGAACGCGTCCGGGTAATGGACGACAGCAGAACAGCTCGAGCACGGCGCGGGCTCACAACTTTGTTTGAAGCACACGAATGAACATGACTGAGTACGGAACGACTAGAAGCTTCTACTCGCATCTATTATGTTTTATGGAACCTTGCGATATTTATTATTCCCATATGTGCTTTCGAGCTTGTCTGATTGTCAAATAAATGTATTTTACTTAGTTTGGTACGGGTGAAACAATATTTTACCTCAGTCATTCTTGGCCACTCTTTAGTAACTTACAGCAAAGCTTTGTGTAGTTCTATTGGAAGGCTCCATAGGTGCCACATTCCATGATCCTCCGGGACAATGACATCTCCGGGGGCATCGACTTCCTCAAGAGTGGTGACTATGACCAATCAGTATACATATGTTTAATACAAACACACAATCCATTAATTACTTTACTTGGAAGAAAAAACAGAAACGATAAAGAAATATAACAAAACCTAGCGAATATAGTTCAATCTGCAGACGTAGATACACATTATGAATCGTGCTGCAAAACCTGTCGACTGCTGACTGTACTCAGACGAAATGAAATTCCGAGCGATATCTCCGCGCACCTGACTGTAACATGTCATAAAACACAATAATAACCTTAAAACCATACACATAAAGTCTCTATTCAATAGAATTAACGGTGTGTAGATATATGTTCTGATGGAACTAGTCCTTCACGTGTCTCTTTGAACGCGAGCGAGTGGAAAGCGTGTGAGCGTGCGACGCGCGATACTAGCGGCGCGGCGCGGGCAGCCAGCTCGCTCGGTAATCTGTTTGCACGCGAGACCGCTTTTGTAATTGCTGATTTAGTTTAGAGGATAAGGGCCTTTTCATACGCATACGGTTGTCGTCTAGACGGCACGGCTCCGTGCCGAGCTAGATCCTTCACATACACTTCACTACTCCCGGCGGCGGCGCGGCAAAAAAGATTGGCACAGAGCTCGCAGCATTATTTATTGATGATTTGTGCGAAATGAAATCGTTTTTTTGTAATTACATTGAAAAACGTAATTTGTGGATGGAGTGAAGATGATTTGTCGGGACATCTGTTTACCTGGACTATTCATGTGACTCGTACACCCGTTGTACGCGAGGATATGCTTACACAGATTTAAAGCTGAATTCGTTTTTGGCTTTCAATACTTTATAAAAGCACTTAATTCTATTTAAGGAACAATTCTACATACGGAAAGGTATTTGTCCGATATACTGTGTAGACTTACAGACATAAGCGGACTGCTTAATTTATGCGACAAAACAGACAGAAGGATATATTCGTGTCGGTAATATTGAATCTATAATGTATTCCTCCTTAATAACAACTTAAAGAGTGATATCTGAAAAGGTTTCAATATTTAATTAGTTGCCTTCGTGAATACTGCGGTGTTAGTTAAGAGCTGAGGCGATCAACTGATCAGTGCAAATGCAATGACATTAGTAGGTTCCTACTTATACAGAAAATTCGTAAGTATGTTAAAAACGGGAAAAGAATACCAACCAAATATTATAAGTACTAAAAGAACTGTGAGAAGAGTTTTTTTCCTGCATATTTTATTTGTTAACGAAGCAGTTTCTTTCTTCGGGTAAATCAATCAAAAGCTTTCCTGTGTCCTGTGTCTCAGATAAAAATAAAACAATAATAAAACCGTTTAAAAACCTGCTTAATTGTAAACCGAACGTTCTGCTGTAAGCACATTGCTAAATAAAGTAGAAAAAACCACTTACAAGCGTATACACAGAAGTGGCGCGTGCGCTCGCGTCATGCACCCGGCGCGGCGCGGCGTGGCGCGGCGAGCCGGTGGCGTGGCGGTGGCGTGGCAGTGGTGCGGCAGTGGCGCACTAACAACTCGAGAAAAGAATTCATAACTGGGCTCGCTCGCCTCCCACTGAATGCGTAATCGCGCCTCATTAGCGGGCGCGCTCAAAGCCTCGCCACGACGACATCTTTCATCAGTATTCTAATGACGACTACTAGCGAAAGGCAAACACCTAAAAACACCAAACATATTTTCAATCGCCAGTCATATTTATTTCCTACTTGTATAAATGAATGCTAGATATTTCTTGCTCAGAAAAACGACATAATTATTATGTTGTTTTATAGCAATTCATTAAAAAGTTTACAATTCGATAATTATAAAGTATAAAGACAACATTGTTCAGTCCGACAATCACAGGTCACTCGACAATCACAGGTCACTCGACAATCACAGGTCACTCGACAATCACAGGTCACTCGACAATCACAGGTCACTCGACAATCACAGGTCACTCGACAATCACAGGTCACTCGACAATCACAGGTCACTCGACAATCACAGGTCACTCGACAATCGTGTAAAACTGCGTCAATTCATATCCTACACAACGTTATATAAGCGAATACTTACAAGTATATAAACGATAGCGTGTAAAATAAAATAATACATAAGGTTGGGGGTTTTATAGCTCTCACAAAGGGCCGATGGTCCGATTAATAAAACCCAGTAACATTCTAAAAACGAATACACATAACATACATATAGGCGGAGAGTTTGCACTTTTTATAACCAAACCTTTTACGAGAGCTTTTATGATGCAAACCAGTATGAACATTTATATGTCGATTGGGAAATAAAACAATAATAAGACTAGATACACGGTAACTTAAGAAGTTGTACATCGTAAAACTGAATATTTGCCTCAATAACATATTTACGAGCGCCCACAATCTACAGATCTACGCATTCCTTTACTTTAATATACAACTCTATACTAACTTCCTATTCTTCTGTCTGGCAATAAAACATTCTGTCTGAACCTGGCGAATGGTTTAGATAGTTATGGTCGAATGGTTAGGAACCACAAAATAGATAGGTAATTCTAATGCACTGCAATGTCTTAAAGCCGCCCAGGCTTTCTTAGGATGCAAGTGACAACGCGAGGTACACTTAGTTGAATGTAAGTAATTCCTCAGTGTGAAGGTGCGACACGGAGTGCACATTGACGCCACGCTGGACACCATAGCGCGAGCAGGTACCTAGCACCCGTGGCGATGCGGCACGCGACGCCGCAGGTACCACCGACAATTAACGCTCCACCACTCAAACTGCATTCGTACTTACAAGTAACATCGGAGTAGGCGAGTGGAAACAGAAACAAGGCGCCCTAAGCTCGCGGCTAGATAGTCGGCAGCCGATAGTGGATGTAGCCGTTAGAGTGGAGCCACACAGCGCGTAATGTGGATCTGACACGCCATCGTGCGCCTCATTATAAGCAGGCACCGTATGGCGTGCGAGTGTCGCGCCCAGCTCCGTTCATTTAGCAAGTTGCCGCGTCCGCCGCCGGTAATTACCTCATTTTAATAATGAAGCTTCATTTCAAATCCGTGTTATAACATCGCGCGCTTACTGCCAACAAATCGAGAGGTTACTCTTATTGCAAATAGCTCCACAATTTCATTCTCCGGAATTTAATATCCTACATACCTCCTCTCTCCAACTACCTAAGTATGTCTTGAATGCAATCTTTCATCAATCATTCAACATAATAAGTATTGATGAAAGACTAACTTAACTTAACTTCCTTTCCATTATTGTTGTAGCACTTGCATCGTAGCAGGCGAACCTTTAGTATGCACCAGTTGGTGACCTGTTTGCTACTAATAACTTCATGGCTGAACAATGTATTTAAGAACAATTAGTAGGCGATAATACAACCGGCGACGGCCGGTGGGTGGTGGGCACACAATGTATGTAGTGGTCAACTCGACTGCACGAAACTGTATTGCAATTTATGTATAATACCTGCATGAAAATCTTGTATATTGGAACAACAGGAAAAAGTCGTTTTGTGCCAACAGCACAATAGTACTGTAAAACTAGCACCATTTTTATTACAACACTTTATACGGGCGGCTGCATAGTTAAAAACAAAAAAAAAGTTTGTAGGTGATCTTGATACCGTATATAATTGAGCAATAAAACAAAATACAAAAACTACGAACGAAAGTCTATAAAAATAAATTATATTTACAGACTAACAAATAGAATAGTTTCCAACGATTTTTATTACTTCAATGATCATGATTGCAAGTGCACTAGCATATGCGAATGCGGGTATACATTTAAACTAATTGAACTATTTAAGTAAATAGGAGCGGGCCTTCACAAACGTCTTCACACGTCTGCTGTTTACTTGGCGAGCTCACGCACGCAACATCTTCGCATGACGCACTCCGCCGACATCTCGTACCTACTGCAGTGATCTGACGTAAAGTGCGTGTCAGAGCGTAGCTATACAGATGGACAGGCAGACACGTGCCGAACTATGTTGATGGAGCTGAGGTGCAGACTGCACGCGCGGCGCTGGCAGCTAGCCAGCCAGCAGGCGCCCTCTCCCATGCAAATTATAAACGAGTCTGCAATCCCGCCCCTCCTGAACACTTACTAAATGCACTCACCTCACGAGGCTTTACTCCTTGTGAGTAGTACGCTACACTACACACACCTTCATTAAATAGTAACGAGAGCTCCACACAGCTTTGCACAAGCTGCTCAATGTTTAATGTTAATGTAATGTACCCTCAGAAAAGATTAACCCCTCAATTGGTCTTGCCTGTAAACAATAATGCATTGTAGATCGCATATGTTTATACAAAATTTTACCTAGTAAAAGTAGCACACGTACACGTATTGCATGCATTCAGGTCACCAGAGATAGTCATAACATTTTATGCAATACATATTGGGTAATAAATATATACTAATGTCAAACTTTTTTTTCAAGACTCCGAAACTACTGAAGCGATATGAAAAATTACATATTTCTTTGATTTGAAAAGTACACACTTCCCGAGTAGCATAGTCGACGTGACATGAATGACAATGCGGGTCATCAGATAGTTTATAATAAATGTCGAATTTCAGCGTCAGACATATTAACCCTGTGGTGAGCAATAGTTAGATAATCGGCTGTCGTGCTGCTGGTCAGCGGGTCGGAGGTCGCCGTCAGGTCGTTGAAGTTGGCCGTGGTAGTGGACATAAGGGGATCCAAGCAGAGCAGGTGGTCCCGCATGTCGCTCCACCCGCCATTGCCCCACGGGGGAGGCTTGGAGCCGGAGTCTATTCTGCCGCTGCTGCCATACAGCATCACCGCCTTCACATTAACAGGAAACAACTTGGCATCAGCGAGCCACGCGCTGATCTGGCGCACCGCCGCGCGGCCGCTGGGGAACATGCTGGTGGACAGCACGCGCGGCGCGGCCGTGGCCACCACGTCGGCGCGCCCGGCGCGGAGCTTGCCGAAAGCGTTCAGCAGCGAGTAGCTCCAGCTGACATCGTCGTACATGCAAAAATAAGACGAAACTGACATGATTTTCTGCCAGATAGTCTTATTGAAAGCCAATCCATTGTCGAAAGGTGGTCGCCAAGCCAGCACCGAAAGCAAGTCATAGTCTAAATACTTCGCGTAAGGCCTCCCAAACGACATAACATGTATTCCTTGGAGATAAGACAGAGTACGGGTCGTGTACCGAAGCATGTACAACAAATCCGGCAAAACATAGTTGTCCTCTTCTAGGAATATAACGGTGCCCTTAAAATTGTCGGACCAATCCAGGTTGTTAAAGATGAAGCAAGCCTTCCACCACCAGTGGTGCTTGTGTTCCGTGAGGCGACCGTCGCGGTTACTGCAGTACTTGTCTCTCTTGCCCTGGACGCTGAGGCAATCCTCGGGGTCGATGCCGGGGAACTTGTTCGGATACAGCTGGAGCGAATACGGGTAAAATATCTGCATGTACCTGCAGAAGGTGATGCTAGCCACGAGCTTATTGATCCTGTTGTCGTAGTAGCTGTGCGAGAAGATGACGAGCACGGTGTGAATGTAGCGCACCTGCGCGAGCGACACGATGAGGGTCTGCAGGCGCTCGGCATCGCGGTGCACCTGCACCACCAGCGTGGTGGTGTCGCCGCGCACCGCGCCGTACCGCCGCGTCTGGAACACCTCGCGCTCGTTGTTGAGCAGCTCGACAAGGCTGCTGAGCCGCTTGATCTCCGCCGCACGCAGCTTGTGTCTCGGAAATTTAAAGTTTTCTGCAAACTTGAGGTATCCCCGCAGATGCTTCGGCACGCTCTCGGTCTCCAGCGGCCTCCAGTAGAAATATTTCAACACTAAGTAGACACATAGCAGTAAAC
This sequence comes from Helicoverpa zea x Helicoverpa armigera, assembly GCA_033682625.1. Classification (NCBI taxonomy): domain Eukaryota; kingdom Metazoa; phylum Arthropoda; class Insecta; order Lepidoptera; family Noctuidae; genus Helicoverpa; species Helicoverpa zea x Helicoverpa armigera. Next base: position 12,085,681 of record JAWIIS010000004.1, on the reverse strand, counting down.
AACAATAAACCGGCACTCCCCTAGACCTCGCCCTGAATATAAGCAATTTTAAATTCATTTTGTGAGTTAATCTGGCACAAATTTGTTTTGACAGATGAATGAAGTGAGGTGAGTGAACGCAATGGAGCGGGTGGTTCGTGAGCGACGAGCGAGGTAGCAAAATAATGTTCAACATTTTACAGCATCTACAACGAAAGCTTTTAAAGTAGGTTTAAAGTGGATTAATAGCTATGTCGCGTATATACAGGGTTACTTGTAAGTAGAGCGCATCCTTTGATCCTTTGACCATGGGATGCACTGGGCAAAAGTTAACCCTTTTCAACATAATCGAACTTCAAGATTTTTTCTTAATAAGTCGTCACATATACATTTTTATTATTAATTAAAAGTCTCGTTTTTGCGGATTTTTGTGTGTTTTTGGATGGAAGATGAATCACTTCATAATAATAACAAACCATAAAACTGTACAAAACACAGAAGACATTTATAGCAAACAGCTCTTTATGCTGAATTACTGAACTTATTTTTGACAATTTCTTTTTGTGCAGATTACTTAAAAAATATTTACATTCATGTAGCTATCCACCTAGACGACATTATAAGAAAAAATCTTGAAGTTCGATTATCTTGAAAAGGGTTCACTTTTGCCCAGTGTATACCATGGTCAAATTTGTCCGTATTGACCTATACTATCACCTCATGAAAGGATGCGCTCTACTTACAAGCAGGTTTCTTGGAATAGGAGCTACCAATTAAAAATAAGTATATTATATAGAAGTAAATAAAATGGCCAATTTAGGCATAAATTTGCAAAAATACAATTTAAGACAAAAATGTAAAGGAAATAAGAATAAATAAAAAGCAAACAAAGTGAGTGGTTCCCAGAAGCTTTAAAAGTTAGTGCGGCCCGCCCTCGGTCTGACGCGCTCCCACACAACTTTCAGATTTTAATTTTTTGTCCGGAAAATTCAATTTGACTAAGTATATCGCTTAAGTACATTTGCATTATAGGCTTACAATTTCCTCTTGTTCTTTACGACCTTAAATAAAGTTTGAAGGCGTTCCGGGGATTCGGAGCTCATCCTGCGGATGAATAATATGCGGACGGCTAATGGAGTTTATATTGACAGTTATAATAAAATACAAGCCGGAGCCGCCCCACTGACTGAATAGCTCGCCACTCGTAAATTATAAAGTAGCGCGCAAACGCCCGCCATTATCTGCGCTGACAATGACGCTCACTTTGATTTTCTCTTCAAACAAACTTTTCTAATAAAATTCTAGTTCGGAAGTAGGAATTTTTGAGCGCTTTCACTTGAACTGTCTGGAAGCGCTGAGGATGATAATATTCATTATACATAATATTCAACACCCATATTCAATTCGTGTTAATATTGATACTCACTGTCACTCTAATCTACGTCTGCTTAATAAAACTATGAAGGTTAATAATAAACGTGTCCTGTACCTGTGTCCACAGGTTTCAATGGACGAATGGATGACACACTTAAGTAAGTGTCTAGTTACAAAATAGCACATTGATTTCAGGATTATTTTCACAATACATACGTGTAATTTCTAACGAACCGCTGCTATACATATACTCCCTTATGCACTCCCCCATGATCTTCCTTATATACTTGCTTATGTATTCCTCGCAATGTATAACCTTCTGAACTACCTTATGTACTCCCCGCAATGTACAACCTTCTGAACTGGCCTATGTACTCCCCGCAATATACAACCTTCTGAACTGCCTTATGTACCTACTTCCCGAATACTACCTATGTACCTTACTTATGTACTCCCTCATTCTCCCTATGTACTCCATTATGTACTCCCCTCTATACTACTTTATGTACTCCCCTTATATACTCCCTTCTAAACTGCATTATGAACTCCCATATCTACTTTTCTAATGAATTCCCTTTGTACATCACTTATACTCCCCCAATATACTCACACTACATAGTTTCCGTTTCTTATATAGGCACTCCCCCTATGTACTACCTTATACTACCCCTATCTACTTCCATGTACTTGTTCTATGACTCCTTTACATTGAATTAAGAAGTACATTAAATTTTCTATTTGTAAGTAGTTCTTAAACCGCTCGCGACTTCTTTTTAATTGAGCACATTTCAATTATACCTATATTTGATTTGTCAAGGGCTCAAACTAGCTGTATCGAATTAATGTGGCCACGACCTCTTTGAGGGACTGGTTGCTGCGAGAACAAAGTTATATATGCACAAAGTTTTGTGTTTTAAGACTGGTCTTTTAGTCAGTTAAAATATATTTATTTGAAGTAGGTACATGTATATATGTAGTAGGTAGACCGCGACATAGCATACCTGTGCGCGTGTAGAGTATCACGTCGGGCGGCTGTCGCGTGGCGGTCGTTTGTTTTACGGATGATTGATGAGCCGAGTATCGACACCCCGTAGCTGTTGAATTTCACGCTTTTAGCGACCCGGCCGCGTTGCCACCGGAGAGACGGCCACTAATATTTTATCACAATTATAATATTTTCCAACGGTTGTCACTGTGCCGCTAGTGATTTATGTTGTTAAATATCTAAGACATGTAATATAGTAAGACGATGACTTATGTAGGTAAGTGTATTTATGCAGATATTGACACCATCTGTGGACTATGTACGATCTTTTAAACTCCTATTTATGCAAGGCAGATTTGTCAGAAATGGACACAACAAACGTAATAAGCAGGTAAGGTGTCCCTACATTGGCCGGCCCTCTTGACGGCAACAATGAGTGTGCAAAGCCGAGCCGCTCTTGAATACAAGTGTGTTGTAATTGTTTCGCAATAAATTGACGTGACGCAAGTATTTAGGTCGGCTGATGGCGCCGCGGCTGCCGGTGTCACAGGTGCCAGCAAATAGTCGACCCTCGTCAACGGAGGGCAGATTAAACCCTCCCACATTACCTGAGGCCAGAGGGTTGCCCGCAGCCCGCACTATTATGTACGAGCTTGATAGTCTACCTTCGACACGCTGTACACGCATTTTTTATACTACACTTTAATTTTCTCGGTGGATAGCGAAATGTGGCGTCACGCAACAGGCCTAAGAAAAATGCGGGGAACGACGCGCTCTGAATACAAAATATAGGTTCTCGAGCGTACCCACCTTTCATTCTTATTTACATAACACTACTTTTTTCAACACATAACTCTCACAAATAAATCAATTTCAGAACCTACCTATATATTACTTTACTCTATGTACCTTTACTCATGTAGAAATATTTTCAAGGAGTCACAAACACAGCTCATAAAATATACCGCACTACGACCGCATCTCAACCCATAGATTACACTACACACCTCGAAAGAAGTGAAGAATTGTACGTTAATCACTTCTTTTTGGACCTATTCGGACCAAAAAAGAAAAGTTTACGAGTATTTAAATCGACTTTTCACGACGACATGCTTCCGGAGTGGTCTGGTCTCTCTACCAGATGTCATGTTTTAGTCGTATTGACAAGAGCCTTAGGTTTTAATGATACTGAGTCGAAGCAGTACGGCGTTGCAGCCAACTACGTACGACATCATTTCATAGAAGTCATCTCCGACAGAAATCTTCCCCCCAAGCAGTTCTGTTGTCAAGTAGAAAGCTATTAATATGGCTAAAACCTTATTACGATTTTGATGAAACTTTGCAGGAAAAATATGGCTTACACCTCAGAATAACATAGATATAGGCTACATTATATCCGGGACCGGGAACTGGGAAGTAGTTCGCTCAAAAACTGGGTGAAACCGCAGGCGAAAGTTGGTACCTACATAGGAACATTTTAGGTTTCCGAAGGCGTTTAATGTAAGACAGTAGAGTATATTAAAGTATGTATTTATATTATAATATTACCTACGTATATTTTAGTTTAGCATAAATTCGTTTTATAGTTATTTTTATTTATATGTTATGTCCTTCTGATGATATGAGCACGACAGCCGTGGTCGAAATCGGCCTTAGACGGCATTATTATTCGGTACGTATGGTAGTAGTATTTACCTATTTGAAAATGGATAGGAGATTGCAAGTTGATGCAGTTTATACAGATTTCAAAAAGGCTTTTGACAAGGTCGATCATGATAATATATTTTACTAAATAAAATAGCATTTAATGGGATACGGGGTAGTTTGGTGCGCTGGTTCTCATCTTATATTAAAAATAGGACACAAAAGGTTGTCGTAAATGGTAATCAGTCAAAAGTAGTACATATTCAGGTGTTCCGCAAGGCTCGATTTTGGGACCGCTATTATTCATTCTTTACATAAACGACATAGACAAGTGTTTTAAACATACAAATTTTCTGGTATACGCTGACGACCTTAAAATTTATAGATCTATACAGACCTTAGAGGATTGTCAGCTGTTCCAGCAAGATCTAAACAGACTCTCTGAGTATTGTCTGAATAATAAACTGCACCTAAGTCTCCCTAAATGTAATTGTATTAATTTAACGAAAAATAAAGTGATTGTTAACTTTAAATATTCATTACAGAACACAATACCTACTCAGAAAATTATCTGCTGTGCAAGATCTCGGTGTGCTACTTAATTGATGACAAGTTATCCCTAAACCAACATGTTGAGAAAATAGTCAAAAATGCCTTTAAAATGTATGGCTTTGTTATGAGATCGTCCACTGCATTTAAACGAACCTCTACTTATCTTTGTTTAAGACGCTAGTCCGGTCACAACTGGAATACGCCGTGCCTGTCTGGAACCCGTTTTACCAAAAATTTATAGATGAAATTGAAAGAGTTCAGCGTAGATTTCTGCGTGCTATGCATTACAGGTGCCAGAAAGTATTTATCCTATTCAGTGCTGCTTGATAAATATAAACTGAACAGCCTTAAAGATAGACGTAAATACCTAGATGCATCTGTATTGTATTTTATCGTCCGTGGTGGCTTTGATAGCATAGATCTCATAAGTAAACTCTGTTATGCGGTCCCACGCACGCCACGCACGGTTAATAATCGCAGTGTCCATGCTGGTACTTTATTTGCTGTCAATTGTTACCGAACTAATGCTGGTCTGCGCTGTCTTATCCGTCGTATGGTAGAATCTTACAATTGTAACTTCGTTGACATAGATATTTTTGTATGCTCTAAATTTAAGTACGATGTATTAAACAAATATAAACAAAAATAAATAAAATAATAACTGGAATTTATACTGATAGATAGATTTATCTAATTAAACGTACTCATTTAATTTAATTTAAATTATGTATTAATCACTCATTTTGTTAAAAATTCTTCCTTTAAGTTAGGGAGTATTCTATTCTGTTGTTATAAAACCAACATGATTTATTAATTGGTATTTGCATGATATTTCTTTTTTCTTTTCTCATATGTTAATTTTAATTATACTATAATTTAATTTTATTGCCATTCTAGCGGCACCCATCATTACCATACTTTGCTAATATGTGGATAATGTAGTGGGCTGCAATATTGTTTAATTCTTATTAACTATTATTGTTACATTTATATTGTATCTGTTTATTGTCCCATGATTAATAAAATAAAAATAAAATAACAATTTTGGAGTGGCGGTGCGGTAGCTTTGCACCATCTTTGCACACGGTCCATTTCATTTCTACAAGAACAGTTAAGTAGCGCCATCTATTAATCAGGATAAATAACTCAATGTGTTGCCTATTCTATTTAGAATCGAAATTCGCAGTAAATGATTTTAATATGTGTTTATTTATTTATTTATGAAACACACATATTTTGCTAGTGAAAAAATATTGCAACTAAAAATAAAATGCGAATAACAGTAACACATTGACATCGTTCTGAAAAGGCTCGTTTTCAAAACTCAAATGGAACTACATCTGTCGTGCAGAAATTTAATCGATCAAGGTCATGTCACCCCAGTCGTGATATAATGTATTATCCAACGAAATTAGTAATTAATAGGATAATGTGCTATAATTTCTACTTTATTAATAGAATTCAAGTGGATTTATACCCAAGTAGTGTATTTGAATGTGTGCTCGGATGACAATAATAGCTTTCGTTCAGAATCTAGTATTGAATGGCCGCCTGTCAGCTGTACAAGTACTTTGGTTGGGAAGCTGTCAAATGGTGAATAGCAAAGCAGGAGCGGTAGTGAGAAGATTTTCTAATAAATATGTCTTTTTATTCGCAATATCAAAGTAATAGGTAATCGCCATACCTAGCCATAAGCCTTAGAATAAACACAAACGCAAACCAATACCGGCACCGTCGTAAAATGAGTTCTAGAGATAGGTCGCTTCAAGACAAGTTGAAAGTGCTCTTCAAAAAGGGTCCTTCGGGTGAGTATCGGTGGTGGTTGTGGCGGCGCGAGTGACGCCCGAGGCGTGCGCGGCGTGACCGAGCGCGTTGTGTTGCAGCGCCGCTGCCGGCGCGCAACGAGCTGGTGGTGAGCGGCGAGGTGGAGCGCGAGCTGAGCGCGGACACGCCGCTGCACCGCCGCCTGCGCGCGCTCAAGGAGCTCGGCGAGAAGGCCATCCACGTCCGCGTGCAGGAGGTCAGCCCGCCCCGCACGCATTATGTTTTAGTACCCTCACTAATGCATTCTGATGCAACATTACAATGCAAATTCTCTCCATTGCTCTCCCCTGAGATTTCAACTTCTTTGTTGACTGCATTTCTTGCATATAGTTTCATTGTCCTACAGAACTATGATAAAAATGGGTTTATCTTTTTCATTATCTGATTATGTGTCTTGATGAATTGTTTGTTTTAGTGTGATTTATTTACAAATAATGTATCTTAAAAACAGCTGACTATATGGTTTGTTCTAATGTCAAGCACCATAAAGCAATCAATTTACTTATTTTTCAGGTTTTACATGTAAACATGATTTGTTAATTGTGATTTAATGTTTATATTTTTTTACTTACACTTGAGATAAATCAATAATGATTAACATATTTATGTCAATCTACATCAGTGTTACTGGATCAAACTTGCCTTCTAACAGTCAGAGTGAAATACTAACTTGAACCATGTTATTCTTCTAAGTATTTTGCAGGAGGAATTTTATTTCAGTTTTTAATACTTGTTGATTATTGATCAACTCATGAATATGCAGGGTGGAGTAGAAAAGCTTTGGTCATTAACAAGAGATCTCCTAGAAGAGAGCAATGTGGAGGCTCGACATGCAGCCCTGTGGTTCCTGCGGTGCCTGGCGGAGGGGCAGGCAGACTACCTGCAGATCATGCGCACCATCCTGTTCCACTACCTGCGAGACACACACGCGCGGCACCCGCCGGAGGACTCACAGCTGCGCTTCAAGTTACTGCACACACTGACCAACACCGGCAAGAATATCAACTGTTTTGAAGAAGAGGTTAGTTTCCTAACTGTAACACATTGGTCTAGCTAGTAATTCCATAGCATAATCTTGTAAACGGGTCTTGGGTTTTAAAATTCATACCAATTGTCACAAACGTGGAAAGTAGAACCTGCTCTTAAATTTATGTATTACATAAAAAAATTAAGAATGGCTTCTACTTTCACATGCTGTAGTGTGTAACATTGTCAATATCTAGCTTGGTCTCTATGTAGACTGACTCGGCAACCCGAGCATTACATCAATACCATGAACAAAGTATATTCTTGACCTTGACAATAACATTTATTCACACCATAAGCTAATGAATAGCTATTTTTTGTAGTCGTTTTTATTTTGAATTCATGCAATGAATTAAAAATTAATGTGAATTCCGCCTGCAACGTAGTATTATTGCTTTCGTTAAACCTTGATGTATCTCATCACCAAGTGAATCAGACAATGCAGTACTAGTAGCAGTAAGTGGTGAGTGATGCAATACAACAATGGACGTTGGTACAGATTGGTCCGTTCCTGCTGGAGTGGCTGCCACAGATCCAGCCGCCCACGCAGCTGGTGGAGTTCCTGCAGCTCATCATCAATGTTGTCAAGTTCAACGCCACATACCTAGATGAGGAGATAGTACATGGAATTGTCAAGTTTGTATTCATATGAAATATTTTTAATTTTGTGTCAGTTTGCTAAACAAACAGATAATAATATGTCAAGACTTATGTTAATTTAATCACATTATAAGAAACAGGTATAATTGAGCAAACTCTAGTGGTATATTTAACTCAGAATTATTTTTTCTTATAACATGTTTGTTATGAAAATGATCAGATTGTTTACGTGTGTAAGAATAAATTATCTTCTTGATCTAGTATGAGACTGACAAAGCATATTTATGAGGGGTAGTAACCACCTGTGCACTGTGTGTGTATGATTGTTATGACTCACCTCACACAATACACATTCATATTTTCATAATGACTTGTTTATGCTGTACACAACATGTACAGAACTGAGCTGTTCATTAATATTCTTGTATAACAATGTTTCAATGCAAGTATTGTTGGTATTTGTTAATTTTCCAAATGGTTGAATGTTCTGATGAGAGTAGTGCAGTAGTTACGTGTCAGTAAGGGTGTGTGTGGTGGCGCAGCAACGCGTGCCACCTGTGCGTGTACAGCGCGGAGGCGGCGGTGGTGCAGTGCGGGCTGTCGCTGCTGGAGGCCGTGGTGTCCTACTCGCTGCTGCCGCGCGCCGCGCTGCGCACCTTCGTGGCCGCGCTGTGCCGCACCGTCAACCTCGAGCACTACTGCCAGACCAGCTGGAAGGTATGTCACATCCATACAAACTGCAGTCTTTTCCTGCTCAATCTCAATATTGATTTGGATTTGGTTGTTGTGCTGTAAATATGATGCAGTAGTGCAGAGTGAATAATATGTTTGTGTCGTGTCAGCTGATGCGCAACGTGGTGGGCGCGGACATGGGGCACGCGGCGCTGCAGCAGCTGGTGGAGCTGCTGCGCGCCGGCAGCGAGGAGGGCGGGCTGCTGCGCGGCGCCGTGTTCTACATCAACATGGCGCTGTGGGGGCCGCGCCGCGTGCCCACGCTGCGCGTCTCCTTCCTCGCCGTGCTGCCCGCCTTCCTCAAGGTATACCGGCCCGGCCAGTCACCGCTGCCCTGACTGCCGACAGTGCTGACCGCGTGTGCTGTGCAGGCGCTGGAGGGCAACCAGCCGGTGGTGACGTACGAGGTGGTGCTGAGCGTGCAGAGCGTGGTGTCGCGCGTGCCGCTGGAGCTGTGCGAGCCCGCCTGGGACGTGCTGCTGGCCATCCTGCGCGTCGTGCTGCAGCAGGACAGTGAGTACCGCACACCGCCCGAGCCCGCCCGCGCGAGCAGCGGCCCCGGCCCGCGCAATACACGTGTCGCACGTTGCAGAGAGCTACGAGCCGCCCAACGAGCTGATCCACAACCAGGTGCACGCGGTGATCACGTCCATCGAGCAGCTGCAGGACGCGGGCCAGTACTGCGGCGACGCGGACGCGCTGCTGGAGCTCATCGACCGCTGCGGCCACGAGCGGCCCGAGGCGTCCACCATGCGGCTGGTGTCGGCGCGGGCGGCGGCGCTGGCGCCGTGGGGCGCGGAGGGCGCGGGCGCGGCGGCGGCGCTGGCGGAGCGCTACCTGCGCCACGAGCCGCGCCGCGCCGTGCGCCTGCACACGCTGCACGCCATCCTCGCCTTCATCAAGCGGAACAGGTCCCTTCGGCGTCTGCCTATTCGTTGAACTTCAAGTAAAATAATAAAATCTTACAAATATGTTCTGCCAACGCTCTTGGTGAGCACAACAACCGCAGAAGGAGGAGGAGTTCGTTTTCTGCACTTCCTAAACTTGTTAAGTTTTTTGCGTTCACCCAGGTTAGGTCTATTGTACGCACCACGATTTTTCAAGGTATAGTTTATCCCTTTGAATACTCTCTTAGGAGTACATAAGAGAGTCGCGCTCCTATGTTATGGACATGGACATACCTGAATTTAATGAATGAGAATATACAAGCTGTTAATTTGCGTCCGTGCCATATTCAAGGACGTAATTATGCTAATGATTCTCGACTCAAATCAACAAAAAAATTGGTATGCAATTTTTTTTTTCTGAGTTCCTTCATTGTCATCTAGCCGTATTTAAACTTGGCCCGTGTGTTACTGGCCCTGAAACCGTGCTGCGCCCTCAGACAAACGCAAACAAAGCATACGCAACGATTATATTAAATTTCATTCACAAAATTTGAATAACTTCTGAAATACTACGACATTACAATGACAAAAAAAGCAGTGCATATTAGCTATTTCCCGTCTACTGTAATTCCAATCGATTATTTACGTATTTTATGTCCTCCTCCTGAAATATGGCACAAATGCAAATCAACACCTTGTATATAAATTGTCAATGATATCGGATGTGTCCACAACATGCAGGTCCGTGGTGTGTGACAGCGGTATGTGTGCAGGTACCTGTACGGCGAGGAGCTGACGGAGCTGGTGGGGCTGCCGGTGCTGGGCGCGTGCGCGCTGGACGCGGACGTGGCGCTGCGGGCGGCGGCGGCGCGGGCGCTGGCCGAGCTGGCGCAGGCCTCCGCCTCCGACGCCTGCACCGACCTCATCGACCTGCTGGAGAAGATCCTCAACCGGCCCTTCGAGATGTACGTGTCGGACGTGGCCATCCCGGCGGAGGCGGACGTGTCGGACCTGTGCGGCGCGGCGGCGGGGCTGCTGGCGCTGCTGCAGCACAAGCTGCACGCGGCGCCGGCCGCGCACGCCGCGCGCTGCTTCCTCGTGCTGCTCGACCACCTGGACGCGCACTACCGCCGCCACGCGCTCTTCATGCACCACCCCGACATACGCATCAAGGTCGGCCCGCTCGCGACTACACTTGTCGCTACGCCATGTGAGCAGACAGAATCACGATGTAAGCTAATATGTACTGTGTAGATCTTCGAGATGCTGTTCGGCCTGCGCGCCAACCAGTTCAACTGCGTGGGGTTCTGCTACGACGCGAGCGGCGCGGCCGTGCACGGCGCCGCGGCGCTGCGCCTCAAGCCCGTGTGCTCGCCCTTCCTCATGGCCGAGCCGCCCGCGCAGCGCGGCCACCAGCACCAGCCGCCGCAGCCCAAGGACCTGCCGCCGGTAACACTTCTATATAACACTAAAACAGATTTACAAATAAATCTAAATACGAGCTGTCGATTTGCATCCGTGCAATATTCAAGGACGTAATTATGCTAATGATTGTCAACCCAAATCCCGTAAAACATTGTAAGGTTTTGTTGACTGGGGTCGTCCTGCAGGGCGTGTCGCTGCTGCCGGTGGGGCGCGCGGCGCGGCTGCTGGCGGCGGCGCTGACGCGCGAGAAGGACTGGGCGGTGCTGGCGCGGGTGCTGCGCGCGCTGCCGCTGCTGCTGCAGGCGCGCGCGCTGGCGCTGGGCCGGCGCGCGCAGGACATCGACATGCTGGCCTCCACGCTGTGCTCCATGGTACTGCGCGTGCCCCCCTCACTCCGCCACTCCGTCACTCCGCCTCTACAGCCGCCCCCTGCCCGCAGGTCTCGGACCGCAGCCTGAACTTCCCGGAGTGCCTGCGCGTGCCCAGCGGACAGAAGCTGCTGGTGTCGGAGTTCCACGGCGCGGCGCTGCCGGGGCTGGCCTCGCTGGCGCCCTACCACAGCTACCTCGAGCCGCAGACGCAGCAGAGGATCGTGCGCTGTCTGCTCAAATACGGCATGGGTCAGTCAACACTGCCCCTTATTCACCTTCATTTTTTCTTTAATATTACAGTAGAAAGTTATTAATTCATGTATTTTTTATATCCACAGTCCTACGAACGCCACAGCCCTATATAAATGCCTTAACGATATTTACGTTAGAAACCAGAGAAACTATGGTGAAAATGTTACCGGAGGTACTGTTAGACCTGTCCAAGATCTCTGACACCAAGGCCATCGCTAGTCCCATGCTCGAGTTCTTGTCAAGTAAGTTTACTGAATACATAATCTTGTTCTTGACCATTTTCAATAATTGCCGACTCAAGAAAATGTTGAAAAAAAAACGTTGTTTTGTTTTTGATGTTTGCAATTTGTACTGCACTCATCATCATCGTCCTGCCCTGTTCCTAAGTCATTTGGGGTCGCCACAACATGTCTTTTTCTTCCATTCCTCTTTGTCAGACGTCATACTTCCATCCCCAGTACAGTTCGTACTGCACTAACATCAAATAATATTTTACAAATAATACATGTGAGCAATGTGTGTGTCGCAGCGCTGACGCGGCTGCCGAAGGTGTTCGCGTCGTTCGTGGAGGACCAGTACATGTCGGTGTTCGCGATCCTGCTGCCCTACACCAACCCGTCGCGCTACAACCACTACGTGGTGTCGCTGGCCCACCACGTCATCGCCGCCTGGTTCCTCAAGTGCCGCCTCTCCTACCGACGCAACTTCGTGCGCTTCATCATACACGTACGTAGTGTTGCAAAAAAAACCGTTTTTTTTTCTAGTGTGAAAAAAAACCAGATAAAAAACTATTTTTTTTCTGGGCCTTGTTTTTTTCAAGAGTATAATAACTCTAAAATTGTTAGGGCATTTACCGTTAAAGATTAATACTTAAGGTTACATAATAGAGTCTTAGATTTATTCTTGAATCTACGGTACTTTTCTGATAAAACAGAACCAAATTTCATGAAAATATTGGCAACATTCATTGATATTAACTCAACGAAAGGGAAATTTTGAAAATTGGACTAAAAAGTAGGCTAGAAAAAAAACCAAATTTAGAAAAAAAACAACGATGCAAAGTTTTTTTTCAATAAAGTGAAAAAAAAACAAATCGTTTTTTTTTTCATTTTACATCACTACACGTACGCCTTACACCGACCTCATACTACACATTACTCATATCAACCGTAATACTGACGTGTCGGTCGCTGCAGGGTCTACACAACTACATCATCATGCCGTTCGAGGAGCAGCTGCAGTACAAGACCAACCACTTCCCCAACGCCAACGAGGACTCCTCCAATAGACAACGCAGCTCTAGTTTGGTGAGTCGCTTTTAGTGACGTGCCACAAAAATAATAACTGATGAAGATAGTGAACATCTACGAACAATTAAATTCCAATGTTGACGTGGCCGTACCACCTGATAATTACTATCTACAATGGTTGAGCTAAATCGGATCATACCGGTTAATGATGACAGGCATAACTCATAGAGTCACGAGGAGCCGCTCGCGACCGGGTGCTGCTGCCGTGATGTCGTCATGCTATAGCTATACCAATGATATTATCCACAGGGTTCAAAAGCCGTGTCCCGGGCGCCGCTCGGCGGGCGGGCGGGCGGAGCCTCCGCCTCGGCCGCCTTCCACGTGGAGCTGACGGAGACGTGCCTGGACCTGCTGGCGCGCTACACCTCCACGCCCTGCAGCGTCAAGCCGCACAGGTACCTAGCGCACTCCTGCACTGCCTTCCACGTGGAGCTGACGGAGACGTGCCTGGACCTGCAGCTACCTGATGGACTACTTATCAGCATCAGCTCTACACAAGATCACCATCCCCAGATGGAGTTATTCTATTTAGTTCTATACATATGGAAGCCGGAAAAAGACGATGTCTAGCTCGCACCATTGATCTTACTCATTATTGGATCCTTGCAGGAGTGACACGGCAGAGTTCCTGTTCAGCGGCGGGCAGTCGATGACGTGGCTGGTGGGGCACAAGCTCATCACCATCACGACGTCGGGCTGCCTGCAGAACTCCATCAAGCAGGGCCTGTGCGACCGGTGAGTGTGACGCCGCCACGTGCGCCGCCAGGTGCCGCCGTGCCGGCAGGTGAGTGACGCCACTGTGTGCAGGTGCGCCGCGCTGTGCCGCCAGCACGCCGACAGCGTGGCGGCGCCGCTGCCGCCGCTGCCGCCCGCCGCCGCCGACCAGCCCGCCCCGGCCCGACCGCAGGTGATACGCAATGTTCATGACGCTTATACGATCCCAAATATATGACCAAAATAATAATTACCGTATTCAAATTGTAACTGTTAATTAAATAAAAAAAAAAACAATTGTAATTAACACCAACTTTCTACACAGTTGTCTCTATTTGTTCTAATGCTGAGGAGACCTCTGATCTGCAGGGCCCAGCGAAGGAGTGCGGTGCGGAGGCGGAGGCGGGCGGCGGCAACCAGCTGCAGCCGCCCGCGCCGCACAACCCGCCCGAAGTCAAGCGGTCAGTGCCCCTCCACTTATGTACTTACACGTGATATAGTCAATGACCGGAGACCACTGGCTCCACAACTGACCTGACAGTATTCAATACGGTCACTGTGACTAACGCTTCGCTCTTACTAACCCATGAGGCTACTCTAATGTCATCGCATACACCGTATCCGCAGTTTGGTCTTGTTTCTGAATTCATGGCAATAGATCGCTATCTGCGAGAAGCGAGGCAGCATGATCCACATTGGACTAGTACTAGAGTGTAGGGTGTGTGTCGTGGCGCGGCAGTGAGCGTTGTGTTGTGTGCAGCTACAGCAAGCACTCGCTGCAGCACTGCGCCCCCGCGCCGCCGCCCGCGCCGCCCGCGCCGCCCGCCGCCTCCAGGTGCCGCGCGATACGCTCGCGATACTCTGATCATATACATTACTTTGCTAGTCTTTGCTCGGCGCCGTGTTCTTTATTTAGACATCATCATTTTCGAATGTTTTATAGATTTTGGTTATGCAATTGTCGCAGTAGCATCGATTTTATTATGTTTCATCTATAGTGAATGTTAGTCGGTAGCATTTTGCTCGTTTATTAGCACGTGTACACCTCATATCTACATAGCGAGTAGCACAGTGTAATGCGAGCACACCTATCACCATAATAACGTAAATTGACGTAATGTTCAGACAAAACTCGTCAGAGAACAACAAGACGAACGACCCCCTCGTGGCCGTCCTCAACCAGTTCTCGCAACACTTCGAGAAGATCTCCAAGGAAGTGGTAAGGTGTCATTCACATTATCGTAAGTTGAGTGAAGGCAACACGTGTGTACGGATAGTGCGGTGCGCAGGACACGGACGAGGCGGCGTGGTCGCGCGTGGGCGAGCTGGCGGCGGCCGGGCTGTGCCCCTGCTGGTGCGCCAACTGGGCCGAGGTGCACGTGCGCTCGCCCACCGGCGACGTGTGCTGGGTCATGCGCATGCAGAACCAGGTACGTGCCGCACCGCGGGCTCCGCGCTCCGCGTGCAGCCAGCGTCACATGCCACTGCTTGCAGATGAACTGGGACTACCTGCTGGAGTCGCCGCTGCAGGAGCTGGCGGCGCTGCTGTCGCCGGCGGGCGAGGCGCGGGGCGCGGGCGAGGCGGCGGCGCGGACGGGCGAGGCGGCGGGGCGGACGGGCGAGGCGGCGGGGCGGGCGGGCGAGGACAGCGCCCCGCGGTCCCGCAGCGGCTCGTCGTCGTCGCAGTCGCGGCCGCAGTCCTCGCTGCCTCAGGACCTGCACAAATCTAGGTAGGAACTGCGCTGCGTTATACCTATATACTTCCTTATGTACGCCTCCCATCTACAACTCCTATACAAACCTCTTTTATAGTCTTTTGCGCTCTTCTTGTACATATGTTTATACCTATTGTTTATACTTGTGTACGTAATGTACTACTTGGTCATTACAGTTCAGACTCAATAGTCGGCAATGACAAGAAAACTCAGCCAGCGTCGCAGTCCATCATGTCGCAGCCTCAGAAGTGAGTGTTATTGATTATATTTCTATTTCTTTTACTTTATTTAAAATACTTCTTGCACAAACAGTACAATGGTGGACTTAACGCCTGAGGCGTTCTCTACCAGTCTACCTTTGGTTGGCGGAGAGAAAGCGTTGGTAGGTGCAAACAAATTGTAAAAAAATAAATATGAAACATATACCTACATATATTATAATACATAAATAAATGATATATTTATATAAGTACAAACAATTTGAAGTAGATGGATCTGTTTCCCATATATTCGGGCAATGCGTTACAGTAGCAGTGCGGCGGGCAGCAGCGCGAGCCGCATGAGCACGCAGCCCATCAACATCCCCGGCTCCCCGCAGCGCCAGAGCTCGTCGTCCGCCACCGACGACGACGACATGCTGCTCATCGTGCCCGAGGTACCACGCGCCTTGCCGCTGCACTACACTTCTACGTACACAAAACTGCTCCACAACCTTAAATACTAGCTGTTGATTTGCATCCGTGCCGTATTCAAGGACGTAATTATGCTAATGATTCTCGACCCAAATCAATAAAAAAATTGGTACGTACGTATTTTTTTATTGTATTTCGGAATTCCGTTAATGTCATCTTGCCGTATTTAAACCTGTGCGCGTGTGTTACTGGCCTTAAAACCGTGCTGCGCCCTCACACAAACGCAAACATACGCAACGATTATGAAATACTACGACATTACAATGACAAACAAAGCAGTGCATATTAGTTATTTCCCGTCTACTGTAATTCCAGTCAATTATTTACGTATTCTATGTCCTCCTCCTGAAGTATGGCACAAATGCAAATCAACACCTTGTATCTATTTTTTTTTTACTTCCAAATAGTATTTTCGGACAGTTTATGAGTATAATGTAAGCTGCGTGTATGATTTGCTGAGTGAGTGTGGCATCGCTTAGGGCAAGTCGCGGCACCCGGTGCGGCGCTCCAACTCGTCGCCGGAGATGTCGTCGTCGTGGAAGGCGGCGGCGCTGCAGGCCTCCACCCCCGCCGCCCCCGCCGCCCCCGCGCCCGCCCCCGCCGCAGACCTCACGCTGCACCCCGACGACATGATCCTGCTGCCCAGCTGCGAGCCCACGTCAGTACAGAACTTCTACTGCAATCATATAGACCATGGCCATCCGCGGATTTCTATAACCGATCTATCTGTTGAGTTGCGATTTAGATTTCAATTTTGACGTTAGCTTCACATAAATTATGATGATGTTACTCGAGGTCTTGAAAATTATAGTATTCAGATAAAAATTACGAAATGAAGGTAATATAAGATTTAGAATAAACAACAACTGATAGACTTGACTCGCTGTCAAATACATAGAAGATGATATGATGTCGTATATACAGCGGCAGCACGTCGCTGTCGATGCACGCGACGAAGAAGGCGGCCAAGAAGAGCGACATGCGCGTGTCGTGCGAGGCCATCCCCGAGGAGATGTGCGGCACCTCGCCCCACGCCGCCCACCACCACCACCTCATGACCTACAACTCCGACCCCGGTACGCACACGCGACACTGCACTGCTGGCACATTCACTGTCACCACTGACAAATGAAAAGCATCAAAGACTCAATCTCTTTTATCTACGCACTCCTTTGGTCAAGTTACCCCGCCTTGTAACGCAAGGAATTGACCTTTGCTACTTACAACAAAAAAACAATTTCAACAGCAACATATACTAAAAGTATTCATCTATAAAATTGCTGAAGATATGTTTAACACAGACCCCGAATACAGATACTCGATTTGGATAGGTATTTAACTAAAGATAACCAAGTCTTGATACTTTTTATCTCAATTGAATGTAAATACAGTAATACCACTAACCATTTAATTTGACCATCATTTTAAGCATGGCATAAATGTGTAAAAAGTTGTGTCAATATTGTTTTTCTTTAGTTAAATGCTTAGCAAAATGGAATATAGTGTTCATCATTTAACGTTTAAATCGATTTAATAATGTCTCTAACACACGATAACACCCAAATAAACTACTTAAATAATTATCTAATTAATACAAGTATTAGATTAAGTAACAGTTCGTCAGTTAATTTACTTTATATAATAAAGTAGACAAGTGCTTTTAACCGATGTTTACACGGACAGAAGATAACGTAAACATAAATCAAAAGCACTACTCTGTAGTTGCTGTGTGTATGGGAAGTGTGGTGTGTAAGGGCATTACAGACGGAATGAGCGAGACTGATGACGGCGCGGAACTGTCGCCCACCACGGGAAGCATTCTACTACCCAACCTTGCAAACCGTGCACATTTGTTGCACTAGTATTTTGTATAATGTGTATGCGTGGTGTGCGACGGTCCGGCGCGTGCGAGGAGAGGCGTGACGCGTGCGTGCGTGTGTGTGCAGCACTAAGAGCCCGCGCGTGTGCAGGCACCGGCGACGCGCCCCCAGCGCCCGCCGCCGCGCCCAACCACCACCACCAGCTGCAGAAGGTATGTGGCACCACTCAGTATTCCTATACTGCATGCTACTACTTTCTTACTTAAACATATTCTGACTAGTTAATTAGTTAGCGAAGATAAAAATAAAAATCGAAATAGTGTTGAGCTTTACCAGTGTTGTAGCTTTTATTGAAACCTCGCCGAGCGCGCAGTGTAGCGTGTATGTGTGCAGACGGCGAGCGACGGCACGGTGCCGGAGGGGCGGCGCGGCGACGACCTGCCGCCGCTCGCGCGCTCCAAGCGCTCCAACACCATCTCCGTCATGAGCCCCACGCGCCGACACAGGCAAGTGTCGCGCCACCTTATACTTTGTGACGATGATCTTTTTATTTTTGATGGTTTATTTTTGGCTTTACGACTTAGTTGTGTATATGTTATGTTTGATTGAAGCTATAATGAGTGGAGTTTAGTTTGAGTTGTTTAACTGTGTTGTTGCGACGTGCACCACGCGCAGTGCGTCGGCGGGCAGGGCGGGCGGCGGCGCGGGCGGCGCGGTGGGCGCGGGCGGCGGCGGCGTCACGCCCTCCTTCGTGTTCCTGCAGCTATACCACAACATGAGCACCTACCCCATCACGCCGCCGGTGCCAGGTACCCTACAATCCTCATCTACTATCTACACTTATCTCCAATATTAATCAAATATAATATCGCAGAAATGATTGAAATATGTATGCAAGTATAGTGATGCAATAACCTATGCGAATACCATGTCCGGCAGGTGAGACGCCGACGATCCTGAACCCGCTGGCGGAGCGGCCGCTGCGAGTGTCGGGCGTGCAGCACGAACGTACCATCAAGAACCTCGACCTCGTGCCGCCCGTAGAGACATACAAAGTAATGTCCTCACTCTTGTAGCAACAGGCTTCCTAACGTTGTTCCTCCCGCTGTGCACTCACTGACACATCGCCTGCTCCACAGATCGGAGTGTTGTACGTGGGGCCCGGGCAACAAGACAACGAAGTTTTAATATTGAAGAACGAATACGGCAGTGTGAGGTAGGTGGTCGCTGTGTGTGTGTGTGTGTGTGTGTGTGTGCGTGTGACAGTACAGCAGTGCGCGTGTGTGCAGGTACGCGGAGTTCCTGACGCAGCTGGGCACGCTGGTGTCGCTGGAGGGCGGCGACGACGACCAGCCGCACCTCTTCCTCAACCTGGAGAAGGGCGGCAAGGACGGACACTACACATACGTGTGGAACGACGACATCATGCAGGTGCTGTTCCACGTGGCCACGGCCATGCCCTCGTCGGCGAAGGACCCCACGTGCAACGAGAAGCGCAAGTACATCGGCAACGACTACGTGAGCATCGTGTACAACGACTCCGGCGCTGACTTCAACATACACACCATCAAGGTACCGCTGCAGTTTCATACAGTCATGTTTATAGTTCTTATAGTTTCGCCATGTCTGTCTGTCCGTCCGTCCGCGGTTAATCTTAGTAACAGTTAGCACTAAATAGCTAAAATTTAGTACCAATATGTATATTATTGGGGTACTTCCCCTACATATAGGCGTTTACAAAGATCATTTTCTGATAATATTAATATTTTCGGAAATAATCGCTCCCAATGGTAAAACAAATGAGTCCCTCCAACTTTTGAACAATACTACTTTTTTCATAAGTACCTTAATCATAGGGCTGCATTTCAAAAGCGAATCCGCCACCTTGGCGAGCTACATTGGATTTGTAATGATGTTTCTTAGCTAGTCATGTATTGTCATCACAAATCATAGCGTGTGTTCCAAGATTTTCGACATATTAGTTACATACAAGTGAAGCCATATATGGGAGATTTTTATTCGTAGGTAATAATGAATTAGGTGAATGTTAGTTCTGGGCTGATATGGGTGAGTTGTGTGCAGGGCCAGCTGAACTTCTGCATCGTGGTGGTGGAGCCGTACGAGCACGGCATGAACCGCGTGTTCATCAAGACCAAGGACGAGCGCATCCGCACCAAGTTCCTCGCGCACCTCGACACGCACTGCGTGTCCGACGCCAACGTGGCGCTGCTGGCGCGGCAGATGGCGCTGCACTGCGCGGTGAGTGTGTAGCTCTGTGTGTGTGTGCGAGTGTACAGTAGGTACTGACTGTCCCCTCCCCCCCCCCCTGCGCAGCTGGCGTCGCACATCTCGCAGTCGCTGAAGCTGGGCGGCGCGCCGTACGCGTCCAACTCGCTGGAGCGGCTGCGCATCATCAAGCGGCTGCGCGTGCGCGCGCAGGCGGAGCGGCTGGCGGCGGCGGCGCGGGCGCCGGAGCCCTACGCCGGCCCGCCCGACCTGGCGCACCGCGTCGCCATCGACGACTTCAACGACTACACCTAGCGCCCGACCCGCCCGACCACACCATAGCGAACATATTTTTTTGGTAATTTTATGCTTACGACGCGTGATACTCGTGTGAATTTCGCTAATCTGTGCGACGAGTAGCTTAAAAATCTTATATAATTTTAAATTGTAATAAATAAGAATCATTACCCTATATACATATACGTTGCCGGACCGCCCCGGGCTAGCGCCACTAGAGTTCTCACTAGATTACATTCTTAAGAATAAAATATATCACCCTATTAATATGCAGGCCGCGCTGGCCTCACAAATTGTATATAACTGTATGTATAACCAAATTGGCGAAATTCAGATGGATCACGATGTACTATACAATTTGGTCGGTGTTTATATAAGCGTACTACATAACGACCGGCGCCACGCCGCGACCCGCTCACTGGACGCGTCACTCCTGAGGCGAACATGTTCGCAGCGTGGATACTGTACCGGCGGCGTGAGCCACTCGGGTGACGCTCATCTCACCGTACTTTGTCGACATTAACATAACCTGTGTGTATCTCATTCAATTTTTTTACAAAAAAAACTTTTTGTGAGATGTGATAGTAGCGTAACAATTAAATACGAAATAGAAATACGAGAAATATATTTAAAGCTGGCAAATTTTCTACAAATCGCTTCGCTTAAGGGATACCGCGACTTTCATAATAGTGGTTTATAATAAGATGACATACTGGCTCGAATATAAGTGGACAGTTTTTGGAACACACTTAAACAAGCGCGCCTCGCCGCGCCCCGCCCCCTCCCGCCTCCTCCCCCCTGGCCCCGTCCCGCCCCGCCCCGTGCGCGGGCGCGGCGCGAGCGCGTCGAGCTACACGATGCACTCGCTACTGGTTCAGTTCACACCACTAATGTATTATGAAATGATGAAATCTTTTGGTTTATTTATTCTATTCTGCCGATACACATTTCTGTCTAGGTTGTCTGTGGCTTAAATAGTTTAATTTCTTACATAAATTTAGATTTTGAACTGAATAATGTAAAAGTTAATATTAAGGATTTTTAGTAAGTACATGTTTTCACAAAATATGAGTTTGTCAGTAGAGTTGACGCGGCGCGGCCGACGCTCGTGACGTCACAGGCGGCTGCCGCGCCGCGTGCGCAGCAGTCAGTCGTTAACAGTTGAGGCATTTCTTGTTTATATATATTTTATGTAGCAATTTATTTCCTGACAAAAGATTTTGTAATCAAATAAATGATGGCTATTTTTTCGTATGTTTTATTATCAACTTGATAACTTAAATTTTATATCACAATATTGACCTAAAAATGTCCTGGACTCTGGAGCAAGATTGCGACTAGAAAAATGCATATTATTTTGTGGTTCATATCGAGTATTTCAATTAATTGCATAATCTCCATTTCAATAAGAAAAATCACATGTATTTTTATTTAAATACTCAATTTAATCGTTGTGGCCTCTCAAGTATGAGTGGGTTCGATTCCAGGGGCCCGATTCTCCTAAGTTAATAATGTCAAAATCGAATAGAAATTAAATCGCAATAGCAGTTTTAACCTTGCCGGGCATTCTGCTAGAATCGGGCCCCAGGTAACTAGGTTGAGGAGGTCACATAGGCAGTCAGTCCTTGTAAAACACTGGTACTTACTCAGCCTCATCAGGTTAGACTGGAAGCCGACCACAACATAGGGGAAAAGGCTTGGGAGATGACACGGAAGGACTCATTGAAGAAGTTGAAATGACAGTAGCCATAAAGTATCAAAGCCTAGTAAGTATATGGAATCATAAGAGTATTCTAATAAAATCATAAAACGCAGAAACTGGCATAGGAACATGCGTAAAAGTAAAACTTATGCTGTAAGGCAGAGTAGCGATGTGAGCGCGGGAACTGCGAGTCTGCAGCTACGACCGACCACACACCGTGTATCGGGAGCTTGTTTGACGACTCTTTGGACTCCACTGAGAGTGCGTTGCATTAGGTAAGTACCTTCCTCTAACAGAGAGAATTGTACACACTTGTGCGTTATAAGCTAACCGTCGTAAGGGTTTTCGTGTGTGTTGATCTTATTGGTTTATATCTACAACAGCTTCGATAATAAGAAAAATTACCTTATGTAAAATAAAGAGATAGAAATTCCCGTTGTATGCGGTAAATATTCATCCTCATTGTACCAAACGCAAATGACGTGTAACTTGTTACAATAATGACGCACTGGCCGCTTAAAGAAAACCAAAATTAAATGTCTAGACATAGACGAGGCGGCTGTCAGTGGCCGGAATTTTCAAGGTTCGGAACAATGTGGGTGAGGATCCTCTGCGTGGTGGTGGTGGCGAGCAGCGCGCTGGGCAAGGAGGACGCGCTGCTGGACCCGCTGTTCGGCGCGGAGGGGCGGAACAAGGTGGACATCTGCGTGGGCACGCCCGGCGGCCGCGTGCGCCGCTGCCAGGGCGCGCTCTACAACCGCGAGTGGGTGGTGGCGCGCGCCGGCTGCCTGCGCAGAGCCGCCAGCCACAGCATGGCCATCGAGCG
Organism: Helicoverpa zea x Helicoverpa armigera; assembly: GCA_033682625.1. NCBI lineage: Eukaryota > Metazoa > Arthropoda > Insecta > Lepidoptera > Noctuidae > Helicoverpa > Helicoverpa zea x Helicoverpa armigera. The sequence goes on along the minus strand of JAWIIS010000004.1, from coordinate 12,062,728 downwards.
GCCCTCCGCCGGCGGCAGCTGCGACCACGTCCTTGCCGGTCAGTGCTGTCTCTGCCCACTCACATTACAGTACTTCGTTTCCTTCGTTATACGAGTTAAAGTAGAGGATAATTTTGGAGCTAAAACTTAAATAAAATGAAATATTTAAATTAAATGTTAAGTGTTATTGCCCCACAGGGAACCCCGGCGTGTACCGGTCCCGCGAAGTGCGACACCACGTGATGCATCCGTGGTTCGATCTGGCCATAGTGATCGCGAAAACACCTTATAATAACCTGGAAAAGCTCTCCAATGCCACAGAAATCCGCCTTAAGCTGAAGCACCATGGGTAACTCCAATATTTCTTAAATTACGCCTACACACCTACATGTATGTATATGATAACGGCCAAACCCGATTTCAGGATGTCTATATGGGCTAAACCAGTTTTTCTTATATCTGCTAGGGTTTACCAGTATAGCTTAGTCCAAAGTAATTCTTCTAAGCCCGATAGGATAAACCCTTACCCTTAGCGTACGCCGAACTAGTTGATCCTGATATAAATACGGAGTGCAAACTAATATACTGACATTTAAGTTTCTTTAAACACGAAGCCGGTTTCATCAACCGCTGAATCTCACACCCTCTCTGTGGCTCTGTCTTTTAAATGTTGATAGTTGCCTCAACTGAAGTTGCTCCAAAGCGCCTTGAGGGAATTATGGAATATAAATTGTAAATAAGTTCAAACTAGATAGTAGATATCAACTGTTATGAGAAGATTACACCTAACGAGTATAGTGGCGAGCCAGTGTCACATATGTATTTATATCACTTTATCAAAAACTTTGTGCTTTGATCTGATTACCCATTTGTTGCAGTGTGTACAAGTGGATGAAACATTACTTTGACGCCTTTGCCCTAACTCGCGACCATGGATATCACCTGAATAGAATTTCCCGAAATTTAAAGACATACCACCATCCATTCTGGTATTTCTTTGTAACGATGGTCCTGCCCAGCGTGCTGTTCATGTTAGTCTTTATATATGTTACATTCTACACAGGGACCCCTCAAGAGGTTCCTTATAAGAAACTGCGTTATTCTAAGAAAGTAACTTCTATTTAATATGTATTGAATAATATAGTTGTTTCATAATAGAGTGTTTTATTTACAGACATCTAGTATTACTAAAATTAAAATTACATCCTTATACAAGATTAATATCTACAATAATTGTTATGTTCACACATACAGTGACAAATAAGATTATTCATCTTATTCATCCTTCTTGTCCAGCTTCCTCCTCCACACCTTCACCTTGCCCCTGAGCTCGCGCAGCCTCTTCATCTCATCCTTGAAGTCCTGGTGCTCGTCTCTGTACAAGCCGTACTCCCTCAGCTTCAGCATGAGGCTGTGAGTCTCGACGTGCCGCGGGTAATAATGGATGATTTCTTCGTTAGTGTGGAGCGGTCTTTCCGAAAACATTTTCACCACCTTCATGGACTTGGGATTAGTGGGGATAGCAACTTCGCCGAAGATCCTATTGGACAGCCGCTGCATACGACGGGCGTAGTTTGTAGACGCCTTAATCAATTGAGAATACTTAGCGTAGTTTGTAGCCATTGTTTACCTGAAATAAAAATTGAAGGTTATAATATTTCATGACATGAGATGTGAATAAAACAGAACTATAATCATCAAGTGTAAAATCACTTACGAAACTTTTTTTAAATACACCGACAATTAAACAACCTCTCACTCGCATTCAAATAATTTAGATTGTTTTGCACAAGGAGATAGGTACCCAAGTACCTAATTATTGTATTTGTATGTCAAATGTCAATGTCATGAAATTGTCATCGATTTTTCTTTTTGCCCCTGGGGCAGGCTAAAGTCTTTCGACCATACTGCCTTTGTCATCGATACCCACCCAAAACAAAAATGTGAAAGACTGCCAAGTTCGATAATATGGGAATGCTTCGCCTATAAAAGAAGTGAGATCTGAATAAGTACCAAGTTCCATACACATACCTCAGTAAAAATAGTTACTTTTTAATGACGTTACTTGGCAAGTTTTCATACACCTTGTTATAAACCTACTAAACGCAATGAATCAAGTATTTAATTTTCTATTAAAACTTGCCAAGTAACATCATTAAAAAGTAACTATTTTTTACTGAGGTATGTGTATGGAACTTGGTACTTATTCAGATCTCACTTCTTTTATAGGCGAAGCATTCCCATATTATCGAACTTGGCAGTCTTTCACATTTTTGTTTTGGGTGGGATTTCATTTATTTTTGTAAGGTTGTTTTTTTTTTTTTTTTCTTATGATGAAGTTATTTAAAGAAATGTCTCATTTATACTATCTTTTAGATTTTTTAATATGCACTATGTTTCTTACAAAGAAATGAACTAGATTAACTAAATGGACTAGATTTACCAACTGACTGACATGACATGTTATTATATTTTATGTTCGTGGATCAAAGTTACACATTCGTTATTTTCGAAAGTGATTCACACTTGGCCGTTTTCAGATTTTTACTTTACTTTGACTAAATATAAACCTTTGTACCATTCGAAGATATATTACATAAATATAGATAAATTTAGTTCGTTTTAGTTCCTTAGGGGTATAAATTTACACCGGGTATAAAACACCTTCATTATTTTGAAACCAACTCACACTTGGCCATTTTCAGATTTTTCCCTTTACCTTGCCATAAAGAACTACCTCCATGCCAAATTTCAAGTCAATACGACCATTGGAAGTGGTCTAGGTTTTTGATGAGTGAGTCAGTCAGTCAGTCAGTCAATCAGAGAGTGTATAGTAAAAATAGCGATTTTCTGACGTCAATATCTCAAGACCTACAATAGGTATATTAATGAAATTTTGTATTTTAGATAAGTGAGGGGGTCTCAACAGATACTAAAAATTTGATATGCGTAAATAAAATAGATTTTGAGTTACAGGGTGGTCGAATTTGGCCCGAAATGGTTCGTGTAATATAACCCACGGCCGGTGTGTCGCTTTTTTTGCTCGAACTTGGCGGACACACTGCCGTGTGTCTAGATACTAGAATCCATAAATTATGCATATGCGACAGACAAATGAGAAATGAGAATGTCTGCAGAGAAATGAGAATGAGAAGAGCTGTGCCCGTCTACAACGTGATGGACCACGACCGCTCAGCCAAGATCAACGCCGCACAGCTGTATTCGGCAGCTTTTGAGTATAAACTAAATATTCTTTGTGGCAGCTAGCTTTCAAAATTGCTAAGATGCTGCATATATCTATTAATCTGTTGTGACCTTTATACGGTAACAGTTTGTTTTCATTTGTCATGTCATGCATGTCACTATCACCAACTTGTCATGCATGTCACTGTCACCTAAATTGTCAGTCTTGTAGTAAGACAGGGGAGTATTTATTTATGTTTTGCACAAAACTATCTTTCTTACGAATACGAATAAAAATACATACAGTGAGACTTAATTGCAATAATAAATGATTACTACAGTACATTTTTCCATAATAGAAGAATTATTTCAATTTACGTAAGTTGCAGAGCAAATCTACTACTATCTATTGCATAGAGATTATATACAGCGTTCAAAAAGTTTTCAGAATTTCCTGTACTTAGGTGCGAAAGACCATTGGTGGTTTCAATACAATTTATAAACAAATAATCAAAGGAAATATATTCTGAATGTCTCACTTCGTGGCGGAAGTACCGGAGGTTGTCGTTAAGCCGGTGAGTTTATAAACAAGTAAATCGTTTATTTTTCTTAGATTTCTTATGTCGTATATCCGAGTTGGAGACGGAGGGCCCTGCTCCGATACATGCAAGTGTTTTGCTAACGCTGCTACATATGTATAATGAAATCCCACCATCACAACCTTAATGATACCCTTTATTCATATAACGTTTATAACTCTACACTAGTTTAAAATGATTGTGATGAAAATCTGTCTGGCACATGGTTACCTACAGGCTACAGGTGTTCATTAGTAATTGAACTTGTTGCAGGGGAAGATGATCAACCTTTCATCTTCCAAGATGAAAGCCCTGGCAGCGGCACTAGTCCTCATGTTATATGTATATCTGTTGATATACTTCAAAACTATATACTTGAGAAGTAAAAGACTTGATGACATCATGGCTGTGGTGAGTAAATTACTTCAAAAATTATGTTTGATTCAATCACAGATCTAACAGTTGCATTACAAATGACATTCATATTTCTATAGATCCATGGTGTGTAATCAAACAATTCAGTAACTCAACAATATCGCTTGTAGTGGAGCTCACTCCTGTCAGATGCTTGCAAGTGTTATTATTCCTGATGTCAAACTATAATTGTTACAGGCATTGAAAACTGAAAGGGAGATGTTAAAAGTTCACACGCTGGACAAAAAGCTGGCGTTGCAGATGGCACAGGTGGACAGACTTTATGAGGATTACTAGACATATGCTTATATTGTTATCCCTGGTGTGTGAATGGTGCTAATATATGTATACTATATACATTATGTATGCTGTAGACCCCACTATGACACTACTGTCACCACAATTATTAGATATAAAATATGTACTTGCGTATGCTTGTATATATTGTACTGGTCTCTGTCGCAAATAGCAGAGAAATGTGATTACTCATCAAATAACATTGGAATCTCAACAATCGCAATACTAGTGTAAGTATAACTTGTGAATGTTTCACTTTCAGTATTATAATCTAATACCCGAGTCGTAAGTAGGAAGCAAAATTCATTGCATCTGTTAGCCCTTTCCTATTAAGTAGTATTATACACTGAAAAGCTTTAGATTTGTATGAATTCATTGTTAACTAGTTGCGTCATGCATCGGGAGAGTAAAACTGTACCCATTTGTTATTTTCTGTTAGGTTTAAGATTTTCTTATAGTATAAGTTAATTTGAATTATTGTTAACTGTAAAGATGTACTCAGCATTTTGTTGAGAGGACTAGAAACGTTTATTTTAAGTTAGCTATTTACATACTTTTAACTTTGTTAACAAAGTCGTTGTGGCCTAGTGGGTAAAGGACCAACCTCTCAAGTATGGGGGCGTAGGTTCCATTCCAGGTCAGGCAAGTACCATTGCAATTTTTCTAAGATTGTATGTACTTTCTAAATATATCTTAGACACCATTGGCTGTGTTTCGGATGGCACGTTAAACTGTAGGTACCGGCTGTCTTTGAATATCCTTGGCAGTCGATACTGGTAGTCAGAAGCTAGTAAGTCTGACACCAGTCTAACCAAGGGGTATTGGGTTGCCCGGGTAACTGGGTTGAGGAGGTCAGATAGGCAGTCGCTTCTTGTAAAGCACTGGTACTCAGCTGAATCCGGTTAGACTTACTGGACGACCCCAACATGATTGAGAAAAAGGCTCAGAGGATGATGAATTTTGTTAACAATGCACAATTTAATATGAATATGATAAACCAATTGACTGAAAAATCAAATCTAGTGTAGAGTGTAGGCAGCCGAAAGCCTGTTATATCGTCGGTTAAATAGAAAAATGACGTTATTCAGAAAGTACAAATTTTACAGTACAAGCGTTTGAAGTTTTTAATTTCTTTAAAATTCGTTTTTCTATAAAAGTGTTATATTTACATAGAAGTATCATATATCATTTAAAAGGTATTTACATGGGGATTTAGGTGGTGTGTTGTTTAATAATTTATTTATCGAAATTGAATCATTTCTAGCTAGAAATGACTTTTTTCTACATAAAAAAAAATATTAAACAAGGACAGATTTTCTAAAAAAAATTACTTCATAATGGAAAATTGTTTTATTAAGTAAGTTTATTTTTCAATTTGAGATTTTTATAGGATGGTACATCCACTTTAAATTACTTATCATCATCATCTCAGCCATAGGACGTCCACTGCTGAACATAGGCCTCCCCTTAGATCCTAAATAAAATTCCTTAACAAACCCCTATCTTAAAACTAAATTAAATTAAAACTGTCTTATTAGATAAATCAATGGCTAGAATATTATTGAGATCTTTTAATTAAAAGTTGCATCTAAGTTGTATCTTCTATTAATTAAAAGATCTCAATCAACAAATCAGATCAAAGTTTCTCTATGTGATCAAATCCGAAACAAGGAGATCCGTAGACGAACAAAAGACAGCGATATAGCCCACCGGATTAGCAAGTTGATGTGGCAATGGGCAGGCCATATTGCTCGCAGAGCAGATGGCAGATGGGGCCGAAAAGTGCTGGAGTGGAGACCACGGACTAGCAAACGCAGCGTAGGACGTCCACCAACAAGGTGGACAGACCTTATAAAGGTCGCCGTCGACGCTGGATGCAGGTCGCCTGCAACAGGTATCTGTGGAGATCTAAGGGGGAGGCCTATGTTCAGCAGTGGATGTCCTATGGCTGAAATGATGATGATGATGTATCTAAGAATCAAATAGAGGTACCTACCATTATTTTTATTTTTAGTAACAATTAAAAATCCAAAAACAAAATACTACCAATAATATAGAATTAAAGCATTAACTTAAAACTTCAATCTTTTCTTAATTAAAAGTAGTCTAAAAATCAAAACTCGTCTAGAAAAATAACAATGGTGGTAAAATAGAAAAAATCAAAAAACAATGAAGTGACAGATTTTCATAGAAGTTTTTATAAAATCTAGGTACTAAATGTGCAAAAACTATATAGAAAAATGTAATTTGTCGAAATATGTCATGCTACTATAACTCCATTTCACAAAACGTAGTCACATTTTTCAAAATGTCCTTTTTCTATTAAATATATTGTCATAGTTGTAGTTAAATTTCAAAGTAACAAGGTAATTTCTCAAAGAAATACATTTTTCTATAATATTTCTTGCCTTTTATAGTCTTATCCAAACGCATTTTTTTTAGAAATGTCTGTTTTCTTCAAAAACGCACGTCTATTCAGTGTCGTGGCCGGTGGCAAACATTATAGTGTATTATCTATGGTGGCAAATGACAAAGGGACGTTTTTCTTCAATCAAAATAGCGGATGACCACAGAGAATCGAAATGACACTTGCGACATCTAGTAAACTTGGCGTGAACTTTTTAAAGTGTCGTTTTTGCATATAAAATAATCGTATAAGTAGACTCGTTTTAGGTGATAAACTCATTTTCCAAAAAATTTGAAAAATGTCATTTTTCCATTTAATCGACGATATGATTGTGTACCAACATTATTGTTAGATGTCAACACTGGCCGTTGATCATTCTCATCACTAAAGCAATAAGGTTGAATCTTATCAACTATCAGTTTTATAGTTACCATTACCAAAAGTATTATCCACCTGATTCATGTTATTATGAAGATACCATGATTCATTGTTAACATAATGTATTAAAATTGTGACTTAAGTATAATTAAATTTGAAATAAAATAAAATTATATATGTATTATGATTTTATTTAGTTTAAATCTTAAAGTATTTAAATTGTAACATTTTGTGATATGCACTATTATTATAATTAGCACCAACCAAGTAAACATTTTGTATAGAGGATAAATAAAGTCTATTTATGTAAAATTGTACTAGTACATATGAGTGAATTAAATACTCAAACAGACAACAAATCTCTTAAATATAGAATATATTGTTCTTCTCATTCTTTCTAACAGTTCTATGAGGTTGTATTTGATACATTCGGCAAGCAAGAGGCAGTCTAGGCATTAACAACTGATGACTAAGGTAACATTAACACGTTAAATAGAGAGCTGCTCACAGTATTCTGTAAATTACAGTCTTTATTACGACATTTCAAATGAAGTAGTCTTGCTATAACTGTATTTGATGACTACTAACAGCCGGTTGTAGCGCGAGTAGTTACCGCAGGTGTCGCGCCAGGCCGTTGTCGAGGTCGCGGCACTCGGCGGCGCCGGCGCCCGGCTCCAGCACGGCTTGCGGGGCGCAGCGCCAGGGGTCGGCCGAGTCGCGCTGCCAGCGCGCCAGCCGCGCCGCCAGCGCCGCCTCCACGCCCGCCAGCGACGGCTTGCCTGCACAAGGACGCACTCACTCTCTCACTCGACTCACCTTTCCGACTTGTTATACAAAAACAAAGAAAAAAAAAGCAAAGCGTTACCGTGCAAGTTTCTAGTCTCGCCGGGGTCGGCGCGGATGTCGTACAGCTCCCACTGCGGCCGGTAGTAGTACTGTTCCAGAGTCTTGTACCACGGTAACGACTGCTTGCTGCGCGTACGGTTCAGCAGGTCCTGAGGTTATAAACAAAATTGATGTTGAAAATTGTAATCAGTGTTGCAGCAGTGATGTTACAAATATATACATTACTGCGGATATAACTTCACTAAGGGACGTAGGTATGTACCTGGAACGTGGGCGAGACATATAAATCCTGGTCGATGGGGAAGGGCATCCCAAAGTTGAGGTTGTGTATGAGTTTGTACCGGCGCGTGCGCACCGCTCTCATCGGGTAGTACATTGTGACCTCGTGGTGAGTTTGAGACGCGAACACCGCGTCTTCTTCTGAGTACGGTGGTTCTGGAAAAAGCAAAAGCAAAGCGGAAACCGGTTAAGTTATTTTAAAAGACTTCAATGTGTCAAATTTTTATCCCCAATAGTTACCTTTTTGTAAAATAGGAAGCAAGCTTTTTGGTTTATCCGATTGTGTTATATCGTTGCTTTCTTCTCCAAATGGAATTTTAAACCAGTCAAGTACAGTAGGCATGACGTCGAGCAGGCTGACCATGGCGTAGGATGCTTCATTCCTCCTCGCGCCAGGCTTCGGAGACGCGATGATCATCGGTTCGCGGAGTCCCGGGTCATAGAAGTTAGTGCGGCCCGACGGGAAAGGGATGCCGTTGTCAGATGTGTATATGACCAGGGTGTCGTCCAAATGCCCTGCTGCCTCTAATTCTTTAAGTACCAGCCCCACGCCTGGAAATAATTATTAGTTAATTTTCCATTGAATATCTACCTACTTTAGGTTTGGCATGTCACAATAACCATTGCCATACCTTGATCAAGACGCGACATTGTCGTGTATTGCGCTGCGATATCCCTTCTAGCTGCTTCAGTATCCTGAACACGTATAAAAAAATATTAGCCGTTTTCTTACTTAAATATTCTCATGTTACCATCGTGTTTATTCGCTAATTACCTGCACAAAGTAAGGTAGTTCCACTTGCTGCCACTGGTAGTATATGGGATGCCAGTCGGGGATGAGCCCCATGCCCTCCTCGCCGGAACCGAACCGCTCGCAGAACGGACCGAACTGAGGGTCGGTGTGACCGCACCGGTGCGGGTCGTGGAAGCTCACGTACAGGAGGAATGGTCTGGAACAGTTTTCAGTTGAATTCGTGTAAGCTCCCATCACACAACAATAAAGTATGGTATCCTTACTTATTGTCCCGGTTAGCCGCGGCGAGGAACTCGCGAGTGAGCAGCTTGATGTGCGTGATGTTGCGCCCCACCTGGTTCACGTGGTTGTTCTCCTCCGTCTGCTCGTAGTCGAACTTGTACTGCGCCGCCGGGCCCACGTCCTTCTTGCCGATGATACCTGACAGGTAACCGCATTTTTTTAACACGACTAAGCATTGCTAAGTACATTGTTGTAGGTAACGAATGTCTGACCAGTCATGACGTTGTGCTCGCGCAGCAGGTTGGGCAGGCTGGCGACGGTGTCGAAGGAGTTGAAGTGGTGCACGGTGCGGTGCAGGCCGTACATGCCGTTCTGGTGGCTCGGCGTGCCCGTCAGCAGCGCCGCGCGGCTGTAATTCACATATCAACGTGAAAATGCTGATGCATGCACGAAATCTATCAAACGGAGTTTTAAGAAACAACAGTAGGTTAGTAAAATACAGATGAATAGGTAAGAAACATCAGTAAAACGTAGAGGTTAACTCGGAACGCAGGTGAAAATATGGGGAACAGCTAGTAATAAACCAAATAATTGTGTACGAGAAATGGTGTAACTATCCTAGTTCTCTTTGTATCGTGACAATCTGCGATAGGTACCTAGGTATTTATGTCGAAAGTGTCCCCATAACAACAATAAATATACATACGAGTATGTATCAAACGTACTTAGTACGTAATATAATCATCGGCAAGGATATTGAGCCCTGACCTTCACCTGCGCAGAAGTGAGTTATTGATTTATTGCCATAAGTGTACGGTGCGCAAAGCAATCACCACTCTTCCGCCGAGAGCTCATTATCCGTGCCGATAACTATACCTGACTCTGTAAATAAGCAAGGTACCTAGGTAATATAAGTTTGTCAGCTCAGACAAAAAGTACCTCGGCGAGCAACTGCTGACTGAAGTGAAGGCATTGTTGAACAGCAGGCCACGCTTGGCGAGCGCGTCGATGTTCGGGGTCTGGCATATCTTGTTCATGTACGAGCCGAGCTCGAATCCGCCGTCGTCCGCTGAAAAATTGTTGTAAAGTTCGTGTGTTGTGTCGTTTCCTAGGAAAATCCCTAGATCTACTGAAATGATTTTGAAATTTATTTTACTACACGTCAACCATGTTGGGGTCCGACCGGCCGATAGGTACCGGTACAAGGAGCGACTGCCTATTTGACCTCCTCTAACCAGTCACCCGGGCCAGTATATACAATTTTACCTTAGGTATTTGTATATGCTACCTATATATTAAGGTATTCTCTGACGTGTCATCGTGGGGCGGACCTTGGGTGCGAGTGCGGGGCTGCGGTGCAGACGATGTCCCACCTAATCGCATGTCCACTGTGCCCTGAAACCTGGGGCCCGATTCTCCTAATTTTTCTTAAGCGACCTTCGATTGACGTTCGACTCGATTCGACTGAGATCCAATCCCGACTCGATTACGATTGAAGCGTATGTGGCATTCCGCTATTTTTTTCTTTGAAATAAACGTTTTTATCCTTTTCTGTCATTCAATAATGAATCATTTTGTCTGCAAATGATTTACGATTGCAAAATGATTGTACAGCAAACTAACGTATAGACCAAAATCATCAAAATAGCAGACCAATCGCACACCAATCAAATGTCAATCGAATACGATTGGTCTTTTATTAGTAGCAGAATGCCCGATATGGTTAAAACTGCTATTACGATCATATTGCGATTCGATTTCTATTCGATTTTGACATTATTAACTTAAGTCCGTCCGTCCGTCTATCACCAGGGGCCCGATTCTCCTAAGTTAATAATGTCAAAATCAAATAGAAATTGAATCGCAATAAGATTGCAATAGTAGTTTTAACCATATCGGGCATTCTGCTACTAATAAAAGACCAATCGTATTAAAACGACATTCGATTGGTTTGCGATTGGTCTGCTATTTTGGTGATTTAGGTCTATACGGTAGTTTGCTCTACAATCATATTGCAATAGTTAATCATTTGCAGACAAAATGATTCATTATTGAATGACAGAAAAGGATAAAAAAGTTTATTAAAAAAAAAAATAGCGGAATGCCACATACGTTTCAATCGTAATCGAGTCGGGATTGGATCGCAGTCGAACGTGAATCGATGTCGCTTAAGTAAAATTAGGAGAATCGTGCCCCAGGCTGTATCTCATGAACCGTGATAGTTAGAGAGTTGCAATTTTCTTTTAATTAAAAAAATAAATATAATATTTTAGGGGGCTCCCATAAGTCCCATAAAACAAATGTGATTCTTTGCTTATTGTTTTATCTGGTACGGAACCCTTCGTGCACGAGTCCGACTCGCACTTGGCCAGTTTTTTTCTATTGATTACATTTCTATTTACTACATTATTTGCTCCGCCTGATCCACCCCTAAAATGTTCTTGATGAAATCATGATAAAATTCGCCTTTTTAAAACCTTCGATACGAACGTCGTCTATGGCTTTATACGACTTTTCATTACATAGATTGTCATGTCGTAGTAACTATTTAGTAATCTGTGGTCATGATAATAGCAAAATGCATCGTGTATCACCGTGATTTTGAAAAACATTAACTTAGTGGCCAAAGAGCATGGATGTAAAATACTAAAACAAGATTGCGCACTCTCAAAATATATATTTACGAAAATGAACTCTATTCCAACGCAATAAGGTACTAAATTGGTTGCATAATATACAGAGGCAAATCCGAGCCGAGAGGGATAGTTAGAACGGAGGCCGTGTGTCTCTTTCTAACACCTTGCCAGCATAAAAAAATGTTGTGATCAACAATTTTGTTTTCCAAAAAAACATTTGAATCACTTATAGTCGTGGTGGCCTAGTGGGCAAAGAACCAACCTCTCAAGTATGAGGGCGCGGGTTCGATTCCAGGTCAGGCAAGTACCAATGCAACTTTTCTAAGTTTGTATGTACTTTCTAAGTATATCTTAGACACCACTGACTGTGTTTCGGATGGCACGTTAAACTGTAGGTCCCGGCTGTCATTGAACATCCTTGGCAGTCGTTACGGGTCGTCAGAAGCCAGTAAGTCTGACACCAGTCTAACCGAGGGGTATTGGGTTGCCCGGGTAACTGGGTTGAGGAGGTCAGGCAGGGCAGTCGCTTCTTGTAAAGCACTGGTACCGAATTGTACCGTAGAAATTGTTACCCAATGTGCATTCGAATATACAATAAGCTACCATCCCGCATTAAAGACCTACCAATGAGTAAGAGGTCCCTCAGAAATTGGCTTATTGATAAATGTTTTTATACAGTCAAAGAGTACCTAGAGGAGAAATAATGCAAAATGATTGTAGGTACTTTCTTAGCTATTAGATAATAGAACTTAAGATAAATATTTGCATGACTAAATTATAAGTCGAATATAGTGAGACCATATTTTTTATTGTATCGACCATCATATTGTACCTATATTCTGGCAAATAAATAAATTTCATTTCATTTCATTACATCCGGTTAGACTGGAAGCCTAACAAATAAATAAATTTCATTTCATTTCAAAGAAACAACCCTCTACTCTATGATAGATAGAAAGTACTCTGTGGGCCCATGATAACCACAGCCTCTAATATTGATAAAACCATGACACAAACAAATCAAACTAAAGACATGGGACAACACTATGAGTACAAATAAAATATTATATCTTTATCTTTAAAATAATTAAACATAAATTATCATGCATTGCTTTATTACAGTATTAGCAACTCATATAATTTGTATTTATCAACAGTTTAGTGGACACGTAGCCAAATACCGTATGACGTAAATATTCTGTCAGCCAATGGAATGTTGACAAGAATTATCAATAATATGGACTTGAAGTACTCACCGAACAGTATAAGAACATTTGCCGATGTAGCAGACTTATCTGATAATACGTTTTGAGTGACAAAGAGCCACAATAACAGTGTGTAAACAGAGCCCAGGGCGCACGCCATGTTGATCGGCCGGCTGATAACAAACAAGCCGCTTGAGACAGATATTTGACGTGTCCCACTCAGTGAAGTGTTGGCGCTTTGCGGTCGCCGGTGCGGTGCCCTACTTAACGAGTTCACGACAAGCCTCACTTTGCCTCCAAAATTTAAATTGACCAGAAGAACTTGCTAACTAATTCAGCCAATAATTGAAAATCATGGCTAGCCGGAAGTCGATATTGTATCTATTTGATGTAGACGGCACCCTCACCAAGCCGCGACAGGTGATCTCGGAAGAATTAAAGAATTTCTTATTGGAGAAGGTGAAATCTAAAGTAGCCGTAGGGCTCGTTAGTGGATCCGATTATGTCAAAATAGCTGAACAGATGGATGGAGCTGAAGTCGCTGCGAAGTTCGATTATGTATTCTGTGAAAATGGTGTCGTGCAGTATCGCGGCGGCAAGCTGATCAGTTCGGAAAGTATTCTCGGCCATCTAGGGGAGAAGTTGTTACAGAGAGTTATAAATTTTTCACTAGGCTATATGTCCAAGATTGAATTACCATCTAAGAGGGGCAATTTCGTAGAGTTTCGATCTAGTATGATCAACATCTGCCCAGTGGGGCGGTCCTGCAGCCAGGCAGAGAGAGATGACTTTGTAAAATATGACTCTGTACATTCAATAAGACAACAGTTTGTAGATGCATTAAAAAGTGAGTTTAAGGATTCTGGTTTAACATTTGCTCTTGGTGGGCAGATCAGTGTTGATGTATTCCCCACTGGGTGGGACAAGACCTACTGTCTCAAACATGTTGCAGATCAAAACTTTGAAGAAATTCATTTCTTTGGAGATAAAACTATGCCAGGTGGTAATGACTATGAGATCTACAATGACTCTAGGACAATCGGGCACAAAGTGATCTCTCCCGAGGACACCAAAGAACAAATAGTAAAATGTTTGAATGTTTAAAACTTCTCAAAACTGTATTATATTGTAAATGACTATTAAATCAATATTTCTTTTATTTAATTTGTTTAACTATTTATGCAAACAGAGGGCATAACACTGTAATGTTGTTCAGTTATTGCAACTGATAACCTTCTAGATAAAAGTGTGATAGGGTATTCTGTATAGTAAATGATGAATGAAAATTTAATTTCATAAATAAATAATAATAATAAATAGAAGAGATAATAATCAACCATAATTAAATAACATAAAAACTAGCCCTCTATTTCCCAATCTTTCAATATTGGGTATAGTATAGTGTAATAAAATATAAGATATTAATTTTCAACAATTTAATAAGTAATGTAAATTATAAAAAGATATATCAATGCTTTGCATATTAAAATAGTCTTACAAAAATATGCTCTGTTGTAAAAATCATCATTTATAAAATGAAATAACACTTATTTATAAATCAGATATGCTTTCACCTATTCTAATTAATGAGCTTTAGTGGCCTTCATAGATGGGTTTTCTCTTCTCCATAAAAGAAATCATGCCCTCCTGTCTGTCTTTAGTAGGAATGTTTATCTCATAACACTTCTGCTCCACTTCATAGCCGTCCTTGATGCTGAGCTGTATGCCCTCATTGATAGCTTGCTTGGCACAACGCAAGGCAATAGGTGCATTGAGTGCAATCTCCCGTGCTAGGGACAGAGCCTTTTCTAGAGCTGCATTCTTTGAGTTGTTTTGAGGAACTGCATGGTTAACCAATCCTGTAAACAAGTACAGTACATTGTGAAAATCTAGTAGTAAAAGTAAGGGAGGATCTTGTGTCAGTGATGTAACAAATAATACTCACCTAACTCTTTAGCTTCATTTCCACTCACAATTCTTGAAGTATATATTAGTTCTTTAGCAATATTGATATTGACGGCTCTTGGCAGTCTTTGGGTGCCTCCAGCACCTGGGATGAGACCACGTCCTGTCTCTACAAGTCCCAACTTTGCTGTTTCGGACACTACTCTTATGTCACATGCTAGGGCCAGCTCTAGACCTCCGCCAACTGCCACACCCTCTATAGCTGCTATTGTTGGCATTGGCAAATCTTCTATCTCTATAAATGTACCTCTAAGGCCTTTGACAAAGTTTGCAACTTCATCATCTGCCATCTTAAAGCGCTCTTTCAAGTTTGCTCCTGAAAATAATAATTGTGTGACTTTCAGGCAGTTTTGGAATTTTATATTGTAAAGTCCTCTGTACAACATGGTAATTTTTGTCTTCCTTCTAAGCATTACATAAAGTTTACATGGTTTACAATACTACTGAATTATTATTCAACTCGCCTATCTAAAATTAACATATCCATTGTATGTAAATACACACTTGAAATTTGATGGATAAACAATATTATCTTGACAGGTTTAAGCCATCATAAAGTATTTTAAATTATTGAATTTTACATAAATTCTGAATGACTTAATACTGTAATTGAAGAGAAATAAAGATTTATAGTTATAGTTTGTACTTCTGGCAATAAATTGAAAGAAGCAGTTTGTGTCTTACCTGCACAGAATATGCCAGGCACCATGCTGTGCAGTATAACAACTGACACTTTGGTGTCCTCTCTGATTAACTGGTTGACTTCCCTCATAGCTTCAATCATGTCAAAGCCCAGGGCGTTGCGGTCTTTGGGGCTGTTGAGTCCGTACAGCGCGATGCCTCTGTCGGTACCTAACAACTTTTCGTATACCACAGGACTCACATTCTCATTACATTGCTGTGTCTGAGTTGCTAAAAAACGCACCGACCCATTCCTAATAATTGAACTGAATTTATACAGCCTTGGAATCAACATTTTATATTGGCGATACTCCACCAAACCTTTAGACTGTTATCTTCTTACTACCTAGACCTACGCAATTATATCACATTATACGGAGTGTATGTAACTTGTGTTTGACACTTGAATAATCTTATCATCGCTAGATAAACATTACCTACTGATTACAAAGAAGCCAGCCACAAACATGAAAAATAAATATTCCAAACCTACGATCCAATACAAGCATACTTCTCGTACCTGTCAATAACAAAACCAAGAACTAAAAAGGTGGCTGTTTGTTGTGTTGGCTTGAATTCGCGAATCCCTACCCCTTTAAGAATAATGTAAAGTATTATTTTGAACCCTTTTTTACGTTCTTCGCAATCACTCGGCAGCCCATTTTCCATGACCACAGTGTATGTAGCAAGCTTCCAGTTAACGTCAAGCTAGCGTCAGTGTCAAAAAAGTAGCTACCTGCATGCCGCTGAGTCTCAGTAGTCTGCCTGCTAACCCTGCTTCGCTTTTATCATAATTTGTCTAGTTAGAAATAAATAATTATGGAGCTGCAACTGAACTTTAAATAGCTTATTGAATACTACTTAAGTGTAAAGCACTTTTATATTGCTGCGTTACGTGGTTACGTGCAATAACTTGGTAAGGTACAATAAGCAATCCTAAAGGCCCCAGTACACGTTGGCCTGTGTTGGGCCAAGCTGTGCAATGCACAAATGTAGGCCACGATCAAATGGTGTTTACACATTGGCGCATGGCTCATTCCTGCCTGGCAAACCACTTGCGATGGACGTCGAAGTAATTAAGGCTTCGGCTGTTTATTTGTACACTACTATATATATTTATATTATACTACACTACTATATATATTTATATTATACTACACGACTATATTTACTGCTATATTTATTTTTACACGCAACACAAAAGTGTATTTTATCCTCAGCGGTCGGTGACGAACTAAACATTGGACGAATGTGTAAACACCACACGCCAAGATTCCTTTGATGTGTGCCCAAAAAACCGACAACTCGCCGAATGCGCGCCAACCTTGACAAATGTCCGCCAACATGCACCAATACCCCGTGTACACATTGGTGATGGCGTGTATTGGCCGCACTTGGGCCAACGTGTACTGGGGCCTTAACTTCCAGTTTTGTTTTGTGTTGGTTGGATTTAAGTTAAATTTTATTATTTTTGTATTGTGGACACCAGTATCGAATTGGTTGTAAACTGTAATGATAGTGTGTATGTTTTTAAATAAATAAATTAATAAACTAATTTTAGTAAAAATATTTAAAAAGATATATTAATTAAGATTTTTAAAGATATAAGATCAACTCCTGTCGCCTGTTGGTATGTCATATTCAAAGAGTAACTTATAAATACGGTGATATTTTAATGTGGTTGAAGATGAATAAAGTATTTCTTCAATGTGGCTATTACAAATTTAGTGTCTAATCTAATACAATGTTATACAAGTGTCATCCTAACTATAAACGAACTGTATACTTATACTTACACATTTATAAGTATAGAAAATAAATGATATCACAAAACTAACATAATGTAAATAAACTTCCTCTGACGTTAGAATAACAGCATCCTTATTGGTCTACTGCATTTTCACTTTCATGTGTGGAAAAAAGCTTTATAAGAACATTATTCAAAGTGATATTTGTCTCTAATTCCAGATAAAAAATGGAGCCCAAGCCGTATGTTGTTGAATTAGATCCAGAAACAAATACTTTACTGAAGATGTATCTATTCCAAAATATTCAAAATTTAGAGGTTATTAGAAGTAATATAATTCAGGGTGTTTGGAACTGTGCTGCCATAAAGCCTAATTTGATCATAGAGCCATTCCAGGTAGCTGTAGCAGCTAATAGGGCTGTTTTATCTGAAAAGCAAGGAGCCTTAGTGACTAAAACAGTATTTTCTGAAATATTGTACAATTTGTCACTGACAAGGAACATTACTCAGAGTCTGACTAGGTTTGGGATAGAGAAGGATCCAAACCTGTTAATTTGTTTTTTAGTCACTGATCAATCAGATGCTAGTAAAGACATTTTACCACAAATTGAAGGTGAAATGTTGCCTATGAGTGACTTGAAAGGATTTACATGCTCGAAGAATCTGAAGAGTATTTACAAGTTGAAAGACATACCAACACATCAAGATTTAACAGATGTTATTGTCAGCAGAATGGTCACTAAAAATTTTGTGACTCATTGATTAAATAAAGTTTTACCACTGAATACAGGTTTGATTTATAACTGTTCTATAATACCCTGTGTATTGGGGAATTTGTTTCCATACCAGATATTCACACATTTGAAGTTTGATTAGTTTGAATATCCCAAGCTGAAATTAAAGTAATTTCCTCAGCATAAAGTTACTACTTATCATGCTTATACAATACAATTTGGGTTTCATAAAATTAAACAATCAAATTTTAACCATGTTTTATTTTAACAACAACAATTATTACTATGTAAAATGTACATTTAAATTACATACGTAATACATAAAAGCAAAAATCGATCACTTTGTAGACAAAATGCAAGTTCTCAATATATTTAACAACCGATTGGCAACTTGTCTATTTGTTCATCATATTGACATAGCTGAGCTTCAATGCCGGATTAACAAATAATTTTTACGGGGCCCTGCACCCAAGCCCAGTGGGGCTCCAGTTAACCATACATACTTTTTTTTTGCTGTCTTGATAGTCTAGCAAAAAGTTGACTAATTTGGAGGAGGCCGAGCAAGTGTAACGCTACAGGCCCGCACTGGTTTCATCCGGCATTGCTGAGGTTTGATCACAACTGATGACAACTGCTTACAACTATAGTTTTCTATGGCCACACATTTCATAAGTGAATTCTGTAATGCATCCAATATAATCCAATTACAGGTATTTGTTCAATGAAAGTCAACATAATCAACACATTACAAACTATTAATCATTACAGTTAAATGCTCGTTATATCACTTAAGACTATAGCTACCGGTATCCCTCACGTCATTGCGGTACACATATGAAATGTGACAAAAATAAAATCCTCTGAATGACACATGGGCATAATTTGTTACATTAAATCTAAACTACAACGAACACAAAATCGTTAACTTATTACGTAGTGAACAAAACCTTACATAATTAAAAATGGCAGCTAGTAATTATTGAGTCTTAGGAACTTTCTGTAAATCACAAGACAAAAATCATTTGGAACAAAATATAATATTCACAATGTCGGCGTAAAGTAGAAACAAGCTTACTAATATATGTACAAATACGAAGTAGGCGCAGGACTCGCTGTGTATATGTAACAACTAAGTTATAATTTGTATGACAACGTTGTATGTAGCACCTCGTGAACACCTGGGTGACTACTCTAGCGCCGGCTGCGCGCAATAACGCTCAGCCGCCCCGGGACACTGGGGAACTGAACCACGTGACGTAATCACCAGCGCCCTACATTATAACGATACCTTGTCGATTTAAAGAGTAAACATCTCATTGTCAATTTCATTTTATAATGTTAATTATCCGGAGCCGAAAATGTCTTCTCATTGATTACAGATGCATCAACAAAACAAGTTGCGCTAAACCACTGTTGCAGTTACGCGTTAGACACAGAGCTGCCGTCGAGTATTTTTGAAACTCACAAAGCAAAAATCGTTTGATTAAAGTTGACCTATAAATCTAACATTCGTGAGGTCACTAGCGCCAGTTTAAAGATTAAAAACACCCAACCGCAGCAAAACAGTCAATCCATACAAAACTGTACGCGAGCGCTCCGCGGTGCTCGTTTTAGATAAGCACATATTTCGACGATAGCCCAACAAAACTTTTATCTAAAGGAAAGACCAAAATTAGTCGTACCACCATTTCGATACATGTTTTACCGCATAGTGAGTGGTTTGAAGTGCTCCCGCTGACAGGTTTAGCTTGACCTACATGTCGTCATCAGACTGGATGATCGTGGTGCGACGTCCACACGGTACAACAAGTGATCGCCGGCGAGTGCGACCACGACTGACACACGCGACTTCCGCTCAGCTGGCATAACGTCCTACCTTATTTACACCATAATTACAAACCTACTTAAAGCGTTACATTTTGTGAATAATTTAATTAATAATACAATAGTAGAATATGTTGTAAATGTATTGTTGTATTATTTGGCTAAATCATCTGCAACGCGTTGCGTGCGTTCATTACATGTTTTTTGCAGACGTCTCCCTAATATGTACACAAAGTTTCCGATACTTAGTCAGGTCTGTGGGAAAATATGCTAATTAAAAAGATACAATTTATACATAATATGATTTGAAACATATATTTGTCGCGAACTAGCGAAAGATACAGAATGTTTCTCATGAATTTACCCGACTCCAACAGAAGGCACGACGAACTTATGTTGCTGTTTATGTAATTTGCAAAATGATTAAGCCACGGAGTAAATATAGCGGGGCTGAACAGATGCTACTGGGACTACTGTATTTTATTATTTTTGTTCGAAAAAAAAAAAATGGATTCAGTACATATTCCTGATCCCATTACTAACAAAGCAACATCCAATTATGGAGAAAAAGCGTACGCAGGACGTAGGAAGCAAGTATTCTGTCCCACAATAGGATACGCTATTCCCGCCGAGCACAGAACGTGTTGTTCCCTGGCCACTCAGTCCGCGAGGAGCCCACAGACACCGAGCGCGGCCGACCTTCATAACAATAAATTAACATTACAATATCGGTATAACGTAGCACCAAACATTCTTTCTCGTGGGCGTTCGAATTCACACCCGCGCGATTTCATACAACACCTAACCTTACCTGATGATTCACTCAAAATAACCATTATCTAAACTATTACTGTCCGTTTTGTAACCGTTCGCATACAGCGGTAGTGTGCACTCGAACGCCGTTAGATCTATATTTCGTCGGGTACACGCGCATACGTCCACAAGCCGACACAAATGACGATTGTACAATCAGAGTGTCATTCATATCGAGTCGTAGCACAACCCTAAGTTACCTATACACTAAATAAGTATCCAGTGACGTGGTGAACAAATAAAGTCAAAGGTATGGGGTGTTGTCGCGGCGACACTGTGGAGGACTAGAGAAGCGTGGCTAGCGGGTCACTGGAAGGGCAGCGCCAGGCTGTACAGCGAGGGTCACCGCCGCGCCTCCGACACGTACACCGACACCGTCGAGTCCTTCGACCCCACGCCCATCGCGCATCTGCACACACACACACACATTGTTATTTTCATATATATGTATTATTTATTGTATTCCATAATGTACATAAGGTGGAAGATTTAAAAAATATTGTTACAGATATGGACCGTGATAGGCACAGCAAGATAGAAGAGAGGAAGGCATTTAATGTAAGATAGTAAGCAGTATTAGCATTTGGTTTATACATAAGAATGTAGATAGCATATTACATAAAATATTTATTTGGACATGTAGTATATAACTGCGTAGGTAGATATCTGGTGGTGTGGTTACCTGAGCGGGTGGAAGGTGAGGCAGGAGACGGGGCCGATGCGCGCGCCCATGAACCCCTCGTGGAACTTGATGGTGTTCAGCAGGTTGCCCTGCAGGTCGAAGATGCTGATGCTCTGGTTCACTGAACCGCTGTACGCGATAATGTTTTCATTAATTGAATGTAAACATTTCTGAATATATTGTTTTATATCGGGTGTTTCGTACTTAATCACATTAAATTAAGTATGTTAATATACTGGTTAATATAATGTTTTTTTTCTTATAATGTAAATAGAAAAAAAATATGCGAGAATTCATTCATGAGACAGTCATTACAAATAGCAGAAATTTTCCTCTGAAAATTGACAGCTATCAATTGGTCGAAACATTCGATATTCCTAACCTTATATATGTTTTACACATGGTGTTGTAAATTATGAAAACGACAAATGACTTCTGTGGTCAAACCACTGAATTAGGTAGTGTTTTTACAATTCGCCATAGAATTTTATAAAGTATATGTGATAAGAAACACCCGATATAAATATAATTTGTGACGTGTAAATAGTCACATTGAATGTTATGTATGAAATCGTGTCCAATAGGTTTATAATGTAATCGGAATAAGGATGAGATAAACACGGTGGTCGCTCACCAGGCGACGAGGTTGCAGAGCGGGTGCACGTCGATGGCGGCGAGCGGCGCGGGCGCGCGCGCCGAGTGCGCCGTGCGCCACGTGCGCGTGTCCGTGAGGCGCAGCTCGCCGTCCGCCGCGCCCGTCAGCAGCGCGTGCGCGTCGGGCCGCCAGTGCGCCGCCAGCACGGGCGCGGCGTGCGGCGCCAGGCGGTGCGTGGGCCGCGGCGCGCGCTCGTCCCAGGCGCGCACGGCGCCGTCGCCGAAGCCCGCCAGCAGCAGCGGCTCGGGCGCCGCGCCGCGCCACAGCGCCGTGGCGGCCGCCTCGCTCTCCGTGTCGATGTCGGCCAGCAGCAGCTCGGCGGCCGCGTCCCACAGGCGCACGCGCGAGCAGCGCCCCGCCAGCGCCAGCGAGCGCCGCGCGCCGCTCCAGCGCAGCAGCGTGGGCGGCGGCGGGCCCGCGTACGCGCCGCCGCTACCGCCCCCGCCGACTGCACACACACACACTTGTACTCGAGGCCCTATCCATACATTTTTTACTATATACCTCATATTTACAAATCGTAAAACTTTTATGACCACTTCTACTAGCTACTCATAAAGTCTATGATAACCTGTCAAAACTATACCTTTTGGTTTCACAGGTCAAATGGCAATATCTGTCAAAAATTATAAGCAAGCCTTATCTGGCAGATAGCATAAACTATCAAATAATTGACAGAAACTTTATTAGCAGTCAATGAAACCGAGCCTTAATGTTCAAAACCAATTGAGTAAAAATAAATGGTTATCGATGGCAAATATTTGTATAATATGATATGAGCCGACGATGTATGAGTCCCCCGCATGCGGCGACACGCTCTGAACACTCACGTGCGGCGTCGTGCTTGCCGGCGGCGCCCGCGTGCCGCTCCTCCGCCGACGCGAACTGCTCCGACACCAGCTGCGCCAGACCTGCCCCACCACACAGTCACATCTCACACCGAACAACACGCTCAATGCTAACACTAACATACCTATACGCAAAGCTGTCGCACATGTAATGTATGCTACCATCTCCCATGTTTATGAATTTTGAATAATGTTCATTCTGTATATAAGAATGTTTGTTCATCAGGGAGCACTGAGTGCAATCTCCATTCCTACAATACTCTGTGTACTCCCAAAGTGTTAAAGTATCACTTGCAACAGTTGTCGTCGCAGCAATAAGTCAGTTCTTTGTGCATACGCTACAGAGTCACTGGTAAAAACCAGGAGTATTAGCTCGTCCAGTAACGATCGCCTACAAATGTATAATTATTTCTTGTAACGTGTAGACATGCACATGAAATTAACAGAATTAGCCGAACAATGAAATGTTAGTGACATGGGTGTCGTTTTATCATGTTATGTGTATTTAGAAGGTGATACGTACTGTAGACGGCCTGGCCGGGCGGCGGGCGGTAGTCGGCGGCGGGGCGCACGTCCAGCGCCCGCCACGCCGACACCAGCGCCGGCTCCATGCTGCTGCCCGACGGCCTGCACACAACACGTCATGTCTTATTCTCTCCATCACACATCCATATGGACCTATGCCTATGCTTGGTACTAGAGTAAAGTCTACAGGGGTTGCGGAAGTACATATGCCAAACAGTTACTGTAAATTGTTAAAACGTTCTGATACACATGAAATAAGGTCTTAGTCAGTATGAGTTTGATACCTTTCATAATATTTGTTGGGGTCTTAAATCCCAACAATCACCAACACAAAGAACAGCGGCCGTGGCCGAAATCGGCTTTGGACATATTATTATTAAGAGTTGGTAAGTGCAGAGAGTTTAGTGATACATAAGTCGGTACATAGTTACTGTTGAACTCACACTAAATATTACATGATTAAAGTATTTATAGTAAGTTAAAACGATGGTGCCCAGTGGCGCGAGTGGTTGCCAGTTCAGCTTCGCCGGCGTGCCCCAGTCCCACATGCTGCAGGCCACATTACCTGTAGACGGCGAGGTTGCCGGTGTGCGAGGCGACGGCGAGCAGCGCGTGGTGGTGCGCGTTGAGGTAGGCGAGCGCCGTGATGCGCCCCCACGCGCGCCGCCACGACCCCACGCACAGCTTGCCGTGCCCCAGTCCCACATGCTGCAGGCCACATTACCTGTAGACGGCGAGGTTGCCGGTGTGCGAGGCGACGGCGAGCAGCGCGTGGTGGTGCGCGTTGAGGTAGGCGAGCGCCGTGATGCGCCCCCACGCGCGCCGCCACGACCCCACGCACAGCTTGCCGTGCCCCAGTCCCACATGCTGCAGGCCACATTACCTGTAGACGGCGAGGTTGCCGGTGTGCGAGGCGACGGCGAGCAGCGCGTGGTGGTGCGCGTTGAGGTAGGCGAGCGCCGTGATGCGCCCCCACGCGCGCCGCCACGACCCCACGCACAGCTTGCCGTGCCCCAGTCCCACATGCTGCAGGCCACATTACCTGTAGACGGCGAGGTTGCCGGTGTGCGAGGCGACGGCGAGCAGCGCGTGGTGGTGCGCGTTGAGGTAGGCGAGCGCCGTGATGCGCCCCCACGCGCGCCGCCACGACCCCACGCACAGCTTGCCGTGCCCCAGTCCCACATGCTGCAGGCCACATTACCTGTAGACGGCGAGGTTGCCGGTGTGCGAGGCGACGGCGAGCAGCGCGTGGTGGTGCGCGTTGAGGTAGGCGAGCGCCGTGATGCGCCCCCACGCGCGCCGCCACGACCCTACGCACAGCTTTGCCGCCGTACCCCAGTCCCAGATGCTGCAAACATTAGAGTTCAAATTCACGTGTACTTCAGGTGACGCAAGGTGTCGAAGACAATTTTAAAAGTAGATGTATCGACGCGTATCGACTGCGCGCGGCAAACCATAGAACATTGGCTCGCGCGGCGACAGCGCAATATAGGGACGACTACGCCGCGCACGGCGGCTCGAAGGCTGTCAAACGCAAAACCAATGCGCAGGTTTGCCGCGGTCGAACATGGCCCGCGCGGCAGCCGCGCGCAATCGTTACGCGGCTTTAATCTTTAAATCTACGCAACCGAATGTCATGGCGTTTTTATCAGGTTGAATATTTCAAGAGGAAGGTTTATATGTATAATAATAATAATATCCATGCCCCGCAGGGCATCTGAGGCGGATGACGGGGAGTAGCGACCCCGCGGGGCCATATATCCGAGTGCTCCAGGGAGAGTATACTGTCCCCCATCTCCGGCTTGCCGGAGTGAAGCATGACGGGGGATAGGTCTCCCGCCTCTTGGCTTGCCTTCATCGGCCGGTCAGAGTGGAGTCGCTAGAGCAAGGTTAGTCCTGCTCGGAGGGTAGGTGCCTCGTGGTAAGTGGCGAGTGGGCCGGTGATGCTGGACCCACAGGGAGCGCGTGATCTGCGTTTAAAGTCCGCCGAGGTATCCTCACCCTTCTCAGCCGCTCATGTCCCTGTTGCCCTCTTGTTGCTTTTCAGTGACTGATTCCCGGGGGCCCAGTAAGTGAGTTGGCGAGTCTCCACCTGCCATTTTAACATGTATTTAATACATTGTCATCGGCAGGTGCCATAGTTCCCGTAGTTTCCCCATTCCTAGTCCATTAGCATCCCATCACAATAGCCCAAGTAGTTTTCATCCATAGTTAGCAAAAGTTTAGCACAGAACCGGGGATTGTCCTTGGGTACATTTCTATAGTGTATACAGGGATAATCGTCGGTTTTGTGTCACCATTTCATTAAAGTTGTCTCAAAAGGGCTTCAGCGTGTTGGCTTCGGCCCCACGTTCGCCTCCCAAAAATCCGGGACTCTATAGTCCCGAGGTCTGGAAGAGACATACATTTATTATAATATCCATTAAATAATAATGTTATGCCGTGCGAAGCCGGTATGTAATAATTTTCCCGTCGGCCCCGAAAGGATAATACAGGCTAGATTCACATGGCTCAATAAAATATCAAACTCTCTATTCATCATATTAACAATAATAATGAATTAAAAAAAAATACATTATAATTTTTTCCCCGAAATAACAACAACTTCCCTTAAATTGGGTAAATTAAAAAAAGTTACAGCACCATTTTCGGCGGTTTGACGGCCGGCGGATTTTATTTGACCCTTGTGACCGATGTGTTTCGTGCTTACCCCGTTGCCCGCGCTCCCCTGTATGGCCATGTGTTGTGTGTTTTTATTTATTTTAAAGCAGTGGTTCTTAACCTTTTTGACATGAGGGACCACTTTACTAAAGTTTGTCTTGCCGGGGACCACCTCATCGGTTTACCTAAATTAGCACTCATTTCTTTATTATTTAAAAAAAAAAAAAACTGAATTTTTGGGTCAGTTCTACTCAAAGCTAAACGCATGGCGGCAGTTGTGTAGGTAAGCAAATGCAAATAAAAAAAAACTTGCTTACGTAGTTACCAAATGCGCGAGCGAAGCGAGCGCGAAATTTTTACGTACTAAACTTTTTATTTGTTGACAAATGCAAAAATAAGGGCATATAGTTTCTGAATACGCGAGCGAAGCGAGCGCGAAATTTTAATTATTTTTTAAGACTCAAAACCAAAATTACGTAAAATGTAGTCCAAACACACATTTTCATAAATGGGGGGACTAGGTACGACACACCCGATATACGTCCATGCGAATACCCCCGCTCGCAATTATTAGTCTATAAAAATTAAGTTAGATAACGTATAGCAACGTCGCGAAGCTAAGCTTCGCGGACCACTTGGAATGCCTCCAGGGACCACCAGTGGTCCGCGGACCACCGGTTAAGAACCACTGTTTTAAAGGGTACTTTTTTAAGTTTAGTCCGGATTTGTTAACGCTAATTTAATTAGGTATCGCTACTTAACAATACTTTCATGGGACGAACAGTAATTTTAATACATTTTGTATAAAGGCTGAAGAAGGAACATGACGAGCTCCAGTCAGCAAAAGTCTAGACGCTCTTAGGGAAAATTATGGTTTTCTACAAAAAAATAACAGTTTAAAAAACTAATAAAGCTAGTCATATATTGTCATCAGAACTTGTAGTGTATGCAAAATTTCATCCTAATCGAAGAACGGGAAGTGGGTAAAATGAAGATTCCAAGATTTTCTTACATAGTTAGTTACAAGTGGAGCTTATATAAGCGTGTTAACAAAAAAGGTGTGTGTTACCCGAAGTTGTCCTTGGAGGCGACGGCGGCGTGCTGCTCGTAGGGGTGGAACAGCACGACGGCGGGCGGCAGCGGGCAGCGCGAGTGGAAGGCCTGCGTCTCCAGCCGCGTCACGCGCGCGTTGCGCAGCGCTGCGGGCGACACCCGTCACTACCGCGCTCCACGACTCGCTCTCATCACCATGGAGGACAACACTAGCGGAGATGCCATTACGGAAAATCTCCTAAGAAAGTAGCGCGCCAAAATGCAGCTGTGAGACGAGGAACTGTTACTGTTTTTGTCATTACAAGACTTCTTTGGACCCAATCTTTTTTTGTAATACTAAAAATTGTTGACAGATGTCCCAAACCCGGTCGTCTAGTTAGTTAATTCATAACTGATCGTTTTGGTCGTACCCACAGTGCGTATTTGATTTAGAAGAAGGCGCCTGACCTATCTGCTTTATGGCATCTCCGCTCATCTTTCTTAACTCCATGGTCATAACAAACTCGAGCGGTGTGCGCGGATTTGTGGCAAGAAATGAGTCGACAGTGGACGTGGAGTTTGAGGAACACAAGTATAGTTATCGGCACGAATCTTGAGCTCTGACCTATATCTGCGCAGAAGTAATTCATTGGGTCCCTTTTGTGGTACGAAATGAGGAGCGGGGGCGGGCTAAAGCGGTGATCGGCCCGCAGTGCATCGCGTCATAGCCGTCACTCGGGACTGGTTCTTTGCTAATAAATGACTTCTGCGCAGATGTAGGTCAGAGCTGAAGATTCGTGCGGTTAGCTATAAGAGAGAGAAGAGTGTAGTGACCTTTGGCGTCGCGGCGCAGACTGCGGTTGCGCGCGCGGCGCCACACGCGCTCGTGGTGCGCGCGCGACTCGCAGTCGGCGCGCGCCGCGTCGCCCGCCGCGCCCGCCGCGCCCGCCTCGTCCGCGCGCGCGAACGCGCTCGACGCCCACTCCACGAACTGCGTCGTCACTATTGCCTTCTTCGCCGGCTGACCTGCGACACAATAATAAAAACCAACGAAAATTAATATACGTCAAGGTCGAATACCGAGACCGTGACCGCTTAACGTAAACGCTTCCATTTATTAAAAACTAGCCGTTTTCTCGCGGTTTCACCCGCGTCCCATGGGAATTACTGCCCGCACCGGGATAAAATATAGCCTATGTTACTCGATAGCTTTCTAATGGTGAAAGAATATTTAAAATCCGTCCAGTAGTTTTTGACTTTATCCATTACAACCAAACAAACAAAGTTTTGCTCTTATATTATGTTATAAGCCATTATGTCATAGTCATAAAATAAGCCGACCCCAACGTTGAGAAAAGGCTTCGTCATAAACGACCAGTGCACAGTACACATGAAACAGTCCTCACTAGAATTCGACGAGGTGGAGTCCCGGTCCCGCAGGTCGCGCTCGCGGTTGCCCACCGAGTCCTCGGAGATGGTGTGCGGCAGACCCGCCTTGCCGCGGCGACTGCCTGTAGATACATGCAACATTATTTGTTAATTCACACTAAAAAAAAACTAAAGCCAGTACTTTGGGGAGTAAAGTTGCCGTGATATTTTCATTTATTCATTTCAGTACAGTTACAATTAGGAAAAGGCTCGGAGGATGATGAGTACATATTCAAATGTTAAATATATAAAACAAATTGCTGTCGTGATATTATATTATTATTTTATGTATTACTTTATAAGTATTGTTATGTATGATATATGTGTATTTGTATTTTAATGGGACCTCTAGTTGCCTAAAATAAAGGAATAAATAAATAAATGATTATTGTGTGTACCGGAGGGCAGTGTCCGCGTGTGTTCGTGGTGCGCGAGCGGCGAGCTGCGCGTGTTGGGCGAGGGCGGCAGCGACGTCGGCTCCTTGCTGCCGCTGCGGGACAGCTCCAGCTCGCGACCCACGCTGTCCACCTGACACACACACACCACATTACTTTACTATGCACATCTCAATGTGTATAAACACGATAATATTTAATTTCACAACTAAACATTTTTTTTTTCTTAGCCCATAATGTCCCACCACTGCTGGGCAAAGGCCTCCCCATTTTGCCTCCACACCTCTCGATCTTTTGAGACCTCTAATCAGGGTTCTGAATCCGGTTAGACTAGAAGCCGACCCCAACATGATTGGGAAAAAGGCTCGGAGGATGGATGGAATCAGGGTTCTAGGCATCCAGGTCATCCCGCCATCTCTTTCGGGGCCTATCCCGCCTGCGATGACCATCCTGGGGTAGCCACTGGGTGACGATGTTGGACCATCCCAACTAAACATTATATACATAAATATCAAGTTATGACTTTTTAATTTAAACCTGAGCAAAAACTAACTATAAGTAAAAAATATAAGCACAATTACAGTAATATAAGGCGATACCTGGTTGGCGATGTAGTTGATGATGTCGTTGGCCATCTGCGAGATCTGCGGGTGCGGCTCGCGCGCCATCGCCGTCAGGATGTTCCACAGCTTCATGTACACAGAGCCGAAACCTAGCGGAACATCGCACAACTATACATACTGTACAAACATGGTGGTGTGACCTGTTGTCAGACTTTCCGGTTGAAATACTGTCAAAAGTTGTTCAAACGACAGCCACAACACAGACCGCGTCAAATGTTGATTACCAACATGATCGCATGAATGACCCGTGCGGTTGTCATTAAGCCATTAAGTCATTAAGCTTCATTTGAGTAGACAATTAAAAGTAAACCATTTTGATTGGATATTTGCCATAAATGTACATTAAATAAATTAAATAAGTAGTGTTTCAAATAATACCGTCATATCACAAAATCCTTTAAACGTCTCTTGAACACTTGTCAAAAAAAATACAGATTATGACGTTGAAATAAGGTCCGTTTTGCAGCCACATTTTTTTTGGACAAGTTTTGAACCGATGTTTAAGATGTAGTAAGGCAGTGGTTACCGATGGAAGGCAGCGAGAGCGCGGCGGCGTTGCGCACGAGCGCGTGCTGCGCGGCCGGCGCCCGCGCCTCCGACAGCGCGTCCCAGCCCTGGTCCACGCGCCCGCCGCGACCCGTCTCACTGACACAACAGTTACATCGCTATATATACACAGAACTAATAAAGCGCCAGGACGTGTTTCGCACTCCTGTACCGCTGTTATCACCATAACCATACACAGCATTGGTCATTCTTTAGTGAAGAATTATAATAATTAATTAATTTTATATATAAAAATGAATTGCTGTTCGTTAGTCTCACTAAAACTCCGGAATGGCTGGACCGATTTGGCTTATTTTGGTTTTAAAATGTTTGTAGAGGTCCAGGGAAGGTTTAAAAGATACGAAGTTCCCGGGATCAGCTAGTAAACTTATATTCTGTGATTACCGGTCGCTCTTGCGCAATCGCTCCTGGATGTAGACGGCGATGAAGTGCTGCTCGAAGGTGAGCACCATCCACTGCGCGGCGTTGAGCAGCTCCTGGCGCACGAGCGGGCTGGCGTCGAGCGGCAGGCGCGCCGCCAGCGCCACGCCCACCTGCTGGTCCAGCGCGTTGGCGTGCTCCGTGCGCGCGCCGCCGCCCGCCACGAACGTGCCCAGCGCGAAGGCGGCGGCGGCGCGCAGCTCGGGCGCCGGCGCGCCCAGCAGCGGCGCCAGCTTCTCGTGCGCCAGGTCCCGCACGCCCGCCCAGCGCGCCGCGTCGAACCCGCGCCACAGCCGGCCCAGGCAGATGCACGCCCACTGCGCCAGCCGCGCGCCGCCCTCCAGCTGCTCCAGGCAGATCGAGATCATCGACCCCTGCACGCGACACACATTGTTGAACATCTAACTCCACACACAGTTTATAATCAATAAATAAATTCACAATAAATCGATTATAAATTTCATATAATCATTTTGTAAATTTTTTTACAAAAAAAGCATGATTTGCCTAAACTAGGTAAAAACCTATGTCTAAAACGTAAAAGTGCTTATTATTTTATTTATAGCGCATAACAATAAATTACTATAGTAACTAAAAACTTGATCACCGTGACAAATAACTGTGTTATAATACAATTTATAATCAATAACAGCAGGCTCAGTGTGCCACAGTGGCGGATTTACCAATAGGCCAAGTAGGCCAGTGCCTAGAGCGGCAGATTTAGAGGGGCGGCAAATTGAGCAATTTTTTTTTTTTTTAATATAATTATACGAGTACACAATTCATTTATAAATAAACGATCGATAAACGCACTGTACTATATACTTAGGCTTATGTGATCATGAATTTTAAAATCCAATAGCGTTTCAATAAAAATAATATAAAAAACCGCGAGCGAATCTTTGAGTCCTCAATCTAACAAAGAGTTAACGCACCGAAGTAGCAAAAATAACTGACGCTCTACGTCTTTTTTTTTTTTTTAATGACGTAAAAAATCATCAAATGACCCCTCCCGCTGTGGGTTAGCAGCGGTGAGGGAGTGTCAGACTCTTACTGACTAAAAGCCGTCGTGTTCCGTCGTAGGCCTTCTTATGTGCTAGGGCCGCGGTACCTCTTTCGAACAACCCGCAGCCCCGGCAGGCCTTGGCCCTGCTGGGCCCCGCTGGGGTTGCTGACATCTCTTTGAGGAGCGCGTGGAACAACGCGCGCCGCCGACACGGGTCTGTTGTCTAAAAACAGACATGAGCGATGAGCCACCCGAACTCATCGCCCACAGACCCACGCCTACGGTGGCCGGGAGTCGTCTGGCGACACCCGGCGCCCGTGGTGTCTACCTGCTCCAGCACGGCGGCCGGGATGAGAGGTGCGAACTCTCTGACGTTCCGCCGCCTCCTTCTCGAGCATGACCGCCTCGCAGAAGGAGGCGACGGCATCCCATTCCCTCTCGCCCCGGACCATGGCTTGAACCAGGGCCGGACGCGAGAGGTCGCCGCCGCCTAAAGCCTCGACGAGGACCCGGCGGTGCCCTTCCCACGCAGGGCACTCCTGGACTGTGTGGTCCACCGTGTCCTCGGGGCTATCCGCACAGTGGTGACACCCGGGCGCCTCCTCACGACCGATTCGATGCAGATACATCCCGAAACAACCGTGTCCGGTGAGGACCTGCGTCATGCGGTACGTGAGGGCGCCGTGACTCCTCCCCAGCCACTCCTCAAAGAGGGGACTTACCGCCACTATGGTGGCGTGCCCTGACGCTCTACGTCTACGCTGACGATTTCTAAGCTGTTGAGGAGGTGGAGGACTTTTGTATCCCAAAACTCAAAAAATTTCGCGCTCGCTGCGCTCGCATTTTTTTCAGGTTTCACTGTTTTTTTTTTTTCAAACTTGTTTGAGTATTTTTTTGTGACTCAAAAATCTCGCGCTCACTGCGCTCGCGCCTTTCACTTGACAGTGCCCTTTCTCTAATTTCTTTAGGTATCACTGCGTCCCAAAAATCAAAATTTCGCGCTCGCTACGCTCGCGGCTTTCTTCTCTTTACAGTGGTGTTTTTTTCACACTCGTTTGGGTACTTTTGTGCCCGAACACTAAAAATTTCGCGCTCGCTACGCTCGTGACTTTCACTTTACGATGGTTTTTTTTTTACTCGTTTTGGTACTTTACCGTTCCAAAACTCAAAAATTTCGCGCTCGCTGCGCTCGCGGTTTGTTCACTTGTCACTGGTTTTTATAAAACTACCTAGCGCTTTATAACTTTGCAGTGATCTAACTCCGGTCTCTTTATGTGAAACCAAGCAAAAAGCACCATGAATGATTTCTACACGATTTTTAAGTAGGTACTTCAATTACAATTTTATTCCGTGATTATATTTTGTCGTTTTTCTTGGGGGTTGTTCTTGGGTGTTCAATATGTAGTCCGCTCCGGGTGCCACCCGATGCTACGCCGCCACTGATCATAGCACCCGAACGAATGAACCGATTTCAATTTACCTAGTATTTTTTTTTTTGTATTACAGGTGTTTTACGGGCAAGTGTTCTTAGACATGTTGATGAAATTCGATTGAGCCGTTTAAAAGTTACAGAGGTTTTACGCTTTAAAGTCGCTGTTAAATAAACTTGTTAGGTCAACATTAAACTCTTCGATACATAGCGGGTTGCAAAAAAAATCTAGTAACTGACAGAAGTATCATTAAGTTCACAATCATTAGGGGCGGCAAAAATTTAATGGCCTACTAGCGGCAAATTTGTAAATCCGCCACTGGTGTGCCACATACCTGCAACGCAGCTTCCTGTCCTGCAGGGTAGTTGTCCACGATACCAGCTAGTACATACGCCGCTAACGTTCTGTGTTCACTCTACAACAATCATT
This sequence comes from Helicoverpa zea x Helicoverpa armigera, assembly GCA_033682625.1. Lineage (NCBI taxonomy): Eukaryota > Metazoa > Arthropoda > Insecta > Lepidoptera > Noctuidae > Helicoverpa > Helicoverpa zea x Helicoverpa armigera. The sequence goes on along the minus strand of JAWIIS010000004.1, from coordinate 12,029,085 downwards.
ACCAATTAACACAATGGTACATTATAAAACCGTTTAACATTGTAATCTTGAATGAGTACACTTACATCAACTGTTGGATCTTGTAACACCGCTAAGAAATATTTGTGTCCCTTCGCATTCACTAGGTCCACTTGACAGCTCTACAACAAAAATATTGCACTTTGTTACATATATATGTTGCAAGGGTGAAAGAAGTACTTTAGCCTGATAAATTCATATAACATGACAATTGAATGAGGGTTTTCAGTCCTTTTTCTGCTACCAGGAGGCGCCACGTACGCGTCTGGTCCAAAGAGCTGTCAAATAGTATGGAATTGTAGGGTCCGAACTTATTGTTTATTGAAATTCTGTTATATTGGAAGTATTATTGATTTTATTATGGACTACAGTCAGAATAAGGTTTCCGAACTAAAAATTGAGCTCAGAAAGAGGGGTAAAAAGCCACGGGTACTAAGGAAAAGCTCGTTGAAAGGTAGATAGCGTAATGTACTAGAATTTGTTTACACAATATGATTTAGTTTTTTATCTACTCAAGCGCCATTGTAAAACAATAATGCACTGCTTTAATTATACAATAAAAAATCACTAAAATCGTTCACTTTTCATAGTAAAAATAAACACTTTGACGGGTACCTGGACCTGACGACTCGGTGCTGCCACCTCGTGGACGCCATTTTAGAAAACCCTCATTTGAGAGTGTCAGGTAGGAATTGATCAGACTATGATGCAGGATAAAATGGTTGGTGATAGTTACGGGATCGACGGCGATGATCTTGGCCCAGATATAGACCATGGAGGCGCGCAGGTCGGGCGCGGAGGCCTGCAGCAGCTTGAGCATGTAGGGGAAGATGCCCACCGCCAGCACCGCCCGCGCCGCCCACGCGCCCAGCGCCAGGAAGCGGCACAGCAGCCGCAGCGCCCGCACGCGGTGCAGCGTGCTCAGCAGCACCTGCAGCACCATCGGCAGCTGCGCCGGCATGGGCCGCCATCCGCACCCTGACCACACACACACTTACATATTAATATACCTATGTACATACAACTCGAGCGTATTTTACGAGAGAATTTCAAAATAAATAATTGCGGTAAATATTTTTAAATATGAATGATAATGAGTTTATAAGGAAAATAGCAAAACATCAACAAGTTTAAAATAGCTTTTATCTATGGTTATTTTGTATCGATAGGAGGATTATTTAATGGTCAAGTTACAATGAACTAATACCATATACAGAAAGAAAGCTAGTAGCCGGCGCCAGTCTATCAGCGCTTATCGACGCTGATCTATTCTGGTAGTAGTAACATAAAGCAAGCAGATGGAAGCACATGTAACTGTTACAGAATGGACCAGCGTCGGCGCCGGCTACCAGCTTTCTTTCTGTATAAGGCCTAAGATGTAGCCGTCACTGGTACGTGTAGCTGAGCTGACTCACACTTGCCGAGGTCGAGCCAGACTTGGAAGGCGGTGAGCTGGTCGCGGAAGAAGGGCGAGTGCGTGTAGTCGGCGGGCGGGGCGTGCGGCGCGGGCCGCAGCAGGCGCGGCAGCTGCGCCAGCGCCAGGTCCAGCGTGTGCTCCCACGCCGCCCACAGCGGGTGCGCCGCCAGCGACGGCAGCGCCGGCAGCGACACCGGCGTGCAGTTGTACGACCTGGCGACAACATCAGCATTATAATCTATACTAATATTATAAAGCTGAAGAGTTTATTTGTTTAAACGCACTAATCTCAAGAAGTACTGATCCGATTTAAAAAAATATTTCAGTGTTTTGTCAGGAAAGCCTCCTTTTTATCTGGGTTCGTGCAGAAGTTCCCATGGGATGCGAGTGAAACCGCTGGTAAAAGCTAGTAAACAATAACTACGCACCTGAAACTTATTCCCTCAACTATTTGCAGTTCATTCTTAGAGGTTGAGTAAGAGACTGTATTTGCAGACCATTCCGTAAAAAAGACGTCGCTAACATTTAAAGACAACAAAATGAGCAATAATACAAAAAACAATTCTCATATAAATAGTAGGTACTCGTTTATAGCCACTGGTGGTACCTCATGATCCTGTCAGCGAGCAGGAAGTTCCTGCAGAGCGAGGCGGTGAGCAGGTCCGCGCGGAACAACTGCTGGAACAGCTCGGGCGGCAGCGAGCTCCACGCGATGGTGTCCGTGATGGCCGTGAAGATCCAGTTCAGCTCGCCCAGCATCGTGCGCCGGTCCGTCACCTGCCCGGGGATCCTAACAAACATATTCATTGTTTACTTTCATTTATTTTTAGTTATTTCACAAAAACATGTTAGTTTCTTATGAGTTTTCAGTATTGTTTGCAAAATTTAGTAGAAAAAAGGCATTATTCCTAGAATGAGGTTGGCGAAAAGGGTTTATCTTCTCCGCGCTAGTTAATTATTAGGAGAAGGAATTAATAATTTTTGAGTAACAAAAATAATTACTACATTAAATAATTCTACATGGACGGTATATGTATGTAATTGCACAATGCACATACTTGTCAATAAGATCGTGCACGTCGCTGGGCGCGACGCGTGTCCGCTCGCGCAGCACGAACCACTTCATGGCCATCTTGACGGGCGTGGTGAGGCAGGCCGTGAACAGGTCGGCCGGCAGCTCGGGGTTCATGGGCAGGCTCTGCCCCGCCGCGCACGCCGCCAGCTGGATGCAGTTCTTGTACGACACCGCCGGCCCTACGGCCGCGCCTTCCTCCGACTTTGAGTTCATTTGGGCCTGGAAGAGGGATTCGGTTTAGACGGGCATGTTTAATTGGCAGTATGTAAACACAAAACTTCTCTGTATAATACTTTGGAGTCCTCGGATGAACTTCAATTTGTGGGTCAACATTTATTGTACAGAGAAAACTAGTTAGACTGAAATAAAATACATAATGACATAAAGAGGTCCTTTAAATTCTTAAGTCGCCGTCTTTAGAATCTTGTAATTTTTTTTAGCTAGATGTTTTAAGCTGCGCAATGGTCATACTTTAAATATTCAACAATAAAGCGTGTGATCCAAGAAGAAGGTTGTCATACCTCGTACTCTCGTTCGTGCTGCTCGGCGAACTGCTTGAAGTTGTCGACGATGACGCCGGCGTTGGAGCAGTCGTACACGTAGAGCGAGGGCGCGCCCATCCACGTCTGCAGGTCGTACATCGACAGCGGGATGTACTGGGTATATGCCTGGCAGGGAAACAAGCCATGTTGACAGAGAAAGTAGCGGGAATATTTTTGATTTCATTTGTAAGGTCCAGGCCAGGCAAATACCAATGAAACAGAAAAAGTTTGTATGTACTTTCTAAGTATAATTTGAACACCAATGACTGATAAAAAGGTGAAAGAAAACATCTTGAAGAAACCTAGACTATCAAATCTGAAATCAGCAACCCGCATTGAGCAAGCGTGGTGATTACCGCGCAATCCTTCTCTATGTGAGAGGAGGCCGCAGCCCAGCAGTGGGACAATAAAAAGGCTGTTTTAAGAAGGTCATAGATTTTGTCTTGACTTGAGGCTATCACGATGTAGCCTTGTTAATTGTGCTAAATGCAGGGTGCATTCTCTATGCAAAAAAAGAAAATATATTAGTCGCAAACACCACGAGATCAGAGGAAGCCATTGTATACTTAAGTTGAAGATCTGCAGGCCAGCGAGCTACAATGGTGATAGACTGACCCTGTTGAAGACCCATATCTCGCCCTGCGTGGTGGGCTTGGGCACGCCGTGTCCGTTGTAGTGGAACAGCACGCGCTCGTCCTTCGCGTTGCGCCGCAGCGAGCAGCATAGCTTCTTCACCTGCAAACAAACATGGAATGCAATAAACGATATCATATGAACATTACTTATATCAATTATGACAATTTTTTAAACTTTAAGGGATCAAAAGTCGCATTTCACCCTGTGCTGATATATTACATCCCAAACTATAATATTTTTTCAAAATGTATGACGAGCGATAAAATATTATAAGATAAATTATAATTATATAATATTCAGGATGAAATATGCCATAGGAAAAATCGCCTTTATGTTCAGGCATGATATAAGACCTCAGGTACACAAACGTGTGTACTTTGAAACGTTTTTTTCTGAAATTTTGTTCTTATTCCTGCCTATTTTGCGCTTGGCTGAGCTATGTTACATTTGCATTCCTTTTCGCGGTCTCTATTGCAAATATTTATTCCGAGTTGTTAGTATTTGTAAGTTTGGACATTCATATTACTTATTTTCTCATGCCATTCATTGCGAATTTTTATTTGTATAAATAATGAATCGATTTGATAGAAATTTCGGCTGTAGCTCACAGGATTACAAGTATAAAGTATGCGCGGGCGATGTACGCGACATGTATCTCAAGGGCGAGCTCGTAAAAAAGGTCAGCGGCACCGCCCTAAACTAATTATTATTAGCGTAATTTACGCGCACGCCTAGTGACCACACGCTCATTTGTGGACTGATGAAATATGCTCAATTAAATTCACACATAAGATCATGAATTTGTATTAGAATCCTTTTTCGGAGAGAAACAATTCAATGTAAACATGATCTACAGTAGATTAGGTGCAGCATTTCTATGTTACTACGTTAGTCCTGGTATTAAAATATTCCTTCCTTCCATGAAGGTGGTGGAAGCATAGTTACCTCATCGCTGGTGGGGTCGAGGCTCTGCTTGTACCGCGCGCGGGGCTGCCAGCGCTCGTACTGCGACTGCAGCGCGTGCCCGATGCTCTCCAGAGCCTTGCTCGGAGACAGCGACTGTGGGTCTGCCAACAACCACAACTTATACTTACCATACAACAAGCATTTGGTACATACACACATCCTCATCATCATAGAACAACATCCTCGAGTCATTGTGGTTCATTCATTCTTGATTATCGAGGACAGCTCTCTGTCATAAAAATTGCTTTTTAGCAGCTAACATGATTCGAAAAATAAGTTATCATTGTTAGGTATGTGTACCTACTCATTCGTTTTTGAAATGTCATTGTATCGCTTAGCTACTGTGAGGTTATCATTCCAAGTAGCCTTATTATAATCGTCTCAGAACGCGAGAGTACCAATCTTATCTACATTGATTTTACCTCACTGTTATGTTGCTTTTTATATATTTAAATAAAATACTAAAATAATCCAACATTCAAAAAAAAAATCCTTTAATACATATGTAAGCATAGGTACTAATTGTTTTATTTATTACTTGCGGGCAAAACCGCATTTTCCTACATTATCTAAAAATACTGTCATTTATATTACACATGCTAATAAAAGAAACATTTTCATCGTTATTGCGTTCTCATTACGCGCTATTATTGACGGGAAATCAACTGTTCGCTATATTGTCTGGAGTTTGACCTCAAATCACTCGACGCAGCTGAGTCATCACTTAGCGGGAAGTTGGCCGAATTTTTTGCAACGCACTATGTAGGTATATTCTGCATAGCGCGAGAACATCGCTTTTATTTTGAAAGCTCTACGAACGCAAATTAAACTGTTTGTGATATGTTTATATTTTATGAAAATAATGTGTTCCCGGTAATTATAATTATCGTAGATTTGGTTCATCTACCTACTTCATCCTTGGGGCTGAGGAAAGAGCAATTAATATAAAAACACTGGGGAAATCTATTGAAATAAAATATCCTTAGTATCCATAGGTAGTAACGACACTCGAAGCCTACTTTACGTGTGCGACACGGAATGTAAATAAATTAAGCCATAAAACCATTTATTAAATTCGCAAGGGCCGGGGTGGACGAACCTACAGCACGCTTTACACCACCGGATCACGCGATAACTACGTGCTCACATTTTAATTAACTACCTGAACTTGTTTCCTACAGAAATGGGGTCGTTTAACCTTGAAAAGTGTTGTCATTTGGGTGGTTTATGTGGGAATGCATTGCATCATATTGTTTAATATGCGCGGCGCGACTTAGGACCGAAATAGGCATGCATGAGCACTAGGCAAGTCTGATTCACGACGCCGAACAGACCGCAAACAGCGGCGACCGTGAATCATGCGCGCACTGCAGGTGATCCTAATCAACATCATTACTGCACTACTGTACATGACTTGCCAAACATACAAAGCAGCGGAAATTGTCAACTTCTTGCATATCCTGTAATGAGAAAGTAAGGAAAGCATATGGTTAAGAAAATAAGTCTGATGACTGCTGTTTTGTAACTTTAAGAACAATTAAACTTGCAGCAGTTCCATCCACGTCTGGAGTGAACTACCTACCTACTTCTCACACCTGGATAACGTAAAAGTAGCCTGTATTCTTTTTTAGGCTGTAGTGTGACTATCTGTATATTTGTATAACGAAAAATTTTGATGGAATTAGCAGTTTTGGGGTGAGAGTGCAACACACAGACACACATTTTCAATATAAAGTAAGGATAGCATAAACATTTGGCAGTGTGGAGTGGTACAAGCAAGCCATAGATATCAAAACTGCTTCATCATGCCAGCTTTTTTTGATATCCTAGATAGTGTAAAGTATGAGTGACTGTGTTATTTAGGAAAAAAAAAACATGACTCATTTATTTGTGGAACAATGCTACCAGTTCAGATGCAAACCTAGCTGATGCTGACAGCATGCTTATAAATATCACAAATGACATTGCACTACTAGCAATATACCGTTCCCCCTCTGTCACGAACGCAGACGCTTTTCTCAATTCCCTTGACACAACTCTCTATGATATAAAACATAAGCAAACCGTCATAGTAGCTGGAGATATCAATATAAACATAATAGATTTAGAAAATAGCCAGGCGACAAGTTACTCGTGCCTCATGGCCTCACACGACTTGGCCCCTGCCATAACTGTTCCCACAAGAGGTGGTTCATGTATTGACCATATTTTCGTTAAAACAAATGCAATTCCACTTGGTCTAGTTTGCAACCTATCAATCACAGATCACGACTTAGCGCTATGTAGTATACCCCTGAAGTCGCAGAACAAGAAACAATCTAAACGCTGGAAAATCAAAACCGATTGGGACGCTGTGGTTGATGAGATCGCCAAATCAGACTGGGAACCCGTATACAACTCCTCATGTGTAAATTTTTCATTAAACTACTTCAACAACATCGTCACAAGTGCCATCAACAAACACACAAAAGAAATAAAAATCCCGAGGAAACTAGCCAACATCCAACCATGGGTCACCCCCGGCTTAATTAGATGCATGAGACACCGTGACAAACTGCACTTAGAATGCAAAGCCAATCCTAATGATGACATCAAACGATTAATCTACACCCGATACAGAAACTACGTATATCTATTGCTACGGAATCTCAAAACTTTACACAACAAGAAGGAAATAGACGGAAATAAAGACAATCCCAAAAGACTTTGGTCTGTCATAAAAGACATATGTGGAAATAAAAACACCCAAAACAATGCTAGAGAGCTAATGGCTTCCAGTCTCTCCCCCGCGCAAGCACTCGACAGTTGCAATCAACATTTTGTTAATGTGGGAGAGATACACGCAACCAAAATTCTTAACAAACTTGGAATTACACACAACTCTTTAATAGATTCTTACCGACCTCCACAAACCACCTCACAATCATTTTTCATAAATCCTACTGACGAACAAGAAATCACCGACATCATACGTAATCTAAAAATTGACAGTGCTCCTGGTCCCGATCAACTCACAGTACTCCTACTCTCAAAATGCCTAAACAGCTTTATAAAACCTCTAACCTACATCTTCAACTTAAGTTTGGAAAGCGGAGTCTTTCCTGACTCCTGGAAGACGGCATCTGTTACTCCTATCTACAAAACTGGTCCTAAAGGCGATCCTAAAAATTACAGACCTATAGCTCTACTAAGTATAATTTCAAAAATTCTAGAGAAAATTGTTAACAAAAGACTTATAGACTACCTCGAAAAAAACCAAATCATCTCAGATAGGCAATTTGGCTTCCGTCAAGGTAGATCCACTGAAGACGCTGTGTCACTTTTGACAGATCGAGTTTCTCACCATATAGAACATGGAGAATGCTGTATTGGTGTATTCCTCGATCTCGCAAAAGCGTTTGACACAGTATCGACGGAGCTTCTACTAAAAAAATTAGAGTTCATAGGCATTAGGGGCAACCCTCTGGAATGGTTCCGCAGCTATCTCACATTCCGAAAGCAATATGTTAAAATAGGCAGCCAAAGAAGCATACTCCTCCCAATCAACTACGGCGTGCCTCAAGGCAGTACACTCGGTCCCACCTTATTCACACTGTATATTAACGACATAGTAAGTTTACCTATCAACGGTGCGGAAGTAATAACATACGCCGATGATACAGCCATTGTCTTCCATGGCAATACTTGGGATGATGTTCGCAACGTAGCAGAACGCGGTCTTTCCGAAATTGCGTTATCCCTAGACCTTAATCTTCTGACACTCAATATAAGCAAGAGCAAATTCATAACCTTCTGCAAGACAAACCATACCTGCCCTCCTCGCTCATTTATTATAAAAATACACGCATGTACACAAGCTAATAACAATAATCCCCAACAAAATTGCGCCTGTGAAACCCTCGAACGTACTGAAACAATCAAGTACCTAGGCATAATCATAGACCACCACCTAAACTACAAAGCACACATCCTCTCCCTGTCAGCAAGAGTCCGCAAATTAATATATGTCATGAAAAAACTCAGGGACTGCTCCCCATTAGACGTACTGAGAACGGTTTACTTCGCGCTCTGCCAATCCGTAATACAATACTGCATACGTATATGGGGGAGTGCCGGAAAGAGCACCTTCATTACTCTGGAAAGAGCACAACGAGCCTTGATCAAGGTAGCTTTAAAACTACCTTTCAAATTTCCCACGGACTTAGTATATGAAAAGTTCCAAGTACTGAGGGTCCGCCAACTGTTCATACTTAAGGCCACGCTCGTCACCCACACCCTTGTCAAAAAACGCGCTGACTATCAAGACATACTTAGGAAACGGGTATATAGGATTCCTATTCCAAACGCCACCTCTGAACTTGCTAGACGTTGTTCACAATTCTCACATGCAAACACATATAATAAGGTCAACAGAATTTGTAACTTAAGGGACTGTACATATAATATGTGTAAAAAGAAAATAACAGCAGCCCTCCTAAAACTATCGTATACGGAAACTGAAGCTCTGTTGTAGCACAAGCTCACTCACAACATCAACACTGACACTCTCACACTTACACAACACACCACACACCCTCACCACACACACACTACCTCACACATTCCCTCACACACACTCCAAACTAGCACAAAAGCCCTAATACTTCACCCTGTTTTTTATGTAAATTCTATGCGTACCTAATTAAGCCCTTCCCTAAAACTCTGTTTTACTTATTTTTATATGTACCTAAAATTTAAGTCCTTAGCTAAAACTCCAAAGATACTATGTAACTTTATAATATTAAGACTATCGCACTCCGAGCCACAAGACACAAGCTGCGCTTAGTTTGTGGCTCAACGACAATGTAAACCATGTAAAGTTACTCTCTGTGAATAAACATTATTTTATTTTATTTATTTTTATTTTTTATTTCCCAAAAATGTTGATTTAATAATATTTAAGAAAACATAACAAACATACCGATCCAGCATTCTAGTCGAGCGCAGGGCTGAGTCTTCACTACATCAGGGGGGTCCACGCCAACGTTGAGGCAGAGCACCAGAGCCACGCAGTGGGTCTTGTACTGTACACATACAACCAATATGCAATCAGTATATAAGCTATTACATAAGAAATTAAGGTGTTTTTAATTTGTAATGCTCATTCCTTTTTAAAGAGAACTGTTTCCAATTTAAAAATGTATAGGGAATAAATACTATGAAAGAATGTTGTAGCTCAAGTTCTTTGTTTAATATAAATACACCTTTACCATACACAATATCACAGCTTGCTATGTTAGTCAGTACCCAGCTCAATAGGCAAATAGACATGGTCTATTCTCATGTCCCCATCTTCTTATGCTTATATTTAGTACTAAAGTTTGTGAATACATATAATTTAAAACTCTGGAATAAAACTTAACACGTTCGCGTGAGCAATCTCATTTTTAAATGTTGGTACTGTGGCGCACCTTTTTCGCACACAAAATTAAACCAAGTCTTAAGACGTCCCGCCGTTATACGTAGTCTTATAATCTGTGTTATGTGGCGCAACGTTATTTCACGTCCGACGTCTATAAACGTTGTCGCCACCACATAGGTCTGACATGGTCCGTCAAAATAAATATGACAATCTAGAGGCCGTCGTACGACGTTGGGCCTTTTCATACTTATATCAATACGACGTTGTAAGATGTTGCTTACGCGAACGTGTTAATATAGAATAATAAAGATATATTAGAATAAAACTTTTTAGTCTAACACTGCAGCAGAGACCCAGCTAGATGAAATTTCTTAAGAAATAATATGTAATGTACCTTTGTATTTTAATGTTCTATTTTACTTTTTTCACTGTAACTATGAACATAAACTGTTATCTAAGGTACATACTTAAGTCTTATAAGAGGAGAATAAGTTTTAATTAAATTATTAAGAATGTGAAATTATAGTTAATTGAAACAAGGTATAAATAAAAGTAAAAATCATCATAGTATTTACTCAATATAAGAGGTTTGTGAAATTGGAATTAAGTTAGAAGTTCATTCATAGAATTTAATTAATTACAGCTTTGAACATTGCTAAAAATAAATCTAAATCTTAACAATTATTGCTCATGAATATAGTGTGCTATTGCGGCACCTGTAAATTATTATATATACGAGGTTCAGTGATGGCAATGGGCGTACCACAAGGTTCTATATTAGGTCCGTTCCTCTTTTTAGTTTACATAAATGATTTGCCCAACTTATTTGATAATCAACCTAAAATGGTGTTGTTTGCCGATGACACTTCTCTTATTTTTAATATTGATCGACGTAGACGTACCTTAGACGACGTAAACAATTCCATTCTCCAGGTTCAAAATTGGTTCAACGCAAATAACTTGGCTCTTAATGAAAAAAAAACAAAATGCATTCGATTTTCATTGCCAAATGTAAAAAGTAGTGAATGTGACATTATACTTAATAGTGAAAAACTAGAATTTATAAATCAAACAGTTTTCCTGGGAATCACTCTTGACAAAAAACTACAGTGGGGACCCCACATTACATCTCTTGCGGGTCGTCTTAGCTCGGCCGCCTATGCTATTAGAAAGATGAGGCAGCTAGCGGACGTAGAAACAGCTAGACTGGTATATTTTAGTTACTTCCACAGCATCATGTCGTACGGCATTCTGCTGTGGGGACGAGCTGCTGACATTGAATGCATATTTATCTTGCAAAAGCGAGCTGTCAGAGCTATGTACAACTTACGTAGTCGTGAATCTCTTAGGGAACTGTTTAAAAAAATTAATATCATGACCGTACCTTGCCAATTTATTTATGAAAATATCATGTATGTTAGGAAAAACTTACATTTGTTTGAAAAAATATGTGATAGACATAATTATAACACTAGAAATAAAAATAAGATAGCTATCCCGCAGTTTAGATTATCTAAAGTACATACATCTTTCATGGGATATTGTGTCAAATGTTATAATAAAATACCAGACAACATTCTGGAACTAAATGACATGCGGTTTAAAACTCATATAAAAGCCACACTTTGTAAGCAAGCATATTATAAATTAGAAGATTACATTCAAGATAAAAATGCTTGGAAACATGCTGGTCCTGCTCCATAGGACATACTGACAATATCTAATTAATTAACAAATTAAAATTACACCAGAAATAAAATTGTATTCATCTTTTGATTATTTGTTTGTAACTTTGTACCAAAATATAAACCAATTTGTAAATGTGAACACCATGTAGCATTTTAATTGTCACTTTATCCTCATTTGTCTTTGCGATTCTACATGATCTTCGCATGCTTTTACTGTATGTATCAATACATACAAATTGTAATACTATACTTTTTTTAAAAAGAGTAACCATGGAGTTTCTTGCCCGTTCTTCTCCATAGGAAGCTACTTTTGGAATGGGCAACTAGAATCAAACTTAGTTATAATTTTGACGTTCATAAGTGCTTGTAAAGGCCTAAATGAAATAAATGATTTGACTTTGACTTTATTATCAATAGATTTTAAAATAATTATAAAGTTGAGGTTGTTTAAAACTTCTTTAGGTAATGTGAAACAAATCTATTATCAGTGTGAGTTTATCTAAAACAATTAATTGATGGCCCTAGGCCAAGAATTTTCAAGGAGGATTATTTTAGTCAATAGTGTAATAATAGTCTGTTGATAAACAATACATTAGCATTGTATGTTTTGCTGTCATATTTTATTTTTATTTATATTTTCAAGAAATTGATAACAGCTCACTCACTGTAATAATGACGAGTAACTCATTGTAAGATGTTCTCGATCAGAGTAATGTTTATGAGTACAAAACACAATCTAAGGCAGTATAGCATGTTCTGTAAAAACAAACTTGTTTTTTCGTAATCGACTTGTGCAGTGCTAACGACGCATTCATTCAATCAACCATGTGCGTTTGTTTTCATCGCATTTACGTTACACTCAGCTACGCAGTAGCGTACACACATGTTATCAATTGAAAGTCACTTTCCTACCTTCTCTTTGACCCTCCACGTATGCTCTACGCGCTCGGCGCCCTTTATAGGCTCAAGGTGCCGAGGTTTATCAAAACTCAGAGGTAAATCCCAGTCGTCTACGTCCGAAGAAGTATCACTGTCACCCTGACCACTGTTTTTCTCCTCATCTTTGACCGCGAGATAAGGAGGCATTTCTGTCATTTTCACACAGCACTTTGTCACAAATTTGTCAATTTTTACCGCTTAACGGACACAAACGATAAAGGAAAACATTTTCAAAACCTCACAGAATCATGTGCGCGTCCATTTTTCCACCACATGGGAATAAACAATAAATTAAATTTCGTTTCACGCTAGTGTACTACCTGCTGCATTGGCGCGCAGTAATTGGATTTAAGTATGTTGACATATATAAAGATTATTCATGAGTGACGAATACGATTTAAGACATTTTTTTTTGCTCTTTTATTTGCACCTGATTCGAGATTACAAGCAATATTTCTTATCACTGAATTTACGCGAAAAGGAATGTCGTTTGACCGCGTTCAGTCAAGGTAATTATTATCTGTAATAATTAAGTGGCGTTCAGTACGAACTTTATTCTTATTTTCAATGTTGTTTTTTAAATTAGTTTTGCCTCTTCTTCCATCCCTCCTTTATGTATAGTACGTACATATTTGATTAATTCGAGCGCCCTAAATTTCGCTGGTGGGCGCGAAATTTAAAAACTTTAACTGTACCTGGGCCAATTATAAAGCCATGGCCATGGCGCATGGTGGCCCTCACTTGTTTGCCCTGGCATACCTATAATTGAGTAAAAGTTGAATGGCTCTGCCGGTTCAGTAAAATAAAACCATAATATACTACATGAACTCAACCCAAGTTGGTTGCATTTGCATCATGTATTAATCTGTAGGTAGGGTACCCCTGCGCAAGTAACGAACGGGAATTCCCTCTTATTGCCATCGTTCGAACTAGCCGTAAAACTTGAATACGAAATAGGATTACATTTTTTTTGTCTATCAAACAAAAACTTTAACGCCAGTACGATAGTAAGCCAACCATTTTATCGTCCCACTGCTGGACACAGGCCTCCTCTCACACGGAGAAGGATTGAGCGTGGTGATTAACCACGCTTGCACAATGCGGGTTGGTGATTTCAGACTATATAGTCCAGGTATCCTCGAGATGTTTTCCTTTTTATCAGCCATTGGTGTTTAAGGTATACTTGAAAGTAAATACAAACTTAGAAAAGTTTAATTGGTACTTGCCTGACCTGGGATCGAACCCCCACACTCATGCATGAAAGGTTGGTGCTTTACCCACTAGGCCACCACGACTTTATTAATTAAATTGATGTAGCTTACATTTATTTTTGGCACAACTTAAAAAAAAACTGTAAAAGCTCTTTTCCCAGGGGCGTCTCTAGCTCATGTAGCACTCGTGTGCCATCATTATCCTGGCGTCCTGAAAGTCAGGAAAGTGTAGCGTAGGTATGCCGCGCCGGCCGCTTGTAACTTGAACGGGGCTTGGTTACCATCACAAACGCGGAGCGAGCGCGCAAACCTTAAGCTATCATTCTGGGGCCCGATTCTCCTAATTTTACTTAAGCAACATACGATTGACGTTCGACTGCGATCCAATCCCGACTCGATTACGATTGAAACGTATGTGGCACATTCCGCTATTTTTTCTTTGAAATAAACATTTTTATCCTTTTCTGTCATTCAATAATGAATCATTTTGTCTGCAAATGATTGTAGAGCAAACTACCGTATATACCAAAATAGCAGACCAATCGCAAACCAATCGAATGACGTTGGAATACGATTGGTCTTATATTAGTAGCAGAATGCCCGATATGGTTAAAACTGCTATTGCGATCAAATTGCGATTCGATTTTGACATTATTAACTTAGGAGAATCGGGCCCCTGTTTGAAGGTGGTGCAACTGGCTATATGATATACAGATTACGGCTGATGTATCTCGAAGCAGTCTAAAGGACTGCGTTCGAGGATGTCTCCTACATAGACCGATTATTCCATAATATTATTATATGGGTAAATAAAATTATAACAATAATATTTTTTTTGGGATTTATTGTTACTTCGGGTTTATCTAATACAGGGAAAAATAATACAAGCCACTTCATTATAAAAGCACCAAACATTGATAAACATTTTAAATAATTAGTTTGATTAACAGAATTATACACGTTTATAATGGAAAAATATCGTTTAATTATATATACAATATCTATCTAAGAGTTGAGCTAGTGATGCGGGTCACATTTTAACGGCACTGCACACTGTACAAGTCTGGCACTGGACTCCCTCGGGAAGGCACTCTTTGTGGAATGAATGCCTGCAGTTGTAAACCATCAAATCGGAGGCGTTTGACAAGTCCCTAATTATGATCCGACCTTGGCACACGCAACACATGAAGTCATCTGTTACAGATATACCTCTTTGCTGGTTGATGATTAACTTTTGATGTAACTCAAAATAGTTTCGTAAAGTGATCACTTTACATGCTTCTTGAACCGAAAGCTGAAGGTGGTAATCACACATCATCTTTGCTAATGAGTCCTTTAAATCCTTTATTTCACATCCAGATTGTATATTCTGTATTAACATCCTTGGATCAACGTAGTTGCCTATTCTCTTGAGCAACAATGTCACATACTCAGGCTTGTCCACTGTGCGTTTGATGAGGTCTGTCCACAGTTCCTTATCATTATGTTCCTGACAGAAATTGATAGCTTGATTTATGTCTTTTAGTTGCTCTATGATGATTTGCAGAGCTTCCCTGGTATTTCCGATCCTCCCCAGCAGGAACACCATTTCCGGGTAAAATTCATTACTTTGACACACATCCAGAGCTTCTTGGATTGGATAATTATCACTACATTTTAAAAATGGAAGAAGTTTTTCTCTCGCATATTTAGCGTAAAGCCTAACTAATTTTCCATGATACCTGCCATTTGGTTCATGTTTGCTGTAAGCATCTAAGTATTTAAACAGCAGCAGATCGTGATTAGCGAGTTGTTTTTCTACTACTTCTACAGGTACCTTGGTCTTGTCGACCAGTACGGAGATAGCTTTATCACAGTCGAGGGTCATGAGGTCCAGTATCTTGTCGTGGATGACGTTGTACATGTTGTGTTGCGTGATCAGTGTGAACACGTCTTTGTGCTGGAGCGTTAAGTACGTCGTCAGAGCTTTGTCATATTTCTTTTGGTAACAATACAAAAGAGCCAAAGCTTCTAAATAAATATTTTTGTCTACCTCTGTATTTAACAGATGTTCCAAGACTTCCTTTACAATTACGCCAGTCTTGTATAATGCGGGGTTCCATTCTTGTACTAGTTTCAGGAACCCCTGAGAATCTAACTTCAGATATTCGTAAAATATTAATTCGTACATATGAGAGCTCAATGCTTGTTCAGGGGTTTTGGGCACATAGGGGCTAATAGCTCGTAACTGGTTGACTTCAGAAAACTTCAATATTTGCGTCTCCCACAAGACTTTATCATTCTTGCATATTCTTGCGCACAGTATGGCCGCTTCCTCGTACAGCTGTTCGGTCATCAAGTGGTCCAGGTACTGCACCCCCACTGCGACCACAGAATGTTTCGATGTCTTGCCGCCTACCTCTTCAAGAACAGTTATTGCTTTTTCAAATCGACCTTGCTCTGTAAGCCATTTGACTCTATCGTCAATATCGTAAGGACTGGCTACTACTATGTCCTTGGGAGATACTATGAAAAATCGGTTTTCCTCTATAAGCATATCTAAATAATAGTCATTGCAAGAATATTCTTCGTATCCGCGAATATTGAGACAATCTGTTGATACCTCACAAAATTCACAGTCTTTATAATCCGCGACAGTAAGAACTGGCCTTTGGGCCTTACCAGTTTCAGGGTCGCATTCTTTGGGCACTCCTAGCAATACCAACTGATCGTCCAAGGGACCGAGACCACTGATGAAGTAGTCAGTTTGGAATGTGTACACGGGATCCACTAAATACTCAGTGACGTCTCGTGTTTGAAGTTCGATTTGACTTCGTTTTCGTATGACGCATATCCTGATGGTGTCAACCCAGCCAATCATGAGTGTTTTGGGGGCAGGCCAGAGGAGATTGCAACGATAGTCTTCAATGGAGGTCTTTTCCCACTGGATGAGGCCGAGGGAGCAACGTGCCACCAGGTCGTAGACGCGCACGCCCACCTCGCTCGCCCAGGCCACGAAGCGGTCGTGCCACGACATGGCCTGCACGTAGCCTTCGCATTCACACAGCACTGTGCTACGAAGCCGGTTTAAAAATGTTTTCTCATATAGCGTTAATTTGGTGTCACCTGCAAAACAATGAAAAACAAGCCTTAGATTGATTGAAATCTCATGTGTAGGGTAAAACGGATGGGAGTAGGGTGTAGGAAACTACTTCACACAACTGGTTAAAAAAAGCCAATAAATTTGAGAATAAATTAATTATAACTTTTCAAGGATTAGGAGCTTTTAATGAGTTATCTACCTGCCAAGAAGGCTGGTGTCTTTTTTGTAATTATGTTTTAATTAGTTAAATGAGACAGTAACACATTAGATTATAAGTTCCTATCTGTAATGTTAACGATGAATAAATAAACTGGTCCAAAGTGACAACTTTAACAAATTAAGAAGTGCTTATTATAATTTGGTAATGGACTGAAATTAGTTTTTATGTGTATTCAGAAGGGACCAGGGACTATACTACTGAGAGTAGCATATTAGACTAAAGTACAAACTCTTGAGCTTTATGCTACTAACTAGCTTCTGCCAGCGGTTTCACCCGCATCCCGTGGGAACCTCTGCACGAACCCAGATAAAAAGCCTATATCCTTCCTCGATAAATGCGCTATCTAACACCGAAAGAATTGTTCAAATCGGACCAGTAGTTCCTGAGATTAGCTCGTTCAAAAAAACAAACAAACTCTTCAGCTTTATAATATTAGTATAGATAATATAAATGCGCAAGTCCGGTTGTTTGCTACACTTTCTCGCAAAAACGGCTGGACTGATTTGGTTGAAATTTGGTATGTAGGTAGGTGATACTGGATTAAAACATAGGCTATTTTTTATCAACACACAACGCGGGCGAAGCCGCAGGCGGAAGCTCGTAAGATATGTATATAGCTGTTTCCCATACTGAAATCTCAGTCGTTAATAATATAATGAATTACCATTAAATCAAGTGAACACATGTGAATTACATCATTATTATAACCATGCTGTGCAAAGAGAGCACTTTGTTGCATATCATTTACATTTACAATCAGAATCAGGCAACATTGAATATGCTTAAAATTTTTCACTAATACATTTCCCATTACTATTAATAAATGACAGCCACCAACATAACTATTTTTAGAGACATGAAAGTTTTGTTCTCATGTTACTCAGGATATCATTATAGTGACCAAATGCATGGACTATATTGCAGCACAATATGACACCAATTATATTATCAGCTAATTATCAGATTATTTTTTATTTTACTAAATAAACTGGTAAGATTCCTATTAGTTTTTGCATTTGAGTTGCGATAAAATTTACCTGTTAAAAATCTCCTCCCCGAGCCAGACCTGAAGTAAAATGGATCCAAAGCAATAGACTTGATGACCCTGCCCAGGGTGAGGTTGTGAGTGTTGTCGTCCGAGTACAGCCCGTACACCAGCACCTTGCCGTCGTCCGAGCAGCTGGCGATGTAGTCTCCATTCTGATCCACCGAGATTCTGTTCACAGCTATCGCATGAGCCTGTAACTCTTTAGTCTTCCCATCTTGCGATATAGGCACCGTGTTCCCTTCATGGTCCAGTAAATGTATCACTCCCCACTGTGTTCCCAAGCAAATAAACTTAGTGTGCACACAAATACAGCTCACTGCGTCTTTCAATAAGATATTTTGAACATCATTCGCCAGTCTGTCGTATTTCAATTTGGGCTCTTCATCGGGAGGTAAGCTGTCACAGCTTTCCAAATTCACGGCCATGACTGCAATGTTGTTGAGGATAGCTACAGAGTATCACATAATAAATTTTGTAAATAATACTCCTCAATTTTCCTTCCGTGATAAAAGGAATCGTGATTTTTATTGTGATTTCTGACTTTTTGTCATACTAATGTGACAATGACATTTAAATACCAGTGTTGCAAGTAAATTTATTTTTTTGTAAATTAGAGATAAAATTGTAAACAGAAAGACAAGAAGACCTTTGATGTAGATCGATGAATTTTATTTTAATTAAAAAAATGGACTGTTGAAAAGGTAAATAGGAAAATTAAACGATATCTTACACAAATATAATATATCACATCTTAAAAGTGCTGTTTATTAAAATCATAAAATGTATTAGGCTGGTAAGATAAAATTAAGGCGAAAAAATTAAGATAAAATTAAAAAAAAAAACAGCCCGCGCCCCGCGCATTTACAGGAATCGTTTAACTCCATTGTTTAACTCGGGGTGTTAATTCTAATAAACTTTGACAATGGAAAGTAATAACTACATGCGAATAAATATAAAAAAATATGAACAGCACTTGTCTCCTTTTGGGAACAAAGTTCTTACTGTACTTCTAAAGCAGTGGGATAAAGGTAGGTAAATTATGGGTGAAAGAGTAATAAATATCCGCAAATCCATTCAAACTTTTATTTTTGGAATTTTATTATTTTATTAGCTTTTGTTATGTTATTTTAGCTCGTATTAAAAACACCAATGATTATCAGCATCGACAAGTTCCAGCGCGACCTAAGAAAGTGTTAAAGTGAGTACTTTGTCAAACATCTATTTCAGCCTACATCGTGTTATCTATATATTTATTCGTGTTATGGATTAGGTGTAATGACGAATGTTATTTTTTAGCTTCATTGATGACTCTGTTGTTGAACCTCTCTTCACACCATCGCCGATTCTTTCTACTCCTCACGAAAATATACATACTGAACAAGAAACCTTTAATTTTAAAGATGTTATTGAACCGGAAATACCCACTTCTGATCAATTAATCAACCATGTACCAAAAAGTAAAAATGATTCTGTTCTACAAACGATCCCTCTTAATACTGATCTATTACACAACGTTTACAATAAAGATTTGTGCGATGAAAACCCATTAATTAAACTAACTGTAACTGAAACTACAGACACATGTAAAGAAATAAATTGGGATGATATGCTTGACTCTGAACTATTGGATACTATTGCTACTACCAGGGAAATAAACGGTAATAATACTATGCTTGATAAGGGATTTCCTAATGAAAATGTAACTCCAGAAAATAATTCAGGTTTTCGTGAATCACTTACGACTGTAACGGGGCAAAAACGTAAGTTAAAAAATATACAGCCTAAAGTAAAAAAAAATCGAAGTGATAGTACTGTTAAGATAAAACAACAAGTACTAGATAAAACAACAGAAGCTTGCAAACAAGGAAACAAAAAGAATAATTTAAGAAAACAAAAGTATACAAAAGCTGTAAAAAATTGGCTTAATAATCTTGAACCACCTACTGAAGAAATTGGAGACTTAGATAATATAGGTAAGGGTGGTCAATTAGACGTAGAAAATGTTCCACAAAAGACACACAACACAGGCAAACCAATAGTAGTAATCGAGAACACACCGAAGATAAACAAGAAAGTAGTACAAGCGCAGTTAGCCAATAAGGACGGTATCATGAAGTTCAGTAAGCCTCAACAAAATGCACTTGATACCAAAAAAACTAATGAAGACGTAGAAAATAAACCTAAAGAAAAAAAAGTAAAGAAATTCGTAGCTCCTATCAAATCTCAAATACCAGTAAAAGACATAACATATGAAATGCACACGCTTGACGAAGATAATGTTGACGACCACAGAGGAACTCTACATGAGATAAAGAATTTTGATATGATCGCTATATTAATTTATAGGTAGGTATTACCTACCAATATAAATCAAACCATAGACCATGTTGTTATGTAGGTTTGGCTACCAATAATTTCGATTTCCTATAAGGTTTAACTAATTGTCCAAAATAACAATAATATCCATGACATTTGTTGCTTAATTATAATTACTAATGCACTGCTTCATTTGCATGACAATAACGTAAATTAATCTGAATGTTGGGTTTCGAGTGACTTCAACCAGGCCTCCGTCACTCCATGTACTTGCGCGCTATAAGTGCCTACCGTCCAGCCGAGCGGTCTCGGTCCGCCGGCGGATCAAATTCAGTTGCGGTTTTCACAAGCGAAGCGCGCGCACGCCGTTCAATTTTTAACCGACTTCTAATAGTGCTGTTCGTTCGTACGCGCATTACGATGCCGTGTGGTGCCTTATGTGCTGTAACTTTAAAGATTTTTTTATTTTACCTACACACTGATGTATATACCTAATTATGTTTTATCTAGGTTTCTTCTACAGTCAGCACCAATAGGTATATAAAACAAAACAAACTTACAAAAATAATAAAACAAACTTTAAAAAAAGAGAACCGACTTCAAAACACTAAACCGTAAGAAATAATTTATTTTTTGATGTCGGTGCTTTTTCGATTCGTAATTACCAGCTGTTAGCACCAACATAATTACCAGCTGTTAGCACCAACATAAAAAAAAAAAAACAAATTATTTCTTACGGCTTTGTGCCTTATTTGAAGTCGGTTCTCTTTTTTTAAGGCTTTTTTTTTCATTTCTAGTGAACATCTCCGAAGATCATCATCAAACTAAGAAGTATTATACTTATTTTAAAACGTTCTCCTAAATGTAACAAATCCTTTTCTGAAAATCGCATCGATATCGGTTTAGCCAAACGCGAGATTATCGCGCACAAACATACATACCTACAAACCATACAAGTCAAACTTCTCAGTTTGGCCTGTACCTATGTCTAATCACCTCCTTTTTTTAACTTGGTTAAATATTTTATAAATAATAAAATTTTTAACTGCCACATAAAAGTCAGAACATATTCACAGTTCTCAATAACATAGATAAAAAGTTATGTTAATTTAATTTTACCGAAGAGACAGCCCTGCGATAACTGTGGAATCGCGCGGTGCGAAGCAATCACTGCTGTACGCTTGAGCATTTAGGCGCATTTTAGCATACAGTGGTTGTTGATGCGAAGGAGTAGGCAATTATCGTAATAGGTATTGGAAGTTTTCTACTGAGTGAAGTATCTGTAGTAATCTGTGCTTCAACATACGTAGCTATTTTATTTCAGTTATAATTTTTAAAACATTTACTATCATCTTCTGGTGGTTTTGTAGCAATGGTTTCTGTCAGCTTAATAGTCATCACACTGACGGCACGTGCGCTCCTGTCGGCATCATCGTCAATAGTGACGATATGTTCTACTGTTTCAAGGGCGCTGGTCAGAAGATCAAGTAAGTTTCCCTACTTGGAATACTAAATCAGTGATAACTGTGCTATCATCTCTACTGCTGATATTTCAGTCATATGAGTAATTATTAAATTGAACTTTTGGTCTGTAGGGCCTATGCTTATACCAAATATTGTTCTTGTCATTTTAGGGAGGCACTAAAACGTTTACTAGACAACAATACAGTTATTTGTTACGGAGCCCAGAACATCCTTAGTTATCTCACGGTCCACTTACAAATCGACAGAATACATGCTAAGATTTATGATGCTAAGGTAAGTCTTTGTTTACTTAACAAGCTGAGCAGAACAATCTTGACATCATTATCAATATTTGCTAACTGTTTTAAAGATTGGCGCCAGTTTATTGGACCCGGACAATCCCCCGGAGAACTTCTCAGACGTTCAGAAGCTGTTGTCGTTCTCCGCGCAGTACACCATAGCGACGGAGTGCACCCTGCAGAAAGCTGCCTGGTACATGTCTCTGCTGAAACAATGCTGGGCCAAACTGTATACAATGCTGGTGGATGACAATTTGTGGAAAGTCTTCGTGGAGATTGAAATGAAGCTGCTTCCTATTATTGCTGGTAACATGACCAATAACAAATTTCGGCATTGAGTTGAATGACAGATCATTATGTAGTTCGTTTATCATTATGTAGAAAAATAATGCTATCGAAAAAAATATAGGTATGGAGAGTCGAGGCTTAACAATAGACTCGTCCAAACTGAAGTCGATGGAAGAAGTCCTAGTGAACAGAATGAAGGCTGTGGAACAGCAGTGCTACAAGGCGGCCGGCAAGGTGTTCCAGATCAACTCGACCGTGCAGGTGCGCGCCATACTCTACGACGAACTGCAGCTCGACACCAAGTGCAACGTCAAGATACGGGAGACCTTGTGTAAAGGGGCCAAGTCCACGTCTGAGACGATGGTTAGTACTAAAAATGTCTGATTTTATACAGAATATTAGTGAAGCCTCAGTTCACTAATATTCTGTATAAAATCAGTCATTTTTTATCAAAGCATTTTGAAATGAAAGTAGATAGATATGTGTCGGATAGATATTTGTATTTATATTATTGTTATCTAGCTGCGCAGCCTGGTGACTGAGCATCCACTGCCGAAACTCATCTTGGAGTATCGACACTTACATAAGGCTCACGCCACCTTCCTGGCGGGAATCGCTCAGCATATCAAAGATGGAGTTGTTAGACCCACGTGGTGAGTTAAATTGTTTTACATAGGTAGTATAGACGTGCTACATAAATATACCAAACAACTGCCTTCTTTTCCAGGGTCCAAACAGCAGCAGCCACAGGGCGCATCGCATCTAACAACCCAAACCTCCAAGCCATACCGAAAGCCCCCTTCAACTGCGTCATGTTCCCTGAAGCAGGCGATACTGGTAAATATTTTTGGAAACTTTGCCCCATTGTTATCAACCTGAAAGCACAGAAAAGTCTATTTTAGAATTTGTCGTTCGGTGCTTCAATATCAAGTCATCCCGGGTGCCTTAACTGATTAAAACTGGTGTCTCGCAGACAAGGAGCAGCTGATGTTCCGTTCGATCTACGTGTCGCGAGAAGGCTTCAGCCTGTTGGCGGCGGACTTCAAGCACGTGGAGTGCCGCGTGTTCGCGCAGGCGGCCGCCGACGCCGGCCTGCTGCAAGCGCTCGCCGCACACGCCGACCTGTTCAACGTGCTCGCTGCGCAGTGGTAAGGGGCATGTAATATTTTGTATTTTCAGAAAAAGTTCCATTCTGGTCTTTTTTATGTCTTTCAAGCCATCGTCGCTTGAATGATTTAGCTTACTTTTGTGTGTTCTCCAAACTCCATTTTTAGTAGCGTCATGTACATAGGTTCTCTCAACAAAAATTTGTGTGTGCAGGCTGAAGAAGCCCGAGGCTGAGATAGTTCCAGAGGAACGGGAGCGTACGAAGCGGTTGGTATACGCGAGTCTGTACGGAGCCGGCACGCGCAAGCTCATGGAGATACTGGACGTGGACTACCAGCAGGCCTTGCAGGTCGCGGCCAGCTTCAATAGTCAGTACCTTCTGAGTCTTTTGGTGGTAACTTCAACTTTCCTGACTATTAATTTATCTTGTTGGGTTTCTGTTAGGAACGTTTCCGTCGCTGAAGTCGTTCGGGCGCGGTGTGGTGCGGCGGTGCGAGGCGTCGGGCGGACGGCTGGCAACGCTTTGTGGAAGGGTCCGGCGGTTCGCTAACATCGCCAGCGAGGACTTCGCCCAGAAGTCACACGCTGAACGACAGGCTGTCAACTTTGTTGTGCAAGGTTCCCTTTTTTCTCAGAAAATCACAGATGTACACACCTATGCTCTTAAAACATTATTTGTTCGACTACCAGGTTCGGCAGCAGACTTGTGCAAGTTAGCAATGATACTGACTGAAGAGCAACTGCGCAGCTGCTCACCGCCGGTGGAAGCATATCTCATGTTGCAGATACATGACGAGCTTGTGTGGGAAGTGAACGATCTGCATGTGGACAGGGCTACTGGTAAGTCCCAAGACATCTGACTGAAAGGTCCTAATAGTGGAAGAATTGAAGTTATATAAGTATTATTTAAATTTCAGCAATAATAAAACAAGTCATGGAAGGTTGCGGGCAGCAGTGCGGTATGACAGTGCCGCTGCCGGTCTCTATTAGTGTTGGCAAGGACTGGGGCAGCATGCAGAGTCTTGATAACTAACCTAGATAATGTACTGATTTGTTGATAGATTTCGTTACTGAAATAAAAACTGCCCTTAAAGTTTATTTGTAATTTCTAGTATAGTACACCTATCTCATTACCATTTCTACTTTAAAAACCACGATATAAACTTCATCGTCTGCTTTTCCCAACTACGTACTCCGGACGGGTCTAGCCGAGTATTATGAGTAGCCAGTAGCCACGAGCCACTCCAACCATCCTGAGCTTCGTTATTGTATGGTGCATAAAATATGAGAATTATGTCAGTAAAGGACAAAATATTTTAAATATAATAGAGCATAAACAACATATCAATGATGCCCTGAATTCCCAGTTCGTTATCATATGTAGGACAGTATAGTCACACAGCCGTATATTATAATAGTAGGTAATATGTGAGATGGCTGCCCGTTGGTCTAGTAATCGCCAAATACGTATGTACACTTGTATAAGTGTGGACTTTTGGAGTTCGATTCCCAAGCTGGACTGAAAGAATGAATAGAGAGTAGTAAATAAGAGTTTACTTAAGCAAGTTAGTACATAGGGGTAGTACAAAAGGGTGTACCTACAGCAGGGGAGTATAAGGAAGTAGGTAAATACCTACCTAATAGAGAACATAAGGAAGTGCATAGCTAAGGTTGTATGAATGAGGAGTACATAAGGTATACTAATCCCGATTATCAAAAGCATTATATATTCTGTCCGGGTAGGGAATGAAGTTTAGCCGGGACACGGGTGAAACCGCGGGGTACCTAACAGATAAAATCATGTTGCAACTTAGATAAATTCGCTATTTAAATAACAGCGTCCTTGGTTTATGTCCTAGATTATAGTTCATTTCATATAATTTGAAATTGCGAGTGCGCATTATTTTATCACATTATTTAAGTAATATTTCAAACCAATAAAATGTTATAATGTAGTCTATTCATAAAGCCATCGATCGCTACACCACTTGACAGACAGTTGTCAAACTGACTGCTAACGTGACGTGCGTGAGTGACCTGCAGCACGTAAACAAACAACTTTTACCGCAATAATATTTATTTTATTTTATGTATTAATTAAGTGAACAAGTGAGATTCGGCAGAGTTCGGAGATCAGTGCGGAAACATTGTCCCAGACATGTCGAACGTTGAAAAACCTCAAAAGGGAATTACAGACCGAAATAGATCAAAAGTTGAGACACGATTTGTCTGCAAACCTCTCGATTGTTATAGTGAAGTAATGCTTTTCTTAGAAAATCCACCACCTTGGAGAACTTTATGTAAAGAATTGACACCGCATAGTGACCAAGTAATACGAAATATAGAAATAAATAGACATTCCCTTTATCGTACACTCGAAAAGCCCGAAAATTTCTGTCATTTTGATCCAGATGCAGATGAAGTCAAACGACACGACTCTAAAGACTTACCCAAGACATTGCTATGCCATGACATGGCCAACGGCTATCACGACGATAGGTAAATATTAATTCAATGTTAAAAACTACATTGTTTTGTTACTTTCATAGTTCAGTTTTAACTTTATAATAAAGTACAGGTGAATTGTCTTTTTGAAAGTAAAATTACCACCAAAAGTGACAAATTTGAAATTATATTTTCAGTATAATTGAGGGAACCAGTCAATTTGATGCATACACATTCTACAACTGGGCTGCCATTGACATATTCTGTTACTTCAGTCACCACTTGGTGACTATACCACCGGTCGGGTGGATCAATGTTGGTCATGCCCATGGGGTGAAAGTTATTGGTATGTCTTATTTACTACTAAATACTTTTTGGAGATAAGCTACTTGACCACAAAATTAAATCACACTTTAATTAATAACAGTTTAAGTAATGAGGTTAATTGGAAGTGGAATTATGATAAAATGACCTGTTTAGATTTTAGTTATTAACCTGATCCCCCATCTAGAACAAGCAACAAACCTCATATATATTGAATGATGCTAACTATCACTAACAGGTACTATAATTTCGGAGTGGGCAGAGGGCATCACATTTTGGGACGAGGTGTTAGCATCCGAGGCACAATATCGGACTGTAGCTAATGCGCTGGTGGCCATTGCCAAGACCCTGAAATTTGATGGATATCTACTTAATGTTGAAAACAAGGTTTTGTTTTTTTTTTTTAATTTAGAAGTTACAAATTGTGCACCTGTGTGTGTGACCAATATCAAGACAACAATGTACATAACTACATAATGAAGATTTTCTGTGTGCTATGTTGGAACATTGAATGCTTGGTATTTGTTTGACTGTTTGTAGCTGCTCCACAGGTGAACAAGCCAGACATGCTGCTGCAGTTTGTGCGCTACCTGCACCGGCTGGTGCACGAGGAGCTGCCTCATGGCACGCTCATCTGGTACGACAGCGTCACCGTGCAGGGCAACCTCAACTGGCAGAACAGCCTCAATGATAAGAATAAGTCAGTCTTTGTGCCTTTTCCAACTTTAACATTTACATATGCTTGAGCACTATACATACATGAGAATAGTCGCCATAGTCGATAATTGGAAGCATCATAATCATCAGAATAAAGTTAATGACAATGATTGTTATTAACTTTTTTCTGTTGACTGTAGATACAGGAAAAAGTCTTGCACATATTGTTATCTTCGTCAGTGAACCGATAAGAGGCAACGCAATCATATCGGCGTGATAACTCCACAACAATAACAATACATTGTAAATAGCTGCAAGCCCTCATTTCGTAACACTATTATCACTTTAAAAAGTTGTAGAAACATCGTTTATTCATATTTGTCACATAGAAAGTGGCATAGTTATGCATCTTGGATGATTTACTTCCTATTTATATTCATCGTTGTCGCATCCAATTAGAGAAAATAATATCGATCAAACTGTTAAACGACGTATAGACGTGCGATCCCAATTAAATTACCTACCATTGACGTACGAGTAGTTTAAACTCTTAATCTTGTATTGTTACAATCCAATGATCATAGAAATAAGCTATTTAGTTATTAGGTGCTATGTAGTTCATATTACGTACTACTCTAGTAATTGAATGGCTGGAATGTAAAGTGTCGCTGTCGGTTGTAGGGTGTTCTTCGACGCGTGCGACGGGTTCTTCACGAACTACTCGTGGTCGGTGGAGGACGTGAAGGCGAGCGCCGAGCAGGCGGGCGGCCGCCTCACCGACCTCTTCGTCGGCGTCGACGTCTGGGGACGCAACTTCTTCGGTGGCGGACAGTTCAACACGCAGTCGGTAACATAACGTCACTTACTTCTCACATTGTAGGCTTTTACGCTCGCAGTCAGCCTAGCAAATACGATTCAGTTGACTGAAGTCGCGACGCGCTTCCCTCAGGCAATAAAGGTGGTTCACGCGATGGGCTGCTCGATAGCGCTGTTCGCGCCCGCGTGGACGCACGAGGCGCTGGTGGCCGACAAGCCCGACCAGAACAACGTGGTCTTGGCCGAGGAGCTGAGCCCCTACAAGAAGTACCTCCTGCGCGACCGCGCCTTCTGGGGCAGCATCTGGCCATTCCTGAACACGCGCGTGCCCTGCCACTTGCCCTTCCAGACTTCCTTCTGCCGAGGACAGGGCAACAAGCGCTGCCTCTACGGCGAGGTACGTATGCGAGTCGCGAGCGCCGCCGCGAGCCGGCGCTGGCGGCTCCACTCAGCCGGTGTGTCGCCAGGTGCTGAGTCCGTCGCCGTGGTACAACCTGCGCCACCAGCAGTACCAGCCCAACTCCGCGCACGGCCCGCACGGCTACCTGCTCACGTCGGTGGACCAGCTGGCCAAGGTGCAGCGCCAGGCGCAGTACAAGGACAAGAAGGGCATCATCCGCGTGCGCGCCTCCTTCCAGCAGAGCCGCCACGAGCTGCACACCGTCAGCAGGGAGGCCGCCCAGCACATCAACGCCGGCCAGTCCGACCCCGAGCCCAGCGCCGACAGCTCGCGCCGCGCCGACGACACCTCCTCCGACACCGGCTCCGAGTCCGACTACAAGACTCAGGTCAGAAATAAAGTGAAGGCCTTGAAAGACATGTTCAAACAGAAAACCACGAGAATCATGAGTCCGGACGAGGCGAGCACGGCGCAGCCGCGCGACGGCGCCAGGTCGAGCGCGGCCTCCAGCGTGGGCTCCAGCACGGCGGCCAGCCAGGCCGACCTGTCCATGGTGCAGATGTCGGTGAACCTGCGCCTGGGCCAGAGCGACAAGTCGCGCTACTGCCTGGGCTACGTGCGCGACGAGCGCGAGTGCCTGGAGCTGTACCACTACGACTGCTTCACGGGCGGCGCCTGCCTCAAGGTGTCGCCGTCCGACAAGATGTGCACGGAGCACCGCATGACGCGGCTGCTGTACTGCGACTTCCCGTGCGCGGAGGCGCTGGTGGTGTGCGTGGTGACGAAGCGGCTGAGCCAGTACGCCGAGCAGACGCTGAACGTGCGGCTGGCGATGCGCAACGCGGCGGGCGAGGAGCTGTGCGTGGTGCTGACGGGGCGCGCGCTGGCGCAGACGGCGCGGCTGGACGCGCGCGCGGCCGGCATCAAGCACGTGTACCCCACCGCCCGCGCCGCGCTGGCCGAGCTGCGCGCCTACCTGCTGCTCGCGCAGCCCGGCTTCTACGTGCCCATCGACAACCTCTTCGGCTGGACCGTCAGGTCAGTAGCCTAGCGCCGAGGACTGCTTATCATGTTATTATTATCCTATATTCGCGATTCGCTACTATCGTGTGTGAGTGCGGAGTGTGCTATGTGCTGGTCAGCTGACGCAGTGGTTGCGCAGGTACTACGAGGTGCCGGTGCCGGGCTCGCGCGTCATGGCCATCAACCTGCGCACGGGGCTGCCGCAGGGCGGCATCCTGCTGGGACACCTCGGCATCTGCCACAAAACGTGAGTCACGCCTGTCTTGCCCTCACCAAAAATTCATTTAATAAATAATAGTAAGTAGGTAAGTTCACATTAAATATAAGTTCAAGTTCTAAATGTTACAGCCAACCAAATTTACCATAGCTTTATTAGGTGTCACGAAAACTTTTGGCAAAATGGGCAGACTACTTTCTTGGTTGACTGTAAGATATGCTTAAAAATAAAAACCTGAAGCCCGGTTCATCGGCGGAATAAAGATTCTGAAGCTGCTCTTGTATCTACATGTTAATCCTCCACATCAATGTTATCATTTACTGAATCTGTGATTCCGTACGTCAGAAGAATATTTTCCAACGCAAAAAATGAGGAACAAGGTCTCAAAAAAGGTTTAACTGTCAAAATAATTACGGAAACAAAATTTTAGCAGAACTGACAAGAATTGGATGGAAACAGTTTTAAGCGGTGTGCCATCGAAAGCGAACTGTATAGATGTGACGGTGGGCGCGGAGCCCGAGCCCGAGCCCGCGCCGCCGACCCGCTGGTACCCCGAGCGCTGCGCCCTGCAGTAGCCGCGGCCCTTGTGCGAACACTCCCCTAGTTGTAATTACGTACTACTAATTAAATTATATTTTGTATATCGAGTTCATTTTACTTCTACATTTATGATACTGAATGTATATACCAATGTATTAATTTATGATCCTGTAATCATGCCAAATTCAGATTTAAGTCTTTTGTAAAATCTATACTTAAAGGTTTGACTGCTAAACGTCGTCGACGGTAAACTGTGTAAGTCTCAACTCTATAAAATCATTAGGTACGTCGTGTGTTAGTTTACATATTATATCAAGCCATGCTATTTATTCGTTTTTATTATTACACTATTACACTACTGAGTGGTCGATAATGTCACATGTCACAGTAATGTAGATCTACGATTTCATTCTTGGGAAACTTGCTCCATCCATGTGGTATAGTAGTACAAAGCGTCGAACTCCTGTTGTTTTGTATTAGCAACTTGACAGAGTGCACCTTTATGTAGTTTTTCGTAAGTTGTATCAAAATAAGTATTCCTCGTAAGTAGATAATGTGTTTTTGCTTACGATGTTGTACTAGATAATCTGTAATAGAGTATTGTTGTGTATGTCACAGGTCTGAGGCGTGGAACAGCGTGACGTCAGCTCGACACGACTCCGCATTCACCGACTAGTTCTGCTCGCATTACATATTCCTGGATAATTAAATATTTAGCCACATCTTATCATTGCTAATCTTTACAAAAAATAATTACTATAGTATATACTATTTTTTGAAATATTATATTATGTACAAATGAATGATTAATATATTAAAATTGTTATCAATACTTGTTTTTCATTTTGAGTAAATCCGCCCAAAAACATGTTCAGAAAGCAGCCATCAGCCCATCAATAAATACATCTTAGTGCGTTTATGCGAAGAAGTCAATTCAAAAACTTGTTGTAACCACAGGTTCTAACGATATCTGCCACGACCGAAATTATTTTGTAATTATGAGGATTGCGATCATATCGGGCTCTATCTATAGCTATGCTCATTGCTTGCTACCTGTTAGCGATAAGGGACAACTGTCTGGTCAGTGGGAAGCTCCTCATAACATGACGCATATGCAGGGTGATACGAGCTATGAAAATCTTATTCAAATGCAGCTGAGTACCAACGTTTTACATGCAGCTACTGCATGTCTATCTGACCTCCTTTATTTATTCCCTATACACCCGATAATGATAGATAATGGCAATACCTAGCACGTATAATCCTCAACCTTCCACGTATTAATATCGGTCAAACTGGAGCATGTGTTATGTAAAACTGTTGAGATAAACGCACTCCGGGGCCTGATAGGCTGTGCCTCTTTCATGACCATCAGTAAGTACTGGCTCGTCGTAGACATTGTTTCAACGCATACATACTCGTAATACGTAAGTCTATAATATTTACTGCATAATATCTTCATGTAAATATCATCTATTTCTAAATGTGTAAAAATTTCGGCCCAGTCGACTGTTATTGAAGCTACAGAGATCAGCCAGCTGTCAAGGTACACAAGCGTTTGCGAAGACACAGGTGCACTCCCTATTCCTTCACTCTCATAGCCCGATGGGACGGCAATCCGACACGACCGGAGAGAGATGAGTCGTAGCACTGACATTTTCGTGGTCTCGGATGTATCAATCACCAGACACCGGGCTGCATAGGGAATGTTTCTTATAACCCACAAAGCGATTTAAGCCCGACCCGAGGGGTTATTCCCGCTCGGTAACACCCTTTCGTGAACACTGTTGACGATCGGGAAAAAGATCTAACATAATCCATTAAAACATTTAAAAAATCCAAAAAACAAAAACCAGCATTCATGGACACTGCGAACGAACGAAACTTTTTTCCCGATCGTCAACAGTGTTGACGACAGGAACGAAAGGCGTTACCGAAAGGTAATTACCCGAAATAATAAGTAGCGTTCGTCAACACTGTGAACGAACGAAACTTTTTTTCCCGATCGTCCACAGTGTTGGCGAAAGGGTGTTACCGAGCGGGAATAACCCGACCCGAGAATCGACCCCAGAGAGCCCCTGCACAGCAATTGCGCTAAGCGCCTTCTAAACTATAGGGGCAGTTTTTCTAAATGTGTGATTGTGACGTTTGATGACTACGAATCCTATTCTTAGTTACGTGACTATTTTGTTGTATCAAAAGGCCGTAGACCTTTACAAGTTGTAGACAAGGTCATTTACTGCATACATACTAGATATTTAGATTAGAACGCAATAACTATGTTAGAGTCCCACGGATTGATGGACGAGGGAACTAAAACAATTTGCCTTGCGGGAAATAGAGGGCGGTGATGTGGTGCACCATTGTGACACACGCTAAATACTTGCAGTTTCTTTCTCACTTATGTCGTTTCTCATCGATTTGTGATGGTAGGGGTCAAGGCTGTATTTTTTGCCGACCATATTTAAAAAATCATTAAAATCATTGTTCGCAGAATCGCAGCAGTTACGGACGTAAGCATGAATAATGATGTAAAAACTATGAGAAGTAGGTTATACAATCAAAATAGTATTTGCAGGTATTTACCTATTCGTGCTCATGACATCACTGAGGAGTCGTTGAACTCGCAAAGACCAAACATAGAAAAACACACATTATATTAAATCTATCGTCATAAATTGTTGAAACAACATATGAACTTCCTGCTTGGGGTTTTTCTTGAGGTCAGTAAAATCTAACGCCCTATATAAAATACGGTCATTCAGTCATCAGGCGCGGAACGGTGCACAGATTCTGAAGCAACCTGAAGAACTGCGTAGGTTGTCAAAGATATCTGCATACCATACACTCTAGTGGGATTAGCATTTGCTTTATACTCGATACAAACGGTGTGACCTGATCGACCAACCCCTGCAACGAGCTGCGAGCATTTTATATTAGGTAAGTGCATAACGAGGCTGTAGCTCTAGTCTCGTCTCCGCGGAAGTTGCAGTCTGCATAGGAACTATAGCGGTTGAATGTGGTTGCTTCGAATGTTGGTCAAGCAAGGACGCTGAAAGTGAAAACTAACCACATAAATATAGAAGCACTACTGAATTGTTTTGCGATAAATTTTTTCACCTTAAGGATCTGACGTGGACGAATTATGTAACTTTTTAAGCTGATGTCAGCTAGCTGCTTCTGCTTACAAGTGGGGTAGTGATTATTGCATGATTGAGGGGAACTATGTGGGGCCGATGAACCGGCTTACAGCCGCGGCCGGCACGTGTCGGCTATTACGATTTACATTATTTACGATTATCAATGTAATGTTTACGCTACACTGGGGGATTTGGACGCGCTTAATAACTGTTTTTTTTAATGTGTTTCAATGCTTGTCGGTGTCCCGCAGTTTTCTTTTCTCAGTAAATTCATTGATGCTGATGCAAGAAAGTTATAATAACTCATTTGATTAGACAAAGAGGCTTCAGCACTGTAGACCCCAGTATAAAACAATAAGTACATGAAGTAATTGTTTGCCTACGTTTATATCCTTTAAGGTGACCACATGATAAGATAAAACATTCCTATTTCTGATGTCCCAGTCACAATATAAATTACATTGTTTACCTAAGTTAATGGATTAGTTACTTATTTGTACAAAACAATTCAACTCGTTAATTATTTCCGCCTTAACAATACGAAGACAGAACCAAACAAGTCGTGGTAGTTTTAATTAATTCAATGCAGACATTTCAACAGCCTGCTCGTATTTTTGTGGCTGCTGCCTCTGAAGACAGGTAAGCCTCCAATTTCTTTAAAAGTTTGTGCATCTGCAGTGCATAATTCGAATTGACAGTACGTGCGTCCTACTCATCGTGTTGTACAACTCTTTTGTGATTATTTTAACAAAAATATGTAGATGAATTTCACTGAAAATTGAATAGATATGATTTAGAAATTGTTATCCTACCCATATTTATTTATGCGTTCATAGAGGGTGGGTTCCGGCCTGATGTGCAGTGTGCGTTATTCACAATATTTTGTCGTTATACCTGACACGATCTAAAAGTCACGAATAAAAATAATAAAAATGTAGGTAGGTAATAGAGAATTATTGACAATGCACTCGCTAATTCTAGCTTGAAGGTCACACATTGAGACGAGACGTTTGGAGTTCGTGAACTGGGAGTGCTAATTATGACTTAAGCGCGTATTTTTTGTTATTTGTCGTGTGTTACGTTCAAGGTGGGGGCATTGACCGGCGGCGATATCTCGCGGAATTAGGTGAGCTGATATCACTCACTAACTGGAAACAGGTACTCAAAGATATTGAGATGTTAAACAATAAATAACAAATAACAATACATCTGTTGTTTTGTGATCATTGTGTGTTTTACTTGTACCTAGGTTTTGCTTTTTAACAGATTTAGCCATAGAAATGACCAAATGTTAAGTTGGTACCTAGGTATAACATTTCCGTTAGTGAATATTTTGTGCATTCGTTTGTTTCGTTAGTGTTAATTTGTTCGTTAGACTTTAATGTGAGTAGGTATGTGTAACAAATTAAATAAGATAACGAGTATTTGTATCGACGTATGTATATAGAAACGAACGTAAAACACGAATGCATTTTATTAAAAACCCGTTGATTAACGTTTAGAGGTCGTTTTTTGCAGTCGACCTCCACCGTTTGTGCATTCAAAATTTTACTACCTAATTTAATTTTTAATTTTTTTAATTTTATTACACAGTTCTGGTGTAGGAAACTACCCTTAGAGAAGTACAGCAAAGTCTCACGTTTTCAGAGAGGATGTCAATCTCCCTGGGTGCATGTGCGAGCTCGGGCGCGGCGGGCGCGACCGTGGCGGCTGCTCTGCAGTTCTTTGCGGCCGCGCAGTGTCTGCTCAACGAGCCCTACCCCAGGCAGGCTGATGTCACTGGTAAGCTCAGCTCTTATACCGTCACTCAGTATATAGCAATATATTGCTAACTATTATAATAGTTATGTGGCGGTTTTTTGTGTAGCAAGTGCTGGTTAAGAGAAAATTTTTGAACCTCGTGTTGCTGCTTCACTTTTAAATACTTAACATCCTTATGGTGTATCGGAAATAATTCATAGAAAAAAAAACAACTAACAGTTGCAGACAGGCTTGCATTTTTCTGCAGTAAAACTAGTAACTATTTAGTCATCTGTGGTAAAACAATCTATTACTTATATAAACTTGGCGGCGTTGTGTTGCAGACGGGGCGCACTTCGACTTCATCGTGGTGGGCGGCGGCAGCGCGGGCGCAGCGCTGGCGGCGCGCCTGGCCGAGCTGCCGCACTACGACGTGCTGCTCCTCGAGGCCGGGCCCGACCCGCCGACCGAGAGCATCGTCAGTACACACGAGTTTTTATTGCATTCTGCGTTTTTTGACTGGCTTATGTTAATTTTATTTATTTATCTAAATCAGGCATCTAAGGCCCATAGAAAATAGGCTATATAAATAAACACTACATAAAGTACATACATTTTAAGTGTTAACAACTTAATTAAAAGCATTACATATGTAGAGGCACGATCAATGATTACAGAGTAAGATGTTATTATTCGGTTTTTCAGGTCCCAGGTCTCAGAGAATCCCTCAAAGGATCGCGTTACGACTGGAACTTCACGACCGTGGACGACGGCTACTCGAGCCAGGAGCTAGAGGGGCATCACCAGAAGCAGCCGCGCGGACGCATGCTGGGCGGCAGCGGCTCGCTCAACGACATGGTGTACGCGCGCGGACACCCCGTGGACTACGAGGAGTGGGCGCGCGCCGCCGGCAGCGCCTGGAACTGGACCAACGTGCTGCCCTACTTCATGCGCACCGAGCGCATGACGGACGCGCGCATCGTCAACAACACCGAGCTCATGCAGTTCCACGGCACGCGCGGCGAGATCGAGGTGTCCGGCGCCGCCGCCACCGACGCGCCCAACACCAAGCTGCTCAACGCCTTCCGGGAGCTGGGCTTCAAGCTAGTCGACGACATGACCTACCCTTACAGCATAGGAGCCGGCAGGTTCTCGCACACCATCAGGAGTGGGCGGAGGGACAGCTCGCTTACTGCTCTACTGAATAAAGTTCACAACAACAATCTTCACGTGCTAAAAAACACGCTAGTGACGAAAATCTTGATCGAAAACAACACTGCTGTTGGTGTGCAAGCACTGTCTGACGGGAAAGAGTTATTCTTTTATGCGGATAAGGAAGTCATTCTATCTGCCGGTACTTTTAATACACCAAAGTTGTTGTTGCTGTCGGGCATCGGGCCGAAAGAGGTCCTAGCTGAATTTGAAATTGAGGCCGTTCAAGATTTGCCCGTCGGAGAGGGTCTGCAGGACCACGTTATGGTGATAAATTTTTTAGCTGCAGAAAACGGCACATGCGAGCGCAATGAGCGCGCCCAGGCTTTCGATGTCATCAAATACCTGTACGACCGCACAGGGTTCTTGTCTTATTCAGACAGCATCGGCGTGTACATGCCACAGAATAACAAAGACCCCCACGTGCCGTACTTCGCCATCTATCCCTCCTGTGTACCGCAGGCGCTTATCACTCAACAGCAATGCACAAGTATACTGGGCTACACGAACGAGACCTGTGTGAAGCTCGTCAAGGAGAACGAACAGCACGAGATCATAGTGCTCCCGGTGGTGTTACTGAAGCCCCGTTCGCGGGGCAAGGTGACCTTGCACTCTACTGACCCCACGCAGAACCCAAAGATCTGGTCCGGTACTTTCAGTGATCCAGCAGACTTGGATGAGTTTCCCGACGCGATCCAAATGGCGCTGTCTCTGATGAACACGACGTACTTCCGCGAGAAGGCGGC
Source organism: Helicoverpa zea x Helicoverpa armigera (assembly GCA_033682625.1). Lineage (NCBI taxonomy): Eukaryota > Metazoa > Arthropoda > Insecta > Lepidoptera > Noctuidae > Helicoverpa > Helicoverpa zea x Helicoverpa armigera. The sequence goes on along the minus strand of JAWIIS010000004.1, from coordinate 11,992,108 downwards.
GCACGTGGTGGACATAACCCCGGCGGCGTGCGCGTGCGAGGAGGGCGCGGCGCGGCTGGCGTGCGCGGCGCGGGCGGCGGCGCTGCCGGCGTGGCACGCGGTGGGCACGGCGGCGCTGGGCGCGGTGCTGGACGGGCGGCTGCGCGTGCGCGGGCTGGCGGGGCTGCGCGTGGCGGACGCCAGCGTCATGCCGGCGGTGGTGCGCGGGAACACCAACGCGCCCGTCGTCATGCTCGCGGAGAAGGCTGCCGACTTCATCAAGGAAGATCACCAGATCTACGTTTGATGCGTTAACATTTACGCCTTGATTATTCTATCAAGTTGATTCCATGCTCAACTCAATTGACATATGTATTAGCTTTTAAGTGACTCTGATTTTTTATTTTCTTTTTGACATAATTACTTTTGTTTAATCAATTTGTGAATTTATGTGGTACCTACCTTGCGTGATTCGACATGTACTTAATTATTTTTCTTGAAACTTCTGTTAGAATAATCTTTTTATTTTAGGATATGGTTTTCATGGTTTGACATTAAGTATTAATAGATTTACTTTTTATTTAATTTTTTGCTACGTGTACCTACAGCTACGAAATGTACCTGTCCCACACATTGTAATTGTGTACCTACTGTAACGATAGATTTGTGAACTATCAGCTCCGCTGTTGAACAAAACTAATGTTTCCAATCTTTCGTTACACAGTACAAATGAATTCAGAAGGTTGACACGACTTTCTAAATACCTGCGCCTGAGTGTTGTCTGTCTGCACTTAGCAGTATTTTAAGACCCAGTGACTAGAAATCTATACATGTAAAAGTTTTAAAAACATTTAATAATATGTAACATGTAATGTTTTTATTATGTACTACCTTGTGTAACTCAACCTTCTGAACAATGTGTTATATTATGTATGCTTTTATTTGAATAAATAAACAGTATGTACTAAATACGTCGGTGTTATGATTGATACTTTCGAACGGTTACATCAGTGCACTGGCAACACTGAGTGTCAGGATGTGAGTTGATGTCTCGTTACGTCATAATCGAGTTTATATCGATAGCACAAGCTGGGGAAGCTCGTTACTAGTGAGATAGATATCGATTAGCTAACCTCACTAGTACGTAACTCATCTGCAGATTAAATTGTATTTGAGGAAGTTCGTTACATTAGTGGTGTGAAAAACTACCAACATAGTAGATACTTTTTAGTCTTTGTTACTAAACCACGAATGGTGATTGATAAGCATCACGCGCTTAATTAAAGGACTGCTGTGCTTGGACCAGCATAACTATTAAATTGGTACCTACATTAAAAAAAAAATTATATGTATCTCATTGTCAGTAGGTAGGTCCACGTTAACCATGATATATAGGTAAGTATATTTATGTGATTATTGTATTATAATGACATCAAGGAAATATTGAGTATAAGTTATGCTTAGATTAATTAGTTTTTTGAGTTCTCCAATCTCCATAATTATGAGGGTAAGGCGCAAACTTGGCTATAGGTAGTGAGCAAACCAACAGAGAAAATTGTAGATGTTACATGTCAATCAATTGCCACTTAGTATTCTAAGGCGTAATTAATTAAGCATATTCAAATGTGATTACGTTACGTAGGCTAATTGTTACAGACTAGTAAGGTTATCGTTTCTCCCCATCAAAGGCGCGGGAATGCACCGCGGTGTAACGCTAACGTAATCCGACGCGTTACGGTGTCGCACGATTCATGACTGATGACACTGTAATAGCAATTATTGCGTTATTACAGCTATTGTGTATTGTGATGTAATGTTTTTAGGACTAATTTAGCACTAGAATTTCGGGTCAGCAAGTAGGTACCTAAAACTCTTATACCTGTTGAAAGTCACAATCAATAGTCTACTTCCTCCTGGCTTGTTCCCAATTTTATTTGGGGTCGGCGCAATATGTCATCCTCTTCCATTTTCCCCTGTCACTCGTCATACTGACACTCACTCCCTTACCATTCATGTCATCTTTCAGGCAATCCATTCAGCTTAGTCACAATCAATAGTAGTAATTGGATATTGCAAATGTTAAAATTCAGCTTATAGTATAATAGGAACTAAGTACTCAGTAATGTATAAAATAAACAGTATTAAAGTCGTAAACAAAACCGGACATATAAATCACGATTCACGAGCAGCCTCAAATGGTGAAAGAAAACGTTCGTTCGCGAGGAAACGCATGCTAACCGAATAATATCGGGAAATGTCGGAATGTGGCGCTCTCGGTCACGCGAACTGCGAGTGACGCCTCACCAGGACCTGCGCATACGCTGACACGACGCGGCGACGCGCACTTGTAAAGCTCGAATTACCTACGTTTAAAGTTAGGGGATAAACAGCTGACTTCTAAAGAAACTCCAAAAAAATTACCACAAACATCCGACACCACTGTACCCTTCAAGTGTGCATCGCACGCAGGTGCAAGCTGCGCACGCGCCCCTCTCACATGTTCCGGTGAGGGCGGAAGTTTAGGTTGGTGTTCAGACAGCTGATTGTAACTGTTTCTTTTCTGTTGTAAGCGAAGGAAATCAGTGGGTTGGTCAGACAGTCTTGAGTCTATTGGCCCCACGGAGGAGAAAAGATTGGCCCACATTGCAATAAGCAAGGGATTCTGTCTGTTAAAAATGCTTATTTTTTTGCTCATAAATTGTCAGGCTCTTTGCATTGCTGTAAGCTATTGGTTTTCTTTGGGTGTCTCCTGTAAGTTTTCTAGTTTTGTTTGTGACATGACATTTAATAGGCTACTGGACTTATGTAGCTGAACATTTATATAAGCTAGGTATGTGTGTTAGTGAACTCACTACATGACTTTAGTAAATGATTCACAATTAAGTGAAGGCATTTAATATTACACAATTTCTATATGAATGTTTTGGCTACAAAGAAAACATTTACTTTCCTATGTGCATTGCTGCCAAAACTTTTTATTCTGCTATCACTATTAGCAAATACGTTTTTATGGCGAAGATTCTTCATGTATTGATGTGTATTGATATGTCCATTAGCTTAGTGCATAAGTTCTCACAGGTAACAAAGTATTATGACAATAGTGAGGTGGGAAGCTTACCGTTACAGCGCATCATGTGTTTCCGCGCGGGGCTGCCGACTGCAAGCTCACAGACAACATGGCGCATTACCATTACTGCTGCGACTGATCACTATTGTCTCCGAACAAATGTTTCCTCCTGGGAAACATGCGGACTTATACTTGAACATTGTTAACTGTTATGTTTGAATTGCTGCTATAAGGGCAGAGAAACGGTACTTTCTTTAATTGTAGAAAAAACAAATGTGAATCTGTAGATACATTCTTACCTATATTTAATTCATTTGTCATTATTATGTACCAATTTTTGTCTACATACTGTTGGCGTGCTGATGGACAGTGCCTCTGTAATTACTCGCCGAACGCATGCATCACACGTGAGCTGCAGTGGTCGGCTTCAGCCGGCCAGCGCCAGCGCTTCCGTGAGACGCTTTCTCCTGCGCCCGCGCACCTCATCTGCTATCCTATAGCTTTCAGGGATGATCAGAAAATGCAATTTATCCTATCAAGTTTGTGAAAATTTTTAAAGCATACTTAAATATTCAACCATTTCATGGTAGTTGAACATAGCCATGAATGGTACCACTTATCGCATTTTCGGTTGATTGTGCTTTTATTTAGGATCTGAGAGTGATCTCGCCTACGCTAATGCGCATAGTGGCGCGAACACATGGCGCGACGCCGAATCTGTTATCAATGAGCTATGGACAACAACATCAGCAGACAGGTGCGCGACTTTCACCGCGCGCCTCAGTCGCCGCCTGGAGCCGAGCGCCGCGCACGCGCACACAGTGATGCGCCGACATGGCGGACGCCGAGCGAGCCGACACGTACGACGCGCGCGCCACCACCGCCACCGTCTCCAGCCTCAAGTCCGAGGACTCCACTGAACACTTGATATGTAAAACCCCTCAGAAGAAAGTTAACAAAGTGAAAAAAGACAAGAGTGTAAGTTCTAAGAGTGTCGAAGCGGGCAGTGATGAGCCGCCTCGCAGGCGCCTCGTGGTGTTCCTGGGGCTGGCGCAGGTGGTGCTGGGCGCGCTGCTGGTGGGCGCGGGCGCGCTGGCCGTGGTGAAGGGCGCGGCGCTGTCGCGCGTGGGCGCGGGGCTGTGGGCGGGCTGCGTGGCCGTGGTGGCCGGCGTGGTGGGCGTGCTGGCCGGCATCAACGACTGCTACGGCCTCAACGCCGGAGCCAATGGGTGAGTGAGCTCCGCCATGCATCACGCATGGCACTCGTCCGGAGAGAGTTCCACTGACTCAATTAATTCCAAGTTGTGAGTTTCTTCCGAAGCGCTATGTTTCACGCAGCAGAGCATGAATTCGCTAGTGAAACGACTGGTGCAATAAAGAAAATAATTAAATGCCACACAAATGAACAAATTATGAAATAAAACATTAGATCGCTTGCGTTGCTAAACTTAGATATAAACAATTTAGAATTTGTTAAAAGAGAAACTTTTCTTTATTACGATCTCGTACCTAACTAAGACGTAAATCAGAGAAAGTCATCTTTATAGTGAAATAAATAAACAAACAGGACTGGATGTTACCGCGAGACTATACTAAATACTTAGCACTTCAGATTCGCTGGGCGACTAGAAATTGATGTCAATAATATTTTAATGGTGATCCAAAATGCGGGGTTACCGAGCTAACTATTTTTTGTAGAATATTTATTGGCGAGGAACTACCTACTTTTACTGGAGTCTGCGAAACTAGTTTAGCGAAATCACGAGCGATGGAAAAAGTTCATCGAACTAAAATGTGTGTCATCTCGCAAACTATATGTTGTTAGTTACCTACCTGATACGATAAATACAGTAGGTGTCAAATTAAATCATGTAAAATTTGTAAAAAATCGTGATATCTATGACTTTAATTGCAGTCATCTGACAAACACACGCAGGTTTGTTAGCTAATCATCAGGTCAAATGTAAGCAAATAAATGAGTTATCAACAAATATTCTGCATTCTGCAGTGGCCAGTTAAAATCCTTATTGCACTTCTAAAAAGGACAATTAAAGAAGCTCTATAGTCTAATTACCAAACAACAACTTACTGAAAAGTTTTACAGCTAAATAGAGGGAAGTCGATCACTAAATAAATAATACCTAATAGCTAAATAAACGCATTCATGAAACAATTACTGATGCTCAAGATCAGACTTAAATTAATTTGATATTTCCAGAATAAGATGTCCAAACACGGAAACTGGGTATCTAATTATGAAATGAAAATTATTGATTATTTATTCATAAAACTGCATTTTCAAGTTTAATACTTTATTTGAATTAAATTAAAGATTGAATACATAATTTTAAAACTGTAGATATAAGAATATTTATTAGTTTATTGGTGTATTTGGTTAACACAATTCGTTAGTGCGGGTCCCATAGCGTTGCAACCTCAGATCAAAGAAATGTTGCAACATTGTAATCTTCAAGCACATTAGGTTACCAAAACTGGTCAGTTTGTGTCAAAACTGATTGATTCGTTCTAGACTTAAAAACCATGCAGTAGTAGCATATTTCTTAAGTAAATTGATAACATCATTCTTTCATGTTAACAGATTCAATTAAAAACCCACAATGCATAAAATATAGGGTCGCATTTTCTAATACCTATGATAAATGCGTTTCTACATTCAAAGATGGTAATCTAATGAGATCATAGATCTTCCTAAAGTTCTAAATAACGTACATTGAAGCCCACCATGGCCACAAGCCAGCTAATTAATCATCATCCATCAGTTTCGACAGCGATGGGCCGGTGATGCAACATTGATTTACTTTCATAACAAACAACAACGGCTTTGAACCCGCGACCTTTAGCAATCGACGTTACATTGCTCGGATACCTGAAATTGCTTGAAACATGGAAGTATTTGGAACACATTTCGGTATAAAAGGTTAATTGGCGTTTTCAGTTTTGAGGTTGCAGCAAAGCAGCTAAGTACCCAGTGGCGGATTTACCAATAGGCCAAGTAGGCCAGTGCCTAGAGCGGCAGATTTAGAGGGGCGGCAAAATTAAACCATAATTACCTAATAAAAATGTTTTTACTAAAATAGATACGTAGATTAGCAATAAAATTTCAGAAAAAGCCGTCCTCGCTTTGGTCATGTCCTGTCAATTTTCGGGTCCGCCCTTTGCAACCTCAAAAAAAATACGCGCTCGCTGCGCTCGCGGCTCCATGTCAGATTTCACATTTTACCTTTGATGAGGCATTCAATTCCAGAAAAAAACATTTTCCGCGCACGTCCGTTATGGCTTTTTGCACTTAATTTCTGCGCATATCTTACTTTTTGACTTTTCTTTGTTATTTTACAGTGTTTTTTATTTATTTTGTGTCCTTAGACTAAAATATTTTCGCGCTCGCTTCGCTCGCGCTCCTTACATATGGACTGTTTCTTATGCATTGACTTTCAACATCTTTTACTAAATTTAATCATAAAAACTGTTCTAAGCACTTTGAAATACATATTAATCACAATCTTTCAATACATAGGGGCCAGTTGGATAATGAATGCACAAGGGCGCTACATAAGCTCATTTACGAACATTAGTTAAAGACGCCTTTGGCTCCAATTACTTTTTCAGACCATAAACTGTAAAAATTTCGCGCTCGCTTCGCTCGCGCTTATTTACAATTGCTACTTTCTTCTCTCATCGCGCCAGCGAGCGCACTAAAATAATCAAAATCTGTTCAGTTCGTCGGTTGTAGTGGTATTGGTAATGACAATTGTTAACCTGAAAACCAGATTCCCACAACCTTTTAAGGGCTGCATGTGCCAATACATATACCCAAAACTGGGGGCGGCACACCGTACTAATGAGGGTTTTCTAAAATGGCGTCCACCAGGTGGCGCACTGAGTCGTCAGGTCCAGGTAACTGTCAAAGTGCTTATCTTTACTATGAATAGTGAACGATTTTAGTGGTTTTTTTATTTTATAATTAAAGCACTGCATTATTGTTTTACTATTGAGGTTGAGTAAATAAAAAAAACTAAATCATATTGTGTTAACAAATTTTTCAACTACCAGTGACTTTTGCACCCTCTCTCTTAGCTCAATTTTTAGTTCGGAAACCTTATTCTGACCGTAGTCCATAATAAAATCAATAACACTTCCAATATAACAGAATTTCAATAAACAATAAGTTCGGCACCTACAATTCCATACTATTTGACAGCTGTTTGGACCAGACGCATACGTGGCGCCACCCGGTGGCAGAAAAAATTTCAAAAACCCTCATTACGGGATTAAACTTACTTATTGAATTCAAAAGTCAGTAGGGGCGGCAGAAATTGAATGGCCTACTAGCGGCAAATTTGCAAATCCGCCACTGTAAGTACCTAATAAGAATTAAAACGAGAAGAAAAAAAAGAAATTCATCGACTTTTGACTAGATTAACTTAAGATACGGTGTTATAATAAAAACAAGCGTATCGGTGTTGATTCGCAAATCAATTATTTTTTAACTCCTGGGATTCAAAAAGGCTTTCAAACATTTAAAATTCCTTAAACCTGTTGCAGAATTTGCCCACATACCACGCAATTAGTACATCTGTGGGTTTTATAGACATCAATCAGTAGGTACAATAGTAGCACAGGTCGTTAACTATAAGAAAGCGCGAGAACTGGCCGCTCGCACCTGACCATAAATCCTTCAGGCAGGAAATAGGAAATCAATGGTAGCATTCCGCAAACCCGTTGCCATGGCAACCAGGTTGTTGATGAAAGTCCACCGCTTTCTCCCGCGTGCAGTTACATCTTGTTCCTTATGTAATGAGTTAAGGTCGCCAGTTGAGGCCCGTGTTTTGGGTAATAAATTCAAAGAAAATGCCAAACTACGATGATGTCAGTGTAGTTAAAAGATTCATCGATTTTTTTGTGTTACTGATATTTCAGATAGGTAGTAATTAAATTTTTTAAATACTCTAAATAACTCAAAAATATACGTTATGCTATTGGTACTGCTTTGCCTTTTGTTTTACACAAATCTCATCAAGATTTGTATTAAGTATATTTATTCTGAACTATATCTCCACTCCCATAGCCTGCAAAAATACAAAATCTATCGCTCAATGTTTTTTTCCTCACTAAAGTACGAGTAGGTGCATTTCTTCATTTCCTTCAATTAATTTCTTGTGTTTGCTAAGGAAATAGACAGTAAGTAACATATTGTACATTTCCTTTGTCTGCACAGATATTAAGTTCACACAAATATAAAAAAGTGCATTAAATGTGCAGCGATTGAGATCTCAGTGTTTGTAGACTGAGAATGCGGTACGCCATATCTGCGGCGGAAACATATTAAAACAACATTAATTTGCGAGAGAAGTCTACAATTTATTGTTACGGTAGCGACTGTTTACATACTAACACGCATGGAAAGTAATTATGTAGACATACATTATGTAAAGCAAAGATAACATTTCTTCTGAAGACTCATACTTATCAATAGTTCACGACATAACTTTGCAATTCTGATGATAATCATTTGATTCCCTGAGTATTTGTACAGATATTTTCAAGAAGCTTTGCTTGTCTAAAGTTGGCTAATATTGACTTCACAATGATCAAAAAAATATGAATAAAACCTTTCCTTGAATGCGTGAGGGGTCAAATGTTTAATTCCAGAATTGCAAAGTTATTTGGCGTTGACTATGGGTAAAATGCCTGGTCCTTGACATTCTTTTTTCACCACGTCACTCATAGCAGTCTCCCAAAATATCCAAGAAGATACAAATCTTTCACGTAATATAATTTCTGAGTCCATAAGTATCCCGGCAAGAAGTGCGCAAGATGTATGCGCGGGAGCCATGCGCAGCGGAGCGCAACTTGTTCCGCTGCGCGCGCGCCGATATGAGTGCATATGACACCATGCACCTAGCAATGGTGAACTGGTGTAGTACGGATGTAAGACTATGGGCGTTTTTTATAGAAGACATACCAACGGTCAGTATACCGGGCTGACTAACGACCAGGGGAAAATATTAGGGGTTAAAGTATGAAATTGCCGTTTTATTCTAGTAGGTTTTTGAATTGCCATAGAGTCTTCATGGTTTGAGGTTTTCGAATGAAACTTTTTTCACGTGGTTTCTGTGATGTTCTTCTTTTAAAAAATGTGAAACATTTGATTATCGATGTTCAATTGTTTTTGTTATTCAACTTAAACAAGAAAGATGGACACTGCGAAAATTTGAGTAATTTTTGAATATGAGTTCCGACGCGGAAGTAAACGGCAGAAACAGCCCGCAATATCAATGCTGCATTTGAAGAGGTGTCTGCTAATGAACGCACCGTGCGATTTTGGATTAAACGCTTTCGTGGTGGAAACTTCGACTTGAAGAACGAGCCATGAAAAAGACCGCCTGACAGGTGATTAACGAGAAATTAAGAGAGACGGCGAACGCCGATCCTAGTCAAACTACCCAGATACCCAGCCGAAGACGAATAATGTTGAAAAAATTAGCAGTAAAACAGCCACGACTCATGAATCGACCTTCACCGTTATTGCTCCATGACAACGCGAGGCCTCATACAGCAAAAGAAACCGTTTTAACTCTTCAGGAACTGCAGTTGGAAACTATTCGTCTTCCTCCATATTCGCCAGACCTTGCTCTAACGGACGACCATTTTTTTTTGTGATTTGGACAATTATCTGCGTCACAAGAAGTTTCTTCCCAGGAGGCAGATCAAAATTCTTTCACACAGTTTGTGCAGTCTAGATCCTCAGAGTTCTATCGTAACGGCATAAATGACCTTCTTATTAGATGGCCGCAATGTATAGATAATAATGGCAACTATTTTGATTAAATAAGTTTGTTAAAAATTAAAAAAAATTACAATTTAGATTTTCAGTACAAATCGGCAATTTCATACTTTAACCCCTATTATCATGAGAAAGGTACATTTATAACATAAATATAACTTTGAACCCCACAGACCTGAACAACATTTAATAACACCTGACTACTTACTTAATTGCTTAATTTATTATTCTTGGCGTAATTGTTATCCCAGCTCTTGACTTTTTCTCTAAAGTTCAGTTAACACAGCAATTCAAAAAGAATACAAAATCCTAATGACCCAAGAAAGAGCAGACACCATGTCTAGTTGAACACGTGAGGTGCAATGATGCGTCTCGTACCGTTGCGCGCTTCCTCGCGGCGCCCGCGCACTCGGCACCTAACTGTAGTCCATTGTCACGGAGCTGGGAACTGCTTCTGGAAGCTGGGAGATATGGGTAATGGGTATTGCAACGCGTTTCAATGCTTTTTGTGACTATCTCCTTGTTTGAAGTGGAATTATAACAGTCTTGAATGACTTCTTAGAGGTCTTAAAGAGGTTTTTTATTTTTATATTATTTTTTTTTTTTTTATATTGGAAATATGTTTTCTGATACAATTTATGGTTATTATATGTATTATTTATTATATGTCAAATGTAGGTAAATATAATTTAATATTTAAAATACTCTAACGCATTTGTAAAACTACGACAAAACCAATTTCAGAATTGGCCTCTCCTTTTCTGAAACTTAACGTTTACACAACCAGACGCGAGATAAGATTCACACATCCATGCGAATTAATTTAGCGTCCACCCAGTACTAATTAAGATGTCTTATATCTGTTTATAAGCAAACTGTTAACAAAATGACGAAATCCTGTTGTTTCGACACGACAGCAGTAGCAAGTTAAATTGTTAGTTGTTGTCAATTCGGAGCCCGATAGCGTTATGTTAAATACGTCAAGTTGTCGGAGTAAGCTGTTTGCTGACATTTGTGGTCGGTGTCCAACTGGTGTCGAGCAAGCGGCGACACTTGACTGACGGAAATGTAGTGAATATTGGCAAGTTAATCTGCTGGACTTGTGTAACAAAAGTCTCGTTCAGTTGGGAGTTGAAACTGCTCCTGTAATCGGCTACTGCATTAGAGAATTTAGTTCTTAGTTATCCCACGGTTTATCCATTCGACGTGTGATACCGACTGAATTTAAAATCTGCACTTTACATTAGTTACTTCAATCTATACTAATATTATAAAGCTGAAGAGTTTGTTTGTTTGAACGCGCTAATCTCAAGAACTACTGGACCGATTTGAAAAATTCTTTCAGTGTTAGATAGCCCATTTGTCGAGGAAGGCTATAGGCTATCTTTTTCGTGTCGTGGTTCCTGCGGGATGCGGTTGAAACCGCTGACAGAAGCTAGTAAAAGATATGGGGATTATTTGATTTAGGGCTACCCTTTGTTCCTAAGAACGAACGCGCTAATATAAATTACTTTGATGGAATGGTCACAATTACGTTAGGCAGCTATAGGCTTCGCTGACACCCATGTCTTGAGTTCTCACGTAACACAGCAGGAGATGACAGCATGCGACTGTCGCAGAAGGAAACCAGTGATTACTGTGTTCGTACGCGGTGACAAGCTACGTACTTTGTATGTTCTGTTTATCTCAATACTCTAATAACCATGCACTACAACTACTATATGTAGCGTGGAATTAAATTAACAAAAATAAAAATGTTAAAGAAAACAAGTAATACAAAAAATAACAATTTGTAGTCCACTATTACCAATTAATTGCACCATGTTACATAATTAAGTTAAGCTGAAATAACGATGTCAGTGTAATCGTATTTGAAATATCATTAGATTGCAGTTGAATGTAAGCTTATCGTATGCACACAGAACGTATAAATGACATAAACTATCAGCGACATAACTCAGAAATTGAAGAACGACTGCTGGGATTTTCAATTTGGAAATTGCTCCCCGGGTTGATGTTTATAATAAACATTTCTCAAGAGCTCGACAACGGGGATCTTTCTCAAGAAGTAGAATCTATTCAATATTTAATTCTCATAGACTTGCTAACAAGTACTTTGAATAATTGAGATTGTACGTCTGAACTACTGAATGCGAGACTTTCTGAAAGAGCACCGAGTTTATTGCTCAGGCTTGATTTATTGTGACTTCGTGCTAAACCTCACAATTTGAGTATTTTCATGAATTCCACCTAAGTTCCTGAATGTGGCTATATAATCTACCGGGGTCTTATTGCCTCAACCATTTAGTTATTTCTGCTATAAAACGAATATTAAACAAGTAACAATACTAGTTATATGACTATAAACATAAGAGTAGATAGGATGCCTCCACAACAAGTGTATGTAGCGCATCATATGCTTTCACTCGCGCGCGACACGTTACATCACACGAGCGAATTTGTGTCATAACGTCATCCACTCACGGTCCATTTTCAATTGACAATGACGAGAGAAAATAATTAGTAAGTAAAGTGCCGAAAGGAAGATTACAGCGATCGGTGATGATGAACGTACGAGCCGCGATTTAGTTAAGATAAACTGTTAAATGATTGGCTGAGCGATCACGGAGCCTGTAATGGAATCTCGTAATAGGTGCTCTGGAGTAGTTTCTATCTGTAGTGAGATTTCTTCACGAGGTGAGGTGTCTGAGCGCGTGCTGACGTCACAATCTGTCGAGAGTGCTGCTCTGACGATGTTGTACACGATTTATTAATGGATACGTCACGTGGACTAAACGTAAACACATTTCTCTTGAGCCGACTATCAATCTCAAAACTTCTTGTTTTTCCTCACAGTAAGTTCCCACGGCGACGGGACCTTTAATCATCATCAGCATCGGTCATCAGTTTATCCTCGACTGAGCTCAGTAGGAACAGTGAAAGCTTATTTTCACGACCTGCTGTGATAATCGTAATACTGTTCCATGTATTTTTGTTGTGAGGTATTGATTGTGGTGTGTATAAATGTGGTTATCATACCCCATATAAAAGTACCATGATATATTGTTTTATTTGGCACCGCACTCCCAGTAATGAGAGAACCTTCTACTCAACATGAGCATGCCCTCAGGGAGTTCCATCGCCATCCTAATGAACAGCTATCGAGCAACACTTTCTCTCGGCTCTTAATTATTAGTTTTATATCGAAAGATCGATGACTATAGCGTGGCCTCGATTGCGAACCAATAATTAAACTCCAATACCTATTAACTTCGTGGTTTACATTTAAATAACTAAGACTTGAAACTAATATGTCTAAATAGCTTATGCTTATCACAGTTTTAGACCGTTGACCACCAAAAGGCAATGACTTACATAGGTCTGTAAAAGTCTGGCTGCTGCAGGTGCCATATCAGTCAGGATACTGTAGATAAGATCTTTTTGTAAAAGAAATAAACGTTAATTTTTATATTAGTAAGTCAGATACATACTATACTTAATTGAACAAATGGACTGAAGACATTTCGCTGTTCAATTACGGCGAGGTCACAGTTCAATCCGGAGTCACGACTGCGATGGCACTGCGCATCACCCTGTACACAGCGCTCGGCGCACGCGCAGCCCTAGCTACGTCCTTTGTCATACGCTACAGAAGACGTGTCTCTGGTGCCGTAGAGACCATTGTCTTGATGCTAATTGAAAGGTTAATTGGCTATTTATGTTATGTAAGCCTTTATTGAACATCATTTTAATGATGCTGGGGAGTTGGTTACGTCACTGCTTTTACTAGCGGAATACTTAGGAAATAGTTGTTGTTGTGATAGTTAAAGTGGCTGTTATAGAGTCTTGATGTCTGAAAGCTGCTTTCAGCACGCATTTTGTCCTATTCTCACAAGACAAATGTCATGTATGTTCAGGGCAATAACTTGGGAAATAATGTGAGACTGTAAAATACACCCTTCGCGAATTTACAAATCTATAACTTTAAAGTCCTGAAATAAAACAAATTCCGAAACTGTATTATTTTAGCTTCCCAAACAACTAATAGTAAGGAACATCCCCCTTAAAATCCCTGATATTTTCGTCATTTTCCGTTTCCTAGACTGATATACCTGCTTGTTCCAGGAGTCCCCTGCTGACGGCGTTCCTGGCGCTGTCGCTGCTGTGCCTGGCGTGCGGCAACAGCGCGGCCGTGCTGGCCGCCACCGGCCTGCAGCGCGACTCGCTGCGGCAGCCCACAGCGCATGCTAGCTTTGAGGTGAGACCTATATCCTGGAAAGCCCTGGTAAGAGCTCGCGCACAGTACAGACTATTTAGGCGGCCCTTAATAATTTAAGGGCCGCTTAAATAGTTAGTAGGAAAAAAAATCGAACTACTAAATCTTTGTAGTGTACGCGCTCTTACAGTTATAGGGTGGATTTAATATTCTATGAATAGATTGAAAGGTACGTTGATTGTGCCCGGATGGGACAAAGTTGTTAAGAGACATAGCATCGTGTCGAGAGTTAGGTTAATACAAGGGAGGGTAATGTATACATATAGTGCACATTCTTTGGTAATTTTAAGTGTTTGACTGCGTCATATATTTTTTTCTTAAGGCTGACGTAAAATATTTTCTATTTGGAAAACTTATCTTGAAGTATGCTAGCAAATAAAATGTATCATAAAATGTTTTATATGTCTTTAATAACCAATTTGCATGATAAAGCAGACACCAAGTATCAAGATCAGTTGGCCAGCTCAAGAATAGTGAAACTTTTAGCGGACGAAGATAAAATATTTTCCAGTGCAGTGCACATAATTGATTCAATTAAACGTTATCGGCATTAGCATACAATCTGACATTACATCGCGAGCTATTTATTGGCGGTTGGGCAAGCCGCAGTACACTTGCTTGCATAAATAACTGGCTATCAGTCGCGCCTATTTGTACTTCCACGGCTTTTATATGGAGTAGAAAAGTGCAAAAGGTTCACTTACTAAATGTCTGATAAGACCAGCTTGTTACACAGACACTGAACTGCGATATTCAAATGTTTATTTACTTTTCTTTGTATATGTTCTGTAAGAGTAGACTGTTTCTGCGGGTTCCCTATTACTGGTCGCAGCCAAATTATACGATTTGGTAAGAATGTGACACTTCTCTTCTACGTGTATCTCATGTAACAAATGCAATCTATGGAGTAAGTTAGATATTTTAATAGAATTACACGCCACTCGCCAGTCGATCAACACGCGTCACCATGACGCAAACTTAGAATACTATTCATAAAGAGGAAAACATTTCGTATCATTAGCATGATCTCGTCAGTTTCTCTCGTAAAATACTTTAATTTATTACTTCTCAATGATCTATTTAGAATAACAAAAGATTCTTTGATTTGCATACTTGAAATTGATTCGATCTGTAGTTATGTAAATCGATCTATTTATCTATTCTATTTGTTTTATGTTGTTGTGTGAAAACAAATTTTATAGAAACTGTTTAAAGATCAAAGATATAGTTCCTCTAGTAAATTACTTTTTTTCTGTAACTAGCAAATAATTTATGAGGAGTACGTAACAGTACCATACGGATAGGCAGTCATACAGTAACATATTGCAGCATCAGTTAGCATACACCACATGTTACGTAACTTACGGCTAACTTACTCTAGGAACTAAACAAATTACTTAACTCAAGCACTCACGTTAAGTATTTCCTTATTTCTGCGAGCATTTACGTGCAGTTAGGTAAATACTGCTTGTTTGTCGTCGGCTTGTCGTTTAGGGAGTCAATCGAGGGTGGCTCTTCAGTTGTTCTGAGAGCCTTTGTGGTGGCTGTCATAAGTCGACTGTTACGGAACATAGCATAATGTAAAGGCTTTTCTGCTCTTTAGAAGAGGTTGGCCTCTCTACATAACAGAGCAGGCTGTTACTATTAGTTATTTTGTAGTTTTCCTATTTTCATCTTTGGTTGGCACACGCGCAGACTACTTACCGTTAGTTGTTTAGAAGACACCTATCTATTTTTAAATTTCGGGGATAGTCAAGAGATCGCATTCGATCGATAGGGATAGACTAATTCAGCAGTTTAGCCAATTAATCTGTTAATATTAACAGCGTAAAATGCAGTTGTTTACCATTACATTGGCAGAAGGTTGTTCGCCATGTGGGCTAATGAATACAACATGAGTACATACAGTACATAGATAGTAGATGAGTGCGCTGGAGCCTCCAGCCTTGGTCCACATCGCGAGACGTGACATCTTGATAGATAAACGTACATTTAATTATTAGTTAAATGGCATCGCTTTAAAGCCTTGCGTAAAGAAACTATTCAGCATCATAAACGCTAAATAGTTCAGTTTTCTTAATTTTATAAAAGTTGTAGAGATATTTGCAATTTATATGTGATTGTGCAGAACGCGTTGTACAACATAAATGAAGTTGTTTAACAAATAAAATTAATTAGCCACTCAAGATGAATGAACTAAAAGATCCAGATTACATGCACAGTGCACTACGAAAACTTCACACGCTCGTTCTGAAATTCATCAAAATAATTGCTAAATAAGTCATGAGTCACACTTTAACCATAGACCACTATAATTTCTGAGATTAGCGACATATAAGGTTAATATCGGGTGCAAGCGAGCGGATGCTAGAGGCGGCCAAGGCTGACATTGGCCGACGGTGCTGGCTGGTCGGCTATTACGCGTAATGCCCCGTCACGGCAGATGTTACGTGTGTCGCTAATTACTGCTCGATGTAATCATGTGAAGCACGATGAAGTTCTGATGATTGCCAGCCGTGACTCTAAGTCGCTCCAAATATGTGGTGTATGTCTGTTGTGTACGTGTAATGTGTATGTTTGCGAGTTATCTGCTAATTGTAATAATTGTACGTAAACACGTTAGATAATGTATTAGTTAACCTTGATGTAAGACATATTTGGCCTTACTACAAAATCTTAAACGCCTGTTTTACACTTATCTAAAAAAATTGTGGCTGCAAAATGAACCATATGTCAGCGTCATAATTTGCCATTTTTTTAGACATGGCTTAAACTGACGTTTAAAAGTTTTTGTGGTATGACGGAATGTGTTTAAAGTTTAACTGATTTTGGTAAAAAGAGTTGTCGAACGGCGCTTTCAAAATCTATTTTGTGTCAGTTTTTCATTTGAAGCTCATCAGCAGTTTTTCTTTGCTCTCCAAAATCGTCTAGTTACCACCAAATAGTTGACGCAAAAACTGCAATAAAGGTCATTGCACTATTACAACTTCATTAAGAATTACGAACAAAACGTAACGGTGCACAAAAATAAACTAAAAAGAAACATTAAGATACGGTAGGAATTACTGTACTTAGGCGGATTCTAAATAGTTATGTTTTTCATTAAATAACGGTTTTTCATATAATTACATTATTTTGTAATAAGACTTAATGATATGTGGAGAATTTCACGCCTAACGGCTATGTATGGATTCTGTATGGGATTATGATTTCTCCCATGTGCTGTATATTCCATGTAACGGGAACAATGTATGTACGCAGCGGATAATCTTGTCTCCGCGGTATAAAAGTCAAACGATATGTATTTACGACATTATTCTTTGTTCAAGGAGCATTTTCCACGCTTTTATGTGAATGTTGAACATATACAGAAGCTAACTAACGCTATTTATTGATTGGAAACATGAAAGATTTTCATTGTTGTGTATATAATCAACGTACCGCAGGGGGAATAAAATGTTGATTGCGTTTAGAACGCTGTTCATTTGTTGTAACAAACTCCATATTTAACATTGAACTTTTAACAATAAAACATCAATTTGTCAATTAATGAGATGTTCATTAGAAGTGAAAAGTACCGCAATATATGTAAATAATGGCAGTTCAATGGCGGCTGTACTTATTTAGATGTAATACATTCATGGTGTTGATTACGGAACAATACCGACAAATGATGTAATGATGGGATGTGGCATTGTAATGATGGTGCTCGTTACCAAGGTTTAAAGGTCATTTTTATAATAACATATTTACTGCCTCACTTAGGGTCTCTGCACAGTTGAGAAAGGGTTACGTTATTATTAAAAGAGGATTTTGGACTACATTGGACTTCATGTCTAACCTAGCTAGAGGTTTACATTTACGCCTTAAATTGATGCGTGTAATTTTAATACAGTACCTAATGTAGTATAATACACCAGCTTTTAGACTTTGAATTCTTATCATACATCTTCGCCGCCAGGATGAGATGGAAGCGTGGACGCCTGTCCTCACAAACATCGCGCTCCTGATCATCGCGAGCGTGCACTGCGTGGTATGCATCATCAGCATCGCGCACGTGGCCAAGCGCGTGTGTCCGTGCCTGCGCCCCAAGCAGCCCTTCGACCACAACCAGTTCGAGCCGGGCGCTCCGCCCCACCAGCTCGTCATCAAGGTGGATGACGTGGCATACACTCAGGATGCGGAGAGAGCGAGGCATCATGAGCTATGTAAGGAGTTAGAGGTGAAACTGCAGGGGGATACTATGAAGAAGAAGAAGGTGAGCTTTTGTTATGTTCGCTGTTTAGTGAAATATGTTTCCAATGTGGAGCTTTCTATTGAAAAGGTGACTTGTGATAAGAATAGTGAAAATCTGACCTGTTGAAGGAAAACGTTATACAATTCATTAACCAAAAAAAAATTTACTGATTCGTTTGTATCGTTGATCCTGACAAGACCTTCAGGTATCCTTCAAACTTATTGTATTAAGGGATCATAGATTTGTGTCTTGTTTAGCATACACTCTTTTTTTTAAATAATCCTGCAGCTTCGGCTTTGGGCCAGAGGGCCCCACAGGGGAGTACATATCTTACACGATCTTCATTCCTAGGAGGAACCAGAGTTCGGCAGCGCAAACAGCAAGGAGAAACTGGTATCGCGGTGGCTGGGACGGCAGCAGACGCCGGCGGGTCCCACGGGGCCCGCTGTGTCGGCGGGGGCCCCGGCGGTGCTGGTGGGCCCGCCGCCCGCCGCGCGCCGCCGCGGCGTGCGCAAGCCGAGGAAGCCGCCGCCGCTCGTGCTGCTGCCCGCGCACCCGGCTAGCACGGTATGTGGAAATTGTAATACAGAACTTGAGAGTATGATTAGATTATGATGAATTTTGTGTAAATGTGTATCTTGTGTGTTTTTATTACTTGAATGCCATGTGGTTTTGTAAAAAGTTAGATAAATGCCTCACTAACGCATTAGATTGTATATCTGTAATGTTAGTGATAAGGTTGAAGAATAAATACATAAATAAATTAGTGCCCTAGTGACGGAATGTCATACAAATCCTTCACTAAGGAATGGCTTAAGTAACCATTAAATGTCTCTGAGTGGGGAGGTTAATGCTACAAACTTCTTGAATTATTAGGTGATAGTACGACTTTTGGAACTACATATTATGTAGGATTATAGTGAGATATGCGCAGAAGGCTTTTCAGTGCACTTTATTTCGTAATTGACGTTTGGAATCTACGTTAAACGCTTTGCAACTGCAATGTTGTAGGTGACAAATGTGATCGATCGGCCTGGTGTTAATGATATTTATGGCTCATTAATATTAACCAAGTCTCAAAAAAAAAATTGCATTCAATGAAACATGTTTGACGAATGATTTATTACCTTCTTAACTGAAACGTAAAAACTTAAACTGATCGTGTAGTTTTCATTAAGTTTACGTGTAAACATTTAGCTGAAGTTGTTTATTCAAATGAGCAGTTTTTAGGCTGTATCGCTTAGCATCCGGTTATAGGTAACGACTAGCGATGCGTAACTGACATGATATAGCGTTTCATTGCCATTCATGTCTTTAATTTATACAAATGCGTTGCGTACTAAGTATTTCGACTTTACCGGTACCGATGATGACCAAAAGGTCACCTATAGGTATATGGTTAAGGTTAGATCTCTGCCTAATCCCACGGGAAACGCAAAGTTCATTATTTTCTATCATAAAATCACACTTTATGACAGTTAGCATCAAAAATACTTTGCTACGAACCTAACGCGACCGCTCATACAAAAGACATCAACGCGCTGTTCGTATATTTTCACAATTCGACACGGGAAAGGCAATGTTACGTTCACCATGATTTAGTTCAATCAAGGACAATGTTTTTATTTTCTGTTCATTATTTAGATACGCTTATTACTTGTATCTTTAACAACACCATTATTCGTTCATTTTAATTACATCAGTAATTTTGCAACTTAAAAAATAAACTATTAATTTTGGAAATTTTGTTTGGTAGTTATCATAACTTTTTATGCATTTATTAAATTATTTTTGGAAACCCTCCTAACAACTGTTAATCATAAACCTTGATTATATATCCATTTACCTATTGGTCAAAATCTCATGAAATTCCGAGCAGTCGTTTTTGATTTTGTAACTGAGACAGAGAGAGTCGCTGCGACCACTAAATTGAATGAATTGTTACACAGCGGATTGTTCACACATTTTAATAAAAAATACGTCCTATTAATGTCTACCAATTCATCCTAACCCATCACCTCCCAGTGGGTCCAGGTTGCCCAACTCGAGTCACGATATTTACGTAACGTTATAATTAAAGCCAGCGCTAAGATGCGCGCGCGCCGGCTCTTACAAAATACTACATTCGTGTTTGTGTTTGTGTTTGTGCCACAACTTGGGAGATGTAATTAAAGTAATTGATTGTCGTGCTTTTATGTGTAATGTTTATTTTTGTATAATTTATATTAAAGAAGAACACCGTAGACATTTTAATGGATTGTTTTATGTGAATGTATGTATTTTCTGAGCTTTTATATAGTAGGGTTGTTGTTCCTCAAGAGAGGTACTCGAAGATTTCGATGTTTTGAATCAATTATATGCATTCGCTGAGCTGAAAATGTTAAATACAACCTTAATTTTTCTTTAATCCAAAACATAATAATCATAATCTGTCACCATTTCATTAAAGTTGTCTCAAAAGGGCTTCAGCGTGTTGGCTTCGGCCCCACGTTCGCCTCCCAAAAATCCGGGACTCTGTAGTGCCGAGGTCTGGAAGAATCATAATAAATATAATTACGAACCACGACATCGACACCAAAAGCATGTCACGCGCATATTTTTTCTAACAACCTAACCTTTGGTACACAAACAAATCTGCGTGCTAAACCAGTCACGCGAATCCATTAAATATGACAGTAAGACATTCCTGACCACATTCTGAACCTGTTACTAAAATATTATAGTTAACAAAAAGCTAGTTATACTAAAAAATTGTATAGCTGTCAGTTATGAACGGTTTCCGCGTGCGCGGGCGCAGGTCCTTCCTGATTTGATGGATACGCGGACACGCCCCCTTGTGTAAGCGTTTGTTTTTGTACACATACCGTTTTTAAATGGTGATCAGCTGGTTTTTTTTCGTGGTTAAATCGGGTGTATCGGGTCATGATAATATGTGTTGATAGGTTTGAAACGGTGATTTTAATATGTGTATTAAATGAATGACTAATAACTTTTGGCCAAGCTACATTATTGCTCATCAACATAAATATATTTGAAATCGTTTTTCACTATTTATTTCTCCCAAAAAAAATATATCTCTTAACAGTCTACGATTTTCAAATACACATGCATGTGTAGGATAGCTTATTAGAGAGATATAATTGTGGAATTAACTTATGTCATTATGTAACACTTATGTCATATAATATACCTACTATATATTAGCTCCATGTAATTTATGTTTAATTTTTATCGCTAAGTAGTAAGTATATCAACAGATACATAGTAAACTGAAAAGTACCGCATGACGTGATGCATTCCTAGTTTCTCCTGCAGTGTGTTCAGTTACGTGAACATTTCAATTCGTGAATGATGTGACGTTAATGTATAAAATTAACATAAATCTGACGGTCGTTTCTCTTTCACCACTAAATATCACTGACAATGGTAATTTTGGTAAAAAACCGAAATAAACATGAAACAGCCGCAAATATTTAGATCGTGGCCCGAGCGTTGGTTAAGGCCCACTTTATTATTTACCCTCAATTAATAAAATGTTGAACTTTTCAATGGAAAGCAAGCTACAGCTGTAACTCGATAAAAATGTTCATTGATATAAGGCAAGTAAGTTCAAATTCATATTTAATCATGTTTGTCTTAATTTTCTTTTCATCTACAGGGGCACGCACTTACCCATCAAAAATAACTCGATAAGTTTTCGCATACAAAAAGAGAAAAAGAGACAATAATTTCGGCCATCACTTTTGCGACGAGTCATATTTTTTGTCGTCAATATTTAGGCTGTACGTGTCAGACACATAACTGCATTTGTATCAAATGTCGCGTCACGCCGCTCTGTAGGCTTGTTTATGTCATGTCCTGTTAGATGTCTGATGTTGCAGTAGTGTATTCATAAAATATGCAGACTAGACTTAGCTTAACTATTGTAGAGACATCATGTAGTGACCATATGAATTTATTTATTTCCATAGGCCACAATGTATATTGTCATTTCAGCCCTAACTTCCGACATAATATATCCATATATGTAATGCATGTGTAACAATCTTAAACACCACACTGTTCAAATATCAACCAGAATCATGAAATCACGACCAATCCAAATGTTATACTTAACAGCCACAGCTTAATTTCAGACTTAAGCTATAAGCAGACAATAATGACCGATCCATGTTATGACGATATTATCTGCAGAAGTACACGCAGTGGCCAGTGAGATATCCGCGGCAAGAATTCGCGTGTGTCTATGAGAGCGGAACGAGCACAAAAAGCGCGCCGCTATGCGCCCGCGCAGCCGGACGAGCGCTTAATTACCGCCTTCATTGATTGTAACCGATCGCTGCATTAGCGGAACCAGGGACGGGTGACGCCGGGGCAACATACTAGATCTTAATGCACTCTTCACTCCTTAGAGCACCTTAGAATAAAATCTTACGACAATAGTTCACCGGGTTTCTTAGAGAACCAGATTCCTGTAATATGACACTGGTTACGGAAGAATCAGCGCATTAGAGAAAGATTTATTATAGATACTTAGCAATTATGCATGTAATCCGGCAGCCTCCCGGTGGGCGTGGCGGTCCAGATCTCGATCTTAATACGTCCCTGATTATGACGCGCGTCTCGTGCATCAACCGGTGGCTAAACGCTGATAACAGACCCACCAGCCTGATAGCTCTAGATACCATCACAGTGGCAGGGCACAGCTCACCAGCCGATCAGATAGCCACACAAAACACTATCATTATGTACGTGTACTATGATTTATTGATTAATTCCAACTATTCATTAACTTTATCGATCACACATCGATCGGTAATATTTCGACATTTCCATCACTCGTATCCGACAGATTGAGATTTAATTTGAATATAAATGAGCTGAAATAATTTGCGAAGCTAACACACTTGAGAACTGGATGCTTTATTACTTTATGCTAAATGTCAAATATTCGCAGAAGTGTTTTAGTATCGAAGTGACCTCCTATTTAGCATACTTTTATGATTTAAAATGGGTCATAGAGTCGTAAAAAATATCAAAGCTGCGCTTGATTGATCAGGTATTTTAATTAAAATATAATTATGGTTTTTACACAATGAACATTCTAGTACAGATCCAACGTGTGAGGTTGTATATAATAGTTAATTGGTTAGTGTTTGCCTGTGCGAGTGGCGTCATAAAACAAATGGAGTGGTAAGTGGCAAGTGGCATCCTTGTGCCACATACCGGCCGATACCCGCGAGGTGTGGCGCGCCGAGACGTGCTATACTTATTCACAACTCCGTTCCTGACATAACTTAGCTATACTTATGTACTGAGAAGTAAATGGCATCTTCATTCATATATGATACTCTTTACTACTGAATAATACGCTATTCCCAAGCCACAGCCATCTTCCGGCAGCGGGTCAAGAGCGGCTAATCTCTAGGATTTTAATCTAGTGTGTTTATTGCAAAGATCTAAGAGGGTTTAGAGGGGACAGTTGAGAAGCAAAATAATTAAGAACCACACTTAAGAATACATTGCTAAGTTGTGGGATACATGTATGTACAATCTTTGACAAATCTTGCAAAGTATTAATAGCGGGGATATCCTGTGGCTTTCAACATAGTTTTATTTGGCTGTAGTACTGAAGCAGAATAGGTTTTTCAACTGTCAGCTAATCACTTGCAGTTGCAGCCTGTGGCCATCCTTGTGCCACATTCCACTCGGCGGGAGGGTGTGGCGCCGCTGCACCGGCTGCCAAAATATTACGCACACACCTGCTAAAGCCTGTCGCTTGCCAAATATACAATTTTAGTTCCAGACCTATTTTTGTGTAATAATGTCGACTTCAATATCCTCTATCAATATTTTTTAGTCGAGAATTAGACTTCCAATCACTTTTGCGGATAATTTTAAAACTATTTGTTACCAAACAGTTGATGTACCATCTTTCATAATCAAGAGTAGTCTAAAAGCTGCACTGATTTTGTTAGTCATAATTCCTATCTTAAAGATTAACTTATCTAATAATACTAAGGTTTGTTGAAACCTGCTTGTTCTGAGTTCCAGCGATACAATCATTCGAATGCCTGCTCCGTTCGCACAATTAAAACAATAATTATAATCGCATCCGTCGCTCCGAACTAGATCGCGGTGCGTGAGCGCACTCTTTGACAATTATTACTCAACAAACACACCCGAAAATAAACTGTATTGTTTGTTTCATAAGACTTAATTTAGGTTGCCATCATTGTCTAGCTACGAATTTTATGTCCATTCAAAATTGGACCGTGTAGCTTAGAAGATATGGTGTATCTTTGTTTGTTTCGGTGTTGTTGACGCGCCCGCGTGCCCGTTGCTACGACAACTGGAGCGAAGATGCTGAATTTATGAAGCTAAGTGATTTGTAGCGAGTAGCTGAGATTAGTTTAATGTTACGATGTTGTACGCGAGATGTTTCATTCATCAGATCTTCACAAGTTATTCAATAAAACTCTAATTGATCCTAAAGCTCCTCAATATATTTCGTTCCTCATAGCATTCAAAACTGTCGTCATTCTAGCGAAATGCTAAGCCTATATTTATCGTACACAGAATTTCAAGAGAATCGTCATTCTCCGCTGTATTGCATCTACACTCGTAGTTTCCAGATTTTCAGTTTATTTGTTTTTTGTTTAATGTACAGCATCACCAGCATTCTCACGTACATTCAATAAGGCAGGACCACAGAACGACGTAGTAGTCAGGATTTATCGAACACAAACAATCTCCTCTCATCGACGAAACACAACCCTTTCCACAACTCGCGGAAATACACACAACACGTCAGCCATCATTCAATATTAACCGCGTGCATGCGCACACGCTGAAAAACACGCGCAGCCGACCGCGTATGCGCACCGCACGTACCTCCCTCTCGCTCACCAGTAGCGCGCCGTCTCTCTCCCACAGTCGCCGGTCCCTTTGATGTCTGGTTAATTGCTCTCCCGGCGGAAGCGGCAGATTATCGCGGATACAAGAATCTAAGCTGCAATGTTATCAGAACCAAATGCTCATGTTAAATTTATTATATGTACCAGTAATGAGCAGCTTCTTGCGCACTAGCAGTTAAAGCAGTTAACGTTAGTCGAACCGCTAATATTAAAACTTTGAATGCCAATAAAAAATCCAATAAAGAAAATGGAGACTGTACACGGAATCAACATTAAAACCACCGTTCCTGTTTCCTTTCAATCGACATATAACTAGCTAAGTGAACAAACTTCTGTGTAATTAAATTCCATAGAGTAACAGACAATAATTGCTTCAGAACATTGTACCATAAGCTCTCCCATCTTCAAGGGCCGCCGTCCTCGTATAATCAGTACACATACATAATCAGCATAATGTGCAAACACAAGCCGGCCCCCCGGCTCCGCCTGTCAGTCACGAGCCCGACGGACACACGGACGGACGGCGGCATAAATACATAGCGAGCAGTTATTATATGTTAACATAGGGCTTTGCTTTCTCCGCCATTAGCAATTGTAATGGAACATCTTAATTTCGCGCTGGGAGGCGAGGGCTTTCTAAACGGCTCCCGTTTTGGAACACAATGGAAGGCTTCGGTTGCAGAGTTGTGTGGTGTGTCTGCTGCTCAATGTGAAGCATTGCCTGATCATGTTGTTTTGTTGTTTTATTTTAAAGAAGAAAACTACTTCTTTACTAGTATAAAATAGCTGACGCATGTTTTGCGAGAGTTTCATTAGTTTTGTTGCTAGTTTACACAAACTGTTACTGAATTTTTCTGCAGCCTTTACAGGCCTACTCTCGGCTCTAAACACTGATAGTATTATTGAGTCAGCAAGTTGGTAAAATATGAACATAAATTGTTACATGACTGATGTTGAAATAACATCGTGTAAACTCCCCGGCTAGTTACTTAACTAAACTGGGTAACTCTAGATGTGTGCCCTTTATTTCCTTTCTAGCTTTATAACCTCAACTAAGGCATCCACCTAACCCACATCAATTCTTATGTTAATATTGCATTCTATAAAAGAATAAACAAGTATTAACATAAATATGCGCGCCATATTGTCTTCCTTTTTAGAAACTAGATTTCTCTCAAAACGGATGTTTTAATGATGGCTAATTAATTCTAATAGTTTATGCAAAACATAATGTACAATATAAAACTTGTCGAGAGGCTGGTAACCCTGGATGTGAGTTATTAAAGGAAATTCATTCAAATTAATAATATTACTTATGGTGTGTTGGTGTCAATTTTATAAATAAAATAATATTTTCTGAAAGGTCATCAAGAGAGAAAACTTTGCGATTAGGTAAGCTCTATCTAAATACAAATTACATTTCCACAAGGTTAATTGTATGCATCGATAGGTTACTGAGGAAAACATAAAACAGGCCCTTCCCTGGTATATTATGACACTACGCTCTCATAAGACGTTATTGATGTTTAAGACGACCATAATATACGGCATCACAAGGTTGACACTCTCTTGTATTTACCATCAGTCCCACACATCCAATTTTCGCGAATTAATGGAAAAAGCTATCAGAATGGAGGCGGCGCGGAGTATAGAAACGCGGCGATTACAGCACTTTCTCCCGGCGCTGGAGAAAACACACAATTACACACGCCGCCCACCCTGGCCACTGGCGTGTGACCCCTGGTCAGCTCACCGACTGCCTCGAGTTGCTACTGCAGCCATATGGAACAGCTATTTTGTGAAGCTCATGATAAACCACAACTTGAGCTACCTCAGAAGTGTAGGTCATTCAACTACGCTGCGGCTGAGATTTATTTATTCCGTTTGTCAATCCCTATCCCAAAGTTATCCGCCATCAAGGGATCAGATGAGTGTGATGTAGAAGTTTATCATCAGAACCTGTCTGTTAATTACTAAACTATCTCTTAAACATGTAGCAGTTTATGTATCCTTGGTTTGTGTCCGTCCGTACGTCATCAAGTGGTAACAAAGTTAAGGCTGCACACATACAATCGGTGCGACTTGTTACTTAATCAGCACCTACACCAAAATAATGAAATAAACTCTCTAACCCTTTCTCCGCAATACTTACGCATACAGAAAAACAAAAACAATTGTAATAAAAGAACAGCAGTATCATAGACAACAAAACTAGCTAGATGTCAGAGCACTGACCATTGATCATAATGTTTTGTTTCATAACGCGTTACGTCAGACCCGTCAGACGTCAGACGCCGGCCGGTGATAGCAACTGACTGAATGCTATTAATAGACGACAATTACGCACTTCCTATTTATGTAATACGTGCTTCCTTCCTTTCAGACTAGTGTGTGGTTCTGAATGATGTATTAGATTAGCATCTGAAAATAGCCAAGCGATGAGCTGAGATTGCGGAATTTGCATAAAACAGTACTGCATATTAATGATCATTAGTTCAATGAATTTAATAGGATTGACGTAATAATGCAAGTGCCTTGAATTAATCGAAATGTTAAATCTACAGCATCTATGTATAGGCAACTTTCATCGGTCGAATATAAGAACTAAAGTTACCAAGCACTTCACAGCTAGCTTATTACAGAAAGTTTTCTAGCCCATTATCATCTGAATAACCTTATGCAATTCATAAATATGGAAATTGTGATGTTCTGATATAAATTTTAATCTGCGTTTAAAATCAGCAAATCATGGCGAGTATTATTGACGATAATATAACGTGTGAAAGATTACATAATGTTGAGGATCTGATCCGAGTGGATACTATAAGATGTCGCTTGAGGCTATGTTTATAATTGTGTGACTTGCTGAATCAACGTTGCGTCATAAACTCATTTCACTTTAATATGTTATGCAGAAGTTTTATATAAAGATGCCAAGTTCTACAGATTAAGGCTTTCTCTGCCTTTGTGGTCAATTAACACTTCATTATTGTATGTTTATGAAAGTCATCTTCAATGATTTATGCATTTAATTCAGGCTGACTTTTGTTAGAACTCAAAATTCTTATAAAACTAAGATTTTTAAACATTTTCAAGTAACCGACCACAGGACTTTAAAACAAATGATTATGCTCTATCATTTATTCTTCTCTTCTGTTAAATTACAAAGACACCGCTACAAAATAAATCGTGAAATAACTTGATTAGCATGAAGCCAAGAAAAAGAACTGAAACATTGTTATCTAAATTAAAATCAGCTTCATTGTTCAGTGGACGCACATTGCTCCACTATGCAGCCTGCACTCGTAAAGTGTTCAGTGTTTAGTTTGCAACATGTGTTATGAAAATGCAGCTACCGAGCAATATGCACCGAAACTGATAGAATTATTGCAGCTCGCTGTCATCATCGCGAACTACTTGATAATAAGTATTCTTTAAATGAGTTATATTATTTGTAATGACTATAATCTTAGACAAGGGAATTATCAAGATTAAAGTGGATAGTTCTTACTCTCAGTTAGTTTAAATATAATATGTCTATTGCACTTCTATTTCATTTGATTTATTGTAGTGACTAAGCACCAATTTAGCAATTTAGTAATCTGATTTGTTAGCTAAATTGGTTATCGTCCATATCGTATTTCTTTGGCTAATATGAAAGACTAAATTTTAGGTGCACCTAGCCCGGGCATGATTTTATAATGAGCAGCTATAATAATCATTGGTGGTTTTATCTTTTATCATGCTTAGCTTCAGTTTTAGATTTTTGCACAGTTAAATCTTTGTTGCTTATCTTGAGTTGCATATTACCAATCCATGTAACTCAATTACTATGTACCCACGGGAACAATACAAGTCCGGGATCAGCACGCGTGCGGTTTCCATGCGGCGCGCCAATCACTGTGTGTTCGTGCATCGCGCCCACAAATCAACAGCTTGAACAATGGGAGCGACGCCCGCGCAGCCCGACGCGTCGGGAAACTCACCAACCACGTGATTGATCGCATTTCTTTCTTATTTAGACTTTTGATTGTTTCATTGTTGACATTTCAGTTGTTTTCCTTTTATTTAAGTCTAGTGAGAACGAGTTTTTGCGAAGCATAGGAATGCATCAAAATAGTTTCGTTTTCGATGCAAATTTTGCATCAGTAGTTAAATTTTTTTCTTAGAATCATACTGAGTTTCAAGTAAATTTTCAAACTGTGTTCAGAATACGAGCTAGGGTCTGTTTTGTCCATTGTCTTATTAGTATTGTATATTTTTTGTAGCCACTATAAATAAATCCGCAGCCTTGAATGTCTAACTAATTGTATCTAGCGACTACATCCAGCGCTGCGCACTAATACCCGCCGGTTTGCGCTAAACACAGCGCTTGTGCGTAAGTGGCAGTAATGCCTCGCTATCTACCAGATAAACGCGAAGAAACTCAGAGAAACAGGTCACTGGAGTATCCCATAGCTGGCAGCACTGTCATTTCGTTTTCCTCTGCAACGTTTAGTTATTTCCTGAGCTGTTGACGGTCAATTATACTTCAATGTTGAAACACTTTTTCTGAGGAATGTATTATCATTGGTTCATGCATAACTAAGTTGCTATGCTGCCAAATTCTTACTCAATCGTGAAGGTATTCAA
This sequence comes from Helicoverpa zea x Helicoverpa armigera, assembly GCA_033682625.1. Lineage (NCBI taxonomy): Eukaryota > Metazoa > Arthropoda > Insecta > Lepidoptera > Noctuidae > Helicoverpa > Helicoverpa zea x Helicoverpa armigera. Next base: position 11,962,195 of record JAWIIS010000004.1, on the reverse strand, counting down.
TAGAGAGATACGTTACTGAAACGATTGTTTGTTGATGTCCTACGTAGCCTTTAAAGACTTAAAAAAAATCGCACACACTATTTATTTCCAATTTTCACATGCCGTGGCGCGTCAATCTTCGCTACAATCCCATGGATCATTTATCGACTTTTTCTCTCCCATTCATCGATCGTGGATTCGTCGCAAAACGCATGCGCACAAAGGACATGTGTGGCCATCATTGCGACACTAATGACGACTAATTACTGCACAATAGATCAGCAAAAACCTGCGTGTTCATGTGTGTCTGTTCGTATGTACGTGTGTCTGTTTGTACCGGCTAGTGGTACACAGCCGATGTGTGAAGGTCTCGGGGGCTATGACACTTGAAAGGTTTGACACACTTAGCGCAGTTAATGGTTTGTCAATACTTTAAGTTATACACATATGTAAGCGACGTATTGCTGTTAAATTCCTTATTAGCACATAAAATGGTACAAAATTACTGTACTGCCCATTCTGATCCTTACAAATGAGATCCCGCTTGGGTAGAATTATAGCAACGCAGTTAGCATGTTAGCAGTAAAGGATAAAATACACCTAGGAATTATTTCAAGATTATCTACATTAAATGCGTCTCAAATTCTGCTGAAGTAATCGATCGTTGCCTTGCATTTAGATGGTCGTTTTACATAAGCGCATAGTTTATTTTTTCAATGATACTCAATATTCTCATACATGCAAATTATACGAAGCCGCGACTAAATATCCGTGACAGACAGTGTGTCATCACATCGAGTATTCTCACTACGTAACGTATGTATGTCGATAAACATCTAAATCTTCCAATTGCTTACATAAACAGTATTATTGTCTTAGCGACTGCCCATTTTCCGGCAAATCACCGCGCACCGCAACTAAACTTATTAATTTTGCGCAAGAACTAATTATCTTCCAACACGGAAATATTTCGACACGACCATAGACTACAGAGATGGCATAGTGTCGGCCATCTCTATAATTTTGACATAACGCCGCGTTTAATTTGAACAATCAAATGCTTTTTCTATTGTTTTGAACGTTAGATTCTGATAATATTGTGCGGCCGGTCTAGTTCCCGTTAGTTTTGTCATCAAAAACAATGTTCACTAATTCTTATTTATATCTTAAATCTTACAGTCCATTGTGACAGTTTTTCTATATATTTTCGTAACATTATTCAGTTTCAAGTATTTGCAGCAGCGTGAGTAATGATCGTTCTGATAGCGAGCTATCTGTTTATCTGGCCAACACTTACAATCTAGTTTAACTAATGAAATGCGCGGTGTTCGCTTTGTGTTTACATGAAGGTTACGAAAAAACGTACCTATTCATTACAATTAACCGCGAATCTGAATTTTGACATTAGCTTGGCCCCATACAAGCAACGTCAAATACATATCTCTTGTAGGCAAATCAACACATATCCAGATAGGTTATTGAAATGTGCCGCAAATTAATGTAGTTACAAGTAGGAACATATTACCGTAGTGTAGGTCTCATAGGTGCTCCGTCGCGGAGACAGATCAGGCGCGGGACCGGTATGTGTTTCTCGGAAGGCGGCTCATTCAGTTCGGGAAAGCGATACGTGTTGATATGAAAGTCTCCACACGAGAAATTGTGCGGAGCTTAATTACTACTCGGACTATAGAGGAGTAGACAACAACGTTCTTTACAACTTTAACACCTACTTACTAGAATAAATGGAATGTTGCTGAACGTTTTCAGTATTTACACATTACCTTCTTAATATTGAAGAAAACAGTGTGACAATGTTGGTAGCCTGAAGCACAAATTCACATTTACTTGTCCATCATCAGATTGCCGCAAATTACCTAAGAAGTAATTCTAGTAAATAAATGGAGCAGGACTAACGACATATTTTGCCCCAGATGCCTTAGATATTAGGTATAGATTCCTATGATTTTGCCTATATAGAATCAAAATTACTTCTAAATCGTGATTAACACCACATATGTGCCTACATTATCGTTTAACTACATAAGCAACACTTCAAGGGCACTATTAACATCATAAGTGACATCTTCCCGAATAGACGTGATTCCGGTGACGTGCGCGGGCGCAGCTGCGCAGGTGTCGGGCTGGGTGCGCGTGCGGCGGGCGGCACGTCACCCGACCGCTTTCAGTTTCTGTAGTGAGAGTGTACCTGTTACTGCTCAGGTGGATGAGAGCCCGGGACTTGATATGGGAATATAATAGGAATAGATCTGCTAAGCAATCTTTCAAATTAGGATAAAACAGTTTATAAATGTCAATTGGTTGAATTATTGTCATAATAGAAACAAAATATTTGAAACTCGTTTAACAAATACATATTTGTTATTAGGTACTTATTAATACCATGTCTAAATATTTTTCTATTTATATGCAATTATTAATGATAAACTTTTTTTGTTACAGGTAAGTTAAACACTCCAGACTAGAACACATAAACAAATCAACACGTTCGTATGTAAGTAGCACAGCTGATAAATGTATGTGTTATTGCGTGGTGTTGCCAACAATAAGGCAACCCACAGGAAAGATACAATTATGTCCTAAAAACCGTGCGGTTTGTGTGCATTGAGCAAGATTTTGTTGCAACGCGATAAAAAACCGCAGGGAACTGCGGCGCAGTGTGGAGTCCCACAGTGCGCACGCGCCGCGCGTGTCGACACTGCGTACTACTGACGTTTGTAGCGAAAGCCTCATTGGCGAAATGTTTCATTAGATTATTGATATCATGATGTACTTTTTACAAGAAGTATGTAAAATCTTTGTTATAGTAAGTGATAAAGTGTGATTTTCAGCACTTTTGTGACGGCTGGTTAATATACCTTTCATATGTCAAAAGTAAATGCTTAAAACCCAATTAGCATATATTGAAAACAACAGCAGATAAAAATCCATAAACCAAAATATTGTTTTCTAGCTTTTCACTGACCCCCATACATAAATGATAAACAATAAGTCTAATCTAGCGAATACCTTGCATAGGTATAATATGATAAATCACAGAACTCTAATATCACACAAACGTGCTTTAACTTCAAAGAAACAGTAACGGTGCCGCCATTATTACTAATGATAGGTATGCTATAAAACTTGTAATCATTTCTTTGTGAGAAGCTCTGACCTCTGCAACAATCAAAAACATACTGTATCTTCTTTGATTTAAGATTGATAATGGAACAGAGGGACTTTGAGCTTTGGCTTGGTCAGTGCTCTTTGATGGATATTAACAAAATGTCAATAGTTTGAATATATAACTGTTCTTGGTGTGTGAATTTTGACTAGTTTAAGAAGGAGAACATGCTATCGGTGTCAGGAGATGGCCACACACGAGAATGTGCCAATATTTATGTTTTATCATCGATGTGACCTGCGCTTTCTGCGTGCCAAATACATAAAAAGTTGTGTCTAATCTCAACAACAGAAATACTCATGTAGATAATGCATAATGTATTTATTGATTTCAAATTCCCATGTGACAAAAATGCACCAGAAATGAAATGTGAATATGCAAGTCTATTTTTGTTTGTAACGGATAAGCTCAAAAACGACTCGACCAATTTTAAAAAATCTTCACAGTTGGAAAGCTACATGCTTCTTGCATTTGCTTGATTTAACTCTCCTATATTCTAAAATCGAATACATTCAAATTCTTGAACTATAACCATTAATCAGTACGTGTCATCATTCAAATATTTCAAAGCATTCGGCATCACATGAAATAAGTCTGTATAACAATCGCACTCTGACCATTACGGATGACTTTTGAACTTTAGTTGCGCAAGAGTTGGTGTACGTTTGCACGGCATGGCGGTTTGCACGTCAGTCACTGCATTTATGTAGATCTATGTTCGCACTTCTTAGTTTTGTAATACACAAAACTGCAAAATAGATCTGGGTAACCAAACCTCATCAATTTATCGGTCAGGATTTACAGAATTACGATTTTCTGCAAATAATTAAAACCTAAGAAGAGTAGAAAAGCAAACTACTAATTTCAGCTCTATAATTATTTCGAACAAAAAATCGAAAGATACGGTAGGTATTATATATTCCTGCGCCATTCAATCAAGTTTCCAGGAAAACACAAACACTGCTGTTCAAAATCATAAAAATCTACTTTTATACTCTGAGTGCATAGTTGAGTAATTATTTCCGACGAAGTTCAATGAACCACATTCCTTAATCGTTGTCTCAAAAGGTTAACTCAGTAATGGTTCAAATTCGAGATCTAAGCTTTCGACATTTACAAATGTTATTCCGGAGTTAAAGGCAAATATCACTTTAGATTACAATGAGCTAGTTTGTACTAGAAACAGATAAACAGAAAATAAGTTGCATTGAAAAATACCACAAATACACTAAGATGGAACATGCCAAAACAGTGGAAGCCCTATAAAGTGGCAAATATCAAAAATTTAAAGGGTAAAACTAATATATATAATAACCTTGATAATAACAAAGATATTGACGATGAAACAATTGATGATTCAAAAAACATTAGTTTATAATGACAAAAACAAAATAACAGGCAGCATAGAACCCAGTCGAGTAGTGTTTGTGAAACATTTGTGGTACCCACTGAGGCAGTCACGACCTTAGTAATGGCGATCACATAATGTTTTGTACTTCTATGATCCTATCTACGTGATTCTTTGATTGATTTTGCGTACCATTGAAAATCACTGGCTTTCATATCTGACCAGTATCAACAAGCATTTAAAAACTGGAAACGGCAAGCAATTTAATGTAACTATCTTATCCTTGGACTCGAAAGCAGTCAAGCTCTATATAGTATATGTTTATACACTCTTTTTCGAAAGGAAAACCAAAACTAAGCATGTTTTCCTAAATGCGAAATAGACCGTTTCTGACCGGTGTTGGGGAGACTCTTTGGTTGTATATCAATGGGGAGACTCCACGAAAATGTGTACTTGCGCGTCCATGCTCATTCATTCATTTGCTCGCGCACAAAGTTCTCAATTTCGCGGATATTCCAAATTGTGTTTCAAATTCCATATATTTCTAGACTTTACGTCAAGCCAGTACTCGCTCGTGTCCAATGTAGGGTGTGCGCTCGTAGGGCCGTCCCTTTCACCTGCGCGCGCGCACTCGCACATTCTAGAACACTACGCTATGGTTACACCTCGAACAACACTAGCACAGCTTGCGATGAATACATCTATTAGTAGAAGCATAAGTATTGTCTTTGTAAAATTATAATTAAGCATATTGCTGATCTAACACATTGGTGTTTATTCTCCGGTACTTTTTCTATTTAATTGTGTCACTATCTCTATAGTTTGAACAGATGTTAGTAGAGAATACATCCCGTTTCAATCTTTATTCTTGAAACTGAAAATCAATCTGTACATCACATCACAACATCATGTCTTTTCAGCAAAGACATAAAGTAATAAGAAAAACCTCTTCCTCTTCCTGTTCTTGACGCATCTTATAATTACAAGCTAAGGTTAAAGAATATTCTATAAATTAATAGATTTGAATAGTAAAATTATAAATTGATCTGTCTATGCTATTGCTCCATGCTCCGTCCAACATGGTGCCCTATCTGTCCGCACTATAATTATGTTGATACGAGATTGCAACATGTCTGCGAAACGTTTAGCTCAAATAAATTCACGTCCAAGTGATCAACTTGCAACTTAATTGATTTTCGTAACATTATGAGTCTTAATTGCTCATTTAGAGAACATATTGACAATGTGACACTGAGTAATTAATAAAGATATATACGAGTTTAAATGCCAAGAACTACTTGTATTTCATAATATCAGGATTTTTCCGTCTGAAGCGTTGATTAGCGTAAGATTTTAGGACATGTGTAACGAATACCTCATATTACTACTTATCTCAAACCGAACACAATCTTTTTCATTGATCACCCTATCAATGTTCTAACTAATTTAGCGTTAGTACTCGTCGTGTAGTCACAAGCGCTGCAATTAACACATACTTAGTAACAATAGTAAACAATAAGGAGCAATAAACGAACAATAATGAGATATTGCTCTGCGCCGGCGCACCTGTAGAGAGAGGCGGGGGGGGGGGGGGGTACATACTCTGTTATAGTATTTCTCACGCGCGCCGTAGCGTACAGACTGACAAAAAGATACATTGATACTAAGTACTTATTACGTTTTGCGAAAGTTTTGCTTTTTCATTTAATTTGTTTACTTACACACTGATATTATTGCTAAACTGTATCAAATTACTTATTTAATTGTGGCCAAATTGTTGTCACCTGATAAATTAAAAAAAGAAAAACATTGCTAATTTAGTCTTCTTTCTAAAAGTTACAATATCTAGGAATAGATCAATCCAGTGAAAACATACAATTACAAAACTCATGTTGTTCGTATCGCGTGAATCGTGGAAACATGTAGTTTCCCAATCACGCGACCGAACTGGGAAAATGCCATTCTTTAGTTTTTGTTCATTAAATATAACATAAGTTTTGTCACAGCCTCGAGTCACTTCTTACATGCTATCTGTTACATAGTAAGAAAGTATACATTCCTTGGAATTGCTTGAGATTGTGCTTTTATTGTGTAAATTAATTGTTATTTCATGTTATCTACACCTATTCATCTTCATTGCTGACTACGGTTATTATTTTATTTGATGCCGTGTATTTCATTAAATAATGTAACGATTATTCATTTTTCTGTTTATCTGAAGTAGGTAGTCTGTTCATAGACTACATAAATTGGTAGGGCGTTTGGTACACTGCGTTATTATTTCTGCGTGTGAACCAATCCTACATGACAGGCAATGATGTGGTTTCATGTGAGATATCCAGCTCCAGTTGAGTCAGGAAACCACAAAGGAAAGTCGATAAAACAACCGCAAACAGAGCTGATGTTAATTAATTTTATATAACGCATTGTATGTACAAGGACGTTCTCTTATGCAAACTATAATAAAAATATTATGAGCCTTTTATCGACATGAAACGTGAGCACTGATAGTTCATTAAACTTAATTTTTCATCATAATGCAATTTTACTTATGTCATTATGAAGATCGAGAACATTTGATTAAGATTTACGTAAAGCAGGTTTTCATATAAATATCCATAGAGTATAGGATCAACTATTGATGTAAACTACACATTAAAACTAAAATCAAACTTAACCTATTTCTGCAGACTGTACTTTACTGGAAACTATTTGTGCAACAAGTTTATTTGGCAATACAGTACCGACAGCAAATAGCAAAGGTCGAGGAACCGGCCACCACTGACCACTAGCCATGGACCATAGTGTAACGACGTGGCCATCATTGTCTATGAGAGATGAAGAGGTCAGCCATGGGATTGAGATACAATATGTAATTAGAGTTCACATTTGATGGATTTAATGAAGCCATAAAATACGTACCTACATTATTATGTACAATTCGTACATATGTACAACTGTTTTTGTAATGAGTTTTATTACCTTGAATGTACAGATAAGTTTTTCTATAAAATCATCATCTGCCTAAACTTATCCCAAGGATTTAGGTAGTATTTGGGAAAAACCACTCCTGCTAAGTTCCTGAAAGAAAAGCTTAATAAAACTATTAGTTCTTTCAATAATATTGTTACTGTATTTGCTATAAAAACATGTTTAGATACTAATATTAACTTCATATCTGCAAAGTAATATCATTATCAGTGAAGAGCGCTTTCTGTTACACGAGCGAGTGTTTTGCTCGGTCCATCATCATTAACGTAATCATTCACTCAGCATATATTAGTTTTAACGTCAGAACTATGAGCGAAAGCTTCTCAGCCGTTTGAGGTTTTCAATCATCTTAATATCCCGTTTCTATATATCACTCTACATAGAAGAACCGCGTGTACTCATTGTTTTTAACCCCCGACGCAAAAACGACGGGGTGTTATAAGTTTGACGTGTCTGTGTGTGTGTGTGTGTGTGTGTGTGTGTGTGTGTGTGTGTGTGTATGTGGCATCGTAGCTCCCAAACGGATGATCCGATTGTAATGCGGTTTTTTTTGTTTAAAAGGTATGTCAGTCGGGAGTGTTCTTAGCTATGATTGGTGGAAATCGGTTCAGGTCTTCAAGGTCATCAGCTCGTTTGCTAGATGTGATAGGAATGTTACACGCTCTGTTTACTTGCAAATATATGTGGGATCTGAAATTTGAAACACTAATGTCTTTTGGAACCACTGAGCTGGTCTGCTGTTAGGGCACGAAGGTAGGAGACGTAACCCTGAACTGCCTTTTAGTAAACCCAGCGAGTTTGGGCTCGTTGAATTTGTCTTGACGAGTTCTCTTCATGTTTCTGATTGACGAGAACTTGATGCTGGAAATGGGATGTGGCGGATGAAACCCTGAAATGCCGGAATGAAACGGATAAACCGATTTATATTTTTGCTGAAAATTTAGAATGACCAAAGGTCAAAATCTTTATTGTTTCTCAGTCTGTGCAATTCTCCCAGAGCCAGTTTGTCATGAGGATTGTTAAACAGCTTCCTTTGGCCGAGATCGCATATAGCGACCCCATCTTAAGATAAAATAAATTAAATGAAAGAAGGAAAAACTAAGGAGCTCCTTTAAAAAGCAAGAAATAAAATTAAATTATAAATTTAAAAAAACCCCCGACCCAAAAAAGTATGCAATAATTATGACAAAAGGTTAAAAACGCTAAACCCTATAAAAAGCAAAAAATAACTTTTAACACTACGTAAACTAAATTTTGACGTGTCGGGGGACCGCTTTTTACCTTCATAAATACTTACATAAATAAAATGATACCTACCTAATTACAACATTAGAGCGGTCCCCCGACACGACAAAATTTAGTTTACGTAGTGTTAAAAGTTATTTTTTGCTTTTTATAGGGTTTAGCGTTTTTAACCTTTTGTCATAATTATTGCATACTTTTTTGGGTCGGGGGTTTTTTTAAATTTATAATTTAATTTTTAGCGAATCGTCCCAAAGATTCCAAAGTAAAAGTAGCCCATAATAGACCATACAGTCTATTATGGCCATATCAATATACATAGCGAAATTCAAACTAATTATTACTAGGCCAGTCTTTATCAAGGGATTTGAAAAATTATGCCTAGCCGGGGTTGAGGGTTGAGAAAAATAGATAGACAGGCGCTCTATGTAAAACGCTGGTATTCAGAAGCATCTGGTGAGACAGATGGCAAAGGCTAGGCAGATGATAAATGTGATATTTCTTGTAATCAGATTTGATAGATGTCAACATAACAGTCCGGCGCCAGTGGATATCTCGCTACAGTCGGTAACCGCGGCGTGTCACTTTCTCGCGAACTTGTGTCCGCCAGAGAAAGTCATTGATTTTATTGTGTTTTGTTGTTATCATATAAATAGTTTGCCGATAGACGCGGGTTTCATAGTTCCGGACTGTTATTGACTGGCCTCGAAACATTACCTGCTTTGTGTGCAATTTTCTTGAGGGAATTACAGCTCTGACAATTTCCTATGTTATTTGAAACTACTCTAATATTGTCGGTAGCCTACTTGGAAAACATTTGGGTATTACTTAGATTGGTTTTCAATAACAAGGGCGGATCCACCGTTGTGGGCACGATGGGCATGCCCACAACCTTATTAGACTTGTGACATCTCACGGTTTTTTGAAATCGATAGGCTGATGATAACACAAGGGAACAAAATAAGACCTTTTTTTGTTGCATTTAATTTTATGACTGCTGTTTACTAATTCGAGGTCACCATATTTTTTTTCTAACAGCTTTAGTTTTTGAGGTACTTTTGTGTCCCAAAACACTCAAAAATTCGCGCTCGCTACGCTCGCGGCTTCTTCACTTTGCGGTGGTTTTAGTCCAATGTCGAAAACGTTAGATTAGTTTAAGTTAAAATTGAAAGTAGAAAAGGATAACACCCCCATAACGCCCTCTTTCAGCACTTTCTGGTTAAGAAGAAGCGGTGAAGAACAAAACAAACTTCCCAGCAACGCAGCTGTCTATTACAATAAAATTATTATTATTTACAATAATCACTATTTTACATTTTTTTTTGGTACTGTTTTGTTAGAAAACTCAAAAAATTTCGCGCTCTCTGCGCTCGCGCTTTTTTCACTTAGCAGTAGCTTCTTTTTTGCTTGTTTGGCTGATTTCGTGTCCCAAGACTCCAAAATTTTGCGCTCGTTACGCTCACAGCTTCTTAATTTCACAGTACTTTTTCTATAATTTCAATAGGTATGTTTGTGGCACAGAACTCAAAAATTTCGCGCTCGCTCCGCTCGCGCAACTTTATACTACTGCTACTATTTAGTTGTGACCACAACCTTTTTTGAGGGCTGGATCCGCGCTTGTTCAATAATATTGAACAACAACGGGTCCGATTTAGATTGTCAGCGATGTTTGCATCAACACTGTTCAAACATTCCGTGTGTTCGATTCCCGTAACAGACAAATATTTGTAATGGCCCATAGTTTGCTTCTGCTTAGTGCGTAGTATACGTTATTTTGAACTGTGAAACGGTAACAATTAATTTCGTCAATCGCCTTCCCGTTATCGTTGACAGGCCGTCATTTAGGTAGATATTGTTTCTGTCCAAATTTCTCACGCACCCCAAATCAATATTACTTACATTAAAATATCACTTAAAGATAATTAACATAGCAAACCTCACGGCAACAGTCTGAAAGTGAGTGTCACGTAAACTGGTTGCTAACTGTTGGTTGCGCAACCACGCGGTTACATGTTACCGGTTACATGTCACCGGTTATCGGCCGTACGGTTATGTTGCACACGTTCCGGTTTCCGGTTGCTGTGTACCGTACAAGTACAATAAGTCTGTCATGCATTTTATAATTAGCTAACAGTTTAATCAACTGTTAGTCAATTTACTGCATCAATCAGAATGAGACAGATGAATTCAGGATATGATTATCTTTATTTCTAACCTAGTGTACTAAAAATCATATTAAAAGCAATGAAAGCTTGATGACCAATTGCATTTTTACCTTATAAGGTTGTAATACGTGGTTAATCTGTCTGATCTTGAAACGAAAGTTACGTCCAGAAGCACAACCTGACACACCATTTCATAACGAAAACCTGAAATAAAACACATTGCTTACGTGTTTTATTACAACATTTCACAATAAATAATAACTTATTGCTGGCAAGGCTCATAAACTAGTCTAATCGTTAATGCACTACATTAATATACTAACCACTCGCTTCACGCACATTAATTCCATTTAAATTACACAAATAACACTAAATTCGAAAAACTCCGCCATGTTTGAGAGCGAAAGTGTAAAATATAGTTCTTTATGCATTAATAGACAAGTTTATGGTGGTATGGTAATGTACATCCGCTTTCTGCAGCGATTAACACTGTTATCTAATAGTTCCCGAGTATCAAACCACCTAACCTTCGCATTAACCTTTCAAATGTACACATATGTAAGTATGTATGATCGAGATCGCGCCTATGTTTCCTCAGCACATATTTTTGTTCGGTTACGACATCTTCGCGGTAAGATTTGATCAACTGCGCAAACATGTGTGCTGAACAAGCCTCAGCTAGTCTTAAATTGAATAGCAATAAATATTTGTGTAGAAGTGAAGCTTAGCAATAGTTTCACAATGAACCGTGTCGCGATGTGTGAATTTCTAACAATATTTGCGTTTCGCTCGTCAATACAATCGGAGTAAGTGTGTCACACAAGTTATTGACCTGCCTCGACTGCATTCATCTCGCACACTGCACATAGGAGTGCGTATTCACGTAAATCTGCGCAATGTGCAGATGCGTGCGATGCGCGACCAGAGTTGCGCAAACGCAGCCGACCGGCCGACCTTCCGCGCAGGCGCACTGCGCAACTCTATTCAGCAGCTATGCATGCACAAAAGTACATGAAAAAAGTGCGTTTGCAGTGAATTTCATAAAGCTTCGCCATATTTAAGAAGCTTGTTCTCGTCTGATCCAGGTTTGGACATTCAATTCAGGCATTTTAATTATGTATAGATGCAGTTCTGTCGAAATCTGCAATTAGTTACTGTGTAATATGCTGCTGTCATTGACCACTTGAAGTTTTTTAAAATACACTCGAATTTTGATTATTACTGGTTTATTGATTTATCTTACTCATTACCAGATTTGTGTAACTATAAAACAAAGATACGACATATGAGGTAGATAATCTTATCGAATAACTTACAAAGAAGGTATGCTTCAGTCTTGCTTAGATCCCACAGTAAAATAAATAATGACCACTCCTACTGACGGGACATTTCAGCTCGTAAAACTGGCCGTAACATTGTTGTTGTTCCCGTGGGTGTGAGTCCCGTTACCGCGAGGTTCCCGCCACCTCGCCGAGAGGCGGGACTCTCTGATTTATGTCCCCCAGTCACAAGAACTCACACCGAGATCACAATCAGTTTTGATTGCAAAAACTGCAACTGCGGGCAAATTGCGGCATTCCGCACGAAATTGACTAAATTATTACGTGGATTAGGAATTTTAATAGAATGCTGTTTTGATAGCTATCGTGTAGGATGGTTATTTATTGTTAGAATTCTAAGTACATTCTGCCTACTGCATTGACTTAATTGATCTATATTTGAGTCTACATAGTCCCGGGTTATTCCTGATTCGTTCTCAAGTGTTAGGCTCATAAGCTACATTTTAAACCCAAATATTTTACTTCCAAATGTACCATTCAACTTGGTATAGGTCGTGCGTACGTGCTGTTTGTGGCAAAACACTGGATATTGCGAAGTTTCCAATAGCCGCACAGTTAGTTGTTGCACTCTGTACGTACTATCTACATTGTTGCTTGCTACTAATCTCAAAGCTTATTACATTGTGTAAGGCAAAGATTCGTACACACGATGCTGTGTGGTTGAATTGCGTATCTCAAATCCAATCCTTCATAGAAAAGCAGACGTGATCTTTTTGAACAATGTTAGATTACACAAATACGCGTATAAAATTTCCAAAGCCGCTTTTGGTTGGCAAAAGTCCCAAAGTAAACCAACTGTGTTACTTTTCTTAGATAAACACTTTCGTATTGAGAGAAGTAAGCCACACGTTTCCAAAACACACAAATTCCTTAAAACAATGTCACAAACGCATCGCTAATTATGATTCCGTGGGCGTGGGACGCTGACCCGCTAACCATTATATCTTATATTCACAAGAACATCCATCTGCTGACCTTGCGCGCATTTCACATGCCTCAGGAGGTCTCGCGATAAAAGTGAAAAGAAAGTCGGAGACAACTCATTTGTACTCATACAATATTTATGGGACTAGTTTATTGTTGTTTTAGGTTGTTTGTTTAGACTTTTTAATGATGTGTTGACATTAACTCGATAGCTTTTAAATGGTTTTAAATTTCGAATAAAAAGTCGACTATCTACTAGAGGTTATCTATGAAATTAATACGGTCTTGAATGTTGATGATGGGCCGCTCGATGAGCCGAGAACAGTTTTTATCGAATACATTAGGGGTCTTCTAATTCCATTCGTAACCAAACAAACGCTAGTACAACAATCGTCGCGGGCGCAGATTACGATAGCACTCACAATGAGACCGGTCGGACTAGGTGCGCGTACGCACTTGTCACAAGGTTGCTCTCAATGAGAACCAAATACTTGCTCTGCATTATGGTCTTAGAATCAGAGAATGTTCTGGAGAATCGCCCATTCAACATAGGCATAACAAAGAAAAGAATAACTACATTACCATAATTGTCAATCTGTCCTAACTCTTCTTCTTTTCACCCTGTACCGAGTTTCATTCAGTTTATGCACACAACCACAAGTTGCTTTCTGAAACTGCATCTTTATAATGCGGATTCTTTAGAAGGGAACATAGTCCAGCAATGGCTGTTTCAGGAGATTATAGTTGATGAAATCAGGTAGCGATAACAATACGTTGTCAGAAAGCTAAGACTTATTAGGAGCAGGATAAGCTGGCCACGGTTAGGTACCACTATACGTATTTCGAAACGATCGTAAATAAAATAGTCGTTTTAACAGTAGGTATGTCTAGATTTCATGTCCAGCAGGAAATGTGATCTCTCATTTAAATAATCACGAATACATTGAGTCGAGTTAATTCTAACCGCATTTACGCATTGTCACGAAACGGTCATGTTTAATACATAATGATCCAGTCTCATTGGCATGTCTGTAAATGTATCAAGGAGGATTGGTTTCACGTCGCACATACCTCACCAGTTATGTGCCTTCTAATGATTATTTACTCACTATTTATTAAAAGACTTGTAAGGCAAAGATGTTGTTACTTTTCTCGATATAGAACCTGAGCTAAAGATTTGTAAGTACATGAAAGACGGCCGCCTTCTCTTCTACATGAAATGCGGTAATAAATGAACAGTAGCTGAAGTAATAAATAAGTAATAACTAAGACTAATCTAGCGGCTAAGTATCCTCCGATCACGGCGGGAAGCTGCCCATTCAAGTTTATGAGTTGTTAAATGACAAATTGCGCTTAATAAACATGGCAAAGGCCAGTTAAATTGGCGGCGATTTATCAAATAACCTGTAACCTTGTCATTTCTATGGATAGTAATATTTCTCAATCGCAAATTGCTCGAACAGTCCTTTCGATTAAAGGACAAGCCAGTTTGTGGATACAAACATGCTTGCGAACACATTACTCAATTATTGCCAATGTTGTGCTTAAACATAAACTTGTAGATGAAATGTGAAGGTGAAACTCAATTGGAGCCACTAAATAACTATTGTTTTGATAATAGTTTTAGTTTATTGCATTTGGATAAACATTCTTGGTTATAGGTCATTGTAATTGCTGTCTATCTTTAAATCATCTTCGAAAAGTTTTGATGATTATAATGAAGAACTGGTTTGATTGCCAAAATAGTTACAAGATAGTAAAAAAACAAGAATAGAAATCAGTACATAAGGTAAAATAGCAACAAAACATAAAACACGAGCCGTGGTAAAAGTCATCCATATTTTTACGACGGCAACGTTTGAGGCCGCCCGCATTCCGCTCCTGCGGTGGCTGTTAGAAAAAACATTATCTAAGCGATAACTATCTGTCCAACAAGGAATTATTTCAACACCAGTAATGGCTACTTACGAGGTTTACTTGACTCTTTATGGTCAGCCTTTCTTGTTTAGCTCGTAGAGTTTTATTACCGCATACAAGCGACAATTTTATTCTCCATGTGAAACTGCGGGGAACCTACTAGTTTTTGAGAAAGTCTTGTTCCGCCATTGTTGCTCATGACTAGTTAGATACCTGCTGTTACATATTGTTCTTGTCAATTTTACAGATTACCATCTTTTCTTTATGTAATGCCATGATTGTACCATTGTACCAATTGAGTTCTTCCTCATGCAGGCCCCTGCATGTTGTACAGTCTCTGAAATATTTTTTCTAGTTACACCACTCTGCATCGTAGGTAAATATATCTAAAAGAAAGTACATACAATATGATACTGACACTCAAAATCTATCTGGACCACCTACAAATTGTTAATTCGTTATCCGTTTGGGTCAAACGCGCGTTCTTTGCAAAACATTGCAAACTGAGGTAGATGTTAGCTAAACGTGACACTAACCTACTATTAAATGTAATGTAAACTGAGTTTCTAACACAATATTCATGACACGAAACGGCATTATCATAAAAAGGGTTAGCTGCACCAATCAACTCAAGATATTGCTCCTCTGCAAGTCACATATCCCGTATGAAATCCGCAGATATCACCCGAGTCACATATACAACGCAGTTACAGCATATAAAATCTATCAAACGCTTATGTTAATGAATATCAGGAAGGTCAACTTCCACGGATAGATGATATTAAACACCATGATCATAATGTTCATGTTTATATTCTCATTTACTCTAAAGTTCAAAGTAAATAAGAAGAAAATGTAGTACAATAGGATATGCGTAGTTCCACGAGGCGCGATCATACGGCGTGAATTATTCAGCGCCCGCACTGTGTCACTGGTTTAGGAAACACGCTGGCACACATAATATGTATGTCGGAGGCGAACATCAAGGATGGCACTATCGTCCGACATCAGTTAGGGTAATGAAGCAAAGAGATAAATTTGGATCTACAACGCTAGGCAATAACACTAGGTACACTAGACGTGACGTAGGGTAGTAACGCCACGAACACTCAATGAAGACTCGACCGAGACTGAAGTAAGACTGAACTAAGACTGAGCTCCGCGGACGCCGCGCTGACCGCCACGACTCCGCCAAGCGCGCCAAATTGTTGTTTCACCGAAAACGCCACCAGAGGGCGCGCTTGCGGCTCGTTCAGTGACCGTACTATTGACTATCTCCGACACGGCCATAACTGACATACACACGTCCTCGTGTGGCTACACATTGTACCTGGTGACAGAAGAAAACAAAACTGGAGTAACTTTTCAGCTCGGCCTACCTGACTAGGTACACGAGTAGGAATGACAAAATAATTTTAAACAAAATAGAAACGAAATATTTAGAAAGAATGCCACAATCTTAAAATCAATCGAAATCAGATCACACAATCTCGAATCAATGCACCATGTAAATGATCCAGACAGACCTAAGTCAATCAGGAATCGATAGGCTCCAGTCCTTCTCACTGGGCGTGTCAAAGATGAAAAATGATCAGTCCTTCTGACTGATATGATTTAGAATGATCAGTCCTTCTGACTGATATGATTTAGAATGATCAGTCCTTCTGACTGATATGATTTAGAATGATCAGTCCTTCTGACTGATATGATTTAGAATGATCAGTCCTTCTGACTGATATGATTTAGAATGATCAGTCCTTCTGACTGATATGATTTAGAATGATCAGTCCTTCTGACTGATAAGTTGTCACAATGACGATATCTTTGACACAAGCATTCCAGTCCTTCTCACTGGAACACTCCTAGGGTCTACCCAAGGGATATCAGTCCTTCTCACTGATATGGTAAGGTAGGAATTGCATCTGAACAATAAACTTTGCAATGGAATTAGTAGCATTAACTTGAAATAAAATCAGCGAAATCAATTCGCACAAAATCAGTCACAATTATCAGTCAGATACAATTATCATGCGTGCACTAATTAGAGTTCGATGAAGTACCTTCGCATGGGTCATCGACCTCCAAATCAACAGCAACTAAATCTAATTCAGTTGGAATCTCAGCTTGGGGCATCCTTCTAATGCGATCATGGGCATACTCGTAGGTTCTATTAAGAGTTAAAGATTTCAAAACATAGCGATCGCCTTCAAGTAACTCAAGAATTTAAAATGGCCCTTTAAACTTACGGTCAAGTTTAACTGGATTGCGCTCTTAATTTTTTTTTATTAAAACTAGGTCACCAACTAGGACATCAACGAGACAGATTGCCTTTCAAGGTTATTAGTGTCTTACGACAATTAATCACAAAAATAAACCAAAAATGGATCGGTCTCACCGGGTTTCCACTCAACGTGCGTGACGATGCACACATCGCTATAGCGCGCAGTACAACGACTTTCGCGAACGTGAAGCCACGGAGATGCACGAGCACCAACACTCCGAACTCACGATAACACACGACACGTTGGGCTCCTGGCAGCTGGCATGCTCCATTCAACGTCGTAATTTTCTTGCCGAATTGCACAATAACCACCGTCATTGTTGAAACATGAAAACAAAGACAAATTCGGTTAATTTTCTAACATACCTTCAATAACTAGCTTGACATTTAACAATGGAAACCGATACCATTACCATAACCGTGGTTACCATACTTGTACCTTCGCTGAAATTCTTAATTCAAATTATCGACGTTCCATTTTTTTTTTTTTTGTTAGTGGGTAGTCATTTATCTTCGCATGGCGAATTCGAAACGCATGTGGGCATTTGGATTGCATCCCACTTCTGATGTCGGAGGCGAACATCAAGGATGGCACTATCGTCCGACATCAGTTAGGGTAATGAAGCAAAGAGATAAATTTGGATCTACAACGCTAGGCAATAACACTAGGTACACTAGTCGTGACGTAGGGTAGTAACGCCACGAACACTCAATGAAGACTCGACCGAGACTGAAGTAAGACTGAACTAAGACTGAGCTCCGCGGACGCCGCGCTGACCGCCACGACTCCGCCAAGCGCGCCAAATTGTTGTTTCACCGAAAACGCCACCAGAGGGCGCGCTTGCGGCTCGTTCAGTGACCGTACTATTGACTATCTCCGACATGTATGTGTTACTGAATATTGTTGCTATGTACACCAAATGTAGGGCTACAATGCGAAGCTCACTGATAATCAGATAAAATATGGAAAACAGTTAAGTAAAATTCGTCCAAAGTGGGCCCACCATGCCACAAGCTACCGTTAATTTTAATATCTCTATCAGACAAAAAGTTTAGTATAAGTAGGCTTGTGTTTTCTAATGGCACGAGTTAAACCTCCAAAAAACTAACCGCAGATTATAATGAAAGTGTAATTTAATGTGTTTTTAATATGCGAATAGTAAATGCCTTCACCGACATTTGACCCACAATCGATGTTTAGTTTGAAGGTCAAGTTTAATCTTCTTCAGAATGTCAGCCCTATTCAGTGCGCAGACGCACAATCGAAGATGTACCGTCCACAAAGCATTTCTCTTGACGAGTGCATTGTGTCGCGACTGGTGACCCCTACTGAGTCTAATACTCATCTCATTCCTTATTGTCAGTGAGCTTGGCTAGTTGGACACCAACTGTTACTTGCAAGTCGGTCATGTGTTGGTAAATGTAGAACATTGAGACGTGATGCCAAAATACTGTGAGAGCTTGCGGACGTGCGAAGTGTTCAAGTCATCGTAGTACTGTTAAAAATAGGCACGGACGATTTCATGGAACCGTAATTAAGTCTGAAGTGATATTAGTAAAAAGTTTAATATGGATCCTAGGAACATAAAACACAATGGTTGTACACATTATACGTCCTGCTTTTGTCCACGCCTAGGAATCTTTCATGATTTCTTAGAATGTTCTAATTGCGGTAGTCACCTAAGTAAATGTTTTGTTTGTTGCAGCTGGGCCGTGTTCCTGCCGCATGCGTGGTGATGCCGCCGCGATATGCTACGCTGCCGCTGCCGCCTGCGACGTACGCGCCCGGCCCTCTCTACTACCCCGTGCATGACGCTGTGAGTTTACTTCTTCTAGCTATTGTATAGCTTTACATCGCTGATCATGGGGCTCTTATCTTTTAGTAATGTATGTGCATCCAATAGTTGATGGCAATTGGAAATATGGTCAACAATAAGGTGGCCTTACTTTGCCCTACAAAGCTCAAGGAATATCAAACAATTTTGTTCTTGGGCAAAACATCACATTATGATATGAACTTCTAAGTTTAAAACCCCTTTTCTACATTGGCAGCGCGTGCGCCGTCGTCGATCGCCGCGCGCGACCACGGAGCGGCGTCGTCGCGAGGGTCGCGAGCGGGAGTCGCAGCTGGCGCGCTCGCTGGAGAGGATCCACCGCAAGCGCCGCGCTGACCGCGAACACCTCACCGATGCCGACCTCAAGAGGACATATACGGGTCTTGATAGGTAACTTAAGCATGGAATAGGAAGCACGATCTAGCAACATCTTGCAATGATAGATAGGTACCAGGTGGTCTCAGCTTGAACCCTGGCAAAAATGTGAATAAAAAATTTTGCATATAAGTTGATGAGCATTAAGCATAACCGAGATAATTAACACAGTGTTTTTGCAATACATACTTATGATAAGCTTAAGCTTACTAATGATTCTTAACAATGATGCTCCTGTTCCAGAGCATACGCGGAGCAGTTCATAGCAGTATGCGACTCGACCCGGCACGCGGCGGAGCAGCACGACTCGCTGGCCAGCACGTCAGCCACCAGCGACTCCAGCCACTCGCAGCCGGAGCTCGCCTAGCACAGCTTACATACGTTTTACTTGTAAAATGTATGACAACTAACATTCAGCCCACAGCGATTATAGGCTAAGCTCGCGCGTCCACTCACTGAACATATTCAGTGTCTAGAATTGACAAAACTATCTTTGAACCTGTAGCCTTAAATGTGTTTAGTGAGTGGTCGCGCAAGTGAGCCTTAATCTACATGATATTGACAGGTTTTATAAATAAAATAGCGTCAAATAACAATCATGTACGTAACAAACGAATGTTTAGTATTTAGTCAGTAAGATGTTAAAATACTCTTCGTTGTAAGTCAACTAACTGTCTAAGCATATCATACCAAACTTAACAATATAGCTTTATAAGGTCGCAATACGTTATCGTAATTTGTAAATATTTCCACTAACTTAATGTTAACATTCATTAACTGCACGAATCATAATTGGAACATAACATTTATCATAATTGACATATTTTGCTCATTGGATCAGTTATCACCAAGTTCCCATACATGTACTTATGTACTTGTACCGCAGGGTTATTATTTTAATTGCAACATTGTTAGTATTCGAATGTACTATTTGGCCTATAATTTCATATTTGAGTAGTCCAATTTACCTTTAAACGCTAAATCCGTCCATAAAAATTAAGTTTTCACTCCACTTTATGTAGACGATATTATGTCTGGTCTTTCTTTAATTGACTTGTGAGAGAAATCTTTTCACCTATCATTTCATTCATTTAAATCATTATGTTTTGCAGTTCATTCATCATTTTGAATTAGGGATACGGCAACAAATGGGCCAGTCTTTATAGACATATTAAAATTAGTTATGAGTACACTTTACTAATACGTAACACCTACTAACTTATGACAATTTGTAAACTTGTACCTACGTATCGTCAAATATCTGTGTTATATACTAATTTAAGTCTTATTTATCTAGTTTTAGAGTCTTTATTTGTGAAGTTTTTTTCTATGACATCTTTAATGGGAAATTGGTAATTGTCTGAAATAAAATGGGAATAAATTAATTACTTTTCAGAACTCTAACTGCCAATTATGAAAGAAAAATTAAAGTTGTCATAAAAAATACTTCACATAAAAATATTACTGTTTAGTTTAATACTCTTAGATTATAACGTCAAGTACACATGTGTATATATAAAAGGAAAGTCATATGTACCTAAACGGTGCCAAATTGCGAACCTATTGGTGTAAATATATGCTTCTAAATTGTTGCTCAATTTGTTCTTATACAATTGTTGAAATTATTTATTAGGATTATTAATGTTTTCTTATTTCGCTTAGCTATTTAAAATGCTGTTTTGTATCTTATTAGAACTTATCGTATCTTTAGCGTAGAAATCAAGATTTTTATACTGTTAATTTTCTTTGTAAGGTTGACATACGTTTCCCCTGGTTTAAGCCTTAAAGTTAGCCAAAATGTATCGTATGTCCCGGTTTCCAAACTATACGTAAACTTTATATTAGTTCTAGTTCTTTACAAATACTTTAAGAACCTACATTTGTAACACAAGTACTTAGAGACTGTAATATACGATTGTAAATAAAGCTATATTCCTTAGTTATCGATGTATCATATACTTAAGCTAGGTGTAGGTGGGGAGGAATGCTCCGTGACTGCTTGTCTATGGTCTACTGCTTGACGGTTATTTATTGTGGACAGGCGCTGCTTGGATGACGACACGAATACATTTTACTTTTTATATAATAATGCTGTTTTATTTCTATTTTAAATTCTTCGAAGTAACTGGACTGATTTTGTTAGACGTCCCCATGATTCTATGTGCCAGTAGCGGCTTCACCGTAGTGGGCACTGTCGGTATGTAAACGACCCTAATTTAATTGTAAATCCCTAATATGCTGCTGGCTGCAATACTCTGTCCTGAAGTGCCCATTGGCAATGATGACAGATTTACTTATTTAGACAAAAATTATGTCATGAAATAAAAAAACTAAATTCACAAGCAATTTCATCGTATTTATTCTGCCACAATTCCAAAACATCATAAGTGCTACAAACATTATAACACCTTATGCTTATATGCGTAAGGCTTAGAACTCATTATCGCTGAGTGCGGAAGCACGGCCGGGCGCGGCGCTGGGCCGAGCGCTGGTGACGCGGAGCTCGCTCTCTGAGGAACTGCCTAGAGAGTCACCGTCACCGCCTTCGCCACCTTCCCCACTCTCTACTCCTGAGGAGACCGTGTGTTGAATATTATTATAATTTGTTCGAATGGTGAATAAAGCATCTAGACACTTGAATTCCAAAATTATAATCCTGAACCAGGTAAGATAGTGAACTTGGTGATGATTCAGTAATCACTATATGGAGCCTACAGTACTGAAGGAATTCTCCACTTCACGGTAGGATTACCAAAAGAATACCAAACCCTTAATTTATGGCAAAAGTCAAAATTCTTATAACCCAAGCTGTAAACGCTACATTTTCCCGACCCGACAAAGTCAATTTGAATTGAAATTTTTGAAGCTGTCTGGGCACTGACTGTCATACATCATCGTTATATCAACCTAAGAGACTACCCACCTTCGATGAGATCAGCGAAGTCGTCGTCATCAGTGACAGCGAGCGTGCGAGTCGCAGGACGCGGCCGCGCGCGAGACCAGCGGGATGCCACGTCACCGCCACCTGGATATGTATGCCTTCGTAACTATTGGATTTTACAAATATTGCCAAAACAACAGTTCTTCTTGTGTGACAGGTGGGACTTGTCATCAAAGTTGTAGATTCTGCCATGTGCGAATTGAAGGCAGTTCAGAATAACAATATGGGATAAGCAATTGCACTATAGACGAAAAGATCATATGCCACATTCCAGTATTACATAAATCCACTTTATACAAGGACAATAACGATGGGTTTATACTTAGACTTATCTTCAACTTTACACGAAGTATTCTGATGATGAGAATACAAATCCTCTACTAATAAAATGTATGAGAAATACAAGCGATGACGAACCAAACGCAGTGGCGGCGGACAGCATGCGACCTTCAGTGCTGGGCGCGCCCCTCCCTGTGACGAACAGAATATCATGGATGATTAGTGGCATGCGGCATGCATGCATAAGTATCTTGCATGACTTCCAAACATGCATGGCTTGGTTCCAGGCACTACCATTAAAGTTTTCAGGTATGAATGATGGCGCAAATTGGAGATTGATAATAAACCCAACCTTGGAAATCGTTTTAATGATTCGATCGACACGCCAATTAAAACCTTCAAAGTAACAACATTTTTGCATAGCCTGCAGTGGTAGTCCTATTCAAATAATGGATAGTGTAATGATGGTAGGTATACATAGCAGGATCAAAACGTCAGTGGAATAAGATGATGGTATAACATGAAGTTCCGTACATCATATGCCAAATAATGAGATAGCTCATTCCATTCCACATGCGATAAAGGTATTCCAAATCAAACTGGTGTTAAATTGAAACTACCATTCCAAATAGAAAAAAAAGTATGATTTGAAAATGGAACATGATTTGAAGATTCGAACGGGCTGGTAGTATAAATAGGTGTTGACTGACTGGAGAGCGAGAGGTCAGCGTAGAGCTGTCGGTCGGAGAGGTCGGAGTCGGACCGGTCGTCGTCCTCGTCGCGGATGTCGTCCAGCGAGTCGCGTGCTGCCATGCTGCCGAACGCGCGACGAGCTTCGGCTGCTGCTGTGCCTGGTCCAAGATATAAATTTGTAGGATATATAGGTAGGGATAAAACTTAACTTCAATGTCATCATGAAATTGTAGCTATCACCATAATTTGGAGAATAATAATGCCACGTCTATGTAAGTTAAAATAGAATGAAGATCTGGAATCTGTGTAAGCGGTACATACCTGCAGTTTTAATCCTCAACCTAGTCTTAGGTCTAGTTGCCGGTCTGGGTTGTTTCACCTCACTCGCATTCTTTTCTTCGTCACTTGAATCCAAGTCATCTATAAATGATATTGATGTTTTATTCTTGTTTCACGAAGATATTTTAAAGAGGAATGAGCACTAAACTTACCAGAATCACTCAGTTTGCCGAGAACATCTTCAGCTTCGTACTTATGGATAAGCTGCATTATAGCAGCTTGTTGTTCTTCAGCCGCCTTTACAAGAAAATTATTGGTGAAATCACCATTTACTTGGAATGTTACCAGATCTGACTGAAAAATGACTATTTCCACATTATCATGCTCACCTCTGCCTGTGCGGTCTCTAGCAAGCTGAGCTGGTGTTTGAGTGCCTCGACGCATCGGTACCGCAGCACGTACTGTTCCCACAGCTGCTCGATCTCGGCTTCCAGCGCTGTAAGCTCGCCCTGGTATGCGGGCCTGCAGTTGTGGAAACATCCAGATCATCATAATTTTGAAGAAACAGTTCTTATGAAAGGAGTCTTCAAGAAACTGATAGAGTTCAATTTTTTAATTTTTTTTATGAATAGGTACAAAATTGTTGCAGTTGCACATCACGATAGAGGTCTTGCTGCAGAAAACCTTCTCCGTCCACATTTATGGCAATGTAGATGAAAAGAGTTGTGGTTATTAAAAAATTTCGGGTAACGTAGAAAATGGTTTTAATGGAGACCGTTTGATATGCTATAAACTGAAGAATATTAACACTAACTTGATCTTCTGTACGGTATGCAGCCTCTTCTCAGCTCTCATGAGCTCAGCCCTCTTCCTCTCGAGCTTGGCGTCGAGCGCGGCCTCGCTGGCGGCCACGCTGTCGATCTGCTCGCGGCCTGCAGTCAGCTGGCCGGTGACCGCATCCAGTGCCCGTCGGAGACTTGCCTCCATTGCTGACATGTCCAGCGCACGGGATAGCGCTTGTTCGCGGTGTTCCTAGTTACATTAAATAAGGTAATTTATTTCCCATAGGTATATTGTGGAATTAAATGAGAAAATTCTTCATATATGAGATAGAGCAAGTTTATGGTGTAGGTACTAAAGTTTAAGGTAGATGGCCTATAGGTATTATTTGCAGGAATGTAAATTCCTCCATGTCGTCTGTTGAGACGATCTAGCAACGAAACTCACCTTGTTCTCAGGTTCCTTAGCCAACAAATCGTAGAGGAAAGCTCCTTGTGCAGTTATGTCGGTAGCCAAAGCTCTAGCCTGCTTGATCTCGCCCAGCTGAAAAACATTAACATTCAACAGTCATAGCTGATCACGGCGCTGGGCATTTGAAAAGTGGTTATTAGTTCTTGAAGGCTTTTAAGGTCTTTGAGGTCCCCTCACCCGACTAGTGACGTCATAACTAAGTGGCGCAGTGTCGTGCAGCGGCTCCTCCGTGCCTGGAGACTCCAGAGCCGCTCGCAGCAGTGTCGCCACCTTCATCATCTCGCGCACCGCCCACCCGTCCGCGCCGTACACGCGCTTGCCGTTCAGCTTTATGTTGGCGCGAGAGTGCTGTAATATACGGTGTTAGTTAAAATGTCAAAACTTCAAAGGTGGTTTTCAACTGCCTTTTGCAGTTCAGGGTTCATGGTAACTCTTTGGATTAATTCCCACAGAACTAGAACCCCATACAAGCACAAGCAATTTCAATAAATCATTTTAAGGCACTGCAAAATCAGTATCAGACAGTTGGTAGGTACTCTAGTTCTCTATAACCATGGCTACTACAGTAAATAAGCCTTCAAAAGTGAAGCCCGAGGTGCCCAACTCACAAATAGCGCAATAGCATGTGTGACGAGCGCCACTCGCTGCTCCACCGAGTGCCTGCCGCCGCCGAGCTCGGCATCCGGCTCCACGCGCGCCGCCAGCCAGCGCAGGCACTCCTCCAGCAGCTCCCAGTTCGGCGTCCTGAAGCTCTCCAGAGATATCGGCTTCGGAAAGCCCAGGGTTCGCATTGCCTCGCTGAAATCTGACAAAAAACATGTTGATCCCACTAACTAAGAAAGCTATTTGTTTATGTATGGATGCTTGTTTGTCTCTTTTATGCGATCCTAAATAGTTGACCCTATCTTGATGAACTTTGGGAAATATGACTAGGTCCCTACGCCCTGCATAGGTAATATACTCATTCCGCGAAGTTCTTTATTGTGCTCTTGTGTTACTACATAAGGCCATAAGGGTGCTATCTATATGTAATGCTTTACTTACTCCTCAAATCCCGGTAAGACATGATGAAAAGTAATTTTTTTACGATAGAAAATATTTTCCAGCAATGTGCCTTGACAAGACACCTTACTGTTTATTTGTCGTATTGTGTTGCTATGACAACGGCGTTTCACACAGAGACTATTTTCGTTTATTTTTTATTCGTTTATAACAGCCAGTTCTGGTTTTTGAAAAGTATGATGAAGAGGTTGTAAAGAACCAAAATCGAGGTTTTTCTTAGCTATTAGGTCTTTTAGGTTTAGTGCGATGAGGAGAGAAAAAAAACTGGTTATCAAACCATTACTTTTTATTATTGCTATAATCTAAGTTCCTACTCTAGAAAACAGTAGATATGACTACAAGACTACAATAATAATTATGCGGTTAGAGCGATATATAAGACTAACGCCTACAACTACTGACTTCAATACCTTAAACATGTTAAAATTATTCACTTAATCTATAGCAGAATTAGAATAAACATATTCTAATATTAAATTGGGCATACGAAACATTTATAAAATCATTAATTTCGTATAAATGTTGTTTGACTGTTTAAATAATATCACACTTCATCTTAGATCAAAGAATAGCAATTACATTTTTATATGGTTGCTCTGTAGATTTGAGCAGGCGCTTACAATAAAAATACGTGAGCTCATGGACCTACAGAGAAATAAATCTTTATTAAAAGCATTTTTCTAGTATGTTTTGCTTACCGATATTTGTACCATATTCCAAGGTGCGAATCCCTTTTCCAATAAGAGGGGTTTTCTCATAGGAATCAAACTAGCATGCATGTTACATTCCAACCACTATTTGCTTCCAACCTTGAGAATATTTCCACAAAATAACTTAAAAGTTTAAAAATAAAAATTCAAATAACTAATAACTATATTTATAATATAATCCATGCACAACTATAAAAACAGTCAAACTTTACGGCTTAGCTGAACATCTGAGGAGCATTCATAGTAGACCTCATTTTCACTGTTCAGTTTTATGAACTGATTAATCAACTGTGTCCTTTAATTGACTTCCAATGGAAGTAATTGGTTAATGGTAATCGTATTTCATGACGAAAATGAGGTCCACAAACAAACAATCCTACTTCTAATACAATTTCATTATGTCCTCAGATGTCAGTGCACATTCAAGCCGTGTATGCCCAATTTAATAGAAAAATCATAAGTCTATAGTAGGCGGTCTCTTCATCTCGCGCCTCAGGGCATCCTCGCGTTTCACTGCTACACGCATGCGGGCTGCTTTTAGATGTCTGGAAGATAAAAACAAATTTACAAAATGTCATTACAAATGAATACTAAAATCATGAATCTATTGGAGCTGCCAATCATTATACATATTGAGTTTGTCTTTATGTATACTACTAGTTATGCTGTACTATACCTTTACTAGAGATAAATTTACTGTAGGAAGAAACTAAGTAAAGAAAAAAGGTGTATAAGACAGTTAATTGTTGGAAGGGCCAACAAAAGCGTCCAAAATGTATATTTGTACCTTTGCCTAATCTTCTCAACTGTCTCGGGAGAAGGTTCCCTCTTGGTGACTGCAGCATCACGTATCATGTTCCTCAGCTTCTGCATGCAGTCCGCGAGGTTCAACTGCTGGGAGCGAGTCGAGTCTGATCGGATGATCAAGTAGCCATCCTTTGATAATTTGTTGCCTTGCTGAAATATATAAAAACTACATTATTAGCTATCTGAAAAATTAAAAGTAAGTATTTTTTATTTATTTTAATAACATACCAATTCTATAAGTTTTGTTTTTATGTCTGGATGTAGCCAGTCTGCTTCGCTGGGCTTAAACCTCAAGTCAACCTTGGTGTGCACCTAAAAATAATTTGTGGTTTAAGTCTTTGTGGGATAAAGTTAGATATATTCATAAAATAGAAGATTATTAACTTTCAGCTGCTAAGTCAATAGCCAAGCAGTTATATTTTTGTAACTGGAACATATAACATTAACGGTTGAATTTCCTACTTTATTGAATTGAATGTGATGTTTGTTTTGCATACTACCTTATTGACATTCTGCCCTCCAGGTCCAGAGCTAGCGCTGTACTTAATTTCTAGTTTTTCAATAGGTATGTACCCTGAGAACTTCTCATTTGGGTCGGCAGCTTTCTGTAATAAAGAACGTTATGGAATAGACTAAATAATAATTGATGAATCAGATTATATTCGAATTATTCTTAACAGACACTTACAAAAGCTGGGGTTGAAAGCTTTAAGGAACTATTCGGATACAAAGTTTCTAGAGAAATTGCACTTTTATATGCCATGGGCCTCTTCAGTAGAGTCGTGTAGTTGGCGGACTGCACCATTTTTTGCAGGAAATTGAAACGTAGCGATGCGAACGCCATGGTTTCAGTTTGTTAATCACTTTACATTAATTATTATAATACTTAATACATTATTTATCTGAAGTTTTAGGTTTTTACATAACCTCAAAACTAACCACAATATTGAAAGTGTCAAACTATCATCTTACGTCACTGTCATCAGCTTGTCAGTAGCAAGCACGATTTCAATACACTCTACGCACGCTAGCAAAAGAAAAGAAATTACATCTTGATTTCAATAAAACACATCGTAAAACATCGTAACGTAACATCGTTAAACAAACCACTCTGTAAAATTATAATGATAGATGTATTCATGCTATACGTCGCTTCAGCTTTAAGAAATTATATCAAGTTATGAGGTAATATAAGATTCAGAACCCTTTCTATAATAGCCACTCTACAACCAAGTCATCCTCGTCTGTCGTCGTCACAGGTCACACTTCTGTGTGTCAAAAGCAGCAATAAACAATGACCACGACCCCTGTTCTCGAAAGAAATCCAGCTGCGCAGGATTTATTGTCCACAAGCGTATGTATGCAATAAAAAATACAGCTAAACTAAAGTATACAAGTAACTGTCTGGATACTTTTTGTACCTAACAAAATTGCCAGTTTTAGTTACTTATCGTCCAGAAAAACACGAGGCATAAAATGCGCGCGCATGTCACGCTCCAGATAATTTAATTAGGATCCCGTTCCGCTCAGTAGCGCCCTCTCACGTTTCTACGCGAATATTTAGACAAAAGTATCTAAGGCTAGGTAGGCCATAAGCTAAACAGTGTTGATTTGACATAATTCCCTTTCAATCAGGAAATTAAGAGACTCGGTACCGATATACATACCTAACTCAGAACTTCAAGCATCTTGTCAAGATCTATCTAATCCTGGCTTGCCTTGCCTGTCCATGTTACACCTTGCCACTTTAATGAAATGCAAATGAAATGATAACTGCACATTAGAATAAACATTAATTTAATGCACACTGTGTACACAGAGCGTATCTTTATTGTGCAAGAATTAGAGAAACGGCTTTCTAATGGTAAATATATAAAAACCACATTAAGTACCTACTTACCTTCCTCCAAAAATTTTATTTTTTTACTTTAATAAACTTATTTCGTCCTATTTAGTTTTGTCCACATATGTAGGTAGATACAGACAATTGCATAGACATCTTTGAATGTCGCTCCCTACATTGTCTATTCCGCTTAGCTGTAACGGTTGTAACCGCCGACCGTATCGGCTCTTCATTATCGATAGGCGATGTGGATTATTATTAGCAATTAACTATCGACTAATTATGCCGCGAGGCGTCAAAGAATTTTTTACTAAGTAGATAAGTGCACAGTACAATCATCTAATTAATTGAATTAAATTGCACGACTAGCTTATACACTAGCAGGGTTCTCAATAATTACTTATATCAAGCTATCGGCCATCCCAGATCTGAATCTATAAATTCCTGTATGATTAAGTAGGTATTGTTTGTTTATTTACATAAAACTGCATTTCATGTAGGTAAAGAATTTCGCAGCATCAACCTTCCAGTCTTTGATTATAATATAATCAAAGCTTCCAATAAAATTTTCTTACCACAGAAAATGAATAAGTAAGTAACAATCAAGTGCCAAGAAATATGCCTCCTGTATTGAAAAGTAGGTACTTCGGTGTAGTCCAGTGGCAAATACGATGTTCAGCAAAAAATATTGTCGAATGATTGGTCTGGCATAGTGTTGTTTTTGTGTATCATATTATCTAAATATCATCTCGAGATAAGCTTACACGCGGCACTAATTAAGCAGATTTTTAATCCGAAGTGTAATGTGTGCGCACAAAACTCGCGTTACAATAGATACTCTACTGCTTTCATCAATTATGATAATGCCCCGCTGAGGTGCGCCCGCGCACGCGACAACACGCCATCGGCTTTCCTAATTCCGAGGTTTAACGATGCTTGTCATCGTAAATTCGATGTTCTATCGATTATAATTGCATGAGAATTGTCGTCAAGGTGCTAATAGGCGAGAAATTAGGAGCTACTTTGCAAGGCACGACTGTATTTGCTGTTGTTTCTAGATTTCTAATTATTCGCATCGAGAAAGATTATAAATTCTAAGCCTAATCTGCATCAATTTGTCGAGAAAAGTGATTATCATTATTGCTTTTGCCGAGTCTTGTGTGTTCGAATATTCTTGAAAGAGAGTCTAGATAAGTAAACATTTGAATCATACAGACTCTTTGTTGAAAAAAAACGGTACCTAAAGCCGTATCTAGTTTAATAAATAAAATGAAATATAATGTATTTAAAACGTTATATTTGTAAGCCATCTCTCCGCTTTCCAAACATTAGTACAATTTCTATGTATCATATACATAGTCAAAATGAAAGCGCATAATGAAATTAAAATTGTGAACATTAAACATTCTTAATTAAATCGCTCACATACCGAAATTACACCGACTTCACGCTCTTCTTAGTTGGCCAGTTGGCCTACAATAAACAGGTATTTAACTTGACCCCTGAATATGTTCGACGTGGCTCCTCATTCGTCCCCCTGCAGTGTGCTGTGTCGAGGTGAGGGAGACCAAGTAACGCTGGTGATGTAATTACTGAGAAATGAGAACATTTTACAAGTTTAACGGGAGAAGTAGCAGTGATAATTGGCGTCTGATGAAGACGTTTTATATGTCCCGCTACGCTTTCGGCAGTATTTATTGCTTATTTTGTTAATCGCAAATGAGATCGGGTGCAATGCTCGACAATAACTGTTGTTTTATACTTTATTATTTAAATGCAATTGTTAAATATCGGTAGTGATATACTGATCATGTAAATAGCAACTCGAGAGTCATGCTACACAACTTATTTCATTTCACTTATCTTGAAAAACACACTTAGCTAGGTAATCGGAAGTACCTAACTAATCACTCAAAACAGCATTAGTTCCTAGATCAAGTCAATCAAGACTAATAAGAACAAACTATTTCTCTATATCTGTGGTTCCGTTTTCGCTCGTTCCGTTGTTTGGAAGTAGTGGCTGGTACAATGTGTCATTTCGTAACAATTTCCGTTTTCCCAGGCTCAGGTAACAATACGTAATTAAAACTCCTAACATAGGTCAGTAATTGACATGACGTTAGCACTTTCAACAATCGACTAATGATGAAAAGCTGTCAGTAAGATCATACCCAACTACATACTTACTAATCGAAACACTTGCGAGCGATTTCTTTAAATATTCATCGCAGTGAAACCAACTTTTTCAAGAAAAACTTTGTTGTCCTAGTAGAGAGTACCTACAAAAAATAAACTGGCTTTCCATACTTTCAACTAGGCGCAAAGCTAACTCCAAACTATCGCGGCATACGGCTGGTATGAAAAGGTTTTACAACCTCTTACGTACAATTATTTCATAAAACGGGCTCGTAAAGGCTGATTAAATCCCAAAAGAAAAAGTGAAGTGCTCACATTGTTATGGCAAGCTAGTCGGAAAACAGCGATGTGAAACGTCAAGACAAGCGTTCCTGCAGGCAGCTGGGAGGTAGTGCATGATAGACTGCAATTACAGACAGTTGCTGACACAGAAATGATATCCCTGGCTCGTCTCGATGCGAAACAATAACAGATTGCGTAATTAGCGCCTCCGACATCTACCTGTACTTACTCATTGTTCCGCAGCACAACTTGTATCGGCTAATTGCTGACATTTGCATGATAGCTCCAATGAGTAAGGATGGAGAGAGATGATCTCGAGAAAATATTTAGAGTTTTTTAATGTGTTTTTTTTAACAAATGCCTATTTTAATTTCTATGAATCTAGATTATCAAGAGAAAGGTGAATAATTGTGGAGAAATTATAAAACGAAAGCTAAGATCTGTGCGTACGATTCATATCATATCAACAAGGTGTATGCAGCTATTGCTGATTACGCAACTGGATACCTTGTCCGAGAACTGGGGTAATAACGACATTAAAATAGTCTCCTTCATTCTCCGAGACATTATCACTTCAGTACTAAGTTAAGTTACCCAGTAGCCGACATTGCAGACCGATAATCTGCGTGCCCATTCCGCGAGCGCGTAGAATCCCCCTTATCCCAGCATCAGAGCGGCTGCGTGCTATCCGTCCATCTTTCCGTTCCACGTGGCGATGCTATCACACGCCTTCACTTAACGCATGTGCACTAGAAACCGCGGATCAGACGGATATTTGAATAATTTGTCCGTAAAAATAATTTATTGTTTAGTTATCTTTACGGAAATACACAAGTGGGCTAACAGCATAGCTGCTAATCACGGAGCTTTGGATACAAGTACCGAACACTAGTAAAAATACATACATATTGAATCCCTAAATCCCATCTATTCTTTGACATTGGATGTGTTGTGGAAGGAGTAGATACACAGTAAGTTAGTCATTAGTGCCTAAGTAAGTTAATCACCGACCAAACAAATACCTATGTAATGTAACGTAATAACACTATCATTGAATTATTAAATTTTTCAGATCCTCCCATATTTTTTGGGTATATCTTCCCAATGAATGGCTATTAATTTAAATAAAAAAGGTGCGATATTTTTTTTTTATTCCAAAGACTATCGGTGACGTGTGCATAAAGCATGAACGCGACGATTGATGGGCGATCCCCTCTGATTTATATCGCGACGGCTGAGGATGAGGAATTCGCAATAATGAACCAAGTTTCCGAGCACCGCCGAGGAATCCGAACGGACGTGGAGAGATTTTTCAAATCATTACGATATTTTTTACGTTCATAGCTTTGCAGCATTTGCTAGGCGTCGGATAAACCATACAAATTGGCAATAACTTACCCATGGGTAGACGTGTATGAAGAATTATGGAATCGCGAGACACAAACAATATTGTCTTGAACGTGATTGCACCAACTTCTTTTACCTAACGTTAAGATGTATTCAGAAAATAATTATAGAGGGACGGATAGTTCGCAGATCACAGCAAATTAATTGGATTGTCGCCTTATTTAGGTACCTTCTCTTACTGTAATCACTTGTAGTTTCCTTTATCCCAAATTCTCGTGCAAATGTAGGTACCTAATGAAGATGAAGAAGACCACCACTTTGTAACTGAATTATTTTGAAAACATATGTACTTACTTAGTTTTTGAAGTCATGTTATATCACCCAGTCTGGGCGCCGCTCGTTACAATATTCTCCCATATGTTTTCCCATAAAATACTAGTAGGCAAATTGCACCGGGCATTTGACGTGGGCCGTAAATTTGCACGCTCCATCAACTTCGCAGTGATGTCTGATATGCATCAGTAGTCTTCTAATGGTATGTTGCAGGGAAATATCAGTTTTTTAAGATGTGCTACAAAGTCACAAGGATGTGGGTCTTCAAAGGCCTTCCCTACTATGTTTTATTTGGGTATAATTTAGGTGGTCATCAAAAATATTTTTAAGACTCTAAGCTGAGGCACCAAATAAAATAAACAACTCCAAAAAAATTTAATTGACTTTATTAAAAGGGCACTAAAGTGTATAATGCTATGATCCAAAAAAAATAAAATAACATCACAAAAATCGCAAATCTCGCACAAATATTATTTTTGGTTCCCAAAATGGATTAATGGTCACCAAATTCTATCCAACTAAAAGATTAATATTACTACCAAAAAGTTAGTGACGAAAACGAATCGCTGCAAAACCGACTCCACGTAGTCTTGTCTGCCCTACCCCTAGAGTGCAATTCAAAACCGCGTAGGCGCGGAGGGGCGACGCGGCCTGCGGCTGAGGCTGGCCGGCGGAGCCGGCCAGCAAGCCGAAGCTGCGGTGGTGAGCGTGAAAACCATCTGCGACGATAAGCTCGCATGGGACCGCCGGAGCCCTGCAGCGCCGGAGCCGTGACAGAAGCCATGCTTGCTGCATGTTGCGTGCTTACATTTTACTACTGAGTTACACACAAATTCATATAACAATAAATAAGCGACGTATGTTTGGGAACCCTAGTATATTAATTGGTATTTGGGAAATATTCTAGCGATCGTTAGCTTTTTTAGTCTAACAAAAATGACCAAATTAGGAGTCATGGTATTACATAATTGGTAACATCTAAGTAGTGACAATATATAATATTTGGTGTAAAGTGTATTTTAAAGGCGTCCATATATTTTTTTAGTAGTCAATAATACGAAAAAATGGTTTTATCTAATAATATTTTTGGAAACGTTATTTGGTGACCATTTATCCATTTTGGTAACCGTTTAGAATTTTTTTGGTAGTAAAATAGGTACTTTTTAGGGTGGTGTTTAAACATAAGCCGTTTTATTTCGCCTTATTTTTAGCAAAGCTCGTCAAGATTCTGCGGATTGAAACTAGATAGATTACAGTTTTAACCCGCCTATTAGCAGTTACAGTACTTAATTATATGCTCGTAGCAACTGCAACCACAGGCGTCGCTCAGGAAGCAGTTCCCAGAGTACGGAGAAGACATAATTATCCTCGCGTTAGTGTTCAAAGTGCTGATATTTGCGGTCGTCCCCACTAGCCGCTAGCAACCGCTATAGCTTGCAGCTGTTAACAGGACTGCCGTTTAGCTTAGATACCGTTCTGCATGGTTGGTATCTAAATGTCTTAGTCCTAAAGAAAAATAATATGAGCGGACTACAGTAAATAAGCTTAATGTCGCAAGTTCACCCAAAAACTATTGAATGGATTTTGGAT
Organism: Helicoverpa zea x Helicoverpa armigera; assembly: GCA_033682625.1. NCBI lineage: Eukaryota > Metazoa > Arthropoda > Insecta > Lepidoptera > Noctuidae > Helicoverpa > Helicoverpa zea x Helicoverpa armigera. The sequence continues at coordinate 11,927,061 of JAWIIS010000004.1, read as the reverse complement.
GCAAATTTACAAAACTATAATGTAGATTGCTAGCTAGCCATCGAGGCTACTCAAGTTATTCTGTCTGTGAAGTCTGAAAGCGTTATTAATCTATTTTTATTTTATTTATTTGTCATGTGTCTGTAGTCGTTGTCATGTGGACAAGAAAAACGGGCCTTCCAAACAATACGACTGTAAAAAGCCATAAAATTACCATGAATTTAAAGCGTTGTTTCATTGAGTTACTCATTACCATTCGTGACCTAAGTCTAGCCTAGCGGGTTATGACTAGGAGTGCCGCCGGGTCAACTGCGTGTGACCCGTGGGTTTAGCTAGGTCATCGTCTGACACAACGCACAGAATCCAAATCCATTAAATCATATAATTATTTAAATTGATTAATAAATTTATTGCCATAGAGTTTAGAATAATTTTAAAGTATTAAGTGTCCAAAGGTTTCTGGCGTGAAGACACGGAATATTGATAAAGCTTTTTACTAAGTAGGTATTGGCTTTTGGTTAAAGGGAGCACAGAACCGAAAAGCGTTAGCTCTAGAACTAGATTTGATTTCTTAAAGTATTTTTAATTAAAAGTTCTAATCTAAAACTCTTTACTGAAAAAAAAACGGTTTTTAAAAATATTATAACAATTATTCTTTTTTTTATACATTAAAATGTAAACCACCCGGAAACTTAAAACCGTTAAAATTTATTTACCATAAGTAATTGACTACACGGCAAAATTTATTTGGTGAAATGATTAAATTACAAAAATACATAGAATAAAGATGAGCCTTTTTGAACTTTCACGGGCAAAATTTTAGCGATATAACTTGATAACCATTGGCGGATTTCAGTCGCTCGAAGTCATACTAGATTCTTATTGGAGCAATTTCTAACGGGGCTTCCGCAGCTGCATTCACTCGCGTCCCTCCGCCCGCACGCAAAGCGCCATCTTCAAACCGGTCAGTCCACCGCGAACTACCGTGGGGGTAACGTTGTTGTTGCAACGATTCACGCAAATTATCTAAACCGGACCAACCGTACCGGTATACACTATAATAAATATAAAATAGCTATTATAATTAAAAATCAGTGTCAAGTTAATTGATGAAGTGCTAGACTGAACCTGCAGTTCGCGAATATAGTGCAACCTGTGATTTGATCTCGCGATCTCCGTGGCTGCATTTCTTTGGTGGTGTGAGCTTGCTGAAGTGTAAAAAGGTAAGTTTTTATGTTATTATGATCGGTAGAATGTGCCGGTCGGGTGGCCGGGCCGGGCGGCGCGCCGCTGGGGGAGCGAGCGGCTCCCGCGAATCGATTGTCCCGCCATGGGATGGGTAGGTATGGCGGGGACCGGGAGCACTAGGGCTGCACACCCTCGCTCTCTCGGGCCCGCCACTCGGCGTATTGTCGTTTCATGTGGTGATCTTGAACTAGCTAGACATGGCGCGCCGGTTTTGTTATGTGCATGAATTATTTATAAACATTCTTCTGTACACCGCGCCGCTGTTGTTTTTTCAGCTGCAACCAGGTGGGTAAACTTATCTACGTGGATGAAGTCTACAACGTGTATGTTATGATGATTCACCCTACCCTCGTAACATAACATAATCTTAAGTTCATCTTGGAATCTTGTTGTAATTAATATTCTAAGCAGATTGTTGGTCTCACTAAATGTTGTATTTTGCCATTGCAACCTGAGTCTCATTGTATCTTCAAAATTAGTATAATTTCATCCTCTCGGAATATTCTATAACCGGAATAATTACATTTTTTCCTCTCTACTTAGGTTGCCCTGAATTTGTTCATCGACAGGAAAATATTTGTTTAGGTAGGTACCTATTTGAAGTAATAAAACGATGCATCGGAATAGTTTTAAACTTGGATAATTATGTTTCTGCTTATCCTTAACCTAACATGTAAAAAGGGACACCTAACTTTTTTTGTAAAATAATATCAATGGCAGGAGACACGGGGCAGGAGATTTTACAACGCCAGAGGTCATTGACGTTGTAGCAATTATGAATTTGTAGGTAATTGATGATTCATGAAAGACGATTTTGCTAGCCTTCTCTCACGCACCAATATAAAAGCAAAACATGTAAATAAATAGATACCTAATTAAGTTCAATAAACGATATTTTTTTTTTGTCAGGTAGGTCGTTCGCAAGTACACCATTTTTGTTAACAGCAGTAGCTGCAACCGATTACCAATAACAGAACTGAATTTCAAACAAGAGAACAAAAGCCGTTCAATCTTACAAACACCTCTATGTACCTATGTACCTTTACCTAAGTATAGCCGTGAAAGTAAATGACATACAGTGTATAATCAGTTTAATAACCACACACAAGTATTAATCATATTATTCACCAATGAATTATTAATAGGATTCTTCTACATGTTATTTCTATACTTTCGTTTTTGAATAATTCATGGCGAATGCGACGATATTACGTATGGCTAAATGTTCATTTCATTAGGACTTAAAATCAGCGTTCGAATAGTTCCAATATTTGGTCCTTATCTCCGCGCAACGAATGATTTGAGAAGAATGGAATGTTACTCGAGACGATATAGGAAAAGTAAATAAGCGTAAACAATATTGATTTGTCTATAGTACCTATTATTAAATTGTGAGTTCCGTGAAGGAGTCACAAATTGTTAAAAATAGGCTATGGAATAAGTTTAAATAAGTGAAGATGTATGAACTTATGAAGTAACGGGTCTGAATGTTTTTTTTTCAATATGATCCTAACACAAGTAATCTCGGACCCTCACACTTAATCCGCTAAGTTATGAAGGTCATAAAGCATGATTTCGTTGACGTTTGTATTGGCTTATCTGCAGCTCGAAATCATTAATCATGGGGATTTAACCAGTCTAGTCTGGATTTACGTCAGAGCCAAATCTTTTACTTCATCCTCCATCCTCCTCCGAGCCTTTTCCCAATCATGTTGGGGTCGGCTTCCAGTCTAACCGGATTCAGCTGAGTATCAGTGCTTTACAAGAAGCGACTGCCTATCTGACCTCCTCAACCCAGTTACCCGGGCAACCCGATACCCCTTGGTTAGACTGGTGTCAGACTTACTGGCTTCTGACTACCCGTAACGACTGCCAAGGATGTTCAATGACAGCCGGGACCTACAGTTTAACGTGCCATCCGAAACACAGTCAATGGTGTCCAAGATATACTTAGAAAGTACATACAAACTTAGAAAAGTTGCATTGGTACTTGCCTGACCTGGGATCGAACCCGCGCCCTCATACTTGAGAGGTTGGTCCTTTACCCACTAGGCCACCACGAACTTTACTACTCTTAACACTTGTTACTTCAAGAACAAAAAAATCAAAATTAAAACGAAGAGTCTATATCCTTCGACCATGCTTTGACCTCTTCAACGGAATTTTGGGCACTAATTCGTTTTTTTTAAAATTTATGAGTACGTAAGGTTCTGGAACCTTACGTACTCATAAATTAGACTGAACATCGAAATATCAATTAATTTCGAATCTTCAAATTCCACGGCGGCTGCACACTCAAAATTGCAGTCTCCAAGAATTCTAATGATCGCTTACAGAAACGCAACATTTCCGCTGACGTGACTACAAGTCGGTAACAAAGATGCCACATTTTTATTAAATTACCGTTGCGTGTACACAAATTATTTGAACAGACACGAAATGGCTGAGATGACTAATAAATGGTCAGAGAAATTGAGCTCGGATCTAGCCTGTGTGATTTACGGGCGTCTAGCGCACGCGCAGAATCAGACCGCGGCGCGTGAGCATGTCCTCCCGGCTTGTATCAAGTGTCCATCTGACGTGTTCACACCTCATTACCGCCGGGAGACGCACGGACGATGCTACACTTGACACGAGTTTTTGTGTCTAGACCGAAACAATTAAACATGACTAAACGTGTGTTGACAGTCACAATTAATTAGATCCAGACCAATTGCTTCATTATCCAATTTGTTACTTGTATATTTGATGTCACAATAATTGATGAGATTCAGTAGAATACCGAGTATGTACGCTCATCGTGCGTTTTCCATTACTGAGTCTTCGAGTCGAACTTAAACAGATTTTTAAGTAGGTAAACAGTATTGCCACTTAAGATCTTTTGCTTGAAAAGACACATACGTAGTGAGTAAATATTGAATCAATTTCAAAGCAATTTGGTCTTTACTTTCTACGTGGAGAGGCACTGCGTCGAAGCCAGGTTCCTCGTCTGGCTAGAATCAATAGAGAATACGAAGTTTAGTCTAGACGCCATATATTTAATACAAGTTCCGTTTGCCTGCGCTTTCTCTTTGTTAACAAGCAAAACTATGCATCTTAGTTACAAAACTACGATTGACTTTAAATCTGTTATTTCTCTTACAAGAATAGTGTACCGTACCGAGTCTTTCTCCATATTTAAAATAAATCAATACCAACATATGATTTCTCGAAATATACTGTTAATTCTAATAATCTGAGACAGCGAAATCCATGTCATGAAATCGAAGAAAAATCATCTCGCGATCGCAGCTTGTGCTCATTAAAAATGTGCTTCGTAATAACGAATCATCACTTTAATTGTATTATTTGCATGGTGAAAGTTACAATTTAAAATAAATATTTAATATTAAATGCACGCCTTGGAACATTCATCATTGCTAGACTTTCCCAAATCCGTGATAGACACGGCATCTTGCCGACTTTCCAAGCGGCGGTGATGTTATCTGTTTCATAAAAATGAGGCTCATTTAGCTCGAGCAACAGATATGTGGCCATTTCAGTAATTAAGTGCTCTTTGGTTTAATTATTCTGTAACGCGGACACCGGAACGTGTATCCGAACGTAGCCGCCATGCCTCGCGTTCTTCTTGCTAATTCCCAATTCTGAATTTTTAAGACGACTTTCAGAGAGATTTGTGTGAATAACCTGTGGTACATGGCCAAATAAGTTTCAATTTAATATTCTAGAATAATTTTACATAGTAAATAATAGCTGTATTTTTAATGTTACTTATTCAAAGCAGATGGTGAGCAAGACCACCTGAAACCGAAGAGAAATTAACAAAAAAAAAAAAATCGAAATCATTTATCATCGATCTAATTCTTCCACATTTTTTAATACTGATTTTAAGTATTCTCCTAATCGAGAAAGCATCGATCTGTTTGGCCGATAAGCATGCGATATCCATATTGTTGTTATTTGGACTTCATCTCAAAATGTTCTCACCGCGTCTGACATATATCGTTATCTGTCGATAGCTTATCGTCGTATCGGCCAACTATCGGCAGATCTATTACGTCGGTTATTAGCATTTTCGAGAGGCTTTCATTGCGGTACATTCGGATATTTATAATTTTATCAACCTCGACGGATAGTGTCAACAATGAGGTTAGCTTATCTCCATTTGGGAATTTGCAGGTGCTTTCAATGGCAGGTGAACAACCATGTGATTTTTTTGTATCGAAATTTCAAAAATAAATAAATGTAAGACCATTTGCTCCGTAAAAAAAGCATGAACCATTCTCTTAAATAATCCCTTGTCCTCCAAATAACAGGTCAGTAATAACCGATACCATTGTTTACACATTTACACACGATCACTATTTAAACGCGTCATTGTTTTTCCATTATATTGTAATGAAGGCAATTGGGCGCCGAATTTCCTCTGCTCATCAATACGCACATGGTGCAGCAAGTCATGGTATAGCCTAGCGAGCTGGCGACAATGCCCCGTGATTACAGCCAGACATCCGTCCATTGTTGTCACGTCACTTGCGTATGCGCAACCGTGCTCGTGCTGACATGGTCTGTGTGGGGACCATGTGAAAATTCTGAGCAGATTGTAAAAAATACAATTCGTATGTAAGGACCAGTTTTGGTCCTTGTAGCCCTAAACATGTGTTCATGAATAAATATCATAATTTTATTATACGATCTTCTACTATTGCAATTAATAGTTCTCATGAAGTCATGTTCTGTATATTTAACATTCTCGGTCCAGAATTCGCGAAAGCGGTTCAAATGTAGCTTCTATTAATTACTTAAAAAAGTTAATCCCATCAAACTCACCATTTCGTAAGATATTACCTCAATTGGTGACGAAGAAGTTATTGTGGATGGTGTAAAGATAAAGGAAGTTCCTGAATCCTATTGCACTGTCTTGGGTGTCAAAGCAATATGGTCACAAGTTCTACTGATGGTCTTTAAACTGCATAAGAATGCTCATGTATATAAAGACCAAATGTATCAAGCACCTAAATCGAACTGAAAAGACGATTTATTCAACTATCTGTCATAAACTTTAAAAGCAAACATACAAAGAGAATACTAATCAGTAAAGTGAATACTTTTAAGCAAATCAAGCAGCAGTCTATTTCAACGAGTCTGTTACTGCAGATACTGGAGTTCCTTACTCTCCTGGAAATAGGAGCTATATTAGCATGGCAAATATCAACTATGTTGTATGGTTAGTTGTTTACTGAAGTGAGACTCGTCGCCATTACAATCATGTTGTGCATACGTTTGTATCGCATCTTCCCGTTCAGTCACTAATGAAGTGTTCGAAATCGTTGTTAATTAATGCATGAGGAAGATACTAATGTGATTTATTGGAACAATGCCAATTGTATCAGACGGCTTATTGTTATTTTACAAATATGGATTTTTAAGTTGGTTGAGTTTGCTGACCAACCAAGTTGCATGGATAATTTGATTACTCAAGTCTCGGTTTTTTTCCCACACACTTCTTTTTATTAAGCCTCAATTAACATGAAAACTGCAGACCAAAAACAATCGTGACGAATCTCGGTTTGGCGCTGTGAAGTCGATGCGGCACAATAACAATACTTTATCTGGATAATCGCAATAGAATGTGCTAAAAAGTAAAACAAAGCGTTATGGCTGGCACCACTGATTGGTGCACTGCGGTTTAATTTTAGCACAGACGAGCCTGGCTTGTGTGGTTTTCCTTTTACGGATGCCATCTTGCATGCTCTTGTGTGTTTATTTAATATACCAGAGTGCTTCGTCTGAAGTTTAGATGGAATTGGTTCTTCTGCTCCAATATTTGCGACGACACATTATTTTAAATGGTCTGCTCCTGGACACTGCCACTGGCTCAGTTATGATATGGAAGATTATATTAAAATGTTGATAAGCCCTTGGCAAGTGGGAGTTAAAGGCTGAAAGAGTTTGAAAAATAAAGTTCAGAAACAAATATACCGATGTATAATATTTGAACAACAACCACAATAACTTACAACCCATTGACAATTCGCAGGCAATAACACTTGTTATTGAAAAGTCCTCTGTCGCCATATGGCCTGAAGAAAAAAAACTCCCAACAAAACACTTGTGTCGCCCTAATCTTGCATCAACGTATGGCGGTGTGGGCACAAGGCACAATGCTCCGTTCATTTTGAATGTCTTCATTGTGATGCAGCACAGGCGAGCGAGGACCCAACCCGCCACATAGGACAAGCTTTTAAATGTTTTGATGACGAAAAAACTTTGAGATCTTTTCTATTGAGAGTCCGTATAGATTAAACGATAGGTCATTGAATAGGGTAATAAGATGAACATTAAAGACGATGACACACATATGTAGACGATATTATCAGTGGTTTGATGAAGAGTTGTCAGATGTACGTTTTGGGATGTTTGGACTACTTTGGACATCGGGTTCAGACAAAATCTTTACAAGGACACGAAGCTAATGATCCTAAAGATAGAATGCAAGTTAAAGAATCAGAAGCTACAAGTAAAACAAGAAATCTCAACAAAGCAAATAATGTTGACAGCGCAACAAGCGGCTAATGAACTATTGTGGTTCCCCATGACCATAAATTTCCATATTTTATGTGACATAGACATAGTTTACGATGTTCGTGACACTCGCTTTATGATGATAATGGTAATCGACACGGAACATGGCCGACCTTTCAAAATCGCTCTCGTTTTGTACAAAATCTTCCGAATTTGTTACAAGCGAAAGTTTTATTATAAATCGTCTTCGTAGTTTCACTTGCTTTGGAATTAATTAAGTATTTTAAGATTCCTCATTTTCATAAATTGATTGAGTGAGATTTAGAAATGGCTGTTATATTTAGTTCATTATTTCCGGGGTCACTGGACTCTTTTGGCAATATTTGTGACTGTAGGCATTTTGGTATTTCGAGCTCCTTTTGTAGGATTTATCAAAACATTCTCAGAATTTGACAAAAATGAATCATTAACTAACTTTGGGTAGTTGATGGACTTGCTACTCAGTGTTTGTATTATTTTATTAAATCCTTTGGAACTTTCGTGCGTCGCTTGTAATTCCATTCTAGTACAAATTACATTACCAGCCATAATTACACTTTCCGTTTTGAAAGTGTCGTGTCTGGAATAAGCAAGGCGCGTGGTTTGGGTCGCGCCGCCGATGTCAAGGTCACGGGCGCATGCGTGCCGCCCGCCGCAGTATCGAACATTTTATTTTTACTGCTGTCGAACCAAACGCAGCTGCACTCGAGTATTTTTATTATCATGTTGGAAGATTGATTTATTTCAAGTTGTCTCGTGCAGTTTTGGATGTTTAGGTATGTTCACATACTGGTCCTTTGGTTGCTTCTGTTCTGTTGGGATCGGGTGATTCTGTTTGCTTAGGATCGTGTGAAGCTTTATTATTCAACCGTTAAAGCTCTCCACCTGACAAAGAATGAAGAAAGATTACAACTTTAAAAATTTTGATAGCTTTTGTGTGACAGATGCTTGTAAGTTACTTATTTAACGAATCTTATGATATCAAACACTTCACAAAGTTCAGTACTAAACCACTAGCAATAAATACCGGTTATGTTAGTGGACAACCCATCAATCTATTTAATAACTCGGACCTATCCTAACCGGGCGAGTGTTACGATGACACAAAATTAAATGTCGGTCTTTCAATCCGGAATAGAATGCATCCGAGGAATGCAGTTTGAAATATAAATCGCCACAGATTATTATTGAACCGGTTGGAAAGCGGATATTAGAACCAGCTGTTTTATCCAATTAAGTGGCTTATGATCGGAATTTCAAGCGATGTTAAACAGCTTCCATAAATCACTTATCAATCCTGTCGGGGTGACGTCAACAACGCTTTCTTTTGCCACTATCTACTGTTTATTTTGAGACTCCTAGGAATCATTATCTGCAGTCATGAATAAATCAATAATAAATTATAATTATTCTTCGACCACTGCATCAATATTGAAATAAATAAAGGCACAGCATCAATTCCCCATTTCAAATCACATCTTCCCTAATGTACGGTCCCATTAAATCACGTTAGGGTAAAAAGGACCAAAAAATCATGGCTTCTGTCATCAGCGCCATAGTTAAGATAATTTAATTTGTCGACACGCGCCCCGAACAGTTAAGTTTAACGTTAATTAGATACACAGAACTTCTGTTTATGTTTCTTTTATTTTAGATGTTTGTTTCTTTATGCTTAATTGTTATTTGGGGTTCAAGTTTATTTGGGATTGGGATGTGGTAAAAGGCGATACAATCTTTATGGCTTCAGAAAATTTAGTTTTGATAAATGATCCCAATTTCTCTTCATGTGTTTTTTAGTCCGCAAGTAAAAGGCAAAGACCAGTAACCTCTCAGCCAAGTCTTGTAATAATTAATCTAGAATAATGTTTTGCGAGATTAGCGAGTTATTTTTTTGTTTGTGTGTGCAATAAGCGAGACGGCATCTGCTGTCACGCGCCGGTGGCTCAGCGCTGGTCATTTGCACTGATTCGGGTATTCTTTGTTACAAGTGGTCAAACTGTTCAGAGAAAATAGCTCGGAAGTATAATAGTATTTCTTCTTGATAAGTGACCGAACTTGAGTCAGTTATACCACTTCTTCGGAATGGTGGATTACTTTCATTAAAAATGTTGCATCAATTATATCTGAATTCTTCGCATTCCTCTCAACCATCAGCCCACCCAAGCAAAATTTACAATGAAAATTAACCACTGAAGAAGCAACGTACCTAACCTCGTATGGTTATTATAATAATCTGTCTTAGAAGTGCATCTTTTCCCCGCTCATCCGTTATAAATGAACCGAACCGGGTCGTCGAACCGTCCTAACGGCGCTTCACATTCGCGTGATCGCCAACACACGCGAAGGGACAACACTACCACTTAATAACACATCATTTAACTAGTAAAGTGTTATGTTTTGCGTGAACGAAAAGATTGAACCAATTTTAGGCAGGTTTCTGGCCAATTTTGTGCTTCATGTACGGCTTAATTCATCCTAAAAGCAGGTTGGTGACCGCGGAGTTCTCGCACCGGTGATGACGGTGCTCTGCGGCCCGTTAGCGTCACGCATGCTGTTTTCTTCTTAATTAATTTAATTATTTACTGCCAACCAGTGATATCGATAGATTGACCGAAAAATCAAAACTATGTCGGATAACTGTTTTGACTACAGTAAGATTAATATGCATAAACGCTCTGAAACCGACAAAAAACAGTTTTGTGAAAGTATTTATCAAAATAATTAGAATAATGTAGATTACTCTCTTGGTCTCTATATTTAAATAAAAAGTGTATTTTTTTTCATAATAATTTGAGAGCACGAAATAACCGATTCGCAAGTGGGTTAGAGATGCAAACAACAGTTAAACACTGAACAAAAAGAATTCTTTCACTTTCAAATTAATTCTGACACTTCAGAGCTAAGCGTGATTTTGTTGTAGAGACTTGTACACAAAAACCTGACAAGGTATTGCTATAGAAAATTTTGTGAGCTGTGAAACCCATGTGCGAAACTTTCGCGCCGTCTGGTTCAAACGGACTTCATTCAGCATCGGTACATTTATGATATTGTCTGTTCCTCTCTTCCAGTAGAAAGGGATGTTGTAGACTGACATTATCTTGACGTGGTCTTCCGCTCCGCATCGTAGTACTTAGGCCCGCTCTAGACTATTATAATCAAAGTATAGCTTTGATATGGGTGCCGACAGTTTACAAATACGCAAACTAAAGAACACAAAATAATGGCTACTGTCAACAATACTGTTATCGTGTGTCGTATTTGCTAGCCAGCCAATCCTTTGCATTAACCCAATTAGAGGTGGCCACACCACGCGAATACTTCTATACACTGCATTTATTTAAAATTATTGCTATATTGTTATCTTTATGTCCTCTAACTAGAGTATTCTCTAATTTAAACATTAGTTTTCTCAATGTTTACTTTGTGCTGTTCTTGTCAAACTTTGTAAGTAAGTTTATTTCATTTTTCACAACGCAGTCTCTTTGTAAATTCGAGGTGAATAACTGTTGGTCTGCAGCGTTATTGCTTTTTGGTTGTAAACCAGAATTAGGTTCCCAGAACGTTTCCATTGAGCGAGACTTGCTTATTATTCAGAAATTTTATTTCCTTTCTCCGTACTATGTAAATTAGGTGAACAAGTTATTATATTTTGTTATGTATGATACACTAAACTGCTTAAGATATGTACAACAAAAGGTAAAAACTGGTTTATTTATGGTATAAGTTTAAAGTTATCTCCTGCCACATCGAAGCCACGTTCGAGCAAGATAACTTTGGTTTTCTGAAGTTTGCGATTCTTAAGTGTTTAACTTCATATTTTTTTAACTTCAGCTGGCTGACTTCAGAGACGCAAACTTATTTGGTGCAAATTCCTATAAGCCGATAGTGAGAGGACATAAAGCACCTAACCACAGACAATAATGAACGGCATCTGCAAATACCGTTTGTTCCGGTACCGATAATACTCCGGTTCCACTGACAGTCTAAACGAGTTTGCTGATTATTATAAGCTTATAGTATAAGCTCTGGAATGCGAACGTGATAAATATCAATGTGTCTGAATGGATAAGTGCAAAAGTTATATTTTTCCTATAGAGCAGATTTGTTGGTAACTTTTACAATGCGAAATCTTCTTCGGTTATTCGGTTATGTAAAGAAATAGCTTGCACAACTGTCCACACAGCTTTTTGCTCTAGATTTTGCTGCGAGCCCCCTAAATACGTTGATATGAACAAATAAATATTTTGAAAACAATTTTGACTCTGAACAAAACTTTTGTAAGTACAAAATTAATCACAAAAGTTGGCATAAGTACAAAACTATTAGCTAAACCGGTTCAATACTTAGTTCCGGCTACATTGTCCCAACGTATATGTGTATCTACAGTAAGTGCCTACATACCTTACAGTGAACTTGCCAGAAAGTGAAGCTGAACTGGTCGGGGCACATGCATGCGCCCACGCAGCCTTGCACTGTTTATTTATATTATGCTGATTTATGTACTGCGAGCTTGCGGACGAAGACCTTTGAACTGAGCTTCGCGCTTGATTGATAAGCTTATTTATAAATCATGAATCATTTATTGACAAGAGGTCAACAACTTGCGGAGTGTTGCAGTTTTCTGAACGAAATGTTTTGTTAGATGAGAACAAGGATCGTTGCAGTCAGCTTGATGGTACTTGATATCGCGACAGAATCACCACACTTAAGTTTTTATTTTTTTTCTTTAAATTCATAGTTCCCTTGTAGAATTTAAAAAAAATGTATTTACTACGTGCTTGCTCTAATATTTCTTCGAATGCGTAAATAATAATTAGTGCCTATGTATAAAATGATTGTATTTTATACATAGGCACTACTACAGCACTAGATTCGTTCATTGATTAGTCATACATTTTGTATCCTGTATTATTTGTAACTATTATTAGCTACAAAGTACGTGATGATAATTTTACATAACAATAAGTACATGAATAACTTGAGTGCGTAAGTGTGAAATAACAATTATCAGGCCGCCATATTTGCAAAAACGCGGGAGTCGGTCAATGACCCCACCGCGGCGCTTAGCCCCCTGCAAAGGAATGCCAATTTATTTATTTATGTTAATATTTTAATGGGTCATCTAAATGTAGGAATTTGATGGACATTCAATGAGCTGTAATTATAGTTAAAGATAAACATCCCCAGTGGAGTTGTTTATTTAATCTACTTAAGTACATTAGAAAATCATTTTTTACATAGGTAATTTATTTTTGTCTGTGTAAAAGTATTTAATAAATAAAACCAAAAAAAGACATCTGCCATGAAAGCTCAACCAGAAAGTTAAAGTTATGTGAATGCAATAACCTTGACCGGTGAACTGAACCATCTCCTAAAATAGTCCTACTCACAAAAATAGTGACGGAAACTATGAAGCGATAAGGCTATTTTAGACTGTCCTTTATCAGCATTGGAATAAAATAAAATCCACAGATAACATAGTTCTTGTTAGATGACGTCACAACTAATTTCTAAATAAACTATTCTCTGTTTACGATAACTTAAAAAAAAAATCACGCTTTTGTCCAAAACTATCGTTTCTTGTTTATAAGAACCAGGCAATAAGTTAACTGGACTCCGCGTTATCTTCAGGCTTCTGTGACATTTCTTATCTTCGCTACTTTGTGTGACGACGGCTAAGCTATCTTGTGCCTGCAACCGGTCTGGGAACAAAACAAAACGATAGCAAATAAAAGGAAATAAGTCTGCATTCTAGTTTCTACTCTCGATCGAGTAAATCGTATGTGCATCTTCTCGTTGTGATCATAGAGAGAACTAAATTGGATATAATAACATCAAAAAACTATTTGTACCGCCATGTTACACAAAATATATCGATAGGACCATAGATAACTACTATAACGTCGATTCCACGAAATGTTTTGATTACACCATATCCTCAATCCTCCGTTATGGAGTTACTAACTACATTACCATTTAGATAAAACGAGGAAAAGATGACTAAACAAAATACCAAATCACGAGAACAATGTGTGGAAGCATACCTTCATTGTGTCGAAATACGAAAATAATAAATCACTAGGTAAGCATCACAATCAACCACTAGGGACACCTATTTTGCATGGGTATAAATTCTTTCCTACGGTTTCGCCCATTTCCCCAGGGAATCATATTTACGGACCCCAAAAAGGTATTATAGTGTTCCTCGATAAATGGACGATCTCGTTCAGTAAAACAGTAAATACTTCTAATATCAGCAGTACAGAATTACATTAGATACTTTCCTATATCCCTCTCTTGAATCAATCTTTCTATTGGTGAATGTGTGCAAAATCGTTTAGCAGTTTTGTTTTCTATGACGAATAGACAGACGGGTGCTTAAAAGACTATTTCACAACATGTGTAATCTTCATTGTAATGTTCTGAATTATAAATGTTATGGACCAAGTGATAAATTGGGCAGTATACATAATGCCCGGTCATTATGAAAAATGCCCAATATGAGAGTGCAATTTGATAATAATTATTCAAATAATTAAATTGACCGGGCACTATACATATTGCCCGTGACCTTTTGGGCAAAGTAATACAAACATATTTAATTTCATTTTTTTAACATAACACATCCCATTTTAATTGACCCAGCATGGAAGTAAGCATGCAACATGCAGCAAGCATCGCTTCTGTCACGGCTCCGGCGCTGCAGGGCTCCGGCGGTCCCATGCGAGCTTATCGTCGCAGATGGTTTTCACGCTCACCACCGCAGCTTCGGCTTGCTGGCCGGCTTGGCCGGCCAGCCTCAGCCGCGGCGGCGAGCGTTTCAACTACCTGCGCCTCACCTCGCACGGTTTTGAATTGCACTCCAGGGGTAGGGCAGACAAGACTACGTGGAGTCGGTTTTGCAGCGATTCGTTTTCGTCACTAAGTTCAATTTTTAATACAATGTTTTGAATCCAAATTAAATTCGACCATAAAAAAAACGAGCCAAGAAAAATGAGATAAAAAAAAACGAGTCGAGTAAGTAAATCAGATCAGACAATTGTCCAATTAATAATTTTGTGGCTAGACTTGTAATTTTCCATTAAAATAGAACATATAATTTACAGGATTTATTTATTAGAACAACTGCCACCCTCACACCGCATAAAATATAGCTTTATTATCAAATTGCCCAACTATCATGTAGCAATATAATAATGCCCGTACAATGTGATAAATAATGAAGTTAAGATAGTTATTAATCACTTGGCCCGATAAAGCTAGACATTAGCATAATGCTCGGGCATTATAAATAATGCCCGAATTAATCACATGGTCCATAACATAAACAAAAGCCTAAAGAAGTTTCAAACAACAATTACCGGCGGCAGATAGCCGATTACATTAGCTGCAGTAAAGAGCGGTGATGCGGAAACTGAGCGTGGTTCTTCATAAATACTATTATTATAACGGTGCCGTCTAGACGGAGGAAAAACTGTATCAGGAACTCTTTTTCTGTTCATAATCGATTAGGATAAGCGGTAGATGCAGAGCTATTGCTTTAGGTTTCATAAAACATTTTGGGTTTTACTCATTTGAGACGCGCTGAGCTTAAATATCCCCTTGGCCGTTTGTTGTGGGATGTTATACTTAGTACCTCCGGCCCATCCTTTTCCTCTTACAACACTTTTTGAGGAAGAGGAACGTTTTCTGTACCTCGAAATAATTCGTCACTGATTGAACCAAAAACCACTTAAAACTTAGCTCCGTTAGGCTAATTAGCTACAACAGAACACTGTTTCAGCTTATTGGGTTAAAACAGTGAGTAATACAGTGTCCAGCGAACTCATTAGCTTGACTACATGACAATTTACTTGAGACAAGGCAGCTTAGTACATACATGTATAAGTATGTATATGTAATGTAGGCTTGTCAGTCGGTGAATCATCAGACGATGGACTGGATAGTGTTACTGTATCACGCGACTGCGGTTTATGTTTATTCAGCTTTGAGCTGATTTCATGATATTCCGAATTTGTACTATTGAAAATATAAAAAACATTTTTGCCGGCTACGGGTATACTTTCTTTTGTCAAAGTCGATTTCAGAGATATCAGAGATTACAAATCTGTGATGGGTTTAAAAAGAGGGGTAGTTGTTCAAAACAATCATGGAATATGTAGTGCAACCATTATCAACAACGTTAGTTATAAATATCAAAGTAAATAAATAGTTTAAAATAAATGTGCAAACAATATTACGCGTAATTATATTGAGTCAGTGATGCTAACTTCCTATAGTTCTTGATATTGCCTATCAGTAACGTACTTTGGAATATAATAATTAGACTTCAATATATCGAACTATTACCATACTAATGATAGTTCCATAAATATCATTAATATACCATTTTCAACAGATAAACGTCACCACTTTCTAAGTTCAGAAAAAAGTTTTGAATTAGGTTAACAAGCTAGCGAAACAGCAGCTTCTTCAAGAACAGTATTACTATCTAAAATCTCTTTTGTACCTCCGATCTAGATTTGCGAAAACACGACAAACAGCGCGTTGTTCTCTCAAAGAAATACCCCAGTATTTGCGTTAGCAACGTCAATATCTGTCATCTTCATCAAGATACCATCCGCTTTCTCAGGAAGCTCCGCAATAATAGATTACTTTCTAAAATAAACAATCTGCATTCGTGTTTGTAAACATGACATAGACGAACTGTACAATACGTTTCTCTAAATTCTATTTCTATTCAATTAAACATTTATGGCCTTACTACAAAAACTTTAAACCCTGTTTTACACTTGTCTAATAAAATTTTGGCTGCAAAATGGACCATGTCAACGTCATAATTTGACATTTTTTTAGACAAGGCATAAACTGACGTTTAAAAGTTTTTGTGGTAAGACGGTTAAACTTGTCCAGAGCCTCAACTGTTAAGTAAGATGCATTCGAGCAAATAATATTAAATAATTATTTCAAGAAATCTTACTACACCAGTATTAATTTCAGCTGTTATAAAAACCTCTACAGTACTTATTCATTAACATAAAACTACATTAACGCTAATCATTATTCATATTACCGACTAAGGAGATAACACAGGACATCTTGCTAACACAGTCTTCATAGTTTCTCTAAAAGGCTTATTACCTAACAAGGCCTGATCTGCATAAGAACCAGGGTTTGCCTCCAGGCACACCTTGACATGGCCATCCTATGATGATGGATGTCAAAGCAATTATGTTCGGCTGGTTGCTGCCAAAACAATCGCGTATGTAAATGAAGAACCGTAGATAAGTAGCTATTGTTTATTTGACAGCAGTTTACAGATTATGCTGTATTTGAAACAAACATATTTGTTGGAATTTTGATTTTAGAAGAATATTGACTCAATTGTTTGGCATCCCATTCTTGACAAGTTTATCTAGTGTTGTGATTCATAGTGTTTCAAATGAGACGTTTTCTATTATCTCCTTAACAATCTGTTGAAGGTACTTGAAAACTCACTGGATGTACGCCACGCCCACATTAACCATGGCCGTATTACAACATAATTAAGGGCCCTTCCTGTAAAGTTTCCTATTAGAGTACAATTAGTAATAAAGCAACTAACATGTCAATCGTGGACCACAACAATCGTCTCGTCATTCACGTAGCCGCGCCTGCGTGTGCGCAAGTAACATTATACGGACGAGGCGCGGTGGCTTTGACCTAGTGGGACCTTGGGCACCTTGGGCTTCCACCGTGACGGTTGCATCCTGCCAGCCTATTGCCATTTATAACTGAGCTACCTCCTATTTTAGTTGTTATTTAATTATCATTGTATGCCATTCCCACATTGATTATGTAAAAATTATAATGTTAACTAGACGGATATGTAAAATTGGACTGTCTGCGATATTATTTAACTTATGTACTGCAAGGAAACAGAAACCTAATGTTTATTGCCTCTTAACCTCTATTCACACTAGTTGGTTGGTTTCAAATTGCAGCTACTTTGATTTCTTTGAATCCTAGCGACAATTTATAGACATGCATTTGGTACGTGATGACATAAGTACATATATTTGATGCCCTATTTATTTGCTAGTCCTATCTCGACTAGAAGATCTTCAGTAATCTAGATTTATAATAGGAACGACAACTACTTCTTGATAATAAACTTCTACCAAAACGCTAAAATTATGAACCATACTCTCCTAATTAAGTTAACGTTTCTCTTAGCGAAATTGAATAATTACTCAACTGAGCAATACGGAAGCCAATAGGCCGGACGCGGGTAATGCCAGTACAGTCAGTAAAACAGTCGTAAAATGGGCCAACTGCTCGTCTAGACTGTGCTGATGACCCTCCCGATAGCATTCAATACTTAGATAGCTAGCGGATACATAAGACAGCTCTGCAGATTGCATGGAGTACTAACAGTTATAGGACATGACAACCTGGTCAGTCTAGTGTAGAAATAATCTATGAATTGTAATCTACAAACTTTCTATCTCAAGTCTGCTATCGGTGACGATATCACCGATATTGTCAGATGGATCATAGATAAGACAGGAGATAAAAGTGACGCACATGAAGTATGACCGTTATATTCAGCATATGTAGGTATTCGTCACACCATGCCTTGCCCCTAATTAATATTCAGCACTGCGATGCTTAATTTCCATTCATTCCCACCGTCATGTCGAAAATAAAAAATCTCATTTTGTACCACAGCAAATTTTCTACTCTGTTAAACCATATCTACAGCCACTCCCAATATATTCAGCCATAATGCCGGCTATTGTCTCCAAACAAATGAGCTGTCAGACAGCTGTGAGATGAACGATTCTTGCTTTATTTGCGTCCCGAACCAAATGAATTGTTTCCTCACAGATTTCGCGCCCGTCATCTTTCAAATCAACGGACGAAGGATTGCTCTCAGACTGCTGTTATGGACGGAAGTATTTTTGTTATTATCCGTGTTTCGTAACTCAGTAGTCAGTGTTGTTATTGTGAGAACATAATATCTCTTCATAATCTTATACACATTTTTCAGGGTCCAATATAGGGTTAGGTTTTCCAAAAATCTTATCCAAATCCTCCCAAAAATCCAAATAGAGTTTAAAAATTTATGTAAAATTTGCAACACAAATCTGACCAGTACCATTTCTTCTCCAGAATAACCATGAACGGTCACAGCAACGGCGACATGAACGGCGCAGGAGACATCATCACCCAGAACCAGCAGCGAGGCTGGTGGACCATCGGGCTCATCAACTCGCGCTACCGCTACCTCACCGCCGAGACCTTCGGCTTCAAGATCAACGCCAACGGCACCAGCCTCAAGAAGAAGCAGATATGGACCCTGGAACCTGCTTCTGGAAATGCTAATGACAGTAAGTAGATTGGATATCGCATTATTCTGAAATCTCTTCATTCACAGAAAGACATTTGGGTTATTCTCAGCCTCAGAAACTCCATCGAAGATTCGATCATCTTATTTTGAATGAGTCGAATTATGACTAGGAATTACCCCGGTGTAACAAACCATTTTTAAATCTTGCACTAAAGCGCAAGCTTAGATAATATACTTTGCACGAATTCCATCAAATCCGAAGTCAGTCGTGATCTCAGCTAATAAGCATGGGATGCTGGCTAGATAATCGCCACCTTTCGTTGTTACGGCTTTCCGGAAAAGATCATCCAATCAATCCTGGAATCCACTTAACGTTCTCGGAACCGATGGGCCACGATCCTATATCAATTCTCCATAATAAGCCTGTCGTTTATAGTGTCGGCTGATAAAGGGAGTTTGCAATTTGTAATCTTCCTCGGAAAATTGTGATTCGCTACGTGTTTCTGTTAACGAGGCGTCTCCCGAGGAAGGCAGGCTGTGGCATTTCACGCTGGATCCAAGGAAGCAATCTGATGGTTTACTGAATCGATTTATGAGCGGACACTGATTCGATGTTTCGTTTTTGTGTTTCTGTTATTAATGTTATGGATATTTGGTTGGATTTATTTGGGTGGTCTAGTAGGAAGACACAATATTAATTCCTTAAGTCTACTTACCGCAAATGCTTCTGTGAGGCCCAATTGAAGGTCGGGCAGTGCAATTTGGTTCACAAAGTCATCAAAATATAATTACTCTGTGGCGGATACATCATTTGCTTCAGAATTAATAGCAACAGAAAGACAGATTTTACTTTTAAAGAAATTAATAGCACAAGCTCCGTTAGCTGTAATGAATACACGTGATTTATAATTATTGCCATGTTAATTTATACCGTGTCTGTGCAAATTGCTGTTTGCGCTAATTCTACCAGTATCCATTTATCAATCTGTCGATGATAGCAGTACTGCAGATTGTGATTTATGTATGCAATATAACTTTCATTATTTGGTTTTCTTTAATTTCTCTGTGTCTTTAACGTTTCTATTGGACTTGTCTTGAAAGCACACCATAACAAATGCCGTGTCTGCTATCGAACATACAGCTTTATCTTCGTTTTTTGCCCTTGGCGCCAGAGCGTTGAACTTACTCAATTACAATAACATTAGTAATCCCACGGCGATCTATGTATGACTCACTTCAGGTGCTAGTATTTTTTTAACCTGACTTCCTTTCCACGTATATGGACTAAGGCTCGCCAACCGCCAGGAAGGAAACGATACATATTAAAAAGTTAATTATTTCACCCTATAAAGGCATTAAGAGTATTTTTAGAAACGGCCGTTAAGGTAAATGTAAGATTCTTGACGTTGTTTTTAATTAAACAGCGTGTGAATCGCCTGATACAGATCAAGTTCACAATGTCCGTCATGCATCACAATTTGATTATCAGCAACTGACACACGATGGTTAAATGAAATTCACGTGACAAAAACATCGGTATGTATGTGCCCAGCGACAGTTTTGTCGCGGTCCCCTCCACTAATTGTCGCAAAAAGTCCCCCGCACACGAGCCCTTAATTACACCGGTGTGCAGAGGGCATGCCAGCGAGGAGGCAGAGGGGTCTGGTAATTGTTCCAAAATCAGTTTGTGCGAGCTAACGAGCAAAATTGATGCTTATGTAGATTTCTGTTTTGTTCTAAGTACTTATCGTCTGAATAGGCGATTGTGCTTGAGTAAGGAACTCATCTTAAAAGCCAAATCCTTAACAATCTCAATAGTCTCAGTTTTGCTTTTCTGAAAGCGTTTCCCCGTCTTTTTGTCCAACCTACAACTGAAGATAAGATGACATGAATATAAAAACAAGAAGACACATCTCATAAAAATCTCGTATAAAACCATTCCGTTCAAGCACAATCCTTCCGAACAATAAGCTCAATCCTCACAAAGATATGTATGTATACTATAGAACCCGCCCCGCCGATTGCCAAATTACGATCCAATCAGAGGGTCGCTCCCCTCTGATAGGTTTCAAGGTCTAACAGCTGGCCCTTACCCACCTGATATATTGTCACATCGCGTGAGCCTGCTTAGTAATAACATTATTTACATTCGTTGCAGTTTAAAACGGCTTATGTTTAACTGATCACCAGATATAGTAACAAACAGCAGACAAAAATAGTAAATGATCACCAAAATGAAACTCGCATTTTAATGTAAAACTATCACCAAAGTTTTAACACTTTGCTATCCTATTTAAGTGAAATTACTCCAAAATAAATCATGCGTAAGCCAAAAATAGTAAATGATCACCAAAATTAAACCACCATTTTAAAGTAAGATTATAACCAAAGTTTTTAAATTCTGCTATCCTATTTAAGCAAAATGAGTCCAAAAAAATCATTGTTATCCCAAAAGTAGTAAATGATCACCAAAAGTAGTAAATGATCATCAAAAAAGTTTTTACATCTTGCTATCCTGTTTAAGTAAACTGACTCCAAAAAAATAAGTTCGGCCTGATAAAATAAATGTAATAATGGGGACCCTTTTCCTGCACTAGCGTGGAAAATTGTCTATTGCATGCCTCTAAACAGTGCGATAAGAGTGTATTGAGAAACACATTCTTCTTCTTCTTTCTCCTGCCCTGTTCCCAATTTTACTTGGCGTCGGCGCAATATGTCATTTTCTTCCATTTTCCCCTGTCACTCGTCATACTGACACTCACGCATGCATTGCAAGCCGGACACATAACTTAATATGGCATCATAATACTTTATTTGGTAATAAGCTACATTTTATGGCAATCACAGTGACTTATTTAGGCAACAATAATACATTAATTTGGTCGTCAAGAGTTGGTGATCATTTACTAAATTTGGTGGTCGAATACAATTTAAAGTGAAGTCGTGACTAAAATAGCTGGTACTATTACATTTTTAGACTTTATTTTTCTGGTGTTCAGTAGATATTTCTGGTTGCAAAACTTAGGGTATCAAAGCATTTTATGGTGGTCATTATATTTGTTCCCGTTTAAAACATTGAACCTGCAGTTGTGAAATGAGAAGTTATGCTCGTTAGTTAGGTATTCGAAGTGTTTCGTAAGATTTTGCTGCGGTTATTTTTTTATTGCTGCTAAGTTTCTTCTGTATCTTCTTGTGTTTGTCATTGTCGTGGTCGCTCTCGTGTTATACTAGAGGTAAAAAATCTTCCTTATTTGACTTGATTATTATGTAGTCTACATCATCAAAGCACACATCCAAGTTACTACGACTTTAGTCAATAAAGAGGAAGAATAAAATGTCTCATCATGACCCATACATCTCAATACAGTTGGCGAACCGTTTCCGTACGGTACCGCCGATCGTCCCAACTGTACCGATGAACGGCGGCGCGATTAATCTCTGTTATCTAGTCACCGCGGCTACAGTAAAGCTTTCTACTTCAAAAGCTAAGTGCCTGAACAAAGTACTGCTTCAGTTAATCATATTGGGGCTCGTTCATCGGGATTTTGCGGTTAGGCTTATCTTTTATTGAGTAGAATGGAAACGTTATCTTTAATCATCTACTACTAGCCAGACACTATATAACATCATGCAAGTAATTTTTATCGTTGTCATTACTTGCAGTTTTCTATGGCTTACTTGCGACACCGAGTCCTTTGCCAAATTCCTCTTAGTCTTCCCCCCTTCAAAGCACCTGTTATTTCATTAATTGTTCTAATGCCTTGTGTATGTTGCACTCAGGCATGATCTACCTGCGCTCTCACCTGGA
Source organism: Helicoverpa zea x Helicoverpa armigera (assembly GCA_033682625.1). Taxonomy (NCBI): domain Eukaryota; kingdom Metazoa; phylum Arthropoda; class Insecta; order Lepidoptera; family Noctuidae; genus Helicoverpa; species Helicoverpa zea x Helicoverpa armigera. The sequence continues at coordinate 11,904,130 of JAWIIS010000004.1, read as the reverse complement.
CAAATACCTGGCCGTGGACTCGTTCGGCAACGTCACCTGCGAGTCTGAGGAGAAGGAGCCTGGCAGCAAGTTCCATATCAGGTGAGCACATGCAATTTGATACTTCTTGTTGATGTAAATAGGGTACATAGTGCGGAGACAAAGACAAACATATTTAATTGTTATTTACCAAATCTTTTGCTGCGAAATTCTTCCTTAGTAACCAAATCTTTAGATTCATTAGTGTTCAGTATACATAAGTTACATGTATACATAAGTTAGGTACTTATCGGAACGTAATTAGAGAGTTGTAGATGTAGATCAATCTCAGGGTATTACGATGCGATCAAAGGTGCTTACTAACGTTAATTACAAACGAAAACAGACGTGTTTAAAATTCATAGACGAGTTAATTTAACAAGCTCAAAGCAGATGTAGCTTTATTAAAATTCATCAGGTTCTGTCTTCAATTTCGTATGTTGCTTTGAGAAACAACCGACATGAAAATACAGTTTCGTATGATATGCTCGCACGAATATGAATTTCAACAAATATGGCGACTGCAGACAGTCCTGAAACATAACAAGATCGTTTAAAGTTACAATATTTTACGTTTGGATCCAAACATGAATCGTTGCCCGATTTCCCAATGAAAATACTTACCTTTATAAAACTGATCCGATAAAACCACATCGTCTGGGATCAAAGTAGCTTATCTTGGTTGCAAACCTTCTAAGACAGCACTGCGGCGTCCCCTCGCATACTAATGCTATACCCATGAGTCACCGGAACTCATCGGAACCCTGGGAAGGCAATATATCCTTCTTTTTACAGCCGTTTGTCTGTCATATTTGCCTTATTACCAAAACGATTTATGAAGGCTCCCTATAAAAAACCTTTGCTGTTTGTGGGCACGTTCGCTGAATACATTAAGTGATAAGATTTGACTATATTCCAGCATGAACAATTTTATCACACAAACAGTTCGAAGAATACCTAATATAAGTAATATTTCCTAGTATGGAAAATTATTAATTTTCAACATTTATTAATTATTAAACAAATATTCGCATATTTGTGGTTGGTGACAGTCGCAGTTTGTGAGAGAATCCAAAGTAAATGATGCGTCAACGTATGTAGTATTGAATCGCTCTCCATCTGGGATGATGTTTATAAACAGCCATTACTGACAAATACACGCAGTTAAAACAATAAATCTAACAAGAACGTGTCAAAATTATAAATGGGTGTTCCGGGAGCGTAATGGCGCCATCCAGTACTTTCTGGAGAAAACAAACCCTGACTCACATTAGTCCGCAGCTTCCAAATAAAAGGGTGGAATCGTGACTCAAACTCATGACTCAGCACTTACACAAATAACTTAGGAATCGTTTGTTAGCCAACTTTCAGAACCCAGAATTTGATGGCAACTATGTATTTGCCATTTGTTGTTAGCAAGTTCTGCAAACTACCTCAATTTTGCTTTACTGTTCATGGATCTTAAGCTATGAACAAACAACTTCAAAACTAAGGGTCTTAAATCATTATAACTCTCAAACACCGCCTCGGAACACTTGTAAAGCTTCACAAACATTTTAATATAGTTCTGAAGTTTGTTCCCTAACCGGAGGTAGCCCGAAAATTATTGATCTCCCGATACAAAATACACCGGGCATTTAGAGGGGAGTGAACGAGGGTGCAGACGAGACGACCTCAAATGACATTCAGCCCTAAATCACCGCAGTAAAGTTTATTTCAGCCTGTAATGCTAAAGGGTACGTGAAGGTTGTACGGCTGGTAGCTAGCGCGTGCCGAAATAATGTCTGTAAATTGTTTTGAAGGGTGTTCACAATTGTTATGGAAATTATTATTTAGTTAGCACTGTTTTTGTTGAACTTGGATGACCTGGGAGGGTTCTAAATGCTTTATGTGTACTACGATAAAAAAAAAAACTAAAAACTTATTATAGTAAATAGTTAACGATACTTTCATTATAATAACACGACCCCAATCGCAGCATTACACAAAAACTACGCGCACTTTAAGACTGCTAAAATGTCACATTCCCATAGCCACCTAACAAAAGACACCTTCCTCTTAACATGATATTTCACCGACATTTTCATTTTACCTCGTTCGCAGTTCTACGTGCAGAACTGCATTATCCTGCGCTTTGTAAACGTCTGGCATTTAAATTGAGTGTCGCTTTCAACCGCTTGTGTCGATGCAAATGTTAAAATTAAATGTTAAGCTTCAGCATTTTACCTATTGACATTTGAAAGCACACATTTTAGAGTCCCATTGAGCCAGTGTTTTGAAAGGAAAAGTTTCTCTTAGCTATTTGAAGTGCTCTTTTGTCTATATAATGAAACTGCATTTGCAGTAATGATGTATGCGTATTCAAACGTACATAACTTGAATGTCTGTATTTCTAAATCATTGGATTTATTCTGTAGAAATTTTGCACAGATGTTGATTTGATCTTTAGAATATTATGCAAATATTAACAATGGCCGGTTTAATGTCATCTGCTGACGCTTTTATAAATGTAGGCCAAACAATGCAAACGAGTCTAGATCTAGTCCGTGGTATTTAGAAGCCATAAAACCTGGTGTTTGCATCGCGATCCGGTGTGACACTGCGCATTTCTGAACTGGGACGAGCTAATAACTTGTCTAATTTATGTTCGTGAATCACGGAAATAGAGATACCTATAGTAAAGGAATCTAATGTTTGACTAGAAAAGCGACACTTAAAAATCAAGTTTTTTTAGCTGATTGCTAGTTCACAAGTTAACAGCTACGATAGATAAAACATTCTGTTTGGGACCCACAAAGTAGAAACATTACAATGAAAAATAGAAAAGGTATCGAAAGAAAATGGAACAGATTTTTTCTTTGTCATTTTTTGCCACAAACTTATTTGTTTTGGACAGGAGACATTCTCAGAATAAATTGATATTGATTTCAATCTCAGCTCAGCTATTTTTAGTATCACCTTTATCCTTACACCTCTATTTCTTTTTTCAAAATAGAGATATGTCTGCTTATTTTAACAGCAAATATTCGTGCAGACGTATTTGGTGTATAAAACAAAAGACGGTCTCCGTGCACCCTCTTCTCTAGTAGTGGTTAATTAAAATGCACCTCGGTGACAAGGGCCCCAAAGGGTCTCCCTTAAGGGTCTCAATGCGTCTTGTACTGCACCATGTACGCTATGTGAAGTTCTATTTAATGGCTGCGTCTCATTGTTATTCTTAGACTTGACATTTTGTGGAATAATTGTTTCACCTTAACTGCTGCCTTTTCCGCTATAAAGATATTATTACATTCAGACATGCCGAGGCAAAGTTTACACTTCCTTGGATGCTATCAAACAATTACTTAGTTTTAGGACACACGCTTTCTTTGTCTTCTCCAATTTAACCGGTCAGACATCGTCTCCTAAAAAGGCTTTGTTTATAAATATCACTAATTAAATAATTGCGCGACTCCTAATTGGAGAGCGTCTCGGTGCCGTCACTTTTTCCTCGAAGCCATCCCAGGAATCCATTGTCGAAAGAAACTAAATATCATCTGTATAGGAATATCAGGCTTATAACTCAGTCACTAAGGTCTGGGTTTCTGTGATTTAATATAAGAATTTGTGGTGGAAAGTGTTCATAAAATTGTATGGATTTCATGCTCATTTAAGAACCGCTAAATTGTGGCCATGTGGCATTTGAATAACCGCAGAGAAAATAGTAAATAGTGAGAATTCATAGTAAACAGTTTCTATTGTGACGTTCATGTTGTTGGTAAACTTGTGCTTACAATGTTTGGATTAACGATTGCTTTCAAAATAAACTGTCAGCCAGCCATATCGGGTTAACTATCGGCTGACGCTTCAGTCTGCCGTATGCGACCTCTTAGAGCTATTGAAGAAGGAACTATTCTACGAAAGAAACACTAGTTGTCGACTTCTGTCTTCTAACTATCAATGAGACATAGATCTTCTTCCTCAACATCAACTAATAACCTACATTCTTCACCAGCGTGTCAGATGACAACAGCGGTCGCTGGGCGCTGCGCAACGTGGAGCGCGGCTACTTCCTCGGCTCCAGCTCCGACAAGCTCACCTGCACCGCCAAGGTGCCTGGTGATGCTGAGCTGTGGCATGTCCATCTTGCTGCTAGGCCTCAGGTAAGAACACGAAGCTTGGGAGATCTATCAGTACCTTTAGAAATCCGCCTCCCCTAATAGATTATTGTAAACATGGTTCTAGAGAGTATGTAGAAGTTTTGACTCGAAAAGGATGGGCGATTGAATTAGCAAAAGACGCCTTATATAAATAATATCTCTGTATATGATTTTAGGCTAATGAACTCGAAAGATATAGAAGACATTTCTAGTATTTTTTCTGGGAAGGTGAATTTTCCGCCACCGATCATAATTTTACATTTTTCCTAACATTTTGCCGGCAGTTATTCATTTCCCAAATATTTCAATATTGCGTTTAGACACATTGTTTAAATTCTACGGATATGAAAGTTTCCAGACTGCTTTGTTTCCTAACCAAAATCGTCAGTCGTCTGGGTCATTGACTTCTAAACACGGGAACAGTTTATTTCTCAAAGGGGTAATAGAAAGAACATTACTCGAATAAAAAATTAAATTATAAATTTAAAAAAACCCCCGACCCAAAAAAGTACGCAATAATTATGACAAAAAGTTTAAAAACTCTAAACCCTATAAAAAGCAAAAAAATAACTTTTAACACTACGTAAACTAAATTTTGTCGTGTCGGGGGACCGCTCTAATTCATTACTTTAGATACGTGTTTTTTTTTTATACGAATGTTGTAATTAGGTAGGTATCATTTGATTTATGTAAGTATTTATGAAGGTAAAAAAAAGCGGTCCCCCGACACGTCAAAATTTAGTTTACGTAGTGTTAAAAGTTATTTTTTTGCTTTTTATAGGGTTTAGAGTTTTTAAACTTTTTGTCATAATTATTGCGTACTTTTTTGGGTCGGGGGTTTTTTTAAATTTATAATTTAATTTTATTTCATGCTTTTTAAAGGAGCTCTTTAATTTTTCCTTCTTTCATTTAATTTATTTTATCTTAAGATGGGGTCGCTAGGCTGTTTAACAATCCTCATGACAAACTGGCTCTGGGAGAATTGCACAGATTGAGAAACAATAAAGATTATCTAACCTTTGGACATTCTAGATTTTTAGCAAAAATATAAATCGGTTTATCCGTTTCATTCCGGCATTTCGGGGTTTCATCCGCCACATCCCATTTCCAGCATCAGGTTCTCGTCAATCAGAAACATGAAGAGAACTCGTCAAGACAAATTCAACGAGCCCAAACTCGATGGGTTTACTAAAAGGCAGTTCAGGGTTACGTCTCCTACCTTCGTGCCTTAACAGCAGACCAGCTCAGCGGTTCCAAAAGACATTAGTGTTTCAAATTTCAGATCCCACATATACTTGCAAGTAAACTGAGCGTGTAACATTCCTATCACATCTAGCAAACGAGCTGATGACCTTGAAGACCTGAACCGATTTCCACCAAACATAGCTAAGAACACTCCCGACTGACATACCTTTTAAACAAAAAAAACCGCATTAGAATCGGATCATCCGTTTGGGAGCTACGATGCCACATACACACACACACACACACACAGACACGTCAAACTTATAACACCCCGTCGTTTTTGCGTCGGGGGTTAAAAAGGATATAAATCGAGTTTCATTGGACAATAGGGGTAGAATCGGGTTTGCGAAAAAGGTCCGAATTTTCAGCATTTCCTTAACTAAATCACTAAGATTAAAGAGACGGGTAAAAAGAAAAATCTTTTTCGCATTTCTCATGGTAGATAATTTCTGTAATGTCATACAAATGACACATAATAAAGATAATGTGTGGTAGATTGATTCCGTGCCGTATCGACCATCTCCCCGGCTCGAACGGTTCCTTACGGGGGCGAATAGCACTGCATTTTCCTCTTGTAAGATGTCTTTAAAAGAAGATTGTTCAAAGAGATTACCTATTTTGTACATAAAGGAATAGTAAGCTATTAAAAGGTTAATCTTTTATAAAAAATACAGTCTATAAATCTCCATTCTAGAATTTCGCGGCTGTCATGGTTATCGTATACTAGCATGCATTTAGTTATACATACCAATATAAATGTAATGTGTGGTTATACTAGCACAACTAATTTGATAGACACACATACTACGCTAATGTGCGAAGCACGACTTACTCCATTATCCCACGCACATTTGAAGGACGCTACAAATACATAAGAAATTGGCTTTGTCTTTAGAAAATAATTACATTTATTTAAAATTTAAAACAGGATAAACACAGCTAAACTCGTCGCATACACGGCTAAGTTCAGAGGTGCAAAGTTTTTGACAAGAACTCCCGAACTTGCGGGAACAAATCTTTTACCACCAACCATCATCAACGATGTATATGCCTATTCATCCATTCAACCATCACCTTTATCCACATAGGACTTAGAACACCATACTAATCCCTTTTCGTCCTCAGGTGAACCTCCGCTCCATCGGTCGCAAGCGTTTCGCTCACCTGTCGGAATCCCTGGACGAGATCCACGTGGACGCCAACGTGCCGTGGGGCGAGGACACGCTCTTCACGCTGGAGTTCAGGGCCGATGAGGGGGGGAAATATGCCCTGCATACATGCAATAACAAGTACTTGAGCGCTGGTGGCAAGGTAAGTACTAAACTCTTTGCGTTGGAATGTCCTGTTAAACTTTCACGGTGAAACAGTGATCGGGAGATGTATATCAAACTTTGGTTGATAGGTTAGTTTTACGGAGTTCGGCGTTCTTAAGGTGAAATCGCGGGAAAACACCTGCTGTAATAAAAATTGCCACCTACGTGTGTAAAGCACACAATGTGTGAGATTTGGCAAATGTATAAAAGTTATACAAACAACCATCGGTTTTCACCTGTTCGTCACGTTATTTGACCAATCTTTGTTAGTTCTATCTATCTTCTTTTATCGATTAAATTAATTAAATAAAAAATTAACTTTTTGCACATTTTAATCACACGCCATATTTTACTAATTAACTGGAGATGACAATCTAGTGCTTCTTCAGTTAATATTCCCATCCTCGCCGTTGCAGTGTTCAATGCAATTAGCAATGCATCGGGTGCATAAGCTGTGCATATTGAGCTGCACTCGATGACACGCCGCAAAACAAAGCGACACTTGTACAATGCGTTATTTGTTGCAAATTGCGTACGCGCATCTGAAGTAGGGTTGTCACACATGAGTAGTGGCTATAATGTTATGTGATTATATACAATTCGGGATTCATTAAAAAATTTAAATGACTTGAATTTGTGTACATTATACTTTAGGAACTTCAATGTCGAATAGATCTAAACTAAAGAATACAATATCTGTTATTGTTTTTCAGCTATCGGACACTGATCTAATGCCTTGCTACATAAGGGAGAAGTACGTCTTGAATTAGTACTGTATTGAAGCTTTTATCCAAATAAAGCTTCAATTTCTGCCCACACGCAGACCAACTTAGTAAATCTAGACTCGCACCATCCCTAATATGATCCCAGTTAGGTCATTTAGCAAACAATGGTTGTTCGGCCGCGGTTTCCCATGGCGTTCATACGTGGGAACCCGTCGATACCAGCCTCATGGTGCGTGGGACTCCTTACGAACAATGCCGGAGGAAATCAAACCTCTTTCGTACGCAGACTGCCGAACCGGCCAGTCTCATTTGACTTAAATGGCGGATGTTACTGAATAGAACATCGAATTGTTAGTATCCAAAGAGGTTGTAAGTAAATTGCTGTTAGGCTATTTTAGTATTAAAGGGGCTGCGTATAAAACCTTTAAAAGTACGGTTGATTTTATTGCCTCCTCTATAAAGCCGTATAATCTTTGATGCAATTGCGTTCGTGACCAACGGATAATTGATCTGGAAACCTCAATGAACAATTGCACTTGAGTTGCCGCAATTTAGTGCAACTCGGACACTAATCGAAATTTACAACCTCTGATGATGTACCAAACTTGGCAATTAAAGTTGTGTACCAGTTTTGTTTTTAGTACCTGTCTTCTATTTCCCGCGGTTTCACCACTTCTTTAGGGGAACTATAAGCCAAAAAATAACTCTGGAGATTTTAATCTGCCTCTATGTCCAGTCTTATCGTAATCAGCCTGTTTTACCGTGAAAGCTTGACAAAATATCACATGTGACATTCGTTAGAATTCTTATATCATTAGGATCCTTCCTTACCTTAACTATGTTCTCCAGCTCCAAGAGCAGTGCACATCAACGTGCCTCTTCAGCGCGGAGTACCACGCGGGAGCCCTAGCGCTCCGCGACGGGTCCGGCGCCTACCTCGCGCCCATCGGCTCCAAGGCCGTGCTGAAGACGCGCTCCACCGCCGTCACCAGGGACGAGCTGTTCTCGCTGGAAGACAGCCTGCCTCAAGCTGCGTTTGTAGCTGCCCTCAACGAGAAATATGTCTCCGTTAAGCAAGGTGAGTTTATTATTAGCTGATATACATAATTTGTGTTAGATGGTTCGTTATTAGCTCCAAAATGGGAAGTTTTGATGTAGTATTGAATGTGCATAAGGGGGCAATATTTAAATGGATATGAACTGGACACGTCAGCCGAATACATTCAGAGAGGTGATCTAGTGATGATGAAAATAAGGATAGTAAAATAGGACCATGTAAAGCATAATACTTTAAAAAACCGTGTTAGCAAAATGAATTTTATGGCTCACGTAGGTTTTCTTCAGCTTAGGCTTCTCAAGTAGGCTTATGTACTCATATTCCGTGATGGATTGGTGTTAATACAGATTATCTTGCAAAGCTGTTTTTACTGTTTCATACGTATTAGAATATTTACGTTCATTTTAGTAACGGGATTAATAATCACAGTTACGCAATATAAAATATGTATTCTAAAAATAAATTATATTGACCGTGTATTAACTAACAAAAATTGTTTTAATAATTTGAGAACGTTGCGGATCTATGACATCTCAATTCAGTTTATCTGTTCCCGGAACATCTGAAATGGCGGCATAACGCTCAAACGCTCGTAAACGTAACGTGCACTTCCTTGTGCAGTTTCCTGCGAAGTATTAGTGAAAGTTAATGACATACACTACACACGGGACTCATTACAAGCACTTCCTATTGTCATCAATGGGGAACTGGCTCTGTTGCACTGATCTAGATAACTTTATCGTTTTGTTGGTATCTTCTCCATATTTTTTCATGCAATATGTATTTTTGTATGTCTTCGTCTTCTGAGATGTACGGCCAATCCATAGTTTTTATCTTAAGAATTAAGCTTTAGACAAGTTCTTTGAAATAAGAGTTCAGTTCATTTCTGTATTAACAATTGTTTAAGTGGTTCTCCTTCTTCACCTCATCAAAAGTCTTAACCTCATCGCATGATAAAAATAAAAATACCTAATTGTTCCAATAGATCTTTCTGACCTACTACATGAGCCATCAATCTGACCTACTACATATACTATACTATACGGAGATGATCATAAAAACACACAAAATTACATAATTGATCGACTTTGTCAGCATCAATACTTGTAACAGCCTGACGAGTCGTCCGCATCAGCTGATGACGCGAACTGATTGTCCCCAGTTCCCAGAAGCAGTCTGTTGTGAGAGGTGGGCCAATGCTCGAGATTGTTCACCTGTATTGTTTAGACACGCTGTGTTTGCATACTCAGCAATGTCGTCATATTCAATCAGATTTTCACGACGAAAGTTCGACAAAGTTGTTTATTTGGCGAATTTAAGGGCATTGAAAGTTTGCATATCATGGACAGATGATCTAAATGTAATAAAAAAATAAATAAACATGCTTTATTTGATCATGCTATTTTGATTCCGCCATTTCTGTCAGAAAAAAAATCGGTTATACAGATGGCTACAGAAAAGAGCTTAAACTAAAAAATATAGCTAATTTACATGCCATTGATACTTGCAAAAAAATATAACTTGAGTATAATATAAATAGTTTCTGGTTTGAATAAAGGCCGCGGCTATAAGGAAGCCATATTCAAGTACCAGGCAGTCAGGATTCTTGAGGAGCTAACGGTGGCTCGACCCGCCCTCACCTCACGTAGGTATACCTACTATACATTCTGTCGCACGTTTAGTTATTTTGTGTAGCTTGAGGAAGGTAATGGAAAGTTAGAGTTCTTGTCGTAATGAAAATACCCAATATCAAATTCATTATTGTAACGAAAATCCTCACTGTCAAGTTCAACGTAAAATTCCTGCAACTAAAAGCAAATCATCCACATAGATTTGACTAGATTTATTCAGTATTTCTAACACCATTATAAAAATCTCGCAAGTCAAGTTAGATTTAAAAAATGCCAGCACCAAGTGTCGTGACACGAACTTAAATCTTGGAGCACGGCAGTATACGAAAGGACGCCGCGTTATGCAGACTCACGCAAGCTGTCGTAGATTATGAACGCCAGTGCGCGGAGAATAACTGTATGAATATAATAGGCCTAGCTACGTTGAGGACCTTCGAATATGCAATGTCACGGTAGGGGTCTACGCAAAGGCAGTCACTAGGTGGTAGAAAAAGATTTAACATTCATATCAAGAAAAGGCTCAGATGAAATGCTCAAAATTAATAATACGATGATATTTCTAATGCTCCTAAAACCCAGTTCGATCAAAGTTGATTTGGTCTTATTTGTATTCCACAAAACACACAAATAACTGGAAATTTAAAACCGATTAAAATCGGTGTATATCAAAACTTGTAGATTCATGCACGTAAGTGGCACAGTTTTTATGACGAGTCGAATGATACCCGTCACAATATTGATGTCAAGATGACAGATATTGTAAATGTCAAACAACAATACAATGATAAGTCATCAACAAAATGTTCTGTAGCTACTACAGTTATTGGTGATCATTGTTAGCTGAGATAAAAAAGTTTTGGCTGGCCAGTCATGCGTCTTTTTTACACGCTTTTTATTAGCTTCACCTGTATGTTTGTTTGTAACCGACTTCTTTGGGCGCGATTTTGACCCACTTTAAACGGCCAGATTTCGTTCAAACTTTGTAGATTTATTGAGGACCGATGACAATACACTAATTTGATAAAATTATTCCATTTTAACCGACTTCCCAAAAAGGAGGAGGTTACACATACACATCGATTACTCCGAGGTTTATAGACCGATTTACGTGATTCTTTTTTTGTTCGACTTGGAATAGCTGCCAGTTGGTCCCATATTCATCAGGTCAGGATCTGATGATGGAAACCCTGAGAAATCGAGGGCAACCTTCAAAACTTGTAGGCATACATAGGGTAAAAACTTGACACTTAGGTGTACGCCTAAAAGCACTATTCAACTGTGAAGATTTGGAGCTGACCTGATGATGGAGACCAGAGAGGGTCGAGGGAACTCGACAACTGAATATGTAAACTACCTCGTGTTTGGGCTTAAATTATTTGTATTGACAAGACCTTTGCAACAGTGAAGGTTTGGAGCTGACCTGATGATGGAGACCAGAGAAAGTCAAGGGAACTCGACAACTGAATATGTAAAATACCTCGTTTGGACTTATATTCTTTGTATTGATGAGAACTTCCCACTTGTATGGATGTGTGTATGTGTTATGGACCAAGTGATAAATTGGGCAGTATACATAATGCCCGGTCATTATGAATAATGCCCAATATGAGAGTGCAATTTGATAATAATTATTCAAACAATCAAATTGACCGGGCACTATACATATTTCCCGTGACCTTTTGGGCAAAGTAATACAAATATATTCACACATCCCATATCAATTGACAGAGCATAGAAGTAAGCATGCAACATGCAGCAAGCATGGCTTCTGTTCCGGCGGTCCCATGCGAGCTTATCGTCGCAGATAGTTTTCACGCTCACCGCCACAGCTTCGGCTTGCTGGCCGGCTCGGCCGGCCAACCTCAGCCGCGTCGGCGAGCGCTTCAACTACCTGCGCCTCAGCTCGCAGGCCGCCTCGCCCCTCCGTGCCTACGCGGTTTTGAATTGCACTCTAGGGGTAGGGCAGACAAGACTACGTGGAGTCGGTTTTGCAGCGATTCGTTTTCGTCACTAAGTTCAGTTTTTAATACAATGTTTTGAATCAAAATTAAACGAGGCCGAGTTAGTAAATTAGATGACAATTGTCCAATAAATAATTTTCTGGCTAGACTTATAATTTCCCATTAAAATAGAACATATAATTTAAAACAATAATCATAAAATATGTAGCAAGTAACAGGATTTACTTATTAGAACAACTGCCACCCTCGCACCGCATAAAATATAGCTTTATTATCAAATTGCCCAACTATCATGTAGCAATATAATAATGCCCGTGCCAAGTGATAAATAATAAAGTTAAGATAGTTATTAATCATGTGGCCCGATAAAGCTAGACATTATTCATAATGCTCGGGCATTATAAATAATGCCCGAATTAATCACATGGTCCATAACATATGGATAGTGACAACTATTCGTATCACTGAAAAGCTTTAAATAAATAACCTTTTTACAAAAAAATTAAACCGAGTTCCCAAAACACTAAAAAGCAAAAAAAAACTAATTTTAGGTGCATCGGCCTAGAAGTCGGTGGCAAAATTAACTTAGTAACATCCATTAGACACCGACTTCTAGGCTTTTCAATTTGCAAAATATGATCTTTGTTAATTTATATAATTTTCATCTGTAGTCGATAAGGTAAGAAAATTAATTAAAATTTTCTAGAATTTTTCTCTACAGTCGATAAGGCAGGACTCGATGTTAATTTTTATTTCCAATAATTATCTTTAGCCGTTTTCTCTAATATTGACAAATTTTTGTATACTAAAGAGAATTTTAATTCTACAAAACAAATAATAGTTTGAAAATAAACTAAAAAGTAGAAAATAAATAATAGTTTAAAAAAACTAAAAAACACGCTTTTTATAGAAAAACGAACTAAAAAATAGGAAATAAATTTTAATGAATTTAAATTAAGAAAACAGTGTTAAAAATTTCAATGAATTTAAATTAATAATGGTGTGAATACAAAAAACAAAATATTAAAAAAAAGCGTGGGGTCTTTTTAAGATATTATCGAAATTAAAATCACTGTACTCACTGTATCTGTCAATAAAATATTTATAACTATTGACACCATGCACCCCACGCTTTTTTTTAATATTTTGTTTTTTGTATTCACACTATTATTAATTTATATTCATTGAAATTTTTAACACTGTTTTCTTAATTTAAATTCATTAAAATTTATTTCCTATTTTTTAGTTCGTTTTTCTATAAAAAGCGTGTTTTTTAGTTTTTTTAAACTATTTTTTTACACGCTTTTTATTAGCTTCACCTGTATGTTTGTAACCGACTTCTTTGGGCGCGATTTTGACCCACTTTAAACGGCCAGATTTCGTTCAAACTTTGTAGATTTATTGAGGACCGATGACAATACACTAATTTGATAAAATTATTCCATTTTAACCGACTTCCCAAAAAGGAGGAGGTTACACATACACATCGATTACTCCGAGGTTTATAGACCGATTTACGTGATTCTTTTTTTGTTCGACTCGGAATAGCTGCCAGTTGGTCCCATAGTCATCAGGTCAGGATCTGATGATGGAAACCCTGAGAAATCGAGGGCAACCTTCGAAAGTTGTAGGCATACATAGGGTAAAAACTTGACACTCAGGTGTACGCCTAAAAGCACTATTCAACTGTGAAGATTTGGAGCTGACCTGATGATGGAGACCAGAGAAAGTCGAGGGAACTCGACAACTGAATATGTAAACTACCTCGTGTTTGGGCTTAAATTATTTGTATTGACAAGACCTTTGCAACAGTGAAGGTTTGGAGCTGACCTGATGATGGAAACCAGAGAAAGTCGAGGGAACTCGACAACTGTATATGTAAACTACCTCGTGTTTGGGCTTAAATTATTTGTATTGACAAGACCTATGCAACAGTGAAGGTTTGGAGCTGACCCGATGATGGAGACCAGAGAAAGTCGAGGGAACTCGACAACTGAATATGTAAACTACCTCGTGTTTGGGCTCTAATTTTTTGTATTGACAAGACCTATGCAACAGTGAAGGTTGGGAGCTGACCTGATGATGGAGACCAGAGAAAGTCGATGGAACTCGACAACTGAATATGTAAAATACCTCGTTTGGACTTATATACTTTGTATTGATGAGAACTTCCCACTTGTATGGATAGTGACAACTATTCGTATCACTGAAAAGCTTTAAACAAAAAAAAGTAGAAAATAAATAATTTAAATTCATTAAAATTTATTTTCTATTTTTTAGTTCGGTTTTCTATATCTTTTTTTTTAAACTATTATTTCTTTTAGGATGAATTTAGATGTAGACTTTATTCATTTGTAACGGGAAAAGTATTTAACTTAAATTCCAAAACCATTAAATACCAGCAATTAAAAATAATGAATCTTCAATCAATTGTGCTATATTATACTAGGTTTTTTAACATCTTATTAATCTGACAGCAGTTCTTAAGTTTGTACATCTTTACTTAAACTTAAGCCTCCATTAAAATCGTACGCACGCTTCCTGACTTTTAAACCAGATCGTAGAAAACTTCTCAAACTTGAAAACAGACGGTATTAAGTAAATCCCTTGGGCAAGTCTGACACATAGCTACTAAGTTGTGGTTAGCGAGTGCTCGCCTCGTCACGATCCAGACCTTGCTATCGGACGGCCGTATCTGTCGGTCACGAGCCGAGTATTGAGTTACTGACACTGCCACTACTTACTATGTACTTACTATTTGTACATAGGTAAGCTTGTACTACTGCTGTAGTAATCTTAGTGTAATGCGGCGAGTCAAAGTGTTTGGTTCAAATATGATTTTGCAGGCCGTCCAAAAAGTAGGTCCTATGAAGAGAGAACTGGCAAGACCCTGGACATTTTTTCAAAGAGAGATGATAGGGAAACACGGGGTTAGATGTATATTTTAAGCTACTGAAATAGCCTCAAATGTGGTAGTACCTGATCGTTATATTTTTTGACCGTTTAGTAATTTCTGGCACAAGTGAAGAGGGCATAATTGGGCATGTTGATGAATGAATGTAGGCAGGACCCAAGAGAAACCATTAGAAATTGTCGCAGAATAATTTTAGTACGTTATGAATAAATTGAAGCACCTAGCCAGCTAGATTATAAATAGTATGTACATTATATTGTCGTCCCATGTCGCAGTCGGGCGAGCATGAATATGTATGCGTTGTTACTTGATACGGACAGACAGACTGTTTTTAAACATCGCCGTGTATAATGCTTATTATTACTGCTACCAACGAGGCTCAAATTTCTTTTCATGTTTTCTTTTTTAATTATTAGGCTTTAGTACTATTGTGTTAAATAAGTGTCGGTTTCCAAAATTTGCGTTTAATGGTGTCACGGAGTACTGAAGTGACATATGATTCGCAAGCGAGGCTGCGTTACTAATTGCGCATCTCACTTGATTTCCATTTGTAATCGCCTCTCCAGAGGTGCAAAGACCGCGTAATACGTTATTAAGATGCTAAATTATAATAATTTGCTCGTTAGCCGCCGCGTGCTATATTGGGCGTAGCAGCTTCTCTATTTTATTGTGGAAATTAAAAATATATGCTACGATGCACGCAGATTACATAAATCTGCATAATATTGTGGAAGATATCCTCAAAACTTTCCACGTATCTTTCTCTAATTGGTAATCTCCGCCGTTATTCAAATACGGAATAAATTATAATATCATCGCCAAAGCTGGCGTGTCGCGAGGTGTCACTGTATGTAACTGATCACACGTACCGCTAACTGTACAGAGATCTATTACACTAAGAAAAACGCATATTATAATCGGATATGCATGATAAGTTTCGTTCAAAAGCATGCCAATTAAGAGGTATTCAGCAACGTCAAATTGTCAACGGAATTGGCTGGTGGCGGCGCGCGCGCAACTATTCCGCGCAAAAAACGCGCGCTATGCTTTCTACCGTTTCTAATGCACGGATGCCTGCACCGCGGCGCGATCTCGCCACATCACTAAACTTTATAGTTTTAATTAAATTTATGCTCTGGGTGGCCGGTAACGGGACACCTCGTGAACATTTTATTATGTCTTTGTTAATAATTTAAAAAATAATTGCTCGCTAGTTTGGCTAGTTCTTTGTATTTTAAGTGATTAGTTATGCAAAGCTGTAGCTTATGGTAAGGTTGGATTCATTATAATTCGACCATAAAATTTCAGTCATCCATCCATCCTCCGAGCCTTTTTCCCAATCATGTTGGGGTCGGCTTCCAGTCTAACCGGATTCAGCTGAGTACCAGTGCTTTACAAGAAGCGACTGCCTATCTGACCTCCTCAACCCAGTTACCCGGGCAACCCGATACCCCTTGGTTAGACTGGTGTCAGACTTACTGGCTTCTGACTACCCGTAACAACTGCCAAGGATGTTCAATGACAGCCGGGACCTACAGTTTAACGTGCCATCCGAAACACAGTCAATGTTGTCTAAGAAATACTTAGAAAGTACATACAAACTTAGAAAAGTTGCATTGGTACTTGCCTGACCTGGGATCGAACCCGCGCCCTCATACTTGAGGTTGGTTCTTTACCCACTAGGCCACCACGACTTCTCTAGGCCACCACGACAAATTTCAGTCATATGTACGCATTTAAATTAAAGTTATTATTCATATTTTATGACTGATGCGACTATACTCCGAAAGTTACTAGACTATTTAAATTAAAAATATGTTTTATAACATTTTGAATCTTTTCAACAACAAGGCAATTTATGCAAGATAAAAACTCCAAAGTACCTCTGGTATGTGAGCCCTCGTCATCCTACGAATTCCTAGGCCATACTCGAGCAGCTTCTATTTAAGTCTTCCACCGAGGTATGCCGCTCTCACACGTCGGTGATCACTCGATGCTAGTCTAGTGCAGGCCGTAAACTGTCTCGGTATGTGGACTACGTCTCGATACAGACACAGAATTTATTGGTGAATTCTCATTAATCTGTCAAACGATAGAAAGTAAAGAGGATTCTTAGATGTTGCTGAGGTAATTAGTTTAATAGGAGTGAATATTGATGTGAACAGTAATTGATCTATCTATAATTTTAAAAACTCTTTGACCGATTTCGTTAGACAAAAGATAAATTACTCTAAAAATAGAGAAACGACAAAAAATCGAACTTTAGGTTGGTCTAGAAGTAAATGTCTCGAGCTTCCTGTTCTGTATTATTTTGCCATCACCCCCCTTCGCTAGCTACAGTCAGAACAGTTTCAATATCAAATCAAACCAAAGACAATAAAAATGTTGTACACATCAATCAGTAGTGCTTGTCGCCACCCCCACACGACAGCAGAGCGCGACAACTGTCATTACTGCAGCGGCGCTTGCGCATATAATGTGTTCGCCGCGTGTGGACACCGCGGGCGTGGCTGTGTTACACGCACCACCACCTGCGATCACAAACATTGATTGATGACAGTTCACTAAATAAATCATAATGCTCGTTAAGTTACTGCATCTTAATCTGTCTCCATACTAGATACGTGCCGCAAAAATATAATTCCGTTCTGTATTCAGTTAACAAGATTAAATTTCTATATAAAAGTTTGTTTGTGGACGATAGTCCTTTAGTATGTTTTACTGTACCTACATATTATGACTATTTTCTGTATTCAAGGAGTATAGAAATAAAACCTAAGTAAAGGATAGACTTTGATGTATAACTTATGCAAAATGAAAACCAGCTTCGTGAGTCTATTTATTCGCTTTGCAATAGATCCATTTTCAATATACAAATAAATCAGTTTTAGATAAAAACTGGCGTGGTTGTGTCCGTTAGAACACAAATAATGGCTGGCAGTGCATCTACGCTGAGAGCGCTAGCGGTACCGTGCGCGTGCGCCGGTCATAGCCCGATGATAGCGCACGATGCGGTGTAGGGCTGCCAATAGTTCTGGCTTTATTGGAAACTCATTAAAGAAAGAAGAAGATCAGGGGAGGATCTTTTAACTCCCCATTATTTCAAGACTCCATCTTTCAAGCGTTTCGCTACTACATTTGCTCAGCAATTTTCAACTTGAATACATAATGATGGCTTCTCTTCTCAAGTCCCCTTTGTTCGATTACGAATAGGTAATCAAAAACCACAGTTACCCGTAGTACTCGTAAACTAAAAATAACGGTTCAGAGCGCAACGGTTGCCGGTCGCGGTTCATTGGTTCGTTTGTACATCTGATGCAGTTACACAATCATGTTTTAATTTCCATTGTGGTATTCCCATAACATCTGCATAAGGCAAGAATCAATGACTCAATTAGTATCTTCCCACTAAGAGGTGGCCACAGTGAAACTGTGTGTGAAATGGCTTTTTTGTCGATCCTGATAAATAATCTGTTGTATCTCAATCACTTTTTGCCTTATTTCTTCTGCAAGCACCTACAACAGCTTTCTAAATAATTGATTAAAATGTTTAAAAAACTAGCACCCCTAGTGTTGCCGTCGTTGCGCACGATTGCTTGTCAGCCGCGCGGCAAATCTTTAGCTCACAGCGAGCGCTTCCTGACTCCATCGCAACACCATTACTCCTCAACTCCTGACTTTATGTTCCACGCTACCTCGCCTTCCGGGAGAAAACGACAACAAATTACCCTGAACTACCCATTACACCCGTGCACTAAATTATAGGGGATGTTCTACGACCAATAAAAACGATATAACATCTGATAGTGAGTGCGCATGCAAACAATATGTCTATAATTGTTGTTGTGATTCTATCGCATGAATACCATGTAGCTTGTATCTGTAATGGCGGGTTTCTGCTAAATTATTGCAGTTGTATCTTGTGCGTTATGTTCACTTTCGAAAATCTTTATCTACATAACGCAATGAGGACTTTCATTTCTCTATCTCCTGTATGTGTATCTGTATATGCTACCAGTTTGCTAAACTAATCTATATTATAAGCTGGTCACCGTTCTAGCTTATTTCATTAGTATGCACCGCTCAATTACGATCTCTACCGACCCGCCGGGAGTGAAGCGTGATCATATTTACACGACTCCTGAACCACACGGGAGTCAGTTTTATGATATTCATTAATTGTATGCGTCCCAGGAGACTGCACCGCTTTGATTACCAATGAGCTTTGGGTGGGATAGAAATTACTTTATGATGGTTAAAAGTCAACCTGTAATGTGAATAAAATGATGTCTATTTTTTTAACATCGCTATATTTTTGAGGCACAGACAGCCCTAAAAGAGTCAAGAGATGAGATTCAGCTAGTGAGCTTAACAAAAAAGGTCGAGTGCTGAACTAACAAACCGGCTCGGCTAATTGTAAGCATCTCAAGTACATAGTAGGATGACCGAGATAGGTCAACTATTTGTTTACGCAAACATTTCGTACTAACAACTACATGAGTTGTACTTTTATCACGTTTTTTAGGTTTCCTCCAATAGACAGTTAGATTACCTTAATAAGCCGAAGAGAATTTAAGTGTCGATTACCTAGCTCTCTTCTCCTCAGGATTTTGCATTTATCATATTTCCTTTTCTCCATTTTCAAAGCCTTGAACGGAATTTGAAGATTATCTTCTTACTTTCAGGTGTTGACGTAACAGCCAACCAGGATGAGATCTCGTCTCACGAGACGTTCCAACTGGAGTTCGACTGGGCCACGCGCCGCTGGTACATCCGCACCATGCAGGACCGCTACTGGACCCTCGAGACCGGCGGCGGCATACAGGCTTCTGGGGATAACAAGTACGTTTCATATAATTACTGTTAGAGAAAGAATATTACTTTAAAAAAATATTAGTATGCTATTGCTAGTCTCTCATCTAAATAGTTCAGTGCATGCAATGGTTTTAAGCAGCGACTATTAACTTCCAACACCATACGATAGAAGTTTAGTCTGTAATGAAACCAAAAGTTGGGGATCGAGCTACATGGCATGCCTGAAGATAGATGTGACAAAAATGAAAAGAGTTTTGGTGATCACAACATCAACATTCATGCTCCAATTAGTCCAATTACATGCCCTTTCCTATTTATTACTACTACTTCTGTCAATCCGTCTATTGTTTCTTCTGTTTGGGCTCAGATGATCTTTACACCTTTGGACAAGTATTATATTACTTGTATTGATAATAATAATTCTCCTGCAGGTCATCGAATGCCCTGTTCGAGCTGGAGTGGCAAGGCGACGGCGCCGTGGCGTTCCGCGCCAACAACGGCAAGTACCTGATGACCAAGCGCTCCGGACATCTGTACGCCAACGCCGACGCCATCGACGACAACTGCAAATACTACTTCTATCTTATTAACAGGTAAATACCACAAATATGATTGTCTGTCTTGAAAGACTACTGTTAATTAAATACATGTTCGTTCTTATGTTTCGTTCGTAACACCTTTATATGTTCAGTCAAATGTTAGAATAAAATTGACTTTAGAGATTAGGTAGAACGCAAGCCCAAGCTTTTGAAATTCTTCTGTTGTTTCCACATGCAAGAATCATGAGCCGTTCAGTTACTAACTGTTACGTTGTTCGCAGACCTATCCTGGTACTGAAGTGCGAGCAAGGCTTCGTGGGCCCCAAGGGCGTGAGACTTGAGTGCAACAAGGCCAACTACGAGACCATTCAAGTTATCCGCGGACCTAAGGGCGCTGTCTACTTCAAAGGTGAGCTGCAAATGCAAACTATTGTTATTTAGGCAAACTGCCATAGATCTAGTTAACTTTTAAGTTTTTAGGTTCTTAAATTAATCCACTAATTTACACATTACTGACTTCATGATTGTGTGTTATTTCTAGGACAAAACGGCAAGTACTGGCACGCGGACAGCGAGTCCGTCTCGTGCGACGCGGACTCCCCTCAGGGCTTCCACCTCGAGCTGCGCGAGCCCACGCGCCTCGCCATCCGCGCGGCGCAGGGCGGACACTACCTCGCCGCCGCCAAGAACGGCAACTTCCGTCTGGCCGGCCCCGACCTCAGCACCGCCACGCACTGGGAGTACTAAGCACTGCTCACCGACTGCTCACTCACTCATACACCACACGACAAATAACATTGCCCCAAATAATACTTCGAGCAAAGTTATTCGACGTGAAACGTACTCCATCAACATAACAGAAAACTGCCAATTTTTCTATAAACTTTTCGGTTATGTAATGGCCTAACGGCTTCATCACAGGTTTTGTAATACTTCATCAACAGCAGTCATTCATCATCATTCATGTCATCGAGTGTTGCTCATGGATCTCTCATACAATCGTACTCGCAATACTCTCAGAGTCGTGACGTGAGGGCGCGCGCTGCAGGCGCCATTTTACTTCTCTATAGCCGCCATCTTGTCGAAGCGTGGCGGCGACGAACGATCCAATCAGCTAATTCTGAGACGGAATCTGCTGCCAATGGTTTATAATTATAATATAAATAAAAAATGGGAATGTTAGTCAATGCTCCTGCATTGATGATACACATTTCGTACTAAAAAAAAACATTAAAATGCGTCCCCGCAAGGCGCCGCCCTGTTTTGCATTTAGTACGATTAAGATGATGTGTCGCGCGATGTAACGCGAATGTGATCATAATGAAAATATCGCTTCACCTTTATTGTAATCATAGATTATTTTCTTATAACTGGTAGATCTGCCGTCACGTTGCTTATGTCGAATTATTTTTATATTTAAATATTTTGTGACCGTCACTCGTATCGCTTGAATTATTTATTCTAGATTGTATGGTATAAATTTAGTATGGAAGACATTATTCTGAAATTTTTCGAAAAATATTTATTGGATATTGTAGTGTCTAGTCGATGGTTTTTATACAATTTTTTATCAGCCCCCAGTACTGTACTACCGTCGTATCCTGTAGGTTAGTGAATGTTAACACCGTGAGACTGATGCCTACAACACACCGCAGTGACACTGTACCGTAATTAATTTAAGTTAATCAGGGATTGACGCAATACCAGACGAGTGCTCCCGGAGCCGCTCGCGTCTCACACCGGTACATGCGCTACACCGTTTGCACTTAACTCTGCACAACACGCGCTGGACTAACACCATACTGATATACTCCGACACACGAGTGCAATCTAATACATAAGTTATTATCGTTATATACTCGCTAATAAGTTGACTGTCTCATGTTGTGCATAGTTAATTTGACAGACTTATATTTCTACACACTGGCGACATTAGCACCATCTGTAGATCGCATTAGAACTGCGACATGTCAGTCGCCGGTGTGTAGGATGTGTACTTCGCACTAAGTCTGGCTTCTAATTAATGAACATGTAAGGTAGGTAAGTTATTGTAAGTTATCATGTTAGGGTAAGCTTGATCCGCTCCCAACTATATAATCGTCCATTCCATGCTTTTAGAATTACGACATGGGATTAAAAACCATTTTTTATTATTTTTTACATGAAAAATAACGGAGATTTTTGTAACTGGTGCATAGTCTTGTATATAAACGGTTTCCATTTGCGTATGAAGTCTGTACTTACGATAACGTTTGGGAAGCGTTGACTCCTTTTTATAATGAACAAAACGAGAAATGTTTTTTTATTGAGGGTATTTTGTATGCAATGCTGATTCTGAAATATTTGTACGATAACGTCTTTGTAAACTATTAATGAATAAATTATAATCATATTGTAATCTGTTGTTTTACTTCTAATCTGTACCTTCTCCCCGGTAGCTTTGACATAAATTCTACAATCTAGTATGCACAGAGTTGGTGGTAGTATTTTTAGGAACCAGATTTTATTACAAATTGACTGAAATTAACATTAATTCACTATTTTAAAACGTTTTTTTTTTATTTTTTTTTATAATCTAATATTTAAAAATATTAATAAGATGTTGAAAGTTAAATAAATGCACTAGAGATTCACTATAACCGAGAATAATTCAACAAATAACCGTTAATTTTCCAACACAAAATCAGCACAATAATTAGGAGAAATCAATATAAGCAAAAGGAGCAGCCTTAAAGTATCGACGCCAACCACCTTTCTACTCGACGGCAGCAAATGAGAACGTTTGCTTTTTAGGAGGTGGTACGCTTGAAGGCTCTATAAAATTGAGACAGTTAAGAGGAAATGAAAAACATGTTTGTATTGAAAAACTTATATATTTTAATTAAATAGTTACATTAATCTTTACAGTTTCTCCCTAGCTAGTGACACGTTGAATTAGCATCGATGCATTTAATGGTCAGGAAATAATATTAAAAATAATAATTTATCTAAATAAGTGATAAACAATAACCACATCAACCTGCTAGATATAAGCGAAAAGAAAAACAAACGCTCAAGTGTTGCCAGCGCAGAAAAACCATGGAAAAACTGTATATTTTCTTAACTGTTTTTAAAGTAATATTGTTATTTAAATAAATGCGATTTTATCTGGCAAGTGGTGGTTTTCCTTCACGAATAACAACACACTGAGCGTGTAAAAGTGTAAACTAACCGTACATAATTTATCTAATACGTTCAATACTACAATAATGAGGATAGCAAATTATTACAAACATGTTGACAGTTCATACAGTGCATTCATATAAACTTTAATCTTTTGTATGTACCAAATGCTATTGAAATTAATGACCAAGCTGCCGCTTGTGCCAAATGAACTCAATCTGAATTGAGGTTCAATAAAATTTCAAATCACTACATCTCAATGTAGCAAAGTAGACTATAAAAAGCTGTGACATGTGTTTTACAACACAATTGAATATATCAAAGAAATAAAAAATATAAGGTCAGTGTTTAGCTCCCAATCGAATTGGTATAGTTAATTTATTGCTTATAAATATACATATAAGTTGGTGTTTATGAAAGCAGTCAAGAGATATTTTGAATGAAGTCAAATTGTAAAAAATGCGTAGTCAAATAATTTTATATGACAAATAAGTATTTTTATTTCAATCTGATAAAATGGTAATAGTATACACTTAATCCCCTATGAAGGGATGAGACTCCAAGAGCATACTCTCGAAGTGTTGTGACTTTAGATAATATAAAACAAAGTGGACACATGCCATTGATCATGGGTGTAACTGGGATATTCAGGGGCTTATCACCTAGAGAAAGTCGAAATAATTATTTATGTTAGTAATTTGGACAAAGTTATAATACTAGATGCCTTAATTAGTAGGATGTCCAGGCTTTCCGATACAGCTTCTCAAATAATTATCCCGAAGAACACCCATTCCAGTCCCCTTACTTTAATGACTAAGTAATTAGTAATGTTACGAGAAGCTAGCAAGTTACCCCCATGACCGTAAGTACAAGTATTATGGGGAGAAGAGAAATGGAGGGCGACAATACAATTACTGTAATACAAAACTTTACTAAGGCACGAATAACAACTTGTCACCTTAGTCGTCGCGACAATCACTCTCTTTTTGCACAGAATTCATGCGAACACAAATATGCTTAATGCATTTGATGTTTTTCTTAAACTTCCTTACAGCCGAGTAAAGGACTATTTATCTATGGACATAGCTAGTTTTGCATTAATTCTGTGCAACAGAGAAGCTTACCAAAACCCTTAACACCCGAATTAGTTTGGGGCCGAGCAGTGACGATAGCGATAGCTAGCCTTATATTTTTCATCTCTCAGATTATGTACCGTCAGTCACTTCTCGTACATCGTCACTGTTCACGATACATGTGTATTCGAGAACGTTTCGTCGCGTGGTGTGCGCCGGCCCCAACACTTTAGTTAGACTATTGACGCTATCACTAAGCTACGTTCTATATCTCCTGTGTGTTTATATGTGCAGTGTACTCCTTACAGGCTAGTCTATGAGTGATCTAATTCATCTGAATATAAGAAGTAGATACTATGTAAAGTGTTCATTATATTGCTTTATCTATTAATTGTTACTTCATGATACAACTCCCACCGATTTTTACACTTAGCACGAAAACACAATAATTTTATTAAACTATATTTTATTTTTATTCAATTGGAATCTGTACAATATCGAAATATTAGTCGGACATTTGTACAATATAAAATTACGAATAATTTTCTATAGTTTACATCTATCGACATCGGCACACACAAACACACAGAATCGTCAGCTACATATAAACACGACAGCTCACAGCATTATCCAGTCTATTAATAAAACATTTCATTTTACATAATGTATACTGCGTCTGTAGTTATTGGGTATGGACATATCGACACAAAAGATAATCTTATCTTTTGCAAAAGAAAGCACAATCATGACGTATTTTTTCTAATACAAATTTTATTCAATATATTATATATTTTTTTAAATAGCGTCATTCATTTATACATTTTTATTTTAAACAAATGTTTTGTATTTTTTTTTGTCAACAGAATAGTTTTCATTATGTCGACACCCGATCTACCTACCACCTTATTGACTCCACAAAATAAACAAAGTCACATGATTATACCACACACCGTTTGCGTAAATTAATTATTACAACAAATACAATTAATATACATACATTATATTGGTAATCAAAATTGGTGATTTTATTTTATAGGACGTATAAAAAATCAAAAATACTAATTCCATAGAAGCGCAGACTGAGGAATAATGTATTGTTCGACAGATGCGACGGCGCGGTGACGTCACTGTGATCACTCGCGAGCGTACAGTTACGATTTGGTCAAGTACACGTAGTCGTGATAGTAGAACAGTTTGTGTGGGCGAGCGGCGGCCCGCTCGGCGGCCGCGGCCGAGCCGAGCCCGGCACCGGCCCTGCCCGGCCCGGCCCCGGGGCGCGAGTACGGCGTCGGCCGGCTGCCGCGCTCCCGCCATGCCCCGCGTTACCTTGAACCCTGGAACGAAAATATTTCATGAAAATCGTGTTGTCAGTTAAGTGTAAGTAATAAAAAAAATATGAAGTGTTATGTACCTGTGTGGTGGTTAGCTAGGAGAGGAAGGGGTTGGGTGTATGCCGCGCATGTGGAGGCGACCACGGCGAGTTGGAGCGCGGCGCGGGCACGGGCGCCCACGGGTCCGCCGCCGCCGCCGCGCCGCCCAGCAGCGGCGCCGGCGCGGGCGCCAGGGGAGCCGCCGGCATGAGCGGCGCGGGCGCCAGCGGGGCGAGCGGTGCGAGGGGGGCGGCGGCGGGGGCGCCGAAGGCGGGGGACGCGGCGCCGAAGTTCAGCCCCGTGAGGCCCATTTGTTGCTGTTTCAACTCGTTCATTGTGAGTCGTGCCTGGATATTACGGAAGAGTAATTAGACACATTTTTACTTTACATTTATCACTTAAAACTCAAACATAAACGTTGAATTCTTAATATAGTTAGATAGTAACATAGAACATCTTCATTTATGATTCTAATAGTCCATCAAAATATCCAAAGACCTTATTCCTCAGTCTACAGTACTCACAGGTTGTGGCTGCGCGAACATGGCCTGCGTCCGTGGCGGCGGCTCTGCGGCGAAGGGGTTGGGCTGCGGCGGGTCGGCGGGCGGCGCCTGCAGCAGGCGGTCGAGGTTCACGAGCGACGAGTTCTCGCCCAGGAACGCCGACGGAGACTTCTTGATCGCGCCCAAGTTGTTTGATACAGGGGACGCTGGCAGCGGAGTTAGGTTATCACCTGCGGAATAGAATAATATCAGTAAGTTTACATTGTACTGGATATTTACAGATTTATTTCATGTTTTCCATTTTACAATTATTTTGGTATTATTGCTTATTTATGTTTCCTTTGTGCGAGATTTGATATATTTGACCCTTACATAGACTGGAAAATGGTAAACAGATGATGAACATACATATTGTATAATAATATGCTGTACCCCTCAAGGTCCATAATTGTGACATAAAATAACCTGATACCAACGACTGCAAACAATTATTGAGTATTAAGAACTTATAGTATAACATACTAAGCGCAGTGAGGTCAAAGGGATCGGGCTCGGGGTTGTTGTTGTGGTTGGTGCGCGGCCGCTGCGACAGCGCGTCGAACTGCTCCAGCTCTGACGATGACGGCGACGACAGCACCGAGATCGGAGACTTGCCCTGCAAACAATATACACTCTTTTGCAAAAAAAACGGGCACCTATACGAAATCTTAGTTTTAAGGACTTTACGTGTATTTCAAAGGGTTTTAATGATTGTAGTATGTTTCTAACATCAAAAGGGTTAGCCAAGCATGCGTGAGAGTGTATTCTAAATTTGAATTTTGTACAATTGCTAAGAAATTGGTTAAACCTTGTTTTGGATTAATTGCTAGCAGAAAGTTCGTCGGTGTTTTGAAAAGTTTTTGAAGTGATTTTCAGAAAAATGATAATGCAGTTTTAATTAATGATTAATGTACTTTTTTGTTAGATCAAAACATTTTTGAAAAACTATGCGTATTTGCTAAAATTTTCACCTGCTCTAAATGAGCTATACTGATGATTGATGGCAATGTTAAGAGTTTCGGTGTTTTAGTGTAAAGCGTTCTATTGTTTAGATATTGTACCCACGTGTTTTAAAATATCGCTTTTTCATAAATAAACACTATTTAGAAGTGTATCAGTACCTTTGGGTGCGACAAAACCAATTTAAAGTAAGCAGTGCCGATCACAACTCGTCTCCTATCGGACTTTGACATTTAAAAAATACAAAATTTTGTAATAAATGTTAAAATTAACCACATGAAAAATGATGAGGAGGGTTAAAGCTATCTAAAAAGTCAAATTATTGCCGCTTTGAAGCTCTCGATAACTCCATAGGTATCGGGTTACTAAACGACGATTTAGCTGAAAGGGAGTCAAGAATTCAAAATTATTGGCCAAACGTATGGTTCTTAAGAAATGAGCAGATAGCAAATTATTGTTATGATTTAAGCAGGAAATTGCTGTAGATGCCAGAAAATCTTATTATAGGCAAGTTTATTTAATAAAATGTTCGTGGGATGAAAACACGCTATTTGAACGCTCAGACTCATAGATCTTTAGAGTTCTACGGAGTTTCCCAAGAGACGAGGTTGTTTAAAAATCAGTGATTACGAGACCTTAAGAACTCGTGCTCACAGTCTTTGCGCTATTTTCTGTATTTTGTACAATTTCAAGACTTTTAAAAATGTCAAAGTCTGATAGGAGACGAGTTGTGATCGGCACTGCTTACTTTAAATTGGTTTTGTCGCACCCAAAGGTACTGATACACTTCTAAATAGTGTTTATTTATGAAAAAGCGATATTTTGAAACACGTGGGTACAATATCTAAACAATAGAACGCTTAACACTAAAATACTGAAACTCTTAACATTGCCATCAATTATCAGTATAGCCCATTTAGAGCAGGTGAAAATTTTATCAAATACGCATAGTGTTTCAAAAATGTTTTGATCTAACAAAAAAGTACATTAATCATTTATTAAAACTGCATTATCATTTTTCTGAAAATCACTTCAAAAACTTTTCGAAACACCGACGAACTTTCTGCCAGCAATTAGTCCAAAACAAGGCTTAACCAATTTCTTAGCAATTGTTCAAAATTCAAATTTAGAATATACTCTCACGCATGCTCGGCTAACTCTTTTCATGCTAGAAACATACTACAATCATTAAAACCCTTTGAAATATACGTAAAGTCCTTAAAACTAAGATTTCGCATAGGTGCCCGCTTTTTTTGCAAAAGAGTTTATATCTTAGATAAGAAACATCCAATTTTTTTTGAAGTCGGCTTATTTTAGGTATTAAACATAAAAATATATAATTCTTGTCTGAGAGCCAACGCTGGAACACCTGTATTCGTCTAAAAAAATGCACTCAAATCGGTTCATCCATGTTAGTGCTACGGTACCCGTAGCATGGTAACATGGATGGTAACAGACGGACCTAGCGATCAAACTTATGACACCCCTCCTTTTGATGATGAGCATTATCAATTTATGGATCGTCAATTTTAGTTATTTTTGCCGCTGTAACAAGATAGCAATACATACATGCCCGACGGGAGCCCAAGGGTCTGGCGGCGCGGCTGCGGGGGCCCACGGGTCCTTCGCCGGGCTGCCCACTGCTGACCACGCGTCTGATGATGTCTCCTGTAAATAAAACTCCTAATTAAATAACTTAAAAAAATAAACCTACAAATATATTGACACACATAGCCTACAAACTTGCTTGTACATAATGTCAGTCACTCTTGTATTACAGAAGAAAAATAATACCACATAGCGTTACTATTATAGTTCTAGCGAAATACTTCCTCCACACAATCATCTTACCATCGACTCGGCAAATATGCCAAATTCCAACTGCATAGACGGATAGAATAGAGCACAATTGATTATGAGTACGTTTAAATTCAGTCACAATTACACAAAGAATGGAAACATTTCAGTGAAAATAAACCTTTTCGTTTTGCCTTTTTTCTTTGTTTTATGGAGTAACAATCGTATCTAAGATAAAGGAAACAAACAACATACAAGAATTCTTTGCCAATTCTAAATCGGATCTTCGCCTAAATGACAAAAATAGATTTTGCCTAATCGGCTTAATGGCTCAATTACTTCAGCTCGGAAGTTGGCTACGAGCCGCCATTAACTTTGGCGCCAACTATATCACAAGTTTCAATACTTACTGGTCTAGGCTGTGCCCAGGGTTCAGGCGCGGGAGGGCTGGCGAGGTTCACGTCGAGCAGATCCAGCAAGTGGGACTGCTGACCTGATGCCTGACTCTTGCTCTGCGTGGGGGGCAGGTCATCCGTTCTGAGGGAGAAATGA
This sequence comes from Helicoverpa zea x Helicoverpa armigera, assembly GCA_033682625.1. Lineage (NCBI taxonomy): Eukaryota > Metazoa > Arthropoda > Insecta > Lepidoptera > Noctuidae > Helicoverpa > Helicoverpa zea x Helicoverpa armigera. The sequence goes on along the minus strand of JAWIIS010000004.1, from coordinate 11,874,317 downwards.
AGATGGTTAACTTATGCGTTAGAACAATGTAATGGCGTCCTGAAGGCGCAACAAGCTTGACGTTTCACCTGAAATTCGTCTATCTGTACTATTATTACAAAACTGAAGAGTTTGTTTGAACGCGCTAATCTCAGGAACTACTGGTCCAATTTGAAAATTTCTTTCAGTGTTAGATAGCCCATTTATCGTGGAAGGCTATAGGCTACTTTTTATCCCGGTAAGGGAAGTAGTTCCCACGGGATGCGGGTGAAACCGCTGGCAGAAGCTAGTATGAAATAAAAACCTTTGACTTTGAAGGGAAGACACCTATTGTCCAATGGACATCAGAGATGGTTAAAAAAACATTTTCTGGCTCAAAAGTCTGTAAAATTTTTGGCTTCGAAATATTTTGTATGTAGAAACTAGTTTTAGTACAACACTAAATATGTTATACACCCATCCGTGGACATTACTTAAATGTAATATGACGAAGAATTAAGAACCAAAAGACAGTACCTTTTTTGGACGTTGTTTAAAAACGAAAACAAATCTATACTACTATTATGCTTTCATAATAATTTTGTACTTTTCGTACAACTACAACGCCAACCGATGTACATTATGTGTCATAGCCCTACTTACGAATACTGTACAACAAGTGAGTCGGGACTGACTGTGGCGAGGCAGTCGCAGCAGCTCGGCAGCCAGGCGGGGCAAGTCGGGGCCCGGCGCTTGTATGTGTGCAGGTGGAGAGCTTCCTCTCGGAGGTAGGCTTCCAGTCTGGGTGGGACGGGACGGGATGGAGTTAGGAGGGAGGAGGTTTGTAGGAGGTGAGATGATCGTGGGTCTTGGGGTGTATAGGTCTATTTGCATGAGGAAAGGTGTGGCCGGGTTTCAATGTGTATTACCGGTCTCGCCCGCTCACAGCTGTTCCGATGTTGGCCATCGCGAGTGCAAAATGTGCATGTATCGTTATCACGGAAGAGTAAGAACGTGTGGAAGTGCCACTGAGCTGTTGCGCCCGATGCAATTTTCTGATCAGAATCGCAACATTCAGGCGGCCGCAGCTCAGTGATGTAAAAACGACTTTATCCAAATTGCATAGTCACTTATTTTGATAAACGATAACTAGGCGTTTATACACATTATTTTTCTGTGTTGAAATGTTGGACATAATATTTAAACGTGTGAATTTGGCGACATTGGTTCTCGTGATGACCAGATAAGGGCACTTCCACTCCTTTTTTCTTTTCCGCGACGTGAATGTTTATGTTGGTACAGTCAGTGGGTACTCACTGGAAGTCCTGCTGGCTCTGGCTGATGGCGAGCTGCAGACGCACGTCGTCGGAGCGGCGGCGCCTCTCCTCGCGCTCCGCCTCCTCGCGCGACATGGCGAGCGCCAGCTGCAGCTGCAGCTCCTCCTCGCCGGCTGTCAGCGGCCGCGCGAGCTCCGCGTCCCGCCCTGACCACTCCGCTGAATCACCGCTTAGCTGGAAGTTGAAGAATGACTCGTAAGACCACGAGAAAGAGGCGAAATCAAATTGTTGTTTGCGGAATTTGAAATTAGAGGGTCCACTGTGGTCTTAACGAGATTCGATAGTATGGCAAGCCGGCTGGCTGATTTTCAGTCAGCAGACTTTTTTGACATGTTATTCCAAGTTCTTCATTTATTTATTTAACAGTTTATGTACACAGTTACAGACAAGAAGAAAAATAGAACAGTCCAAAATGAGTGGCGATTACTATCAAACCTTTTTAATTGTTCAAAAATGGTTTCTGATATTCCTTTAAGATAGAGTAGACCTGTCCATGTAAATTAAGGTACTAGTTTATGTTAGTAAGTGCTCACCGCAGGGTAGGTGGGGCTGGATTGTGTGTCTAACGCGCCGTCGCTGCCGAACTGCAAGGGGACACAACACGGGGTTACGAGTAGAACAACAGAAAGTTAACACAGCCAGGCGCAGAACGGGACGGTGCAATGATAACATATGATGATTCCGTGAAATGACGTGTGTGGGCAGGATCAGCGAAATTCATTGATAATGTTCTTAAAAGGGCATTCATTACCTATAAATATAAAAGCATATGTGAACTGTAATTGACTAATGTATGTGATCACTTTTGAGATAGAGTGATACGCGACATTAACGTGATTTTTTCTGGCTCTTTGGGAGCGTCAGAAAGGGTTGATGATAAGACCCTACCCACAATCATTTAAGACCAGATTACACAACTAGTGAAGTTTTATAATGATGGTTAAAACACATAAATGAGAATGAAATAGTGAAGGAAAGTTTAGAACACCATTCAGATGAGAACACGAACAACACTTAAGCCCAAAGACCATATAGTGTAAGGTTAGTTTACTTCGGTGACTAGGGCGCCACTAACCGCGGGGTAGGAGGGGCTGCTCGGCGTGTCTAGGGCTCCGTCGCTGCCGAAGGCGCTGGCACTCTGCGCGAACCTCTGCTTGGCCTTTAGAGCCCGAGCACGCTCGTTCTTTAATCTTTCGTCGTCTTTCAGAAGGTTTACTAGAGCTTTCGCTTTTTCGCGGACGTTAAGACCTGAAAAATAAAAGTATAGATTATAGCGAGGGTCCTTGAGGCATGTCTGAATAGGGGGCGTTTTTGTAATGATCATTATAATATGAGTGAATATAAAGTGAGTGATACGGAGTGAAAAGGATTTGCAATTCCTTTCATATTATGATGATAAACATATTGTTCGCTATCAGTATCAGCTCGATATGAGTCCTCTTTTACTCACTTGCTAACTATATATTTTACAAGAGTTACACTTTCCACTTTATGATGTATTTAATGTGTACACAATCAGACTCACTGTCAAACTGAACAACTGAATTTATCATGAAACATCCCACAGCGGTGCATCTGTTCCAGAGTTTGTCAACATATGGGATTATTCCAAATGAAATACAATATTCGATTTGTGTGAGTCACATAAAATATGGGCTGGCGTGTAAAAAGCTCATTAGTGCACAATATTCTGCTATAGATGCGCTAATTTGGGCTTAATGGCTAATTTATCCAAATCAATAAGTTATTAACCCAACACAACGATTCAGACATAGAACTATTCACTACATTTTAGAAGACACGGTCAAGATCTACATTTAGCTAAAATTCAGGATATTTTATGCTAAAAATTGTAGACTCACGACAAAACTGCAAGAAATAAGTGTCGCAACAATCGCCACGACACAACAAACAAATTAAAATTCTTCCTAAACTAAGGTTGGTAATCCCTGTCCATATCAGTCGCACAGATAACGCAACGCCTACCATCCTGCGCACGATTAACATTTCGCTCATGATTAGCAATTAGTCTGGCTGTTGCTGTCGAGTTTCGTAAGTCTACATGTGTGATTAGCACTAGATAAATGCTACAAGGCTGTTTAAATGTGGTCCTAGTGATTTGGTAGTATTTACAAGGCAAAAGAGTATTTATGATACGAAAACTACACTTTCTGATTGGAAGTGAGCGGTATCTGATTTCGAGATGTCTATTGTTGCTTCTGAGCACCATATTAAGTTTTATTTAATAAGTGACAATACTTATAACTTGACGTTTCTAACCTATAACCAATTCCTCTATGCTATAAAGTCTATTTGTGCACTATTTGCCAGGATTTTGATTACAATGCATTTAACCGTAATAGAATAAATATTTAACGACTTTTATTATCAAGATCTTACGTCAACGAGAACAATGCTACACTTATTCACGGATATTATACTATAAATAATATATAGTACCTACTACAGATTACATTATAGTTATTATGTCGATACGATATTCGGACTTATTACCATACATGTGTATTACGAGTAAATACGGATTACAATAACCGATCTCTAATCACAAGACAATGGATAGATCAGTTATAGAAACCCGCTGTGAGTTGACAAAAGATCTTGTTCTATATAAAAATACTTATTATAGTGTAGACTCACCCTGATCTTTCCCCTCCTCCATATACTGAAAGTCTTTCAGCGTATGTATAGCGAAGATATTCTCTTTGCACTGCATCGCGACCTTCTCGCTACCGGTCTTGATCAGATACTCCATGAGGACCAGCGCCTTGTAGACATGTCTCCAGTTCTTGCCGTGGTCGTTGAGGCGCTTCCAGATCATCTGCATGATCTCTGTGAAGGCCATCACGTTGTACGTGAGGTCGGCGATCTCCGCCATCAGAGTACTGGAGGGGCCCCATGGATCGTTCGATGTCGCCTCGCGCACTTTTACCTGAAGCCAAAATTGGAGATTTAATAAATAATAAATTTTAAAAACCAATGGGTACTTTTTCTCTTTACACCCTAATGTGAATAACAACGTAAGAATGCTTTGCGTCTATTTAGATTAAAATAATTTGTTAGGAATGCCAAATTGGCGCGAAAGAATGCTCTTGTTCTATTATAGCTCTTTGTGGCTTTTGTCTTGAACGCCCAAGCCCTCGAGCGATATTTTGTACCTTATAGATTGTTTCTTAAAGACCAGTTGAAAAACAGAAGACTGCGTCATTAAAAATATCTTGAGATAAATTTAATTCATTTGCAATAGCCATACACAAACTGTGGCTATTCAACTTTTTTAACACTACAAATACAATACTATACCTGGGCATCGGAATAGTTGTGCGCGAGGTTTTTAATATTTCTCCTTAAGCCTGCCACGTTTACTTGCATTTCGTCCCGGCCGCGGGGCATCTGAAACACAAACATCATTCATTAGTCACTGCCCAAATGCACTCCTCTAAACATCTATTGCAAGCACTAACACGAAAATAAATAAATAAACATAACCTTTTACTACGCTATAATGAATGGAGACGAATTGAATTTTCGACATTTTTAATTTTAATTGAATCAATAATAAACAACTTTATCTGTGGTAGGTATATTTGAGGAACTATAATTGTTTTAGATATCACCTGAGACTGTCCTAAATCTGTTGTGTACATTTTGTTGAACTCACAAACAAAGAGGTTCGTTATCTCGAGATTATGGCAATATTCTTACGTGTTTATCGTGAAAAATATTTGTGACACTGATAACATTGTTCGCGAAAGTAATTTCGTAAACAATAAGTATTGTTAACAATACATCAATCATTTTAAGTTTTATAATCCTTCTATGAATAGTTTTTTTTATCGGTGGCCCTTAATTAAACCAAGAATGTCAAACTGCATACTGGCTGGCACACAAAAACGAAGACAAAATGAAGATTTGAAAATAGAACGGCAACCAAGAAGTTCGAAATAGACCCACGTTATGCTGCAAAAGAGGTTTGCATCTAAAGCAAAATTTTATTCAATGCAATTTTCCGTTTGATCATTTATTTATACATAGGTGCATAGATATAAGTCTGCAATTGGTAGCAATCGTTAAAGAACATCGGATTCAATAGTGGAATAAATTGTTAGTTATTGAATCGCCTGGTTACGAAGCAAAGGTTGGTTATTGGTCCTTTGAACCGCAGCTGAGTAATAAGCATCAAAGACCTATATTTTTTCCTTCCTTTGATTGGGAAATACTACGACGTAATCCCCGTGAATGCTAATTCAAAGATTAATATTCGATGATGATTTATATTTAGAACTCACAACAAAAAATATACAATTTTTACCAAGTAGGTTTAGGTTTATAAAGCAAGCTTTTCGTTAAAGGCTACAAAAGTAATTAATAAACGCATATTTTATCAGCAGATTAAAAACTGCAACTCATGATATCCTTATCGACTCTGAATGCAGTCAACTTCATTAAATGCACATACTATGTGTTATTAAATCCCAGTAAAAGGAAATATGTAAATATTATTTTTGTGACTTAATTTAAGGAAAATTCAATAGTAACGTCAAAATAAATAACCCAGGTTGTATGAATTTAAATGACGTAGTTTTCGCCGAATTTTCATCACACACAAAAACATTTTAATTAAAAACAGCGCTGTTATAAATAGAAAATAAATGACTATATGTACTGAGGTTATTTGCGTTCGTTTCGACAGGTGATCATCATTTTTTGTTCTGGCTCGCACGCTCAGAAACATCTTTGGTAAATTCCTGCAAAACATCTGCCCCTACATTTCCGATATCAGGCACATTTTTAATATTATTTACTCTATACAATTTTCTTACATCTGCTATTCTTATTACTTCACAATTAGTATAATTGATTAGAATTATGTTAGATAAACTATTGAACATTCTTGTGCGATATTTCTTAATAAACATTGGCTTATTTAATTAATGTCTAAATATAATGATATTCAGTATTCTCAGTAATTATAAATGGTATAATTAAGTGGATATCTAACGGATAACGCTTTTAATCACATTTAGAGATGGCCAAATCAATGTTTGAGAGTGACTTCAAAACTAACCTTATTAAATTAAAACTAGGCAGTATACCATTCAACTATATCATCAACATTAGATTTAAAAGGTAAGCGATACCACCTTCAATCAGCGAAAACACATATTTGCGTACATAACCGACACATGTATGTTTTCTATATGTACACATACGTACAGTAACACGGCAGCCATGTCTAATTGACTTCAAACTATTTACAGGCGCCCACAAATTGGATAGAAACCAGCGTGACACCAACTATTTCAGACAGACATACGTATAAGTACGCATAACTAGTCGTCTATCATATCTTTTGTAGACTGTAGTAAACAAATTAAGAGTAAAAGTAGCCTATCTGCATGTCGAGCTAACTCAAACTTATTTACGTGCAAAATTGAATTGCAATCGCATAAGCCCTTTGTGGAAGCATAATAAAGACCCATATTCGCAATTAAAATGATGATGAAATGATGAAAGTTTTACTGTTTTTGATCTATAGGCATCAAAAGTACTCAGCTCAAATTGCGAGCGAAACGCGGGGACAGGGCTAGAGGTAAGATAGCCTGATAGTACTAATGGATATTGCTAATAAACGTAGCCATTCGTAATGAAACTGCTTTGATCGCAAGGAATGAATACTATCAGCCTCTGCCTGATACCTATGTGATTGATGCTAGATAAGCAACTGTCATTTGATGGATTCTGTTCATTATCCTCATTTACTGTTGGAAGCGAATCATTTGCTGTATTAACACATTCTGTATACCTCTAATTTTCCATACTTGCAAATTTTTATTGAAACGCAAATTAAATTGCAATTAAATATTGTCAAGAGTCATTAAACGTTCAAAGGAACACGCAAGACTTTATTCCACCTTTATCCCGAGAGCGTAACTTGGCAAGGACTCTGGTCCTTGTTCCCAAATTCATTGTTCCTTGGCGTCAAAGGACCAACACTGGTCTTTATTCGCTACAATGGCTGTTATTTTGGACTGACTCGTAAACATATGACGCTTTGGTACAATATATTTTTATCTCGGGCGATTGACCCGAAGCACAAAGACATTTCAGTTTGCTTTGAAGATTTGTTTGAATTAGCGAGATAATTTCATGAGCATTTACGTTCTTAGTTATAAATTCAAACCATAAAAATGACTATATATGAGTATGAGTTTATTGCCGTGGATCTTCCAAGTTGCACTATGTTGACAGGTACAAAAATCAGAACATTACAACAGGTATTATTTTAGTAATAACGTACTTACAATGTCAGTGACTTGACCATGTATGATAATGATTACGATAAGAGTCACAATGATAACAAATATTTGATAGGTCGATAACACATGTATGTACAATGTTGATTAGGTACTACAAGGGGACACAAAGACCGGAAAATATATAAAATACTTTATAAATAAAACCCCCAAAAATATATTTCTGAGATTCTAATCACAATGAGTGAATTCAGTTTCCTTATTACTAGGAAAGTTATCATTTATCTGACTGCACTGTGCGGTTTACTTGCGACATAATCAATAGACGCTTATCTGATGATAACACACTGAATCAGCTATTTAGGCACAAGTAACGTTATATTAGTCATCAACCAACTTCTGATAATTCTAACACTGTTTATAGTTTTACTACAGGATATTACGAAATAGTTTTTTAAACAAATTAGTATTTTCTAACAGTAACGGCGAAAATTAAAATAGCTGTTGTCTTTGCCTATATTATGTTGGATTCGTCAAAAAGTTGTATGATGACAATAGGCAACTGTTTCGTAAAATTCCAATAGTACTGCTAGCAAGTCAACCTACCTGAATCTATACCTCTGAAAATTAACCGTCCTCTATTGTGAAAAAGTTGAATATCTATTGGATAAAATTTGACAGATTTAGGAAGGTTGATGTGCCGTCTTCTGTACGTCAAAGGAAGGAAGTCCTAGTCAAATCTTCATGTAAAGCAGACCTTGACACACGCCCGGAAAACCGACGTGATGTACAAACAAGATTATATTTACGTCGAACGTGAGTAATTTATGTACATTCGCGTGGAACCCGACCGTTTACGTAATTAACATAATTATAATATATCAGTTTTCCTATGATACACCTTCCATTTTGCTGACTGATACAGTATATTCCACCTCTCATTACTCTCTAGGAACATTGTTTGAAATATCACTATAACACAGGTACCTAAGGACCAAAATAAAAGGATCACTAGTGCTACAAAAAAGAGCAATGATCTATTACAAAACTCCATAGCAACTATGGAATGTGAAAACAAAACGATGTCAAGTCAAAATGAGGCGTATCCGGTCAATCATTGTCATGACATGAGACCCGGGGTAAATAATGGCCAAAATATTCGTGAATTATTATCAAAACAAGCGTGGCAAAACAATTGAATGTTAGTTTTGAAAACATAGCGTCACCTCTTCGTCGATTTGATTATCGAACCAAGAAGCAGCGTATAGAAAAATCTCACTCACAGAAAGGTCATCAAAATATCTGATATCAGATGTCATGTCAACTTTTATGATTGGTGGACCAAATTAACGAATCAATCATAAAACTTTACATGAAAACTGAAGTCAAGAAAAATTGATGACGGTTTCAGAAACTTCGGTTAAAAAACATAGCAAGCAAAAAAAAAAGAAAACGCTAGTAATTGTCATTGATCTAAAACTTACTTTGGTGTGCAATAGTGTTGTATTTTGTTTTAATTTTAGACAAAAACAGCCAAGTTTGCGTGGTTAGTCGCCTCGTCTGCAGACAATAAATACATAAAGATATACATACAACTTATTATGTTAGTACATGCTTTTGTTGATAATCAAATATTGCCAAAAAGTGTGTGCATCTCTAACTGCATTTTGAGCTTACATACATGTTTTTTATAAACATTATAACTTGTATTGATTGTAAACGTTTTCTTTGATGCAGATTTCATAAACACTAGACAATTGATAGTTTAAATATTTTTAACAGAGAACTCTGTGAACTTGCAGTTGTTGCTCTACATAATAATACTTCAAGTGTAATTAATTAATTTATCTTATAGAATACAGACAGTATAATCTAACTACTGAATATCTACATATAAATCTAAATTATTCAAATGCATCATGCTCAAAGAGAAGAAATAATGTTCTCAGTACAAAATCGTTAAACAAATCAATACAACTAATTTCTGCATTTGATCGTCAATGTATATATTCCATTGCTTATTCATCAGCTGAATATAAATAGCTTACTTCATAAAAGGTCTCTACGTTATAGGCAATAAATGCAAGGATCATATGCAAAACCAAGTACCCACCGTGGTAGTTAAATATCACTATAGAAATGGCACTTCAGCAAACAACATCAGATCAATACACTATACTAAAAACACTATATTGCACATTCAAACTTATTGCACTAATATTTTTATTAACAAGCGTTTTAGATACTCAAACTACACACACAAGCTGTCACTTACGTCTAATTTAATTTTTAAGTTACTAAACAACATATCTACGCTACGTCTTGTCTGATAGCACTATCACTTGTAATGTGACTAATTGGGGGCGCACTATAGGTAGGTACAGCTACTTCAGAGAGTAATAACGACAGACTGTATAAGAGAAGACGCGCAGTACGCGTCACGCGGCGAACACGGCTGGGTATTGTCTAGGCAAGCACCGCTGCGCCCGTTAGAGCTGCCACACATGACTCAACATGTGAACATTACAAGGAAAAATCGCGTTCACGTACACACAACTTGTGTTTGTGTCTGGATTTAGGGGACGATGCGTCCTTGCTAATGACATTCGGAACTGTTTGATTAATGACTGAAACATCCAAGTAAATCCCAAGAATTCAGCATCAATTGAAACGTTCGGGGAAAAGTTGTTACCTAGGCGACTTACGTCACTTGTTAACTGTTCTAATTCGGAACATAAATACAAAAACAAACAAACTCTCGATTACACAAAAACAGGCAACTTTGACTAACTCTTAATCAAATAGCAAACTCTTATTTGTGTCATCACAATGCGTCAAACTTGTGAGATTACGATAAGATAGCAATGTCAACAGCAGTAGTAACGTGCGTGTTGGTTCGTGTGTGGGGACTCTAACAAAGAGGGTATGTTGAGTAACAAGGTGGGAGGAAGCACTACGCGCCGGCTAAAACTCGGCCTAGCTATATGAAATGTTATGTGATGTATCGAGAAGACTGTGAAATATATTCCTCTTTATGTACGTACACTAATCAAACGATTATTTTATGCTGATTCATGATAGCATATTTGCATCGGATACGATTTAAAACTATTCGAATTTGTTGGTGTTGTGCAATTTTGGGGAAAATAAACATAATCAATTACGTCATGTAGGTAAAAATGGTTGGTTATGTCAATATTATACTATGGATATGCTATTGTCATTTCAGATATCCCTAGTCTGATGAACAGTTCAAATGATGTAAACAAAGGATTTGGCAATCAGACGCTAACTCAAGCCTTTGAAAACTTGGTGTGGATCGAAGGACCAAATTATAGAAACGAAGTTGGTGAATTCAACTAGAATACAGTTTAGTAGTTTATAGTTCAGCTTATTTGTCTGCAACTATTTTCGATACACTGTTTGAACATAAAGACAATGACTGTTTACAGGCACACTTTCAGACGTTGACGTCAGCCGTCATGCGTTATCAGATAGTGACTTGTAAAGAGCATTTTGTTGTTGCAAGAACGTTCTAGATGCAGGTGCCAGTAGTACTAAGTAATTAGATTACACGGCTTAGTCTGAAAATCAGATCAAACACACCCTTGACTTGAGTGGTATGGCACCGTTGAATGTCAGTAAACTGCTATGTCGTTTGCCCTACAAACTTATAAGCAATAGTTTCGTGCAAGGAATCTCCTGAATGTAAATTAATTGGTAGCTACTATCTTCAAAATTATAGTCACTGCTTCAGTATTTAACACTATACTGCAAATACAAACGATGGAATATTTCACAATTGGCAATACAATACGAAGTCTTACAACTGCTAAACATTGAACAATAAGTCCAGTTTGGAGGACGAAAAAACGAATTACTTATTAAAGTACTTATTACGGTTGACCGAAGTCACAGTCAACGTGAGGAGGCAATGTGTTGATCAATATTACCTGACTCTTTAAATTAAAGTCGGCAAACTGGTATCTAATATTGGCTAATTAGGGGTCTATTTCATCTAAGGCCTTTGGGATGATTTCAGCAATAAATAACAGGCCTATCTAATAAGGAACCATGAAAATCGATCCAAAAATCCAAACGAAAATATGAATAAAATTCGCTCTGCACGATCCTAACTGTATTTTGGACCACACCAATTGTACTCCCACCAAGTTCTCCAGTAACTCTTATGTCTGACAGCAACAAGGTCGACTATTGCATGTTTTTGGTAGCAACAGCTGTATAGATTGTAATGATAGTGTACGGTTGGCCGTGGAGCGAGCCGTTCATTGAACTTATGATTTAGCTACAGTTTAGATTTGCATGTGTGATTTACAATGGCTTGCTCTGTTTCAATGCGTTTCGGGAAGTGAGGATTTGACGATGATTTCTTTATGACTTTGTTTTAAATGAACGGTTTCTGCTGTACGATTTCCTTCACCATCTATTATAACGTTTAGCACTTTATTTATTCCAAAAACTGAGAGCACAGACTCCTTTACCATACATCCTTTTACGTAATTGTCAAAGGAAGTGGTCAAGTACTAGACAGACTTAAAATACCAGTTCCTCTGAACACAGAGGAAGCTAACGTGTCACGTGCTGCAACCATTGGCTGACTAACAAATGTATTATTGATGGTATACGATCGATTAATATACGACCAGCCGAGCCAAGAACGTGGCTTTAATTTGTCACGAATTGGATTAAAGGAAGCCGTTATATCCTACAAACAGGTCTATAAAAGATGGCTGACTACTAATAACTGTTTTGAAGACCTATAAGAGCGAGAATTTGATAAATATTTATCAGTTTAAATCAGCTGTAGCGAAGGAAACAAACCGCAAATAAAATACTCCATTTGATCATTTACCGTTAAGTATACATTTGCATAAAGTTGACTGAATTTTAGACAAACCTAATACTAAAGTATTAGCCAAAAATGTGACCGGAATGACAAGTTGACAGCCGTCAAAGTGACGTATTGGTGACGATGCCGTGCAGACAAAATAGATCGGCAGAAGGTCTAAATACGGATGAGAGGACCAATAAAAAATGTAGGTAGAGTAAATAGATACGATCAGCTACTCAAAAATACACCTTAAATATCAGTACATATTCCCATAAGACGCTCGTTCAAAACAAATTCGACTTCACATTGTGTGGATGTGGATGGCTGGATGGTCATCCATCACTCAGAATGCAAAATATCTGATTCTGATGCTCTTATTGCAGCTTCTAGGAATATCTCAGAAATCTGCATTCTAACAATAGTAGCGAATGTGTGTTTAATTCGGCGTGAATGTATTGTGTGACCTTGTTATCGCGCGCCAATGGAACTTCTATGTTTATTTGTGCTATACAGGTGGGACACTCTTGCGCATTGTCGAGGTCACTGACCGCCACATCCTATCGGCGCGGGATATTGTTTCCGACATTCAATATGAATGATTCGTGTGTGTTATCTTAATTTTCCGTCTTTCATATTTAACAAGATTTTCATTTCATGTAATTTCTGAGTAGTAAGTATAGTATAGTTGAATGGCAATAAAATTATATTCGTTTAGCGCAGATGGCAATGATCTGATTTTAAAAACATCCGGTAAACGTTTACGACGTGGTTTTTGAAATTAAAATTGCTTTTCAGTTTAGTTTGAAATCTTTTTCAGAAATTCAATCGTTTTATTGAGTTTGTCGATGTTGATGAGACCGCAAATTTATCTGACGTGATTTTGAATTGCTTGAAAATATTTGTTTTTATCAAAACACTTCCCAAAAGTTTTGTTGTTAGCATGTTTACGAAAACATGTTATTACTATTAGAGTTCTGTGAGAAGGAAATCATTAATGTGTTTGGTGTTTATCATCCCACGCTAGGAAACAGCTGATTGCAATGCTGCTGAACGAATGCTAGTCTTTCACAAGGTCAGGGAAATATTTTTACCCTAGTTTTTAGTTAGTTTATTTAAAAATCAGAAAGAAAATGTTAAAGATTACATTTCTTCATGGGAGAGGGATCAAATAATTAACCACATTCAGCCAGAATTTATTCGTCTAGCCAATAAAACATAAGGAAACGTAAGTAGCACCAGCGTGGATACTGCTTTATGGAGCTATCTCCAATTAGTGGGTAAACCACTATTGGTTTACCCACTAATTCACAGCGCTTGTTTTCTTTCCAAGATTAACATCCGTGGAATATTTGCATTAGATTTTACATATTTTCGCGGTTACATCACCAAGTGGCTGCTAAATTAATTCACTTTCACGAAGTTCTACTGGTACAACACTGTAAATTACTTGCTCAATCTAGATAATGTTAACATCACAATCCAACCTTGAGGTCTTAAGGTACGAATATTTTTTGGTCTTTTTGTGGAGCGAAGGATCAAAATGAATAACAACAAATACTATGATTATTAACTTGATAACTTTTTCATCAGAGGCGAATAAGTCTCAGATTGTAAGCCTGTCGATTAATGCTACAGAAATACCAAAACCGTTTTAAATAACCACAATACACGTATGCATAGTTAATTTAAAATGTGACGTTAATTAGTTATGAGAAGGTTTTTTATATGGGATCCCCGACCATGACTGTTTGGACTGAATCTCGGACGAACACCATGAGTCATACATAATTCTTTGAAAAATGTATGAATCCTATCGATTACGTCGGTGGAGAAGACGGATATTACTACCTGTAATGACATGGTAGATTTTTTAATCAAAACATAAGCATATTACCAAACAATTTGGATTTACGTAGAAGGAAATATTCAACAAGAAAGTTAACTCCTCACTTTAGTGAATCAAGTAGATATACCTACTGCTATTAACTTCACATGCCATTTATTATGCAGTCGAATACCCCATAAAATGGCCATAAACCTTCGCAGAACACGACTAGCCCTAAAATGGTTCATCTTATAGAGCATCCACCACAATACCCTGAAAGTTTAATGTTTATGACGTCACATTTCTCGTACGGCCATCTTTTTTGGCACAATGTCGGTATAGGCCACAATTATTGTGAATCAGGTCGCATGGGGTTGGTCAGTGGCCAAGGGTGTCAAGATTAAGGGCAGCTATGTGGAGCAAGAACTGGTTTGTTACATAAGACAGTAAGTAAAGTACAGGAAATTAGCAGATAGGTGCATAACAATCTACATGATCAATCAAGTCACTACCTCATTAGAGGCACAAGTTGGTCATGTTAAGCTGAAGACTATTCGCTGTAATTCTAGCCAGACCAATAAAAACTATTTCGCGGAAATCCAAGGCCTTCTAATGTCCAACAGTAAAACTACTTGGCGGCAGACAAGACAGTTATGTCTGTTCCATGAAACTGATCATAAATGAACCAGAGTCAGCTGGTGTGCTTACACAATTATACCGATTGTCTAGTGATGCAATGTTCAGAAATTAACATAAAAATACGAGCATCTGATAGCTTATGGAATATCGATCTTTGGTATAAAGACTGTGCATTTACTAATGAACTTCATAAAGGTGACGAAAGCGTCAATAAAAACACCATTAATAATGGGTTCCCCATCAAACCCCTACGATAACTTCAGTCTATAAATAGCGTCGATTGCCCCTAGATCGATACAGCACGTAAAAGCATACATAAGCAGCAAGGCAAGGTCTATGGTGTAGAAGTCGACCTTGGCCGAAGCGTCTTATGGCTACCAATAAACGTAACATTTGAATTATTACCCGACACATTTTATTTCTACCATTTTGGACACCAAGACCATGTCGAACCTACCAATGAGCTCGATAAAATAAGACAAATTACCGACTGAAAAGACCAGCCAATAAAATAAAAAAAAACTGTCTTCAAAGAGTAGGTCAGAAAGATTGAACAAAAAATACTACTTCGACAGACCGGTTAGCAGTTTAACGGTCTCAGAAATATAGACTAGTCTAGCAGAATGCCAGTAAAAAATATATACAGAAGTTGTAAAACTGTATACATGATACCCAACGAGTAGCGTATCAGAGACACCATAACAGATAGGATAGTTGATTCTACAGTTACAATCTACTAAGGTATGTTATAATGGTTGGAAGCATATTGAACAAGGCCTGCATTGCTGCGTTGTTAACCAGTCGGCCTTGTTTGTCATGCAACCTATGTTATTGTATTGATGCTAATAGTGTGTGGAATACCATATTGGAGACCCAAACAGGGTCATATGGGACGAGTATTGTTTTGACTTGTCGACAGAAGAAATCGGACTACACAATCCAATTCCTATTTCTCTGTGGCTATGTTGTGTGTTCTAGCCGTCTAGGAAGTCAAAGGACTTAAAGGTATTTGAGCAAAGTTATCCATCTTAGACCTGCCATGTACAAGTTCTAAGCGATATGCATTTGCAATTCGTCATGGGAAGTAACTTGTAACATGTCCGCTAGATATTTATAGTGAATGCGTGGATTTCCTCACGACATTCGCGTTCCGTTTGAACCTCGTGACAAATCACTGGTATGTCCGAAGATTGGATTGTTTGAAAACACATTACTGCGTACCGCTGTCCACTTTGACAACAAGGTTGGTCAGTTTCTACGAAACACCGCAGATGTGATGTCAAGTTTCTAGAAATTGTTGACAGGATGAACTGTCTTCTTTTGAAGTGAAAACCACAGGAATGACAAGAATTTGGTGCTTTTGGCTACAGAGATTGCTTCCCATATAGGGGCTGTTAGTGGAAAGCAAGTTACAAGAGTTCAATTTTTATTGCGATCATGGAATCGTGGCAGGTGCAGGCAGATGATCTGAGGAAATAAATGAATTCATGATTCGTACAACATGACATTTAACTAGTATTTTTCCTTCGCAGAAAAGTATAAGAATATAGTGAGGAAACTGTCATAAATTATCTTTTATTTTCTCCAGTAGCTGGCGTCAAATCTGTGACTAATGCGGGGTATTTAACGTTTATCAAGGAAGGACGTTGATAATGTGTTTGGCGATAAAACAAAAAGGTGAATAACATATTATTTCGCTGATTTCACTAGGAACATAAGAGTTGTAGGTTCGAAATGGGAGAAAGCTGGTGTGGGCGATAGACTAGTCTGTCAGCATTGAGTCATGTAAACGACACTAGTTCTATTAACTGACTTCCTCTCTAATGTTTTGAAAACTTAAACGAATTGGTGTCGAAGCGACAAGTTTAAAAAGCCAGTGATAATCCTTAAACCTGTTTTTAAGTATATTAGTGTCTATTTTACTCTAGTTATCGATGTTATTTCTATTACAATAGTAAACAAAATATTTTATTAAAAAAATTAAAAGGGGTCAAGGGTTTATGCCTTTTTTGGAGACATCAGCCGTCAGCGAAAACATAAGATCTACGAGTCAAACATAAACTTTTAACGCCTTAGTTTTTTGGCACACGCAAACAACAATAATTGTTTATTTTAAAAAATCGCCATTTAAATACGAGTGCACAATAAATGCAACATTTTACACAGGTTAAGGAAGCCAGATAAGCGCATGGTCTTTCCGAACAGTTGACACACATTTGCGAGGCCGGTTTTAAGCAGACAATACAAGCTACTGAATTAACTTACATAGTTCATGACCAAGGATCTAGGCTTCCATTTGGACACAAACATTTTCGACATTGCTACTACCGGCACTTTATGTATTTGAAATACATATGGCACTCGCTACGGAAGTACATAGTTTTTATCCCGGTAAATTCCTGAGTTTGGGGATACAGGCAATGTTTAATGCGGATAACGGCTTTGTAAAATTATAAAGATTCGTTAACGTTCAGTTGTTACGTTTGCTGGGTTTACCTCAAAAGGAAAAATTGGGTTAAGTAAATTATCAGTCATTTTAGGGAAAATATTGGCAGTGGCTCAATCAGCAATGGCAAGGAAGAAAAGAAAATCTGGTTCGTACGCGAAATAATATTCTTGTTGGCTTAGCTCGGATTGCTAAAAGTGTAGAAAGTGAACTTTCTGAAAGCACATTTGTTACAAACGATTGCAAGACTGATATGAGTTTTCGATGTAGTTCAAATGATATCATCAACATAGATTTTTGGAACAGTCCTAAACTTCTGCCAAGCTTGAAGTTCCATTGAACTGATAAACGTATTATGCTGATAGTATTAAGGAAATACATTGTCCCAGCGGCAGAAAGACATTGACTGGCAACCTTGCCAGTGTTGTCAGGAGGAAACCAACGCTATATAAATAAATTGACCTCTTATACTGCGGATGAGGATCGAAAGCAAAAAATACTACTTCAGCTAAGGAAGCAAGAAATTCTGACACGGAAGAGTTTGGTCGAATATTGAATCGGCACTTCTATCACTGAAACACTTCAAAGACTTTAAAAAAATACCGTATGGGTAAATGGCTGCGGTTGTTGAATGCAATAGTGAGATGAAGTACGAGCTTCATTATGTATGTTAACAGGGTTTTGGGGAATAATCTGCTTACCACTCTTCGCAGGTTAAAAACTGTCGTCATACAAGTCGATTTTTATCATAGGTACTTTCTTACATAATCATTTTTGCAGTATCGAAAATACTTCATCGTCCACAAAAACAGTATGAAACCGTCTCGACCCGACTGCTAATTAAAATGTGAAAGCCTGCATATCTGTGTTTGTAATTGAATATTAATAATATGCTTCTTAATTACTCTTTAACGACACTATCGATTGGGCCAAAGTTGAACATACACACATATATTTAACGAGTCACGCTATTTCCCTTTGGGGATAGGCAAATCCTAGTGCGAGGTTTACACGCCTGACCTTTTTAAAGGACATCGCCAAAAAGGTCAGTGTCTGTCCTTTTGGCGTCTAATATCTACTTAGACCTCCCTGGTCATTTACCTTCTGCTAATTGTCTTTCATACATCCTCTGAACATTATCATGATAGCGTGTTGTTTCCGAAATATACGCGAACAAGTTAAGATCTTGTTTATTTAGGTACGGTATTAATAATAATAAATTGGTCATGCTATCAGCTAGTCGAGCGATACGGCCATTGGAGGAAACGACCTTTATACCTGTTATGACGTAGCTCGTGCAAACTTATTGAGTCAGTTTGTTATTGTGAAACATTCCATCTAGTATTTTGTTCAGGGTCTATTTTTATTTGAAAGTTTCCACTTTCCATCGTTAAACGTGTAGGGAAAAAACAGCTGCGTAAATCGATCGATTCGAGACGATAAGCAGTACTAATCACATTCACGCTGTGGATGGGTTACCAGCTTGCCACATTTCATGCATGCAGTTTTGGCCTTTATTTTATTTGGTCTGAATACAAAAAACCTGGAGATCAAGAAAACAGAAAATATTGCTAGGTAGGTCTGCTGTATGGCTTCATACAAATATAGGATTCACCTCACTCTTTAAGTGCCTGGATTGGTTAATGTTTAATACACCAATCACTGGGTATTACCACTTTAAGATAATGCAAGTATTGTTATTTCAGTGAAATCATTAATATCTACTCGCAAAATGATTGTTTGGGGATTCCCACAAAGTTTTTTACCACAATTATCTATTTGAATGCAGTTACATTAAAAGATAAACAAATATAGATATTCTGTTTTACGCTTCCTACCACAAAAATGGTCCTTATAAGTCCATTTTGGGCGAAAGGACCACAAATTGAGTCTGAGAATTATTTTCAAAATGTCTGAAGGTAATATTGTAAATGCAGGAAACCATATGCTTAGTAAACTATTTTAAGCTGGTTATTTATAATTTACATTCATAGTTATCTAAATACAAAACTAAAGGTCAAAAGTGTTTAAAAAAATGACAAACAATGACTACAGAAATAAATTATCTATTGCCATCTTATTGTGATGAACGCCAGGGATGTGCTATTTTGATTACTCTATGAAGGCTGTTTACTACGTTCTATAACACAGGTATTAAAACAAATAGTTATCAGTTTATTTCATGGACATCAGTCTGTATCCGGGATCAATGAAACATCATTATCTCGTGAGCCTTTTCCCAACTATGTTGAGTTCGGCTACCAGTGTAAACAGATGAAGCTGAGTAACAGTGTTTTACAGGGATCAACTTAAGGATAGGTGAAACATATTGTAGAGAAAATGAAATAGTTTGTGAATTTGAAAGTCACCATGCATTTTTTTCTACTTATCAATATTTTGCACATGATTGGAATAAGGAAAAAATTATAAATGCAAATCATGCTCCATTTTCATGCAGTAGATCTTGTAGATTATTTAATATGCTGTTCGTATTAGTAAATTAAATTACAATATTTTTGAAACCATTAGATATACAAATATTCAAATGATTTTATAGCTTTTGATATGTCCACGTTTAAGATATGAACTTTTCAATAATATTGAGGAAGTAGATATGGAAATAGTTTACGAGTGATTGAGTCACCATCAGCTGTTTGTTAATTATTAATGTGTTATTAAAAGTATGTCAAGTTTCATAATAAGTTTTGCTAGTTATAAGCATTTTTCGTATCGCTTATGCTTTGATTGGTTAACTGTTGTTTTCGAATGTGTTGCATTTGCATAGTTTGATAAAGTTTAGTTTTAGTAATTTCTAATGAAGGAAAGGTTGTGATATTTCCATGATAACCAGTAATGAGTCTTCTTGTTTTGATAATGATAACCAGGGATGCCAGTTAAATTCAGGTAATATTTATGGTCATAAACTTGTTAGACTAATGACTGGAGCAAATAATATGATTAAGCACCAATTAGGAGTAAGTATAACATAACTGTAAAGTAAATAGCAGCTGGGACGAGGTTATTAGCAAGGTCTTCAACAAGAAGCAGTAAAAACTAAGGTTATATGAAGTAAAACTAAAAAAACTTACACAATAATAAGAGAGGGTCTATAGCAACTACACTATACACTTAAAATTATCACTTTTTTGTAGGAAACGTACGTCGTGCACACGGATAACGGAATCAACTGGAGACTACTTGATACTACTATCATCTGTAGATAGTGTTTATCATATCAAAGGCAACGTTACCACAAAGAATATCCAACTTGCATACACGTGACGTCACAAAACAACCACCCAATTCGCAAATACACAACATAGGCATCCGATAAGTTGCTAATCGCGGCCTAAATACGATAAGTACGCGGCGCGCTACGCTACGTCAGCCCAGGCTCGCTACCTCTACTAACTACGGCTGATGCTGGCCCGCACGGTGAAGGTCTAACTTGCACAGTTACACACTTAGCATTTGCAACATAGAAAGTTAGTGACGAACAAACATTGATGCAATATCAAAAACTTACCAAATAACACGGATTGACTTTGTAATGAATGTTTATCCCTCAGTCAGACTTATTTATGTAAATATATATAACACATTATACTGCTATCACATTACACAACACGGTATCACACGATTTACTGTAGATTTTGTTAATTTTTCGTCTAAACAAAACAGTTTTTGACGAATTGACAATTATCGTTTTTATTCGTGACAAAATCAACATGTCCTCCAACAGGTCATCCGGTCATAATTCTATTTAATTTCCTTATAATGAATAAAAAGATACAATACATAATTACCTTAAGAATACTTATATTTTAAATTGAAAAACGGCAATTCACCAGTTAGAATTTATTCCTAATTACAAATACAACATTGAAAGTTTCTCAATTACCATTTAATGACGATAGCACGTAAACTTCACAGTTGACTAAAACAAGAAAGTTTTAGAGCACTGGCGCTAGTGGCAAAAGAAACTATATTTGATGATCCCACTAATGTGGCACCACACTATTTTAGGCACAGATAAAAACAAAAAACGAACAAACGTCAGGCGACAGCCGATGCCCGATTCCAACCAAAAATCGAAATCAGAGAGAAATGAAACGGTCGCTTTGAAATAAATAAAAGGATTTCAGCCGTTGTAAAACATTATTGAAGGTGAAATAATGAATACCTCCAGTTTTTCGTCAGCCCCTTTGCCTGGGAAAGGTGTAGACACAGCAAAAACATTTGTAAGTAGGATTTTACTTCGAGTAAGGTTATGTTTGTTCTTGATTTAGATTATAAACAGAAGGATAATGTTTGATTCAATTGCTCATTGTAAATTTGTTATTTGCTAAAATTTTCTATATTGTTGGAACAACATTTAAGTCGTCTCTAGTTTTTTGTAATTTCCTAGTCTTTACCGCCTAAAAGTTCGACTCTTACGGCAAACTATATACTGTTGTGCAGAAAGTATATGCACATATCTGAATATTGCAAAGCCTACAACTCTTGTTCATCTTTTTCGCATATATTTCAATCACTCGTTTACTTTCAGATCCTTCCAGACAAATGTTTCCAAAACCGTGTGGGATGCGCGTGGGGTCGAGGCAACAAGTTTACGATATACCCTCGAAGTCAGACTGTGAGCAAAACGCCATCAAATACATCGCAAGATAAACTTCTAAACATTCGCCAAGATATTCTTCTGTTCACTCCAATACTGAGAAAACTTGTCAATGAATCCAATGGGACCTTTCTATCTCTACAAAAGGCTGCAGAATCTGCCAAGGTCTCTGATAACCAAGTGGAATTCCTCAAGCTATCTCGTCAGTTCCGATCAATAATCCGAGTGTGCATCGAAAATCTTCAGGAGGCTGCTTCCAAAGAAGAGAATGGCATTGAAAAGAATAATATTCTATCTCACATTACGATTTTCTACTCTGTTGAATGTATTTGGCATTTGTGTGAGATTCTGTACATAGACAATATTCCGGGAGACATAGTGTTGCCATACCTGCTGGAATGGGTGAGGTTCCACTTTCCATGTCATGAGCAGACCGCAGCCCAGTTGTTGGAGGCCTGTGAGAGAGGCTCTGAGGAGCATAAGGACTACTGGGACACTGTAGTTGGTATGGTGGTCCAGGGACGAGTGGATGTAGCCAGGGCACTGTTGAAACTTCACTCAGCTGGAGAGAGCAATGAGTTCAAACTTGTTGATAACTCTTTGAGGAGTATGCCTGTGTATAGTGTAAGTTGTTTCTATTTATTTATTAGCTCTTGCTTTTATAGCACTTCAGTTTCTCTTCAATTGACTCCTTATGTTTCTGTTTTCAGGTGTATGGGGGCATTTCTACAGGAGAGTTCACAATATCCTGGAAGCACTGGCAGGCAGAGTGCAGGTCCAAGCTGAGCAGCAGGGTGCTGGCTTCACAACCTAAGCTTGAGCTTATCATGAGGGTAAGATAAACAGCAGACTACAACAATACATGTTATGATAAAATCAAATCAGTCAACATTTAATTTTAAATCAATAATTCTATCTGTACCGTTTATTATTCCAATTCAACATATTGTAATCTTTTCACAAGCCTCATTGTTCTCACAATGTAATTTTCTCTATCTGTATTTTGGCGAGCAAATCATGTAACACACCAATAATAACCTTATGAACCCAGATTGTTATTGCTTGATAATCAGTACACCATAAAAATGACCACATTAATCCTCCTTACAGATAATAATCGGTGACTACACAGCCTTCGAATCAATTCGCATTAAGTATTCCTCCTGGTTCGACATCCTAGGCGGCTGGGTGATGTTCACGGCGCCGTGGTCGCGTCGCCACGAGCTGGGCGGCGCGGCGGCGGCCTGTGCGGGCATGCAGGCCTCGCCACGGTCGCATTTAGATGACATGGTGCGAGCACTGCTTGAAGGGGATTTGCATCAGGTGAGGATTTTTGAAGGTTCTAGATTGTTACAAAAAGGCTATTTGTTGATAATTATTGTCATTATGCAAAAAATCTTATCATGGACAGAGTCCATGTCCAGTGTCCCTTGCAATCTTGTGTTTTTAGTTTAAATTCTTTGTGTGCTAAGTTTTTAGGTGAAATTAATATTTGACTAATAAATTTGTGTATTGTTGCAGGTTATCCATGAAATTCAACAGATATCAGACAATGGCTGGTTTGCAACACATCTCACAGATATACTGTTCCACTGTGGTAAACTCAACATAATGGATAAGCAGCAGATCAAGTTAGTATTTAAATACAATAACGCTTAATAATTGCATTCTGAAGTACAAATTATAAGGGCAAAATTGATAGCTTATTGTAATATCTTATATGCAAGTCTACCTAGTGCAATTTCTATTTAATCAATTAGTATATTTAACATTTTTTCATTTTTCCAGTGTAACATCTCGCCTTCGTGAAAGCCTAATCCTAGAATACGGCTGTCTTCTAATGGAGCACAAGTCCCTCTGGTCAGTTGGTCTCTCCTATCTGGCCTCCTGTCCGCCCGAGGGTCTGAGGAGAGCTGAACTCATACTGGAGAGAATGCCAGTGGAGACTGAGGCCAAAGCCATGAGAATTATTGCTGAGGCTAAGAAACATGGACTCATTGGTGTTGGTGAGTTTCGATCTATTTAAATATTTTGTGGTTTTCTTTTCTTTCAAAAGGTTATTTAAATGCCCAACATATTAACTATGTATAATGTGACAAATAAAAATTCATTTTTGCCAGTAATTCAATCCTTACTCGAAAGTTTTGATCCACTTATTTTTTCGCTATATATTTTTCAATACTGCAGAACTGATTCAAACATAAAACCTTGCCTTTTCTAGACAGACATAAGATACATTTTTTGCGAATGCGGTACACGAACTGAGTCTAGCAGCAAATAATCATCTAAAATGTCTATTTCATGTTTTAATTTCTCTATATTCTCAGCGCAATCAGTATGCCGCTGCATGTCGGCGCGGCACCTGTCTGCACGTCGGCTGGGCGGCGCGCTGTGCTGGGCGGTGCGCGCGCGCAGTGCGGGCGCGGCGGCGCGGGCCGCTCACGCCGCGCTGCGCCACTACACGCAGCACGCGACGTTGCCTGCCGTCGATCTGCTGTTGACTGCGGGATCTGCCATGCTGTTGTCTGATGCGTTGCTGTTTTTAGGTATGGAAGAATTTAGAATTGCTTTGCGCTTGACACCCTCTCTAAATAATTATTTGAAACCAAAAAGTATGAACAACATCTTATTTTCAAAGAAAAGGGTACTTCAACATTATTTCACTATGACCTTTTGAAGTTCTTCTCAACTATGTTTTACAATGTAATGTAAATTACGCATTATCTTGATATTACCTTTCTTTTGCAGGAAAATACTGTGATTTCCACAGACTGTATAAAACAAGAGAATTCAAGAAAGCAGCTCATTTACTAGTCTCATTGATTACATCGAAAATTGCTCCAGAATAGTAAGTTTGTCAACAACATTTTTAATCTCTGTTAGATTCTCCAATTTAAATTCTATACACATGATAATTTTACTATTTATTTATTTCCAGCTTCTGGGAAACACTCCTCCTAGATACGTTACCTCTGCTAGAATCTGACGAGGCAGTATTCACATCTAACGACACATACGAGATCATGCTGTGCCTAGAACTCCGGTCCTCCAGTCTAGACAGTGAAAAGGCTGACCTTCTCCGCTTAGCCCTGGCGCGGAACCTGGCCAGAACAGCCCTGGCCGAAGGTGACGGGACTGAGGAACAAGCCCAATGATTGTTCAAGAGAAATCGATCTTGGAACTCAGTGCTTTTGTGTGAGAATAGTAAAATTGTGTGGGATGCCATCAAAGACTAAAGTGGGCAAAGAGTGAGCCAATATTGTTGAACGTATTTTAAGGAGTATGTAGGTTTTGTATTAAAAGTTGTAAACTAGTATGGATTGGTTCATGTGCATACATTTATTCATAGGTCTTGATTCTTGTGTCATGGACACTAACAGAGGCTTGACAGAACATGATACTAATATAGGTATAACTGAATAATGATTGTATCTATCAAGTCTTCTGGTTACAGCATCAAAAGTATACAAAAGCTGTTTCACTAAAAACAATCATTTATATCATTGTTTAGGAGTTAATGAGGTAAAATGCTAAGATTTTTTCTACTTCCTACATTGATATCAGTTATTTTTATCAAATAAAAAATTGTTTCTAAGAAATAATACAATCAAATTGAATAAAGTTGTTCTGAAAAATTTATAAACTTGCAGATCAAGCGGGACTCTTCATTTGAATAGGCATAAATTGTTTACCTTTAGATAGGTGCCAATTCAAATAGAGTAAAGGCTCCTGATTACTCTGAACTGAAATATATTGTTTGTGTAATAAAAAAAAAAGATTTTTCTAAGTCATGCTTTTCTATGTCCATACATAATTACTGTAAAACTCGTCAAATGTTAGTTTTTACAGAGTAGTCAGTCAAATAGTTTAAAACGGATCATCATCATTAATTTAAGAGCCCAGCTCTTGTTGGTGCAGCTCCTTCCATTAAAACGGATAGTTGCTACAAATTCTGATAACTGTTAGTAAATATTGCCAACTATTGAATAAAAATATTTCCATTTTTATACAAACTTACGATTTATTAGGTATGTCTGTATTTTAAGTTTGTTGTTTAAGTAGGCATAATTAATACACTAATAAAGAAGATATGAATTTACTGCTACTCACAACAGCTATAGCAACAGGAAATACATTCCAATACCCTTATGTGAGAACCATCATTGTCTCTGCCAAGTCTCCCTTATACAAGAAATATATTGTCGCCCAACTCAATAGTGATGTGATGAATAGATTCTCTCTTAAATACAATAATTATCAGTTTTTAATTAAACTTTGTATTACTACTTGTAAATGAAATGGAGGTTAAAAAACTAGCCAAAACAGTTAACTAACTACATATTATTTTCTTCTGTAATCTGTTATTATTTCTTAACAAATCATTGAAAGTGAGGTAGTATGTAAATGATGTATGTGTGTGCTTACAATCATTTTGTTATAATTAAAACAACAATAAAAAACAATATTTTTCCAAACATGATTTTTATTTATTCTTACTTACCTATATTCTACATTTTGGTTTTTAAATGAGTATTTTAAATACTTTTTATCTTATTCTATAATAATCAATCCAGATGTTTTTGATATGTGAAATAAACATTTTAAGTATTCAACAAATAATTTTTTTGACAAAAGATCTTACTGAAGAGGTATACTATTTTTATTATTGCTATTGCTAATTGAAACAATTTTTTTATTACCTTAATATCCTAAGTAAGCTTTATATCACAATAATTTATAAAATACTGAGAACTACCTATTGTAATAACATTGTAATGAATTCTTTCTAATGATGATTGAATCAGCACTTAGATAAATGGAATTATGTGCCTACAATGTTGCATTGTGTATGCTGTGCCTTTATCTGTTATTTATAGTCATTGAGACAACAAATACTGTATTGTTCACTTATATAATAATCACTCATTGATCACAGGAACTTTCCTTAAAACTTAATTATATAAAAAGACAAAACAATTCATAACAAACAAAAAAGGAGCTTATAGACAATCATTAAAAAAAAACAAAGTGTTTGGATTTATTTAGTTTTTCTGTTCTCATAAAAAGCTTTCATAGAATCAAGTTCTTCGATTTTATAATTCAAAATCTTATCAAAACCTTCATAGTGGAAATGGCCAAAGAACTTTTTACCTTGTAGCATGTATGGAAACCATAGTTTATCGTCGAGCCACATATCGTCAAAAGGCACATCCTCATGTCTGAACCATTTGGGCCTCATTTCTTCAGTCTCCTTTGGAGTTCCTTCAAATATGCTTGTGGAGAATACTCTGACGTCCATCAATGTAGGTTCTCCTTCAAAAGTAAACTCTAGATGCGCAATATTCTTCAAGTCGCTGGGTTTAACAGTCAGACAGCATTCTTCTTTCAATTCTCTCGCTGCAGCCTCTAATATTGTCTCGTTTGGTTCCACTTTCCCGCCGAAACCATTCCATTTGTTCATGCCGAATCCCCGCTTTTTAAAACCCAATAATATTTGGTCTTCCTTACGTATGAAGACAAGGGTGAATAACTTTTTAACCAGCATCGTTAAAAGCTGCAATTACAGTAGTTTAAGTAAGTATACTATATATATTTTTTTCATTCAGTAAAGTTTCACAAAGCAAAATTATCAATACACAGATTTTCGCGCAAAAGGCAAACGAACGGCTGTCGGCTTGCCTGACAGTGACAAGAATAACAGTGTTGAGGTTGACAGCTTCACAGCAAATGACTTAACGTTTTGTTTTTGCTTCAGCAGTGTATTATCTAACTAATACACCATTGAATAATGCTTAGTCATGTTCAACATTTCAAATATTTCATTGCGTAAATGAGTATAGATATAAGACATCGCGCGTCAGGTTAGTATTTTTGAGCCTTTTGAGATCGTATCTGGCCCGTGAAATATGATCATCACACAAATGTTGACCGTACCAGAAATCCAACCCAGGATCATCAGTTCGGCATCCAGCAACGAGATCGTCATTTTTATTCTTATGAAGTAATTGAAACCGTTTAATAAATAAAAAAAGTTAAGGAAAAATAATCAGATTATATGAAAGTTTATCGTAAAATGCTGTCTTAACGCGCTAAAGTTAGATTTAAGTTGATAATTTAATCTATCCGACCTTATAAAATGTACCCGACCGTAAAGCGGTTAAGAAATTGGAAATTGTCTATTAGTTTCCTTTGGGTTTGACCGTAAAGTTTCAGCTTTTAATAACTCATAGCGTGGTTTACGGGTCGTAAGAAGATCTCAAAGAAGTACCTATGTAGTTACCTAGTTAATAATATTATGGTATTTAAGGAGCAAATAAAACAAAGAAATGGTTCTGTAAGTAACGAAAAGGTATGAGATATGGAAACAAAGTATTTTTAGAGCTGTTTTGGCTATGTTTAACAGTGACATTGTTAACAAACTTTAATTGATTTCACTTTGTAACTAAAACAAACACCAACTTTTCATAAAAATATATAGCATCCCATCAATAGGTGTTGGGATCTCATAAAAATATGAAAGCGTCGTGTTCGCAGGTTCGCTACCTGATGCTTTATGCATTTTCTACTCAGCGATGCAGCATCGTGAGCTCGGCACACGGTTCATATAGGTACTTGAGAATATATTTGAAAGCCTCTACGGTTTTTTTGTTTGCCATTTTGCACTCAAAATACCAAAAGTTCAGGGAATGGATGTCACGTTTTCTTTCGTTGGGTTCTTGTCGTAATTTAAAAGTATTTTCGTAGATTTTTAAAGAAAACTTTCTAGATTTTAATTTTTTAATTGTGCGTACCTGTTCTACTCACACATAAGTTTATGCCGTTAACATAAGCTTGAATTTGGTTTGTATTCTTTAGTCTGAATATTAATAGAGACATGCAGTACAATCTTACGGCTGAATTCACAAGCTACATGTATGCAATACCGAGATGTTTGCGTTACGATCACCTATGGCACGCTGCGTCGATACGGAATACAGATTTATGCATTACAAACAGGAGAAGCCTAGCGCAAGGCTCTCGTCTTCCATGTTTACAGTAGACTTGTAAATTAACTCGTGTTTACAGTGTCCAATACTCCACAATGTATATAAAGCCCATATGATAGGATAAGTAAATAATCTAAAAAGACATCCAAATTGGTTCATTCTTTAAAGAGCTATTGTGCCACAGACAAACACAAAGCGGTCAAACTTATCAGCCCTATTTTTGCATTGAGGGTAACAAAATCAAGTTATATGTAGCGTAGGCACATCATGCTCTAGCAAGTTGTCTCGAAGTTCTTTTAATTTTAAAACCTCAAATCTAAAGTTTTTTGGATAATTTTGCAATTTGCATGATGATAGATTAGATGATAGATTTGAAGCTAAAGTCAAAATAGTACGTACATACCAATAGCACGGGATCATCAAAAGGTGCCCAACAGCAATCAGTGCCGAACTGTTTCATTTCGAGGCCAATTGCTTAATCCAGCCTAGCCAATCGTCAGACTAATCTAGGCCCACTTGGTCGTCGGTCGAGTATCCTCTATCTATCCTCACTAACGTGCCCAATGAGGGTTTTCTAAAATGGCAATCCACGAGGTGGCAGCACCGAGTCGTCAGGTCCAATAACTGTCAAAGTGCTTATCTTTACTATGAATAGTGAACGATTTTAGTGTTTTTTTTATTTTATAATTAAAGCACTGCATTATTGTTTTACTATTGCGGTTGAGAAAATAAAAAAAACTAAATCATATTGTGTTAACAAATTTTTCAACAAGCTTTTCCTTAGTACCTACCAGTGACTTTTGCACCTTCTCTCTTAGCTCAATTTTTAGTTCGGAAACCTTATTCTGACCGTAGTCCATAATAAAATCAATAACACTTCCAATATAACAGAATTTCAATAAACAATAAGTTCGGCACCTACAATTCCATACTATTTGACAGCTGTTTGGACCAGACGCATACGTGGCGCCACCCGGTGGCAGAAAAAAATTCAAAAACCCTCATTGAGTTCTATATAGCTTTCCGAGAATGGAAATCTTTATAGTAGCTGAACAATTGCCATATGCGCAAAATATCGTATGTGTGATGTACCAAAATTATGTAAACATTTATTACCTACATAAAAACTCATGCTGCAACAATATTCTTTAATTAAAAATTCTAAATGATCTGATGTTGTAAAACTGTTGACTTTACAGCTAATTTTCAAAAGCCAGGCAAAGCCAATTAATTACCCGAAGCAGTTAACTACAATGTTTACACTATCCGATGTGCAAACACGCAGAGAAATTGGTGACAAACAGAAGTACTGAATCGAATAGTAAAATGAAGTTACAAAGTTTCTAGTTTGAAATACTTGACCCTTGTTATCTTTACGACTAATTACTCATTCCTACTAATCGTATGTTTCATTATATTATTTGATTAATGTAGCTTACAAAAAAATATAATTGAACAAAAACATCAATAATTTATGTATCATGAACAAGAATTCTGTTAATATTTATATAATGTATTGTAAGTAATAAGAAACAGAGATTCGCAATTACTAAATGATCCAATTACGGTTAATGATTTACAATGTTACTGGTAGACTACGAGTGTGTTTGTAATCAAAACAATAATATTTTTATTACAACTACATTATTGTTTGCAGTACATATCGTTCGTAGCGTCACTTAAAAATCGTTTAGTTTGGTTTACCCTTTATGTAGTGTTAGGCCTTAACAAGACTATTATAGTAAAAACCGCACCGGAAACAGTAAACGGTACAATGCATGTATTACTCCGTGCTATTTGTTAGTGTGTTTTAAAATATTATAAAATAATAATGTTACAATAACAATCGAGGTGGTATTCATAGCAAAGTATCTTGTACTGTTTATCGAAAACTGTGTTTTTGTAAACAAACTCGCGCGCTCGCATCCCGCCCCGCCACCGCCACCCGCACCCGAGCCGGCGTCCGGCTTGGCGGCCATTGTGTTTTTGACCAGCGAGCGAGCGCAGTATTGCAGATTGAATTTGAAGTGTTTTTCGCCTTTTTGGGTTATTATTACAAAACCAGTGACGAGATGGATGATGACATTGACCAAGACGTCCCTCAGTTATTAAAGCAGTGGGGTTTACCCCAATATATTCATACTTTTCAAGGTAAGTTGTACCATTGTCTTAGTATCAGGATGCCATGTGTTCTATGAATTTTATTGTAACAACTGTACATTTACCATGGTTCGCTTGGTTGGCATTAAAGTATTCTATTTTATTTAAATAAGCGATTTGATCGATTGTTGTTCCGGCTGTTTTTGGCCACGCAGTAAGAGTGTTGGCGTTCTTGTATTCGCATAATGGCTGATGTAGGTCTTCTTATTGTTGTAGTATTCATATTCAATTTATACAAGTATATTCTATATAAGCTATTATTCAATTTAAACAAGTAAGTGGTGTAACTATATAATGACCCTGCTTACTGAGCCGATGGTCCCGGGTTCGAATCCCGGTAAGGGCATTTATTTGTGTGATGAACACGGATATTTGTTCCTGAGTCATGGATGTTTTCTATGTATATAAGTATGTATATCGTCGCCTAGTACCCATAGTACAAGCTTTGCTTAGTTTGGGGCTGGGTTGATCTGTGTAAGATGTCCCCCAATATTAATTTGTAATGAAGATGAATGTCCGGTAAGATGAATACTGATAATTTAACTATTAGGTCCTTACCTATGAAATTGGTGTTTTTCATTACAACTATTTGGCTTCTAGTATGACTTAATCTTTTTTTAAACACCGGTATCCTTATTTTTTAAATAAAGACTATGTTTGCTACAAATTTGTGTACCAACAGTCAAATTAATTTAAGTATATTTTTAATTTTCTATATACACTTCAGACCACTTTGATGCACCCATCGGCCGGCCCACTTTTTTTTAAATTCTACATCTACATTTTATGTTAGATAAAATTTTGATACCTCAATTTATGCGTGGATATTGCTTGCGTTTACCTTGAAAACTTTATTTCATTTGGATTACAGGTTTTTAAAATATTCCAAAAAATATTTGTATGGAGAAATCAATTTTCTTAAAATTCTTCATACAAAACACCAATTTCATAGGTAGAGACCTAATATTTGACCTCAAAATAAAACATAAAAAATGTTAGAACTAAATTAAATATATGCTTTTAAAAAACTATCATAATAATCCGTTTCTATAGTTTTATTTCATGAGTAACTATCGCGCTAACGGAAGACAATAT
Source organism: Helicoverpa zea x Helicoverpa armigera (assembly GCA_033682625.1). Lineage (NCBI taxonomy): Eukaryota > Metazoa > Arthropoda > Insecta > Lepidoptera > Noctuidae > Helicoverpa > Helicoverpa zea x Helicoverpa armigera. Next base: position 11,842,126 of record JAWIIS010000004.1, on the reverse strand, counting down.
TATATCATAATAACCTACTCAATTATTTTAATAATTAATTTTATTTTTGTGTATTTCAGCCGTTGAAAAATCTACTCTTAAAATCGAATGAAGGACAAGGCCTGCTAAATTTATATTCAGAACAAGGCAAATTATCAAATAATGGGCGAAGAAAAGTTTGCAATATAATAATAAAAGACCTAATGCAATCAGACCCAAATAAAAGAATAGACAGTTCTCTACTTCTTACAAAAGCACAAGAAATAACTGAAGTATTCAAAAAGGAAAATGTAAGTACTTACTTTATTCCATACATTAATGATACTAAACTTAAAATAAAAAGATGTGCAAAAGGCAAATTATATGACTGTCTACAAAACAGGCGCCGCGAATTAAGGGAGGCTAAGGTTATTAAAAAGAAAAATGGCAGCAACATCAACAATAACAGCAACGAGCCAGAAGTCGTCGAAGAAGGCAAGTTTTAAGTTATCTACCTGGGTTTTTATTTTTTTTAATAGCCAAATGTGATCCCACTGTTGGATTAGAGCATCTCCCAAATAGGTTATTAATTGTATTCAAACCTCAAAAGGAAAAAAGGACAACTGTGTTGTTTGTCTGACTGCCTTTCCTTGGCCTCTTTCTAGCAACTTTAATAACTTGCAGTTTCATCATCCTCCTAACGTTTGGCCCACCTTTCTGACACGGTTCAATTGAACCTGGGGTCCGCTTGACAACCTAATCCCATGATTTGGCATGACACTAGTTAATTACATTAATAACTTGCAACTTATTTTACTAAATTAAATTATTTTGAAGTCTTTATTTCATGATTTTTTTATGAGTCCATGTATCTTTCCAGATGGTGGTGCAGATGAAGATATCCAGTGGCTCCAAAACTGTACAGAACCCTGGCATTTAGTGATAGAGAAGTGGCAAAAAACTTCCAAAAATAGATTGAAGGAAATAGAGACTTCAGAAATGACCATCGGAGCATACATTAATAAATATCCAGTGTTAAAAACGCCACGCGGGCATGAGCTTCTTATTGAAGATTTTCAATTTTTATACCCATTGTCTTGGCATTGGTAGCATGATCGCGCGATAAAACATCCGTCCCTATCGCACTTACTAATAGTGCGATAGGGAGATGTTTTATCACTTTTCGCGCGATCATGCTACCCGTTCAGGCGTCTTTTCAGCGTCGACGTCCCTTATATTATCATTTCTACATTCAACTTGTAAAGTATGGGGCCCTATTAGAGCCTGTTCACACTAGCATTAATATCGCCGCGAGCACGCGGCGAGCAAGCTGCGATATCACACACATATAAAGTTTGCTCGCGGCGATATTATTGCGATAAAATAATCGCCGCGATACCGCGACGACCCGCGGCGAGCTCGTTGCGTGCACGCCGCGATCTCGCATCGCCGAAAAGAATCGCTAGTGTGAACAGGCTCTAATAGGGCCCCATACTTTACAAGTTGAATGTAGAAATGATAAGTATAAGGGACGTCGACGCTGAAAAGACGCCTGAACGGGTAGCATGATCGCGCGAAAAGTGATAAAACATCTCCCTATCGCACTATTAGTAAGTGCGATAGGGACGGATGTTTTATCGCGCGATCATGCTACCAATGCAGATGTGAGGGGCCGTAATGTGTAAGTGTAATTTCTACGGACCAATGATTGTGATGATTATATTAAAATAAATGTCATTTTTCTCTGTACGTAATATTTTTTATTTTTGATTCCAGGGATCCTAAACATATAGAGCCGTAGCGCGTGGGACGTCGTAAAAAATGCCGATAATCTCAAATTCTATGATTCTAATCTAACACTTGATGACACTTATGATACAAGATAGTCGGAGTCTTTAGATAATGTATTGAAAAAAGGCATTGTTTTACTACGTCACACATACTGCTGGCTCTATATATGAACTGCGTTTTGATGGAGCGCCTGCAATCCAGTGGACTGACAGCACCAACAACGGATCCCTTTTAGGCTTTCAGTGGAGAAAATACAGTTTTATTTACTTATAGACAAATAAAATTGGATTTTCGTCTACTAAAAGCCTGTGAGGACCCGTTAGTAGGTACTATAAGTGCACTAGATTGCAGGTTTCATCTAAACCAGTAGGTACTACATACGAGATAATAGCTATAACAATACCTAGGATGCTAGCATTACAATATGTATTGTACTTGTTACAATAAACATAAAGCTAGCATTGCAATACGAATAGTTATCATTACAGTTCAGGTCGTTATGTTACATAAATTGATTAGTAGATACAGCAAAATATTTAGTAAACCCAAAAAAAAAAGTGTTTATGTATACAAGATCGCATAGTAGTCCTTACGATCGATTTAGTAATGTAAATTAGTGACGTATGGTTCTAATTACATTGGTATTGTAACAGGCGCGTTATTTGCACTGTATTGAGTACTATGTTGGTTGGTCAGTTAAACTTAACGTCTAGTTGTCCTTAATAAAACGATAGGTAAAAATAATAACAAAACGGTTTTTGTAAAGTCAACAACGAGTCTTGCTGTCACGGTTGTTAACAGAAGTTCTAGTTACAGTAGCATTTTTTCTCGTATAGATAGCCAGATATTTCTCTGCGTGAACGATCAGTGAAAGCTATAAAGGGATAGTGACAAGATGGCCGCCGTTCCCGCCATTCGGGCCGGCTGATAATAATTAGAGAGCAATCACGTGTGTTACCACTGCCGGTCTAGTGATACCAACTGTATGACCTAAATCGATACGTTTAGCAATTAGCCTCCAGGTTAACTGTTATTTAGACCAAATAGCTATGCTGCAGGTTAGCTATCTACCTGCGCTGCTGACTAAAGGTATTGTCACAAATTAAATAAATTGCGGGTAAAGTGAAAAGAAAAAAGTATTTTGTCAGCGATTGTAAAACATTTTGAAAACAGACGTTCGTTAGTTGTGTTTATTCGAAATTATGATTGCGAAAAGCTTCACATAGTTTTCTGATTATAAGAAGTTAGGTAGATGATAACATACCTAATAATAAAATTGAGGCACTCAAAACTAAAGGATTCCTGATTCCTGACTTACCTCGAAGTCGAGAATGTCTGTTTGGTGTTGCATCATGAGTGCAGGTCTTCATGACGATAAGACTTCATGTGCTGGAACCTAAACTGCGGTGAATATGATGAAATGTAAAAGAGTACTCCTTTTTTGCAGAATCTGATGATTGAAACTGATCTATACCAAATTTTAATAGTTTTTATCTCTTATCTCACTTATATATTTATAAGCGAATAAAAGAACGAAAAGAAGAGTAAATCGTTCTATGTAAAAACAATAAGCATCCTTAACATTTTTCACGTTCTACGGAATATTTAAGCGTGGCAAAATTTTGCGGTTTTTAGGAACAACGCTATTTATGGAATTCTGAAAATATGCCAGTATTTGTTAGAAAATATTTCAACGTACTCAATATTTGGGAATTCAATATGATAACGTAAATATGTAGGTACACGAAGGTTTTACTAATAATAAAACATACGAGACTGGAAAATTAATACATTTGTATGTTGGAATTAAGCAATGGTAGGTATAGACATATTTATATTAAGCTAAAAATATTATTATTTTTGTTGCTATGAAGATAAGCAAGTAAACATTGGCGTATTTTTAAGTCACTATCTAAATTCTTACGATTAAGTAGGCATTCATTTCATTCTATTTATTAGTGAGGGTGTCATACATTGTCCGTTATGGAATATTAACAGCATCAAAATCGACTTATGATTTGTTATTACAGTGAAGCAGACACATCAAAAGAAGTAATTAATTAACACCGAACGAGTAACTGAACGAATAAGTAAAAAGACGATAAGTATAGATATACTTACATAGGTGCATAAATTGAGAGCAAAATACCTCATTGAAAACAAAATAATGCAAGCAGCATTGGTATCTCCGCTGTGATATATAATTAGTAAAACTGACGTGTCCTAAGATAACGTAGTATTTATTAGATAACAGCTATCAGAACGTAAGGTATATACAATTATTTATTGTCGCTTGCTATTTGCGTCAGAGAAATTATTTATATGACGATGTAGGTATGTTGTTTGATTTTAAGGTCACAAATAAATACACTATTACTCAACTGAGAGACCGACAGATAGTTGAAGTACTTAATAGAGCAAAATTCAAATAATCGAAAACCAAATATCCTGCTAACTACATAGACTAGGTACCCCCAAAATCCTGAAAAAGCCAGATATTGCCGTGGCTTCTGCTGCAGATCACTAACCATTCATAATATGTTATTGAAAAACACATCAGCACTCTCGTATTTGTAGACTTTTCCAAGTCCTTTGACAGTCTATCCACCACAGCCATGTTAAGGGGGGGTTGCATCATCCTGTTAATTATAAATGCGAAAGCTTGAGAGGATATTGTTATGTGTGTTTGTTACTCTTTTTGTCCATGTGCGAGAAGTAGATACCTCGGGACGAGAATGAAACCGTGAGCGGAAGCGGGAACAGGGCAGGAGGAAGAAGAAGATAACCAAACCATAGCCATGAAATTGCTGCCTATTGGCACAAAATACATAGGTACAGAAGTCAATCTCATGTATGTACTTCACTTTTCATGCCTAAACTCGGCGGTCGCGCTAGGGTTGTCAACTGTTTTATGCGCATAAAACTAACGTGGTAGTGGTACTCGTATCTAATTATTTGATGTATTGTTGAGAATAAAACAGGAAAAATGAAATATAAACCAATAATAATAAAATATTTAATGTGGCATACAAAAGGTTAATAAACACTTTCACGGAAATTTGTTTGAACGAGATACCGTTTTTCAGAAACCGCAATTTATAATTTTGTTATTCATACATATACCTACCCTACTCTTTACTTGTGAAAAAAATATTTTTGTATGTAATGGGTTGGTACAGTCCCTGATCTAAACTTGCTTCTACCTACAGAAAACTTGATGTGCGAGTTTTATTTCGTCTACCTTACAACATAGTCTCGCCATGATCACAAAAATTATCAACTCCTACTAGCAATAATCTTTGAGGGTAGGTAGGCAGGTTCGCCTGGGTCGACACTAGCAAAACTTATTACGGCATTGGGCCAGAGGCCGCCGCCGGGGCGCTTACCTACCCACCTAACTGTACCTACCTACTGCGTTTATTAAACGAACCATCGAAATATGAGAAAATAAGTAGGTACATATTATAGGTAATACGGCAGGCTAAAAAAACGAAAATTCACTGTTTATTGTTGTATAAAACAACCGTCAACTTGTTCAATTATAATACGAATTTTGTTGCTCCATTATTACTTTTTCTTTTGTTATTAAAATTAAAAATATTACAGTCAAATTACAGTTAGGTAGGTATCACAACGCGTGCACATTTATCTACCTTTGTGTGACGCGCTTATCTCAAGAAAGCGGCAGCCGCGCTCGCACTGTTTTGAGTTGTTTTGAGACAGCGCGTCTGTGAACACGCACACATAGACACCTTTGTCTGCGTGACTCGAACGCGCTTTGTATGTAGATTGACTTCTGTACCTATGTATTTTGTGCTATTGGTCAAATCGGCGATTAGACAGACGGCTGGTTATGGCTTGGTAATCGTTACATTCAAAAGGTGCAATCCACCCTTGGCTGTACTATGTTGAAAGTCAAAGTCGTTTCCATACGTCAATGCTACTTTCCACCATAACGTGACAATTAGTTTAAAAGCACTTTGTAGCGTTTGTTTCACTATTTGTTTTATGTCCCTATGAAGTGGATTACATGATGGATTAGCTCCTCAAGTCCTCAGTACATGATCGAATCCTGTTGGATTGACACGTGTAATAATATAATCATTGGAAAATAGCTTTTGGATCTTACGTTAGTCGTGGATTACTGCATATCTGGGTATATTTTGTGTAAGCATTTTAAACCTTGGCGCATGATAGGTGCTCTGTTAGAGCTACATAAGTAGTTTTCATCAATAGTTTAGCTTTAGATTAATAGAATTCCTTAGCACCAGGTTTTATTTGTGTTATTTCAAAAGCGGAAAATTATTTATTATATCAAATCACAATTCACAAAATTAGTTCAGTTCCTCATAAACAATTCGTGTTCCAAATAGACAACATATTTGACATTGCCGTTTCGCTGTTTGTTGGGCCAATTAACAAAATACGCGAAATACTCAATCATAGGTATGTATGTATATTGTTATATGCTATTGGGATTAAACCACGGATTAAACGCATTAGTTGCATAAATGCCTTTTCATTGCTTATGAGTGTCTAAAAAGCTTTTTCTCATAAAACGATAAAGATAAAAAATACAACGTTTCGAAAATATTTTGCACACTTTACTAACATGCCTATGTTTTGTTTGCCATAAGAAATAATTTATTATAGTTAATTACAGAACTAGTGAAAAATCTCACGGGTTGAATGACTTTGGTAAAGCAGCGCTTGCTATGTCTACTCGTCCGTAGATTGGATACTGGATACTTGGATCTGTGTTAAACAGATACAGAATCTTGTGTGCCTCAAGAGGGGTCCGTATTCCCAGATCTCATTCGTATTAACAATGACTATCACTTTTTGGCAGTCGGTAGCAGTAGATATGTGGCAACCATGATTAACTTCGGTCGTGGAAGATAGTAACAGTCAATAGCTACATAAGAAATATTGTAATTCAGGTCCAGCCAAGCTCGAAAGGCGATCGCAAAATACGCCGAAACAAAAACACGTCATAGGTTATGTCTTGTAAAAAATTAAAAGCAACAAACAAACGTACAAAACACACAAATTAACACATAACCGTAATAATTATCGGATTTGGGAAAACACCATTATCGAATAAGTATTATATTAAGCTACAGATAGTTAATGTTTCCCCAGATTGATAGCAAGCCGTATCGGTCAGTCGGTGGGTTGTTACGACCCGTCTCGGAACTAACTTAGTTACTTTATTTTCTGTGCCGGGATAAACACGTAAGTTATTTTAATCAATGAATTGTTTAATGAAAAATATTTTTGCATTTTCGGTTAAACATACCTACATACTTAAGAGCTCTTGTTCACGGCACCTTTTTTTATAGTGACTTATACAATACTGATCGCCGGGTCTACGTGTGAGTTTACCGAAGATATTTACAGCATTATAGCGTGTGTGAACAAGAGACCTAAAAATCCCAGGATTATGTCGATTCGGTCAATTCTTAGACGGTTCTAAAGCCTTATCTAGTTCTAATCTAGTTATTTAACTAGATTTACTGTATTTAAAGATATTATACCTTTCTACAAGTTTATGTATATTTATGAGTACCAATTTTCAAAAGCCAAGGTTTACAGCTGTTACATGAATTTGTAATTTAATTTGAAATTCTGTATTTTAAACTTCAATTAGAAGATTGGTCTCAGTTGATCACAAATGGGCTTGTCTGTGGAATAATGAGTGTGTTCCTTTGTCTGACCTCTCAGAGTAAACAGAGGCGAATTCACGTCTTTCAATGCTATGTTTTGTTGTGTGAACAGTGGAAGAAATAAGCCAGTATTTCTTTAATGGGTCCCATTTATTTTGTGCCCGAGATTGAGTAGAAATTGTTTGTTATGGTGTGGCTTACAGATGAGACACAGAAATTCAGGGAGCTGGAAGTGTAGTATAGATAGAAAAAGTCGTGAAGACTGGTAAAAATGAGTGATTATATGTACGTACATGTTAATATATATTTTTTATAGTAAGTCACGATGACGATGTGTATAAGATATAATAGATCTTTATTTGTCTTTTTGTATAGTTATAAGCTTAGTAATTGAAGATCTATATATATTCTTCGACTCTTTTAAATTGATATCAAAACATAATTTGATTTATAGCTACTAAATAACAGGAGGTGTGTATATTCGTCAATGAGTTTAGATAACTTGATATTGATTAGGTTTTTATCAATCGTTTTTGTCTCCTTATCTGGAATTACAGTCATGGCAAGAAACTAATGGGTTTTGCCAAGTGGAATATCCTATGTTTATAGGTATTTGTTTTTCTAATCTCAGAAAAGATTAGACTTAACAGTTTTAAACAGATTTTTATGTACTGTTTAAGTGACTGGCTTTAACCTAATTATTTGATTGCTGATTATTTTTTATTTTTTATGCAATAGCATTAAGGTATTACATTGCTTTCATCTAGAACATAGGCACATTCCGTACAGGTGTTAAAACGCTGACAATACGTCAAAAAACTACGTGTCTCATTAATTTAATTTCACTTTTGTTTTGTATTGCATATGTAAAAAAAAGAGATCATACTAAAACAAATTTTCTTGCCTGTTTCAGAAATCATGAAGTGCCTGCCGCTTGGGTGCCAGGCTTACAGCCAGGGTACCGCTGGAACTGCCTTTACAAACTTGGTGACGCATTTCCTGGCTGCCCAGTGCCTCATCACAGAGAACTGGCCTATGGACTACTCTTATGGACTTACAAGTGAGTTAATTAACTGTTTTAAGCAAGAGTTATATTATTGAAGTTGGGGAGAGCTTACCATTTTTTTTTTGTGCTTTAGGAGTAATAAGCAAAATGAGTCAAAGAACTAGTTATTGACACCTTACATCAATTAACCAATTACTTACAAGTCTTACGATATTTCTCTCTTTCTCTGGTAATTACAACAGTATTTTCCATGATAATGACTGATCATATATTAAACTGTCTACGCCTCGAACGTTGAAACTGAAAGTTAATCCTTGTTTATCTGTTTCCAGATGGCGACCGATTTGACTTCATCATCGTCGGCGGCGGTACTGCCGGAGCATTGTTGGCGAACAGGCTGTCTGAAGTTGAAGAGTGGAAGGTGCTGCTCATAGAAGCTGGCGGAGATCCTCCCATGGAGAGTATTGTACGTAAACTTTTATTATACTGCTAAAATGAAAGTATACAAGGAAAGGTATTGTTCAACGATAACAAGCTATTTAATTTCTTTCCAGATTCCCAAGTTCTCTTCCGATACGCACAGGACTCGAAACACTTTCCAATATTACACTGAGCAAGATGAAAATAGCTGCAAAGGTTGCATCGACGAGCGATTCTTCTGGCCACGAGGCAAAACTCTTGGCGGCACGGGAGCCATTAACGGCCATCTTCACATGCGAGGCAGCGAGGGTGACTACGAGAGCTGGCATCTTAAAGACAATGACGGCTGGGACTGGCCTACATTAAAAGAGTACTTCAAAAAGAGTGAAAAGGTTGTGGATCCTTTCATTCTTAATAACCCAGAACTGAGAAAGGAACACGGAACTGAAGGAGAGTTTGTTGTGGATCAACTTAACTTTACCCATGGAGACATAGCTGATAGGCTGACTAATGCGTACAAAGAAATGGGATTGACGTATTTGGATGACTTAAATGGACCAACACAGATGGGTGTAGGCAAACTTAGAGGCAGCATTCACAAGGGTAAAAGAGTAACCTCTGCTACAGCTTTCCTCAATACCGTAAGAGAACGCAAGAACTTGAAAGTTATGAAGTACACCTATGTTAATAAACTTGAAATTGATAGAAAGAACAAAACAGTAACTGGCGTCAGACTTTCACTTTTGTATGGTGATGTGGAGACATATTTCGCAACAAAAGAAGTTATAGTCAGCGCTGGAACAGTTAATACTCCTAAACTGCTGATGTTGTCAGGCATCGGCCCAAGAGAGCATCTAAAAGAAAAAGATATTTCGGTAGTAAGTGACTTACCCGTGGGCAAAAATCTTCAGGACCATGTTCGCATACCTATTCCGGTGACAGTGGACACAGGAGCAGAGAGGAGGGGAGAAGAATTCTTCCAAAAGGCTGCTGCTCAATACCTGATAGATCAGACAGGACCGTATACTACGAATTACGATCAGCCCAATATAAATGCTTTCTTGTCAGTTCCTGACGGTAAATCGTTACCTGATGTGCAAATAGATCATAACTATTTCCTGCCAAATACTTCATACATACATTCTATGTGTAAGAATACGTTTTCGTTCAATGAAACTATCTGCAAGCAGTTTGTGGACTTTAATAAGGACAGCGAAATGTTCATATTCTTCGTGTCTCTCTGCCGGCCGCACTCGAAAGGAGAAATTCTGCTGCGAGGAAAGAATGCGATGGAACATCCAATGATTTTCCCGAAGTACTTTACCGACAAACGTGACATGGAAATTTTCGTTAAGAGCGTTAAAAGAGTGACGGAGATTGTTAAAACGCCAACTTTCAAAGATATGAAAGCAGAAATAAAAAGGATCGAATTCCCAGACTGCGATGGGTTTGAGTTTGAAAGTGAAGATTATTGGGAATGTATGGCTAGAACTGTGACTTACCATGTGTATCATCCTGTTGGTACCGCTAAGATGGGCAAAGCTAAAGACCCTGAATCTGTAGTGGACAGCAGGCTAAAAGTGTTCGGAATCAAGAACCTGCGTGTTGTAGATGCAAGTATAATGCCGACAATACCTAGCGTCAACGTTAATGCAGCTACTATGATGATTGCTGAACGAGCAGCTGATTTTATCAAGGAAGATCATCTAAAGGTGCAAGCCCAAAAAGATGAACTATAGTTTTTTAAGCAATGATTAAAGTTTAGTTTATAATGAGAGCTTAATTACTCAATGCTAGTCAATCCATAAGAGCACGCTTGAAATCGGTGTTTGTCGTTGCAGAAATGTTTATGAAATGTACAAGTCAAAGTATTAAAAACAAACGCCCATTTTTATTTTACCGTTTTAATTGTTTTTACAGATCCTATAAAACCTAATTTATTATTCGATATATACAACATAAATTAAATATATATAATTAACATATTATTTACTCAAAAGTTTTCTATTAACATCTGCATCATTCGCATCATTCACTTCATCTTGCGATGATTCAGAAGACGTGTCTGTTATCGTAGCACTATTTTCATTCCTAAAAGTTGCCTCAGTTCTAAGGTCACCTATTCTGTACCTCTTCTTTCGCTTTATCTGCTGATCGATTCTCTGGCAGATGTCCACCATACTGTCCCTCATCTCTAACGGCAGGTTATGCACGATTACTTCTCTCAACAAATTGTCCGTTACCTCTCGGCTTATATTTGAGGGTTTCCGTAAATGGTCCTTTGGTTTATTCTCATTTGGTTTAAAAGCCCAAACCTCTTTTAGTTCTCCTGTTTTATACTTAGAGTAACACCATAGTGAAGTATGTAAGCAGCAGACAATTGAGAGCAGCAGGCCACACAGGGCTATTATGTAGCCAATTATCGAAAATATGGCCTTTAAGCAACATGTTTTGTATTCCGTCGTATCGGTTGTGACCATAGTAGGAGCTAGTGTTCCGAACATCATATCCTTTAACATGTGAACATTTTGTGAAATTGTCGAGCAGTTTGACTTCAACAATACCTTCACCTCGTTTACAGACTTTGTCGACTCGGTAACGACACCGAGACCTGTGTTTATTACGTATATATCACCTAATGTAATGGGACGATCTAGATCTCTGCAAATGTTATTTTTGGGGACATAAACTATATCAGGGAGTTCTTTTGCAGCGCTCGTGTCGCATACTGGAGCACTCACACATTTGCCTCGTCTACCCTCAAAGTAAGGTCTCCTGCCGGAGTACTTCAGATCGCAATTGACCGCTTCGCACTCATGTAGCGCATCCTCGTCTAGAGAATCACAATCACTGCCTTTCACATCGGTGTATGCTTTAAGGTAGCTCGTATACTTCTTATTCGCAATCTGTGTGTCAAAAGGTATATTGATAGAAAATTTTCTGGTACGCCTTGCATTACGACATTTGTATTCGACACCAAAATCGCAGTATCCTATTTGATCGTACTGGTACAAAGAAGGATACACATAAATTAAAGTTTCTCTGCTTTGAGGTTTAATGTATTGTTCGTTTTCACCATAAATAGTATCTACGCTACAATCTTTAAAGTCTTCATCGGATAAACAACACATTGTTGGCCGCGAAGTCACTTTGCATGTGCTCTGATGATTGCCGTTTTCAAGGTCGATATAAAATTGTATTCCCACCGATCCTTTTTCTAAAGGATATATGCCGCGGTCTAACACAGTGATAACGGCTAGAACTTTGTGTATTACAGAATCAAATACAATTAAATACATGCACGCGAATAGATGTACAAACATTTCTCGTCTGACATTTTTAATTTGACAAAACATTACATAGCAATTCATAGGTTACTGAGAGCTAAAAAGGACTTATACAGAAAATTCAACTACGGAGGATTAATGATAATTTTTCTGGAGCTATTATTTTGTAAATCTGGGAAATACATACGAATCCCCATTAGTAGGACAATGAGTCTTTGTTAATATAAAATATAAATTAATCATCTGCGTCCCGTGACTGCGTTACATTCGCGGAAGGAGAAATTAATGACAACATGACAGTGCTATTGTGCTCTCGTGTATTATGTTTGCTTTATCAGTTTTCGGCAACATTTGTTTACCTTTATAAGGACAACCAGTGGTTTCACCCCCGTCCTATGCAGACGTGTAATGTAGCGTGGGGGGTAAATGCCCCAGGCGGCACGTTTTAGGTGGTGGCAAAATTTCACCTAAAAATCATCATTAAAAATCGCCTTCTTTGTTTAATTGTTGAGGTATCTAATTTTTAGTTAGTGCATTAGTGCAAATAAACCAACCCACTTAAGCTTTATAACATTAAGTATAGAATATAGTACAGTGGCGAAGGGTGGTTTAATGAAATAGGGAAGCCGCAGCAAAAAAAAAATGGGGGGCGAGTACTCAGGGATGGGGGGGAGAGGTAATGGAGGTAATTTCTCAGTCCACCTTTTAGCACTGACTGAGAGACTGATAGTTTGAACATGTTTTCTCGAGGAATTCAGCGGATTATTAATATCTTTAAAACTTTATTATCTTTAGTTAGGTATATTAACTACTAGAATCTGAGAAAAGTTGGCACTAGAAACAATAGGTACATTTTAAGTATTTAATTTACAACGGCCTGTTAGCCATTGATATTTATCGTAGGTATATGTTTCATAAATCCGTCAGGACGTTAGTAATTTTAATATTGACGTAATATTGGTAGGTAATTCACCCGAGCGGCGTGCCCGAGTTTTATAACACGTTTTTATTCTCAAAACTTAACCTTGAAAAACAAGTTCCTTCCTAAAGTAAATAATCTGTGGAAAACAGTCTAATGGCTGATTTACATTGAGTCAGTAACTGACGTCAGTCCACTGACAAGTCAGTGCTGACCCGGCACTGCCATCGTGTAAATTGATTTGAAGTCAGTACAGTACTACTGACGAAACACTGACACTACACTGACTTCGTGTAAATAGCACGCGTCAGTTTTCGGCGCCTACACTGACGTCAGTAACTGACTCAATGTAAATCAGCCTTAATGCGATTAATGCTATCCTAGTTAAGTTTTATAAGTGTGTACATTAAAAAAATGAACCCTGATGCAAACTGTCTACGTATCAAAATTACTCATTTCAACGTAGGTCTCTCTATTTTCACTACACACACTGTACTAAGTACTTGTACTGAGTTCCAGGACACAGTGCGATCGCGGGGATTAGTAGGGAGTAATGATACTTCCAACTACTTAATCAAATTCATATACTCGGTGAATACGAAAAATTATAAATTCCCAACTAGGGTCATTAAATCGCGGAGAATCTTAACACCGCGATTCAGGATTTGCATAAAAATGCACAACGCCATCTATGTTGACATAATGTAACTAAAACACTTAAACTAACATAAAATATTGTACACACACGAACTATGTTATTTCCAAATGATACACACACTAATAAATTCAATTAAGTAATACAAAGAACAAATTGTTAATGGTATTATCTAAAACAAAATAAGAACAATGAGAGTGAATTTGTCTGATTTGTTTGTTTACATAATATATTTGAAAGCTCTAAGCGCTGTCACTCGCGCAGACAGATATAGCTACTCTACTCTTGACGCGTTCTTTCTCGTTCACTCGCGAGTTTTGATTGGTGGAACCCGCTCCGTGAGCCGGCTTACCGCTCGCCCTTATTTTGCGAACATCGCGCGGCGCGGCGTGGATGACGTCACGCAAGCGTAGTTTTGTATGGAGGAGCAAGCCGCGGCTTGTTTTGTAGGAGCAAAATGTTTCAAGTAATTTATAGACTTTTTTTTACGGTGGTAGGCGTTTTGTTATACCTACATATTTAAATTGTGTGGTTTAAATGATTATATTAATTATACCTATACCTATATTATAACTTATACCTATGCTTCTTTCTTGAAATTCGAAAGGGAAGCCGATGGGAATCGGCTTATAAGGACGCCTCGCCACTGATATAGTATCCACACTGGCTAAAATGAGCCTCTAAAATGATCTTCAAAAGCTCTACAAACATTTTTCAAATTATTAGGCTGAACCGAAAGCATAACGATTCTCTTATGTATTTGAAACTACCTGATCCGGAATTGAAACCACAAGGGGAGTCGGGGTATAAGCCAGTAACGTGTAAACATTGGAAGTTCCCACATAACATACAGTTTGGTGAAGCGTTTGATCTGTTTGACGAATATATTGAAGTGCGGTACCCCACCACCCAGGTTGCACGGTAAGGGGTAGCAGGGTAAACCGATAATTACTAACTTGATGAAGCAGGGAACTATTTATAATTACATTTTGAATTTGAAATTATTACGTTAGTGGGTATACTGTTCTCGTAATTAATATAGGTTAGTTGCAGGTGTTGATACTTATAGAACAATTTCGGTAATATAAATGGGGGCATTGAACTTTTCCTAAGTAAGCAAAGCGATCGAAGTATAAATAATCATATTATTAAGCATAGTTGAAATAAAATAGGTTCATCAAAACTAACATCTTTAGAATGAAATCCAATCAAGATATTGAGTTCCCGTGCGTCCTCGCCGGCATCTCGTGCACAAATGAGATTCGTGCGACCGTGGCGCCGACGGAGGCGACCGCAAACCTGATTTCCCGCGCTCCCGCCCGATAATTATAGGAAATTGGCGGGAACGCCGCAGACTGCCTCCCACCGCATGTAATTATGACAGATTAAATTTCATTAACACGAGATTTTATGAGGGTACGACAATATTGTAAAGCTTTATGTGTTCGCTCAACAATGTCTGGACTACACGTATTTGTGTGGAACTAATTGAAATGTTTTTTGCTCGAATTTTCCACGAAACGCGCTCATAGAATTTCATTGTAATTGAAATAATTATATCAGGCCCTGTTATCTATTGAAATGGCTCATACAAAAATATTTTTGTTCAATGTTCGCCCACGCCGTATTTTCCCTTGTTACATTTATAATTAATATTGAGAGCACTTTTGTGATTATTTTTATCGAGAATTGAGGATGAAAAACTCATTTCTCTTAAGCCAACCATTCAAAAAAATTAAAACTCGTCATCAATAGACGGCGTCCAATTTTCCGATGAAATGCTGAAAGTGAAAACAAAGCGTGAAACTTGGGCGTTAAGCTAAAGTAACAATAATTTCAAACGGACGAGAATTTAAACTTTTTAATTACGGATTCGGTGTTGCTTTGAACAACACTTTTCTCTACTTATTAAACTGAAGACTTGACTTTGCACTAAATGGTATAACAAATGCCTTTTGTTTACGTTAAGAAGAAATTATTTGTTACTGAGTACGGTTTAATTAGTTCAAATTACGACAGACTGGTTTCATTTTGACTTTCAACTCTTGTTCCTGTTTTGATTCAACCTTTCGTCGGGAATACCTCAATGTAATTTATTCTATTATAAAGCTGAAGAGTTTGATTGTTTATTTGTGTTATTGTTGTTATATCTGAGGTAAATGTTTATGAACTTTTGTGATAAATATGGAAAAAGGTTGAATAATAGGTACTAAAACTACTTAAAAAATTATGGCTTCAAATTTTTAACAACCAAAAACAATGTCAACAACTCAAATGTCGTTTTCAAATCTCTAAGAAATTCAAGAAATTATATTTTCGTTCCCTTTTGGATAGTAACACTTAAAGAATGATACAATTGCCGAAAAAACATCGCGATCCTAAAGAAGTTCAAGGTCTTTGCCAGTGAGTATTTGTTCTTCATATTGTATTATAAAAGCGTCGCCTACAAAACAGTCATCTGCCTAGCTTTTTACAAAGTATGTTATGGTCGGTTTCCAGTCTTGCCAGACGCAGATGAATACTAGAGTTTTACAGGAGCGACTGTCTACCTGACTGTCCCAATTACCCGAGCAACCTTTGGTAGGATAGGGCACTTTTAAAGACAAAAATGTTTTTTGGTACCTTGCTGTCCCAACTGATGAAACTATGATAAAAGCCACTTGCATCAAGTTCTCCTGTAGGCTAAAACCTTACCGTAAAACCAGATGCCGTCCAGTATGCAAGAGTCGGAGACGCGAGTGGAAGGGCGAGGTGCAGAACACGTCAGCTGAGCTGCTGCTGGAGAGGAAACCGCTCCCCTTATGCTTTAAGAGATGGCCCACGGTAATTGTATTTGCAAGAATACTTCTTTACTAGCGCTCCCTATTAATACACTAGGACTATTGAGCTGCTTTTGATTGGCCTAGCATACAACTCTTGTGTATCTTTAAAGATGTTGAAATCTCTCTCTATCTTATATTTAGGGGTATAGGTTTTAGGACCGATACACTAGCCTTTTGCAAACACATTTAAAATGCCGATTACTGCTGAGGTCCTACTTTCTCAAGTTAACCAATAAACCCCTTGCCTCTCTAGATGTACGTCTCCATTAAGATTCACCTATTTCCATATACCTTCCAGAAAGTATACCCAAACAGTCCCTGCCCGCTCCTGGGTCGCACGCGGCGCATCACGGTGAACGACCGCTATGCCATCCACAAGCCCCACGTGGTGAGGATCTGCCAGGCTCCCATAGACGACTCCGTGGACACTCCATACTTGAGATATGCACAAATGGCTAAAGCTATGGGTAAGAGATTTGTGACGATGTTTGAGGGGTTTCAGACTTTAGAGACCCTATTTACTGGATTAACGTTCGGTTTAGTCAAAGCTGTCTTATTTTTTTGGATTTTCCAATTTGTTGGATTGCGATAACGAGTACCTACTTTATTCATGCGGCATTTCCAAATGTATGTAATAAATTCAAATGGTTCTAACTCACACTAAACTAAATGTAACGTATACGAACTTAGACCCAGACTTTCTCGTTCAGGGATATTCTATCAATTGTTTAAAAACTCCGCTCAGCTTAGCTTTGGCGGAGTCTGTGCCTTATACCGTCAATAATGGTGATATTTTATAAATTACTGGCTGCAAGCGGGTTCACTCGCATCCCGTTTGAACTTCTGCACAAACCCGGATAAAAAGTACCTAGCCTATAGCCTTCCTCGTGCTAACATTTCTCTTTGTTACCAGGAGCCTGGGGTGCAGTCCACGCATGCTGTGCATTCTGCGAATGCGGTGCTTGTTGTCCATGCGGTATCCGCGAGTACGTGCTGCACGACGCTGAGCGCGAGGCTCGCCGCCACTCCGAGATGCGCGCCTTCGATGCCCGCGTCAAGACCGACCATCAGATCATGCGCATTATGTACGACAAAATCTGATCAATCACCAGACTGCTTACGAGTTTTGTAAGACTCGAGTCACTCCGGCCGGCAGCGACGCGGCGAGCACTTTCAGTGTGAAATAATTTTGAAGTTTAACTCCATACTTTTAAAAAACCAGTACCTATCGCCTAAGCTTGAAAAGGTCGCGCGGCCGCTCGCGGGACGCTACCATTCCGGTGTGACTGGGGCCTAAGATAACGTTCTCGATACGTAATTATAACTCGGCTAAAACAAAGAGTCGTTTCCTACATGACTTGATTTGAATAATAATCAATCATGCCGGATTATAACGTTTACTCATTCTAGAATGAGCGCGTTTATAATACCTACGACTTATATAAGAGCCGATTACAGCTTCTTAAAATAAATAGCTCTAAAATGAATGGTACGTAATTAAGTTGTTTGATAATTTACGTATCGAAAAAGTTAACTTGCAAAACTCACACTAGGCACTCTGGGTGCTATTCGCGTGAACGTTGACTTTAGTCAGCGGCGTTAATCTCCTGGTCTGGAACTGACCAGGCTTCTTACGAGTCAAAAAGAGGATGTAAATCTTCAAAAAGGAATCAGTATTAAATTATTTATGAACAAGCTTTGTATATTTTGAATTATAACAATGCTTCCAACTAACTAGTCTTTTCTTATTTCTTTTGAATATTTGTTACATAAATAGTGATACATTATTTTGTCAAAAATCCCGTTATAAGAGGACCAAGATATACCTTGGTCGGTTACCATCCAATCTTGTAAGTCTATGTATTTCTCATAGCATTTTCTCAGAGATAAAATGAAATATACTTAGGGCTTAAAAGCAAGCATACACTCAACGTTCCTAACTCTATCTCGTTTATTTCTAGAAAAGAAGTTATGTCTAGTGTCTTTGGCATCTCATCACTACATGCATCGTCTTAAAATGATTTCCCTCCTAACCAATAATGCTTTAAACTTCCTTGAGGAAACTTAGAATTAATTATAACGAACAAGATACACGTGTTATATTAATGAAAATTCAACTAAAGAGTCTTCATAGTTAATTATTGTATGTTGAAGCGCCTTAATATAAATTACATGAGGTGCTCCCAATCACACTGCTGTGATACTTAATGCTCTACAGATTTATGTAGGCGATTTCAAATGATTCTTTAAATAAAATGTAAAAGATATAGAGTAGGTGCTTGCTGCTCTAATTATTTTAGCTTTACTGATATTTTTAATGTAATTTCAATATGCTTACCGACATCATGACTATCTTACCCTACCAAACGATATTTTTATCAGACAGATTGTCGGTAGCCCTTATCTCGAGTACCTATTAAACTAATCCATTATAAGCTCCGTAACTATCTACAAAAATAGAAGAATAAATAAGTAAAAATATATTTAAAAAAATAAAATACCTACAAAAACAAATTGTATATGATTTCATGTAAAATAGTGGTTCATTTCGCCTGACCCGAAAGGGGCTTTCACACAACCTGGAAATATAGAATGGAATATAAATAAATATGTATGTACTATTCACTTTTTAACCGACTTCATAAAAAAGGGCGAAGTTCTTAATTCCTAGAGCATGGTTTTATCTATATAAAATTGGGGTATGTATGGGCAGGACGATGATGAATGAAAACGCTTGAAATAAGTAGGTACGAATGGTTTGAGAAATTACAGTTACCTCAAGTAATGGCATTATTTGGTGACTTTTACCTTTTTTCTTAGTTTTCTTCATCGAGTGAATAGCTGGTAAGTTGTTTCTGTCTGTGCCTGTGTCTAGATGAGGAGGGCTACTCGATAAATTTATCAAGTGTCGTTCTGGTTTCGGAGACTAAAACAAACATATGGAAATTATATTATTCTATTTCTACTGAAATAATAAATGCGAAATTTTGTATGTTACTTCGACTAACGTCTGATCGGATTTTGATGAAAATTCACAATAACCTAGTTTACACGTCAGAATAATGGGTAACATTTTAGCCGGGCCTGGGAAGTAGTCTTAATATCGTAATTCCTACTAAAATTATAAATGTGAAAGTTTGTGAGAATGTATGGATGTATGCTTATTATTCTTTGGTTGTTTGGTTTGGACCCATTTGGTTGAAACTTGGTATGTAGATATTGATACCCTGGATTAACACATAGGCTACTTTTATCAACACACTACGCGGACGAAGCTGCGGGTGGAAGCTAGTATTATATAATTTACTAACTGGATGCTTCCGTTCATGGTCGGTTTTGTTCTTCGCCAGCTCCCAGTACTGATGGCAGCGTGCCTGTATCTCTGGAGTGTCTTCTCTGCCAGGAGCGAAGTCTATGACCAGGTGCTGTGCCCTCATGGGCTCCCCACTTGACTTCGCCTTGTCTAAAGCATCCTGCTTTCGTTTTATTGCTTGCGCCTGGAGTGAATAGCTTTTGATTAGTTTGTGAAAAGGATACCTTTGGCAACTCATAAAAATTGTCACTGGTATCACTAAATGTTTGTTAAAGAACAAAACTAGTTTTGCTTTAAAAGGTTCCGCAATAGTTTCGTATTACTAGCCTATCAATATTAGCAACAGCTTTTTGTAACAGCATAAGATATATCATAGCAATAGGCTAAAAAGCTAAAAACATGCATAAGTTGCAAAGCAGAAACAACAGTGTACTTCAAAAATCTGCATAGACTTCTTCAAATCGACGGACGAGGCGGGAGACAGAGGCTCGCCAACCACGCACTGGCAGCATATCATGGACAGCAGGAACGTGAGGATATCTGACACAATCTGGACATACTTCCAGAGCCTCACAAACCGGTGGACCACAGGGTGGAACGAGTAACAGCTAACCGTGAACATTTGAGCAGCATTTGGAAATAAGCACCCAAGAAATTTTGACTTCGATCAAGCACAAAAGACTTTCAGGTTTCTGGTTATTTTGATAAAATATTTTGTTGTTAAAACCAAAACCGCATGTAATCGGTCGATTGACGTCAAAAACTTTGTGATGCGATTTCAGTGTCAAAAATTCGTTGTCTATGAATAACCATTCACGAAGTAGTTCCGAGAGAAGAGTTTGGTTATGCGGATTTTGTAAATAGTTTTTCTAACATTTTCAAGTCTCTATGCAGATTGCAGAAGTACACATTAAAGTGGTTGTTGGATTGAAGGTTTGAAGAAGGTGTTGACCGAAATGGTTGGTCCACACTGGGAGAGCCCGTACATGGTGGCAATAGGCTGTGCTGATGCTGATGATGAACATTCATTTAATATTTAACGCATCTACATTAAAATAAAACAAACTTTTCCTAGCATACGTCAAATAAAGTATAATAATTAAACTATGATAATTAACAAAAATACGTGCTCTAAGACTAAGTACAAGTAACTATAAATAATTCAAAATTAGTCAGGTACATGTGTCCTCTGGATGGTGCAGTGCTGCAGAGCTGGTGCTTGGCCTGGGGGTTCCATCGACCTGAAGAGTGGGAGGCGGGGTTTGTATTATCTTATTGATAAAATTGCTAATGCTAATAAAATTGTTGATAAAACAGCTGTACATGTGACAGCAAGGGGCTTCTTTAGGACTGTTCTTTAGGACGCTGGGTACTTCTGGTATTATTTGAAGCAAGAACAAGTCTCATCCACCGAGCCTTTTTCCAACTATGTTGGGGTCGGCTTCCAGTCTAACCGGATGCAGCTGAGTACCAGTGCTTTACAAGCGACTGCCTATCTGACCTCCTCAACCCAGTTACCCGGGCAACCCGATACCCCTTGGTTAAACTGGTGTCAGACTTACTGGCTTCTGACTACCCGTAACGACTGCCAAGGATGTTCAATGACAGCCGGGACCTACAGTTTAACGTGCCATCCGAAACACAGTCATTGGTGTCTAAGATATACTTAGAAAGTACATACAAACTTAGAAAAGTTGCATTGGTACTTGCCTGACCTGGAATGGAACCCGCGCCCTCATCGAACTCGAGAAGCTGGTTCTTTGCCCACTAGGCCACCACGACACCACGACGAAGCAAGAACAAGTCTATTGGGAACAATTGGTGAGGAAAGTTCTTTTTATAATTTTAGATCTAAATATATAAAACTCAAAGGTGACTGACTGACTGACTGACTGACTGACATAGTGATCTATCAACGCACAGCTGAAACCACTGGACGGATCGGGCTGAAATTTGGCATGCAGGTAGATGTTATGACGTAGGCATCCGCTAAGAAAGGATTTTGATCAATTCTACCCCCAAGGGGATAAAATAGGGGATGAAAGTTTGTATGAAACTTTGTCAATTTTAAACCAATCGGACTGAGACTTTGCATGCATAAAGCTACTATGGCGTAGGCAACCCTTAAGAAAGGATTTTGATAAATTCCATCCCTAAGGGGATAAAATAGGGGATGAAAGTTTGTATACTTCTTAACGCGAGCGAAGCCGCGGGCAAAAGCTAGTCATTCATATAATTAGACAATTTTCTCAAAATGAAGTATAAAATTGTTACTATAATAAAAAAATATGAAAATGCCTCACTTGGGGTGCTTAGCGTCCCATTCGTTCATTTTTCTGTTCAACACCCTTATTGGAGATACTGTGGTCTCTTGTTTGAATTTCTCAGAGGAATGTACGGGACAGGACGAAATGGAACTCTTACAAGTGCATACTGAAATATGGAGTTGAAATTGTTAAGATTTTATCGATTCCAGGTTTTAAGGTATAGTGTGAGCAAGTTACCTATTTTCTTCTTGTCTTTCTTCTTCGGTCGTGTTACCTGACCTTCTTTGTACTCCCTAGAGCCCAACGAGCAGTTAGTCATCGGCATCTTGGCGTCAAATAAAGTGTCTATAAATTCTGGAAGAAGTTACGAAATAATATTAGGTCATTTTTAGATAGTATTGAAAGTAATAATAATTTATTTATAGTGCCCTTCGAATTGGCTTATCCTGATGGATTCTAGTATCGTCTCTATTGCTGAGGGACTAAATATAGCAGTATCATACATACTATCATACTAGTACGTATCACTATCTTACACACTATAGGTAGGTATCATACTAGTCATGAAAATGTAAATATGTTGTAATTTACTTCTTTCTTCAGCATACACGAGCATATCAACAGCAGTCTTGTGGATCTCGCTGTCAGCAGTAATGGTTGACCGTGATTCGAAGGTGGGAGTTTCACTCACGATGCTTGTACTGGATTCATCTCTGTACACGAACTCCTGAACAGGTAAGCGGATGTCAAGGATTGCACAGGTAGTGATTAGCTTGAGCTTGGTAAACGGTAACTTAACTTCTAAATTTACACAAGGGAATAGCCCTTTACTATCAGAAGACATGATTAATATTTAGCAATATACGGAGGATGAGGAGGAATCTGCTTTGAGTGAAATACACCAAAAATAATACCTAATAACAGTTCGGAACTCGATGATCGATTAGTCAAAAATAATAGAAAAACTTACTGGCTGCACCTTCAGATTCTGTATATCAGGGTTATTGTTAATAAACGTCCAAAAGGAGCAAACTTTTTTCTGCAAAAAGTCGGTGTCGTCATCATTGGGCGTAAAGTCTACTATGACGTGCTGAGCCACCAGCGGTTCCCCGCAGGACCCATCATCGAATACGCTGTAGTTCTCAGCGGACTTGGGGTTGCTGGTCCCATCCACCGAGGTGATCGGACTCTTGCTCTCACTGCACCGAAATAACCCGGACTGATTATCATCAGAAATCATTATATAAAATATCTATGTAAAATTATAAACAAGCGTGTTTGAAAAGAGTTCGAGCTTGAGTGACACAAGTGAGTGACAGTTGGTGCCAAGTTTTTTTTGTTAGCGAACCTGTAATTTTTCAAAAAGATCGAATATTTTTAGATTTTATTCGAATGGATAATATCGAGAGTAGAATGATAACCAAAGGAACGCAATGCATTAATAAACGGCTACCAACTCTTCTTATGAAAAATATATAACTTTAGAAGATTTCCAACGTAATCACCATAATTATTATCAAATGCACTGCATGGTCTGGAACTTATGAACAAATGAGAAATAAAACAATAAGTATTTAAACAGTTTTATTAAAATAAATAAACAATAATAATTAATTGATTAATTTAAAGTAAAAGCTAAGACTATAAATAATTAATATTAAAATAAAACTAAGTATAAGTAATAATAACTAACTTTAAGTAATATAGTGATTGTTATGATTAAACTGTGTAACTTAAGAAAGTTATGGGAAGACTTGGGGCTGTATCACGCAGTGGTGCAGCAAAGGGGGCTGACCTGGCGGCTCCATCGACCTTTAGAATAAAAAATATATTAGAAATGGTTTTAATGCATAAAGGATCCTATAACTACATAGATATAATCATCATTTTGTTTGTTTGCACGTTTATGGTAAAACGACTGATCCATCGCTAGTCTTCCACGGTTTTGCCTGCATCTTGCAGAGACTAGTATAATTACAAAATCTCGACGGACAGGGTGCAACGATAGCAAACTCATCGTACTTCAAATCATCTTTAGACTATGCTGTCCTCATATTTCCGAATCTGCTACTCCTAAGGCAAGACTGACTTACTTAGGATGTTTAGCGTCCCATTCTGTTAAAGTATTGCATAGTAACTGCACTTCTGACAGTGACTTCTGTCCTGATCCTGAATGGTAAAAAAAATTGTTAGAGTTCAGTCTGACTCAAAAAGTCGTGGTGAACTAGCTGGTAGGCAAAAAACAAACAAAACCTCTCAAGCATGAGGGCGCGGGTTCGATTCCAAGTCAGGCAAGTACCAATGCAACTTTTCTGAGTTTGAATGTACTTTCTAGTATATTTTAGACTCCAATGACTGTGTTTCGGCAATGACTGTGTGATGACACTTTAAACTGTAGGTCCCGGCTGTCATAAAACATCCTTGGCAGTCGTTACGGGTAGTCAGAAGCCAGTAAGTCTGACAAAAGTCTAACCAAGGTTATTGGGTTACCCGGGTAACGGAGGTCAGTTTTTAAGGTGATCCTAATTTAAACAGCAATAATTTATTTAGAATTAATAATTTCAACTTACGACTTTTTCTTCTTGTTCCATTATTTTGAGCATGAGGTTCATTTTCCTTGTACTCTCTTGAGCCGCAAGAGCAAAAAGAATGCTTCATCTTAGTTGCAATCGTGCGAGCTATGATCCCTGTAGGAATTAACATATTTAGCCTAACAATTAAGACCCTTTTTACTATTTAAAGCTTACGTATTAGTTTGAAAGCTTATATTATTTTGAATCATTTTCTTTGCAGCATATATCAAGTAATACCTTTTTTGTCAATCATTTCGAGATTGGAAAGAGCACTTTTATCCGTATCTAGAACATTTTCGTCGTATCTACTACATACTGACTCTCGCGGCACCTCTTCAGCTTCCACGGTTGTGGACGACCTTGAATATGAGATCTTCTCCTAAAATTAGTTTAGCTATTTAGTTAGGGGACACAAGTAAATATGTGCCTTAAACGAAGCTTTGACACGGTTAAAAAACCTTGTAAACGCAGATCCATTCTTTCGTCGTAAGAAAATGTGTAAAATCAAGGAAAAAACCCTAATAATAAAAAGTTAGGTATTAAAACCCTCTTAAAGATCAACTTTACAAGGGGTATCGGGTTGCCCGGGTAACCGGGTTGAGGAGGTCAGATAGGCAGTCGCTTCTTGTAAAGCACTGGTACTCAGCTGAATCCGGTTAGACTGGAAGCCGACCCCAACATGATTGGGAAAAGGCTCGGAGGATGATGAAAGATCAACTTTTCATCATACCGGTTTGACTTTCAAATTCTTAATATTGGGATTTTCTGTGATAAATTTCCAAAAATCTGAGATCTTCTGCTCCACGATTACGTTGTCTACTTCATCGTCAGGGGTAAAGTCCAGTTGGATGTGCTGGGCCAGCAGTGGCTCTCCACAAGCACCGTCCCCGAAGCTACTGAACTGCTCTACCGATCTAGGATTACTTGTTTTATCACTAGACCAAGAATCAAAATCGTCACTATGACTTATGCTATAGGAACAAAGTGATATCGAGGACCACGACATTATTATTGATTCTGGTTAAAATACTTCAAATATCTTGTTATAAACTCTTTGTAGCTGAGTAGCTTTGATGGCTTTTTGATTGATTTTATTCTAATGTCAAGTTCCTTTCAATATGCCAGAAAATAATACATTCAGAGAGTTCGAGTGAAAATTCCAGTAATCCTCTTTATTTCCTCTTTTTTTAATGCACTGTATTTTATTTTTTGTCTGGTAGAAAGAAAAAAAACAAAAACTTCTTTTGAACGGAAATAATTAGAAGAAAATCTTTTATTGCATTTACGAATTAAGTTAATCTTTAGAAACGTACAACAACATTATTCGTCATACAGGAATGTAAAAAGGTTTACATGAAAACAAAGAAAAGTCATAGAATGACCCATTGGGTACTTTATGGAATGACCAGAGGGCACTCCAGAGGGCTGTGACTGGCAGTGACTAGAATTTGATAGTGTCAAAAACACAAAGTTGAATAATTTCAAATTATCGACGAATCACTTACCATTAACCAAAAATTGAATATCTACAATTGATAATGGCCAGTTTAATAATGTCCAGTGAAAATACATATACAAACACAGAAACTGATTATACACATCCAAGCTCAGAACTTGAAACTATACATGTAAACACGGAAGTTGAGAATACTCATCCAAACACAGAATCTGAAAATACCGAAAAGACTGACAGCCCTCGTGAAACACATAACCTTCATAAAACTGAAACGGTCGCAGGGAATAAATCCCATGCTTCATCTTCAACAGACAAAAAAACCGAATTTTCCAAACCCAGCTTCCAATTTCTGCGCACACAAATTGATACTGACAGTGATAATATTAAAGCAGAATACGATAGAGATTATAGAGATGTTTCAGGCGTGAACATAAGAGATTGTGGAGAACCTTTGAGACCACAGGTTTTGCGAATCGATTTCAATCCAGGAGTTGATGATGATGATTTCATGCAGAAAAAATGTGTTGACTTCTGGAAGTTCATCAATGATCACCCAGAGTTGAGTTCGTTGAAAGTAAAGGCTAACAGGGAGAGTGTCGCGGTATGTAAAGCGTGGCAAATTAATATACATAGATTATTCCAAACAAAGCATAATAAGAATGCTAGTTCAGTACTTTATAGCACATAATTACGTATAATAATTTACAAACTTGATGAAACTATGAATCCGCTGTATTAAATTAGTGGCTCCTTCAAGTAAAGGTTTCTTCTATCCTTCGTTTTCATGCCATATTAGTTGTTGTCGGCTTTATTTCATGGAAAAATGTTTTTTTATGTAAATACCTGTTTCAGAAGGAATCCTCAACCAATATGACATCTTCTGAGACCGCCTCCTCTACGGCCTCGTCCGGATCGAGTGGAGGATACGGGTTGACACCAATCACTATGATGTCTCTTGATTGGCTGAAGAACGGTAGGCACTATTTTCTGAAGTTTGGATTTCTAGTTTTATAAGTCTTAAATGAGTTTCAATTCCTTATAAGACTGACCCAGTGGTCTCGTGGTTGTAAAAGCTACTAACATCCTCGGTCCTGACCATGGAGGCAACAGAAATGTCATAAGGAACACTCTCATCGTCATCATGCGGGTGTTCCTGGGACGAGAAACGTTACTGGCTCCGCCCTCGTACATCGTCTTTTTAACCCATCCATTTATTAAAAACCAAATCACCAATCAATCATTACCAATCTCTGTCTTCATCAATCTTATCAGGTGCTAAAGGAGCCCGTATGCTTCGCTATAACAAGGTGCCTCATCATCATCCTCCGAGCCTTTTTCTCAACTATGTTGGGGTCAGCTTCCAGTCTAACCGTATTTAGCTAAGTACCAGCGCTTTACACGGAGCGACTGCCCTATCTGACCTCCTTAACCCAGGTACCCGGACAACCCAATACCCTGATTGGTTAGACTGGTGGGGATGGCTAGACTGGTGTCAGACTTACTGGCTTCTGACTACGACCGAAACGATTATAACAAGGTGCCTGACATATCTGTATTAAGGCATCTTAGCTCACCTTTCCCTTCTCCTGTCTTCTTGTCTCCCTGGTCTCCTTAGTCCTGAAAGCTGTAAGGTGGCAGCTTGTTAGGGGGTCATCTCAAACAAAGTTTCTTGCATTTTGGCAGGAGAGCTGATGAACCACGCATTGGCTACGAAGGCAGTCATAAAACCATGCGAGCTTGTAACAAAATACGATGAGTATAGCCAAAATAAACCGGACGATTGGCCTCCAGGAAAAAAACCAGGTTACATTATGTTTACACTTTTATATATGTTTAAAATGTTCCAATGCATACCCGATAAGGAATAACTTTATGGCAAATCTATAATATTTAAAGCTCGGTTAGTCTCAGACTGGACCGATTTATTGGGTAAGTAAACATACTCCGGGATTGCTACAACTATTCACTATTAATATCAGTTCTCACGGTATTGTTAATCCGAATACTGAATACTACTAGCGTTTGTAATCAAAACCCCGTTATGAAATTGTTACTGGATGTATGTTTGTTATTCAATCACGCATAAATGGCTGGACCGATTTGATTGAAATTTGGTATGTAGATAGGTGATACTCTGGATTAACATATAGGCTACTTTTTATCAACACACCACGCGGGCGAAGCTGCTGGCGGAAGCTAGTAATGAAATATTTTCAGCGGTTAAGAACCTTTACACGTACGTATGGTCAGTGTGAAAGTGAGTCTTTGTCTTATTTTGTTTTGCGGAACAGCCAAAACAGCCGATTGAGATCCTATACCGAAACCAGAATAGGCTTTTTCCGACAGTGAAACCTAGTGAAATCTAGTGCGAAAATGAAAACTGAAGTCGCTTGTTGAATCCAAAAATAACCAGAAAAGAAAAATCTTTAAGTTCAAACTACACACGAACAGAGAATGACCCAATTGGATACCATACATTGACGACATACATTCCCACCTATACAAAGCTTGCGAATCTGACTGAATTAATCCATTCATGTATGCAAAATCAATAAGAATCTTGACTCAACATGCATGCAACGTGACTCCACACATCTTCCACTTTCAGATCGTCAGAACTGCCCTCGATGGTTCAAAGTATTTTAGACTCTTGGTCATTGTAATAAGGTTTGTTATAGGTCGTGTTGACGTGCAAATGTAGGGCAGCTTTGGAATAGGTCTTTAGTGAACGGCAAGGGTTAATGGTGTTTAAAATATGCACGGCCCATCTTGGAGACTGCATGCTGCGTCCGGGCTAGTATTCATTATTTTATATTTTCGCTTTTTGATATTCAGTTTCCCTCAGACATTAATGGAATGTCACGAAAATGTAAATGTAAAGAAACAGGTCATCTTATTTCGGAAACTGCTTTCTTTGTTAAACCCCAGGGAACTGCAATATTTAACGTTATAATAGAACGTTATCAAATTGTTCATTATGTTCATAAAGTATTTATGCATTTGATACGTACATAAGATACATTTATTTTGATAACTACACGTTGCCTACTCCTGACGTAGTTTGTTGACATAGTCTTTCGTCAATAATTAGTGCATTATCTTTATCTGAAAACATAATTTAAATACTATTTATTTGATGTATGTATAATTTCATATCAAAGGTTAAAATACATTAAATGCATTAAATTGTAAAGATAAATTACATGTAGGTGTCGACTACCGGTCTTTATCGGAAACAGCTGACTACCACTATTTTAAATGGAGCGATTACCTATGTGGTCTCCTCAACCCAGTTACCCGTGCAACCTGATACTTCTTTGGTAAGACTTTAAATTGAAAAAATACCGGACAATACAGTAATGAATTTTAAGCAGTGCGCAAAAACACTGGTGGTTTCGAATCAATAACAGGTACAATCGGTTACAAAATCATGAAACGGTCATCAAATCGCTATCAATAACTATTTTTTTTATATAAGTACGTAAATAAACGTATCTATAAAACTTATTTAACTATAAGTTGACAAAGTTTGTCACTGAATAACATTCATTCCTGTATTCAGACGAGTTTTAAGAATTCGGTCATGAAAAGCTGTCCTTATCCAAGGTCTGTAGGTCCTGGTATTTCTTCGTCAATAGACACAGTGATGCAATGGTCGAGGCTCGGCCGGAGTGCTACCCTTGATTACCAGGAAACTGGAACACCGCACCATGGACGCTACAGCCAACTCCGTGCAATTAAACAAGCATTGTTCCACATACGATTGTATTATTGTGCTCGAGATTTGGAAAAACGACATCTACATTTTGAATGACTTTGTAATATATATTTATTGTAACTTAAAGGATAAATAAAGGCTATATCCTACTAATATTATAAAACTAATATTATAACACTGAAAGTTTGTGAGAACGTATGGATGTATGTTTGTTATTCTTTCACGCAAAATCGGTTGGACCGATTTGGTTGAAATTTGGTATGTCGATGATACTCTGGATTAACACATAGGCTAGGTACTTTTTATCAACGCACCACGCGGGCGAAGCCGCGAGCGGAAGCTAGTATATATATAAATTCGTTTATTGTTTTATTTTTTCATACGATTGGGTGGGAGATTGGTAACATAAAAGTGCGAATTTGAGACGGCCAGAGACAGGTCGGGTTCTTGTAACACCTTCCTAACAATATAATGCCAATTTATTTTAAAACTTGAAGACCTTTTCATAAGCGATTATCGCTACCCATATATACCCGCTTTGCGTTGTCAAAAAAGTTGGCGGAATTTAAAAAAGGAATGAACTTTCTATTTGTAGCTTTAAAGGTCGTTTTGCTTCGGGAACCCCGCAGGGACAGAGTCACGTTACAAGAATATTGTACAGCGTTCGTATGAGGTGCAATACTCCCAAAAAATAAAAAAGTTCAAAAGGTCAAAGAGTTGTTATTCGGGTTATTTATTTAAAGTCTTTATTTACAGTTGCAAGAGTGCATCGGGTCCCAAATTTGGTTCCCCGGTCCAGTTCCAAGAGTCGAGCACATTCATCCAACAAGATAAATCAGGATAAAAGCCTAAAACTCATGCTGGCTGAGATGAAGAGATGGGATTCACAACATCCAAAGTGAGATTACGTACCAGTATGGCTAGTTAAAGTTTTATGATTGTAGAAAACAGTTGCCATAGTACATTACAATTTTAAAGTGGGACTTGGGATACGGGCAAATATTATCTTTCACATTATAAAATCCATTATTGTATATTTGCAGATCCATGAAGCCCCCAAATAATCCTCCCGGATTTGCTCTAGAGAAACCTGAGCGCATTCTACTGCCGTACATGGCACCTAATGAAGATAAATATTGTGAAAAGTGCATTAATTAGTGTCTGTTTGCGATTAGTGGAAGAATAGAAGTTATTTTAAGTTTGAGTCTATTGAAGATATTCTATTGAATTCAGTTCTACATCACAGGTTGGAGTTTGATCTTACGGACTTATCCTCTTAGCTTATTTTTTGTTCTTGGTCATGTTTACTGCAGTTGAAAGGTTAAAAACACTTAAGTTTAAGTTACGTTAAGTTGTTGTTATGTTACTAAGCTGAAATTCGTATAATATAAGTTTGGTTTAATTCAATCATAATTTCTTTTAGCGTCTAGTGTTTTTAGCAATACCGTCCCTTTTTCACTAGTCTCTGCCTGAAACTAGATGACATTACGTTCCTTACTTCATTCGTCAAAGCTATCGGATATAATGGCTTGTTATTTTAATAATAAACTTTCTATCATGTGGCTGCCAGTTTTCTATCCTAGTTATATTAGTGCCAAGGTTTCTTCAAACGCTCTGTATGAATTTTAAAATGGAGTTGTCAGAGATACTGCTATTGAAGTAATAGTCGGTATCAACGACATAACGTGACTGAGCGCCAGATGTTCCGCCACCTGTTGTCTGACATCAGGTAGCCACGGGTTTTGAGACATAATATCCTTGGGTACTCACAAACACCTTGTTGATGATGTAGCTCTTTTGGTTGCCCAGCATTGGAGTACAAAACTTAGATCACTGTCTATTGACATGAAAGTAATTTACATCTCTACAAAAGTGTAATAAAATTTGCTTACATTTACAAATTCGAACGTTTTATTAAGTTGTAAGATAATTCATAGGTTATAAGGTAAGACATCATAATACATAATGAGACAGAACTTAACCCTTAATTTGAAAATGTATCTTTAAAGATACAACAACTTTAAAAAAATCTGTAACGTTAAATAATTGTATTTTTTTGAATTGATCGATTTAATTATAAAGTTTGACTCATGACATCACTAGGAAAAGTAAGTCTATTGCATTTTCAACAACTGGACATCCCTATTTACGTCAACCTGAAAAAATGACGGACACGAAGAGCAACAAAGCTGTAAGTTTTATTGATTTTTATTATTTTTTATATGTGATGATGCCAGGTTCTTACTATTTTATGTGTGTAACGTAATATACTAACGATTTAGCTGAAATTATGGCATAGAAATGTATTTATCGAGCCATGACACGTTGTCAAACCTCAATGTATCTTTAAAGATACTTTGCTCAAATGTCGACTATACGACATTGTATCTTAAAAGACACATTGCCAAAAGTTAACCTACTATCGCACGTTTAATTTCTCGTAATGTTTAAATTAAAAAAATATTAACTACACGCAAGTGAGACCCTACAGCATGTAAGGTTCCGTAGGATAAAATTAATTTTTATTTAGATTTTTTTGTTGCATAATTTTTGACATAATTTCATATAAACAGTTCAGTGTTCAGTTTGCTTGGGTTTGGTTTGGTTGCATGTGCAATTTTTTTGTTCGTAGGTATTATAACGAGCAAGATCCAAGCACATTCTAGCGTTGATTCCTGCAGGAAATGCACGATCGGACGACAGTGACACAACATACATTGAGGAAGATAACACATCTTTGCCAGTTTATGGAATACAACATGATTCTTATAGTAGTTCCTCAACACCTTCACTGGATTCGGATAAAATGTAATGTGAGATTATGTCTAACTAAACAACGATACTGTTTTTACGATTTTCATGTAAAAAAATAAATTTTCTTACCAATTAACTATTTTATTTTATAACCCCGATTTGGTTATGTATCCAAAAGGATACATTACTGAAAAACTATACCTTCCTCCGTATTTGGCAATGTGTAAAATAAGATACATATTATTTCAGCGCAATTACTGAAAAAAAAATTTTTTGAATATTTTTCTCTATTTCCTTATACCTCAAATAATTAGACTACAGTATTTTTTTAATAAAATTTGATAAAGATTATGCTTGCCAAATTAAGGGTTAAGAGTTGTGTGTTCAGCTGACTAGCAACGTGTGGCAATACTGTCCATTTAGGATATTTTTTTATTTGTAAATGATGGTTATATGATGATGAAGTGATAACGAAAAGATGATGAGGGACAGGAACTCGGTTATCTATTTCTCGTTTCGCTTTAGTTCTGTCTTCAAAACCTACCGACAATAATAGAGGGTTATTAATATCTTTCGGCTTTCCCAGATATTTCAGAGTATTGTAAAGGTGAGGGCTCAAATAGTTCTACTTTGGGTGACTTCTCGCAGACGAACTTGGCTTTCGTCTCAGAGTTGCCGTCGTCTAAAGTGCCAGCTCGAATAAAAGTTGCGTGATGCTGTTTGCCACTCATATTATCTGGCTGTCCGGGATCCCAGTCGTTAAACACATCTTCTAGTCTATCACCTGAAAGAGAACAGAACGTCAGATACTCGTATCTCAAGTTGTAAGTGTTAAAAGGATCCATTATAAGAATTACCGTTAAGCGTCACCCATGTACGCTGGTTGCCATAAGCTCGCATGCCGATATGGAATTGTTCCCATTTGTTAATCTTATCACTGGGAAGAACTGGGAACATGTCTTTGATGACGAGAGCCTCTTCTTTGTTGTTGATGACGACCAAGTGGCCCCCCTCAGCAGCGCATATCTCATACGCATGGTACCAAGTTTTCTTATCAAAGTGGACCTTGTAACAGCTGCCTGTGCGCTTGTTCAGGTGATATGCTGAAATTGAAAATAAATAAATTATTAAGATGCGATAAAGAGCAGCGAGGACTAATTTGCCTCTTATTTTGAATCAAAATATCTTTTTCACGAAGAGTTTAGTATGGTGAGTGCGTGTGAGCACTCATTCTTAGTCTAGAACACTGGCTTAGTTCTGATAGTGACAACAGATGCTTATGTGATGGAAGCTCCGCAGATATGCTGCAGAGCAATTGTTTAGCCACTTTCTTTGTACTAACCATCGTCGAAGGTGCCACATTCGTTCATAGTACTATTATCGAGCTTCCTATAGCATATGTAGGGAAGCGAGTCTTTGCATGAAGTGACATTCATGTAATGTGAAGGTCCATTGATGGCCATGGTCAGGCAGAGCCCTGATACATCTGGGTTAGTTTGTGGAGCCCAGTTTAGTTCCATGTCAGACATCGGCACCCCTGTAACAGAGAAATCAGTCTATAATAAGAACTATCTTGTTATCTAGGGTAAAGATGTGTGAACTGGAATTATGGTGAAGAAGAAGGAAAGTTTGTGAAATCAAAAAGGTTTCTCTACTTACCTTCTACTGAAACAAAGTCATCACCAGAGTGCGAGTTATGTGTTCCAAGGAAGACATGGCCGTGAACTCCGTTCTGAGCCATTGCTGAGCGAAGAGCGTGCACTAGACGCAAGTCTAGTGGAGACGCTAACACTGCACCTGATTCAAAAAGTCAATTGTTAATTTTACTGCATTTTATTATTCTTATGATCGATCGAGACGTGCGGTTGTTAATAACAATTATATCTCGTGAAACAATAATGCTATGATTTCTTATTTGATTGCTTTTTAGGTTAACTTCTGGTTTATTTTTAACAGGAAAAAGCAAATAATTTTACTCCGGGAGATAAACATTAATTCGCAATTTGTAAATACCCAACTACAATATGATAACGAGGTCACACAGATCAAATCTTACAGATTGCTCTTTACAACATACATACATTTATCTAAACCGAACACACCGAACGAATAAACGAACAAATGAATTTTAGGATTCTTTACATGACGCTTCTTACACTTGCCTCCAACGATTAGTTTCAACCGGTAATCGGCAAAGCCAGACGAATTCAGATGACATCGATCAATCAGATAGAGCAATTATTATTAGCAGGACACGTTAAATGCTAAACAAACACATACCCTCGTAGTGACATCTGAGGAAGGCTTGTTCCCAGGTGGCCGGGAACTTGTGCAGCTTCAGCCAGCCCTCCGCCTCGTAGCTGAACAAGTACTGCGGCTTGCTGAGCACGCTATCTGTTCAATGAGACGTGATCGAATATTCGCACAGGACACAACAAGGCAAGAACCTACTTAACGTCAACAAACTGAATGAATGGTTAAGAGACTTGAAATTATGTCAACGCTTAGCGTAATTCTATGAGTCGCACAAACCACAATAATTATTTTCTTACAGGCAACTGAAGGGTCGACTGTTTTTATACATAGTTGAACAGTATTTAGCACAGTATTTCACAAGAATACTACTACAAAGGAAACAATTATGGCCTTTGAAAAAAAAGTAAATAAACAACGTACTTACCGGTGGTAATCAATAGGAATGACAAACAAACTAAATATAAAGTAATCATGTCGATGTCCCCACGGGTACAGAAGGAATGCCCTCAACTGCAGATGACGGATCTTTATATACAGACCTCCGGGTAAACGCCGCCGATAACACATGTAAGTTTAGGGCAATGTATAAATAAATATAATATAATTTTCGACAAAACCCGGTGCACATGCCTGTTTATTAATGTTTATGGACTTAGATCCAGGGCCGACAGACACCTCTTTTTTCACAGAAATATATTTTTTTCTCATAATATTGATTGGAACTGATTGGATGCTAGTTGGCTCTACTCTAATTTTAAGTACAGTTTATAACAATGTTAAGAAATATTGTTATTAAATAATTATCGACACTGATGGACTTTTCCCATAGGAGCTCTTATAATTGTCTAATCGCATTCTAAAATAATAAATTAAATTATCAGTGGTCAATGGAATTAAGAACTTCAAGAGCGGGATTCTGTTTCATAATAAGTTAGATAAATCGTGATCGCTTTTGTACCTATTTTTTTCTTGTATTTTATAGAGTTGCGGTTTACCATGCCTTTGCATTATAAAACTTTATCAGCTTACTATCGTTATGTAGAAGAGTCCTTGTGAACGTGTGTTCTTTAAAAGAGTGTCCATGGAGTTTCTTCCCAGCACCATGAGACCAAATTTTTGGAACCGTGCAATTAGAGTGACGTTTGACTACAGGATTTGGGAAAAAGAGTATCCGCTGATTGGGCTCTTACGAGCAGTCATACCTTAATGTTTGCTTAATTCTATTATCTGTTACTGTTACAGCATTTTTATCGTCCCACTGCTGGGCACAGGCCTCCTCTCACACGGAGAAGAATTGGGCGTTAATCACCACGCTTGCTCAATGCGGGTTGGTGATTTCAGACTATATAGTCCCGGTTTCCTCAAGATGTTTTCCTTCACAGTTTTATCAGCCATTACAAACAAACTTAGAAAAGTTGCATTGGTTCTTGCCTGAACTGGAATCGAACCCACACCCTCATACTCGAGAGGTTGGTTCTTTACCCACTAGGATACCACGACTTTTTTAAATTCTATTATCTATGACTTCATTGATAACAGTGACATAGTTTCCCTCGGTACAAGGCAACAAGTATACAATAATTATTATGATCTCATTTTACATTTCAAACAAAACAAGTGATGCCTGGCAGCCCTAGAATCTTGCTACAAAAGACGGGTTTTTGTAATCAATTTAAAGCCACGTTGTTGTGAGTGTATTAAATGAAATAACGATGTTCAATAAAAAAAAAACACAAGTTTGATGGACAAAATCGTGGTATGTACTCTATTTCCCACTTCACTTTTGTTCAGAGAAAATTCAAGATAAATAAATACAAGTATGAAGCTTTTAACACTTCACAAATCGTCCATTTTCAGAGTATTGTACTGGTGAGGGCTCGAACAGTAACGCTGTAGGCGACTTCTCGCAGACGAACATGAGCAGTTTGTCACTGTTGATGTCGTCTAAATTACCAGTTCGGATTATACTTGCGACGCGCCCCGTGTTTTCTGGCTGGCCAGGTTCCCAATAGTTATACACATCGTCTAGTCTATCACCTGAAAGAGAACAGAGCATCTGTTAAGTTTTATAATTTTCTGTATATACGGTGACTTTTTCTATTATCCTCTCTAAACATTTTGGCATTTCTCTGAGAAAAGTCTGCGATAGTAACTTCAATGATTAACGTTTCAGAAATGCAAATTAACTTTATATGAAATCAAGTACGCATGGTCGTTAATGCAAGGATTTACTTTATTCATTCACAGTTGTAAATAGCACAGAGGGAATATTATAAAACAGTCGTATCACAAAATTATTGTACTAAAAAGAATAAACACTTATAATGTTATTGGTATTTACCGTTAACTGTCATCCATTCAAGTGGATCGCCATATGCAAACAAGCCGATGAAGAATGCGTCCCACTTGTCAACCTTGCCATTAGGGGGAGTAGGGAACATGTTTTTGATGACGAGAGCTTCTTCCTTATCATCGATGACGACCAAGTGACCTCCCTCAGCAGCACATATCTCATACGCATTGTGCCAAGTCGCCTTCTTATGATGGACCTTGTAGCAGCTGCCTGTCTGCTTGTTGAGGTGGTACGCTGAAATTATTTGAGAGTAACTGAAACATATTTTATAAAACGACACGAAGTTCAAGATCAAGTTTAAGAAACTCGAGCAGCGGCGATCACTCCAAACCAATTACTTATTCAATAAATCATCATCATTATCACGAAGAGTACCTACCTCAGTTTATCGCAAGTGGTGTCGTGTTGAATGTGCTGTGCTAATGCTAATGCTGAATAAATTGTCGAAACGGTAAACATTGTTTTTTAGTCATCAATACCAAATTGTATGCCATCTACCATCTACCGACCATAGCAGCACCGGCTGAGAGTAAGAGTAAGAGAGTAAGAGTGAGCGATCGTCCGATACACGGATAGGTTTAGAATACTACACGCAAAATAGGAGTGCCTTGTGTACCACACTACTGGTTGAGTTCTGTCAGTGATGACCGACGATAGATAATATAAGTGCTGCAGCGCTTATGATGTACTTACCTCTGTCAAAGGTGCCACATTCGTTCAAGCGATTACTGTTGAGCTTTCTATAGCATATGCAGGGAAGCGAGTCCTTGCATGATCACTTCATAATTTTGATGAAAGCTCCGCAGATGTGCTGCAGAGCAATTGTTTGCCACTTTGTACTTACCGTCGTCAAAGGTGCCACATTCGTTCATGGTTCTGTTATCGAGCTTCCTATAGCATATGTAGGGAAGCGAGTCTTTGCATGAAGTGACATTCATGTATTGTGAGGGTCCATTGACGGTCGTAGTCAGGCAGAGCCCTGATACATCTGGGCTAGTTTGTAGAGCCCAGTTTATTTCCATATCAGACGACGGCACTCCTGCAACAGTCAAATCATATAATTTATCGTACAAATAATAAGAACTGACTCGTTGTACAAAAGAAAGGAAGAGTATAGTAGTAATTATAACTTCTGGATTTTCCTAATCAGTTACAAAGAATATATCTTCTAACCTTCCACAGAAACAAAGTGATGACCAGAGTGCAAGTTATGTGTTCCCAGGAAGATCGGGCCGTTAACTCCGTTTTGAGCCATTGTTGAGCGAATAGCATTCACTAGCCCCGCGTCTAGTGGAGACGCTAACACTGCGCCTGAAAACAAAATATAGTTAATTTTACTGTTGCTCAGTAAAGTTCTGTGTTGAGAAGAGGATTATTAAGAGGGGGAGGAACTACCTTCGTAGGTGCATTTCCGGAGAGCTTTCTCCCAAGAAGCGGGGAACGTGTGCAGCTTCAGCCAGCCCTCTGCTTCGGTGCTGAACAAGTACTGCGGCTTGCAGAGCTGGCTGTCTGTGTGGCAAACAATAAGAAATACATTACGGTATACTTGCTCATCAGGTGACAAAAATAAAAACACAACACGATGCTTCAATAAATTATAATCTACGGCTTAAATACAATTACAAAAAAAGCGTCACTTCATAATCAATTTAAGAACATAATACTCGTAAAACAAATTAGAATGACAATTAAGACAGTCTTCTTAAAGCAAATAAATAGTTTTGAGATATTGCAGGTACGTACGGCAGACTGCACATCAGTGGTAACTGTCATGCACCTTAACTCAATAGTAATAAGTACGATTTTCCTGTAAAACTGTTACCATTGACCTGAAGTTGACTGTACATGGTACCTATATTCCTACTTGAAATGGCAAACTTATCACTATTAACGACTAATTACTAGTTGAACAATATGTTACTTACCAGCTGCAATCAGCAAGTATGACAAACAAACTAGATATATCGTCAGCATGTCAGCGCTTGCACGGATACTGGAGGAATGACTACAACTTGCAATAACGGGCTTTTATATAACCTTTGGAGGTCATTGATAAAAAATGGGTATGCTATGATAATATACATACTGTAAACATTAATTCTGGTGCATGGAATATTTGATGCCCGATTTGATAAAGTTGTTACATATAGGTACTACCTATAGTTTTGTTTATTCCTCTACATCAGGCAATTTAAGCCCATAGAAAATACAATAAATAAATAATTTATTATTACGATACTAAGGAAAAAACTAATACATATAAAAATAACAATAATCAACAAAAAAAATTACAAGAAGTCGGTGGCCAAATTAACACCGTCAACACCAGACACCGATTCCTGGAGCCTTCCGTCAAAGTTTTAATTTGTCACTTACAGCGTTTCTATAGACAAATGAGCAGCGATGAATGTTTTATTGTTGTGAATGTTAAATTCGTATTTATTTCTAACAGCCAATTTCTTCATCAAAAGTAAAAATCAAAATAATGTCTAAAGTAAAAGTAACGGTCAAATTCGCTTTTTCTATTAGTTTTGCTGTTACTTTAGCCTTGAAAAAACGAATTTGACCGTTACTTTTTTTTTAGACATTACTTTGACTTTTATGTTTGATGAAGAAACTGGCCGTTAGTCAGAAGCTTCATGCTACCACAAATGTCTGATAACTGAAAGTCGCCATGTAGCGGTAAAGAAATATAGGTGAGACGAAAATGTTGTAAGATTTTGTTTTGTTCGGTAAATGTAAACATCCTGATTAAATCGTGCAGAGAATATTTTTAGCAGCAGAATTAATGTTATTTATGTAGTTTATTATCATTGACCAT
Organism: Helicoverpa zea x Helicoverpa armigera; assembly: GCA_033682625.1. NCBI lineage: Eukaryota > Metazoa > Arthropoda > Insecta > Lepidoptera > Noctuidae > Helicoverpa > Helicoverpa zea x Helicoverpa armigera. The sequence goes on along the minus strand of JAWIIS010000004.1, from coordinate 11,802,091 downwards.
TTTCTTATCAATTTCCTCCAAAATATAAAAAATATATAAAAGCCCGTTATTGCAAGTTGTAGTCATTCCTGCAGTACGAGTGCAAGCACTGACATGCTGACGATATATCTAGTTTGTTTCTCATACTTGCTGATCGCAGCTGGTAAGTAAGATATTGTTTAACTACCCTTGTAATAGTGATATGTTTGCCATTTCAAGTTGGAATATAGCATGTAGTACATACCTGCATTATCTCAAGACAATTTTTTTTTTGCTTTAAGAATACGATTCTAATTGTCATTCTAATTTGTTTTACGAGGATTAGGTATATGCTATGTCGTATGTTCTTATATTGATTATAAAGTGACGCAGGGTAGTTTCCAGGGTCAAAATAATGAAATAATATTTAGTCCGCTTTTTAGATAATCAAAAAATATTGGATACGTATTTTTTCTTTTTTTAATTAAACATAAAATGACAAAGATAATACGCTTCAAAAATTAGGAGTGGGGGCCTTTTACGTCACAGTCTCCTGAAAATTGTAGCAACTTGTGACGTCACACTCAACTTTAACACGCTATATCTTAACAAGTTCTGATCCAATATAAAAAAGAAAAAATACGTATCGCTTAATTTTGGACAATCTACAAGACGGACTTATTATTATTTTTTAGGAAACTACCCTATTGTATCTAAGCCGTAGATTACAATTTATTGAAGCATCGTATTGCGTTTTATTTTTGTCACCTGATGAGCAAGTATATCGTAATGTATTTCTTATTGTTTGCCACACAGACAGCCAGCTCTGCAAGCCGCAGTACTTGTTCAGCACCGAAGCAGAGGGCTGGCTGAAGCTGCACACGTACCCCGCTTCTTGGGAGAAAGCTCTCCAGATATGCAGCTACGAAGGTAGTTCCTCTCCTTCTTAATGTTCCTCTTCTCAACACAGAAGTTTACTGAGCAACAATAAAATGAACTATATTTTGTTTTCAGGCGCAGTGTTAGCGTCTCCACTAGACGCGGGGCTGGTGAATGCTATTCGCTCAACAATGGCTCAAAACGGAGTTAACGGCCCGATCTTCCTGGGAACACATAACTTGCACTCTGGTCATCACTTTGTTTCTGTGGAAGGTTAGTTGTTACACTTTATCGGAAACTGTTCAGGAAAATCAAGCCGTCATTATTCTACTCTTCCTTTCTTTCGTGCAACAAGTCAGTTCTTATTATCTGTACGATACATTATATGGTTTCCATGTTACAGGAGTGCCGTTGTCTAACATGAAAATAAACTGGGCTCTACAAACTAGCCCAGATGTATCAGGGCTCTGCCTGACTACGACCGTCAATAGACGTTCACAATACATGAATGTCACTTCATGCAAGGACTCGCTTCCCTACATATGCTATAGGAAGCTCGATAAAAGAACCATGAACGAATGTGGCACTTTTGACGACGGTAAGTACAAAGTGGCAAACAATTTGCTCTGCAGCACATTTGCGGAGTTTCCATCAAAATTATATCTATGGACCAGTTGTGTGGTACAGTAGGTAATCTTGTATCTATTCAAATCATCACAATTTTACCGATGCGCAGTTGATTTATTATTTCACTCTGCCACATCATTCACACCGCCCTTTTTTCAATCAAATCTTCTTACAATCACAGCGCAGTATGAGCGTTATAAAGAGTATCATCTTTACTGTGAATAATTATCAAAGATTCAATTCGTCATATAATCACGTCATATAATCTTGGTGAAGAAAGATTTTGATTAGGATGTGATCACCGCGGCTGGAGTAGCTCCAACTAAATCAACTGATTCTTGCAGCGTCTGATGAATATTTTTGTTACTCTCGAATAATTTCAGCGTACCACCTCAACAAGCAGACAGGCAGCTGCTACAAGGTCCATCATAAGAAGGCGACTTGGCACAATGCGTATGAGATCTGCGCTGCTGAGGGAGGTCACTTGGTCGTCATCGACGATGAGGAAGAGGCTCTCGTCATCAAAAACATGTTCTCTACTCCCCCTGATGGCAAGGTTCACAAGTGGGACGCATTCTTCATCGGCTTGTTTGCATATGGCGATCCACTTGAATGGATGACAGTTAACGGTAAATATCAATAAAAATTTTATTGTTTTTTTTTCTTTTAAGTATGTACAATAATAGTGTGTTACAAGTGTTTTACAATATTCCCTCTGTGCTATTTACAAATAAGGTAAATCGACTGACATTCAGAGCTCTCCTTCTATTAACGAACACGCAATACTTGATTTCATCTCAAAAGTTGCATTTCTGAACTTCAAAGTTACTTTCGCCGCCATTCCTTAGAGAGCATAATCGAAAAAGTCACGTTAAATAGAGAAAGAAATTGGAAAACTTATCAGACGATCCGTTCTCTTTCAGGTGACAGAGTAGACGATGTGTATAACAATTGGGATCCTGGCCAGCCAGATAACAGGGGAGGCATACAGCGCCACGGAACTATAATCCGAGCTGGTACTCTGGACGACGACAACGGTGGGAGACAGCTCATGTTCGTCTGCGAGAAGTCGCCTACAGCGTTACTGTTCGAGGCCTCACTAGTACAATACTCTGAAAATGGACGATATGTGAAATGTTAAAAGCTGCATACTTGTATTTCTTCATTATATATTTTTCATTGTCTCTGGATTGCAAGTCAGAACTAAAGTGAAGTGGGAAATAGAGTACTAAGATTTTGTCCATCAAATACTGTGTTTTATTTATTGAGATCGTTATTTCATACTAGCTTTTGCCCGCGCTTTACTTTACTTCGTTCGCGTGGAATAGTAACTTCCAGCAGATTTTCGGTTTGACCAATAGATGGCGCTACATGTCCAGAATATTTTTTTATAAAAACTACCCTATTTCCTTTCTCAAGTTCCAAACTATGTTTGTACGAAATTCCACACAAATCGGTATAGTAGTTTAGGCATGAAGAAAAGACACAGGCAGAAAGACAGACAGACAGAAAGAGTTATTTTCGCATTTATAGTATTAGTTTCGATTACCTATGTAACAACTGTACAACCTATGTACAACCTGTATGAAAATCACTTAATAATATTTATGACGTATTGCGGCCCGCACTCCGGCAGCACGACAGGCAAATCATACTGTGAAATTAGGGACTTTGTATTACTCAAAGAAATGCACGCGTACCTGGCTCTCCAGCGTTGAGCTTCACAAGATGGCGGCAGGCGGCGGTCTTCCCGACCACACAACACAATAGTCACGTTCACACCCGCGGGCGGATTATCACAACAGTTCGCTATCCTACAGTAGGGTCGAGGATGCGACACGGGAGCAGCACGAATACTTCCTCTCGGTGATGCGTTTACTTCCAGCGGTTATAGCAATGGAGCCACGGAGCGCAATGCGCGTGGCACTCTCACTCGGCAGGCGTGCGAACAGAGTGCTGATTTCGAGTTTTGTAAGTTTACGCGCTCGATACGTAATTATAACTTGGCTGAAGTAAGGAGTCGTATGCTACATCACATGATTAGAATATAGCACGTCCATTCATTTTTCCGGATGACGTTTACTATTTCGCAAGTGAGCGCGTTTATAACTGTAAAGAAAATTCTAAAAATAATGTTTTAGATTTAGTTCTTTCTGATTTATTGATTTGTGATGTAAAAAAATGTGAATCTCCATTATGTAGAGTTGACAAATACCACCCACCTTTATACCACCCATATTTCCCATCTGTGATAGAAAATTAAGAACCATAAATTAATAATTAACTTTAAATTCATGAAGTAAAAGCAAATAATCACTGTTGTGTTGTGTTGACAGAGCAGAGGTCGAACACCAAGTCCACACCGCCTTTTTTTTTGGTATGGCATCTCGCAGTTCAGCCTGGGAGGCCGTGTAATGCTTAACAGGTCTTTTCCAAGTGGATGCCTAGAATTTAAGGCCTCCAGCAAGGGGCGTGAAAACTTATAAACCAAGCAACTGCGCTAAGGGCACTCCTTGTGGGGTAGGACCATAGCTTAGGGCGTCGCTGGGGAGGCAGCAAAAGGACAGGCTGGATCATATGATCATTATTATTAAATGAGGAATTTAAAGCTACTGGCTCAGCTCGCGGGCTGGCTCGATGAACAAGGGTCGGGAGGACAAAGAACGGGATGTCGCGGCGCACCTCGGCGGCGAGGTTTGTACGAACGCGGTTTGTATTTGTGTAATGTGCTAGTGAGTGTCATCGGGTTCTACGAGGGCATGCATAGAGCGGAGAATCCTACTGATGACTGAGTATAGCCTGGCTTTTGTCGGGGTGGAGTTCGATTCTCCAAAACTAGTCCAGACACCTTAGGTGTTGCAGTAGGTTTGGAGATATTCAACTAAGGAGCTGCCTTAGTTGAACAGCAGGCTATACTCAGTCATCAGTAGGATTCCCCGCTCTAGGCATCGTAGAACCCGATGATGAGATAACTGTCCTCCAAGAGGGCTGCGAGCAGTAGATTGCCGTGTCGTCGGCGAATAGGGCTAATTGAACATGTTTGTTTTTAGTATTATCGCTAGTGTATAGCGTAAACTGGATGGGGGACGTCCCGCCGCAGCAGGCGTTGCCTCATATACACGTCGACCGGGCCGTCCCCACCTCGCCTGACTCACAGAGTGGTGCGATTATGTCACTTACAGCCTGCGGCTCACTTGTTATGATAACCTTGTTCATCCGTGTCGACAAAGCTAATAAAGTTATTATAAGGCATGGTAAACCACAACTCTATATTATCATCTCATCTCTCATGTATCAATGATGTTAATTCATGCGTAGCCTCTCCGTGGGTTGCAGTGGACACAACCACATACATTTTCTTACGAAGCGGTGGCAAAGGGGTGGGCCCGCGCCTTTAATTTGACACATTCTAGTCTCTCGAGACTATGATTCGTTCTCAATCGCGTTCAGAGACCGTATTCCAGGTCAGAGGCTTCAATGAACAAACAAAGAGGCACAAATGATATCTGATGACTCAAAGTCGTCATGCTGTTAAGTAAGAAGAAGAAGTTATAGGTAAAAAGAATATTAAAAACGCGATTATCATCAGCATATGTATACAACATTATTAAAACAAAATTAATGATTACAGTTTATTATAATTGTCCATTATTTTTATCAATGTCCTCAGAAAATGGTATATAAAAGCCCGTTATTGCAAGTTGAAGTCATTCCTGCAGTATCCGTGCAAGCGCTGACATGCTGACGATATATCTAGTTTGTTTGTCATACTTGCTGATTGCAGCTGGTAAGTAACATATTGTTTAACTACTCTTGTAATAGTGATATGTTTGCCATTTCAAGTAATATAGCATGTTCATTGTAGTACATACCTGCAGTATCTCAAGAATTTTTTTTTGCTTTAAGAATACCATCTTAATTGTCATTCTAATTTGTTTTACGAGGATTAGGTATATGCTATGTCGTATGTTCTTATATTGATTATGAAGTGACGCTTTTTCCGTAATTGTATCTAAGCCGTAGATTATAATTGGTTGAAGCATCGTATTGCGTTTTATTTTTGTCACCTGATGAGCAAGTATACCGTAATGTATTTCTTATTGTTTGCCACACAGACAGCCAGCTCTGCAAGCCGCAGTACTTGTTCAGCACCGAAGCAGAGGGCTGGCTGAAGCTGCACACGTTCCCCGCTTCTTGGGAGAAAGCTCTCCAGATATGCAGCTACGAAGGTAGTTCCTCTCCTTCTTAATGTTCCTCTTCTCAACACAGAAGTTTACTGAGCAACAGTAAAATGAACTATATTTTGTTTTCAGGCGCAGTGTTAGCGTCTCCACTAGACGCGGGGCTAGTGAATGCTATTCGCTCAACAATGGCTCAAAACGGAGTTAACGGCCCGATCTTCCTGGGAACACATAACTTGCACTCTGGTCATCACTTTGTTTCTGTGGAAGGTTAGTTGTTACACTTTATCGGAAACTGTTCAGGAAAATCAAGCCGTCATTATTCTACTCTTCCTTTCTTTCGTGCAACAAGTCAGTTCTTATTATCTGTACAATACATTATATGGTTTCCATGTTACAGGAGTGCCGTTGTCTAACATGAAAATAAACTGGGCTCTACAAACTAGCCCAGATGTATCAGGGCTCTGCCTGACTACGACTGTCAATGGACCCTCACAATACATGAATGTCACTTCATGCAAGGACTCGCTTCCCTACATATGCTATAGGAAGCTCGATAACAGAACCATGAACAAATGTGGCACCTTTGACGACGGTAAGTACAAAGTGGCAAAACATTGCTCTGCAACTTCCCGATTTGCGGAGCTTCCATCAGATATATATATATATCTGCTATCACTATCAGACCTAAGCCAGTGTTCTAGAATAAACACTTCAAACAGCTCTTCATCGCATCTTATGAATTTTTAAATTACTATGCGATTCCAGCATACCACCTCAATAAGCAGACAGTCAGCTGCTACAAGGTCCATCATAAGAAGGCGACTTGGCACAATGCGTATGAGATCTGCGCTGCTGAGGGAGGCCACTTGGTCGTCATCGACGATGAGGAAGAGGCTCTCGTCATCAAAAACATGTTCCCTTTTCCTTCCAATGGCCAGGACACATTCTTCATCGGCTTGTTTGCATATGGCGATCCACTTGACTGGATGACAGTTAACGGTAAGTAGCGCGGCGGTCACCGCCGGTGCCGGACGTGTGCGAGAGCAGGCTCTCCACAGTACCTGGCGTGTCCGCTGGAGGGCGCCACAGTGTCGTGCACAGTGTCGCACGGCGGCGAGCGCGGTCAGTAGCGCGGCGGTCACCGCCGGTGCCGGACGTGTGCGAGAGCAGGCTCTCCACAGTACCTGGCGTGTCCGCTGGAGGGCGCCACAGTGTCGTGCACAGTGTCGCACGGCGGCGAGCGCGGTCAGTAGCGCGGCGGTCACCGCCGGTGCCGGACGTGTGCGAGAGCAGGCTCTCCACAGTACCTGGCGTGTCCGCTGGAGGGCGCCACAGTGTCGTGCACAGTGTCGCACGGCGGCGAGCGCCGTCAGTAGCGCGGCGGTCGCCGCCGGTGCCGGACGTGTGCGAGAGCAGGCTCTCCACAGTACCTGGCGTGTCCGCTGGAGGGCGCCACAGTGTCGTGCACAGTGTCGAGCACGGCGGCGAGCGCCGTCAGTAGAGCGGCGGTCACCGCCCCGACCCCGACTACTCGAGCTTCTGTTGTCACACTCTTCTCCGTTCCGTGGCAGCAGTATCCTACCCTCCTCTCCCTCAATCTCAAATCCCAAGCAGATGCCTCCTGCTAAGATCCACTGGCGATCCCGGCCAGGCACAGCCCTTCTCATGGCTCATGGTTCGCGTTAGAGGCCATGCTAACGCCTAGGGACGTCTCTACCTTTCTCCAATTGTGGCGGTTTACCGTTCCATTGGATACAGGGAGGTAGAGATAAGAGTGCACCTGTGTATGCGCACACACTGTCGTTGCTACGTTTCGTGCACTTTAATATCTCCTGCGCAATTGACTTGGTCTGCCAAATGGACTCCGATTTAGCCCTGCGGCGATGGGCAGAGGTAGAGAGGTCCGGTTGTGATGCCAACTTGGCTTTGTCTGATGTCTACACGCAGGCGACCTAGGGTAGATGGTCGCTTTGCACTGCATTGGGTTAACAGTGCAATTCGGCAGCTCCCTGGGTGACGAAGCAGCTCTATTTAGACAGGCCCTGCTTCCCCCAATCCGGGGAGGGGACTAGAAAAGGTGTCCTAAAAAAGGCTTAACCCTGTATAAAAAGAGAGAGTAACCACGGCTGTCTCTGCATCAATAACTCGTGGTCGAAAGATACATAATAATCTCAGACGGAAACCCGTTAAAATTAATAATATGACCTTTGCAGCGTGGAATGTGCGAACCCTCCTTGATCGCGAAAGTAGCCTGTGTCCTCCTCGTAAAACCGCTCTCGTATCGAGAGAACTCCGACGCTACGGTGTGCACATCGCTGCTCTTAGTGAGACTCACTTGGCAGACGAGGGGGAGAGATTGGAGCGCTTGGGCGGATATACTTTCTTTTGGAAAGGTACTCCGTCCTCAGAGCCTAGAAGATCCGGGGTTGGATTCGCGATCAGCAACCATATAGCAGCTAAATTAGAGGAGTATCCTATCCACATCTCGGACCGCGTCACCACGCTGCGCCTACACCTCGATAATGGCAATCACCTTAATATCATCAGTGTTTATGCACCAACGCTCGACAAGGATGATGAAACCAAGGCCAAGTTTTACGAAGAAGTTACGCAAACCCTATCAAAAATTCCCCAAAGGGAACAGATACTTCTGATGGGTGACTTCAATTCGCGAGTCGGACGTGACTTTGAAGCTTGGCCAAAGGTCTTGGGAAGACATGGTGTCGGTAACATGAATAGTAATGGACAACTCCTGCTATCTCTCTGTGCCGAATTCGAACTGGCCATCACCAACACCATGTTCAGACTCCCGGCTAAATATAAAACTACCTGGATGCATCCGAGATCAAAGCATTGGCACCTGATTGATTTCATAATCGTTCGGCAAAGAGACATTTCCCAAGTACAGATTACACGTGTTATGCGTGATGCTAATGCAATGTGCTCCACGGACCACCGTCTTGTTGTCACCAAGATGAAGCTTCGTTTATATCCTCCTCGCAGATCTCATGGAGTGAAGCCTAAGTGCCTAGATTTGGAAAAATTTTAAAGTTTGGAGGTACGCGACAACTATATACAGGCAATTAGTGATGCGATCCAGCTAATAGACGTTGAGCATGGTGATTCTGTAGCTAACTGGCATACCCTCTCGACCGGATTAATCGCTAGTGCTTCGCAGACACTGGGTGTCAAACCTGGTAGACACGAAGACTGGTTTGATGAAAATGATAAAATACTAACAAAAGCTATCCAGAATCACCGCTCCATACTACGTCAATGTAGGGACGATCAACAAGCGGAGCGTGTTAAGCAAAGTGGAGCCGAGTTGCGGAGATATGTACGGGAAATAAAAGACAAGTGGTGGCGTCAAAAGGCCGAACGTATGCAGTGGCTCTCTGACACGAAACAGCTAGGTGCGTTTTATGATGAGGTTCGCAAACTGGTCGGTAAAACCAGTCGTACAAGAGTACCCTTAAGATCTCATGACGGCACACAGCTAATGACCAACAAGCAGGACGTACTTAAGAGATGGGCAGAGCATTTCAACGACTTGCTCAATGTCGATAGAGCTGTGGACATGTCGTTTATCTGCTCGATGGCATCACTGCCCACTGTCAAGCAGCTAGACGATCCACTGACCCTGCGTGAGGTCATCGTCGCCGTTCAACAACAACAGAACAAAAAAGCGGTCGGCATTGATAATGTTCCTGGAGAGTTGCTGAAATATGGGGGTGCGGAGTTGCATGAGACCATTTGGAAACTCTTTGCAAAGATGTGGAACGAGGAGCGAGTACCTGATGAGTTTCGAGTCTCTCGGGTGTGCTCCTTGTACAAGAACAAAGGCGACAAATCTGACTGCAACTCCTATAGAGGTATCTCTCTCCTGACCTCTCCAGGCAAAACCTTTGCACGAATTTTACTGAACCGCTTGATGCCCTTGTCTGAAGACATACTGCCTGAAACCCAATTTGGCTTCCGGCCGAATCGAGGTACGTGTGAGGCCATCTTCTCTATCCGTCAACTTCTAGAGAAGAGTCGTGAGCAGAGTCAACCATTGTTTCTTTGCTTTGTTGACTTGGAGAAAGCTTTCGACTCGGTGCCGCGCAAAGCCTTATGGGTGGTACTAGCGAAACTTGGATGCACGGACAAGTTTATAAGAATGATACGACTTCTGCATGATGACATGCGCTGTTGTGTCAGTGTGCAGGGCGAGGACTCGGAGTTCTTTAAAGTGAGCTGCGGTGTGAAACAGGGCTGCGTGCTCGCTCCAACTCTCTTTGCCCTGTACTTTGCAGTTGTCGTTCGGGAAGCCTTGCAGACTCTGTCCGAAGGTATCCGTATTTGTTTTCGTACCGATGGCGGTGGTGTCTTCAACCTAAATAGACTCAAGGCTCGCACAAGAGTGTCTCACGCGACTATCACTGAGATGATGTATGCAGATGACTTATGTTTTGTGGCGGAATCCCCAGATGGGCTGCAGAGGCTTATGTCGAGACTACTGCAGGCATGCAGCAGATTTGGCCTGAAGATAAATGTCAAGAAAACCGAAGTCATGGCACTTGATACTGTGAACAGTGCCCCAGTTGACATTAGACTCGGAGATGTCTCGCTTAAGCAAGTAAACCAATTCAAATATCTTGGCAGCACCATAACATCCAGGTGTCTCCTTGATAACGAAGTCAACAGCCGAATAGGAGCAGCTGCTGCAGCTTTTGGTAGACTTCGTGCCAAGGTGTTCCGCTCACATGACATAAAGCTCTCTACAAAAGTAGCTGTGTACATGGCAATAGTTCTGCCAAATCTCCTATATGCCTCTGAGACTTGGTGTCTATACCGCGAGCATATTCGGACATTAGATAGATTCCATCTAAAATGCCTACGTGACATTATGTGCATCCAGTGGTCGGACCGTGTTCGTAACACGGAAGTACTTAGACGCGCTAATGTCAGCGGTATTGAGGCCTATCTAATGCGTCGACAGCTGCGCTGGGCTGGTCATGTCTCCCGGATGTCAGATGCCCGAGTAGCAAAGCGCGTCTTCTACTCAGAGCTGGAGACTGGCAAGCGTAAGCAGGGTGGTCAACGTCTGCGGTACAAAGATGTGCTGAAACGCCACATGAAGAGATGTGACTTAGATCCGTCACACTGGGAGGCTATGGCGGCAGATAGGACCAAATGGAGGCGGACTATTAAGGACAAGGTGTGCGAGTTTGAGAGCCGGCGGAGAGAACAGCTCGACGCTAGGCGAGATGAGCTGAAGGCCCGACCACCCGCGGCCATACAATACACCTATATCGGAGGAGTGCTGACTTGCAGTGAATGTGGACGGACATTCACTGCAAAAATTGGCTTTGTCAGTCACTGGAGAGCACACCAGCGAAGCTCTCAAAATTAAGCGCAGATCCAAGTCGCTGTGGCCGAAATCGGCCAGGATCAATATATATAACGGTAAGTACATATCAATAACATGCAATACTTGATTTCATCTCAAAAACTTTTGAAATGCAACTGCATTTCTGAACTTCAAATGTTGTTACTTTCGCCGCCATTCCTTAGAGAAATGCCAAAACTTATAGAGAGGATAATCGAAAAAGTCACGTTAAATACAGAAAGAAATTGGAAAACTTATCAGATGCTCCGTTCTCTTTCAGGTGATAGAGTAGACGATGTGTATAACAATTGGGCTCCCGGCCAGCCAGATAACAGGGGAGGCATCCAGCACTACGCAACTATAATCCGAGCTGGTACTCTGGACGACGACAACGGTGCGACAAAGTTCAGGTTCGTCTGCGAGAAGTCGCCTACAGCATTACAGTTCGAGCCCTCACCAGTACAGTGCTCTGAAATTAGGCGAAATGTGAAGTGTTGAATCTTAATACTTGTATTAATTTATTTATTGTAGATAAGTTTTTTCAGAACTAAAGTGATGTAGAAAATAGAATACCGAGATTTTGTCGATCAAACTTCTGTGTGTTTTATTTATTGAACATAATTGTTTCATATTGATCGGACAGTTACGCACAGAATTAACGCAGGATGGATGAAATGGCGGCAGGTAACGGGAACAACTTGTGACCCTCGTATTCCCCTTAAACTTAAGGGGAAAATTTACAAGAGTATGGTCAGGCCTGCTGTCTTGTATGGATCAGAGTGCTGGCCCACAAAAGCGACGAATGAAAGACAATTGCATGCGGCAGAGATGAGAATGTTAAGAGGTATGTGTGGAGTTACGCGAATGAATAGAGTGAGGAATGAGTATATAAGAGGAAGTTTGAAAGTAGCGCCGGTATCAGAAAAACTGCGTGGAAACCGGCTGTCGTGGTATGGGCATGTGATGCGGAGGGATGAGAGTCATGTTGTGAGGAAGGTGATGAGTATGAACGTGGACGGATATAGTGGAAGAGGAAGACCAAAGAAACGATGGATGGATTGTGTGAAAGTAGATATGGCAAGAAAGAATGTTACTTGTGAGATGACGGCAGATAGAAGAGTATGGAAGAAGAAAACATGCTGCGCCGACCCCAAATAAAATTGGGATAAGGGCAGGAGGATGATGAATTGTTTCATATTGTGTAACATTTAAAGTAGAACTTATAAATATCGTCCTTGGCATGGAAAACTATCTGAAGGGGTCTTCTATTCCGAGGTGGCTGAAGGTCAACGAAAGCAATTAGGACAATACACGCTACAAGGACTGAATTTGTCATGAAAAATAATGTACATATGAGGATGATAAGGAGGATTATATAGGTATATTTTAGTCACATAAGAGCTTAGTTATTAATTGATATAACATTGCTGAACTTTTTTTCATGGTATAATCTCAACAGGTAAAACTAAAAACTATAATTGAAATCCAAATGTCCCCCTTGGTTCAGTAAGGCTCTCATCAAAATGCTAGCAGATGATGAAAAGTTTCGGATAACTTACAATTTACACCATATGAAGTGCTTATTTAATTGTTATCTAATTCTACCAGTCTTTTTAAAGAGCTGCGGCAAAGCTCTCGCAGAGCCACTAACTAAAATTCGTTGAAGTTGGGAATATTTCCTGACGAATGGAAAAAGCTCGCTTAGTACCGGAATACAAAATAGCGATTCTTGCGATGTAAAAAATTATAGACCAATCTCCATTAATATGTGATGCTTTTTGACTGTTTTGTCTGTCCTATCATCACTAAAGTCATAGATGTGTGAAGCCAACATGGATTTCGATCTGGCCGGTCTACTGAAAACAACCTTGTCAACCAGGGACTCAAATGTATACGTATTTGTATACATTTGAATCCCTGGACAAAAAACATGAAGTGTCCAATATACACTGATTATAGCAGTGCTTCCGACAAAGTAATGGCTGATTTACATTGAGTCAGTCACTGACGTCAGTCCACTGACAAGTCAGTGCTGACCCGGCACTGCCATCGTGTAAATTGATTTGAAGTCAGTACAGTACCACTGACGAAACACTGACACTACACTAACTTCGTGTAAATAGCACGCGTCAGTTTTCGGCGCCTACACTGACGTCAGTTACTGACTCAATGTAAATCAGCCTTAAGTCATCTGCTCTCGGTAGCCAAACTAGAACATAGCGGGATCAACGGTCCACTTAGATGGTTTACAAGCTACTTACTGAATCGCTCTCAGTTCGTAGCGGTCAATGGCCAGGTTTCTTACATGTTTCTCGCACGATTCGGAGTTTCTCAGGGATCCCTGTTCTCCCTATTTGTTAATGACCTAACCAGTCAAACCAAGCATTATCAAAACCTACTGTATATGTTGATGATCTCAAAATCTGCAAAAAAATTGCTAAGCCTACCGACAGCATATGTACTTGTTCAAAGCGATTTGATGAATATCGAGAACTGGTGCATAACCAACCGTATGACCCTTAATACCCAAAATTTTCCTGAAAAAAAAGCTCTGTCCCTTCTACTTACAATGAATGTAATATGTACTACACTAAAAAGAGTGGATGGAATGATATACCTCGGGTACTGATTGATGACAGGCTGAGTTTTAAAGCACATATAAATAACGTTCTTAGAAAGATGCTAAGATAATCCTTTTTAACACTTTGCTATGTAGTCGGCTAGAATATGCAGGTGTTGTTTGGAACCCGTTCCACACAGCACATTCACAAAGAGTTGAAGGAATACAAAGAGCATTCACCAAACATTTAGCGTTCAACCCTAAGAAAATTAGTCATCGATGTCCATATATACAGCGCCTGCACTGCTTTAGAATGAAGACACTATGCTACCAGAAAGTTCTTCATCCCTCACGACAAATCTAACATAGGTCTCAATGCTCCACTCATCAGAATATGTAAGAGTTCAATAGCCTTTGTCATTTAAAAAAAAATGACATTCATGTTCGCTCCCTCAATCAATTTCAGAAAACAATTTCAGACATATGGGAACACAACAATAGTCATTAATTCATTAAATTTGAATAACCAGAGTTTTTCTTTGCCCATACCTATATTGTATTTGTTCTTCTTCATTTAACTTTAACTTCTTGTATTTTTATATATTTTATAGTTTGTATTGCTGTTGGTGTCCCAATAAATAAATAAACCGGTTCAAAGAGGCTAATTTTTTATTGCATCGCCTCATCAACGCCTAAAATAAAGCTTTAGTGGTCAATAGATTACTTAGCTCTTGCAAATTAAACGGGATCTGAAAAAAATGTGCCTGAAAGCAAGAATACAATACTAGAGCAATATACTCATATAAGTTTTTTTAAGCTCTGTCATATCTTAATATTATCTGATTTGGACGGGTAAGACATAAAATTTGTTAAACTTATCACTGACCATAAGATCATGTAATACATATCGTAGGCTAGTCCCGATAAAAATTGTTTTGAATAGGCAATAGAACCTGTCTATTGCTTATCTCACAGTTATCACTCATGTGCAAAAAACTGACCTGGTTCTTTGAAATCAGCATCATTATTAATTTTAATGTTTAATATTAGTATTTCAATAAGGAAAATAATAAACCGAATTATAATTCGGTCTAATGAATGTATAAGGTACATTGTTTTGGCTTACAAAAAGCCTAGGGTTAAGGTGAACGAAACGAAATATGTGACTTCTTTATTTTTAACCGACTTCAAAAAAGGAGGTTCTCAATTACAATTTTTTCTCAATTATTTATTGGTATTTTTTTTCTTTTTTTGTATGTTACGCGATTACTCCGCCACTTATTAATCGATTTTGATGATTCTTTTTTTGTTTGATAAAATATATATACTCTCGAAGTGGTCTCATAGTCATCAGGTCAGGATCTGATGATAGAAACCTTCTGAAATTGGGGGCAACTTTCGAAAGTTGTAGGCATACATAGGGTAAAAACTTGGCACTCATGTGTATGCCTGATGGCACTATTCAACAGCAATACTTTTCTCATTAAGTTATTGGATTGGCGACTCCACAAAACACCAAGATGACAGCAAACAGATAACGCAAGCGACTGGGATTGTCCCTGTAGCACGCTTCTACTAGAATATCATCACAGTTTTGGTCACGGTCAAGATGGTGACTCAAAGCATCGCCATTAATCTCAGCATCTAATAGACCATTTAGAACATTGCAGCTGAAAATACTATCAATTATGCAGTCTTTTAATAATGATTTGATGTAACAAAGGCATTAGTCCAGCACAAGGTTAAATCATTTTCTGAGCAATTCTCCTAAATTCAGAATACACACTTGTGCAAGCCCCTTTAAACATTTAGATGATAAATATATTCTAGCCACTGAAAGCCCATTAAAACAAATATTAAGTCCTTATACCAAGTTTCTCATATGTGGCCGTTTGTTTTTGTAAATGAGTATATGTATAGATAAGTCGGTACGTACGGGATGTCCGAAAATTCTATTATCTGTATTTATACATTGCCCTTAAGGCGCTGACTGCACCAAATTGGCTTGTCTCAATAATTTTTTTGGCCAAATCTGTACAGTTTTTGACGGTGAAAAAAAAATATATCAATCTTGAACATATTTCTGAGAATCCTGTTAATTTCAAAACACGTTCTCGAAAGGTGTTCTCGATACAAATAAAATTGAAAACTTACCTCTCAAAATGATCTTCCATCGAAAATATCTGCAATACTTATCAACGTTCATAAATAAAATTTGTAACATTAAAGAGTCCATATGTAAATACAGAACTTACATAGTTAATTTTTATTTTTGACTACTCAACTCATTTTAAAGCTATTAATTTATATGTATGTAACGAAGGTTACGAACGTCGCGTCAACAGGCTTCTCTTTCGTTCGTATTTTGTTTTGGGTGCTGTCAGCCTCTTAACTTACATTTGTTATCGGCGGCGTATACCCGGAGGTCTGTATATAAAGATCCGTCATCTGCAGCTGAAGGCATTCCTTCTGTACCCGTGAGGTCATCGATATGATTACTTCATATTTCGTTTGTTTGTCATTTCTATTGATTGCCACCGGTAAGTACGTGGTTATTTTATTTGCAAAGTCTTTGTTGTCCTTGTAATATCTAAATCTTCACGTATTATAGTTACAAAACTTGTTCCAAATGTAAAAAGCATTTTGAAATAATTATGAAATACAGATCAATTATAAAATAGTCGCTCCTCCAGGTGACCTGTAAAAAATTACATATTGTGGTTTGTTTATCGTTGTGTCTTCTTGAGCGGCTCATAGAATTATGCTAAGCGTTGTCATAATTTCTGTAATGGATGTTAAAAAACTGTTCAATTCCTGTGACACACAGATGGCGTGCTCAGCAAGCCGCAGTACTTGTTCAGCTACGAGGCGGAGGGCTGGCTGAAGCTGCACAAGTTCCCGGCCACCTGGGAACAAGCCTTCCTCAGATGTCACTACGAGGGTATGTGTGTGTTTAGCATTTAACGTGTCCTGCTAATAATAATTGCTCTATCTGATTGATCGATGTCATCTGAACTCGTCTGGCTTTGCCGATTGATGAAGACAAGGTGTAAGAAGCGTCATGTAAAGAATCCTCAAATTCGTTTCGTTCAGTGTATTAGGTTTAGAAAAATGGATGAATTTTGCAAAGAGCAATCTGTAAGCTTCGACCTGTGTGACCTTGTTTGTCATATACGGGCACCTAACCCCAATGAGAGCTATTCAGATGAAGGTATGGTATGTGGTGTAATTAAAATTTGACTTTTTGAATCAGGAGCGGTGTTGGCGTCTCCACTAGACGCGGGGCTAGTGAATGCTCTTCGCTTAAAAATGGTTCGAAACAGAGTTAACGGTCCGATCTTCTTGGGAGCACACAACTTGCACTCTGGTGATGACTTTGTTTCGATACAAGGTTAGTAGACAAACCTTTCTGATATCGTAATCTTCTTCATTCATGATTCCAGTTAACTCATCAAAGTTTATCATAGACAACCAGATAGTTTTTATTATGGACTGTTTTCTCCGTTACAGGAGTGCCGTTGTCTGACATGGAAATAAACTGGGCTCCACAGACATACCCAGATGTATCAGGGCTCTGCCTGACCATGGCCGTCAATGGATCCTCACATTACATGAATGTCACTTCATGCAAAGACTCGCTTCCCTACATATGCTATAGGAAGTTCGAGGATAGAACCATGAACGAATGTGGCACCTTTGACGACGACGGTAAGTACAAAGTGGCAAACAATTGTTCTGCAGTACATTTGCAGAGCTTCCATCACATATAAATCTGTTGTCAGTTTTAGAACTAAACTAGGAGTAGTCAGGATAGATTGTCTTCTATGCTTCGGTATTCTAAACTAAGAATGAGTGCTTCAAACAAACTCTTCACACACACTCATCACATTTAATAAAACCCTTCATGAAAAAGATATTTTGATCCAAAATATTAATCAATGCGCAGTTCATCTTGGACCCTTAGAGATAAAGATAATTTTATTTGTCAGAATACAGTACGTTAAGGCGGTCATTACTGCATGTCGATTCTATAAAATATCACAACTCACTTCGACATCACTCTCACTTCGACTTCGATCTAAAGGTAGAATTCCGTGGACGCGACAATAGTCAACCTATGAAAATGTATGGCACCGTTGCCGAGGCCCGTGACAGTCGCGCGCGGCCGACGAATTTCGTAAGCTGCTCGCGGCATTGTCAACAATTTAATTCTGGTTTTACTAAAATTCTATAGATGTTATTAAGCGCTAGACCATGTTGAGAAGCGTACGGCCGCGAGCGGCTCACGAAATTCGTCGTCCGCGCGCGACTGTCGCGGCCCTCGGCAGCGGTGCCATACATTTTCATAGGTTGACTTTTGTCGCGCGCGGCTGCGACAATCGCGACCCACGGAATTCTACCTTAAAGTTTCGTGATTGACATTGTCAAACTACACTAGCGCTACACTATCGAGCGTGTTGACAAGTTGAACTAAATTAAAGTCGAGATTTTGACAGATCTGCCAAAATCTGTCTATCTATAGGGGAGGTAGGGGAGAGATGGGCAGTTGGGAGACATGATCAAATCAGAATAAAAGGGGGGTCCTTTTATTCTGATTTGATCATAGTTTTTTTTTATTGGGTAGTTTACGTTACCGACTGGTAACGGTGTTCATCCATAGACTATCTGTCATTTCTGTGAGTTGTCAAAAACAAACACTCGTAAAAGTACTTAAATATTTTGTTGCGGTTTCGGATCGTTATAAAGAGAAAACTAATGAAAGGTATGTGTATTTTCTATTATTAATGATTGATTGTCAAAATCTCCAGTTACGATTATAGTAAGTCGATGCAATCCACACCTATTATACCTCTAGAAGAGGTACTACAGTAATAGTTTATGGGCCCCACGTTTTTATTTTAGTCTAATATGACCGGGACCACCTACCTAGGTTGACAGGTAAGTAACTATTTTTTATTTTCTAGTTTTCAGTGCACATAAGATAAAACCGTTTTACTTAAGTTTTTTTACCGATTTTTTTTTTATAAACTAAGTCAAAAGTGTCCAATGCTCCCTATGGTAGGGAGGCTTGGACATACCATGTAATGTATAATTTGTAAATTTTTGTTCTTCTTCTTCAGTGAAAATTTGTGAGGTTATAAATCTGCGCTAAAAATCCTTTATAGAATCTTGTTTCAGGTACCGTTGCCAACTTGATCTAGGGACTCCATATTTATCAGCTGTTAATTTTATTTTTTAACCTTTTGATACCTCTTGTATTGCTCGTTATATTAAATCTTTAGGAATTTCCCGTCGCAAACCATTCTTTTTACGACGCAAAAACGACGGGGTGTTATAAGTTTGACGTGTCTGTGTGTGTGTGTGTGTACGTGGCATCTTAGCTCCCAAACGGATGATCCGATTGTAATGCGGTTTTTTTTTGTTTAAAAGGAATGTCATTCGGGAGTGTTCTTAGCTATGTTTGGTGGAAATCGGTTCAGGTCTTCAAGGTCATCAGCTCGTTTGTTAGGTGTGATAGGAATGTTACACGCTCAGTTTACTTGCAAGCATATGTGGGATCTAAAATTTGAAATACTAATGTCTTCTGGAACCACTGAGCTGGTCTGCTGTTAGGACACGAAGATAGGAGACGTAACCCTGAACTGCCTTTTAGTAAACCCATCGAGTTTGGGCTCGTTTAATTTGTCTTGACTAGTTTTCTTCATGTTTCTAATTGACGAGAACCTAATGCTGGAAATGGGATGTGGCGGATGAAACCCTAGAATGATATATAACCCTGGATCAAAAAAGGTCCATCTTTATTGTTTCTCAATCTGTGCAATTCTCCCAGAGCCAGTTTGTCATGAGGATTGTTAAACAGCTTCCTTTGGCTGAGATCGCATATAGCGAACCCATCATAAAAAGAAGGAAAAATTAAGGAGCTCCTTTAAAAAACCATGAAATAAAATAAAATTATAAATTTAAAAAAACCCCCGACCCAAAAAAGTACGCAATTATTATGACAAAATGTTATAAACGATAAACCCTATAAAAAGCAAAAAGTAACTTTAAACACTACGTAAGTACCAACTAAAGCATGTCAGATTAAACAAAATTTTGACGTGTCGACGGTTTGATTTAAACCGTTTAAATATCTCGTAATGTTGAAACTGATTGTAATTTTAGGATAGCTCTTTGATTTTATCTAGCCAAACATAAGAAATGGCAATAAAAGTTGATTATCTGTAAAATCAGATTTTTTATGCAATAAATGTGAAAAAGTGCCCATCCCTCCCCTACCTCCCCTAAAGTATGAAATGACATTACGAATCGAAGTGAAATGCGAGTTGTTGATCGAGTTTTATAGAATCGCAGGACTGGTGTACAAATATTAAACTTCTAAACTAACAAAATCAATATAAACTATCATCATTTTAAAATGCGAAAGTAAATACATTACAGATAAATTGCAGGAAAAACATTATCATAAATAAACATTACACATTCATTCATATTACCATGGCAATCAATCAGCATGGCAAATATTTTTTAAATATCTTCAATGTTTCATTCTTTAAGTAATTAGGTTATTGGTTATAAATTCTAATAGCTATGCAATATGAGTTTTTACTGAACATTGCTGTGCGTTGTTTAGGTATATAATGTTTATCTTTATTTCTACTATGTTGTCTCTAGTTGTTTCTAGTATGCTGTCTATTGTTGATATCACAGGATTTTTCAAATAAGTATCAATTAAATTTCAGCATATCACCTCAATAAGCGCACAGGCAGCTGTTACAAGGTCCACTTTGATGAGAAAACTTGGTACCATGCGTATCAGGTATGCGCTGCTGAGGGGGGCCACTTGGTCGTCATCAACAACAAAGAAGAGGCTCTCGTCATCAAAGACATGTTCCCAGCTCGTCCCAGTGACAAGAGTGACAGATGGGAGAAATTCCACATCGGCATGCGAGCATATGGTGGAGACCACCGTACATGGGTGACGCTTAACGGTAATCCTTCTTTATTTTTTGTTGAAAGTCCCCAAAATTATTGAATCGATTTGAAAAAATCTTTAACAGTTGAAAAGCTACTTTCTTTCCGAGTAACATTGGCCATTATATGCACGCAGTAACTTAGTGGCACCTTGTAATCTAGTAATATTATTGAGAGGTAAAGTTTGTATGTAGAGGGTAATCTTTGGAACCGCTGGTCGGATTTAGAATTTTTTTTTACTGATAGATAGTTAAAATGTTCTTGAGTGCCATAGACTATATTTTTTCACAGTTCGGGCAGAAGTTGGAAAACGGCTAGTACCTATGTATATGTATAAAACCAAGACTTGTTTGTTCAAACACTTACAACTTGAGAATACGAGTATCTGACGTTCTGTTCTCTTTCAGGTGATAGACTAGAAGATGTGTTTAACGACTGGGATCCCGGACAGCCAGATAATAGGGGAGGCAATGACAATTACGCAGCTATTATTCGACCAGGGACTCTGGACGACGGGCCCTCTGTGTCGATGGCTAAGTTCGTCTGCGAGAAGTCACCCAAAGTAGAACTATTTTCGCAACCGATAGAATACGTTGAAAGAACTCGGGTGCCGAAAAATATTTATGAATCTCTTGATTTTCTTAGTAGAATGGAAAGTCAGAAGTAGTAGATAACCGAGTTCCTGTCCCTCATCATCTCCTAGTTATATGTACAGTAATGCACAGATTGTGAGTCTGGCACAAACGAAAGCTAAACACCACACTAAAGTTCTGTCTCATTATGTACCTTGATGACAATAATATGATGTTTTACCTATGAATTTTATTATCTTACAACTTAATAAAACGTTTGAATTTGTAAATGTGAGCAATTTTATTTCACTTTTAGTGTGTGAACTCAATGTTCGAGGGATTGTATCTTCTTGGAAATTATATTAAAATCGATTCACGCAATACAAAATTACCACGGAAAACCCAACACATATAACTAATCTAGTTTTTACGAATTAGTTACCCAATTAACCGAGAGATGTCTCTGTACTTTGGGTAGCTTCACACTGCTTTCTGAGTTGATGAGGTCTGGATAGGTATGACCTATAATAGGGAAACAAAGGAACCTACACTCAGCGTGACTCGACACGTTCTTGGCCGGTGTTTTTCACAGAGCGTAGCAACAAAAATAAACCGGCCAAGTACGAGTCGGACTCGCGCACAAAGGATCACGTTTGTTGTTTGGGAGCCCCCCAAAATATTTGTTGTTATAGCGGCAACAAAAATACATCATCTGTGAAAATTTCAACTCTCTAACTATCACGGTTCATGAGATACAGCCTGGTGACGGACGAACGGAAGGACAGAGGAGCGAAAACAATAGGGTGATAGGGTCACGTTTTACCCTTTGGCTACGGAACCCTTAAAAAACAGATAGCGCAAATAAAAATATTCTGATACCTCAAAAACCAATGCCTTTTTATCGTCCCACTGCTGGGCACGGGCCTCCTCTCACACGGAGAAGGATTGAGCATTAATCACTACACGCTTGCTCAATGCGGGTTGGTGATTTCAGACTAAATAGTCCAGGTTACCTCGAGATGTTTTCCTTCACCTTTTTATCTAAGATACACTTAGAAAGTGAATACGTAAGTACATACAAACTTGAACTAGAACAGTTGCATTGGTACTTGCCTGACCTGGAATCGAACCCACACACTCATACATGAGAGGTTGGTGCTTATTTAAGATGGCTGGTAGAGATGGAACAAATACAAATACTGATTCTTTTTTTGTAAGAAATGAATGAAATACTTAATCGATAACTCATTTCCTGATCATCACTTTGAAGTGTGATACAATCATATTGTTTACTTATATCGATCACAAGACAGCACATCTTTTGGCGACGATCCATACATCAATCATTATGAACAGATTTGGCCAACAGGTTCTCCGATATTGCCGATTAATTAGGAATTAATCAGACACCATTTTGTACTTACTTAAGCACTAAATACGTTATTAGTGAAGGTATGAAAGTAATTATTTCGTTTGCCTTTTGCTGTTTTTAATTTAGTAGTGGGGTATTATTTTTACTGTTTTGTCTGTAAACAAAAGCGCTAGTGATCGGTGGATTTTGAGAAATATTCACTTAACTTAGATACTAACTTAATTGAAGTACTGTAAGCAGGTACTTCATTTGTATTGTAGGGTCATATTTAAACCATCTTTTGTATCAGAAATACGGTACACCCGTAATGGCGTCCACGGCCGATTTCGGCCACGGCGGCTGTTCTCATTTAAGGAGATCAGCCAGCTGCGCAGGACATATTATAGTGCACAAGCATTTGTGCAGATACAGGTGCACTCCCTATTCCTTCACTCTCATAACCCGATGGGACTAGTAGGTACACCCGTAGTAAGAAGATGAACTCTTTAAACATATTAGATATCTCTTTCAGAGACATTTTTATTTATTTCATACATTCCATTTCATTCAGTCATCAAATTCAACGGTATTTAATTAAAAATTGCTTATAATGAATGAATAATTTTCAGGGCCTGCAAATATAAAATTAAAGCCGCAAAATCACTACAAAGTAAATGAAATTATTCTGCAAACAGAAATTAACGGTTTGAATAAATTAAATTCATTAACTTTAATGACAGATTCGTATTTTATTAGAGACAAATGACGGCTATATTCGTATTTTCTTAATCAATCTGAGAATACCGGTTTGTGCTTGCAAATTAATCCTACTATCCAATATTAGAAATGAGAAAGTTTGTTCATCTCTGGGTGAAAGGTGGGACGACGAAAAAGGGCTGATGATGATGAAAGTTTGTGGGTTAAGGCCTTTTCATGTTTGGTCCACAATCACGCTTTATCGGCTAAATGAAGTTGTCAAATATAGGGGTCAAACTTAAAACACACGATACTTTTTAGGGTTCCGTACCCAAAGGGTAAACGGGACCCTATTGTATTGCTCCTCTGTCCGTCCGTCCGTCAGGCTGTTTCTCATGAACCGTGATAGTTAGAGAGTTGAAATTTTCACAGATTATGTATTTCTGTTGCCGCTATAACAAAAAATACTGAAAACTATAATAATATTAATATTTTGGGGGCATCCCATAAAACAAACGTGATTTTTCGTCCGTTTCATAAACAATGGTACGGAATCCTTCGTGCGCGAGTCTGACTCGCACTTGGCCGGTTTTTATCCAAGTTCGAGAACCGTGTTCGCGGAGTAATTCCCTCGAGACGCGGGTGAAACCGCGGGCGGACTCTAGTCAATTAATAAAGTGTAATAGGTATATCCTTCCAATTTGACGGGCTATTTATAATACCTACCTAATTGTTCATGTAAATTGTAATTGTATATTTGATGGAATTGTTCTGTATGATTCAGTTTTCGCGGCTATAAATCTTGGGTCTTAATTTAGACAGTAATTCATTTAAATCAGACTAAGTAGCTTCATCTCGTGGTATCATTCGCGGGGCAATTGCAATTGCTTTCCATAATTGAATAAATTATTTTTTAGTTATTATAAAATATTTTTAATTTTTGGTAGATCCAAAAAGCTATAGCGTAATCAAATCTTAAACTTATCACGAAATATTAGGACCTTACAAACTAACAAATAGGTAACTTTTTGTAGTATTAGCATAGACAAGTTGAGCGATGCTTCACCCCGTATTATTATTTGATATATGGAATAGCAGTACTCTAGATTTTATATAAATCCAATTAGTTGAGTTCAGGTAAGTATAATAACACATATTCTAATAAATAATCTGCTGATTTTAAAAGTGTTCCACGGAGGTTCTAGTCTTTCCACGGAGGTTCTTTTCTATGATATCAAACTCCTAAGGAAACATTTCTACCACTCAGTACATGTCCCTTAGTATCAGCTGCGATAATAAATTCTTATGATTTTCATACGATGAGTATTTAAAAATAGTACCAAAAAAACAAAAAACAGTACTTCGACCAAAACTACGACCAAGAAAGCAAACCATTAAAATAACGAACAACTAAGTAACATCATAACTAAGCTAAAACAAATTAAAGTAATTAAACAACAATAAAATCTAAATAGAAATGTTCTGATACAAATTGTTGTTTATAAATCAATTGGCATGGGCTGTTCGTCAGAATGTCTCCCGTCACACAAGCATGGCACGATATCCGCATGCCTGTGTCAGTTGCAGTGAGTGCAATAAACTATATGTAAGTATATGCATTACTTGTACTTATATAAATACTGGCTTCCTCACTTTGTGTAGAAAAAAGTATCATAAGTTTAAAATATCAGTAATATCTGTTCAGTTTTTGCGGGCGAAACTTTCATGAATCATTTAGATATTTGAACTTTATGTGAACATTATTATAATCATAGGACGTCCTCTGTGAAATACAGATCTTCCCTGTCATTTATTTCCAAAAAGATTTGTTAGAACCGGCCTGTGTAAATCTTTGTCATATCTATAAATAGAACCATTCATCAATCTTAAGGAGTATAAGTACCTAAAAGTAAATATTTTTACACATTATTAGTATGTAGTTATTTGTATTAAACACATTAGAATTATACAAAGTAATGGGTGACAATAATACGGATTACACAGGAATGAATAACTTATAGTAAAGGTTATAACTTGAAACTTTCCATAGGAATTACTTCTCAAACACGGAGTAAGTAGCTAGCTCTAGAAAGGTGCTATTCAATACTGTTCGTTTCCGCTTTATTAAATTAGTCTAGCTAGATCAATAAATAAACGTAGGTATACATCAGTTTTCTTGCTACCATTCAATTTTTAGAAACACAATAGAAAACCGTCATGTTCATCATACAAAGTCATCATCATCATCATGCATCTCACGATTGCAGTACAACTGTAATAAAAATGTACAAGTAAAATGCTTGTTACCATCAGACACAAAGCAAAAATTCACCGACTTTCAAGAGCTCAATGAGTGAAATATCTTCTCGTCAAAGTTGGCAGCTTGAAAAAGCCGTCAATCATACCATGAATGGAAACCAGCGGCTGCTTGACACTTTACAATGATGTTCAACGTCAAGTATAGCGGGGATGGGAGATGCGTCGCGCGTCGATCATGCTTGCGTTTGATTGACAATCTCATCTTGACTGAATATATGTATTTACTTGTAGGTACATCGTTTATTAATAAACTTTTACAAGCAAGTTATTATTTGTGTAATTTATTAAAATATCTAAAGAAATTGCTGAAATATGATCACCAGTTAAAGAGCGTTACTTCTTTCAAAAGGTCAATAACTCACTTGGGGTTCCTTTGGTGTCATCAAGGGCCGATATAATTGCTTCCCATTAGCCGATTCCCTTGCTCGCTTGTCACCTATGACATAAAAAAAAACTTAAACCAGATTACAGAACAATACTCCATTTGTGTTTAAACCTATGTAAAGAGCAGAAATCCATAACGCTAGTATGTGTTTTGAGATTTTCATTTTATCATTTGGATGACGTTATAAGAGTCTTAAATCTTCATAAAGAAACCCCTGTTTGACTTAATCAAATGACCAATGAGTCAATCGGTCTTCAATACAATGATTAAATGGCACAAACTCTGCCAAACGGTGAAGACACAGTAAGACACCTGGCAGTATTGTCTAACCACACCACGTGTATCACCTTATTATAGACAAAGAAATGCTTTTTCATTCATTAACGATCATCCCTTACTCATCGCTTCACTATATTTTATACACAGTTTCGAAATAATCAATGACAGAGTAGGAAATGTATGAAATTATGTTCCCACGTGACTGTAAGGTAAAAGTAGATATATAGTTGGCTCGTCGCGTCGCGCGTCGTTGCGACATCGCACAGGCTGAAGGGTGAGCGCACCTATTGTGTGCCTGACAAATTAATTAAGCGATACTCAAATAATGAATGTTTTGTTTTGTTTGTGTGTTTTGAGAAATCTTTTGTTTGGTTTAATTAGATTTAGGTCAGTTCCAGTTGAAGGTTAATGAAGATGTTCTTTATTGGAATGAAGTTGTTTTTGTAATGATACTATAATAGTTACTTTGCCACAAAATTAATCAAAAGTAGCTGTTACCCACTGTGTTATAAGCGTCTCTGAGGAACTTGTTTCTGCTTTATTTAACTCTGATGTATGGGCTACATTAGTGAAAAGTTTCATCAAAATCTGTTCCATTCTTCAATTATTCAGAGGTATTTTTTAAATTTTATCATGAAACTGTCTTTCAAAGCAACTGCAAAGTGAAGCAGGTATAGTTTACTCAACTATATGCTCTTTAAGAAAAAAAATGTCACATGGCATGTAAAATTTATACTTTATGCTCCACCAATGATCACTATCCGTGACTATTAAATAGTGATAGGATATAATCAGCAGTGAATAGCCTATGTTCAGTAGCGATCAATCAAAAGAGACATCTACCCTACTATTTTTAAGAAGGAATATACATGTCTGTATATCTATATGTAGATAGGTACAGGTAGTATAGATACCTACAAGCGGCCCTTTTATGAGTTGCCTTGAACATGGTTTCGTGCTCCTCTTCATTCATAATGTGACGCGATAACGTCTGATTTCACCACTATTCATTAAAACCAAACATACATCCATACATTCTCACAAACTTTCACATTTATAATATAAGTAGGATGTAAGTAAAGTACATACCTACTTAAATTTAATCATATTTAATAGGCAGGTTGTTTCCTGATATTTATTTGCTGACTAACCTAACTCATTGTAATTTCAACAATACTGCTCAGTTTTCATAATTATTTACCTGCAATTAAATAATCCAATATTAACAAATTAAAAGAAAAACGTCAACCGACAGCTTAGAAAACAAAATTATTACAAAAAAAATGTTATAAACTTTAACACACACATTTCTTAATCCCCTGTTACCTAAACGGCTGATTACCGAACCCTTGGCCGATCACAGTGCCACCAACCCCACTGTGACGGTGACTACTTATTGGTTGTCGAACATCGCCCACGTGTTTCTCAATCAATATTAATGAGCCCACCACTATCTGTGTTCCTAGTGAGTCAACACTACGAACACGACGCGGGAAGGTGAGCCACTAAGCCATTAGCCACTTAGTGTTCGGTGATTAGTGAGTGATTGTGACACTGGTGATTAATTTTTTCTTTCGAGTTGAAGTGGTGACTGGTAATCGTATTTTTTTCTTTTTTGTGATTGAATTTGGTGTAGGTTTTAAATACCTACGAGTGTTTTAATTTTTTCGGAAAGTATAGTAGGTACTTTTTTGTTCAAAAGAATTAATTTAACATTGAAGAATATTTTATAAATATTTCTAGAGGCTTTTATAAGTTAACAAATTATAATAATGGTTATGTTATTATTTAATAACTTTTACATTAGGTACTTGTATTTTATATATTCATCCTCATCATCCTCCGAGCCTTTTCCCAATCATGTTGGGGTCGGCTTCCAGTCTAACCGGATTCAGCTGAGTACCAGTGCTTTACAAGAAGCGACTGCCTATCTGACCTCCTCAACCCAGTAACCCGGGCAACCCGATACCCCTTGGTTAGACTGGTGTCAGACTTTCTGGCTTCTGACTACCCGTAACGACTGCCAAGGATGTTCAATGACAGCCGGGACCTACAGTTTAACGTGCCATCCGAAACACAGCCAATGGTGTCTAAGATATACTTAGAAAGTACATACAAACTTAGAAAAGTTGCATTGGTACTTGCCTGACCGGGGATCGAACCCGCGCCCTCGTACTTGAGGTTGGTCCTTTACCCACTAGGCCACCACGACCTTTAATGTATTTTATATATTGATGAAGACTTAAACTCAAAATAACTATTTTAAACTAAAACGTAAATCGTGTCAGAGTGCAACTTACTTATTGCCTTAAATAAATAATTTGGATTATATTAAACAACTTTTAGAAAACTAAAGTTTTTACTTTGGCTATTTATTTAATAGATTAATGGACAGATTAACGCAAGATAAAGTTCACTGTACCCGAGGTTAAACTCTGATTTTCAATATCGATCAAATTAATAGTTATGATCAACTATCGTTCTTTTTTATCGTCACTAATATAATAACAGAGGGAACATTTTTTGTTTGTTTGTAATCCTCCGAAGGCTCTGAAACCACGAAACCGATTTCATAAACTCTTTCAAAGATGGAAAGCTACGCTCTTCTTCTTCTACGTTAAGTGACATATTTTGTTGGATATATTTTATCCCGACACGGACAGTAGTTCCCACTGAACGCGGGTAAATCCGCGGGAGAACTGGCTAGTTTCTTATAGATATTAATTTTACTTCTTATGGTTATGCTTTAAGAACTTATAGAGGTTCAATACTAAATTGCTACAGTTTCAAACAATGGCTCCAATAGATTTAAAACTGATTGTTATTAATGAAGGTAATTATTTTCGTCTGTAAATAGATGTGTGTAATTGTTCGATAGACAGTGATGTAGAGATATTATCGATCATTCGCAAGTACTGGTGACTGTGTAGACCATTTTAAAGCATTTTGTGTAGGAGTAACCTCCCCACTCAGAGACATTTAATGGTTACTTAAGCCATTCCTTAGTGATGGATTTGTATGACATTCCGTCACTAACGAGTGACTTAAGTAATCATTAAATGTCTCTGAGTGGGGACGTAAGAGTATGCAGTGCAAACTTTTAGTCGGCCGACAGTTTGTTTGGGCTCTGAAATTAGTTTGCAGATGAATGGTAGTACGAACATTACAAAAATCAGATATTTAACCGGTATCACGGCTGAACATTTTAATTGGAATCAAGAGATCTTCAAACTCTGTAAAAACAGTTGGCCGAAAAAAAATCTTAAAATTCGAACTAGAAACAAAATATTACATAAACAATAGATTTATTATTATTCAATGGCACAACAATAATAGCTGTAGTCTTTAAATTCACCACATTATCTGGCTCTGTTATTAAATTCTTTAATTTGTCATCATTTTCTTCCTTTTGAAGTTGGGCAAGTTTCCAGGCTATATCAAAAAGTGCATTGGCACTAATAAGACGCCACATTTGGCTAATTATAACCTCTTTATAATTATCTAGGCATTATATTGACGTTTGTCATTATTTGTGAATGAGCTAGAAGAGTGATGTATTGATATCTTCCTACACAATTTATTTGTGGGTTGTTATGTGATTTTTCTTTGTCATGTTATATTGAACTAGCTGTTTCACGCGGTTTCAGCTGCGTCCTGTGGGAACTACTGCCCGTACCGGGATAAAATATTTCTCTATGATATTCGGGAGGAGTATAGCTTTCCAACAGTGAAAGAATTATTCAAATCAGTTCAGCAGTTTTGGAGTGTTACAAACAAAAAATAGACAAATAAATGTTTCCTCTTCATTATATTAAAAATTAGTGACTTAGGTATGAAAATTAATCTATAAGTATTTGCTCTTGTCACAACAACATATTTTTTTAGAAGAATCAAGGGAAAAGTCTTATCAAAATGTGAGCGAGCTCGTAGCATAGTCCAGCTACGCCGTAGTCGGCGTAGCACAACATTTGCTACAAAATAATGTAATAATTTAATAAAAAACGTTATCAAAGTAAAAGGTTATTATTAGACATCGGATTATATGCATTTGCATGTTTGCATATGCAAATGCATATTATGCTATTATTTTAGCGTTATTGCATATTTTGGTACTTTTTCATTGATAGTGCTTATTTCAGTCAGTTTGACAGTTCAGAAGCCATTGCAATTAATTCAAGCCAGCAGGCATTTGAGGATTATTCAATTAAACAAAATCTTGCTCTTATTGCAAAACACTTCAGCAATATACCCGATGCCATTGAGAGACTAGAAACTAAAAACCATCCTCTGTGCAAGTCTTTGGAAATATTAGACAAAATGTACATAATTCAAATTTAGAATACACTCTCACGCATTCTTGGCTAACCCTTTCGATGCTAGTAACATACTACAATCATTAAAACCCTTTGAAATATACGTAAAGTCCTTAAAACTAAGATTTCGCATAGGTGCCCGCTTTTTTTGCAAAAGAGTGTATATGTTGTGAAAATAAAAGTTAATTTTAATTGTGCATATTTTGTGCATATTTCGCTCTTTTTTAGTGCATATTTGCATGCATATTTTGGCATTTTGATAGTGCATATAATCCGATGTCTAGTTATTATCAATCGGTTTGTAGTAATCAGATCGATCAAGAAATCGATAAACGAGCATTCAATGTACAAATACGTAAAATAATGCTTTCACTCAGATTTTTTTATATCTGCCGCAGTCACAAAAATTAGTACATAGAATATTACGTGATTCATATATTTTAACAACTTCGGTTCCACATGTAGCAGTGTCCAAATGGACTTTTTCGTTAGTTTTCAAAAGCTAGGGTTTGCTGTAGCAATTCATATTTTTTCGTGAGTTATTTTTGCGTCCAATTTAGTGCTCGCTGGAGACTCGCGACGGTTTGTTTTAGATTTTTCTGGAAGCTACTATAGATTTATGTTGACATACATTTATAGTTTATATTCCTTGGTATTTATAAAACTATAACATACTTAGAATTTTATGAATATTTGTATGCGTCTATGAATACATTCATCGATATTTGTTCCTCTTTCACGCAAAAAATACCAAATTGATTTTGATAAAACTTGACTATCATGTAGCTTATACATTTGAATAACATATGTATAGGCTACTTTTCTCTTTCTGTGCGGGTGAACTACTCCGTAAACTCTCCGTAAACCGGGATAAAAAGTAGCCTTCCTTGACAAATAACCTTTCTTAAATTGAGTTAAAGACAAACATATCAAATGCAGCTTCACAATATGAGTTCACATTCATCTGGCCAGGATATTAAAGTATCCCCTTTTTTCCGACAGTGTAATGCCACCAGACATGGCGATCTCGATGAGGCACACGAAACTGAAGGCTGAGGAGGCGGCCCTCCTCGCGGGAGAGATCAACAAGCCCTCCTGGGAGTCCAGGAACGAGGGCATCCACGAGAGAGTCAGCTTTGAAGATACCATATGGGGCTTCGATTTAGCTGGTGGTTCCTTCTACAATACTCCTTTGAGAGTTACTTTTGTAAGTCACTGAAATTTTATTCTGTTTGAATGACTGCAATCTAGGATAGACTGGCTGGGGCTGCAGGATTTTTTGAAAGGGCTTCCGCTTTTCTCTGGTACATAAAGGGCTTCAGAAGGAATATGTGGGTTAAAGTCAGTAAAAGTTTGTCAGTCCCACTGGGGCAAAAAACACATGGTTATCTCAAAAATTGTATCTGTAGAAATATAGTGAAATAAATTTACTTTGTGACATTAAAAAGAAGCCTGGGAAAACTTTTGTATAGTTAGATTTTCTGTCTTAGTTTTGTAAATACCACTCCTTGGTATTTCCTATTTATATCGCTGCTACCTTCCAGGTGAAACCAGACAGCCGCGCAGAGAAGGCAGGCATCAGGCCCGGAGACAAACTCCTCAGGATTAATGACCTGGACACCTCGAAGCTCACCATACAGGAGGCACACGACATCATCGTGCAGTCAGGGATACATCTCAAGCTATCTGTTACCTCGTAAGTTTCAATAACCTAGCTATCTGGTATTTTGTTTAGTTATGATAGGAGTTTGATATTACGTGGGCCAAGTCAAAATTCTATCTTAAGTAAGCAAATTCGATTGAAAGATCACAAGTTTGAATTACATTGACGGGACCCACCTTTAGATAAATTCATATTTGGATTAGTCAATAACAAGTTAGTTTGCATAAACATGAAATACAAGTGATGGACGGATATATGATGGTTAACATGTTTAGTTGAAATTGCACATCCCTCGAAAAAAAAGAGTATATAAATATAAAAGCATGTTTCTGCTTTCAGACCAGAAGACGAGGAAGATGCCTACTATTGCTATGAGGATCCTATTGTAAGTATTACTTAAACAAAAACTGTACATATAAAATACATGAAGATACATGAGATTAAAGCATTTTGAGAAAATTTATTGTAACCATGCGTACAACCACGTGTTTAAGGATCGGTCACTTGTTACCAGCCATCTAATACAAGTTTATTTTGATCACAAATAACAAAAATGTTATATAAAGCTTACATCCTTACTAATATTATAAATCGGAAAGTGAGTTTGTTTGTTTGTTTGTTTGTTTGTTTGTTTGTTCCGCTTTCACGCCGTAACTACTGAACCGATTGCTTTGAAATTTTGCAGACGTAAAGTTAGAAGTCCGGATTAAATAATAGGGTACTTTTTATCCCGAAAAAAATAGATATTCCCGAGGGAAAACAAAAATATTGTTTGCTTGATGGATGGATTGTAGATGGCGCTGTGTGTCGTTTAAACAAGGTAATATATTGCAAACGAATATAAACATGTAAATTTAGAAGCTAAATGATACGATAATGAATCCCCGAAAATGAGGAATTCCCGAGGGATGATGTACAATTTGTTTAATCGTCTAAACTGTTTTTTTTTACATCTACTTATATATTGCAAACGAATATGAACATATAAATTTAGAAGCTAAATGATACGATAATGAATCCTCGAAAATGAGGAATTCCCGAGGGATGACGTACAATTTGTTTTATCGTCTTAACTGTTTTTTTTACATCTACTTATCCTGAAATAACTATAATTCAACGAATTACTAATTGGTATTAGTATTAGTTAAGTTATTTAGTTCTTGAGGTATGCGATAGATGGCGCTGGGTGTTTTTAAAACGTGGTAACGATGTGACTACTGTGCGATGTGTACTGTGTAACAACTAATCGTATCCAGCGTTACATCGCGCTTCTTAGATTTTTCCGTGGGAATGAGAAGTTTTCTTATAGTTGTGATTTATACCGCAATATAACCGAATTCCACGCGGGCGAAGCCGCGGGCGGAAAGCTAGTTATAATTATAAAGGGTTTTCCTTACAGGTTGATGGCTACGACAGTGAGGAGGAAAGGCGACTGGAGGAAGAAAAGGCCAAAAAGAGGAGGGTGTGTGCTAGAGTGGTAAGTAATATCATTAATATTGACTTTAATCATAGTCACGTGAATTTTACAGAAACAAGAGATCAAGAAAAAGAAGGAAAGATGAAAAAAGACATGGTCTTTGGGCTTAATTTCTAGATTGACATTTTGCACATTCGTAACGAATTAACTTAAAAAGTACAGGACAATATTTTTCCAAAAAAGTTTTCTTAGGACGCGGGTAGCAATGAGGGAAATAGTAATGATTTAATCTGTGAAAAGAGACTTATTTAACCAGTAGTATTAAATTAATCCAGTGATGAGGATATCAAAAATGATTTGCTTCTCAAAGTTGAAGATCCACCTTCTCATGTTGATCATATTATTGCAGAGCCACTTCTGGAGTCTACAATGGCCTTGGGTCAGCAAGAGGAGGCTAATATACAGAGAATCGAACTGTTTCATGGTGCCAAGCAAATATGAGGATGCACGAAGGTGAGAACATCATGAAATTAGAACTATTCTTTAAGCATATGTAGAAGATTTAAAAAAAAACATTCTGCAATGATGTCCTCCTAGCCGATTATCGGCTACGGCAGCTGTTCTCATGTAAGGAGATTAGCCAACTGCGATGGAAATATTATAGTGCACAAGCAGGTGCACTCACTATTCCTTCACTCTCATAGCCCGATGGAACGGCAATCCGACACCACCGGAGAGAGATCAGGCGCAGGACCGACATGCTCTCCGAAGCACGGGTGTATCAATCACCAACTTTCAGGCTCCGGGCTGCTTTGTGAAAGTTTAAGAAAACCCACAAAGTGATTTCGGCCCGACTCGGGAATCGAACCCGAGACCTCGTGCTCAGCACCCGCGCTAGCGACAGCTGGACCAACCACTAAGGAGATTATGAAGACGATAAAGATTTAGATGAAGAATAAATTCTACTTCACATCAAATTATTTAAAATTAATGATATCAAGGTTCTAAACGAAGCAGTTAATTTGGTACATGCAAACGTCGACGTCACACATTCATTCATGATTTGTTTTAGCTGGGACTCCGACACTGACTCTGCTCTAGGAATGTAGGATCATCATCATCAATCTATCAACAACTTGTCACTTCGCGTTTGTAAAGGTGCCAGCATAGTATAACCATTTTAAACCCAGGCCTTGTCATATCTATGCCCTTTTCTTTGATTATATTATTATATTATGACCCGCTCTTATCTATCTTGTTTACGGTTATATTTTTAAATCCACCTTGAACTTTTTTATTAACAGCTTGATAATTTTGTTTAACTGTCCGCACGCCACCCTCCTTATCTCTCTGTTTATTTTATCATAATAATATTTATGTTTTATTAATACACTTTTTTATAATTTCCAGGGATAAATATCCTCCACTACCAGTACTAAGATACACCGACGAAATTGTTCACTACAGCTCAGATGAAAATCGAGACAACTCAAAACGCATACCTTCACTATGGGAAGTTAAACAAAAGGCAAGGAAAGAAAGGCAGGAACGGTTGGCGAAGATGGAGGCTGCCAGTGACGTCAGCGATGTTTCTGAAGAACCACCCAGAGATATGACTGAACATAAAGAAGTGGTTAAAAGTAATGCGCCTCAGGAAATAAATCCAAAGTCCAGAAGATCAACTTTAAGAGTAGAACGACAAGAAACCATTGAAGAAGAATCGCCAAAAGAGGAAACAGAGGAAAATAATGAGACGAGTGAAGATATTACCGAGGAAACAAAAGCAGAAATGAACGGAGAAATGCAAGAAGAGGTTAATGAACAATTGAATGGAGAAATGAGTGAGGAAATGCAAGTTGATCAAAATGAAGAAATGAACGAAGTTGAAGAAGCGCCGACTAAGGAAGTGGACGAAAATAACAACGACATCACCAATAATGACATGTTAAGTCCTATTCCTGAGAATATTGAAGAAACTCCAGCAATTGAAAATCATGCAGAAACAGAAAACGCTGTAGATGAAGACAACATTGACCAAGTAAATGAAGAAGTTAGTGATGATGCTATATTAAACGAAGTGCTAAGTAAGGTAGACAGTGCACCTAGAAGTGACGATGAAAATAACATTTTGGATAGTATACTTAGTGACGAGGGACAGAATTTGGAAAATTCTGAATCAAACAATGAGAGATAAATACTCAATGAAAAGTTTATTTTTTTACAAAATGTTTGCTCTCGCCAAGTCTTTCACGGACGGGCTGTGACGTAAGCAGATGGCGCTAGTGTAGTAACCATTACACTTGTGATATTGATCAATGCTCAATTTAATCTATTTAGCATTTATCAACTAACCAATATATTAAAATTAAATCACATTAGATTAACTCCTAATTACTCACGATTATGTCGAAACTTATCGTCTTTAAATAAGATGTGATTAGTGTCATTACAATCGGTTCAATGACTAATTGGAATTCCGGTCAATAGATGTCCGATTTGAACCTGAGCCAGAACCATTGTTGTAAACACTGCGAATTAGAACTATTATTGAACTGCAGTTAAAAATAGTGCTAACACGGTTCTATTGTAAAGTTAATTATAGACTTAAAGTAAATGGTGGTTTAGATATAAAAGTACAAAGTATATGTTAAGGTTAAGGAATCTCGAATAATAAAATGTAAATTAGTATTGTGTTTTTATTTTAACTTACGTAAATTTTCAAAGAATGGACACTTGTGAGGGTACAATGATGTCTGCATAATGAAATAATTAGGAAAGGGAGAATGGTACTAGAGAACAAAAAAAACAAAGCAAAATTCTGGCCTGCCTTAATGAGTGCAAACCTCCATATTTTTTGCGTTCCGGAAAACTCTTTCGAGCATGTAAAGTCGGTGTAATAAAATAAATATTCATCTCTCGTAATGGAATGACTACAATACTAGTAGGTTCGCTTCAAGTGCAAAACGGCTGAACGGATCTCGATAAAAACTAGAACTTAGAACAATAAGAGACCGATGAGAGATGTCCCGACATTATATCCCGACATTATCTTCTCGCATCCGGATATATTACTATGTACTTATCCAGGCACGAAGTTCTTTCAGGATGCGTGTGAAACCGCGGACGCGAGCTAGTATTTACAAAATAAATGAAAGGGAGTGAAATGTTGCAAACCAGTGCAGTCGCTATCTATTAATGCTCCAATGCTCTCGACATTTCGACTTTTTGAAACATATCGTGTTCATTGACGTTTTCCATGATATAAAACTGTTTAAAACGCAATTATTTTAAATCGGGGATTGTACTTCGTCACTCAGATTAAATATGGAGAGATTAAATTGTTTAAAGCTTACGAAAATGTGACCAACTGATCATTAATATATGTATATACGATATATACCAGTTCTTTTATGTCAGTGGCTATTCATGTGTTTCGTCGTCACAGCCTAAAAAAATGTCCACTGCTGGATAAAAGTCAATCTAGGGTGGTTTACCCATACTCACAGCGCTGGGTTAGCATGTTGGTGAGCGCAGTATGCAGTAAACATATCCAATGTTAAGCTCCGGAGATGCTGCTGCCCATCTACGAGCAAGGCAGTTAATATCTCACTTGGTGTTCCGTGTTGGTGATACCACCGCCAGTCGGTCGTCAGAGCCTCGTGCGTTTTTCAGCAGGGTGCACTATGAGTAAGAAAGGGTGGTACTTGGGGCAAGACAGTGATGGTTTACCCGCTTTTCTTCATTTCCCTTATATACGTCATAATAAAAAAATCAAAAGAAGGTAATTACGTACTTCGCGAAACAATAACATTTAGAAATATTCTTATTTATTTTACGAATGACATATTTTCTATAAGACCACAGTTATGCTGGACCGGTCTCCTTCCAAGAATTAATTCCAATCTTATTTATTTCTTCCTCTAGCAAGCTATCAATTTGATTGATTTTCAGACATTATCGATATAATTATTAACCGAGAAACCATTTTATTTGAAATAGGAAATTGAGGGTCGATCGTTTTGGAACAAAATTTTGTTCAGAGCAAAGGTCGGATGGTCTAAAGTGGGGAAATACTGTTTTATTTAATTTTCTGATCTTTTATTTGTTACCGTAGTGTTACAACTGCTTTGTTACATTTTGAAAAAAAAAACTATGTAACGAATAAAAAACATACATAGTTTTTATTTCTTAACGTGTTTTGTTTATATTTCAACAAACTCTTACAGTCGAGAACAGGCTTAGGAGACAATGAAACACATATATGATTATCATTGCTAATGTCACCTTTAGTTAAGTACATACTTGAAGTAAATTACAATTCTAACTGAACTTACCTAATATAGTCACCAAAAAGCAGAAAGTAATAAACGTTACAATTTATTTCATTCATATTGCGTCTCCTACAAAATTAATATGGTGAGCTTTAATATACAGCACGCTGTATTTAAATACAGAGCGATGTAAAACTCGACTGCCTTTTTGACGTCTCGTCTGATGCTATTTATAATTTTTTATTATTAAATCGACATTTTTTTTGTAGAAAATAATGAAATACTAACTCAAAGATGTGGCTTTGCACGTGTGAGACAAACTCCCGGTTAGTGCAGGCACACGATGCCATCACTAGCAGTCTGTTTCTAAACCTCTCGTGATAGTTAATCGTTTTATTGAGGGACTGGGAACAACCCTCTTTAACATCCCTATTAACAGTCACGTTTCCTTCGTTGTGTGGATATGGACCGTGGGAGTGTCATTAATGAATTTGCTGAATATGATTATGATATATGATTTATATTACAGGTCCTTGCCACTTGCAAATGGTAATATTTTATTTCGAGATTCAACTGATACAATATAAATCTTTAAACTTACCCAGAAGATACCAGATAAATGTCTCCTAAAGAAGTATGTAAATAAAGGAATTTTCCTCACCACCATCAATGTTGATTACTTCGTTGACCCCGATACCAAAATTGGTCTCAATCTGTCACAGGCCAAACTAATAGTTACAGTAAAACGAGACTCAGCCAAACTTATATAATAGTTAACTATACTTACAGGTAGTTAGTGTCTGAGTTCCAGTTGCTGAACTAGATAACCTGGAGTGAGATATTTGTGGGAAAACTCCAGTCTTGGGAGAAATTTGTTGGTTACTCACGTATTGGAGAAGGTTAGATTTTAGTTAGTTACATATGCTCGGAATATTGTTTCAAAGCTGTTGGAATTCCAAGAACAAGTAAATAAATATTGAGTAATGTTTTTATGTTCTCGTTGGGTATTTATAGTGTCGATTAAATGCCAATACGTGTGTTAAACATTTAAATCATACTATAATAACTATATTACATGAAAGCAATAGAAATACAATTTTTTTTACAGTTTTGAAGACTGAATATGACTGTTTTGATTGATTGTTTCAATGTGGGATATGATATTTTCCTAAACAAAAAGCCCTACTTGACTTTAAATATATAAATATCCCCGACATAATATCCAAACCAGAAATTTTGAAGAATTATTTACCAAGATTATCACACGCAAACCTGTGACACATTCTAATCAACCAAAATACCTAACGAATTTCCAAAAATACTCCTCACTCACCTATGACACTCGTCCAATACAAGGTCACACTTAATTAGCTCTCTGAACAAACGGAATAAGGGTTCAATCGGACCGGTTGTGACGTCACGACCCCCCGACAAATATTAGACCTACGTGTCGGCTCTGTACAAATTGATCTTTGTATTTGGTCTTTTTTGTGAATATACGAGAGTTTCGCGCTGTTTGGCTGTCTTGATTAAAATGTGTTTAGTTATTAGTATTTATACTGTAGAATGTAGATAATTAACAAGTATTTTCTAGCCTTTATTTTTGTACTAGTATCCGCTCGCGGCTTTACCCGCGTAGATTTCGGTTATATCGCGTTTCCAAGAGAATTCTTTAAAAGTCCGCGATAAAAAATATCCTACGTAATTCTATCTCTGTACCAAATTTTATTAAATCAGTTCAGTGGTCTAGACGTGAAAGCGTAACAGACAGACAGACAGAGTTACTTTCGCTTTTATAATATTATTAGGGATTAAAAACCCAAAGTTATGAAAAGGATGCACACCGTCATTCCTAGTACTTTAAGTACCTTTAACGCTTGTTATTTTCATTTACCGTTTTCTTCCCTTAACAAAATGAAAAATGTAAACAAACTCCGAAATTCCTCCACACTGTGCCCGTAACCGCCTAAAACCAATCTATTTCGTATAATGTATGTTCAAATGGACCTAAACTGAATTATATCTTCAAAGGGCCCCAATGAAATGACTGGGACTCAATCAAGGGCTTTGATCACACAAGGTATTGCCAAATACGAAAAACATGTGAAGGTGCCAAAACGCCCCTAAACTTGATTGGAACAGTCAAGGACTTGTGTTAATAATTTGTGTGGTAAATACGGTTATTACCTAAGAAACGAGGTAATAAGCATTTAGTAACATTTGGCACGTGTAAGTTAAAATAAATGTTCAGTAGGTAATCAGAACAAAATTGCTGGGCCAAGACTACGAATGTGCTACGCCGTAGCAAATATAGTGGGTCTGCTACGGCGTAGGCTTTGTACGTAGTAGGGTTTTTAACATTATTTAAATCGTTGTGTTTACATCTCATTATTTATCAATTATATAAAAACTGTCCTACTTATAGTATAAAACTAAAAGTTCGATTTATTCACAAAATTAACCATCTGTTTTTACAACTTGTAGGCATGTTCAGAAAAGCTTCGTGAATTATTACTACAAATAAACTATCCGATTATATAAAATGTTATAATATTTTATTTTGGTATAAAGTAACGGCACATTTAATTTGTGAACAACTTTGCCTAAAACTATTAAATCAGAAACCAAAATGCGTTTACGTTTATGCGTAAATTAGGCTAATTAAATTAGCACATTTTCATGTCAATTACATTGCATAGCATCCCAGCAATGACAAATTAATAAAACAAGTAATTAAAACCTTAATTTTTGGGTTATTTAATTTAATCTATATATATAAAAATGAATTGCTGTTCGTTAGTCTCGCTAAAACTCGAGGACGGCTGGGCCTAAACGGTGAGCAAATAAGGAAAAAAAAATTGCGAGTAAGATTCCCGGGACGTGAGTGATTAGACAAAAAACGCTAAACCCTATAAAAAGCAAAAAATAACTTTTAACACTACGTAAACTAAATTTTGTCGTGTCGGGGGACCGCTCTAATTCATTACTTTAGATACGTGTTTATTTTTTAAACGAATGTTGTAATTAGGTAGGTATCATTTGATTTACCTATGTAAGTATTTATGAAGGTAAAAAGCGGTCCCCCGACACGTCAAAATTTAGTTTACGTAGTGTTAAAAGTTATTTTTTGCTTTTTATAGGGTTTAGCGTTTTTAACCTTTTGTCATAATTATTGCGTACTTTTTTTGGGTCGGGGGTTTTTTTAAATTTATAATTTAATTTTATTTAATGCTTTTTAAAGGAGCTCCTTAATTTTTCCTTCTTTCATTTAATTTATTTTATCGTAATATGGGGTCGCTATATGCGATCTCGGCCAAAGGAAGATGTTTAACAATCCTCATGACAAACTGGCTCTGGGAGAATTGCACAGATTGAGAAACAATAAAGATTAACCTTTGGACATTCTAGATTTTCGGCAAAAATATAAATCGGTTTATCCGTTTCATTCCGGCATTCCAAGGTTTAATCCGCCACATCCCATTTCCAGCATCAGGTTGTCGTCAATCAGAAACATGAAGAGAACTCGTCAAGACAAATTCAACGAGCCCAAACTCGATGGGTTTACTAAAAGGCAGTTCAGGGTTACGTCTCCTACCTTCGTGCCCTAACAGCAGACCAGCTCAGTGGTTCCAAAAGACATTAGTGTTTCAAATTTCAGATCCCACATATACTTGCAAGTAAACTGAGCGTGTAACATTCCTATCACATCTAGCAAACGAGCTGATGACCTTGAAGACCTGAACCGATTTCCACCAAACATAGCTAAGAACACTCCCGACTGACATACCTATTAAACAAAAAAAACTGCATTACAATCGGATCATCCGTTTGGGAGCTACGATGCCACATACACACACACACACACACACACACACACACACACACACACACACACACAGACACGTCAAACTTATAACACCCCGTCGTTTTTGCGTCGGGGGTTAAAAATCAACTTACGGAATGCCGCAGAACCACAAAAGTAAAGTACTAGGACAGCATAATTCACCTAAGTACAGTATACCAATAACGAAATTTCGATGCAACTGCTCACCATGTACCAGGGCAGCATAACTTATATGAGTATACAAATACCAAGTGTAGGTAGACGCTACTGCTCACCATGTACCAGAGCGGCAAAAAATACACCGGGCGCGGGTAATACCGCGGGGAAAGGCTAGTTAGTAATATATTTAATTACTTCATCTAGGGGTATACAATAATTAGGTAAAAACCAAGGTCTCAATTTGACCTGTTTGTATGTGTATATGTTTGTGCGAGATTTTCTGACGTTTGGCCGTTCTGATTTAAACGCAGTTTTCAGCATAGTATATGTTAGCATTAGGAGAAAATTTTAAGAGTATTATTGGAGTCCGTTTTTTGCTCTAAAGGTTTTGTTCTTTTGAACGCGTTCATCTCACGTCCGATGCGAGTAACACCACGAGTAAAAATTAGTTCATTGAAATAAAAGCTTTTACGAAAACATTTCGATTATTACTTACTTTTTCTACAAATTAATTACAAACAGAACTGTTTCGTAATGAGAATTAATCAAAACAATTAGCACGAAATTATTTATAAACGTGTTATTTGTCATGTTGAAGTTAATACGAGTAATTGAAATAGTCACGCTATTGTGATGCTCAACGAATTAATTTGTGAATCTCGATAAAAGTGTGAACTTCAGTGTTTCTAGAAATGAGGATGATTTTACTGAAATTAGGCTGAAAATAGTAGGATAAAAATATTATGTAATATTTTACATAGATATAGATTTAAGTTTACTTAAATTAATGTACATATTACTTCCATAACAAGAGTTTATTACTATACAAAAAATAATGGTCTTACTACAAAAACTTGTCTAAAAAAAGTGTGGCTGCTAAATAGACCTTATTTCAACGTCATAATCTGACATTTATTTAGACAAGTGTTAAAGTGACGTTTAAAAGTTTTTGTGGTAAGACGGATAATGTTTTATATATACTCGTAACATCCTACAACAGTTTTCGAAACCTACCCCTTTATCTACCTCAAAAAACCAAGTATTCAAATACCCTCAAAATAAAACCGACATTCCAAGCCAAAAGTACGTTTAAATGTAGCAAATTAAACGCGCTTCATACAGAACGGTCTCGGACGGAAATGAAAGGTCCAGGAGAGGTTACATCCGGCGGCCATGTTGGATTGTCTCGCCTCCAAGTCGGAGGGAAGGAAGGCTCGTTATACACTGTATGAATGTACTCATATGTATAGGGTGGGGAAAATGTGAGGTAAGTTTGGTTGGTCTTTAGTTTGGGAAATAAAAATATTGTTAGGGTTATTATAGGTTTTAAACTTTGAATTATCAAAAATATTTTTTTATAAAAAAAGACTGGAAATCATCATCAGCATATTTTTTATTTAAATCGTCATAAAACATGTCACCAGTCTAGGTACTTTGAAAATGTTTTGCAGTTTTTTACATATAGGTACATAAAATTAAAGTTATAATTTCTGATATTAGTTCATTAAAATTGTTAAAGTATTTTTATTATTTTCTTTACAGATTTTTTCTTTAGGAAGCACAATGAAGGATATTCTGAAATAACATTGTTTTGCCCACAACGACCTGTATATAAAAGTAACGACAAGGGTTTTCTGCATTACGTATGTCGCATTTACAACCCTTTTGCATAAAGATAAAGAAATTTTAACAAGGTTATGGGGAAAAGGTACGAAATCCCATGTTCTTTTATGTTAAGTGTCATAACCTCAGAATATTATTACGACAGTACCCTTTTTCGCTGTTTTTCCATTTAGCAAAAATTTAAAGCTCCCATAAAAGAATTAAAAACGATTCTAAAATAAAACACGAAATAAAAATCATTTCTTCACAATTCAACGAAGAAGCCAATGTTTTAATTTTAACGTTTTTCCAAAAAGCTTCGCCCGAAATCCCCTTTGATCCTCTAATCAACGCGGAAATTTTAATAATAATTTAACCAAAGAAAAGATGTCTAATATATTGAATTTGTAGCAATTTGCTTAACAAGTCGTGATGAATTCCTTTGACTTATTCGCAGTTATTAACATTAATAAGAGGAAATATGGTAATTTTCAAGAAACTTTATTGTCTCGTTTGTTCTAGAAGTTGGTAATAGAATTAGCAAATATGAGGTCTTGGATGTAAGTGTTGTGAGTGCTGAATTGTGTATTAATGGTAATCTCATAACATGGGACCGTGTTACTGGTAACATAACATCATGGTTTAACCAAAGGTTTATGTGGTAACCGTTACCGCATCCCTACAGAAGGTTATTCGTGGAATTCTTAAGGGTTACACATATTAAGTGTCTGTCACTTTGCAGGAGCCCATTAACTAAATTGAAACGGTAATACAGAGGTGCGTAGAGTCAAAAAATAGACTTCATGCACTTAAAAATTAAAAAAAAAAACCTGTTACAAACCTTTATGGAAATCTATACTAATATTATAAAGCTGAAGAGTTTGTTTGTTTGAACGCGCTAATCTCAGGAACTACTGGTCCGATTTGAACAATTCTTTCGGTGTTAGATAGCCCATTTAGCGAGTAAGGCTATAGGCTTTTATCCGGGTTCGTGCAGAGGTTCCCACGGGTTGCGGGTGAAACCGCTGGCAGAAGCTAGTCAGCAATATTATTGCATTGTTTTAACTGGTCCAGATCCATAGTCTGGACCAATAACATCTTCCCTTCAAGACGTACCCTATTTACCAACAATTTACAAAACAGGGACCAGCAGACGAACCAAAATTATTTGCTTAGGCCAAAACAATTACCCCTGTACTGTAAGTAAGGGATAGCGAAAAAGCAATTAAACTTGACTTATTATTGTGTACAGTATAAACAGATAGCTTGAAACCGGTAATAGTGTATTCTTATCTCGGTTCGGCTAAGTTACAGTAAGTTGAATGAACTTAGATTGTTAATATAGGCTTAGTAATCTGGTGTTGTTGGGCGTTGTGGGAACTTAAATGTGTTATTAAACTTTTAGTGATATCTATTAAATTAAAGTTTGATATTATGAAAGAAGAGATTATTTAATTTTTCATGTGGATATGGTTTTTTTGAGTGATGACTTGCGTAAGACGGCTGGCAGGAGCTGAATGCGAGCAGCCGAAAA
The DNA here is from genome assembly GCA_033682625.1 of Helicoverpa zea x Helicoverpa armigera. NCBI lineage: Eukaryota > Metazoa > Arthropoda > Insecta > Lepidoptera > Noctuidae > Helicoverpa > Helicoverpa zea x Helicoverpa armigera. The sequence goes on along the minus strand of JAWIIS010000004.1, from coordinate 11,757,132 downwards.
TCGATCTCAGTGGCGTGCACTTGGAGAGGCCTATGTCCAGCAGTGGACTGCGATAGGCTGATGACGATGTTTTTTTTTGGTCAGGCTGCGTCACGTAGGTAACCTCAAAAAAATCGACTATTTGTTGTTTTCACATCGCGCTCTGCTTTGCGTTCGCATCCAGGTCGCTCACATAGGACACACCATAATGTACCACAGTTTAGTTAAAGGAAATCTTTTGATTTTCTAAAATTAAACCTAGCTTCAATTATTCATGACAAAAGAAGACTTCTTTTATTATCTACGGTAACCATATTAAGTGCTTTCACCACATAATTTCAGCCGTATTTCTAACAACATAATTACACATTTTTCTTATAATTACGTTCTAATTTAGTGCCTTCCAAGTAATTATTAATAAGCAAGAAATGTCGGTTTTAATTAAGCTATTATTTCGGTTACGATAGAAATAAAATATTCGATTCAAATTGTCGATTTAATCGAATCAATATTTGTTTATCGAGTGGAATTCCGAACCCAACCGATTAATTGGAAAACCCTTACAAACAGGAAATAGCGGAAATACCGCCCCCTATCGAATAGAATTTAATAATTCTCGGATAAACTAATATGGGAAACGACATTATACATTCCGTGAAATCGGTGTATAAACAATAGTTGAAGTTAATTTTAGACTCACTAACATGAACAATATTCAATTATGAATTTTGTAATGAATAGACTATTAACGAGTAATTTTGTAAATGGAAATAATTTCATGTTAACATGGAATACATGAAATTACCTACCTACATAGATGTACATAAATATGTAAACGTAAGTATGTAAAATGAGTTTGTAACACTGACCTGATTCGATACCTAGATTAAGGATCATGAAACTAAATGTTTTTTGAGGATTTAGTCTACAGCCTGCTAAAAAAAGCTTTAAAATCATTTGGTAGATTCCACAATCCCCCAAATTGTATGCTCAATAGTCAACCAAAGAACCAGCCAAGCGGTCGTACCAAAAATAAGATATTCCACATCTGGCAGATTAGCAACCGAGCCTAATTGGAAACGCAAACGGTTAGGCAAATCGTAAAATGTTAATTACCCTTTATACAAGACCTACATTACCCTGAAGGGTAACCATACAAAATCTTTGCGTAAAAATACCCCTCGGTAACAGAATAACACATTTGGGAATTAATCACGTTAAGAGTAGTAGACTGCAGACTAAACAGTCGGGCGACAGTTGACAGCTGGCATTTTTTTAAAGAAAATTTTATTTACAGAAATAACGTATGTAACCCTAATATAAAAATTAACAAAAAATTTAAAAGGAATTACAACTAAGTATCAAAAAGACTCATCCGCATTGCAATCAGCGGGGTCGTGCCCAAAAGGCCGCGTTGATCCGCTGAATGGCAATGCAAATTCTTTGCAGTGTGCAACTCTAAAGCATGTAATTAGTTTAAAATTCGCTTAGGTTGTGTGTATTTGATTACAAGGGTCCATCGGGCTATTCTCGCTGTTTGCACAAAGCTCGTGTGTTTGCTGTTTAGCTGGTAATGACAGATGGACAAAGTCACACACAGATTTGTGTCACGTCGCATAATGGGCTGTGTTTAAGTAAGGAATATTTGAAAATGTGTGTATTTTTAGGTGTCATTTTCTAAAGGTAAAGGTGAATAATGAAATAAATATAATGAAATATCTGTGACATTATAAGAAGATGTCAGCTTTACATTGTGTAACATCATATTTTCATTGAAATTCTTGGACCTACAACTTCGCCTTTTATACAACTTTGTGTGATTGGAAGTACCTTTATAAGGCTAGATGTTGTTAAGAGAGACAAGCAAATATTAATGTCACTATCGAAATCAACTCTGCTATTTTCCCATAATACTGATAAGGCAGCAAACAGACAAACCCACATTTTTATATTTAGTAACAAGAAGTTCTTTCCGACTGCCAATGTACAATTTATATTGACATACCTTTGCATCGGTATATTTGTCAACAGATATACATATAGAGATACAAGATACATGTTGATTTTCTTTGATGCTTGAAAAATTCGTCCATTTCCTGCAACACACGTAAATGTTTCATTTTGTTATTTGTGCACTTCCATGTTGCTGTCGAATGTTCACTTTTATCCTATAAATACGACCAATCGTTTCCTTATAGTGCAGTCATTGAAGCGAAAAATACGGTCTAACCTCCGAATTTTTTTACTGTGAACCGATTTGCATGAAATTTTGGAATTAGGTTCATCTTACCCTTAACTTCAAAAGTGAATATGATTTGAACTCCGCCACCCCCCCTGGAGGTGGTTGCCACCCCTTCTTTGGGATGAATATTTTTTTTGCAAAATAACCTCGGACATCGAAAGAAGACCTAATTTTAAGCAAAAGTTGTCTTTAAAGTTTTTTAAAAAATCCAATACTTTTCAAGTTATTGGCAATTGAAAATTCGCAATTTTTTCACGTTTTTCATCGGTTTTTTGCAAATATCTCCAAAAATATATTTCGTACCTTCGTTTATTTCGTACCTGCCTAATTCCTACTTATTTGTGCTAATCAAATTATAATCGGAAATCCCGCTGGGGTAAGTTTCCATGCATTGCTTAAGTTCTATTGTAAGTAGGGCTGCCATTTCGAATTTCGCCAAACCCGGACAAATATTTAAAAAAACCCGGACATTTGGCGTAAATCGCATTTTTTCCCCGGACGAGTTCGATTTTTTTTGTTTAACAAAACAAGACCTAATTTTAATATTACCATATTACTTAAATTCAATGAGGTCAGTGCCTTCTCTAGCTCATGTAGTACCTAGTATTGAAAGATTGTGACTTAATGTATTTCGAAGGTCATTATTAAGAAAGGTCATTTGGAAACTAGGAGTTACCTTCTTGATAGGTTAGCCAAAAAAAAATTGAAAATACAAACAACTGTAAAATGAAGTCGCCGCGAGCGCAGCGAGCGCGAAAATTTTTGAGTTTTGGGTCACTAAAGCACCTAAACTTGTATAATAAAAATATCCGCAAAGTAAAGAAGCCGCAAGCGAAGCGAGCGCTAAATTGTTTGAATATTGGGATATTAAAGTAGCTAAACAGCTACTTTAATAAACAGCTAAACAGCTAAGTAGCTAAAAAGCTAAAAAAATTTTTGAGATTTGGGACACTTCGACTTCTGCATTATTAGGCGCCCGGGGTTATTCGCATACCCAGGCAACATAGGTTAAGATGGCCCTATGAAAAATGTCCGGGTTTTCCCCGGACACTTCTTGAAACCCCGCCCGGACGGCCCCCGGACGGCCTCCAAACGAGGACAAATCCGGGGAAACCCGGACGGATGGCAGCCCTAATTGTAAGGTGTTCTTCTTGCTAAATTTCTGTCTAAAGCAGCTGTTCTTAGTTCACTTTGTTTGCTGGGACACTGTGACCTTTGGACCCGGCAACGTGGCCCAAGCTCTGCTAATGCTAGCCTTGTCTCTGCGCTTCCAGGATTTTCTACGTGGGGATTTTCTACGTGGGGATATTTCTACGTTGGCTATTCTACGTTCTTCTTTAAACCCTCGCTACGCAATCTTTCTACCTGGCGGCGAGTGAAAGACCAGACCTGATCTTGTCTGGAACTACCTGGGCCCTGCTGGAGACCTGGCAGTGCAACCTGGCAAGGAGCTGGGCCGTCGTCGGAGCTACACCACGGTTCAGGCCAGTGTTCCCAGTGTACCTTCTACCTCAAAATCTATGCGTGGTTAGGGCAACAGAAGTTGGCTTAAATAAAGTCTCAATTTCTACCAAATTGTGCACTTTATTTGGACCCCTACCTACCTACCTGTCGGCCAGCCTGACTACCGACTACCAGCGGCCGCACACTCCGAAGTTTTCAGTTACTAAGTAGAAAAAAATATGACAAGTTTTTGGACCGTAACTCCTTCAATTTTCATGCTATCACAATTTATAAAAAACCACTGTAAAAGTAATTAAGAGAGCTACAACATCCATCATTGCAATATATTGTAAAGAACTTTTTTCTAAAACGGTGAAGGGTTAAAGGGCTTAAGAGAGGCTGTGATTGCGCTGCCACGCGCTCTTTAAACAATCATATCTCCGTCAATTTTTGTTCGACAGAAAAAACGAACAAACCAAATTGTTTGTCAGAAAAATACCTATTTTTTTTATCAGAACACTTTTATACGTATCTGTCGTAATTTTTGAGATATTATGAAAAACAAGTGGGTTTTTCTTTAATTTGAAATTTTGTTATTTTCGTTAATCGTGACTTTTTTGGAAAATATCGGTACTGAAGCAGCCAAACTGATACTATCTATCAAACTCTTCATAATAAAGTTAATCCTAGGCGGAATACGATTAATTTTAATTTTGGTGGAAATGGCACTTATGAAACCCATTGATTTAAAAGAAAAAATATAAGATGCTCCGCTCCCCTTATTTGCAATACAGCTCACTTATTTTACGTGCAAAAGACTTTTAATAGCGCTCATCTTAAAGCTTATTTCAAGCACTACAAAACCCATTTGTATTAGAATGTATAAAATGCATCTACTCGCCGCTACATGGCGTTGACCACACCGATTAAATTTCAGACAAAATAAAAAACGGCTTTGATCTTTAATATCTAGCTTAATATTGCACTTAGGACATTTTATAAAAAAACAAATTGTTCGTTGTTTTACCTGCTACAATTTTGTTCTTTATAAATTTTCGATAAAACGTATATTTTTGGAGATATTTGCAAAAAACCGATGAAAAACGTGAAAAAATTGCGAATTTTCAATTGCCAATAACTTGAAAAGTATTGGATTTTTTAAAAAAACTTTAAAGACAACTTTTGTTTAAAATTAGGTTATTTTGCAAAAAAAATATTCACTTTACTTTATTAACTTTGACCGAAGTATAGACTAGCCTTTTGGCCACGAACATCTTAATTTCAATCTCTCACTCAGTCTGATACCGGCTAAATATCTTTGTAATATGCGTGCTACCGCACATCTTCATACTGATTTATGAGCCAAAGCAAACTATCGGCCGACAAAAAGTTTGCAGTGTGCAACTCTAAAGCATGTAATTAGTTTAAAATTCGCTTAGGTTGTGTGTATTTGATTACAAGGGTCCATCGGGCTATTCTCGCTGTTTGCACAAAGCTCGTGTGTTTGCTGTTTAGCTGGTAATGACAGATGGACAAAGTCACACACAGATTTGTGTCACGTCGCATAATGGGCTGTGTTTAAGTAAGGAATATTTGAAAATGTGTGTATTTTTAGGTGTCATTTTCTAAAGGTAAAGGTGAATAATGAAATAAATATAATGAAATATCTGTGACATTATAAGAAGATGTCAGCTTTACATTGTGTAACATCATATTTTCATTGAAATTCTTGGACCTACAACTTCGCCTTTTATACAACTTTGTGTGATTGGAAGTACCTTTATAAGGCTAGATGTTGTTAAGAGAGACAAGCAAATATTAATGTCACTATCGAAATCAACTCTGCTATTTTCCCATAATACTGATAAGGCAGCAAACAGACAAACCCACATTTTTATATTTAGTAACAAGAAGTTCTTTCCGACTGTCAATGTTCATTTTATATTGACATACCTTTGCATCGGTATATTTGTCAACAGATATACAGAGATACGAGATACATGTTGATTTTCTTTGATGCTTGAAAAATTCGTCAATTTCCTGCAACTCACGTGAATGTTTTTATTTTGTTATTTGTGCACTTTCATGGTACTGTCGAATGTTCAATTTTTATCCTATAAATACGACCAATCTTTTCCTTCACAGAAGTGTACTTTTTGGTTCATTAAGTCTGGTTTATTTTCGAATATGTAGGTAAATATGTATAAGATTTATATGATGTTGTTTATAAATAAGTTTGCTGTATGAAACCATTTAACTTATCTATACATATAATAAATCTGTAGAAAATACATAATATAGGCTGTTGGGAGAAATCTAGGCAGATGAGGATAAAACCATTTAAATCATTGATTGTTCGTCACAGCCGGAAAATTTCCACTGCTGGTCAAACGCCTACCCCAAGCAAGGGGGATTGGCCCATACTCCCCGCGCTGGGCATGCGTGTTGGTGAGTGTAGTGTGGGACACTTTTAGCTAGGAAGAATTGTACTGTAATTATAGTCGGATCGGTACGAATACTTGTCTTTTTTTGGAAATTGCAATTAAATTATTTCTGATGTCACTCGGCTAAAACCCGCTTTCTCCCATTTCGTTTCGTTTGAGCCATTTAAAATTCAATTAATGCTTTGTTTCAGCAAGCACATTGAAAATTGGCACTTTTCGACACCCAACGTTTTTAGGACATGATTTGACTTTAAAATTGGTGTTCGGACGAATTCACTTGAATTGGAAATTAGGCTTCCGTGACGATTTTTTGCATCGGCACCTGCGGCGTTGGCAGCAGTTGACATTTTAGTGCCGTCACTAGGCTTTTGCAGGCCTATTTTAAAAACCTCAATTGCATCTTGGTTGGACATACAATTGCTCCTTGTAAAGTACTGGTACTCAGATGCATCCGGTGGAAGCCGACCGCAACATAGTTGGGAAAAGGCCCGGGAGATAATGAGTTGGATCTTGGTCGTGATCTGCGTTCCCTGGTTCTTCACCTTTAGCACAGTTCGTTTTCCTGTCTCGTTAGTCCTGGGTTTTCACAAGATAGAAAGTTTGGCAACTACCAAAGGTTTTGTTACAAGCCACGAAGTAATGATATAAGATAAGCCGTTATTTTATATTAAACTTTTATTGATCAGCATGTCGATTCTATAAAATATCACAACTCACTTCGACATCACTCTCACTTCGACTTCGATCTAAAGGTAGAATTCCGTGGACGCGACAATAGTCAACCTATGAAAATGTATGGCACCGTTGCCGAGGCCCGTGACAGTCGCGCGCGGCCGACGAATTTCGTAAGCTGCTCGCGGCATTGTCAACAATTTAATTCTGGTTTTACTAAAATTCTATAGATGTTATTAAGCGCTAGACCATGTTGAGAAGCGTACGGCCGCGAGCGGCTCACGAAATTCGTCGTCCGCGCGCGACTGTCGCGGCCCTCGGCAGCGGTGCCATACATTTTCATAGGTTGACTTTTGTCGCGCGCGGCTGCGACAATCGCGACCCACGGAATTCTACCTTAAAGTTTCGTGATTGACATTGTCAAACTACACTAGCGCTACACTATCGAGCGTGTTGACAAGTTGAACTAAATTAAAGTCGATATTTTGACAGATCTGCCAAAATCTGTCTATCTATAGGGGAGGTAGGGGAGAGATGGGCAGTTGGGAGACATGATCAAATCAGAATAAAAGGGGGGTCCTTTTATTCTGATTTGATCATAGTTTTTTTTTTTATTGGGTAGTTTACGTTACCAACTGGTAACGGTGTTCATCCATAGACTATCTGTCATTTCTGTGAGTTGTCAAGAACAAACACTCGTAAAAGTACTTAAATATTTTGTTGCGGTTTCGGATCGTTATAAAGAGAAAACTAATGAAAGGTATGTGTATTTTCTATTATTAATGATTGATTGTCAAAATCTCCAGTTACGATTATAGTAAGTCGATGCAATCCACACCTATTATACCTCTAGAAGAGGTACTACAGCAATAGTTTATGGGCCCCACCTTTTTTTTTAGTCTAATATGACCGGGACCACCTACGTAGGTTGACAGGTAAGTAACTATTTTTTATTTTCTAGTTTTCAGTGCACATAAGATAAAACCGTTTTACTTAAGTTTTTTTACCGATTTTTTTTTTTATAAACTAAGTCAAAAGTGTCCAATGCTCCCTATGGTAGGGAGGCTTGGACATACCATGTAATGTATAATTTGTAAATTTTTGTTCTTCTTCTTCAGTGAAAATTTGTGAGGTTATAAATCTGCGCTAAAAATCCTTTATAGAATCTTGTTTCAGGTACCGTTGCCAACTTGATCTAGGGACTCCATATTTATCAGCTGTTAATTTTATTTTTTAACCTTTTGATACCTCTTGTATTGCTCGTTATATTAAATCTTTAGGAATTTCCCGTCGCAAACCATTCTTTTTAACCCCCGACGCAAAAACGACGGGGTGTTATAAGTTTGACGTGTCTGTGTGTGTGTGTGTGTATGTGGCATCGTAGCTCCCAAACGGATGATCCGATTGTAATGCGGTTTTTTTTTGTTTAAAAGGAATGTCATTCGGGAGTGTTCTTAGCTATGTTTGGTGGAAATCGGTTCAGGTCTTCAAGGTCATCAGCTCGTTTGTTAGGTGTGATAGGAATGTTACACGCTCAGTTTACTTGCAAGCATATGTGGGATCTAAAATTTGAAATACTAATGTCTTCTGGAACCACTGAGCTGGTCTGCTGTTAGGACACGAAGATAGGAGACGTAACCCTGAACTGCCTTTTAGTAAACCCATCGAGTTTGGGCTCGTTTAATTTGTCTTGACTAGTTTTCTTCATGTTTCTAATTGACGAGAACCTAATGCTGGAAATGGGATGTGGCGGATGAAACCCTAGAATGATATATAACCCTGGATCAACAAAGGTCCATCTTTATTGTTTCTCAATCTGTGCAATTCTCCCAGAGCCAGTTTGTCATGAGGATTGTTAAACAGCTTCCTTTGGCTGAGATCGCATATAGCGAACCCATCATAAAAAGAAGGAAAAATTAAGGAGCTCCTTTAAAAAACCATGAAATAAAATAAAATTATAAATTTAAAAAAAACCCCGACCCAAAAAAGTACGCAATTATTATGACAAAATGTTATAAACGATAAACCCTATAAAAAGCAAAAAGTAACTTTAAACACTACGTAAGTACCAACTAAAGCATGTCAGACTAAACAAAATTTTGACGTGTCGACGGTTTGATTTAAACCGTTTAAATATCTCGTAATGTTGAAACTGATTGTAATTTTTAGGATAGCTCTTTGATTTTATCTAGCCAAACATAAGAAATGGCAATAAAAGTTGATTATCTGTAAAATCTGATTTTTTATGCAATAAATGTGAAAAAGTGCCCATCCCTCCCCTACCTCCCCTAAAGTATGAAATGACATTACGAATCGAAGTGAAATGCGAGTTGTTGATCGAATTTTATAGAATCGCAGGACAGGTCGCTTTATCAAATTACCTAATAATAATTTCCTATTGGATGCTTATTTAAAAGTTAGTAGACAATTTTAGCAGTTAAATAGTCGTGGAGATCTATGTCTATATAATTAACGTGCCGTACACTTTTCATAGAAGCTTATAACTAACATTTATTTCTTACTATCATCTAATTATCACATTTATGTACACGTGGTTTAGGTCTGACACAGTTTAATACTAATTCGTAATTAGTGTGTTACCTGGAAAAGTTGCTTATAAATATTTTCCTAGAAATATCTAGGCACCATTTAATACGAAGTCAGATTTGTCATGATAATTTTGTGGACGAGATACTGTTGGGTTTGTGGTTAGATTCCAGGGTTAAGCAGAATTGATTTTTCAAGATTTTAATGTTAGGGTTTGGCAAATGTATAGTTATAATCAATCGTACTTGATTGTTGTGTTATTATAACTATTTTAACCTAATAAAGCGATAACTTTCAAAATTGTACGAGTAAGTAATTAAAAAACAAACATATGTTTATCAATTAAAACTCAATCACCCGTTCAATACATATGAAAAAAAGTTCACGATAGCACTATAACCCAGTCATCACCCCAAAAGATAATTTATCTTTACAAAAAAAAAAAAAAATACAACAACACATAATTATTCGATTAAAAACAATTTTAATTAACCTTTGACTTACATAATGTTAAGGTTAAAGATTAAAAGCTCGCGCACACTACAAACTTTTAGTCGGCCGATAGTTGATTTGGGCTCATAAATCAGTATGAAGATGAATGATGAAGGAAGTACACACGAAACAACAATTAGGTTTTCGTACGATATCAGACCGACAAAAACTTTAATTGAATTCACGTTTTTCTAAAAAAAATATTGACGTAATTTGACAGTTACGCGAATATTATATCGGGTGTCTCGTTCACAATCACATTAAATCATATCGCATATACTTTATGATATTCTATGGCGAATTGAAAAAAAAAAATCCTAATCCATTCAGTGGTTTAGCCACAGGAGTCATTTTTCGTTTTCATAATTTACAACATCATGTGTAAAGCAGAGATAAAGTTAGGAGTATCGAATGTTTTGATCAGTTGACAGCTGTCAGTTTTCAAGGGAGAATTTCAGTTGTTTGTAATGACTGACTTTTATATGGTGTTCTAATTTTTGCACATTTTTATTCCATTTAATTTGTTTGAAAAAATCATTTTGTTATTTTTACGTATTTTTCTTTTATCTATGTGTTAATCGACATATATTAACCAGTATATTAACGCATTTCATTTAATGTGATTATGAACGACACACCCGATATACATTTAATAAAAATACAACTACTTTTAAGGATTTTGTCGCAGTTATTTTGATATTATTTAAACGCTATGTTTTGGATCCTTTACTTACAGCATCCATTTTCACGGGCAGACTAAGATGTTGATCGTCTTCATCGATTTCCTACCAAGGGCCGACAGTCGGCCGACTAGAAAGTCTTCATTCTGCGCGCAGATTAAAGAGCAGTTAATTATCAAAACATGTGGTAGCGAGTTGGAGATTAATGATAAACCGGAGGAAACACCGTAATTTATGTATTAATTTTAATTGTATTTCTGAGGATTTAGCGAGCAGCTGTCACCAGATATTGTTTTGCTATGTGAGTGTTATTACAGTGTAAGGTAATTATATTAGGCAGTTTGGCTTATCTTTGAATTGTTGAAGTTTTGTGTCGTTGATAGCTGAAAAGTAGTCACTATTTCTTGAAGAGATAAGTTTTATTATTGTTTTGATTTTTTTTGTATCTGCTGAAAGATATTTAGCTTAAACTAGCTTCTGCTAGCGGTTTCACCCGCATCCCGTGAGAATTACTTCCCGTACCGGGATAAAAAGTAGCCTATAGCCTTTCGCGATAAATGGGCTATCTAACACTGAAAGAAATTTTCAAATCGGACTAGTAGTTCCTGAGATTAGCGCGTTCAAACAAACAAACAAACTCTTCAGCTTTATAATATTAGTATAGATTAACATGTTCACAAAGCCATTTTTGCCGGACCCGGGAATCGAACCCGAGACCTCGTACGAGTCGCCGCGCTATGCGACAGCTAGACCAACGAGGCAGTTAAAACCAGAATACATAACTGCACATACGTAGTAAGTATATAAAATTATCTTGGCATATGGTGTTGCGGTTAACTCAAGTTTGCCGAGACTTCAAAGAACAACAACAATTAGTTAGACCTAACTTGTGGGCATTCCATGTGTCACACTTTACACTAAAGAGCATACAATATGGGTCAGCTTCTAGAGTTTTAAGTTTCCAGTGTTAATCGTTAACCAAACGTTGCATTAAACAATGTACCTATCTAGTTCTTTTTTACGGATAAATGATTTTCAGTTTGTTTTTAAACCGGCTTTTTATAACTTATGATTGTAGATGGCCGGGAAGTTTTTAGGTACATTGATAAAAAAATATATAATGAAATGATGAATTGCTATCATAATTTTGTATTAGCAGTTTCCTGGACCCAGACATTTAAGTTACCGATAGTTTTATGTGCTTACAATATTTAAATGACCAGTCACTAATAAAAAGAAGGTAATATAGTTCATATGTATATTTCAATACGCAATAAAGTAATTTGACAAACAAAAGAATAGTGTACAAGCAAAATATACTTCATTCAACTCAAAAATCCTCTCTAGCTCTACTTTATTCAAATTAGTTCCGCATTTTTACAAAAGAATCCAAAAATTTGAATAATTTTGAACTGAATTGTTCAGTCGTACTACGAAACTTGCATTTTAAATTCTCACTAATAGTGGAAATGGGGAAGTAATTTTGTTTATTTGTTACGCTTTCACGGTAAAAGCTGATTTACTTAGAATAAAATAGATTCGAATTTACATTAAAACTTAATAATTTAACATTTAGGGATTTTAGTTTGAGGGGTTTTATCATGGAATGAGTAAAGTCACGGGAGAGAGTAAGCTTCATTTGGTTACTGTTTAATATTAATTTCAAAGTATTTATACATATGACTTCACTATTTACTACGTACGGACGTAATCTGCCATTCCCACTACTGGGCAGAAACCTCTTCTCATACAGAGAAGGTATGACCACTAATCACCACGCCTGGTCAGGACTGATTGGCAATTATCATTATTAGTAATAATTATTCCAAAGAGAAAAACAAACAATTAAAAAAAGCAGCTGACCTAAAAGCTATCGTGATTGAATTTGGGCCTGTTTAAACGAAACTCTTTAGCTCGCCATGTAATTACTGAGCCTGTAAATCTCTTCAGTACTTTGTCACACTGATTGCTATGCCATTCCACTGGGCCTGAACTAAATAGGTCCAGATTTAACCAGATCTGTCCCGATTTATCCAGATCTGTGTTAATTTGTAAACAAATGTGCTGTTTCGGGATTAATGCAGTATATCGTATTGAAATTAAATGGAATTTATTGAAATTGTGTAGATTTATCAAAGGATTCATTCAGTACTTTAAGTCTAATTTTATGTTTACTGGACTGAATATTTTGGTATAGTCTATATTTGTAGTTATATAGACCTATTTTATGGTCGTGAGAGGTTAAATGCAATAATGTCAGAAGCTATCCGATCTGAAAGTTCCTTTTCAAGTGAAATCTAGATTAATTTATCGACTAGACAGACAATTTTGACAGACAATTTACAAAATAATCGACTTTTATTAAAACGACAAAGCCATCACCGCTCTGAAAGTCGTTACATTTTGTTAGTTAAAATTTAACGGTTACTTTGACAGTTAAATGTAAAGTTATACTGATTATTTGAAGGTTTGTAGCCTGGTTAGAGGATGGTTAATGGTTTTTCGTCACTCTTTGTCGGCATAAAAAGTTACTGCACATTAATTGTGAAGTCGTTTTTCGCCATTAGCTGTTGGTTAATGTACCTTATGGTTAAGGAAACCTAGTATAATGGTTGGATGAAGTTTTGATATGTTTGTCGTAAGCTTGAATAATACTTGAAAGTTAAAAATAATACATTTGAATCTATTAGGGTGAGTGAATTAGAATAATTCAAGTTTATAATTTTACATAGGATACATTCGCCATAAGTAACAGGTAAAGGTAAAATCATTTGTTCAAATACTTTTATTAAGACAGTTGTTTTTTCCAATTCACATCAAGTTACACAATAAAAATCTTGGTCAGTCAACAACTGTGTACAATGAGGGTTTTTGAAATTTTTTCTGCCACCGGGTGGCGCCACGTATGCGTCTGGTCCAAACAGCTGTCAAATAGTATGGAATTGTAGGTGTCGAACTTATAGTTTATTGAAATCCTGTTATATTGGAAGTGTTATTGATTTTATTATGGACTACGGTCAGAATAAGGTTTCCGAACTAAAAATTGAGCTAAGAGAGAGGGTGCAAAAGTCACTGGTACTAAGGAAAAGCTTGTTGAAAATTTTTTTAACACAATATGATTTAGTTTTTTTTATTTACTCAACCGCAATAGTAAAACAATAATGCAGTGCTTTAATTATAAAATAAAAAAAACACTAAAATCGTTCACTATTCATAGTAAAGATAAGCACTTTGACAGTTATCTGGACCTGACGACTCGGTGCTGCCACCTCGTGGACGCCATTTTACAAAACCGTCATTAATTTGTTTGCTTAAAAAGCACAACAACCCTTTGAACTTTTCACTTCCCACCCCCCACAACTAGCATAATAAATGACAAATTGCTCGCTGATTGCATTCCTCTCCTAGCTGAGACAATTCCGGCGGCCCCCGCGGGAACGAACACTAGAATGGCGACTAATTTTACAGTCGCCTCAACTGCCCTCTGGTGGCGTTGTACTAATTGTTATTGTTAGCACTATAAGAAGGTTTAAGATTTAGGTACTTGATGCGGTGAAATGTGTACTTTATATTTTTGTACATACTTGCAATGTATATATATTTTTATTGGTATTAGGTAAAAGTTTTACCTAGTTTTATTGTGGTGAATTTGAAGTGAATTAAAGGAAGGGTATCGCGACAAAAGTTTTGGATGATGATGATGGCAAATGAAATGCGAAAGTATAGATACAGACACTAAACGCATTTTGTTGCGTTTTCATTGAGAGTAATATAAAAATAGAGACATTTTTTATCTGTATGTAAGAAGTAGTTTCCAGCTAGTTTTGAATATGCAATTCCTTATTTTATGGGTCGCACGAAGCATACATAAATAAGTAGATATGGAAATTATATAATCCCACGTTCAGCAGACGCATTTCGTTAAGGCACCATTTTTTACATCTTTAAACGAATTACTAGGTAAGCTATAATGTTTCACACAATGTTTACTTTTTTAAAGTTATCCAAAATGTTGTAATGAAAACAAATGATCAGCCTTGTTAATGGAAAACCGATAAAGTTAAATAAAAACTCCAGCTATTAACAATTTAATTTTATTTGGCACTCAATCAGTCATTGTGAAATGAACCTTACATCAACAGTTTAAGATTCAAAATAGCACTTCGTTGTTTTTAACACTTAAATGCAAGTAGGGATAAAATAGGGTACAGGTGTATCACGTTTCGTTTTTAATAGTTTTCAGTAAGTCACGTCAGTTTCGAATTTAAAGTTAATAATGTTTTATATATTAACAGCAACTTTTAAATTAATTAATTTAGTTTTAAACCTCTAAAATAAACCTAAATTGCTAATCATTAATTACGTAAGTGTATTCATGAATAACATCTTTAAATATTAAAGTAAAAAAATATTATGTTACTATGCTTATACAGTTGAAGAAACCAAATACATTGAAGCCACATTTTTTCAATAAAAATACATATATGACACGATATACAAAAATATTCCATAACATTGCATTAATCAAAAATAAATATTTCAATATCTCCAACATATGTCTTTACGCTTGAAACAAAACAAACAAGCTGAAATATCGTACACATCATTAACTACAATAAAACAAAATATACAGCATTAATTACTACGAAACACGAGTATAAGTATTATTTTAATTTCATCATAAAATATATCTGTTATTTATTTGGCAGGAATTACATCACGTACTGAGGTTCAATGCAAAATGCACGTTAAGTCGTAGGCATAAAGTTCATTATTTGGCAGGAGTTATATCACTTTGTTTGAGCTTCAATGCAAAATGCACCTTAGGTTGTAGGCACAGAGTTCAAAATTCGTTAAGGCACGGCCTCCTTATAGGGGTATCTTCCCGAGGCTCGGTGGACGAGTGAAGTTCCAAGTTGTACCGTCGGTTGTACCATAGTAGTACTACTATGCAGACTAGGAATAGGATTATGAAGAAAATTAGCATGAAGAGAAGGTATATCTGAAAAGAGAAAAACAAAAGTGAGGTTTTTTCAAGCCTGATTAGTCTGCCCGCCCACGTCCGATAATTGGTGACTGATTTTTTGTAGGAGAGAAGTAGAACGCACAGCAGTGTGATTCTATAAGCTTCACTCTAAACTTCACATCTGAATCCGCCGTGAGTTACTACACTAGCGCTACACTTTCGAGCGTGTTTGCGAGTTGAACTAAATTTAACTCGAGATTTTGACAGATAAAGTATGACATTTAGAACGTTTTGAACCGAATGTGAAGTGAGAGTGAATAGCGAAGTGAAAAGTGAAGTGAGATGCGAGTTGTTGTTCGAATTTTATAGAATCGACGTACTGATAGCTATTGTGCAAAGCACACGTCCTACGAAATCGGTCGGAAAATCTGGTCAGATCGTCAAACAGTCGGACAAAAAATCTGTCTGATTATCTCCTCTTACAAAAAGTCTGTCGTGGGCGAGTAGCTATATCGGCAAAATGTACTACAAATACGCAATGTTTTGTTTGCCTTTCTCTTACGTTACAGACTTGAGAAACTCAGGCTTCCTAATTAAAACTGTTCATTATTTCCCAACTCACATAAATCATTCATCGCATACGCAAACAATACATAGTTAAAATAACTGCCGATCAAAATACCGTTACACAAAACATCCATTCAAATTATATATATATCTGCAATCCATTACTGAACACGGAAAGAAAACTTTGGGCATTTTTCATCGTTCAATATTTTCACATATTTTATTTTTCAGATACTGCGTTAACTGAAACAACAAACAAGGAACTGTTTTCTTTTAATTACGGAGTTTAATTACCAGTCAATCAATCAACGGATTGACGAGACGTGCTGTCGAAACAACTTCACGTTGGTAGGGTAATGTATACAAACTATTGATTGATCTGAGCCAAAAATGTAAAATTAAATGCAACGATTTAAAACATGAATATTAAATGGCTTTCAAAAATGATGAAAAGCAAAAAATCTACTCTGTGGAATTCGGTGCATTTGTTTATGGCAAAAGTAAAGCATTATAGTTCGGATTTTCAGTCATTTTGTTATCATTTTTAAGTCTTAATTATAATTAGTAGAAGATTAAATTCAATTCGTTAACTAAATAGTCACAGACAGTCAGACAGACATACAGCATATAATTCATTATCCACTTACAATATTCCTCTGTCTACCAACACTAGCCTACAAACTTCTCATCTTTTATTCCTACCGAATAAGACTCATCACTAACTTAGCAGGTAAAGAGTTAAATCTAGATTCGACCCAGATCACAAAAGCAATTTAATTCAAGTGTTTTCAGCGACATCGCCTGAAACGTGGTTAGAAAATTCAACGACCCTCTTAAGCCGTCGAAAGGCTCGCACGTTTAGTTTTTCTTCACTATGACTCCTAAAACAACAGTAGATTGGAAGGATTCTTAAAACTAATAAAATTTGGGGACACAATGTGTTCTTTTCATCATCAAATCTGCATATACTTGTTAGAGTGGTTTCAGACTTGCGTAGGATACGCGCGTTTTTCGAACCGCAGAAATAGGAGGTTCGATTGACCGACTTATACGACTACGGTTTCTGATCCGAAACGACTGACTAAAATGCCTGAATCCGCAAGTTAACATGCTCTTAAACATCGGAGGAATTCGTTATGACAATAACCACCGCGCCGAGTATTGCTTAACCCTTTAGGTACGTCTTGAATGTTAACTGCTAACATACATCGATATCTGACAGCGACTGCACATACTGCTGCAGCTTCGATCCAAAACGGTGTTATGTAAATACATGCAAACCAGCGGTGCAGCTGCGGCCGATTTCATGCGACATATCGACTGTTGCACTTGAAATTTTGTACGTACTACCACTATGATCAATGGTACGTTTTGAATGCAAAATTTTAATTACTTAGAGTTCCCCATATAAGTACGAGTCCAGTCTGAAATCTCTGTATGTTACTTAACGTACGGGGCTCAGTAAAATGAGCAAGGAAAACACAGGTATAATAACTTCGGTAGGTAAATATTTTGAGCTCGTGTAGCCTGCGTAAACATGCGGCTTCCTGCTGTTGTTGTGTTTGTAAATTATGATGTGGATGTGAATTAACCTTTATGTGGCCTGATACGAGAAGTCGTCGTGAGAGATTTTGTTTTAATTAGGTGAATATTTGAAAGAGAAGGATTGTAAGTTCGTATAGAACTAACTAACTTTAGGGTAACTGGGTTGAGGAGGTCAGATAGGCAGTCGCTCCTTGTAAAGCACTGGTACTCAGCTATATCCGGTTAAACTGGAAGCCGATCACAACATAGTTGGGAAAAGGCTCGGAAGGTGATGAGGTTAGGAGTAGAGTTTTAGATATTACGAAAGATGGCACATATTCCAAACATACATATTAAACTATGTAGTAACCAGAAATATTTTTTTGTACTCATGACAATAATGTGTGATAATAAAGTAGGTAAGTATAAATACCATATGCTATATGCCATTAGAAATATCAATTCATGAAATTCGATTTTCTCTCTCTATCAAACTAGCAACAATATGGTAACATATAATAATGACACACAAAATGAAGGCTCACTTAATACCACTTGAGGAAGCCAAATATCTATTTACATATCATTAAAGCCTCCAAGCTAAGCCTTCTTATCACATAACCTTATCACTAACACAACATTCAGAATGTCACCACGTGAGTACAACACGACCAAATACAAAACACCACTGAAACACAACACATCTCACACATACACCAACCTACTGAATTTTGTCGGGTAATCACTGACGTCATCCCATAGAAAAACAACGACCACGCATGCGTCGATAAAAACAAATTAATTGTGGCAAATATTAAGAAAATTATATCGATATTTATGACATAATTTTTGGAGTTATATTTTGGCAGATTTTTGTATGTTTTTTATGGTTTTTCTTACCCCAAAATAGGTGAATAGAATTTTCCAATGTGACATGGTGTCTGTGTTACCAACGATGGGAAACTGAGCCATGGGGGACGGCAATCTGCCAAGTTTGCGTAACTCACCCCACGAATTAACATCGATTGTATTTTTTCTCGACAACATAATATCTATTATATTTTGCTCTTCTCTATGAAAGTTCAAGTTATGGGTATTCAGGTTAAGCTGGGAATTTAGGTCAAGACTTTGATGGGTGACATCGTTGTTATGGGGGTTGTATTATGATTGGTGCTGTTTTATTTGTTGGAGTTTATTGCGGTATAAAGTATGAGGGAGCTTTTTTCAAAGATTTTGTTGGTCAGTTGTAAGCTGCAGAATTTTCTGTCAATTTGATGTGAGGTCAAAGTGATTATTACAATGATTTTTTTGTAATCTTACTTTACTTATTGCATTTTAAAAACTAAAATCAGATTCAGACTTTTCAGCTATAGTGCGTAGACACTTATATGTATACATAGCATGTCAAACCTAAAACCTTTTTTTGGAACGGGTGGTAGAAAGAAGTTATCGTGCGTCTATATTTCATTATCTTTATAAAAAATAGCCATGTTACTAAGCACGAGTGTAGCTTTCCAAAAGTTAACGAATTTTTCAGTTCAGTAGTTTTGCAGCCTTTAGGGTAAAAAACACACTCAATACTAGTATACATATATTACTGTGTACAAGTTTTATACCATGTTTTACTGTATACATGTTTTGCATACACATGTTGCCCGGGCGGTATAATTTCAGATATACCACGGTGACCGAAATTAGTTCTTGGTAATTCATGTTTCAGAGCTTATAAATAAGTAATTGTTTAGCAAGGAAGGTGAAGTGTAGCGAAATAACAACCTTGTTTTATTCGCCGCTATAATGCAAATTGAACTGGAATTACCATGTTGTAGGTAGTAAGGGAAAATAGGTCTTTCTTAAAAAAATCTAGAATTTTTTAGATCCGTTTTAACAACAGCTTTTATTAGCGGTTTCACCTGAGTGAACTACATGCGTACATGATGGGAAAAAAGTGCGTGTTCTTGGTAATAAGCTACTTCCGTTTTTGAGTCATAAAAAGTGTAACTAATAATCATTTTATGCATATTTTTTTGTAATTAAGTGATGTGTCTCTGTTCTTTAAAAGTATATCAATTTCTTATCTTTCTTGTATGCTCAACAGAGCGGTACATCATCAGAATCGCTTCAGCCGAAAGTGGTCGATTGCTGCACAAAGGCCTTAGCCAAGGTTCACCACTTTGTTCGACCTTCAACAACCCCGATCCACTGCTTCCCATACTTGCATATGTAGATTCATGCATAACATGACTTAAATAAGTTATAAATATTTCCCAGAACTTCCACAGAAAGTTCTAGAACTATTAATAGTTGCAATGCAGCTTGGTTATCAAATTTCACGCAACCTGAACCTTAAATATTACAGCTACCTAATAATTACCAAGCCTTATTGCATTGGAAGCATCTTCTAATTTAATTATATACTTGTATTTAAAACGAGCCATCTTCCCGCGGTTCCATCTGCATCCCGAGACAACTACTGTGAGTACCGGAATAAAATATAGCCAAACGTGAAAAAAAAGTTCAGTAATTTCGTAGCGGTTAAGGTACAAAGAAACAAAAAAAGTATTATTCTTTGTTATGCTAATATAGACTTATTAATAGGTGTATGAGGGAGCAAGTATTTTTCTGTAACTTATTTTAACAAGTCAGTGACTTAAAACAGTATATTCATTACATATCATTCTTTGTGAATCATTTTTAATATATTTTTATGAAAGCTCTGTCAGAAAGCTCTCAAACGGCTCCAAAAGTTCCTGCCTTTTTCAACAAAAATTACTCTCGCTCAGTCGCTTCTTCTCCCACTTTTAGATTACGCTGATGTCTGTTTCCTTGATGCGACTGAGGAACTTCTAGATAAGCTCGAACGTCTGCAGAATCTGTGCATCCGCTTCATTTTCGGGCTCAGGAAGTACGACCATGTGTCGGAATTTCGAAGTCGGTTGAAGTGGTTGCCTATTCGGCGGCGTCGAGATGCTCACATTCTTTCTTTTCTCTTCTCTCTTCTCTACAATCCTCGCTTACCAAGATATCTTCGGGAACGTTTTGAGTTTCTTGTTCCGAGAGGCAAACCTTGTCGCACTTCCTCATCTCTCCTTCTTCGTGTCCCTTCCCACACTACGAGCCGCTATGATGGATCGTTCACTGTTCGTGCTGTGAGACTGTGGAATTCCCTTCCACATTCGATACGCGAAAGCCCATCGTTGGGTGCATTCAAGAGACGAGTAAAGGAATACTATTTATCGACATGAATGACATTTATATTCGTATGTATATACAGTCATGGACACATAATTAAAGACACTCCCCGACTCGAAGTGAAATAAATAGTTATGGTACTGACATGAGCTTAAGCACGGTATAAACTGTAGTGTAATAATTATTAAAACAAACATTACATTGTGTTCTTTAAATTAAGGACAAAAAATATTTTCTTTCTTTAATAAATTTTTCATTAACACTGTGAAAAATAATAGCCTTGATAATACAGAAGATTCAAGATTAAAACAAATGGATCACATAGAGTCAATCAGTAATTCTATATTTTTGCACCCACTGGATGGTTCTGACCTTAAAAAGATAGTGATGTCTCTCAATGATTCCAAAGCTAGCGGTTATGATAATATTCGCACCGACATCATAAAACTCTCAATTAATATAATTTTGGAGCCACTTCTACATGTCGTTAACCTCTCTCTAGAACAAGGAATATTTCCCGATTTATTAAAGAGATCAGTAGTGAAACCAATATTCAAAAAAGGGGACAAAACTCAAATGGACAATTACAGACCTGTGACTTTAATACCTATATTTTCCAAAATTTTTGAAAAATCGTTTCTCAAAAAGTTGGCAAGCTTCATCGAAAAACATAACATTATTAAAGATGAACAAAACGGGTTTCGAAAAAATAGAAGTACATCTTTAGCAGCCTTTCAGCTAGTAAAAGAAATAACAGAGTGCATTGACAAAAAAATCCCTGTTACTGTTTTATTCATGGATATGAGTAAAGCGTTTGATCACGTCTCTCATGAACGATTACTGGAAAAAGTGTCAAGGTATGGAATTAGAGGAACTGCTTATAACTGGCTGAAATCATATTTATCTGACAGAACACAATCAGTGGAAGTAATTAATTATAATGACCAAACTAAAACGTTAGAATCATCCCAATCTTCATTTATGTTTAATAGATATGGCGTGCCGCAGGGCAGTATTTTAGGGCCGCCACTGTTTTTGCTCTACGTAAACGATTTTCCAGATGTTATAAATCATAAATGTGTATTATTTGCCGACGATACTACAATTATCATTAAGGGACAAGATAAAAGTACGTACGAAGAAGAAATAAACAATACTCTCGAAAAGGCTATACAGTGGCTTGAAGGTAATAATTTAAAAGTTAACATTAATAAAACAAAATTTATTCAATTCCATACTTATCGATCAAAACCGATGACACTAAACATTGCTTATAAAGGTGTTGCACTGGCAGAAACTGATTCGGTTAAGTTTCTTGGAATAAACCTAGATCAATTTTGCTCATGGAAGAATCATATAAACGACATTTGCGTTAAAATGAATAAATTTATATACCCTTTGAGGCGCATTAGTAGCGAGGTATCCAGAAATGCCGCAATAACGGCTTTCCATGGCTATATATCTTCCACTCTAAGGTATGGTATTATCCTGTGGGGTCGTTGTGTGGATATTGATCAGGCATTCATTATGCAAAAAAAGTGCCTAAGAGCTATATTTGGGTTGAAGCAAATAGAGTCATGTCGTCCATTCTTTAGGAAATATAAAATATTAACTTTACCTTCTATTTATATATTAGAATCATGTTTATTTGTTTTCAAACATAAGAGACTTTTCCATCAAGCAACAAGCTACTATGCCCCACGATCTCAGCATACAAATAAGTTATTTAAGCCAAGGAATAATCTCGCATTCACAGGTAATAACAGCTATAGCATGTGCATAAAATTGTATAACAAAGTACCAAATACCATTAAAACATTACCATTTTCTAGATTTAAAAATAATTTGACAAGGTTTTTAATTGAAAAATGCTTTTATAGTGTACATGAGTTTTTAGAGTATAAATTGTAGGTTTTGGAAAATTACATGTTTAACTTAATTTATTTTGTTATGATTATGACGTTTACCTTTTTTCTTTTGTTTTCTTTTTTTTACATTATATTGACATTATGGATGTTTAATGACTGAATGAAATTAAATGGAAATTAATAAAATATGTAGGTAACTAATATTTGCACGCCGAAATTACAGGCAGAATAAGAGAACCATTGTCAACAATTTACCAACCTTCTGTACCTTATTTGAGCAAATAAATGATTTTCATTTTGATTTTTTGATTTTTGATTTTTAATACTTTAGATATAAAGCTCTATGGGAAATGAACACTAACTTTTGTAGCTGATACTTGGCTGGTCAGCTAATTAAAGACAGTTAAAGCCCAGTTAAGAAAAAAAAACGAAAGATACAAATAGTTGCCATACTTTTTTTTAGAAGTGAGTAAAATACTTATGAAATCTCGAATTAGGTAATAATTTAGGTTTATTTCATTAAAAATTTTCATTTTAGTCCTATCAATAAGACTAGAACAAAAATTCTGGTAAGTAAAATGTTTTAGGCTTTTTAATATTATATTTTGACATACGGATTTATTCATACCACTTGATCTATAGTAAGGACATGGTAATTTTATTATTAAAGATTTCATATCAATGGCACTAAAAAAGGCATGGTTTGAGAACAACTCAAAACCGACCCCAAGGAAAACTTGTCCGCAAACAGACTTTAAGGCGGTGCTATAGGCAAATAGTGAACCATTTACATGATTCGGTACTGGTTTTTTTGGGAGTCATCTGATGCTAAAAGGACGACAATTGTGTCTGCAGAACTTTTAGACTACAACCGGGTCGGGAAAAGCTGTAAGGCATGGGTATCGGAAAATGTTACTTTTGGAAAAGCACCGCGTGTCCATACTGTAGTTGGCTATTTCTATCAAATGTGACAGGTGCAGTTAACAAGTGTTCAAAAATGTATTTTTTTTTCTCATTAAACAAAGGGATACGAATAATTCTAAAATAATGTATCGAAATAAGTCGTCTCCAAAACATGAGATGGAACCAAAATACACTAAGAAAGTTCTCAAACATAGGAGGCGAAAAAGTAATAGTGTGGGGCTTCTCTCCACTACTTGGTGTGGTGATCTTTTAGAAAGATATTATTAAAAATGGGCGAATTCAAGTACTATAATATTTTAGAAATTGCATTTTGTTATATGCTAAGCATAATTTACCGGTCCTTAGCGCTTTCCAAATTAGAAAAGTTCTGAAAAACACTGTAAGAGTAGTAAAAAGGACTCTTTGATCGAGCAACTTATGACGGTTTTGGTTTGGCCCATCGCAAATTTAATAGAAAAAAAACTGGTGATCGGCCAGAAAACACAATGGCGATAAGTCATACATGAAACATTGATCAATTTTACACAGATTTTTATGAAGCATGGAAGAAAATTCCCGTAGCGACTTAAAACAAAACTGACCGCTTGCACGCTTAGGGATGTCGTGCTGTCATTGAGGTAAAAGGAAATAAACCAAATATTAGTACTCATTAGTATGCTTAGTTACAGTGTAGGGAATGTTGTTATAGAAAAGTACCATCAATAATATTAATAATTTGCATTTCTTCCTCTGAGCAAATAGAGTGTCTTTAATTATATGGCCAGGCCACGTTATGGTTCATACCGCTCGAGATTCGGATAAAGCGAAAAAAAACTTGTCGCGAAGGATCACTGAAGATAGTCTTTAGTTTTAATATTTCACAATGCCCTCTTAAATATTTTAAAATAGAAAATAAAGTTCCAGTAGCAATCAGAAAAAAGAAATACAGATGAAATGCGGCAGCAATTTAAGATTCCAACAGTGTCTTTAATTATGTGTCCATGACTGTATATATATTTTATATGTATTATGTTTATGTATTGTGTAGTTTTACTACATATATATGTTTAGTATATTGTTATTTGATATTTTTGCTTAGTTTTCAATGTTTGTTGTGCACTTTTTAATCTACCCTACCACTATCAAATCTCTCCATGGCTTTAAGGTTGGCTGTAAGAGAACCCAATTCTGGGTTAAGCTCGCCATTGTACATAAACTGTCTTTATTATTTTTATTATGTATTGTTAAGTGTGCAATAAAGAATAAGAAAGCTGTCTAGATTATTTAACTTTGTAGCTCAGAGTAAATTAATTGCAGTTTAATGTAAGTTTCTCCACGCAGTTGCTTCATGACAAACAGACGGACGAATTATTTATGAAGGAGTGCCTATTTAAAAAAAAAAAGAAACATTGCAGCGTATGAGTAAAACTTATACATAATCTGAAAAAAAAAGAAAATATCAAGGTACTTCACATATCATAACATAATTTTATTTGGGTTGATTTTTTTACTAGTAACTGTCTTACAACTGTCTTAGAAATCTTTGCCGTAAAAGTAACCATAATTATTTTACCTTCTTTATTTTTTATCTTATCAGAAGAATTCCTTTCCCATTTTCTTCCAGGTACAAACAAATAACCATTCTTGCCAGACAGATCTAAATAGTCCCCGTAAAACCTTAAAACTGAAAACATACGTATGTAAATAGATAAAAACCAATATACCTTAGCTTTTATCTTTACGATGAAAAGTCGCGGCAAAATGGCGGCTCTTGTAAATCACTACAAACCTATATTTACGACTCACGCACTGCTCTGGTTGATATATTCCTTTATTCATATGTTGTGGGTAGGTAGATAGTGCTAGCTTTGTACGCAGACAGGTGAATTTTATGAGCTAGGTCTGTGAGTGGGATTTTGATGGAATAATGTAGAAAGATGGAATAAGTTTATAAAACTGTAATTTTTAAATTGTAAAAAGTTTGTAGATAGCTTTCATCATGGATTAACACATATCTAGGATAGTTTTTTTTTGAGTGTGAGAAGAAGTTCTTTTGAGACGCGGGTAAAACCACAGACAGATCAGAATTACACTACTAGGTTGGCTACTCTTTTCTGTGATTTCCTTAGTACAATGTCTAGTAACATAATTTAAAAGTTTTATACTTCTATAGAAATATAATAAAAGTTTTTTGTTTCTGAAGGCTCCGAAACAACTGAACCGATTTTAAAAATTCTAGTTAAGCTTTTCCGTAACGTAGGCTGCATTTTTTATCGGTATGAGCACCAACGGGACGCGGTTAAAACCACGGGCAAATGGTTAGTATTCTAATATTACGTTAACCCAGGTGACTGTACTTCGAGAACCTAATCAACTTAATAGCTAATACTACCTTAAGACCTAAATATTTGTCCCAGAAAAACTGTCAGTCACCCAAAGAATTTCATGCGGAGACCTCATAAATTCCAATTTGAGACGTACAAGAGATATTTACGAGCATTCTGGTATATTTCCAATTTGTCTTATTTCATGTTGGACTGCTACCTCACCTTGTTACCTTGAATAATATTTTTTGTTATCGCGTTATGTATCTAAAAGTATATTTTGATTCTTAACCATTAGTTTTATAGTCTATTATGGGTGGAAAATATGGGGTCTGTTTTAAGGGCTTTTTTATTGTATTTTGTGCTTGATAAGACAAACTAACTTGTAGTTTGTGGGCCGTTGGTTTTACAAACCCCTTTAGTTTATTTGGAGTTAGTATTACCAGGACAATGCAGGACTTTCTTGGTAGTCTAATTCAGAACGTATATTAGCGGCATTTTACGGCTTATGCAAAATTGAATTTTTTGTAAACGTTGTGTGTGAGCCTCTTAGACCTAACTAGTAGGTTGTTAATCTGCTTATAATCTTCAAGAATAGGTTACTTACAAATAATAAAAATGCCAGTATTACAACACACATTTTTCAAAATAGTGTGTAGACACAAGCTATCAAGACACTAAGATGTTACAACATAAAATACAAGTCATATATTTACAGCCCTATCTCAAGTACTAACAAGGTAATAAAGAACCTTACAGCGAGAACTCTTTTAACGCCAAAACAAATTGAAATGGTAGTACAAAGCCTTTGCGAATTGTGCTCAAATTGATACAGAGGAGCTTTCCAAAATAATGTGAAACTTAACTTCGTGTAATATATGAAACACGGTTGTTCCTTAGAGAGTTGAGAGTTGTTTACATACCACTCTTATTTGTGGTGATTTACAGCATATGAGAATGAATTGCTTAATTTATACTTGTTCCGCGATAATATGATTTCTCTGACAATTTTAATGTTTCTATGTCTATTGTACAGTTATTGTAGTAGTAAATAAAAAACTTTTTTACAAAAAAATTAAACCGACTTCCCAAAACACTAAAAAGTAAAAAAAAACTATTTTTAGGTGCATCGGCCTAGAAGTCGGTGTCTAATGGATGTTACTAAGTTAATTTTGCCACCGACTTCTAGGCCGATGCACCTAAAAATAGTTTTTTTTTACTTTTTAGTGTTTTGGGAAGTCGGTTTAATTTTTTTGTAAAAAAGTTTTTTATTTAAAGCTTTTCAGTGATACGTATAGTTGTCACTATCCATACAAGTGGGAAGTTCTCATCAATACAAAGAATATAAGTCCAAATACGAGGTATTTTACATATTCAGTTGTTGAGTTCCCTCGACTTTCTCTGGTCTCCATCATCAGGTCAGCTCCAAACCTTCACTGTTGCAAAGGTCTTGTCAATACAAATAATTTAAGCCCAAACACGAGGTAGTTTACATATTCAGTTGTCGAGTTCCCTCGACCCTCTCTGGTTTCCATCATCAGATCAGCTCCAAATCTTCACTGTTGAATAGTGCTTTTAGGCGTACACCTGAGTATCAAGTTTTTACCCTATGTATGCCTACAACTTTCGAAGGTTGCCCCTTGATTTCTCAGGGTTTCCATCATCAGATCCTGACCTGATGACTATGGGACCAACTGGCAGCTATTCCGAGTCGAACAAAAAAACAATCACGTAAATCGGTCCATAAACTTCGGAGTAATCGATGTACATACATAGAAAAAAAAAAAAAAAACATACCGGCCGAATTGATAACCTCCTCCTTTTTGGGAAGTCGGTTAAAAACTAGTCAAACAATCGTTCACTTCGATCCTATTTTTTTCCTACTGATTGCTATTTTAAAACAATCGATTAAACATTGTGTAATGACAATGCAATCTATCAGTTATGAACAAAGATATCACGCAAAAGACCTGGTAATAGTTTGTAGGTTTCAAACCAGACATACGTTTTTTGGAGCTTTCCCTATCAAAAGAAAATTAAAGAAGTACCTTTAGATAAGGTTAAATTAAGTAACATTGTTAAACAAGCATGGTAGTTATTTATTTCGGATACTGTGTTTCGGATGGCACGTTAAACTGTAGGTCCCGGCTGTCATTGAACATCCTTGGCAGTCGTTACTGGTGTCAGAAGCCAGAGTCTGACACCAGTCTAACCAAGGGGTATCGGGTTGCTCAGGTAACTGGGTTGAGGAGGTCAGATAGGCAGTCGCTTCTTGTAAAGCACTGGTACTCAGCTGAATCCGGTTAGACTGAAAGCCGACCCCAACATGAAAAGGGAAAAGGCTCGGAGGATGAATGGTAGTTATTTATTTTGGATGGAAAAATTAGAATTTCACCCATTCTTCGGCAACTAAAAATTAACAACATTTTACCCCAAAACACATAAAAGAAGCATTAAATACTTTTCGCACAATATTTACGATGAGCACATAATGAAATCGGTTGAATTTAACTAGCGTTGCGACGCGACTTCGCCCGAGGCACGCCCGCAGCCGGCCCTTGAGCCGCGAATGTGGGACATACAAACATACTGTGTGTGCGTAATATTATCGAGGATGGGTGGGCAAAGGCCTTGCAAACAACTACGCTATAAATAACGACTTATTATGGTACTTTATGTGGTTGAAAGAAGAATTTGGTGGGAATGGTGTGGGTAGATAGATAGATGTTCTTTATTAGGTTACACCGATTTTACATTTTTGATCTTATATCTAGTTAAAGTAGGTGACATAACGGGCGGTCTTATCGCAAAGAGCGACCGGTAAAATGTTTACGTAATTAATGTGTAATATATAATTAGAAATCAGCGCTAGAGATACTATACTTTATTGTAATTGAATTCGTTACGCACATCTTATTTTAAATGAACTGTACAGTGTACTGTAACTGTACACTGCTTTGCGAAAGATTCTACAACCCACAAAGTGATTACACCCGGGAATCGAACCCGAGACCTCGTGTACATCAGTAGCGCTTGCGACCACTAGACCAACGAGGCAGTCTTTTAATAATATTATGTACACTTTCCTATATGACACGAGTACCTATATGTTTTTCAAAAACAGAAATTGATGTGTTTCCAGTTACATTCCAAATAACATATGTACGTGGAAATATAAACGGGAATTAGTATTTTAAATACCTGGAATAAATTCTATGTTAAAATTACTAACTACCAATTGAATTTTCTTCGAATAAAACGTTATGATTCTTTGGAACTACATATTAATGTGAGAGCGCAAATATTTTGAAGTCGTAGTTTTGTGAAATCTATTGACTTGTTTTACGTTGAAAATTCAATCCCCAATCAATCCTTACTGTTTAACTTTATACGCCGAAAACTTACAGTTATTATTAAAATATATTTCTCAGTATGTGTTTGTGTGTTTGACTTTAAAATTCCTCAAAACGATTATAAAACTTGTTCGTAATAAATCGTAGAACAATTTTTGTTATACCAGGAAAATTTGATTTTAGTTAAGTGTGCTACGCATTTGCTACGGCGTAGCGGCGTAGCTTGTTACTACGCAAGCTAGGCTAAGCAGACATATTACTTCAAGTACAAAAATGCCTTTATACTTTATTCTATACTAAGCGTTATCTGGGGATTCCTATACAATTTGTGATTTTTTTAATTACAACACTGCGTTCAGTAGTTTTAACGTAAAATATTGTAGATAAATAATAATTTTATTTACATAAATCGTCACAAATATTATGTAAAGCCACAATAATTATCTAAACACGCAAGATTAATGAATCAATCTATCAGCATTAATTGCGCATTAGCTAAGTAAGTGAACAATCTGTGGCCGCTAATATTCTGTGACAATTTGATCCTGTAAGACATTTGCTGTTACCGGATTAAACCGGTTTCGTGGACTGACTAGTTGTGGTCAGATCGTATTTGGATGAGACTGGTGTAAATAAATGGAAGTACAGAAGTTAAAAATAGGTAAAGGTTAATTGTTCTGTTGTTTTTTACGTAAGTAAATTAATAAAAAATATTTTTTTAATTAAATTTTATAAATATCTACGAGTCCCTTTCTTTGTTTTTGCTTCGTAGCTAGAAAACACAATAACAAGTTAGTAATAAAAGTAAAATTCCAAAAATTTTCCGAATTTCTGCGAAAAACATATTCCTTTCAAAAATATCATAACCATATTGCACATGGAGCAAGCAGAACATCATAAAACTTCGAATAAAATCTACTGAGAAAAATAAAAATGGCTGCAACGAAGCTAACTCGTATTCTTCGCGAAACCTCGTTTGTAAACCTCGTGGCTTCAAGTTAAAGTGGAACGATATTACTAACATAAGCTACAT
Organism: Helicoverpa zea x Helicoverpa armigera; assembly: GCA_033682625.1. Taxonomy (NCBI): domain Eukaryota; kingdom Metazoa; phylum Arthropoda; class Insecta; order Lepidoptera; family Noctuidae; genus Helicoverpa; species Helicoverpa zea x Helicoverpa armigera. The sequence continues at coordinate 11,726,903 of JAWIIS010000004.1, read as the reverse complement.
AAGTTATAACAGAAATGATCCTATTCTTAGTAACTTTGTCAATCGGTGGCAAACTTGGTCAATTACTCTATGTACTTATTGGAAACAGATGCATAAATGTGCAAAAATACATAAAAACTGGTGGTCTGATGACGTTCAAAAAGTGCTGTTTTGCAGCCAAGTTTGTATAAATGATTTTTTTTATTTTGAATAGTTTTTCAATTAATCGCAAACATACTTCAAATCCTTTTCGGATGTAGTTATATAGCAAACTAGCTACTGCCAGCAGTTTCACCGGCTAACTTTGAGAACTTCTCTATTCACTAAGGTAAAAACTATCCTAACGATCGATACATGGGTTATCTAACACAGAAAAATTTCTCAAATCGGTAAAGCAGTTCCTGAGATAAGCACGTACAATCAAATTAACTCTTCAGCTGTATAAAATTAGTATAGATATATCATCATTCTTCATATGTTAGCTACGTCACAATAATCGAAGTTCAATGTAAAAGGAAAACAATATAGTAAATGAAACTAGTAAGTAGAGGAGCATATTGATATTCATCGCACAGGAGTCAGCTCAGGTGAGACTCATTACAATGATGCGAGGCGGCTCATTGAGCAGGCGGAGTCGCGGGCCAAGCCTAGTGAAGTTATGAATTGATTAAGCTGTGTAATAAAAATTAACTTAACTGGTAGTTTTTAGGGTTCCGTACCCAAAGTTTTCCGTCCGTCCGTCCGTCTGTCACCAGGCTGTATCTCATGAACCGTGATAGATAGAGAGTTGAAATTTTCACAACAATAAATACTGCTAGCTAGTATAAAGAGCTAGATGTAAATTGCTTTTTCACTAAATCAAGGTAGAACTGTAGTGCAATATATTGAAAAAAAAAACAAAATGGTCCTAAACCAAAATATGTGGCTGTACCCTTACAGGTAGGTACCCTATTAATGGAGTGCCTCCATTTAACGTCTCTATAGGTACAACCATATTTGACACCACTAATAGAATATTGACTACGAATATGACCCCCGAAATAAAATATACATAATGTAGAACTACAAGTACGTTTTTAAAGGATACACTGAAAACTTAATTATACTACACAAACATAAATATTTAAATAACTTAATTTTTTCCCACTAAAAATACACAAAGTTTCCAGTGAAAAGCGGACTCATGCATGGCTTATGTTTTTCCTGAAAGGCGGTATCATGCATTTAAAGTAAAGTTCCTCGCCGGTAGCGTGAACCTACATAATTCGCTATTTTCGGGATTATCTCAACACTGCTCCAACGGATGAGGAAAGCTTGGAGGGTTAGCGTGAAAACTTATTTGTATTTTCATTTGTATTTGTTTTTAGTAGAATAATATATTGTGGTTGAGATGTTTCTTCTAATTGTATCATTGTAAACTGTTATGGTAACTCTCAGAAGTTATCAGCCACACTTTATAAACCATTATGGCTTACAATGCATGTACTAATAGTTGTCAGTGATTTATTAATGCACTGATGTAAAAAAATTAAACATTTTTTGGATGTGTAACTAAGAAAAGACAGTACCTACTGTTATACTTGCTTGGAAACCACCACTGACTCGCTCAGGTATCGAACCATTCACATAATTAATTTACATTTGCAACTACCGTGTGACTGAAAGCAAAAAAATATATACACATACACATAAAATTATAATACGTAATAGTTTGACTAGAGTGGAAAATACATTATGTTCTTATTTTGTTGCGCGCAGTACTTTCCAACGGCTTGTATATATTATAACTGTGGCCAACTTATGTAATTTAGCAGCGCCACATATTTTGAAAATGGTTCAACCGCTTGTGAATACTGACGAGTTATGGATTACTGTTATGTGACGATGATGATGCTGTTTTATGGTGTAATACACCATTTTATAAGGCAACTAGCTTCCACCAATGTTTTCACCCGCATTTCGAGGGCATGAATTCGTGAACATGGATAAAAAGTATCATAAAGCCTTTCGCGATAAATAGGCTATCTAACTTTTTTTGAATCAAATAATAGGGATAGACTTTTATCAACTGGAAAATAACGCAATAAAATTAAAATATCTTTATAAAGTACGAGAATATTAAATACTTTTAATAAATAGCCAACTGTTTTAAGAAAAGGTTTTTCTTTTAATTTGGTTAAGAAAAACTAATAAAACTTCTTACGAATCTAAAATTCTAAGTGAACTGAAAAAGGTCTCATTTAGGTATTCTTGAGTGGCAATATTTTAGCCAGTAAAATATATTAAAATCTTGAAAATCAAACATTTACATTTTAGGTATTTCTTTAGTGTTTAATTAAAATACTCTGCGCCGTGGTGACCTAGATTTTCGAGTGCGGGTTCAAAACCTGTCGAGTACTAATATGACTGTTACAAAGTCAAATATTTAAATATGTAACAGCGCTTTCACATTAGCGACTTTTGACGAGCCAATACGCACCATTTTTTTTGCGACACATTTCACGTCAAAAAACGTCCAATTCAAGTGTCTTCTTTTTTACGGGAGTTATCTAATGCTGATTCTACAGTCAAGTCAACACTATTACTCAAGGGGATTCGTGATTTCAGACTAAGGCTTCTTGAGCTATTTTTTTCCCTTGCTGTCAGTCATTGATGTCTAAGATACATGTATCTTCCCCATGGGGAAGGTACGGGTCTGGCTTGAAATAGAAATTATTTATACTTAAGACTCATACCTCATACCTTTATCTCATAGCCTCGTACCTCGCAATAGTATTTAATATTATAAAATTGTAAAAGAAATACAAATGAACAATAAAAGATTACAATACCTGAAAAAAGACACAAGAAAGGCTTCAATATCGAACAATGAAAGATGAAAAAATTCCGTACAATTCCTTATAAACCGTTTTCAAGTCTTAGCTTAAGGAGCTTTCTTGGAAGTGGGCGTTAGTAACCTCCTGTTCACAAGTACTAGCTATTTCCCGTGGTTTTACCTGAATTACTGAAGAATTTCTTATGGTAGATGGTAGCTTATCACTGTATATCTACAGGGTACCATCTATCTATTGACGAAGAGCTTCTTTTTAAGCTTTTTTCATACTCTAGCTTTTGCCAGCAGTTTAAAATCATGACCGGATGAAACTACTCCTTATCCGGATAAAAATTTACCTTTAGTCTTCTTTAACCCATCAGACGCCAGAGCGCGTTTGAACGCGAGACACAATTGATTTTCTATTGTTTTATAATTAGCGACATACAAACAGTGAAAAAGTGGACCAAACATAAAAGAAAGTTAAAATGGTCCAATTGACGAGAGCGTTCAAGGAACAAACAATCTCTTCAGCTTTATAATATTAGTATCCATGTAGTGATATATCAGGATAAGTTACCCAGTGTTAACCTATTATATAGCCAAGTTCAGTTTACACGTGTGCCATTGTTTTGTTTAGAGGTTATCTCGATAAGGTTCACTGGCTGTTGTTACGCACCCGTATGTTGTTGCTTATGATTAACTTTCTGTTATAAGGATAAGATAATTAACAGGGCACACGGTGGGAATTAAGTTAGGTATGTTTCGGAATAAATATCGCAATCTAAACATCTCTGTAATAATTGACTGGTAAGGTATCTACAATACTTTTAATATTATCAAGTCGAAGAGTGTATTTGTAATCACTCAGGAAACACTGTTGATGTGAATGAATATTTCAGTGATAGGTATATCTATATTCCAATTAGGCAGAAAACCATAGGTTAATAAGAAGCGAAAGCTAGTCTACTCCTATTTTTAGTACATGACAGAGTTCATATTTATGAAAAAGTATGAAATTTATGAAGTGATTCGTTGGCTGATTTTGTGTTATTTTAACTTAAAGACAAATATGTTTTTGAATACTAAATATTCGTTCGTCACTGCAAATATGCACTAAGTTAACTAACATACCCATGTATTTAGTCGCAGCAAAAATATTTTGCTTTTTTTAAAAACGCAAGCCTCTGAAAACACATTTTTATTTCATCTTTTGTGTCAAGCGTGACACTAATTCTAAAACCCAGAGGACGACACCCGACTTTTGTTTTCTTTTACGTCATTATATGAATACTAGTTTTTGCCTGCGACTTCGTCCGCATTGAAAGTTCCCTTGGCTATTATGAATACGATATATTACAATGTGATTAAGTATCTGATTGACTAAGGAAGTAGGTATATGATTCCACTCGTCATCAGCTTTGTTATACTGCGTGCTGCGGGCTCTTCTCCAAAAAGGAATGAACGTAAATCGGCATGCTTGCTGAAAGCGGATTGGCGATTTCAGATCCATTCTACACTATAATTTACCTAAAAGAAAGCTTCACGAATTTAGGTTGAAAAAGCCTATATACCAACTTATGTATTTTCAGGTAATTTTTTTCTGCACCTTCAGCGGTTTACCGCAACATACCAACTCATTTTCCCATTTATAACATCAGTATTTGACTACTGCACTCCGTTCACGTCAGACCTTGGCGCTAGGTCTTCATAAAAGGGAATACATAATGCTCATTAGTAATGTCTCGTGATGCCGCGCAAAGGTGACAGAGTTTTGTTTAAACGTGTGACGAGAGAAGGTACTTGGAAAAGTATTTATTTATCTTGTAGTTTCTGCTAGTTGCTTATATTTTAGAGGACATTTTTAAGGACACCATGTTTGTAAGTTTTTGATACCAGCTTTGTCCCTGTAGTTTAGGCACAAAAATAAAAAAAATAAGATTTTTTTACAGTTGAATTATAATCACAATTTGCAGGTTTTAGGATTTTTTTTTAAATAAGCCTTTCAGCGTTTAAGTTAAGAGATAACACTTAAAAATAATATGGTAAAACTGTTCAGAGTGTCTACGATAAATGCTTGGCTATCAGACCATAACGTTAAAGCTCTTATGAAAGGTTAGAAACTTGTTGCACGATGTTTAGTAGGTCCTGTAAAAAGATACTCTGAAAAATTCCAGAAAAGTGTAGTTTAATGATTCTGACAAACAATATATTATATTATACAACTAAAGATTAAGTTAATATTTCCTCAAAATTTTAATTACCATTTCAATATACCTACTAATTTTATAGCATGACTTACTTTTTGAACTAATTTAATTTATGTATTAACCCTATTAGAAAGTTAAGTTACGAAACTTGGCCTATACCTTTGATGTGTGAGACTATCCCTTTCATAAGTATTCCAATCATGACAGCAAGTTAGCAAAACAATCGGCCAAGAACTTTCGAACAATCTTTCAAAACTATTTTCCAATATAAAGGCTGAAAGATCACCTCTAACAGCCAAAAGCTTCATAAATTGTACTGAAGAATATAATAATAGCAAAAAACTATCACAATAACAATAAATGGGGCAATTTCCTAACGATAACGTATCACTGAAAGTTACACCATGCATTTATCTATCGACCAATATCAATCACGGCCCAACGCTTTCACAAAATAAATACAAAGACAGTCTCCAGGTATCATTGGGTCAGATTTCCTGATGTTCAAACAATATTTCATTACATACGTATTACAGCAAATATTTGTCGCCGTCCACTCCGGATTTTTCTTCCTCTGTAGAAAATCTCGCGACGGCAGTTGCTGATTGGCGGGCGGGCTGAGAGGTCGTGCATCGCGCACCCACTACCCAAGTGTGTTACGTTCGAGATTCAAATTTTTAACTCGTATTTATTGCGTGTGAGTTCTTTTTTGTTCTAGTGTTCGGAATTTGAATTTGAAAGTGTAGTGTGTGTTTTTTTTTTGACTTGAGTGGGTGACACCGGCCGGTGAGAACTCAAAGAGGATGTAAAGTGAGTAATTAAGTAACTTTTATTGCTGGCCACATGTGGTCGCATTAATTTTATTCGTTTGCCTTTTCGTGTTAACATGAAACTACGTGTTTTTTTTAATGTCTGCCAGCACTTTAATGTAGTTTTTGCGGAGTCCGCAAATTAATTCTGATATATTTTTGGTGAATAAGTTGTAGCAAAAAGATATAAAGATATAAAAATTGCAATGCTAGAGTCAGGTTATTATTAGGTAAATTAATATACACCATACACATAATGATTATTAAACAATATTCAGAATAAAATATTTATATAATGGCGAAACAAATTGAGGCTTAAAATGAGCTATTGAATATTCTTAAACCCTCATTAACATTGTTCCAATTTAATGTTTAAATCTGAACAATTTCCGCTGAATTTCAGCAAACTTTTCATGATATTTTACTTACAAATCGTGTGTATTAATTACGGATTTAATTGAAAATTACACGGAGAACTCTTCTTTAGGAAATGTCGGAAAATATAGATATACATTTGTAAATCAAAGGGTTGGTTGAAATTTATAATTTGGTTCATTAGCTTGTATATTTCTCATACATGTGTGTGATAAGAATATTTTCTCAGTACGTAATATGTTAAAATGACAAAAATGTAGACATCTTTTAAGAAGTTTTATAAATGTCGTAACTTTTTATGACTATAACTTTTTATCAAGTTTATTTTTGAGAATAATACTCTCTAGGCACTTTTCTTCTTATTTGTTTATTTTAAAAACATTTTCACAAGGAGACATTTACATAGATTATATTTATTGGATCCTGGGGTATTGTACCGTCTATTTTTTTAAGCTTATATACCCCTGACCTTTACACATTGATAAATTGAACATTTTCAATTATAAATGTACGATACACATTGACGAACAATATTGTAACATTAAGGATTAGTTTCAGAGGTTCCAGATAAAGTTCTAGATAGCTGTCTGATATCTGACAGATAATGCCATAGAAAAGTAGTCAAAATTAAAAACCTTTCTTTGGCATATCTGTCAGATAGCTATCTAGAATTTTATCTGGATCCTTTCAAACTGGCTTTAACCAAGTTTTTGGTGAACGGAACCCAATGATTATGTTGCTTTAGTGTTGCTTTACGTAAAGTTATGCGGAACTCTAAAACTGTAGTGTTTCAGTGTTATTCCGCGACATAATTAATCGTAATAAAATAATCATTAGTGAGCTGTTAATTGGTTGAACGATCGCGTCAAATGTACGCGTGGGAGTAGTTTATTGAAGTTAACTGTATTACTGGAATATCAGACAGGTTGACATGTGAAATATATGTATTTAGTGCGTAGGTTTTACCAAATTGTATTTATTCAGGGATAGTAGTTCCCCGCGGTTCCGTCCTCACCCTGAAGCATATATAATTACTGTCCTTTCTAACTCTCTAGGACATCAAATCAATCAATATAAGTACCAAATCTCTCTATTCCTTCGCTCTCATTGGACAATGGGATGGCTATCCGACACTACCTTAGTGGCCTTAAGTAAAATATTTTTATTTCTTATAGACCAAATGCAAGTGATTGATACACCGTGCATCGCAGAGCACGTTAATGTCGGTCCTGCGCCGGACCCTTCTTCGGTCTTCACCCATCGGACTATGACAGTGAAAATGCTTGCTGTAACATGTATTGCGCAATTGGCTGATCTCCTCCGCCGCCATAACCGACAATAGCTAGACCACCATTATATCCAAATAACGGTAATCGCCACCAATTGCCGCTACTACGATACACAGACACCTCAATAGAGGATTCGGTCGGCTGATTCACAATGGCGTCCACAAAACACAATTTAAATGGAGTCTGTATGTCGCGGTCGCTATTAGGTCCATACAAACACGGACCGGGTCCGTGGGATATACAAATATTTGTTGTGATGCGGGAATCGGACTCGATAATGGCAGAATAGTAGGTGGATTTATTTTATACGGTGTGTTGTCTGCGGCTTTGCTTGTGTGAAGGAAAAAGTAGGACAATATATGGGGGTAAAAGTTAGTGTGAGTTTCATAAATTACAGCTAGTTATAAGAAACGTATTGCATTAATTGTGCTTTAGGTGTTGTTTTATGGATCGGGAATTCTGCAAAAGAATTTCATAGTTCACAAAAATATCAAAATGGTAGTGGAGGTGAAATTATGATTGACTATCATAGAATTAAATCTATTTTTGTACTTCACAATTCTATATTAATCCAGAATTATAAATAGAACATCAATAAGTACTGAAAATACCTTTCAGGAGTCTTAAATCTAGTCCGCATCAGTAATTTTAAAATAGTTATGAAACTCAACTATAGTAAAGAGAATATTAATGCCAAAAATTAATATTAACTACTGAAAGAAAAGATGAAAATTGAAAATTATTATTTCGATGCGAACATTTCATTCAATTCCCGATTTCGATACAGATATGATCCCGTGAAATAATTTAAGAGTGAAACAATAAAGCAATCATTTAATATCGATGATTCTCGATTCTCATTCGATTAAAAGTGGGGAAGTCTCGAGAGGTCGGAATGAATAAATGAGAGAGTAATTTATTATAGGTATTGTCGCAAATGGATTGCACTGTGAGAAATTAAATGCTGATTAATTATTTTGTAAGTAATTAATACGTTGATGTTTACAATGTTACAATAAACTATCAAAGGCCGTTTTTACAAGAGCATTTGAGTACTGCAAACTAAACTGTCGGCGGAAAATTGCCCAAATCGTAAGCTGACAGTTTTTTTAAGGGATCTTTTTGGTAAACAGTTGTTTTAAGAAAAGTAGTGATGTGTATAATGTTTTTGAACTTGGGCTTTAGTGTTTCTAATTCGGTCCGACTATCTGGTCGTTGGAACGCGTTATAATTCATCTCCATACTGATTCATGAGCCTGATCATACTATCAAACTATTGGCGGACTAAAAGTTTGTAGTATGCGGTAGCATTAGGTGAATGTTCGGTTTTTTATTCCAGTTTGTGAAAGTATAGGTGGAGATAAGGCTCGCGTTGCTGACACTTATGTCAGAAAAACCTACACTACTAAAAAACATCGTTCATCCTTCAGCCATTAACATAACACTTTGACCTTTTATGACACCAAACCTACCAACCTACGACACTTATATGTAAATACTTAGAGTATAGTAAGTTCAACTCAGTCTTGCGCGCGGCCTTATGTGTGGGTAACCCTTGTACATATACAGTGACTTTGTGTGCGTGACAAGAGGTACAGTCGGGTACAAATACAGTTATTTAAAGAAAAACAGTTATTACGTAATTGAATGTTTGTTTATTTATAATGATTCTGAATCGCTACTTGAAAAATCAAATGATGAATTTTCGGATTCGCTACTCTCACCAAGGTCAATTATAAATTTTGTCTCCATGTCAAAATGTCTATAGTAGGTATTCTTCTTTTTTCTTTTGTACATATCGACAAGTATTACCCAAAATCCCTTCATCAATTTGACTTAAACGTTCATTTATGAGTTTCATTATTTCCGTTTTATTTTGGTCGACATTATGCGAAGCAATATAATTTTTAAAAATTCCCCACTTGTTTACATTATTATACTAGATTATACGTCTTTTTACATTCTTAGTCCACACTTTTATTTATTGTCCGCGTACCCCGAGCTAGAAAATAATATGTAAGGAGTATTTAATTCATCTTAGTTATTTCACCTCATTTATTTCTTAGATACTGTCAATGTCAATTTGAAAAAACGTATGAGAAAATAATGAAAAACTGTAAAATGTAATAATAAAAAGCTCTGAATGTTGTTTCATTTTTTGAAACGCTACCTGACTCCTTAAACATTTTCTCCGTGAAGAACTAGACATTTTCGTAAACGACTGTACCCATAACAAAAAGCGATAAGAACACGTCATGCTCGGACGACGTTACTGTCACACGAATGAAAGTTGTATATTTACAAGCCGACGCACACATAGGGCCGCGCGCAAATCTGAGTTGAACTATCTATACCCCCTTAGAGCACACGGCAGACCTTTAGTCGGCCGACAGTTTGTTTTAAGCTTATAAATCAGTACGAAGATGAATGCTAGTGGTAAACACATTACACAGACCGGTACTTAGCCGGTTTCGGATGGCACGTTAAACTGGGTCCCGGCTGTCATTGAGCATCCTTGGCAGTCTCGTCACGGGTAGTCAGAAGCCAGTAAGTCTGACACCAGTCTACCCAAGAGGTATACATGGTTATTGGGTTTGCCCGGGTAACTGGGTTGAGGAGGTCAGGTAGGCAGTCACTTCTTGTAAAACACTGGTACTCAGCCGCAGCCGGTTAGACTGGAAACCAACCGAATATATTGTAAAATAGTTGGGAAAAGGTATCAGAACGACTGAAAACTATAATTGGAATATAGATTTTCTTTTAATAAGTTATCGGCAAACATCGTGTCAACTGTCGGCCGACTGTTTAGTATGCAGTTTGTGAGTACTCTTAAGGTATGAACAGCCATGAGAAGGGTCCACCTTTTTGCTGACTGACATAAAGGTGACATCATAGCTTTAAAGGATTACTATGGAAATACTGCCTTGTCACCTAGTTTTAATACTTTGGTAGAATTTTGTGATAAAAATAATCCTACATGAATTATTATTAATACTAGGTTGTTGGTATTTGGGTGGACTTAGTCCAGTATTAATTTATGTTTTATAAATATGCCTTTATATTCGTTTGAAAAGTGACCTTTACTCTATAGGTATGTGGTACAAAATTCGAGGCATGAATTTACAATAACAAAAATATCCGATTTCTAAAAATGGGAAACCACTCGTCTTGCTTACGGACGCCAGTTTTCACGACTTTTCAGTATGATTTGTCAAACACAGAACTAATAGATTTTTTCATGCGAACTTATTATATAAAGTGCCAGTTATAAACTCAAGTAAACTAGATAGATAAGTAGCTATGGCAATATTTTTTGTAGCCTATGTCTAATACAAAACCTTTTTCAGCTTACATGATGTAGGTCTTGATGAAACCTTGATAAAAAAGCTAGCTTCTATTTGGGGTCGTAGTTTTTGTTCACTAGGAACTAGGCTAAGTATTATCTGGGTTAGTATGGGATGAATGACCGATCCAAAAGTCATATGTAAATTGTTAAGATAGAGAAGTTGAATGATGTGAGCAGTTTTTTACAAAATATAGATCGAATATAGAATACGGAACCACATTTTTTTTAATCGTGGACTTTACATTAAAATTGATGAAAAAGCTAAATATTGAGCAATTGGGTCAGTCAACCGTTACATACCGAAGTCACAAATATAGTTACAAACAAAAGTATTAGTTTTAAAATATAAATGTTCAAAACAAACAGTAAACTAATATGAAACATCAAAATTGGGGTAAGCCAAGCCAAATATTACGTTTTTGCTGAACATGACAGTTAGTACAGTTTTATTTATTTTTATTCGTTTAATTAGTTAAAAAGTTACTAGTGAACGAAATATAAAATTAAAAACTTTCCTGTACATACTGGCAAATTAAAACTAACACAAAAATAAATGTAAAAAAAAAACTTGTCACGCGTTGGCAGTAGATCCTTGCTGAAATCTCGAAGCTTCATACATAAAAAACGCGTTGTAAGTGAAAACTTTTAATTAACTGTGTTCTTTCTTTCTTTCTTTGGAAAGTAGCAAAAAGTTTTTAAGCCAATAAAAGTGCGAGCATGTCGTTACAGACTTTAATATACTTTGGGCTGGAAATGGGTTTTTGTGAGTGCGAGAAAATTGGTACTGTTACACGCACTGTATGATAAGATGTTATATCAAATTGACGTCTTTTGAAGTCTTGTAACAAGTATACGAACAATGAAATTGTTTCATCTGAACAATAAAGTATTTTTTTGTACTTGATTTTTTTATTTCTCTTTAGGAAAGGACTTGTAAAGTTTTTCCCTTATTGTAATACAATAAATCGTACTTACATACTTTAAATAATAACTTAAAGTGTCAAATCTAAAAATTATAATATTAATATTACATTTTATGCAAGCCACTTTATCACAGAATTCCTTGCGGTAAAATTTGGAGATAAGCCAACATATCCGCATACTATATTACCATGAAATATTCTTGTATTAGATATTAAATTGAACCACAATTCATACAAAATGTCTAGCTTATTATTACAAGAAGTTTTCAGAGTAAAACAGAGCTAAGTAAAGTTAATTATTTACTTTTAATTACATTCTCTAATTGCTTACAGGCTCGGTAAGCCAAAATTCTCAAATGAGCACGCATGACTACACAAAACCGCGATTAATCTAGTCAGTAGTAATCTGATTGAGTTTAACCGACATGCCTCATAAATACTGATTATTATTACATACTAGTCATTGCCCGCGGCTTATGTAATAATAGAAGTATGTAAGTATACATACATACATACATATATAAATGTAACTTATCACCATGGGTAACAGATTTTATCTCCAAGTTACTTTTGGGATTTATATTATTACTAGCAACCGGTTCTGGTTTCACCCGTGGTAACTCTTTCCCACTAAAGTATAAAAAAAATATAAATGTATGTGTAAGCTATATTACTGCCAATTTTCACTAAAATCCGTTCAGCCATTTGCACATAAAGAAGTAACAAACATACATATTAGTGTGAAGACATTGCTTACGTAACGGGATTTTTGAAAATTCTTTAAAACTCGACCGAAACCGCGGTCAATAGCTAGTCACAGCCATAAATAGAAGATATTTATTGATGGAATATTAATAGGTGGTAAAGGGTAGGCCGCCATCTTGGAAATGTGTTAAATGACTTGGATTCGAAGTGACAGCTTTGGTTAACCCCTTAATGTATGGCAATGACGCACTTTAGATGAAACGAGCGAAAGTCTTAGAGTAATAGTAAATGGTGAAAGAAATTGCTAGGTTCAGCTGTTACTTGGTGAGGTCAGATTGTGGATGGATGACCATTTGTACGTAAAGATTATGTAGGTAGGTACCTATATTTTTTTTTACTTGTCAAAAGACAAAAAGTACCTTTGAAAAGTAAGATCCGTTTCCATTTGGTGCTTCGAGAATAGCACATAGTTCCAGGCTATTTAAATAGTGACATACCTCGTCGTTTTAGAATTTTCCGGATAGACAGACACCGATTCGACTTTGTTATAGAGAGCCTAATATAATGTTGTGATAGTGATAATGTTATCTAACTATTGACCTTATAACTATTTCACCGAACTAAAACATAATCTACCCAACTTAGCTCCACGTGGAAAATCCCAACAACTACATATAACCGAGCTACTACATAAAACCTTTATGTATCCTAAGCCGTTGTTCGCTTTACATTGCTCGTTCTAAAGCTCAACAAAAGAGTAATGGTCCATTGTGACGCTCAATGTCTCGACCACAAGCAATTTGTCGCCACTTAGTCGCTATAACTTTCTTCCTGAATGTTCTGATGGTAAGTGTGGTTTGGTTGGTACTGTTGGTGTTTTTTGAATAATATGGGTGATGTGTGGTTGTTTGTGGTTATAATGTTAAAGAGAAGATGTTAGGTGATCTATGCTCTAGTTGCTAAATTTGTTATTTCTGTTCAGATGTATAAATTTACTGTGAAGTAAGATTAAAAAAAATAAAGTTTGTATCGTTAGTCTCCAACTGCAATCCTATAATATTTTCTCTAAGAATATCTATTCCCTAGAACAGCTATCGGCCCTTCTCCACCGCCTTGTTTGCCACCTTTTTTAAGTCTCATAGTACCTACATGCTTCATTTCTTAGCAGGCCCACGTATTAGGTACGATTCCCACCATCCGCCTCTCCAATACCCGATCAAATAACCAAACATTCCTCACCACAATATAACCAGCACATCGTATTTAATCCATGTTAAACGCTCAGCAAACACCAAGCCCTAATGATTTCCACGCAAGCGAGGATTCTTCGCGTTTCAATATATGCGGTACATTTATTGCTGCAAATCGACAACCGCTGGGATTAAGATCTGAGCATTTCGAATTTTAAATCGACAACGTTTAGTGCATGGAGAATAAAATGATTACAGAGGTGCCATAACGGAAAATCTCCTAAGAAAGGAGCGCACTAAAATGCGATGAGAAATGTTACCGTCTTCTTCTTTGGACCCGATAATTTTATGTAATATCAAAAATAGTTGACAAATGTCTCAAAAACCCAACCACCTCGTTAGTTCTCTCATGAATGATCGTTTTGGTCATGCCCACCGTATGTATTTAACCTAGAAGAGGTCGCCTGACCTACGTACATTATGGCATCTCCGCTCATCTTTTCTTACTCCGTTTCTTAGTGCGTTCCATACCGCCATCTTGGATTTGGAATTCGGAATATTCGGATATTTGGCAGTACCCGTTCATTCAGCGTGAGGGTTACATAATTCGTAGTTAATTTGACTAAGCGTTTCCCTGTACTTTCGGAACCCAATTATTTTGCTGTAAATTGGGGTGTTATGAAAGTATTTGAGCAAGGTAGTTCCAGGTGTAGGGTAAGGGGTAAGATCATTAACCTTTTGGCATACTGCTTGAATTTGATGGAGGTACGTTACTTACTGTTAAAGTGAAGTAGTTTCTTTGAGAAGTGAGAATAGTTTTCGAATTACAGGAACTATGGAATGACAAGAAATCTATGGGGTCCGTATTTTTGTTTGAATTATGATAGTAAGCTTTTGAATAGTGGCAGTCTGTTTGTGAAAATATGATATTACATTATGATAGAACAATGAGTTGATAAAAATAGTACTTACAATCACTCAGTTCTCCAGAATATTTCGCGTACCACAATAAAACAACATGTAACTCTTTAGATCGTCACAAAACTCGGTGTGAGCTGTCTCCACAATAATCTCGCAGATATCTTACAACGGATTATGTACTTTTCGTAGCATTTCAATCTCTTTTAATATAATACGATCCTTTCGCCGGGTTTTTTTTAGCACATTGCTTGCGTTTGAAGGAAAACGTTGAGAAGTACTTGTGTGGAATTTGGATAGAGTTAACATATATTAATTGTATGATTATACCTCTACCTACATGTATCGCTTTTCAACTGTTCTGTTTATTTGTGTATTGAGAATAATATTTCATTTTACGATTACAGAGCTGTTTGTTGTTCTTGCGGATGTCAATTACCGGTCTCGTAAATTGATATTCAACATAATTTATATATGGAGTCAGTGTCAAAATTCAATAATAAATATTAAAATTCATTATGAAATTCATTTTTTTTAGGGTTCCGTACCTCGAAAGGAAAAAACGGAACCCTTATAGGATCACTTTGTTGTCCGTCTGTCTGTCTGTCTGTCTGTCTGTCTGTCTGTCTGTCTGTCTGTCTGTCTGTCTGTCAAGACCCTTTATCTCAAGAACACGTGGACGCATCAAGCTGAAATTCACATGAAATACTCAGGTCTGTTGTCCCTTTAAGCTGTGAAAATATCAAACTTCTAAGCCAAGCCAATCAAAAGATACAGCCGATTACGTCGATATTTTCAGCAAATTTTCGACACTCGCAAAGGAATCAAAACCTACACGATACTTCCCGTAAACTCAGAGCCTTGAAATTTGGCATGAAGCATTGTCATATAATGCAAATATAGGAAAAATTTCGAAAATCTCATTTTTTTAGTTATATAATATAAAAAAAAATATTTTAATAAAATGTAACTTACTACCTTATTTCTCACGAATGAATAAAGATATCAAATTGAAATTTATACCAAATACCTAAGTCTATTGTCTCTTTAGGCAGTGAAAAAATCAAACTTCTAAGTTAACGCGATCAAAAGATACAACGGTTATACCGACAACTTAGACGAATTTCCGTCACACGCTAGGGAATCAAAACCTACAAGGTACTTTCCGTGAACTCAGAATCTTGAAATTCGCCAAGAAGCAACGTTATATAGTACAGATAAAGGAAAAATTGCGAAAATGATAAATTTGAAGTTACATAAAATATTACAAACTCTAAACTGTGAAAATTTTAAATCATTCAAAGGTCATTGGGCACCTTAGTATGGAAACCATACCCACGGCGGATACGAACGAAATATAGCGCAGTGTCATGATAAAGGCTCTGATTTACTATGGCATTAGTCGCATCAATGTGAACCATGGGAATCTAGAGAAAATCAGGTGTAAACATCAAATATTTTCCTCATTTCAATGGGGAATTTAAACAACCAAGTTTGACGGATTTGAGAAATCATTTCTTTGTAGTGAAAGAGTATACTCGCCGTTTATTTCCATTGTCATCAGGTCAGGATCTGATGACGGAAATCCTGAGAAATCGAGGGCAACTATCAGAAATTGTAGGCCCATAGGATTAAAACTTGATTCTCAGATGTATGTCTGGTGACTATCAAAGAGTGAAGGTTAGGAAGTTAGAGCTTACCTGATGATGGAGACGTGAGAAAGTCGAGAGTACTCCTCAACGGTATGTTTTAGTTACGTCGTGTTTGGGCTTATATTATTCGTATTGACGAGGACGTTTCACAAAAGTTAAAAATAAAAACTTTTTACAAAAAAAAAAACAACTTCTAAAAACAACAAGAAAACTGTTTATATGCATCGGTCTAGATCTCGGTGGTTAAATAAATATAGATGCATCCTCTAGACACCGACTTCTAGACCGATGCACCTAACATCTTTTTAATTTTTTTCTTGCTTTTGTTTTCTTGTTGCTTTTTTATATGTTTGAAGTTGGATTTGTTTGTAAAATGCTACAAAATAAAATAAAGCCGACTTTATAAAACAAAGAAAGGGACAGAATTACACTTTTGTCAAGGCTCCAGAAACGTAAAGCCAGCAGCCCTGAATCCTACTCTCTAGCAGTCGTAGTTACAATTCGACAGTTATAAGTCGTCAGGCAGTTTCGAAAAAAACCTGAAACTGATGCTCGTTAGGTGATTAATCCCTCAAAAATAAAAGATCCCATTAGTAGTGAATTCTCATCACCTAAAATAAAATAAGCTCCAACACAAGGTTACGTTATAAATTGTAAAGGAATTCCCGTAACTATATCTGATCTTTGCTATCGATCCCACAATGGCAGTCAAACCTGTCTATGTGGAAAGTCTTCGCCAATACGAATAAAATAAGCCCAAACACGTGGTAGTTGCAACATACCGTTCAGGAGTTCCCTCGACTCTCTGTAGTCTCCATAATCAAATCAGCTCCAAACCTTCACTGTTTACCAGTACCCTCAAAAATACACTCACATGTCTGGTTTTGACTCGATGCGTGCCTACAATATTCAAGAGTTGCCCTCGATTTCTCAGGGTTTCCAGATCCTCATCAGATCCTGGTCATCCGAATTAGCATCTTCCTTCTTTATGAAAAGTCTTTAACAAAAAAAACTAGCATTGCAACCTGTACAATCCTCTGAAACTACTTTTTTTATATTTTTCAAACGATCCTGGACATTCGTCTCCATGGAATTTTAATAAAATATTTATATTCAAAGAAACGTCATACCATTCTCCACGATTTAAAACTACTTTGATTCATGTCCGCCACTTTTTACAAAGCGGGTCAGATATGCCCAATGACCTTTAAGACATAATTAGTTATTTTCAATCAGATTTCTGAATGATGACTATAAAATGTTGTATATAAATAACTTTAATAAAATAACTTTTACAAGGTACTGGCCTACTATTTTAGTTAAAGGTATTATAAAATAAAAAATATGAACTATTTTGACTCTCACGAAATTACCATAACTATGATTGTTCTAAACTGAACGGTTGGCGCGAGACTCACTTTTTATGTATTTATCTATACAGGATTTGTACGGAACCCTCGGTGCGCGAGTCCGACTCGCACTTGGCCGGTTTATTTGAAAACACGGCACACGGCAAACAAAGGAAACCATGAATTTTAAGATGGAATACAGAGAAGTAAACATTCTATTCGGCCCATAAAAAAAGAAGATTATTCTTTTGTAATAGAAATGTTTACTTAATTCCTATTACTACATTATATATTACCATTTTCTATTCTATCAGGTCAATACATCATTTCGCTGTCAGCAAAATACCGGGACTTGAAAAAGTAGGATCCCTATATATTAACCAAGTTTCCCTTCTATTGTTCAGTGGGCTATTTCGGCTATTAGCATATAGCCAACCCCACACCACCTCGGTAGATAGGTCTTTTAAATCTGATAATGAAATAAATTAAAGTCAGCTTTTCAAATGTGAAAAGAATTTTAATGGGCCTATTTCCAAAAATCCGATAAAATTTTGTGTAAAAAGCAGAATTGATATTATCAAAATGTATGATCTGAAGCACACTTTGATAGGTATAGATTTTTATATGAACAAGATTTAAATTAGTTTTACCGAGAACTCGAATACTTGTTGAGGTCATGTTTTTGGAATCGATTAGTCAAGTCTTAAGATCCAATGTTTAATAAGCAATGCAATAGCTTTGATAAGTATTTCACAAGAAAAAATACTGTATTTTAAGTGGAAAATTAATCAAATGTTTAGAGTATCTCCACTAGAGTTCAGATATATTAAAATTTATACTTGAAATGCCTTTGAATTTGATTCAAAGTCGAAAAAGGACCCAAATTGTAAACGATCGTCAATCTGTACATAAAGTTGAATAAGGTTGAATTTGCCTTGAATTTATTTAGATAGGCCCTGGTGGAGAATCAAAGCAACAAAGTAGAATTGTTTACAGCATATTGAACCTTATCTGCACAAGATAATACGGAAACGGATGCCGGTGTAAGGACCTAACTCGGTGAAGATCTCCAATTTGTGACCAAAATTGCGTCACAAAAAATTACAGTGTAGATTTTCTTTTAAAAACAAGAACAAATGTTTTCTTTCATGAAACTCGCCGGATGATCCGAGTTTATTCACAAACAGTGTTCTGTTTTGTTAATTCAGTTTTCTTTTGTCACATTTGAGAGCTTTTGGACAGTATGCTTGTTTCACAGACTTTGTACGTTTTAGGCAGATGTTCAGCATAGTACCTATTTAGGCACTTAGGTTTTCGAAATAATAATTTCATGTGTTTTACGCTAAAATGCTAAATCCAATCGAAAAGACTGGATACTGATGATACCGTTGTACTTTACGGAATCTATTCAAATGGACGCGGGAAACTGCGTGAAAAAGGCTCTGCCACAAGGTAACTAGTAGTTAGCTCTCCATCACGATTTTTCTATGAACGTAAATACTTTGCCCGATTGGTTAAAAAAGTTACCTAAGTTCACCTTCTTTGTTAAAATGGACTATCTACCATGGAGAGAATGATTTCCTGAGATAAGCGCGATACACCAAACATACAAACTTTTTACGATTAATATAGGAGTACAAATAAAACCAAATACTTCCCTTGTTATATAGAAAAAACCTATTACCATTCAAAACGAGTTCCTCAACCAAAGCAAATAAGACATTACCAAGCACTTATGCACCAGTACTCTACCATTCATCTCAGTCTAGTACTTAGTCTTTAAAATAAATTACCTCGAGTAAAATAATACCGCGAGTGGTACCCAGTGATAAAAACTGTCATATTCTCTGATATATAGCGGCGGGAACATTTGTTTTGGGATCAGTCAGCAGTGAGAAAGTTGGTGATTTCATAGATCGTTACGCGAAGGAAACTTTTTCTTCGTTTTTTACTTTTTTGTTTGCGGGAAAATCTTTTTGAGAAAAAGGGGTAGTACTATGTATTTAGGTATGTGTAATTTTATATGTCGATGTTTGTTTGCATTGAAGTACTATTGTCGATTAATTGTTCCCCGCTGTTTCACTACGTATCTGCGAGACCCACTTTACGCAACCGGGTAAAAATAAGCCTAAGTAATTTTTCAGAGTTTTACGCAACCGGGTAAAAATAAGCCTTAGTAATTTTTTTAGATTATAATTATGTATACGTCCTTTAAACTGGCTGAGTAGTTAAGACGTCAAAGCGTGGCAGATAGAAATACAGTCAGTTAAGCATTCATAATGAAAATATTTTTAGCAAAAAAATTGTGACAACAGAATATTCTTCCAAATAAAAATTAACAATCAAACACAGCAAAAGCAATAATACAGCAATTCACAAAATTAGCCTACTTCAGAAGTTTCCTCTGGCCATTCTGAAGTTCCCAACGAGAAATACTTAGGAAATGAGGGGCATTTGTTTAAATGACTTTTGTATCGAAAAAGGGTAAGAAAGGGCCAGCTTAACGTCCCTCGAATCAAAGAAACAAATCATGATACTTGTGTCCCTTATCGATAAAGAAAAAGGGATATTTTATGCGTTGATTCGACAGAAAGATCCGTTCAGAAATAATGCATATACGATGTCCCTAGTGGCTTTACTTGTAAGCGGATTTAGGATTTCTTAAATGCTTAGGAAGATGGATTGTTGTATTTGTAATGTGGATATGTAAAATGTTTTTGGAATACTAGTTGTTCGCCGCGACTCCACCCGCGTCTCCAGGGAACTAAGACTTAAGAGACATGAGACATACGACCCGGATAAAAAATATATGTCCTTTCTCAGTGTCTAGATTTAACGAGTTCATTTAAATCGGTTTAGTACTATTGGCAGCCGGACAGATAGACAGACAGAGTTATTTTCCGGGAACCTTCGGTACTGATAAAATGGTTTCTCTTCTCTGATAGTGGGCATTGTCCTTTCCCACTTATCTACACTAGTTATACATTGAGAAAACTCAAGTTTCAAGTGTCTTCAACTCATTTTTACCCGACTACACTCCACAAAGAAGGATAAATCGTTCCTTCTTACAAGCAGACTTCATAAAGCAAGTTTGTATTAAAACCAGTAGTGCCTCCGAGATGGCCTGCATAAATCTAGCTTCGCAGTCACATCAGGCAAGGTTCGCGTAAATCAAATGTTTCTACCATGGAGAATATAATGACTAGCGGAGATGCCATAACGGAAAATCGCCTATGAACGTAGCGCGCCAAAATGCGGGTGGGATTTTCGTCCTTACAAGCCTTCTTTGGGCCTTACCATTTTATGTAATACCAAAAATCCTTGACAGATGTCTCAAAGGACCCGAATGCCTCGTTAGTTTACTCATAAGTGATCGTTTTGATCGTTACCCTCACCTTACGAATTTGACATAGAAGAAAGTGCCTGACCTACCTGCATTATAGCATATCCGCTCACCTTTCCTTACTCCGTGGTTCCTCCATAATCCCTCGATACCTTATATATTGTGTTTTAGTCCCTATATTACTTATACGGACTATTTATTTAGTTCTCACTTCTTTTATGTAGAAAGAGTGTTAGCAAGTTTGTGCTCTTTGGCTAGGTTTCGTTTAATTAAATTAAAAGTCTGTACGAAGAATAAGTCTAGCTACACTCTTTGTAACTAATGAAATTGAAATACGTTTCTTCAGCTGTTTACTAAAAAGTATTTTTGTTTCATTGAAGGTTTTTACGGAGTAATTGCAACTAAAAGCACCCTTTCCTCAAAAAAACATCATCATCATCATCCTCCGAGCCTTTTTCCCAACTATGTTGGGGTCGGCTTCCAGTCTAACCGGATGTAGCTGAGTACCAGTGCTTTACAAGGAGCGACTGCCCTATCTGACCCCCCCAACCCAGTTAACCTCAAAAAAACATAAGAACAAAAAAAAATAAGATTTAATGCTTAAAGAACGTACCTACAATCCAAATACATTATTCATCTGATCAAAAAAAGTATCATACAAAATACACTAAAAAGGTGTCTCTTCAGCATCTTTCACACGATTTTAATACCGTTTTCACGGCGAGTACATCTGAGGTACCCTTTACGTTCCTCCATTCCTACAATGGCAGGAGTATTCAAAAGGACGGGAGGGTCTGTTGACCTCTAAGGACACTTGAGAGGGCCGGCCATTAAGGGCCGCGGGAATATGCGTGCAGCTGTGGCCGCGGTGGGGCGATGAGTAATTGAATTTGGAACGGCCGATTATTTTTGTAGGTTTCTGTCTGGTCTGATGTTGTGGGTTAGGTGAAGTAGTGAGAGTCTTTTGTTTAGAACCAAACCATCAAACTATCGCATACGATTTTATATGTTGAAGTAGATAATATGGGAATGGTAAAAAAGGAATATTCTACTTATCCTGTTGAATTTTTTTAAGATGGGAAATCATAAGATGACACCGCTTTGGATAACAAACAAGACTGATTCAGCGAATATGGCCATAGGTTCTTTTATTATAGCTCATTAGTCAAACTTTGTAATTAATAACTTTGACCATAAAACCACGTCAAATTGGTCTAGTGCCGGGTCGTATGACGTATAGTCTAACTTTAGAATACCATTAATAGCTCCATAGTTAATCGTTACTTCGTTGAGAAATGCTAGACTGATGTCAGCAAAGTTTGGTCACGAACGTTGTGTAATATCTTGTAACGTCAACAATCCTTACTAATATTATAAATGCGAAAGTTACTTTGACAAATCTGTCTGACTGTCGCGTCTTTACACCCAAAAGCACTCATCCGATTTATGTGATATATAAAGTACACAGCTAGTCTAGAGTTTGATAGTGTCAGCTTTTTTTTTTAAGTGGATGCAAAAAGTACTTCCCTAGGAATGCGGGTGAAACTAAGCAAGCAGCTACTTCATTTTTAATACTTAACTAATGTTATAAATCAGAAAAAAAATGAATTATTCTATGGCAAGAGGAATAAGGAACTTTTTACAGTCCTACCTAAAATAGTTTCCTACATAAACAGCTAGTTGAAAATATACGTACAAACACTAATTTTAATAACTGCAGAACATCTCTTCGTAAGCGTTGAAGTGGAAACTGGCTCGAGTGCCCACCTGCTGGAAACTCATTCATAGCGCTCATGGCCGACGCCTCCCGTGACTTGGGATGTAATCAGAGGTGAAAAGTCAGCTATATCAATTATTAATTGTACTTTCAGAAATTGTGTAAATAATATTTAGTGCAAAAATAGTGTTTTAGGGCACGAAAAAAATAATGAAAAAATTACCACTTGATTATTTTTTTTTACAATTAAAGAATGTTAAATACTGTCATGATCTTAAGTGCACTCTTCAAGGTCAAAAAGGTATTTTATATTGGTTGTAAAGTATATATTTTTGTAGCAGAGTAACACTGATATTTGCTATGTGATAAAATCTTTAATAAGGTTGGCTTCCCTCATAGCTAACCTTTTTTAGATCCCCATAATCTGGCCATGACTTTGAGGATTTTCGTGTTCGCGCATACATTTGTGTACCTACTATAAAATATATGCCGTTAATTCTAGTATAGTTACTACTCGTAAAGCGATTTTATTACATACCATTTGTAAAGAAAACTAAAGTACAGCTTAAAGAGAGAAAACATTTAACACTTTATCAACTTACTTATTCAAACGAGTCTTCCCTAGTAATTTTCTAGGTAAGTATTCCAGGCCAATTTACTTAGTTCTTTTTTTGTACAAATTGCCATTTCATTGATACTAATGCGAACAAGTGTGAGTTCTCATCGTAACTCGTTTAGTTTTATCCCTCGGCGCTCGCTCGTTTTTTTAATCGATTAGGAACTGGGAAAAAAGTTTATATCTAGAACAGTTTTTGTTTAGCCATTTGTCAAGGGCTGATGAGTACATTATTCTGGCGTTTTTTCGTTGTTGTTACATGTACTTAGTTATGTGAAGGTTTGCGTTCTGTTAAGTGATTTAGGGTGGAGAATATCGGTCGACAGTAATCCGATAGTTCTGTTTTTTTTTTATTATTTTGAAGGAAGTTTTGATTTCAATCAAAGTTTTCAGTCGGTCTGGTATAGGCTAAATACCTGATCTTTGTAGTATGTGTCCAACCACTCATTTTGATTCTGATTTATGAGCCCAAAGAAACTATCGGCCGACTAAAAATTTGTAGTGTGCTCTTAATATTTTTGTTTTAAATTGCTTCAAAAAATTCGTAAATGAAATCGACAAAAAAATTACTTAAAACAATGAATAGAATAAAAAAGGAAAATATTTAAAATAATATTCCTCATAACTGATGATAGTTCCTCATAACTTAAAATTCCTTCTGTACTTACTTTCATTATGAGAAGAGGCGGCAGCCTTAAAGTGGTTGAGTAAAAGGTTTATAATAGCCCTAATAATACTTAATTTAATGTAGATTTTCATCCATCTCATCTAGAGTACCATCTCTTTTATCTACAGAAGCAGTTAAGTAAACAAAAAAAAACTTTAACTAATTTAAAACTACGCTATCTTAGAGTGCTTTCTTCGTTTTATGACCAAGACAGCTGACGAGAACCATTTTTATAGCTCAAGTCTTCTCGGAAAACTGAAGCTTTTAAAAACAAAAAAATACATTTTAGAACATGACCATTCGTCATAAAAGTCCCGTATATGGGAAATTGACCACTTCGCTTGCTCTCAGCAGACTAGAATTCAGGCTTTTAATGTCCCGTTTCGTCACGCTGTTTTTAAGTTTGACCGCTATGTCCGTCTGTCTATCTGTATGCATGTCAGTAGCCCCTTAAACAGATGAACCAATTTAGGTGTGATTTTAAGAAGAAAGCTGGTTTCTTAAGAAGTGTCCTGTGCAATATTACATTAAATAAGGGCTGATGATAAAGATGATAAATTTTGAATTCAAAATAATTAAGGTATATTACCTATAGGTACTTCTTTAAGTATATTACGAAAATGAATTTAAATTGATTAGTTTTGACACTACACATTCATACACGAGGACCATTCGGACTAAGTATTAAGATCAAAACCCCCAACACTACCCATTACTGTCACGATAATAGACGCATTAGGGTTGGGAAAAGCCCGCAAACGCGTCATTAGATATGTCGATAACCATCTCCGCGATAGCTGGACAGCACTAACGATAATCGTTAAGATTAAACGTAGATAGGATTTCAAAGTTAGTTTAGGTTTCGATAAGTGGTTAATGGGCCTTGATAGTTAATGTAAGTGAATGTTCAATTAAACTGTTATGTAGTTTCGTATTACACATTTGCATGTTGATATTAATCGAGAATTAATAGTGTTATGTACATAATTTGTGATTAGTGGGGATGTTAATTGAAATGGTTGTAAATCGAATAGGTTGACATTGTAATGATGTTTTAGTTATCAAAAATACTAGGTATTCATAGCTGCCCGCAAATAATGAGTTTTGGTATTTTAAGAGTGGCATATCTATGTATATGAATGAATTGATGAAATTAATGAATTTCGTGTTAGATTCGGTGTCAAATAAATTGAAGGAAGGTAAATGAAAAATTCAAAAAAAAAAACTCAGAGAAAAAAAAATAGGATTTAACAGCGTATTATGATTTGAGTTTACTTTCTGTTTGAATTATAGTCCAAAAAATAAACACAAAAAAAATGTTGGTTCATATATGTTCATTGTTACAAAAGTTTACATAAGCTCAAAACTTTTTTTAGAACATAAACAACAAAAGATTCTAAAATTGTACCCCTTTGTCCGTAAGCTTTTAAGAAAACGCAGCTTACCTTGCTTACCAACAAAATGTTACAACCATATACCCAAATGTCTTAAAGTAAGGATGTTTTGGTAAAGAAATGTTCCTACAATATTGTTCTGTACGGAAAGAAACTTTACTAAAGAAGTGGGTGTGGAAAGTCGAAGTTGGCAGGATTCTATCATTAATCACTAGTTCCGCTAGTAATCTGAACAAATCGTTTCTTAAATATAGGAATTGGTAATCATCTTCACCTGCCTAGCCTTGGGTCGGCTTCCAGTCTAACCGGATGCCTATCTGACCTCTTCAACCCAGTTACCCGAGAATAGAATAAGAAGAATAAGAATAAGAATCTTTATTTGTATGAAACACGGGGTACATAGATGTAACATTTGTTATGAGTTCTGCATGTTTCGCCGTAGCATCGGCATACAAATATACAAATATAAATAAAAAACGTATTTATCAGCTAGAACAAAATTAAAAACAAATAACAATTTAAAATCTTAAAACTAATAATACCTAAACAGTTTTTTCCTTATGAGCCATATACTCGGCCATAGAATAGAAACATTTCTCTAGAAGCCATTTCTTGAGCACATTCTTAAATTTATACAGTGGTAGTTCCCTTACAGTTTTAGGTAGCTTGTTAAATATTTGGATAGCCATACAATAACAGTTCCTTTTAAACAAAGTAGTCGACATCATAGGAAGAACCAACTTACTCGGGTCTCTGGACAAATACTTTCTGGTTTCGCTAACTTTCTCGAATAACCTACCATGTTTTTTAACGAATACCCCAACTTCATAAATGTACAGGCATGTTATCGTGAGCACTTTAAATTTTTTAAAGAATGGTCTACAGGACTCCATTGGACTAATACCACTTATTGCCCGAATACACTTTTTTTGGGATATAAATGCTCTATTAATATCTACCGAATTACCCCATAGTAAAATTCCATACCTCAAAATTGAGCCTACATATCCATGGTATGCTAATAGTGCAGTTTTCTCAGATGCGAGTTTACGTATCTTTCTAAGAGCATACACGAACCTGTTGATACGCTTGCAAACATTGTTTACCTGCACTTTCCAATTACAATGCTTATCAAGGAAAATCCCTAAAAACTTTGTTTCATCGATTTCCTCAACTTTTTGGCCGCGATAATTTATTTCTAAATTTTGAGTATTGCTATTGTAGTTCCTAAACTGGATAATTTTAGTTTTAGATATGTTAGCTGTGAGGTTGTTTTCACTGAGCCAGTTTGCTACGTTTTCTATTGTGCTGTTAAGTGTTTCTTTGTATTCAGAAAAATCTTTGGTATACTCAGGTACTACTATGGAAATATCATCTGCAAAAAGAGTGGACTTAAAATTTGTAACTTGTGGCAGATCGTTAATATATATTAAGAAAAGAAGAGGACCTAATACACTTCCCTGGGGGACTCCGAAACTATTTAGTTGATAGGGAGATTTGTGTGATGTAGAAATAAGATTTTTGTCAACGCGAATAATTTCTACACATTGTTTTCGATTTCTTAGGTAATTAGCTAACCACTGCAATGCATTTCCTCGGATCCCGTAGTATTCACATTTTTGTAGCAGGATTTGATGATCAACAAAGTCAAAAGCGCTTGACATATCAAAAAAGATTGCAGAGGCTCGCTTCCTCTTGTCTAGAAATTCCGTCACATTTTTTATTAGAGAAAAGGCTGCAAGCGTAGTTGACTTGTTTTTCTGAAACCCATTTTGATCATCAGATAAGATGTTATGTTTATTCAAGAAACTACTTATGCGAAAGTGCATTAACTTTTCGAAAATTTTAGAAAAAATGGGTATTAGCGTTATAGGCCTATAATTATTCAATTTCTCTTTCTCATCCTTTTTATACAGTGGTCTTACAATTGAAAGTTTAAGTTTGTCAGGAAAAGTGCCCTCAGAAAATGAAAGGTTAATAAGATAACTAACTACTGTTGCAATTTCATTTTGACATTTTTTAATTATTTTAGTTGATATAGAGTCGTAACCAACAGCATTCGTATCCTTCAGTGATTTGATTGCTTTCACTACCTCACTTCCAGTGCAAGGTGATAAATAAATGGTTGAATCGACTGAATTAAGAAGGGAATAGTTAGGATTATTTTTGTTACGCTTATTTGTTTTTGTAATATAAAACTCATTGAATGCTTTAGCTATTTCTACTGGATCATTTATAGTATTTTCATTATATTCTATATTTTTTATATCATTGACACTCATAGTATTATCAAGTTTATCGCCAATGACATCCCACGTTGCCTTACATTTATTTTTCGCGTTCGCAATAAACCTATTGTTATTCTTTTTTTTACAATCTGTTATACATTTTTTAAAGATTTTAGTATATTGTATATAATGTAATTTACTATTATAGTCTTTGGTTTTATAGCAGTTGAATCTAAGTTTCCTTTTTGCTAGAGCGGAAGTTTTAATACCTGTAGTCAACCATCTCGGGGAGCGCACATTTGTCTTTATTTTGGCTCTGTATATAGGAAAACAAAGATCGTAGAACAGTTTGAAATCCTCATAGAATAAGTCGAAGGCTCGGTTACAATCTAATTCATTAAATACATAGTTCCATGACAAGTTCGATAAAGATGCTTTAAATTTCTGTATGTTTTCTTCCGCGTAATCTCTTTTCATAACATACATATACGTTGGCTTCGGTTTTTTATACATAATTTTAAACTCAAGAGTCTGAGCAGTATCATGATCAGACAGATAAAGCTGATGCACTTTACCTACAGCATTATGTATATTACTAAAAATATGGTCTATACAGGATGATTGACGTGTGGGTTCGTTTATGTGCGATTGTAAATTATGGGTAATAAGAAAATCTTTTAAGTTTAATGCAGGAGTGTTATTTATTAAAGAGTTTATATTAAGATCACCGGTTATAATTATCCGTTTGTTTTCTTTTAAATTTAATTTATAGATAAGAAGTTCTAATTTATCGAAGAATATAGCAACATTTGAACTAGGGATTCTATATACACATAAGATTATACATTTTAAAGACGGGATATCGACACCACAACACTCAAATACTTTTTCGCTTGAAATCATATTACAAATTTGAATGGGTCTGCAGTCCAAGGATTTATCAGCAAGAATACAAACACCACCGCGTTTTTCATTTTGTCTGGAGAAAAAACTACACAAGTTATAGTTATGCAACCGAATATTGGGTTCATCACCCGATTTTACAAATGTTTCTGATAAACAGATGATGTCGATAGGACTATTTTTTTCCTTAAATTCTTCTAGACATATTTCTATCTGTTCCGATTTATTTAATAATCCTGCTATATTCTGATGGAGCAAGGTTGCATAGCTTTCCCTAGTCTTGACACTATCACAAGTTTCTGTATTACGGAAAAAACAGGTCTCGATCTTTATTCTGTGTAACGTTGTTTTTTGATATTTTGCATTTTTTTTGTGAGAAATAGTAAGGAATAGTCCCTTTTTTTGGTAGGCTTGAACTAGTGATTGATAAAGTTTCAATTTGTTTATTACGTTGTTTTAAAAATATCTTATTGTAGTATTCAGAATCTAAAACTAAATTTATTTCGTGACAAACATTTACCATATATTGTTTCCTATTATAGTTGAAGGGAATTTCCAAGAATTTACAATTGTTAAAATGGTAGCATACATTTTTTAAAAGATTATTTAACATTCCTTCATTTAAATATCTATTTCGGACTACATTTAACACCAATATTTTTATGTTTTGTAATGATTTAAGAGTTCCTACTAGATCATACAATACACTGTTTGGATTTGTATCATATTCTCCAACACATAATATTAAATAATTTTCCTTATTATCTTCTAAATGAGTAGTAGATTTTAAAAGCTCACATGTATTGACGTTCGTCTTAATTACGGAAGATATACGATACTCTTCAAATCGTGTGCCCATTCTTGATAATATTAACTTGGAAGCTAACCCTGCCAGTTGTCCTCCACCTGCGATGAACACCTTGGGACGTATTTCTGTTGTTTCTTGTACCTTCTCAATATCAATTTGTTGCATTGAGCAAGTTCTAGGGATCTCTTGCGTTATCTGCTGTTTAGCGCCATCTTGTGACATCTCGGAGGAACGTGGCAAATTTTGTATACAGGTTTTTAATTTTAATTTTGACCTACTCCCAGCGCCATCTGTTGTAATAGGGTCGACATCACTGTCGGATATCAAATCAAGGTCAGTGCAGCTCATATTCAAGTTTGAAGTTCTTCGTTGTAATTTCTTGCAAGCCTTTTGTTTCGATATCGACTTAGTTTTTTTCAAAGTACTGGGTGAATTCGTACATATCTCTTTTAATTGCTCATTCTTTTGTTTCTGTTCACAGAATTGACGTTGAAGATTATTATTTTCTATTGTCAAATTCTCAATTTCAAGGTGTGCTATTTCAAGTTGTTCTTTCAATTTTCCAATTTCTTCTTTATACCTTTCGATGTCTTCGTTGAACAAATGTCCGGTTGATAAATCAGGCAAACTTTTAGCTAAGTAATCCGAGGTGGTCGATAGGAAGGATAAATTGAGTGACTCGTTGGCGAGCAGCCCAATACCCCGTGGTAAGACTGGTTGGTTAATAGGAATAGGTAATAAGGAATATAATTCAGTATTTAGGTATACATTTCTGGAACCCAACCACAACATAGTTGGGGATTGGCTAGGCAGATAATTATTTACGTAAAAAGCAAAACGTCTCGTTACATTTGCGGTATTTTGTACGTCCATGAAAGCATTACAGTAAGATTTATCATAATCAAAAACGAAACAGGATTGGAAGATCAAGGGAAAAGCCTACGTATACAAGGGGAAAAATACTCCCTTCCTTTCCCGTTTATTTTCCATACAAGTCGGTGCAAATACACCTAGTATTACAAGCAGTAACTTACCTTCTGGAGGTCTACTTTAAATAAACGAAATCGAAGATTCGAAGACATTCATATTCTTGTTTGGTAATCATATTTCATCTTCGGGAACATGTATGCTTTTTAAATTCTGCCTATATTCATTGCTAATGCTATGCTATTCATAATCCATAGGAGTGTTTTATAACTCCACCTTTAGAGAGAAAAACAAAAGACATCTGTTAACATCAAAATAATTTGATAAGGAAAAACTGTACGTTTCCTTATTTCATTAGGGATGAAAGCACCCTTATGGCGACCTACCACCAAAATTATTCGCGAAAGTGTGGAGTAAGTCCGCTACTAGCTTGTTGCAAAGGTTGAAATTTCGCGTACGTTATACGAATGTTCGCATACAATTTGTTGTTGTATCTTAGAATGAAAGCCAAAAACGAAACCGCAAACCCGTGGAATTTCGTCTTTCGAACTACTTCAGAGATTTCCAGAGGTAGGCCCCTCAGTATGACACAGATAGTGAATGCAAAGAATATCAATGGAAGAGTAACGGCTTACGGCTGCTTCCCTGAATAAATTCCAACTTATTTCAGTACTTATGTACGCTACGTGGTGACTTGCGCCGGTTTTATTTCTCACGTTTTCAAGGTTTGATTTCCGTGTGTTGCAAGGTGGGATGGAATTTTCATTTTTTGAACGACTTGAGACGAAGAATTGATGTATTTCTCATTTTATACTGAAAGTGTGTTATAGTGAGAGCGTCAAACAACTTTCAGGATGACATTCAAAAACACAAGTGATCAAAAAAACATTTATTTTGTATCTGTATTTCTCGTATAAATAGTGAAAAATTAGGAAAATCGAGGAACACGGCACGGTACTGTGCTGTAATTGAGAACACAGGAGTTGGTTTAAAATTATAAAAATTCAATGAAACACTTCTGCCTTTGACCACCACCACTATAAAATTTATCAAAATCATCTTAATACCAATTTTAAGTTCCGAGTAGGTACACACCATATACAAGTGCCTAAGTACACAAACATATCGCTATCTTAACCCTACAAACGCCCTAGGTAAGCAAGAATCTAGTAGTCTTGAAGTGAAAATGTTTCCACTTATTTTTATGTGTTATAGCCCCGTCAACAATATGGGAGTAGTGGCTATGACCATAAATGTTTATTTTTACGTCTAATTGGTGCTTTACGGCTGCGCTAATTCGGGAGGCTTAGGGTACCTACACATGTGCTGTGATGTTGGTAAAAGAGATTGAGGATTGATGTATGGTGGTAACCGATTGTTTCGCTTGGACAGTAATTTAAGGGACTGACTTAAAATTGGCTTTTTGGGAGTGTAAGAGAAACATAATATCTTTTGTTTACAACCAAAATCAGCCCAAATTCGTGTATCATCAAACGTAAGCTACACAGAAAATTTAAAAAAAGTTATGTAGGTAATAAACCGTAAAAATAAAAAATAAATCTTAAGTGTGCACCATTCATTTTTCGATTTGTCTTTTATATTTAGTGCACCTGCCATGAAATTTCTCCTCCACCTAAAGGTTGACTGGTAGAGAACGCCTAAGGCGTTAAGTCCGCCTTTGTACATTAAATTTTTTGCGTAAAATGTGTGCAAAAAGTGTAATAAATAAATAAATAAAATTCACGCATACAAATACCTTCATATTTGTTATTCAGATCACGAAATTAATAAATTTAACTATGTACGTTTGTTGAGCTGCATAATCTAATTTATAGTATCTGCAGCATATACGACGAAACGCTCTTATAGGAATATAAATTTTGAACTTTAGTGATAACTTTTAACTTCGAAATAAAAACTTCCCTGCCGTATTAGTTCCAGCTTTATTTTTCCAGCTTTACCTTGATAATAATCCCGATAGTAAAATAACATATTAACGTCTCATATAGTTATCGGCACGAATCTTGAGCTCTGACCTACATCTGCGCAGAAGTGATTTATTAGCAAAGAACTAATCCCGAGTTACGGCTATGACGCGATGCACTACGGGCCAATCACCGCTTTAGCCCGCCCCCGCCATTCACTTCATACCACAAAAGGACCCCAATAAATTACTGCTGCGCAGAAGAAGGTCAGCGATCAAGATTCGTGCCGATAACTATAATTCCACTGATAGAAACAATACAACACTATTTTCATTCAAAACCCCTCTATTATGCAACAATGTACCGCATCAAATCGAAAATCAATCAAATGTAAACCCCCCTTAAATATATCCAAAACATGAACTGCTTAACATTCCTCACGGCCCATAAACTGTCAAATGTACGCCAGTATTGTTATATTTGGCGAACAGCCAATGATATGTCATTTGGTGTGTTGTGGTCAAAACTAACTGTTTCACGTGGCTTCAATAACTGGTTAAAACTGTAGTTTGAATTTTTTAGGAAGCACGATTTATTTACCCACTAGGTGTTTTTTTGTGCTTTCATCAGAAGAAACCACCGTAGCAGTATAAAATATAGCCTATGTTAATAGAGAACAGTGTAGCTTTTCAACTGTGAAATAATTTTTCAAAGCGGTGCAATAGTTTTGAAGCGTTTTGGTTACAAACAAACAAACAAAAAAAATCCTATTTGTTATATTGGTGTAGATAACTTTGATCCTTCTGCCATAGGTTAAGATCGGAAGAAAATGTAACCGCCTTTCTCCATAACTGAGCTTTTTGACACTGAAATATTTTTTCAAATCGGCCCTGTAGCTTTGAGATTCGCCCGTTCAAGAATACAATCTCCTCAAAGTATGTATCAATTACATATGTTTGTATGTATGTATACGTTCTTATTCCCTCAGAATGTTGTCAAAACCACAGAAAACAGATAATCCGTGTTTATTTAACCACCCTTTACAAAAGCTTGTCTGTAAAAGATCCCTTGAAAGATACAACGATCTGTTAACTCAATATGTTAATTCTGTTAAGCTTTGTATTTCCTTTACGACATTTTCTATTTATCCTTTCCTTTTCTCGATATCCCTTAATAGCTTTCTATTCAAATTCAAAACTAGGCTGTTTATTCAAAACTCTGTCTACTGAGACTTGAAGACTGGTGTCTTAAGTTTTACTCAAAATATGATTCTGAACCTCATTATCAGATCGTTTATTCAGTCTTCAATTTCAGTCAGGTTTAAAGATCTTAAGTTTAAATTATTGACGACGAGGTCAAATTACTTTAATACCATCTTCTTTGAGATCTTATCAAGATGAACAAAATGTTACTCTTAATCGAGCTACTTTTAATACCAACTTTATTAGAAACAATAAAAAGTATACAGATCTAAATCATCTAGATGTGCTTCAACAAACTCAATTAAGCAAGCACCTCTATATTCATACAAAGAAGCAGTCCGTTCACCTATTTATACCCTCGTAAAACCGATATTGGCTCATCTATATATAAAGTAGCATGGTTGTCGGCTGTCGCACGCTAGATTACGCCTTATGACGAGTGTTTGTAGTTTGTGCCAGCAGTGATCCGTCACGCTAGTTGTCGCCTTTCGAAA
Source organism: Helicoverpa zea x Helicoverpa armigera (assembly GCA_033682625.1). Taxonomy (NCBI): domain Eukaryota; kingdom Metazoa; phylum Arthropoda; class Insecta; order Lepidoptera; family Noctuidae; genus Helicoverpa; species Helicoverpa zea x Helicoverpa armigera. The sequence continues at coordinate 11,693,122 of JAWIIS010000004.1, read as the reverse complement.
CTCGACACAATATCAGCCTATGTTCGTATTAGTCATTGTTTTGATGGAAGTGTTCGCCAAAGTTTTGATTAAGTTTGTTTTATCTCAATTACGCTGAGATCGAAGCTGTGTGGGCAGATTTGTTGGCGATCATTAAATATTACTTACTTTTGAAATTAATAACGATGGTATTGTGTTTTATTTTTAGTATGGCGCAAGATGATTAATTACCAATAGGTATTTTAAGGGAGTGATTTATTGACGGACTAGCCTTTATAACGACCGCGTAGTGAAGAAACTGATTTTGAACTGATATTGGATAAGAAGTAGCCTAAGACTATTTCGATGTCTAATCATTATTAATTTTAAGCTGCAACGAAATCCGTTCAGTAGTTTTTGCGTGGCGGAGTAACAAACATCTACACATTCACAGATCCAAACTATACAGTTTCATACTCAGAACATTTAACAGACCCAGACTGGTATTATTACGGCTAACTACTAAGTTAGAGATTTAAGACAAACCCACATCAATCAAATATACAGCTAGATCATCCTAGATTACATTCAGACCAGCTTAAAACAAATATACTCTAGTTCATCTGGGTAAATGACAATTAGGGACTGCTAGAATCTAGTACTCATTATTTAGGATCTAAATAGCTTAAAAGGGGTAATACAGGGATAGGGACAGAGATCCAGATTTTAGAATGTATGGAATTTACAATACAGGTCCTAATCTTAGACTAATTTATGGATACCACAGTTGTTTGTTGGTTTACCTATGTCTGCTACAAGGCCTTTAAGATTTGGAAGTCTCTTAGTTATTTTTGAAGATACATAATTGGTTTCCTTTGCCATGCTTTGCCGAAAGGATGTTTTCTGTTTTCTTCATTAAATTGTTTTTGCTCTAGTCGAAACTACTGATACGATTTGTTTTTTTTTGACTGGCTGGTTGATACAGGCTATAATTTATTCGCAAGTCTTATTTTCATTCAAATGTTTTTTTTGCTTTTATTGCTTGGTTAAACAATAGCTATTTTAACTTGACAAAACGCTTGTTTGATCGAATTAAAATTAAAAAGATTTTCATCACAATATTACTGCTGCAAAAACAAAAATAGATTTTGATTTGATTTCCATATTGTTTGTTAAAAGTCAGACCGAATTTAATTCGTTTTTCTCTGTGTACATTAACATTTTTATTACATTTAGTTTTGGTCTACGCTTGACTTTTATAACCTCTTATTTTTATGTGATAGGCCAACGGACTTATCTTGATTTCTAAATTGAACACTTACATCAAAACAGATTTATTATTTGACATCAGTATTGAAACTTTTTCATCAAGATTATTGCATCAAATAAATTAATTTGAATTATTTTGAGACGACCTCTGTGGCGCAATGGTCACCAAGCCGGACTGCCAAATCTGAGGTCCCGGGTTCGATTCCCGGTTCGGTCGACAATTGTGTGATGAGCATGCTTGTTGGCCGTGGTCTGGGTGTTACAATATGTATTTATAAATATGTATATGTGTAACTATATGTAGTTTATCAGTTGTGTTAGCACCCATAACACAAGTTAATAATAACTTACCATGGGGCTAACCAACCGTGTGTGAAAAGGTGTCCCGACATTATTTATTTATTATTTATTATTATTTATTTATTGTATACTAGTTGCTTTTCGCAGTTTCAGTCACGATACGGGAGAACGTTCCGCAAGTGGATAAAAAGTAGCCTGAAACGCCTGAAAGTGCATTACTAATTTAAGTAAGGATGTTAAAGAATTAAAAAATAGGGAAAATGGGACTTACAATTCTCTGAATGGCTCTGAATCCTTGACCAAAATTTACCTTCGTTCCTTCTAGAGCCCTTTGCGAATCATTTAATAATACCGCAGCCGTAGCAGGTCTTGAAATTGCTTCCCAACTTCGTTACAGAATGGCTTATTAGCTCTATAATTAATGATTGAGCTATTTAGATGCAATAACTAATATCATGTTAAACAGTGGCAGACATATTGCAACCACAAGCGTTACCACAAATCCTGAAACCAATTGCCATTATACAAATAGACTAGAATTTACTAACGGCTGAATTTCACTCTGAAATATTAATGGCTTCATTGAATTGTTAATTATTAGATTGAATAGATTTGGGCGTATTATATTACCTATATACGTCTGTAATAGTATTATCTACATAGCTAAAGATGTTGTTTTTTCTTAACCGAGCTTATCTTAGAAATTGCTGATCTGATAAAAAAATATTCAACAATCAAAATTACTTGAAACTTGGCTGCGAAACAGCACTTTTTGAACGTCAAACATTTCCAAAAAAACGTTCACCCTAAATTACCTACGAGTTTTTACCGGGAAGAAGAAGTGGCGGAAAAAACTCCCCAGCAACAGTAGGATAGAAGAATATTTCAACAATGTTTTTTTTTATATATTTTGGTTATAAAATTGGTATAAAATATGCAGCTTGCAGCTTTGAGAAAGTAGTCATTTATGAAGAAAGGTAACTTTTTATCCGGATGCGTGGAGTAGTATTCACGTGACACAGATAAAACCGAAAGTGGAAGCTAGTTATTTACGAATAAAAGTCACTTCATACCCTTTGCAAGTATTTTCCCACTTCGTCACTCATGTTGATTTAAAACAACTTTAAATTCGAATTTAATCTAATTAGGCCAACAGTTGAGGTACCTAATAATTTTCAAATTTACTTAGCAGAGCTCTTATAAAGTTTCCCAATTTAGTTCAAACTTGACAAAGCATTTTAGTATAAGTTCTTGTACAGATAGCATAAAAGGCAGTTAGGGAAAACATGACACAATTTGAACTGTTGGATATACTCTGCAATATGAATGAACTAATTAATACTTATACCAGCTACTAACTGTTTTTCGCAGTTTTTTAGTTCTCAGGGGAACTTCGTCTCATACCTGAATATATATAGCTTCCTAACAGTGAAAGAGTTTTCGAAATCGGTTCAGTAGTAACGGATCTTTTAGGGCACAAAAAAAAAACGAACGAAAAAACGTTTCCTCTTTGCTATCTCCTGTTTAAAATAAAAGAGAAATAATAAAAAGTTTAAGTAATTAATGGAAGAATAAGAAAACTATCTTCAAAGACAAATTTTCCTGTTAATAAAATCACAATTTCCTCATAAAATTGTGACGTACTTATTTTGCTGGCTGTACCGTTTTCAAGAGCCTTCACTTCAAACGGAGTATGAAAACATCATACCTACCTATTGTAGTTTTAGTACAAGCGCCTACTGGAAGCGGTGAGATAGTTCAAAAGAGTGACAACTTTCGGCACCCCTGAAATATAAGGGCTTCTGGGAAATGGTTAGATTTTACTTAGACATATTTTGATTCTCCGGTCACCAACTTAGCACCAGTTTTTGCAAACTGTTTTACCCTCATCCCGTGGGGACTACTCAACGCACCCAGATAAAAAGTCGTATATTTATTGCCTTTCACAATAAATCCTCCTAATATTACAAATGTGAAAGTTTGTGAGAATGTATGGATGTATGTTTGTTATTCTTTCACGCACAAACGAATGGGCCGATTTGGTTGAGGTATGTAGATAGGTGATACCCTGAATTAACACGTAGGCTACTTTTTATCAACACACGACGCGGGCGAAGCCGCTTGCGGAATTTAGTTCACAATAAATGGGTGACAATAACTAACTCGTCTAAACACTGATTTGATCCGTACCGTGCCCGAGATTAGCGGGTTCAAGCAAAAAAACAAACTAAGTATATAGTCCGGAACGTAACATACGAACTCTTTAGTATATTAAACCCGTTAAAGAAAGTCTTGTAAGAGCCACATATTCCATGAGATCAAATATCAAAGTACTGCTTTTCTATGCCCACAATACGAGCGCAGTCGCGGGCACAAACTAGTTATTCATATCACAAGCAAGATGAGTGCTTTCTTTATGTAAAGCACTACATACGAGACATGTACTCATAAAACTGCGCCCGCACAAAGAAATAAGCACTTTACTGTCAACGGCATAAAGTTTATTATCATTTGACAAAAGTGACTGCACTTAGAAGTCATTCGGATTCCTTTTTAAATAGAACTATGATGTAAAGATGAGTTTGAAATAGAAAAGCACTCTAGATATGAAAAGATTGGTACTTTAACGGTATTGTAAACATTTTTCTAAAATTATGATTGATTAAATTGGTAAAATTAATTGAATTTATGTCTAATCTATTCTTGGAACGAGTAATTTCTTAGATTTTTTTTGGTTCAGAATTAAATTAAAAGTGTCAACTGTAAACGTATAATTTACTATGTGATAGTGCGGTGTCACCAAGTCAATTTATTTTCTGCCGGTCGCACGATTTAATCTAGAATGTACGATTAATTGTTGGATGTATTAAATAAAGCGTTTCAGAGGTAGAATATCAGGTTTCTTGAAATAGAACATCGAGGTAAACCTCACAACGGAATTACACGTGGGAAAATAAAACACTGAAATGTGTTGGAGTATTTTCTGAAGCAACTATTAATAGTGGTCTTTTATCTTTCACCCGCTTCATTAAACATCTTTGGTAGTAGTTACTGGTAGTCAGAAGCCAGTAAGTCTGACTACCAGTCTTATCTAGGGGTACTGGGTTGCCCGAAACTGGGTTGAGGTCAGATAGGCAGTTGCACCTTGTAAAATACTGGTACTCAGCTGCATCTGGTTAGACTGGAAGCCAACCCCTACACACTAGTCAAAATAATAATATGTTTGGAAAAAAACTTCCAAATAAAAATAATACTATGTACTGTAAACATAAGAAAATGTGTGTAGCTAGAATAAGTAGAAATTATTCATTCAATTGTAGACATATACTAAAATTAAAAGGATTGTTTTTCACTGAGAGCACACTGCAGACTTTTAGTCAGCCGACAGTTGACCGAGTTGACATTTTTTTAAAGATAATCTTTATTCCAATCCAAGTTTTCAGTCGCTCTAATACGAACTAAATACCTGATCTTTATAATGTGGGTCCTACCATTCATCTTCATACTGATTTATGAGCTCAAACAAACTATAGGGCGAATAAAGGTATTCAGTGTACGAGTACTCTTAAAGAAATTTATTATGCTAAATGTGGTGTTTAATCAACATAAAAGTATCGTTTCTGATTCCATAATTACATTGCTCATATTAATCAAATTATGCATATTTATTGCAAAGGATTGCTTCCAGAAAGTTCTTCATACCACGTTATGTACTGAAACTTAAAATAACTTAGCTCTTATCTCTGTGTGGGTGGAATCATTAAGTTAAATGCACAAGAGATTTAGTACTTTAACTTAACTAAGTAGAATGTTGATAAGTTTCGTACTATTCCAAGTGTAGCTGTAGTGATCTAAGTTTGAATATAAAAATCGAAGTAATATCAGACTTTGAAGTTCCAGTACAGTCTTGTATATTAATGGTTAAGTTACTTTTAACTTCATAATTAACAGTGACAAGTGGCTCAACCATTAAATATGTCCGCGACTATGCAAGCATTTTAATAACGGTTGAAAGAAATTCCTTTTGTACAAAATTAAAGGCGTGTTAATTAATTAAGTACTGATGGCCCAACAGTTAAAGCATCTGCTTGTCAAATGCGACTGCGCGGATTCGATTCCATGTTAGGAAAGTACCAGTGTGAGTTTCCAGTTTATATTGAATCAAGATTTCTTAAGGAAACCGCTAATTTGTCTAAAGAAAGCGTTGTGACTTGCGTTCATTCCTCCTTTGTAAGATAACAAGCATGTTCACTGGTCGGACAATGATAAGGCCGATGATGATGAATTAATTAGGTACTAACTGTAACAAAATGTGATGACTAGCTAGTAAAAATATTCCAAAAACAGTTTTCTATTCAGCATTGAACCTCTAAACTACAGTTTCCATTTAAAGATTCATGTAGATATTTACACGTGTCGTGAATATGTTTTTATACCACAGTGTCGGATAAAAAACGTGTCAGAACCATTATTTATTCGGAGGCGTTTCGTTGTGATTCTAACATTGAATCATCAGCTATTCGTCTACATGTAGGGTTGTCACTTTAATGTTATACGAGTGTATTTTGTTTGAATATTTTTAGCTTACCATTCAAGTAAATATATAATATAATATATGACTATTTGGTTTTCATGCTGAAACTACTGAATAGATTATTAAATAAATTTTTGGTATACAGATAGTATAGAACCTGAGAAATGGCTGTTTATAATAGGTAATAAATCTTTTTCGTTTTATGATAAATCTTTGAGATTTATCGGAGTAACGATGTTATCTCTTTTGGCTCTTGGCGCATACTATGTATATGTACCTATAATTTGAAATTGAACTGCTAACTAGTTTTCATATCCACTACTAGAGGTACATCTGTATATGTATGTACGTACATCCCTAACCTTAATAACATGAAAGAAAAGAACTCCTGGATAAAAATCAACAGGAGTGCTACTTCAAAGCTAAACCCGTATCACCGTCGATTTCCACTATATTTCCTCAAACGGACGTCAATCACCTCTACTTTATCGACAAAGACATGGAGTATCGACAAAACAAGAGGCAGCCCTACGCCAATTGAAAAGGCGTATATATCAATAAGCCCCTTCGACTGTGCGCACACTGGTACTTATTTATACACGCTTCAGAGTCTTAGGGTAGCCACACCCTACAGACTAAACAGTCGGCCGACAATTGGCAAATTTTAGGAAAATAAATTATTTATATTTCCCAATGGTAAAAAAAATGTATATCTTGAGAACATTTTGAATTCAATCAAATTGTTTAGTCGGTCTGATGCCATCCAAATACCTGATCGTTGTTATGTGCTTCCTAATATTCATCTTCATACCGATTTATGAGCCCAAACCATACTACACTATACACACTATACAAACCATACTATTGGTTTGTAGTTTGCGAGTACTCTTAAGGCGAGGTCCCACCGTTGTGCAGCACTGTGACGCACACAAATACTTCCTTCTTAGCTACTCACTCCGGACAAATAACAGTGACAGATTGCGTGACAGAATTTCTAAAATGTCCGCGTAGTGCATCCTTTGTGCGACGAACACACGCTGGGAGTGGACTCGCGAAGATTCGTACAGATTTTTTTTTCACGATAAATTTTGGTGGAATCTCCCCATTATAATGGTACAAAATACCACATAATACACTACCAGACGGAAAAATAAATAACAAAGTATTGAAAAAGAATCTACTATTTATTAAAATTGTGTACTCACCAATAATGCCTTTTGGGAAATTGATGTTTGTTAGAATTTCAAATGTTTGGTCTTAATACTTTTGTCGGAGTCAATATTTGACTACATTTGTTTTTTGAAGCGAAATAGAAATTATATTTTTTTGTTAGAAAAGCTCTGATTGGTACTTGTCATGTAAACAGGGTCTTTACAAATAATAATCCTGTTAGTACAAAGGTTTGTTGACCGAATAACTTGACCTTTTCAAAGACATTTTTTATTTAAGTTAAACTTATTTTTTGGAGTTTATTGTGTGAGAATATAAAATTAAATTGTTTCAATTGAGAATATGGGTTTCTTCTTTAGCGATAAATAGTTAGATTTTGGTTATTTTCCACTTTGTTCTTTACTTTTCGAAGACATACCTAGTTGTATTACATTCCTAAAGCAAGAAGTGATACTTTTATCTCAGACGGTCTGAAATTGTTTCTGTAGTAAAACTATAAATAGTCAGACGTTAATAAACTCGTCGTCGCGAATTCTTGTACACAGCTATTTTAGTTTTATCACATTCATCATGATATAACGAGAGAATAGAAGAGTCATCGAGACTTGTAAATATCCACACTGACTCTTTCACGCGGCTGCACCTGTGGCCCGGTGAAACTTCTTCCCGTGCGGATATAGAAATTAGGAAAATAATAATTAAGAGATTATAGTACTGAAAAAAACATGGCTTTCTCGTGATAAAAGCACTTTCAAAATTTTTCTTTGCTTGAAATCTCAAAAACATAACCTTTTTGTAACATTAACAAAATTAAGAGTCTATATGCTCAAAGTAAAAACTGGGAACTACTTGTTTCCCAGTGAAGTTGCACAGGTAGACTTCAAGTGTTGGATAATAATTCCATACCAGTGTTTAAAGTAATGTGTCTAACAAACTTATTTTCAGCTTCACAATACCTATTTATCCCACCATATACAAATAATATCTCATTGAAGGAAGACAAGCCGCTAACATAATGTTACTTAACACATGACTGAAATATAAATAATTCAATAATAGAGGTCGGAATTAACGCTACGTGCTCATTCATATCGTATCCATTGAGCAAACACGAATGATCATGTAAAGAGATAAAATTTCATAGCTACAGGCTGTTACAGAATCGTCAAGCTGAAAAAAGGTTCGTTCTTAGTGAGCTCTTGACAAAATGGTCGCGTTTGGGCAGTGATCTGAAGAATTGTTGAAGGTAGTATTGGTTTGAAAAGATTTTCTGATGATGGGAAGTGGGCCTCTTTTAAAATCTTCTTCATCATTTATATACACTTTTAAAACTTAGGACCACTTTACAAATAACTACCAAATAAGTTTTATTTCAGTGATACCAACCTTATTTAAATAAAATTAAAGATTTATTAGTACACAGAGCGGTTATATATTGATACTAGCATTCTCTGAAAGTCCAAAATATCACGATAAAAATATGTACTTAACAAAATAAACACCATATATTTTAACTCGTAATTCTGTAACACCCTGTACCTAAACATACACACCCACGTTGATAAGGTTGTTTGAACACAAATATTAAGATAAAAGAATGCTTATTATTTGCCTTTCTCGGAATAGCGGATTAGTTCGTTTGTTTGGTTAAAATTGTACATTACTTTCAGGTGGTTTCAGGCGTGAATTTGATAATTTTCATGACTATATCAGCTGGGGAAAAGCCTTTATTAATAATTATTTATAACAGACTTGCCAAAAAGAGGTTCTGTATTCTAATATTTATATTTTTATATGTTTGTTTAATCGATTTAGAAAAATATATTTTAATGAGCAAGAAATGTGGTGAAAATAGTGTTCTAAATTATGATTGAATACACTTACAGATAATCATAAGTGCTTTAATCACTATAGTTTAATGAGTTTGTCAATATAATATGTCCGTGACTAAAGTACTATATTTTGTCATCACAAAAACTAGGCATTGCCATACGCAGAAGCTGCTGAAAACTAAAAATCACAAAACAAAAGTAATTTATTTACAGAAACAACTCTGAAAATACGGACCAGGAAAATTTTAAACTATGCCTCTGAAAGCTTTTAAAAATAGAGCTACGAACTGAAAACTATATTTACGGAAAAAGTTTTATTATTTCGAAAATACTTTTTCTACCTACTCAAAATGGTTTTGCTTAAAAAAATATGCGTGCAACATAAAATTTTTGCTTTTATCTTGAAAATTGAATTTTGGCTCAATTTACATGCATTATACTCGTACGGTTATTGTACACACTTTTTTGAAAGTAAAAAAACATATCAAAAATATTTTTTGACATATTGACAGAACTATCTTTACAGGTATAAAAAAAAACTCATTGCATTTTTCATGTCACAAGATTATAGTGGCGTAGAAAAATAGAATAAAGAATCTATAGACCTATCAAAACTTATAGATAGACAGACAGGTCCTACGAGCACAAAGAAGAATAAATAAGTTTTTTTAATAACATTACTTTTAGGAGATTAAACTACTTTTAAATTCATAAAGCCGGGTTAACCATTAAGCATAAAGAATCCATTAATAAAGTTATTATTTAATCTCTATGTCTGAAAAAGATTTCAAAGCCTTTCCAAACCTTTGGCTTATAGTTATCAAAATAAGAGTACCCCACACACTGCAGATTAAAAATCGCCCGACAGTTGGCGAGACTAGTTGGACAAAAATATTTTTCTAAGAAAATCGTGGATTCAATCAAAGTTTTTAGTCGGTCTGATACCAACCATATACCCAATCGTTGTTGCGTCTATTCTTCCATTCATCTTCATACTGATTTATGAGCCCAAACTAGCTATCGGCCGACTAAAAGTTGTTAGTGTGAGCTTACTCTTATAGTTATCTTAATAGCGGAGAATATTAATATTATTCGCAAATATTTTCTAACGTTAAATAGATTATTTTAAGACATTTATTAAGGGCTACATGAACTTGACTTTTATAAGATTATTGTCTTAGACATTATTTGCTTAAGCCGGCTATCAAACATGATATTGTGGAAAAAATATTAGCTTAGTTGATAGGATAAAAAATTAGGCATGATATTTTTATTATTGAATAAACATTTATATCTTTTAATATATCAAACCCTAGGCGAATTAAACCCTAAATTCATTAATTTGATTTCATTGAAATTAAATAATTTTTAAATTTATAAATATAAAATACGTGAAACATGTCGTTTTTTTTGGTTGTTAAAGTCTTTCTAGTGTCTGTCCGATTGCCCATGTATCTAGGTTGAGGAGTTCAGATATACAGTTGCTTCACGCGCAACACTGGTACAGCTGCATCCGCTTACACTGAACATAGTTAGGAAAAGGCTAGGCAGATGATATCAACGGGCACCAAACCTCCAAACGCATGTTCTGCATTCTCATATCTTACAAACGCATTTTCACTATAAAATGAAGTCCCACATTCCGTGCTAACTCAATTTGTTACTAACTTAATTAATTCTAACTCAATGAAGATGTAGACTCATCTATACATATAATAAATCTGTAGAAAAGTAATTTTTGTACATTGAAGAAATTGACAAAAAAAATAGCCAGCATGTTAAATGATAACTAACAGAACCCATTTCCATCATTTTTGTAATTTTTGTCTGTTTATCTGTTTGTTCGTTCGGGATTCACGTAAAATCTACGAATTCAATGCAGACAATGCTTATATACAAAAATTCTACGTAACTTGGGGTATTACTTAGTTTTTGTTTCATCGAAATCGATTCACTCTATCAAAAGATATGATTAATTTTGTGAATTCAAGATGTAAAATATTACGACGCGCAACCTGTTTGTCAAAACTGTACATTTGAATGTTGTACTTATATTAGTTGATCGGCCTATTATTAACCTTTACACAGAAAATCACACCTTCATAAGTAACTTCGGAAGAAAAAAAAAATGAAAATTTTGTTTAGCCAAGGTTAAAGTAGCTCCATCTGTGGTAATCTGCGTTAAATAAAATACATGAAATTTGTCAAAGGAGCGAGGTGGTAAATGACAATAAATTACCATACATTCTTTATAGAGGATTATTATTCCAACAGATGGAGTTGTGTATTTTCCGTAATTCACCATATTTTAACACGTAGTGTAATTTTTCGATAGACATTTCAATAGTGTTTGTCAGTTTGCCGTGCCACATCAAAATCCAATTATAATTATTACCTTGATGAAAGGAAAATTAATAGTTCTCAGCCAAATTTAAAACGGTGCCATCTAAATTATTTTTTGAACATTATGTCAAAAATGATGACTTTAGTATAACAATTAATTATCATTTAAAGTTACAGATGGAGTTCATATCAGGATTTTTTCATAAACATAGTTTAGCTTATCTTCCACTAATGTGGTGGCCTTAAAACAAATTACTTTGAGTGAGTAGTATTAAGTAGACCTTAATTATTTTTTCTGATGCAAAATATGTAAACTTAATCCTAGAAGAAAGGAGGATCTGTCTCTCGCAAGCGCTGCTAAGCGTGAGGTAGGTAGGTAATGTAGGATTCTGTAGCTTTAAGAACAAGCCCAGATACAAAGTGCAGATACGAAATGGGAGCTTTCTCGATTTAATACCATACACAAATTGCGCGTCGCATACCAGAGACATGCTTACTTTCAACTTCTGATCGCAAATACACTGGTCACGATTACGAACAGTCTCAGTAAGACCCGAGCCAAGTCTAAAAAAACACCTTTTATATAAAACTACGTTTGATGTCATTCAATCACAAAGACAGAATTGTTTTCTGTTGCAAATCCTATCCACCTGTATCCTATCCTAATCCAGCATGCATTGCAGGTGTGCATTGCACAAAAACCAATGGTATCCTATTCGAGAAGTCAAAAGAGTCGACCTGCCAACGTCAGCTTCTGCGCTAAGCAAGTGTTCTTAATAGTACCATCAGAATTACATTCATCGTTGAATGAGGTGAATAAATTTTCAGAAACCACAATAACAGTAGGAGCCAAAGCATATGATCTCTTCATAGAGCTCTGATTGGCCCCAGGTGACCAAGTCAGGTCTGATTTGTTCGTTCATCAGATCTTTGAAGGTGTTTCGGTGGATACTTACTGTCGTCCTGTGTGACACAAAATATGGTATATAAACGTCCTCCGCAAGAGCGAAATTTTCCCGGTGTGCGGTAGTGACGCACAGTATACAACACTTATGTTTCTTTCGATTTGCTGGCTCCACCAAGAAATGACAAATTGCAAGCGTACATTTTGAAAATCTTGCCAAAACTGCAGGTTTCAAGTACGAACACATGAAGTGGACTCTCACAGATACGTACATTTTGCCTATTCGTGAACTAATGCCAACATTTCGGTGGAGTCCCGGCTTAGGCCTCCCCCGCATTAGGCGTGCGCGATCCTCGGGCGTGTGAGTAGCGCGGGCGCCGCGCGTGCGTCGCGAGCGCGTTGCGTGAGCGTCGCGTTTTGCTGCTCTGCGGCATTCACCTACAGCGCGCTGGCGGCGCGCACGCGCCGCTCTCCATGACGTTTAACTGCTAAGGCGTTTAGCGGGCGGCGGGGATAGCGGGCGAAGGGGTAAGAACGCAACTCGAGCGCCGCGTGCTCGCCGCGAGCGCGTCGCTCGGACTCTTCACACATGCCGCAGGGCAGCAAAACGCGACGTTCATGCAGCGCGCTCGCGACGCCCGCGCCCATCACACGCCCGAGGATCGCGCACGCCTAATGTGGGGTCAGCCTTACCATAGTGAGTAAGTGCACAAAAAATCCCCGTCATACAAGTGTTTCTCTCCAGTAGTGAAACTATCCTACCCTATGCGCCTGCTGATGATGATGACTCATCTTATCATCCATCCAGCTATTCCCCAACTATGTTGGTGATGCCTTCCATTCACCGAATCTGATTGAGTACCAATATTTTGCTTGGAGCGACTACCTATCTACCTATCTTCAGTCCAGTCTCACTACACAAGACGATATCCATGGTGAAACTGACAGACTTTCTGGTTTCTGATTAGTCGCAGCAGCTGCAGAAAATGTACAAATGACAGCTTTGTCAGACTCAAAGCATATAGACATAGATTATAACTGTTTCCTGTGAAAATTACTTACGCACCATACGTAATAATTTCCCAAATTGGCTGACTAGATCCAGAGATATTCACAACGTCACAAAATTTACTTCTTTTGTTTAGATAAATGGTCACATCCACAACACAACCTTGATCAATGAATCTATGCGACTGCTAAGTGCTAATCCTAATTATACTGTCACGTGAAAGAATGCACCTACGGGATAAGTAGTATTTTGACTATTCTATATTGCCTACGCAGACGAAGTTGCGGGCAACAGCTAGTGGTTAATAATGCCATTACCACACATTATGGTAGGCCAGCACTCTGATTGCGTTGGGGATGTTTTTAATACGTATTGCGTTTTAATAGATTCTCGCTGTGGGGTTGCTTTTTAATTTGTAGTGCAGTATGGGTCGTGCTGTGTCATTTTATGAGTTGCTATTGGTTTAAATGGAAATTAATTATAATGTTTGTAAAGTAATAGTGGTTTAGTATGTTCTTATTGATGGATTATTTGAACAGATTATAATAACAGTAGTAAAAAAAATGTTTTAAAACATTCCGTGCTAACTCAAAGGGTAAAATGGGACTCAAGTACTAAAACTTTGGTGTCCGCATGCTCGCATGTTACCAATCTGTATTTCTATTGCTACAGTAACAAAAAATACTGAGAAATTAAATAAATGCTTATAAATTCTTTTCCTCGATATTGGTAACTATGCTTGTAATATGCATAGATCAATGAGTATATTACTTACCAGACTCCAGCTCAAACTTCACCGGTTTTTATTACGAAATGTCCTCATTAAAATCGACGCTTTTTAAAAATCAAAAACAATCATTACTTTCCACTTGACAACACAACGGGCTCTCTAAACAATTCACATCGGATTTTAATAAATAATCAATTTATTTGAAATTTCTTTTGCAAAAATTTGAAACAATAAGTCTTTTGACTTGTTAAAAAGTCCTTTGTCCGATGTAAAACACAAAGGGAACGTCAAAAGTAAAAAAAAAGTGGAAACTTTTTACGTTGTTATTATTTAGTTTTAATTTTTAAGGCTGTGAAGGTGTTGTCATAATAACAGATTCACTCTTGGAAAATATTGTCGCCCTGTACGATTTTATAAAAAAACATCATACTGTGAATAAATTATGGAAACGTTTCTTAAACGGGGTTTTCATCAACTGTCTAGCCTATTCCCAACTACTACGGGGTCGGCTTCCAATCTAGCTAGTCTGAAAGTAGCTGAATACCAGTGATTTTTGGCAGGAGCCACTACCTATCTGACCTCCCCAATCCAGTTAGCCGGGCAACCCTTTACCCCTTGGTAAGACTGGTTGTCAGACTTATTGGATTCTGACTTCACGTACGGACTTTTAAAGATGTTCATGCTTTAGAACAAATAGAATAACAAAAAAATATGTGAGATAAGTATACTTTGCCGTATAATATTTGTGTCCACGGCCTTAAAAAATAATATCAAACAAACTATGTTACATGAGCAGTTCCCATATACAGTTTAGTGAATGTTATACTGTAACAAATGAAAATAGCTCATATCTCTATAACAATAAAGTATATTTCGCGTTGACGTAGTTTGTGAAAAGCTGTGATACTAAGTTATGTGTAGGGTGACAATGCATTTTTAAACTTTTGTAATTTAATTATTTTGTTGTGCCTGCTTGTTGGGCGTAGTTTTTCAATGCGTTTTTTAGGCCTATTTTGCATTTCGACTGTGCCAGAGAATATTTTATTTTTGTTTTAATTTTTTAAAGTAGCTCTTATTGCCGTTATGGCAATATTGCACCAATAATACCAATATTGATATTTATTGTGACTAATTTGTAAGATCTAATACATGCTTACATGGATTTGCGTGAGATTTAGTAAGATTAAGTATCCTAAATCAATGTGTGACGGGTTACAAGGGAAACTACTTACCTTGATTGATCCCTACTATTCGTATTCACGTTGACTTGCGATTGGGTTGCGGTTAATATAAGCCTAGAACTATACATATTATGTAGGTAGGTACATGTATCTTTAAGTGATTGATCAAAGAATATTCTGTATTTCTTTCGTTGGAAATAAGGATGTTGTGTCAACACATTTTTGTCATTTCGATTGATGATCAAAGAGCCTTGTATACCTAAATTTTGTATATATTTTTATATTAGCTACATATTCCTAAATAGCCAGGTAGGTATTCTTATGTCTGATTTGTGGTATATTCTAATTTTTTCTTAAAGCATTTCCAATATAGACACACCTTTTTACATAACCGCAACTATGTAGTATGTTGTCGATCATCAGTTTATTAAAAAAGTCCTGCTATTTAATGTAACCATAGTCACCCTACACTTGAAACGGTTCGCGCTTGTCATTGTCAGTCATTACAGTCGCACAGTCGCTCTGTCCGACTTTTGAAGTCCCGACTTCTATCTACATGATGTTGGCCAACTGAAAATGTAATAATGTAGCTTTTTATTTTGTTTTTATTCTGTTTAGGTACCTTTTAGTTATGTTTAAAACCTGTTACAGGGGATGATAAAGAGTTTTCAGTGTTTTTACATGAGCAAAAGTTAGTTGAAAGTTTGAATATGACAACTCTTTTCATAACGTAGTTTAGTATATATGTCGCAGGGATATGATAAAAACGGGGATTTGATCAATTCCCTAAGGGATTTGATCAAATCACGGATGATGTTAAAATAACAACACGATTTTATCTTTTCTCTAAACAAATCTAGTGAATTGAACAAATCCCTAAATTGGTTCTGTGAAATGACAAAAAACATGTCAGTTCTTGTCTTGTGCGTGTAGAAAGAAATTCCTTTATGTAATTCACGATGCCACGAATCAGCTACATGTTTTAATAAGTGATTATTACAAACAGGCATATCATACGCAACTAAAATATTTTTTATTTTTTAAAGAAATTTTCGTTCATTCTTTCAAAAAAACCTTTAAAATATCAAAGCAAAATAATTTTTGTCATTTCACTGAACCAATTTAGGGATTAGTTCAATTCACTAGATTTGTTTAGAGAAAAGATAAAATCTTGTTGTTATTTTAACATCCTCCGTGATTTGATCAAATCCCTTAGGGAATTGATCAAATCCCCGTTTTTATCATATCCCTGCGACATATATAACATAGCGTAATTGAAAATAAGTCATAATTAACAGGCGTCGTTATGTGAAATGTGGTAGTAACATTACTGTATTTCTACACATATAAACCTATCTAATATAGCAAAATGAAATATAAAAATAATAACAATTTGCCAGAACGAGTTGGCAGTTGCTCTGAATAAAAAAATCTGTATATTTTTTCGTAAAAATATTTCTATGGATATGTATAGTTCATACAAAGTTTTACGTAGTAATAAGTGCTCTCGAGTCGTGAGTATATTTCGCCATTTTTTCTGAAGAATGTTCGCTCCACTGAGCTTATAAAAACGGTAACTCCTTATATTATGTAGAGTACAATAGAGAGATATTTATATGGCTTATGTGTAGTTGTGAATCTCAGATATGAATTTATAAATGGTACAAAATATAATAATATCATATTATGTCAGAAAGATGACTTTGTACAATTGTAACAAAAATAAATTTAACGTCAAGTCCAAGTGTGAAAAAAGTTTTTATTGGTAAAAAAATTATATCTACAGAAGAACTAAGCTCATCATCCTCCGAGCCTTTTTCCCAAACTATGTTGGGGTCGGCTTCCAGTCTAACCGGATGTAGCTGAGTACCAGTGCTTTACAAGGAGCGACTGCCCTATCTGACCTCCTCAACCCAGTTACCCGGGCAACCCAATACCCCTTGGTTAGACTGGTGTCAGACTTACTGGCTTCTGACTACCCGTAACGACTGTCAAGGATGTTCAATGACAGCCGGGACCTACAGTTTAACGTGCCATCCGAAACACAGTCATTGTGTCTAAGATATACTTAGAAAGTACATACAAACTTAGAAAAGTTGCATTGGTACTTGCCTGACCTGGAATCGAACCCGCGCCCTCATACTCGAGAGGTTGGTTCTTTGCCCACTAGGCCACCACGACTTTTATATACATAAGAACTAAGCTGTTGGTCAATTAATTGGTTGACAGTTTCTTTTGAGATTAATTGTGAGCCAATGAAACCGTTTATGTACGGTCTGATACCAGCCGAATACCTGATCATTGTAATGGGCGTACTAGCATTCATCTCTAAACTCTTTTATGAGCTCCATATAACTATCGGCCGACTAAGTAAGTTGACCGACAACAGAAACGTCCATTTCTCTTAAGGCAAATGTTTATAAGGTAATAGATATAAGGTAATAAGAAAATTGTTCCTTAAGTTCGGGGAATTTAATCCTAAGAGAACATAGTATGCGGTTGCTCTGACTAGCATGTTCTCTTTCCCTTGGTTACTACCCAAAATACCCATTGTATAATAGACCGCCTGTTTTCCCAGTCACAAGCCACGCCTTCACATAGTCATATAATCCCTCTTAAAATACCGACAAAGTCAACAATGTCGGACAAACACGTTGTGACGTCATGCACTTAAGGAATTTGCTCTCGGGATCAACACTCTTAAGTATAGTTTCATAATTAGCATTAATTGGTATAAGTGTTTGTTTTGAAGCTAGAGAGATATTTTAGATGTGCTGACTGAACAAAACTTTGATGAAACCGTGAAGAGAATGTTGACTTATCCCAAGCAAGGGTGGGGGTCGCGTTGATTATACATAAATGATGATATTTTTTTGCGCTGTCACTCTGACTTATTTTCTGCTTGGTTCTTTCCCATTATGAGGTAGTTGTCAATAGTATATGAGTGTCATTGAATGATTGACAACTACCCATTACTACATGCCACTTCTGAGGAAAATAAAAATTACCGGTATAAACAAAGCAACGATCTACAGTACACGATTTTTGGTAAACAAATGTACCGAACCTTTTAATGTCTGAGAAAAAATTAGCGTCTAAACACGCTAGTGTGAAAGCAGTCTAAAGTGTCACAATTTATGTCGTAATCTAAACTAAATTTTGTAATTCTAAATGATAATGTTGGGACATTTCACATAACACATGTTACTACTCGTGTAAACCCTAGAGACACCCAGTAGACCGGACTGTGTAAACTGGTAGCAAAACATACCTAACTTTAAGCTGTATTTTTTGTTCTGCTTTGCTTATGTTTTACCAGTATTTTTGACAAAAATCCTAGTTATGTTTACTTTGGAATTATAATATTTTAGTCATGTTATCCTATTTACTTTGGAAAAAGCTGTTTCTGTCTGTGTTTTAAGCGTTATTCACAAAAACATTTTAAATTTAATTCAGAATGACATTTTGGAGAAGGATATGGGATACTATTGATCATAGTAGTTTAAAAATGCTTTTATTTAACAAGCGATATGTTTTATGTATTGTTTTATATACCGTAGATATATTTAATTAAGTAGGTATAGTGTATTGAATAAATTACTAATTCATGACGTAGATGAAACCACGCCATACCACTATTTCCCACATATTTCTATTCTTATACCAAGCTTCATAAATCTCTTCAACCAATATTTCCCTATAGTGTAAACATCCCAAGACACGCTCTTTAAACTTTCCCTAATATATATTCATAAAAGTTTTTTGATCGCTTCCTATGAGTTGAACTTTGATAGTTAAGTTCAGGCTTGTGCATTTTAAGTTGCAGTTAAGTTATAACTTGTGGTATAGGGAAACTTATGGAATACATTGCCTTGGGGCTTTTGAAATAGTTCGTCGTTGGTTCAGTACTTCAGTTCATTCAGATGGATATTATTAGACTTGGTAGTTACTTTGTTATTATGATTTTGTGGGAAGCTGTTAAAGAAGTTGTAAGTGATATTTTTTCATAAACGCGCTTATGTTTAGTGACTCGATAAACAATGATGCAGCGAATTAAGGAACGGTGATTCTTATTTCGAAAAGATTGCATGATTTATTACTACACTGCCTTTCTATTTACATATATATCCCATTTATTTACAGCGCTTTCTCACTAGAGGATTTTTGTCGAGCGCAACGATACCGAGTCCGAGCTTAATTACATACATTAAATTGATTTTTGCCTCGTGGAAAAACTGCCATTGTGAAAAAATTGTTATTGGTTATCGTAGCAATATACCAACACATGACTGCTCTAATAAAGATAAACTTTAAATCAATATTCATCGAAATTCAAAACGTACATCCACACCTCCGATACCCTATCGTCTCACAGGTGCTTATTTATTTACCCACACATACGTAACCAAATCAAATTACACTAGTTACAAATGCCAACCCAAATTAGAACAACAAACAAACAAACTGTGCGTACTATCATACGCACCAATCAAATCTGGCCCCACCATTAACAGAAACAAACTTCTACCCGCATATCTAATTTCAATTAGGTACAACAAACTTAGTAATTAACCCTGCACGGCGCTTCCTTGTTTTCGAACAAGGCTACATATTGGTACAAGTTTCTTAACAAGTATATAACGAAGTCTGTTATGTTGTAGTAACGTATGTATATATATTAGTAGCTGTTTTCCCGCGTCTCCGGGGAACTTCTTTCCGCAAAAATATAAAAATATAGCCTTTTTTACTCGGAGATAGTGAAGCTTCAAATCGGTTCTGTAGTTTCGGAGCCTTTAGGATACGAGCAAACACAAAAATGTTTATTCTTTATTATATTATGACCTAGAAAACACAGGTTACAGGACGCGGGTAAAATCGTCCAGAGCTTTTCTCATAAAATATATTCCAAAATACATCTTCATTGTCCTACTATTTCTACCACAGACCAAAACATAACACTTCAACTTATTTATTAGTAAATAATAACTAATGTTTCGAAAAGATATTAGTTCATATAAGAGTATATAGGACAGGTCATCAATCGCGATGAGTGAGCGTCGTGTATCATGAAACTTTTTCGCCAACTTAAGCTATCAATTTTGTTGTTTCAGACATATTGGGGTCCCTGAAAAAGTCCTGGATAATCAAGTGTATGTACTTAGAAGTAAGAAGTTTCTTTCAAGTTATTTGTTGGAGTGACCGTCTTGTTGCTACCTAAGTTTATATTTTACTTACTTCAGCCAACAGTTTCACCCGTGTCGCATGAGGAAGTCCATCACACACCTGGATAAAAGAGTTCCTGGATAAATGAACTATATAGTGTCTACACTACACTGAATTTATTTCTCAAATCGGTCTAAGAATTCCTGAGATTAGTTCAAGCAAACAAACAAACGTATTTTGTGTTAAACCGACACTGGCATAACGCAACAGCGTTGAAGCCTCTAAAAATAAATGATTAAAAAAAAACAAATGAACTCTACAGCTCTATAACATTACAAGTGTAGCTGAAATATGTCAAAGCAATGCAGTATACCTACCTATGTAAAACCATGCAACAAGTTACGGACGATCGTTAAAAATGACATTTCAAGGTTTTTATAATGGACCACTGTGATGTATGGGTCTGTCGTTAGTGTCATAGCGTAACATATGAAGACAGAATGCACGTATTACTTTTTAAAATTAGAAATATAGTACCTATACTTTACTTTTAGCTATATATTAGATGGTATTTAGGTCCACTCTCTACATATAAACAAACTAAAATCAATTTGATATGCTATTTATTCTTTATTGCACACTTAACAATACATATAAAAATAATAAAGACAGTTTATGTACAATAACGAGCTTAACCCAGAAATGTTAAAAAACTGTGCCGGCATTTGTCACTGAAAAAATCTCAAATTGGTATTTAGAGAAGATTTTTCTTTGGGAAATGATAGGGCCTCACAAAAGATTTCTACAAAAATACTAGAAATAATGCTCCTACGTTCCCTGAATCTCTATTATCTTTTAGTGAAACAATACGTCGTGTAATAGGCTGTTAATATGCTCATGAAGACACCAAATAGTGAGGAAAAAGTTATAAGGTACTGACCCTTTCTCAGCCAGTTCGGATCTAATAAGGACGCGAGTGACATACAAAACTTTTTTTATTTGTAATAATAACGTTTTTTTATTTAATCTTATTTAGTGATTTGGCCATTTCCAAGAGAAACATGACATGGAAACGGTCACCATTTTTTCTTTTAAATACATAAAATCTTCCTTGACAAAAAATATTAATATTATTAAAAGACATTTATTTTCTGTTATATTGAGCTATAATCTGTGGCGGTGTATAAGTACTAATATTAAGAAATTGAAGGGTTCTTTTTCGAGCTTTCCATAATTTTACAATATTACTAGCCGTGCTATTAACTTAAACACCCCCAAATTACTCTACTTGATAGTCAATAGCGTATTTAAATCCGTCCTTTTTGAGGCTGACATTTATTTAATTTGTGAAACAACAAATGAAAATAAAAGTAACTTATCTATAATGTTATAATAATAAAAAACAAATTATGTAATAAATAATTTGCTATTAGTTCATCCCATTAGTGTTCACTCATTAGGAATCAAGTAATACCCACTCAATGGGAATTATTCCCATTCACTACGAAAAATATTACTAAGATATATTTTTTGGTTCATTCATGTGGATTCGTAATTACATTTCTGAGTAATCAGTTTCTCGAAATATATTAATTCTCTTGAAGTCTATCTACATTCCATTTAGCAATAAAATAAAAGGTAATTGTTTTTGTAGCCTTCGAACTTTAAACTTATCTATCGAGGTACTTTAGAACAAAAAAAAATATTTAGAGATAGAATAGAGTTGAATCATTATACAAAAATAGTAGCACTACCTCAAAGTTACTCTCTTAGCTCGTGGCAAAACAAAGTAAAATAAAAACCTGAACCAGATACGACAAAACAAATCCACCGATGCACCTTAGTAATAATTCCCAGTGGGAAAACTTTTCCAATATATCCGTGACAACAAAATAACTTCAGTCACAAGATATTCCCATTTATTCAAAACTAAGAGTATTGGCAAACTTTAGTTTATTTGTTCGTCTATTGGTTAAAACTACTTCAAGTCGTAATGACTTTAGTAGGAAATAGTCTTATGAGGACGCACTGGTTCGTTTCATTTTCAATGTTATTCAGTTAAGAGTACCTACACTGCAAACTTTTAGTCGCCCGATAGTTTGTTTTGGCTCATAAATGAGTATGAAGATGAATGGTAGTACGCACATTGTAAAGATGAGGTAGTTAGCCGGTCATCAGTCATCAGACCGACTGAAAACTGTAATTGAATTCACGATTTTTTTGTTAGTCAACTATCGGCCCACTGTTTAGTCCACAGTTTGCGGGTCTAAGTTTATTGTTAAAAGAAGTGGAGTTTCTTAGTAGTTGGCAATTGAAAGGCGCTCGTTCGGAAACGCGTCTGACCGGGCACGCTCTGTAATACGTTTGATAATGGTCTGAAAGGAAGGCGGAATAATCTAGAAAATTGTAGTACATTAATTTTATTGTATTGTTTTGCTAAATCTAGTCTGAAATGGGTCGCAATAACAATAATCGTTTCTTTCTATTGTTCGTAATGTTGCTAATCAAAATTAAACTTATTTTTAGATTTTTGAACGTCTGTGCAAGTAAATTAGATACCAAATAAAAACGACCGCAATACACTTAAATTACAGTCCTTTCTCGAAGCGATAACTCTCTGTACTGAAATCTCTGATTAAATTGCCCAACACAACAAAAAAGTAAATAAAATTTATTCCACTAAGTCGGCAGCTACGAATATATCAGAGTAATTCACTTATAACACCCTGTACCCACGCAGCTGAATAAATATGGCGCCGGCACGCCATCTATATGTGATATCATATGTTATTGAAACTACATCGGTTTTCGCTCGTGTGAATATAGTTTGCACCATCCCTCCATCCCTCGGGAAGCATGTTTTTCCAAGATAAAATGTACCTCATATCCCTCCCTGAGAGAGTGTAAACAACGCCCGATGATTTCTGAAGCGTAAACGTAAGAAAACACTTGAGTTCCAGTATCTATATCCCATATTGAATGTGTGAAAACCTGCCTTATCTATTTCTCAGGGTATTGGAAAAACGTACAAAGGGATTTAGGGCATAAAATGAATATTAAATTGCTTGTCGCTGAACCGATAGGTAACAAGAACAAAGAATAAAAAAGGTTACTAGAATTGTGACTGTATTTTCAGTGGAAAAAATAATTCGGATTAAAGCGAAGTATGGTCACCTTAAACTGGAAACAAATATAACAAGCACGTATAGTTTTCATGAAATGAAATACAAATTCATTAAACTTTGTCTACAATACTCTCTAATGCACAAACCATAAATAATAATATAAAGTTTAAATCATATTTCCAAATTAATGAATACGATTGCAAATAGTACTAACTCTGACGTGATATTTTGCACAAACATGAACAAATGGTCACGTTTCAATTAAATCAACGAAAAGTAAACAAAGCTATCCGTCAAAACTCAGAATTTTTAATACTGAGTTTTATGAATTCATGGAATCTTTTCAATGAATGGATTTCATTCAAATTTTCCTCATTGTTATAAAAATAAATTCCTAATTAGCAGTCTTCGTAATATTCCGTTTTGGTACAAAAAAAAAACAAGCCAATTTTATGGCACCGTTATACAAAAAATGTGTCTGTATAAATGTACGGTACAATACGATATATTTCATTACATTTCCCAACATGTCGTTTTCAATGGGAATAAATAATATTATATTCCCACTCGCTGGGAAATTTCATCGTTGATTTCTAAGGCAATAAAGTAAAGGAAAACGTACGTTAAGTAGTAATATGAATTTCGAAGTAGGCTATAACTTTTTTGTACCAAAAATATACGTAGCTATAATATTTCAGATAAAAGGTAATATTAGCTTTTATAGCCTTTTTAAAAGGTATTCATGGGTGATATATAATGTCGATAATAATGTGATAATCTTAATCATGTGGATACCGGAGCTCATATTACCGTCATATAGGAAGCGTATCGGATGGGAATGACGAGATATTTTCCCATCGATGGGAAAATGGAAAAAAACGTTGGTGGTATCTTGACAGATTGCGGGCAATTTCGCCATGTGGCCGTCACTTACTTGTCGTACCCAAGACGTATTGTTTCTATAAGAAATGAGACGAAGTTTATCATTCCCCGAACTTATAGACAGGGGGTATTGCCAGGGGGATTACGTCAAATTGATAATAAATAAACAAGAGACGCCACAAAAGCTTTTATGGAGAACGAAAATAAATTCGGTTTACGTAGTTCTTAGAAAATAAATTGATTGCTTTGGAAGTCGGTTTGTTTAATTTGTTTTTGACTTAGAACCTTATCTTTTATTATTCGCATAAAGGAGATATCATTTCACAAAATAAATAGAAATTAAATTATTCCTTACTTTAGACTTTTACAAATAAATCTAAGTTTTCTCATAACTTCTTTTACTACACAAGCTATTTACATAGAGCATATTGCTTGACCCACAAACAGTCGGACCAGAGTATGCGAATATTAACATTTTACTCGGAGCGCACTATCTGACCGCAGGCCAATCACTGCGCACGTCGCCACGCAATATTCTGACATGCTATGATTACATCGGACTTCTGACTACTTCTGACCTAGATTTTTGTGGAATATTCTAGACTTGGATGACGTAGATAGGAAGGGTATGCGATATAAAGGCTGGGAGCTAAAGATTGAAGTGATAAGAGAGGCTTATTTTCAATGGGGAAGAAAATTACTTATGATGCAAAGCGAAAAATTTCAAATCGGATTACTTCACTTAGGTTAAATTTTAAGGATTTTTTATGGATACGAATATAATAATATACCTACCCAGTTTTGTGAAACGTCAATTTATTTTCAAAGGCGCTATTTGATACAGCTAAGATAAATTCCTGCATCTCTCTGTATTTCAGTTAGCGATAAACTCGAAAACTCTAGCACTATTTTTCATGTGGTTGTCATCTTAGATAAAGAGATTCTTGAGTGGCATTTAAATAAAAATAAAAAGAATATTTCAACCTGCAACACACATTCATTATTTTCTCCACTACGAACATTTTGAAAGACTTTTTATCCAAAGAGATCTCAATTCCTCAAAGCAATGTGCATCATATAATTTAGTCCAAGAATGATCACACAACCATGTAATACCATGATGCGGTCACTTGCAGTTCTTGATATCAATTTCCCTTTTGCAATTCTAAACCCGCTTTATAAAATTCACTAAGAAAGAAATAAAATATAGAAGAAGATCGTTTTTCTTATTACTGGCTGTTGTGGAGTTATTTATTCGTTTTTTTCTATTATTTTTTGTGTAATCTGTACTTAGTTGTAGTTTTATTTTGTTGGTAGAATTGGATATTGAGTGGTAGGTATTCGATCTTTGTTTGGGGCTTATATAAGGTACCTATAAGATGATTAGTTAGGTATTATTTTTGTGACTTAAGTCTAGATGAGATAAGGTTATTACCAGAAATGTTTTCTTGAGAGTAATAATTAGGTAATTAATAGAATGTTGTCTTTTATTACTGGGTGACTACTATATTTTGTACGTTGTGCTAACTTATTCATTTTCAGACAGCACTCAATGTCTACCTACTCTTCAGAGACTGATTTTTTTGTGGATCTATTAAACATAATGTAAAATTATAGATGACTTAAATTATATTATCAACATTGTAGCATTATTTTTTCATTTACAACCAAAAACCACCAATCAAACATTTACAACACCAGTCAAGCCATCAAATATTCATAAAACAAAAACACACTATAATATGATTGTCACACGCGGGGTCAATGACACCAAATATCACCTTTACTGACGTAGCTTATAACCACATAAAGTTAATGGAAAGTGAACTTCAATGATTCCGATGGCTCGATAAGGTGGCTCGGCATTTCATTTTGATGTTAATTAGAAATTCTAGTGTAGGGTGCATCCACCCTTTGGTAATATCTTAGTTGAAAGACTCATATCGAGGTGATCGAATATTGATATATTTATAGATTGCGGTTGAGATGTGTTAAATATTGTCAGTTGAAGATGAACAGTTTTGGTCTTGACTTTATCCCTTGAAGCTTACCATTCATTTGGTACACACATACGCATTATGTAGTATTATTTCGTTCGTTTATTTAGAAGTCGCTTCTGTTATCTTCGTAGCGGCAAATTAATTTGACAAAAACGGTGCTAAGTACATTACAACAATAACTTTAGTATCTATGTGTTACGGCTAAAGCCCGAAGTGTGACTACACATTTGCGCAACCGGTTACAGATACATATAATTGAAATCGCTGCATCCATTTGGGAGCTATGATGCCACATACAGACAGACACATACGTCAAACTTATTATACCCCTGTACTCTTTTTCCGACCCCTGGTTGGGAAAAGGCTCGGAGGATGATGACTCTTTTTCCGTCGGGGGTTAAAAATAAATACACACAAAGCTATATCATAATTTTGTTGCCTTACCTTCTAAATCCAATTTAAATTCTTAAAGCATTCAATTCTATGTGAAAATGTTACGAAAAGCGATAATATAAATTAGTTGGTCAATAAAACTCCATTAAGCTAAATGTATGGAAATGCCATCGGAAGGGTATCTTCCTGAAGTAATCCTGCTTCAGGATATTTGCCAGTTTATTACCGTTACTGGCTGGTTTAGGAGCCAATTCCGGGACGGTTAGTTTATTCTCGTTTTATTTTGGTTGGAGTTTATAAAGAGGTAAGGGTTATGTTTAGTGTTGTGAATAACTGCTGAAAAATATATTTCACAGAAAATATTCGTCCGCGGTTCCAACCGGGATCTTTCCCGGATAAAAACTTTAAAGGAAAACTTCTAATTCGGATAAAAACTATGCTGTTGCCGTTAAGATACCATCTAAGATATAATCTAAGGAAAATTTTGTTTAGGGCATACCCCTTTTTTGTAGAAATAAGTGTAAATCACCATGCCTAATCAAACCGTGTAGCTAGTACAAATACATGTATAATGTTCAGAGATATAACGAAAGCCTCTTATCCCTGCTCAAATGATCAACACGACAAACCACTCAAGACTTCGTTCTGACATTTAGACAATTATATTATTATCTCAGTAACATTATCTTGTGTTAAGGCTTACATTTCAAGACGTTAATGTCGTCTGTATGATGTGGGTGATGCTAATCGTTATCAGAGCTACACTGCCTTTACACACTGGCGGATTTTGTCGCGCGTAGCAAAATGAGGCGTCGCCCGACACATATGTCTAGCGGAAAAAAAACGTCTCGCGGTTTTAAATGTTATCTTTTTCACTAGTAGTTGTCAATTGTTTGCGCATCGCCCGTACAGACCGAGCCATGTCGCTTGTACAGTTACGTAGGTTTAGTGAATGTTATTTGGCTGTAATCTCAACGTGACACCACAAAGAAAATGAGATATTTCCGTACAATTTTCCAATATTTTCTTTCATCCTTTAATGACCAAGCCCTATAACGAAAGTTAATTCTAGTTATAGTAGTTAAGTAATCAGACGCCAGTAGCTTATAAGCTTTACATATAAATTTAATTTATAACCCATTAAGAATCCAGGTCATCAATTCCCTATCGATAAGTAAATCGATTGATATTCCCCGATAGTCTTAGAGCTACGCGATGAATATCGATTACCATTCCGATTTATTATTACAAACAGGTGCTTTACCTGCTCTCGATTCCTTCATCCGAGAACTTATATGTATGCTAATTTATCGCTGGAAGTTCGAGATGAAGGATTGATGACAACACGTAATATAGAGGTATAATAGGATGTCACAAGTTAAAGGGAGGTTACAAGGTGACGAATTTATTCATAGGCACACTATATATGAGGTGGAGTGGATATAGTCTGTTGGGATTTTGTGGTAATCGATTTTGGTTTTTGATGTTTTATGTGCTGGGTTATTTTTTTTCAAAAAAGTACCTATAGATAGTGAACAAAGTCTATTTGAGTAATTTATCTTTGAAAAATTAAATGATATTCAAGTTAGGTATGTTAATATAAAGTACAATTTCAGGAGTCAATAAAAACGAGCTCCACCCAACTTAATTAATAAATTCCACAAGGAAGCATACGCAAAAAAATCTTCAAAAATTTAATTTGTTTTCAAAGCGTGTTTATTAAAAAATCCAACGTCACGGCATAATTAGTTTTGTCGCTTGACAATCTGACGTTGCCTTAAGAGAAAAACATTTTATTCTTGTCAAAAGTGGGGACCCCACTCCAAGAGCCTGTGGACGTCAGTAAATAAAGACACTCCGCTATATTTTTTTATTTATTTTTTTGCCTTTGAGACTTTAAAAGGCTCTAGGGGAACAATAATTAAAAATATATAATATTCCTTTATTTGCACACCATTGTTTGCGAGCTTTTAAGAATACTTCACACTTTTTGGAGAAAGGAAAATAATTTAATTTTGTTTTCCTTAAAACACGTCTCGGTTTATTTAATATTAGTGATGATTATGTTTAATGTGAACAGGAAAGTTGTAAAAACGGTAATAAGCTGTTGCTTTGTTAGGACGCAGTATTATAGAAACCAAGAATTATTTAATTAAGATACTTTTGTCAATTGAAACGGTATACATACACTACACTTATGTATTACATATGTTTGTATGTATGTGTGAGCAATTTTATAACAATTTAGAAAATACTCGGCTGTCATTCTTAAAGGATGCAAGGTCTTTTTGAGGAGCGACTGCTTATCTGACCTCCTAAACCCAGTTACCCAGGCAACCCCGCACCCCTAGGTAAGACCAGTTGTCAGACTTACTGGCTTCTGACTACCCATAACGACTGCCAAATATGTTCAAATGGCGTACTTAACCACATTATTTTCTTCAATATTCAATTAAAACTATATTACCTTCAGTCGCAAACTTACTAAGCCGGTTGGCTTAAGAAATCTAGTCAGTTTTTGTTTGGTCTGAACTCAACTTCTTAAATGGCTAGACGGGAACTGGAGTCAAAAACTAACTTACTCAAGTTAGATTTAATGAGGATCTCAGTTTATAGGGATTCTTAGTTCGTGATTGAGAGATTCATATTTAATTTTGTCTGCGTTATCTACATTGAAGTTGAATTTAGGGCTGCGGAATTGTTCGATAGAGTTACCGCGGTCCTGGTACATAAAGGGCTTAAGAAGGATTTTTTTTGTCAGTAAGAGTCTGACACTCTCACGCTGCTAACCCACAGCGGGAGGGGTCATTTGACTTCCTGACTGAAAATAGGTATGTTTTTTGATTCCGGTGTCAAACACTATCATTTCCATTTCCACAGGTGAATAGCTATTTTCGTTGGATTTATTTGATTGAAATCCAACTTATTGTTTTAATGTTCCCGGAAAATGCAAGAAAAAAACACCTTTATTGTAATAATATCAGTGTTTATTGCTTTCAATATAATTTCAGAGTAAAATATCGAAATCTATTCATGATTTTGATGTTGATTTGCGCTAGAGGTATATTTATCCGCAGTTTGCAAACATTATTGAAGTCGTTTCCTCTGAACCGAACTTCACAGTATTCGCTGAAAACAGTTCTGCTGGTTTCATTTTACAGTTTTATTATTCTGATATTAAATGTAAGAAGTTTAGTTAATATTGCAGTCACTAAACGACAAACCGAATGGTATTATTGAGATAGAAACGTTCGCAATAATTTTCTACTTGACATTTCATCTCAACAACATCTAGCTTTTTTCCAACTATATATCAGTATTATACATAGAGCGACTGCCTATAGGACCTCCTCAAGCCAGCTGCCCGGGCAACCCTAGGTCAGATTGGTTGGAGTCATACTATTGCTAAAGATGTTCAGGATTTTTATATGATATCTAGTTTTTTTCCGACCACTTTTTTATCATAAACAGAAAAAAAAATGTTCAAAGAGAGCGTTTAACTTTAACCTAAAGTCTAGTTCAAAAGGCAAAATAGCAAAATGCAAAAATAAATTCGTAATATTAAGGGTTACTTTAAACCTTAACCTACATACAGTACATACCATATTGTGGGAAGGACAGGTCCCTTTTATTGCTTGTCCGCCTTTTAGGGCTAGCTTTATAGTCTAGCCCTTTTAGGAACTAAAAGTCGTACCTAAGGATATTTTATAGGCTATGGAAATATGGAATTTAATTAAGTTTATACACCTATGTGTTATTCTGATGTATAATACAGACAAGTTTTATCAGAATACGTCTCGTACACATTTGACTTACTTAAATAGACTTCTAACTTTTGCCTTTATAATTATGTATGTCTGTGATTTATTGTATAAGTACTTCTCTACGAGTTAAATGCACTAGGACTAAATAATATTTCCATTCCAAAGTTAACTCAACTTTAACTTCAAGAAAGTAGAAGTTAGACTCAATTGGTATACACTTTTTTTAAGAAGGAAGCTACTTTTAAAATTGGCAACTAGAATCAAACCTACATACAGTTTTAGCATTCATAAGTGCTTGTAAAGGCCTACACAAAATATACAATACGACTTTGAATTCAATAACAACAAGCAGAGAAGATAATACATTTTGTCATTAGCTGCAATAATGACAAAATGTGTTACTGTATAATAGTACACCATGAAAACAAAAGCACAACTATGAACATCCCACGCCTCACTATTCAACTAAGTTAAGCGTAGGAGGTAAGCAGAGCTTTATCACTATTTACTACCTATTTTTAAAAGAAGAGTATTTTCTTTTGCTGCAAGTCATTTCTAATATTGCATTTAATTTATTTCTAGCTGGTTTTTCATGGCAGTTGCAACCCACGTGTTTGTAGAGATAGATCAAGTAGAAAAAGAAAATACATATATTAAGAAATCTTTTATTAAATAGGTACTCGGGCAAGTAATATTGATCATACAGGGTTTCATATCAAAGATACAGTTTGTAACAGTTAGTAGCACCAAAACCAAAAAGCTTCTAACTTGTAAAATTTTGAAGTTAAACTATCCCCGACTTAGCAACTGATACGAATGTTTTCTGTATCAACAAAGTTTTTGAAACTTTGCTAATAATATTTTGCACATAAATTATAATCAGTAATCCTACGCGGTTACTGCAGACAAAACAGTCGGCCAACTATTAGCCGGGTGGTTAGAACTTTTTTTTTCATCGTTTATTCAATTAAAGTTTTTAGTCGGTCTGATACCTGACAAATACTTGATCATTTTTACGTTTGTACCTCCATTCAACTTGATACTGATTTATAAGCCCAAACTTACTATCAGTTGACTAAAAGTTTGTACTGGCTTTAATAGCAAAACCATTCTACGTCTAATACCAGATTTGTCGAGATCCCACAGTCTGACTCGAAGGACCAATTCCGATGAAACTTTCAGCAAGATGGCGAATTGCGAGCTAAAGTGGCTAAATCCAGGTCGTGTATTAAACGAGCCAGGATTTAGCTGTCCCCAATGTGTCGTACTATGAATAATAAAATCTGGGGACTTGTCCAGTTTCTCATGTGATTTTGAGTTGATTAATCAAATGAGTTTTAGTAGAAACTTAATTAGTTAGGTACTGAAGTAATAAGAAATTCTTATTGTGGTATTGTTATAAAATCTTGCATCTTAAGTCAGAATTGTCAGAAACGTGATTTTTAACTCAAGACACAAAAAGAAGGTTGTTAAAAGTTTCATATAAATAAAAACAAAGTTGCTAGCACTTGAGAAAGAAAATAAAAATTCACGGTCTCCCGTAAACAAAGACGCAATTTACAACCCGATATTTCCATTGATTTTCTTGAACAAAATAAATATAGACAAAAACAAACAAGATTTAACTTCGATATCAATCAGATGTAACAAATCTAGAAGTTTCCACCATTTCAATGTCCTCGCAAGTTTTCGAAAATACACTTCAGGCCAAAGATTTGGGAACAGTCAGAATATAATATTTTCTACATTATATTTTTTTAATAAATCGTTCATTTTAAAACGTTTTTTGTTAATGTGAACTAACTTCAATTCAACCAACACGGTCCTTCCAAATATTTTTAGAACTTAATCCCTTTAACAAATCCGGTTATTTTTAACACTTTTACCATTTTTATAGCAGATAAGATTTACACAATTAAAACAAATCTTTATTTACATGAAGTAAATAAATAAACATTGTTGATTATTTATTCGAATACAGTTTATGTTTCTGGTCGTAATTCGTTGATCCCCAGCGTCCATAACTCTATTCATTTTTAAATTAAAGTCAAAACCCTTTGCAACTTACTAATCTCCATAAAAACTAGCATTTTTATTTCTTTACAACCGGGAGTATTCCCGAGGGCGTACAAATACTCGTAAAGACTTTGTTTCAAACGATAGCATTCTGTTCATTTCTTAAAAACAAAACTTTAACTTTAAGTTAGAATGTTTTACTTCTGTTTATTTATGTTCCAAATTAATTGCTGGAGTTTGAAACGGTTTATTGTTTAAATAATTGTGAAATGGAAAAGTTGGTGTGCTACTTTTTTTTGGCTTTCAGTTTTTGATTGTAGTTTTTTGTGAAGGTTATCATCACATCTTTGTCTTTGCCGTTTTGTTGTTTGTTTTTAATAATCAGTATGATTTTTACCTCCAAGGATTCAATTAGCAACATTGCAAAATTTGGAAAGCGTCTGTTATTTGTACTCATGAGGATAACAATACACACATAATTTTGGATCAAACACGACCCAAACGTAATTCATTCATAAAGCTTTAGGTATATAACAAATCCAAACATTATACACTGCCTTTTTCCCATTACAAATCATTGCAATAAACACATCAGACCATAACAACAAAAAAAAAACACAAACAAAACCATATTAATATTTTCTGAATTCTGCGTAAAATGACAAACAAACACATCGTGCTATAGAAAGTTAAGTGCTCTATAATTGAACCGAAGCCCCACAAGTAGTGCGGGCTTCTATAATGAAATCTCACCAGAATTGCTCCCTGTGTTTTTAATCATTACTGTAGAGAACCCACGAGTTCTTTTCAAAGTATTTTGTTGAGTACTTTTTTTTTACTGAAAGTGTAGTGTTTCGCGGGGTAGAAGGATATTCTAATATTTGTTTTGTAGGATTGAGGAATTTTCCAGGGTTTAGGGTTCAAGGTGTTTGCATACTATTTTTATCGGTTCACTAGTTTTAGAATGACAGAGTAAAGGTAAGATGCCATCGGTGTGCGTCACCGCGAAGAACACAAATGTTACCATTTTTCTAGTCAATCTAGCATACAGTAACTAATTTCGTGCTCAAGTATCAAAACGTCGAAAAAACGTGCACAAGCGTTTTGGTGGAATCTCGCAAAAACAAACTTCCTTACGCAATCCATATCTAAAAACCAAAACAAAACACCCACCCCATAAAAAAAGCAAAACAACTAATAGGGTTAAAACTTTTTCCCCAAACAAACTATCTTCCCTTCCCTTCCCCGGGTCGTTCCGTAAATCGTCGACAAACTATAGTCGATTTAATAACTAGGCCGAGCCATCACTATCATGTTAGGCTTGTACACACTCAATCAACGGGTCGACCGAGCCCTTAGGGAAAAGTGCACCATTCCTCTAACCGTTAGATATGACAGGACCTTTTTCGCTGACCCTATCAAATAAATATTCAGATACGATTTAAGGAGGTTTGGGATACTTTAAAAAGGAAAAAAGTTTGTTACAGCCTTTTTATCGTCCCACTGCTGGGCACACGCCTCTTCTCACACGGTGAAGTATTGAGCATTAATCACCACGCTTGCTCAATGGTTGGTGATTGCAGACTTTATATTCCAGGATTCCTCCGTTTTCCTTCACCTTTTTATCAGCCACTGGTGTCTAAGATAATACTTAGAAAGTACATACAAACTTAGAAAAGTTGCATTGGTACTTGCCTTGGAATCGAACCCAACCTCTCGAGTATGAGTCACCCTCATACTCGAGAGGTTGGTTCTTTACCCACTAGGCCTTTTGCAAAAAAAGTGTGAAGTGAAAATCGGTTGGTCGCTTAAGGTTCCGTATCTATCAGCTTTCTATCTAAACTCTTCTTCAATTTACGAGTATGATCAATGCCTTGAGAAAACTGAATGGAATTTTCAATTTTATGTGAGACATAAAACGTGGTCTTAAACTTTTCGTTATATTGAGAAATATTTTTATATCCTGACGAAAATGGTCTTCAAAAATCCTCAGTTTATGGAACCGCATTGTAAGATAAGCTGGGGAAATATAAAGTAATTAAGTATAGGCTATATCTAAAAATCATTGAAAATACCATGACTGTTTTTTCATAAATTTGTTAAATATATGAAAATAACGAGTATGAGTGGGTATTGAACCCACTCATACTCGTTATATTTGCCATTTGGAAAAAGGCTAAGGACCACAAAAAATACATGACATAATAAAAGTACATAAAAACTCACATTTTATATAACCACCATGTACATCAACTTACATCCATTATCGTTAAAATAACAACACCACTGAAGACTGTTTAATATCTGAAAACAATGAAAGATTTATCTCCTAACCACAGCCCTTGATAATGTCTAGACTAGACCAACTTAGTCTATCTAGATTAAAAGCGATTTATATTCTCCAGACATGCAGACGTACATTGATTAAATATGCTAATTTTAATGCGTACAATCTATAAAAGAATTTGCATAAATTTCGAAAATCCATGAATAATGCTAATACAATAATTTCTGGCTATCTGTCTAGCTGTTTTGTATGCACCAGTGATGCTGTCAATAAAACCCTCAATTTTCAAGTATCAAATATTTTGCATTTTGACTGACTTCAATAAAAGCGGGGTTCACGAACTCTTTCATTCTTAAAGTGAATAGTTTTAAGCAGATGTAAAATATATAGGCAGAATGAAAAGCAATAGATTATTTTCCAAAATACCTAAACAAACCTGCACCTATTTTGCAGTCAAAATATTTCCATCCTCCGAGCCCTTTTCCCAACTATTTTGGGTTCGGCTTCCAGTCTAACCGGATCAAAATATTTAACATCTGATTTTCGAAAAGAGCAAAAGAAAATATCAAAGTCTTACATGATTCCTTCTTTAAGAGACGTGATCCACATTTCCTTGTCAAGTAAAAAATAAACATTAACTTCTCTCATTCACTAAGATCAAATATTCTAGACCAGTGCGCGTCAGTAACAATATTTGCGCACACCAAGGCAGTTCTCAGGGCCGGGCCGCAGGACTGTGTGGCACGTACTTCTGTTTATAGTCCTTCATTGCAGTGTCAGAACTGATCGTATTCAGATGTATACTGAAATAGAGTTAGTTATGTAATTTTGTGTTAAGTCAAAGGCTGACATTTAAATCTTCACATTTAAATGATAAGTTATTTTTGCCACTGTAATAAAATTGTAATAAAACTGTAAAAGTCACATTGCCAATGTTCCGTCCTGGAATCGAACTCTAGTACTTGGGAGGCTAGTGCTTTATTCTCTAGACTACCAAGTGACTTACCATGGCACGAAAATAAGTAGTAGCTTTCGCTCGCGTCTTCGCCCTCGTGGTGTGTTGATAAAAAGTATCACCTATCTACATACGAAACTTCAACGAAATCAGTGAAGCCGTTTTTGCGTGAAAGAATAACAAACATCCTCACAGAGATTCACACTTATAATATTAGTAGGAAGTAGGATATTCGAAGGATATTCAGTTTGATATAATAGGACTATAAAAATATCAGAAGATCATAATAATCTACACCATTAAAACCAAATACACGCACTTACACTAACATACAGGGTGTTGTGTAACGGACACGTTCGACAAGCCGCAGTGTAGACTAAGTTGTGGTAGCTGCTAATTGCGGCTCACGGCATCATACTGTATACATTAGTTAGTAGCTGGAATTGTAAGCCGGGTTGGGGTAAATGCTAGTATCAGTTCTGTGCTAACTTGAGATATTGATAGTACCTAGGTACCGGTTATTGAAACTATTGCAGTTTACAGTTTGGCTTCCTACGAGACTAGTAAAAGACTTGTCTCATCCTCCGAGCCTTTTCCCAATCACGTTGGGGTCGGCTTCCAGTCTAACCGGATTCAGCTGAGTACCAGTGCTTTACAAGAAGCGACTGCCTATCTGACCTCCTCAACCCAGTAACCCGGGCAACCCGATACCCCTTGGTTAGACTGGTGTCAGACTTTCTGGCTTCTGACTACCCGTAACGACTGCCAAGGATGTTCACTGACAGCCGGGACCTACAGTTTAACGTGCCATCCGAAACACAGTCAATGGTGTCTAAGATATACTTAGAAAGTACATACAAACTTAGAAAAGTTGCATTGGTACTTGCCTGACCTGGGATCGACCCCGCGCCCTCATACTTGAGGTTGGTCCTTTACCCACTAGGCCACCACGACTTCCCTTTACCCACTAGGCCACCACGACTTCCCTTTACCCACTAGGCCACCACGACTTCTTTACCCACTAGGCCACCACGACTTCTTACTCACTAGGCCACGACGTAAAAGACTTGTCTGGGTTCCCATAATTCCCGATCAAGAAATGAATACCTGATATCGGATCAGTGGGGTTCAAAGTTTTTTTAAAGGTAGGTACTGGTATCATTTTATGATGGCTATAAAACAAATTTTAACCCTACCTCAAATACGTACTCTAAATGTCTACCAGACCTCAAGTTTACAAGTATGATAATCAGTCTTTTTGTTGTTCTACTTGGCTCATTATAACTACCTCTATATCGATGGCAAATACTCAAAATAGAAGTTCAAAAAAGTTATCTTAAAAACAAAGTATCCTCCGACCTTTTTAAACCACTGAGCACACAGTCAAACAATAGTATATTCTTAGAAGTATTTTCAAAATTTCCAGGTTAACGACATTTTAGAAGAGTTTCGACAACGAACCCGCATACTTGAGCTTGAAAAATGAACCGCTTGACCCAGTTGCCGAGCTCAATACCTGAAAACCCTCGATACTTGGCAAGTACTGGGACGGTTTTAGAACCTGTGTTTATCTGCTGCTTATAACCCACATTGAAATTAAAATGAAAAGAACGAGAAAAGATATACCGAAGTATCTTTCGAAGAAGGTATTAGTTCTATTATTTTAGAATTACTTCTCTTAAATTTATTTCGACCTCTGCGCAGAACATTTGAGAAATAGTTCAGACAAACAATCTCAAATAGAGACGCAATAATAATTCTGTGTGAAACACAAAGCCAGTGAGAGGTTGACATGCATGTGCCCCACTCTCATACACCGATGGGAAAGCAACCAGACACCACTAGGAAATTATTACGAGCGAGACTGATAAGCATGTTGTTCCGGAAGTCGAGAGCCTCTTAAAGTTACAAGATATTGTATACTCTATGACAGATTCTATATAGAAATCCCTGCTTAACCTTGTAATTCTATCGATCTTCCACCATGTTGCTTAGTTACAAACCTCAAATAAATATAGGAACGTGTTTATTGGAAGCCATATCGAGATCTATTCGTAATATTTCCTACGATACCAAAATGGTGTCGCTCCGATAGCTCATACATTTTTAATTTTATCGAAGCGAATGAAACGCGCGAAAATAGATACCTTTGTAATGAGGTCATGTTTTCCAGGTTCCAGATCTATCTTGATTATTTTTGTCTCTTTATCCGTAAATTATTACAGATTTATGATAGCTGGGGTTTAGTCAATGAAAATATGCGTTTCTGTATGAGGAAAATATCTGGGACCGTATTTCACTACGTTTGTAATCTGTCGAAACCTCGTCAAAACATGTAAACTGTCAAATAGAGACATTTAAATACTAGAAAACTACCACAGTGTAATGGAGTCCACGCGGAGACTATGTTATATGAAACTTCTGCCTTAAATTTACCTCTAGTACCAACTTAAATAAAAGAAAACCGTTTTGAGCATATCCCACAAAAAATCTAATCACAATAACAATTTTAGTACACCCAGAAAACCAGCTTTTCCCAGTAAACCAGCGGTTTAATCACCAGTTCTGATTGTGTTAGCAAGTTCAAAGCAAATTCGCAACTGGCTGTTGTTCCCAACTTACTATTGCATCTACTAAACGTTTTATTTGAGTTTCTAATGCATTCTGTGAGAGCAAAGTTAATTGTACGACTGCTGTTGCGTCGTAACTGAGTCGTCACGCAAACATTTGCTTTGAATTTGAGTGGGTGCGGGTAGTTTGTAGACTTGCAACTGGATGGAGAAATGTGCTAGATAAAATTGACTCACGACTGTTGAGGTTTCTTATACTTGTTATTCTTTTAAACAAAACATATAAACAAAACAGAAAGATAATGTACAACGGCGAGCTTAACCTAGAATTGGGTTCTCTTACAGCCATACAGGTGTTATTAGAAGTTCAAAGGCGTTGAACAAGAAAAAGTGATGTTTTTGTCTTAATAGATCATGATTCGAATAGAAGTACGAAAGATTTTGAATAAGATGCAAAAATAAATGTTTGTTCGTTTGGCAGATAAAATGTATCAATCAGAACATAAAGTAATAGACTAAAATATTGATAGCGTGCTGAATAGAGAAGAGAAAAAAGACAAGTCATTAAAAAGCCTCAGACAGATATCTATCAAGATTTTTGCATCAGAATTCCAATTCTACCAAGAACATTAATACATCAGTATTTTATTTGGATCTATCAATCGGGTCCACATGGTCCATTTATTTTGTAACTCCATACGTTGCAATTTTCAAGATTCAAAGATTTATTGCACTGAAATCCGTTGCTGAAAATGAACAATTCTTCTTGTAAAGCCTGTATTCGTTATTTATGCATGAAGATTTGTGTCCATCCATCTTCACTACTGGAAAGCTGTCTATCAATCCATTGTTTTGTACTTTTGAAGCTGAACGAGAAAATGGCGTAAGCTTTATATCTTTTTCGACCATTCCGCTGGCCATATAGTAAACTAACTTCTGTGACTTTTATCCGCGTCCCGTGAAAACTATTTCATGCATTATCATACATCAAAATTATTAACCTATATCTTAGTCAATAAATGGGCTATCTAACCCGGATTATTAAGAATTTCAAAATTGGGTCATTACACCAAAACATTAGCGCATTCAAACAAACTCTACATCTATACAACATTATACTAGATTATGGTCAAAAAATGATGGCCGATAAAACTCGCGTTTGTCTCCAATTTTTTTAACGTTGTCATCGTAACCTGACCCCATTTGGACCGAACACCGAGCAGACCCGGATCGGATGTCACGCCATCAATTTCTACGTCTCATTTTTACGGATATTAACGATGAATATTATTATCGTTCTGTCCGTCGCGATGTTTATAGACGTCGTAAACACAATGGACGATAAATGATTGTTACGAGTTCGTTAAAATCCCCGCTTTTCTTTATACAGGGTGTGGGTTTCACACCTCGGTCAATAAAAGAGATTTTAACGTTATGTGCCGTTTATATGGGAAATTAAATTATGAAAGCTGTGCTGTAGAAAAGTTTAAATGGTTATCTGAGTGCGGAACGATCAGAAGCGGTCAAAATTTGGTCATTAGAAGTTATTACAAAGTGGACTCTTTTTTTTGGTTTTCGTAAGTACACTAAAGGCTTTGAAAGCGTTGAACCGATTTGGAAAATTCTGTTACTATTCGAAAGCCACATTTGATGCCCCAGGTGACATAGGCTACATTATATCTAAGTATGAGAAGAAAATCCACAGAACCCGGGAAACAGCTAGTTTTTAATTAAGTGATTGTTTATTTCTCTATGTTAC
Source organism: Helicoverpa zea x Helicoverpa armigera (assembly GCA_033682625.1). Taxonomy (NCBI): domain Eukaryota; kingdom Metazoa; phylum Arthropoda; class Insecta; order Lepidoptera; family Noctuidae; genus Helicoverpa; species Helicoverpa zea x Helicoverpa armigera. Next base: position 11,652,978 of record JAWIIS010000004.1, on the reverse strand, counting down.
TTCCATTTATGTATATCCTCATTTATTATTCTTCATATTGCTTTAATAAGGCATCAAAAACGTATTACACCATTACCTTTTGTTACTTAATCAAGATATTTGGCAAATAACATTTCTTTTATTACCGTGTTATTGTAGGTACAACCTTGTAGCTAATGTAGATTTAATGACTAAACTCATATTTCTAAGGAATATGTTATGCTGGTAAGTTATGGCAATGCCTAAGTTAATATCACGAATGTGTAAGTTTATTAGTTGGTGTTTTTGTATGTGTGTTTGTTTGGCTTAAAAATGAATTAATTAAAACTCAACATTCTAGGGACAATATTTTGATATTGAGGTTAAAGTTTTAGACTTTAATCTGACCATTGCAGACTACCAATGTTATACATGAAGTGACTGGCTATTCGACTTCCTCAACCCAGTTACCTGGGCAAGCCACAATAGGCTGTTCCTTCGTAAGCTTTCTTAGTTTACACTTCTCCTGACTCTCAGACTTCTAACTACTCGTTACGACGGTCAAACATGTTCAAATGACAACTGGCTGACTCAGGAATACATCCAGTAACACTAAAAGTCAAGATTCTCGTAGTCAGGGCAAGTCTAGGCAGATGTTGTATGAAGTAGTTGCTTCAGAATATGAGTGAAACCGAGTGTTGTAGCTAGTAAATGAATATCGACTGGACTTATGGAGTAATTTAATTTGAGATGCAGGACCTAGAGGTTCGTCTGATAAAGCTAATGATACTAATTGAATTACGAGACACTTTCCAGCGATGAATTTGAAATTTCCCGCTCAAAGGTCATTTATTGAAGATCAATTGTTATGAGGAAATAGATTTTCTTATTTTGTAATAGTTGAGATTGATTTATTATTTACTTACAGCTTTTGCCAGCGGTTTCACCCGCTTTATGACAGTCAGGACCCACGTGTTTGCGAAACCCGGAGAAAATCGTGATGGTTACATGTATGGTCACCCATCCACGGACCGACCTTGCTAAGCTTCGCTTAACCTTTTAATCAATGGAATCATGTAAGTGTTATTTAGCCACAAATGTTGTACAAAATCATATTATTTAGAAGATTGTAGGACACACTTTTACCCTAGACACCCAACAACTTGCATTGAAACTACAAATGACAAAAGTTAAGACATTGTTGGCGAACAAATTTTCCATTATCTTAGTACATTGATTTTCTTGAACAAGTTTACGTATTTTGTACACCATCTGGCGAGAGCTAAAATTAATCTCGGAGACCGAAGTGTTGTAGGGAATTTCGTAAAATTAATAACAATGTGATTGATAGTAGACGCGATTGGATTTGTTATTAGAACAACAATGTACAGTCAGGGTCTTGTATTGCTTTCTGGCCGTCAAAAACTATTTTGTGTTATAAGAAAATACTGTGATTTGTTTTTCTTTTTATTACAAGTTGTAGTAGTATTGGAAGAGCCACAAAGTCGTTATTTAACTGTGGTGATATTATAACATAATTAACGTTAAATATACGGTAAAGAAACAAATGTGTTATTCAATAATATATGTTATCGCTATTTGAAGGCATCATGGGGAGAGGTTTGCAAGTAAGTCACATAAACTCGAAATATATCTATTGCCATTAGAATACTGGATAATTCCTGATTAACATAGTAATATAATTATTTACTGTAAGTACAAGAAGTACGCGGGACGCGAGTGAAACTGCAAAAAACAGCTTGTATAATATATTATATCCGTGTCAAAGTACAATAGTATTTTCACATCAAATAAACGATGGAAAACCGCGGCGTTAGGTCCCAGATTCAGCCGAATTTGTTTTGTAAACTCTATAAATCATGTTTTGAAATACGAACTTTGATTTACTGGCTTTTCAATGAAATGTTTTCCACGTTATGTTATTTTAGGAATACAATGAATTGTATATTTTTCAATAGCTTCGTTCAATTACCCTGAAAATTGAGTGATTTATTTGTACAAATAATATTTTCGGAACAGCTTTTTTGTATGTTTGAACGAGAAGGTATATTGGTATTTATGAAACCCCATAAAAAATGAGTAGCAACCATTAAAATGTCACGTAAAATATACAGAAAATAAAGGAAAAATCACTTAAACTACCTGAAGCAATAAACAGCAAAAAAACAATTAATTTGTTAGCGAAAAACTCAGCAGGAATTTTCTGCAACTTGCAACTTTCTAAAAGTCTAGAAGAAAAGGCTGACTCCCACTGCAATTACACTAGGCTGACACTGCGTTTTCCTAGTTGTAAAATAAATAAACCTGCGTTATTGTCTTAGCTACACAATGGTGCAATATGTAGGTACAATCGCGGACTTTAATAACTGAGCTACTTGCCACTGAAAAATAATAAAAATATGGCTTCAATAACACATATACCAAAAAACTTCTCGTAAATCTGACAAATACTATGCAGATTAAACTGATAACCTCCTTTTTTAGAAGTTGGCTAAAATATTAAATACTGGTCTCAGCACGCGGTTCCGTACCTACTTGTCATGAGAATACTACTTACTACTACACTAAGATAGAATAGCCTATGATATATTATCCACATGTATTATCTAGATTACTGCAAAGTTTTATCAGATAGTTCAGCCGTTGAAGCGTGATTGAGGAAACGTATGAATTTGTCATAGACAACTTATTAGGATATTAATACTGTGGATTACGAGCATTGGGTAGACAAGTTGGAGTTTATTTATTTATTGTCACATCAACAGTTGGAATTCGCGTTTAACTGCGTATTCTCGCGTTTTTTATTACACAACAAAATAGCGAAGGTACGAAAGTGGCTTAACGTTTAATGTCCGTGACTGTACATACAGTTTTCTGTTGCGTTTTTCTAAGTAATGAAATTTCTCTGCGGGGAATGTGAAGGTACGCGCATGCTCTTCTAAAGGGTTGTTTAGGAAAATAAATACAGGGTTGGAAGAAAGATGATTTCACTTTGCAAAGATTGTGTGCACTCAGGTCGTAGTAACATTATTTTTAAAGTAGAAGTCGCTTTTCATGAAATTACATAATATTTATTTAATTTTTTCAAGCAACTCTGAAATATACTTCTTTATTTCATTCAAAATTTTAAGTGCTTTGTACTTATTTAGCACAAGCACATACACAAAAAAATCAAGGAACACCATCATGAAATAAAAACAGGACCTTATGGTCAGTAAACGCTTCTAATATTCATAACATTTCTAAATATAAAAACGTTATGTCCCTCTATAAAAGAAGTATTATAGTCGTCACTAAAATAACTACTGCGTGGGTTATTGTCTCAACACGAGACTATTATTATACAATACTATTTGTATCTCGCAGTTTCACCCACGTACCGGATGAACTTCTTTTTGCACCAGGATTAAATATAACATAGGCTATGTTACTCGGTCTAGCAAGCGCAGCGTAGGACGGCCACCAACAAGGTGGACGGACGACCTTATAAAGGTCGCCGGAAGACGCTGGATGCAGGTCGCTTCCAACAGGTATCTGTGGAGATCTAAGGGGGCGGCCTATGTTCAGCAGTGGACGTCCTATGGCTGAGATGGTGATGATGATGTTACTCGGGACTAGTTTACGTTTCCAATCATTGAAAGATACAAAGAAGTTTCGAAGCCTTTAGGGTATAAACAAACAAGAACATGTTTTTTCTTTATTAAATTAGTAAGTAAGTATAGACGTTATAGATGACAATAAGCCTTTGTCAAAACATTGAAACTCAGCCAAATTGTACCACAATCTTTGTGACTGTAAAACTTAGTTTAAATTCATAAAACTACAGAAACTCTGTCTTGACAATACAAAGCGAGTTGTTACCCAGTTACTGTTACAGCCTTTTTATCGTCCCACAGCTGGGCGCAGGCCTCCTCTCACACGGAGAAGGATTGAGCGTTAATCACCACGCTTGCTCAATGCGGGTTGGTGATTTCAGACTATATAGTGTTACCCAGTAGGTACTTATTGTTAACAATATTCCTAGGCGGTAGATAACAACATCAGATAAACGTTTATCTACAAATATAAGCTTATTTGTCAGGCTGTTTGTTTTAATTTCGAGCTAATCAGCACATTTGGGATTATTCGCCTCGTGTTTTTACCTATATTTGCGAAAATCTTCATTATTGTGGAACGTAAATATGGTTTTTGTGAGTCAGAAAGCGTGAATAATTTGGGTTTGTAATGTTTTAAGTATTATTTTTTTATATTTTTACTAAATCACTGGTCTGAGCTTAAAAGGTTCCTGGAACCATTTCCAGAACGTTGTTTTTCGTTTATATGATAAAAATACACGCGCTTTTACTCTTACCCCTACAAAAACCACCCTTAACCGCCTACGGAAACTTCCAAGTAAATTGCATTGCTGAGCTATATTTACGCAAGCGACCTCATAAGACGAGAATGACAGCAAAACACCCCTTAAAGTGCGAGGAAAAATACAATAACGATTTTATATGAAGCCTTGTTGGAGCACTAAACCTCAACTCTGATCTTGGATCAGAACAAATTGATACTGCTGTCATAAAAATAAGAGAATCGCTAGGATATTGTTGGCAGCTATTGAATAAATTTACATAACACAACCTTATGATGATAAAGCCGGGATTAGATGATGGAAACGTGCGCTTTCTGCTGTTTAGTTTGTAATCTTTGTTTTATGCTGTGGTTTATATTTTATTTTTGTATAAAGTGAATAGCTTTTGTTATACTATGGCATTTAAACTATGGTATAGTTTGGAAACAGTTATAAGTGAACGTTTTTGGGCTGCGACAGCAACGCACTTTCACGAACAATGTCGTTAGCTTAATTCTTCCATCGCTTTTGATGATAATAATACATCCGAAGTTACACTTTAGCTACACAGCCCCATTCTCAATAAAACCTTACTTTAACGACTCATACATTATTCATTCGATTTCCATTGACGGTTACCTTCCAGTTCCCAAAGTTATTCTCGATAAAAACTAGCAAAGAACATTTGATATGCGATAACAACGACTCGGGTAAGAGTTTGGCGGCAAATGGAAATTATTCCAAAGGCCTTAGAGCATTTAAGTATCTGGATACGCGTTTCCCGTACCTTTTCTTTGCCAAAGTTTTTTTGCAAAAGTAGGTCAGTTAAGGTTATGTCAAGTTAGGCGTGAGTGTGTGTAAGGATGTGTTTGAAATACATGAGGAAGCTATCACTATTTGTTGCGTTGTCGATATTGGCAGATTTTCACACATCGATTCGCGTCCATGGCGTGTCCGGATGGTTAAGCGCTCCAAGCTAAAGGGCCATATTTTCTAATCTTACTGGACAAGTGAACAACATTCAAACTAAAGTTTTGGAAATTAATTTTCTTTAGAAACTGCTGGTCCAGCGTTACGTGATTTCAATAACAAAGTGACGACGGATTTTTTGTTCGAAAAGTGTCAGAGACTGTTGTTGTTACTCACCAGTTTCTTCGCAATCTGAAAGTGAAAGGAAAAAACATAATAGTAAAATATGTTCACAGACGAATACACATGGTTAAAAAGTTTTGCTTTAGAATATGGGCAGATACTCTTACCATTCATGTTATATATGTAGAAAGGAGATAAAAATGTGACATTTTCCTGTTTATCTATTCATCTATTTTATAGTTTGTAAGTTACTCTTCTATCTAACATTGGAAAGGTTATTTTCATTACTAACAACTTATAGGCCGTTGCGTTTGAAACTAAAAGATTTTTATTTATGATGGGCAAGAATTCCTTAGTTGACCACAAAACATATATATATGTATCTATTTGTTATTATTTGGCTAGACCTGGTTAAGTAAACCTTTTCACATTTACCTGTCTACTATAGTTTGTGAACTTAAGCAAAGTGTTGTTCAATTTACATTGTGGGCTACAGTAATTACTATGGATCCTAGTTAAAGTTCGCTAATTGTTTGTTGTTCTAGCGGATTACTGATAGTAATCTTCATATTAGGTTTCATGACAGCTTTTAGAGTAGATCTTACAAAGTAAACATGCTTAGACGCCTTAATGTAATGTTTTAGTCCCTTCTATAATATAGGTACCTCAAAATCTTTGCGAAGTTATTTTATGGCTCAGACTCGAGTGAAAAAATACAGATAGAGTGAAATGAGTGAGTAATAACATAAAACTTCTTTTAGAATTTACAATTCCAAACAAAAAAAATATCATTTTTAGAAAACAAACTGTCCTGAATGAAAGAGTAGTAAAGTATAGAGAAAAATATCTCGTAATTATTATTGTGGCAAGATCCTACGTAGGTAAACATAATACAAATCCCGATACCAAATCACTTCCTATTGAAGGACAAAACAAACTTATCACGAAACATCATTATATGCCCTTAATATGTCAGGGCTACGTCAACAGTCCACGATGAAGGGGACAGTGATGAAACCGGGTTCAAATAAATATATAGGTATTTGTATAGACCACGGAGGAAGGAAGAGCGGAGATGCCATAAGGCAGGCGCCTTCTATGTCAAATACGTATGAAGTGCGTGATTAAAACGATCAGTTACGGTTGAATTAAAAAGGCATTTGGGTTTCTTGCAACATTTGACGATGATGTAGATTTTACAAAAAATGGGCGGGTTCTAAAAAAGGCGTGATTCTCGTCCTCGAAAATCCGCATTTTGGCGACACTCATTTTTTCGGAGACTTGGCGTCATGACATCTCCGATCGTCATTTTCTTCTCCATGGTATAGATGGTCATGTGATTTATGCTTATATCAACATCATAATATATGAAACGTTTTATGTATGTTAGTGGGTAGTCAATCAAAATGTTAGTAGTTGTAAATAATTTATGATTTACAAACTAACTTGTGATAGAGGATAATAATCGTAAGTGCTATTTCTCAACGAATGTTTATGAACGAACCTACGAAATGTGGAATAAAATCTTATATGATTTTGTGAAGCCACAGTATTTAAGATAGAGCTCTACGTTTAGCAATTATGAGTAACTCGCGCGATCAGAAATAAATTGTGAAAAGTCTAGCTTTTTCTCGCGATATCATCCTTGTCTTGGGGGAATTTCTTCCCAAACTAGGCTAAGATATCAGTCATATGAGTGGTTATTAAATCAAAATTACTAGTACTACGTTTGCTGGCAAATAAATTAAAAAATCACAGGTCGTAGAAAAGTTCAATATAAGCAACAAAAAACCTTATTGTGCGCCAACGTAATTTATTCTAGTGGTCAAATGTGTCACAAAAATCGTAAATAATGGCTACCCTTTTAACATAAATGTAATTTTATCCAGCTAGTGATGTTTGTCACGCAATATTTATCATTAATGATTGAGATAAATTGCTCAATTAGCTAGTATGATCCCGCCTTTATTGCGGTTTATTACGCAACCCTTATAAATGCGAAAATAATTGGTTTGGCTTTTTGTTATTTTCGCTTTTATTAAACTGCTGAGCCAGTTTTGATTTGGCGTCACGATAAATTGCACTTTTGTAAGGGTGTCCATTTATTTATTAAGTAGTACCTACCTACATCTGGAAGATATGTACATACATACAACTTGTATCATGTTTGTAAATATAAGATCGTTTTCTTTTTAATCTATAGTCCACTATCAAAACTGCAGTCGTAGTGAATCTCTTAATGACCTTTTACCGCAAAGTTATCATTACAAAACAACCACTTGAGACCCTGACAGCTAGTCACAGTTGCACTTAGTTATGAACCTTATTTTCATGACACAGAAGTTTAAATTGCAAAAACATGCTCTCAACTCACAGTGCACCAAATCTGAAACTCATTACCAAAAATGTGTGTCAGTCTAGTCTACTTTAAATATGTAAATGTATATTTTGATTTGACAAAATACATGTGCAAAACCGCCCATATACAAAGTGTCAGACACGTGCACACATTATTTCTCGTTGTTCTAAATTAGCATATAAATTAACACAATTTGGACCCAAAATGTAGGATTGCAGATAGCGCAGTACAATGTATTACTGTAAATATTTTAAGTTTAACAAAAACAACTTGGCAAGGTTTAGTGAAGATAAGTATAATGTGCTAGAGTATCTTGTTAGCGACTTTCGTGGTTTTGGTTAAAATTATTATGTTCAACAATACCATTTTTAATTAAAAATATTTGTGTACAGCACCTATAACCTACCGACTTATATTGTACCTACTGTCTCGAAATTAAAAATAAACTCATTTCACGAATCTTAATTTGCGGCCAACCTCAAAAGTCAAGTCCACATAATTTCCTACTAAATTATAATTAAGATCCTACTCTACTTTTATTATTCCCGCAATTTTAATTCATTAGCAGTTTGCACAAACTTCGATTGTCCCAAAGTTCAATTCCTGGAACAATTCCAGAACAAGTTCCGAATAATCGGAACCATGTTGGGAATTCGCTCCGTAAGGTGAAAAATGCACTTGAATTTCAATATCAAAGTACCCATTATTATTCGTTGACAATTTATTTATTGGAACTCGCAGTTTCCTTTGAACAGCTTCTTTAGAATGCATAGTAAATAGCTGACATTTTCTGTGTCGTGTTTCATGACGCGCGGCCATCTTTTTTCTTGCACTTTCCCGCGCTCTCGCGAACGCCAAGGCGTCCTCATTCAGCCTTCGATAAAAGTAAAGCGCTGTTTACGTCTTACTGGTTTGGAATACTGATAAGTTAATATTGTTGTATTATTTTTAGGTCTGGAAAGATTTTATTGAGTGACAAATGTTTTTGTTATTGCGCGTTTAAAGCTTTATCATTTTCATCGCCAGATTCAGCCATTTGAATGTTCGAAAGGTTACGACCGCCAAACTTTTTGTTGTCATGAAATATTTTTAGGATAAACCATTTTAATGGGTGACAAAGGTGCAGGAGGGGTTTGTTCACATTACAAGTATATACCTATGTGTTAGTGCTCGGAAGTTAGTTGCGGGAAGCCGTTGAATTTTGACGAAAACTGTACCCAAAGCTAGTACTCGAAACTTCCCTGAATACGTCCTCGTATCTGGTTTGAAGTTAGTTCCTATAGAAACGTGACGTGTTGAAGCAAGTCCTCGGCCAGATCTGTGGAGCACCCTTTATCTTGCGGTACGGTGTAGTTGTAATGCTAGTTAAAGTTTATGTAGTATGGTGTATGTGCGATGAAGAAGCTACTATGAGTTTGTTCGATACGGTGGTTTTATTTAATCATATATATTTTTTCAAAAAAAATCGTATGTAACTAGGGCTATTTAAAATTTTGATACACAGTTGCAGTTCCAAAAAGTGATTTTTCAAAGTATGTGTCTTCTTATTTCAATTCAACTTTTTAATTTGCTTTTATTGTACTTGAATATGAACGGAAACTTATGCATTTGAAGACAAAGGTGTCAAGCAAAAACTTTGTAACCCACAAATAAACACTTCATTCTCAAAGCATCCCCTGCAAATTCACGATCCATGTAAAGCTAAAAATCTTTTTACTTATATATAATAGAAGAACGTCCGAAAGTCTGAATCCAAGCCTTGTCCACAATAAAACGTAACAGGTGGTACCTTAATCCACAAAAGACTTAAGTGCTCAAAGGGGTCTTTGAGTGATGGACCTTAAAATACAGTCAAAGCCAGCCCAAATCTCATCTTGTAAAGAAAGAAATAAAGCAAAGGCAGGTAAAAACGCCTTTTTCAGAAACAGGTTCTTTGTAAGGTCATAAGTTAAGAAAACTCTATCCTCGATACATGTGCTATTTAACAGGTACTTAAAGATTTTTTCAAAATGGTCTAGCAGTTCTTGAGACTAGCATATTGTTCAAGCAAACAAACTCTCCAGCATTTTTATATTGGTATGGATTTCATCATCATCATCATCATCAGTCTATCGCAGTCCACTGCTGGACATAGGCCTCTCCAAGTGCACGCCACTGAGATCGATTTTCGGTATGAATTTAAGTGAAATGAAATAAGATGACAGGGATTTCTCGCTCTTACAAGCACTTCATAACCTACCTATAATTAAACAGATGAAAATTAGATCTTACAAATAAAATCCTACAAAATTACCCATCTCATAATAGACGTCACCTTTACGTCGTCAACCATATAACTACCCATATATAAATAAAATAAGGTACATACCCATTATAACTTGGTCCTCCCGCTTCAATTACTCCACGTGGGCAGAAAAGGTCACCCTCTAATAAAAAACAAACTTATATAGATACCTCATGAACTTTTGTATAGAAAATAAAGAATGTCACATGCTGGGACGCGGGAGTTTTTTTTTCTATAAACTCTAGTATGTTATAGGCCTTTGAAAGGTTACAGGTAAAGAATTTTTACACGTGTCTGAAATTGCTAGAGGTTGAAACGGTGTTAGAATAACTTCTGAGAATCTGTGAGGCTCTGCTAGGCTGAAAATGTAGGGATTCTAGAAAAAATACCTGAGCGTTTTGCTTTCCAACGGGCTGAGGTCCAAAATCCAGATTGGAGCCGAGAAACTCCCAAACGGAGACTATATTATTCCACTACATTGCTACGATGATATTCATATTATACAGTCCTAATGAAAAACATGACACTATACAATAAAATCTTATGGAAAACATGACATAATTAATTAGCCGCACACTACACGGTTGGCTACTGGTTGGCTGACGGTTTATTTTAAAGTCAATCATGAATTTTATAAATATTTTAGTCTACATATATCTGATACCGGCCGGATAACAGAACGAACAGCTGACTAAAAGTTTCCAGTGTTTGGAGCTTTAAAAAGTTTTGTTAAAACTCCCAAAAAGCTAAACAAAACCTATAACCTATTCGCAATAACAATGCTAGTTTGAATATTCGTCAGAACTACCGGTACACGCCGGATGTGCGCCCGGGTAGGCTCTTTATTCCCTCAATTTTTTGGAGAACCGGATATCCGGCAAACCACTAATCTAATATCCTTTATAAGAGTTTCTGTATGAAGTATTTTATGGAACAGGTTTTCGTTGAAATGGGATGCGAATCTACCCATTAAATAAGATAAATATAACTTTATGCTAAGGCAACTATACTCCTGACCTTATCCCAATTTCGTTTGTGGTCAGCACTGCAGGTCTTCTTCTTCCATACTTCTATGTCTGACATCATCAATCAAGTTAGGGATTCCATGGTTTGTACAGATGACAGCACTTAATGACAAGGAAAAATAACATTTTTTGCACTAACTGACAGACTTGTCAACTGCACCAAAAAACGGTCACACAGTAAACATTATTTCCAGCCATAGGTATAGTGTTTACACAATCCATCCATCGTTTCTCCGGTCGCCTTTCTCCATCCACGCTCATGCTCAAGGTACAAAGTTTTGTTTTCTTAAAGGAAATTTTCCTATTTTCTCGTAGGTACTGTTAATATTGTTCCAGACGATTCAATTACCGAGCTTAAAAGAAAGTATTGGCTTTTTATAGACCTGTTAAACACTGGACAGGAAGGCATAATATACCAGCTTGTCAAGACTTTGAAAAAATATTTGATTTAAGCCGTTTTTAGGGTTCCGTACCCAAAGGGTAAAATGGGACCCTATTGTTTTCGCTCCTCTGTCCGTCCGTCCGTACGTCCGTCTGTCACCAGGCTGTATCTCATGAACCGTGATATTTAAAGAGTTCTCTGGTACGGAACCCTTCTTGCTCGAGACCGATTCGAACTTGGCCGGTTTTTAATAAAATTTTCCTCAATAATTTTAATTTATTTTTTTGGAGAAATGGCAATTCGAAGCACTCAAAGATTAAGAATGTAATCTATTATTTTTCCTTATCTTTACAAGGCAAAGAGTTCGCTTGATTTAAAAATAAAGTTACCGCTTATCGTACGGATACAATTATTTTTAAGAAAAAAAAAATGTTCTTTAATTTTTTTCTGTTTCGAGTCCCGTGTTTTTGTAATCCTTGGTTTTTCTTTATGAAAATAAATGTTGAGAAGCAGTGTTTTTTTTTTTATAAAAATGAAATGGGCTTTACAATCTGTAATTCATGTTTGGTGGGTGAATGTTAGGAAAAAATGATTAATGCGATCTTCCTAATAGGTTTTTCTTTTCCTTTGAGTTGGCAATCTTCGTGAGAATTTATGATTTTCTACTGCTGGTCCCTTTTACGTTTCGAAATAAGTCTTATCGATAATCGCATACGGTATTATAGAATCGATTTTGCAATGAAAACTTTATGTTTTCATCGAAATTATATGAATATTTTAATTTAAATGAAAGAATTTAAATAATGTATGTTTCTTAACGCATTTTATGACTTCGATTCGTTTGATGGCGTTGTGTTCGAAGAACATTAATATTTTTTTACTAAAACAGATATGCACGGAATCCATAGACACTTGCGTTGTATAAACTGTATAGTTGACAATATCATTTGTCAAAACTCCGATTGTAATCAAAATCGACTTAACTTCAAACTGTCATAAACAACAGAACTAAACCATATTTTCAATACTTCGCGTTTCAAATACCAATTATTTAACGACAAAGCGACATCCGATTCAATTGATTAAAACGTCAAACAACTAATAAGGGGACTTCAGGGTAAATTAACTTCTATTGTCTAAAAGATAAGGATGAAATTTGAATAGAGGCCGGCTTCGCCCTCTTTCGTCTAATAGACGTTGAATTGATTGATGGCTCGTAATTGAGTGATGTTAATTGATGCTATGTGTAGAAATGGTATTAAAATTGTTCGTCATGGGCCTGCCGATATCCTTTGTGAATATCTGCTAGAAAATTAAGACTTGATCGGACAGAATATCTAAAAGAAAACGGTAATTAAGTGTTAGTCAAGTAGGTACAACTGACAGGTTTTACCAATATTATATTGTATTTTTGTGCATGAGTATTTATATAGAATATCTCTTTCTCTCTTTCCTGTTATGTATCCTACATGGTGGTGGGGCCATGACATCGCTCTAGGGTATTATTTTTATATAATATATGAATTTAATACCTATATACATCCTGGTCTTTTTAACTGCCTCGTTGGTCTAGCTGTCGCAAGTGCGGCTGCTGAGCACGAGGTCTCGGGTTCGATTCCCGAGTCGGGCCGAAATCGCTTTGTGGGTTTTAGAAGACTTTCACAAAGCAGCCCGGAGCCTGGAAGTTGGTGATTGATACACCCGTGCATCGGAGAGCACGTAAATGTCGGTCCTGCGCCTGATCTCTCTCCGGTCGTGTCGGATTGCCGTCCCATCGGATTATGAGAGTGAAGGAATAGGGAGTGCAACTGCGTCTGCGCAAATGCTTGTGCACTATAATATGTCCTGCGCAATTGGCTGATCTCCTTACATGAGAACAGCCGCCGTAGCCGATAATCGGCTAGGAGGACATCATCACATCCTGGTCTTAATAAAATGTCCCTTTGTCTTAACCTACATTTGTAGTTAAAGCAAGACAAATCGCGTCCCATTCGGCAGTAATTCAGTCGTTCCAAGTTATTTATCAATTTATCTTCATGATTATAAGCCCTTATTGATTAATTATACCAATTAAGGAAAGCGGGTTGCGAAACGAGCTTATTCAAATGACAACAGAACAGACCTACTTACCTATTCTTACTATAGACAGTAAAATTATTGACAAGTATTATTTATTTCGCGTCCCGTGGGAACTACAGTCCGTACCGGGACAAAATAGTAGCCTACGTTACTTGGGAAGGGAGCGTAGCTTTCCAATCATCATCATCATCATCTCAGCCATAGGACATCCACTGCTGAATACTTATAGGCTTCCCGCTATGATCTCCACAGTACCTATTGGAAGCGACCTGCATCCAGCATCTTCCGGCAACCTCTATAATATAGTTGCTGTCTAATACTGAAAGATTTTTTGAAATCGTTTCAGCACTTTTGGAGTTTTTTAGTCAGTACACAAAAGGCTAGGCAGATGATGATAATAATTAATATTAACTACGATCCGATTCAGTAATTGTCAGCAATCCGAAATATTACAGCAATTTGGACTATACTGATTAAAATTGCCACGCATATAGTTCAATATAGTTCATGAACGAATGGAATATATTAATATGCACTATGATTGAATTTCATCGGACGCGTAGGTCGGGGTGACCATAAATTTGATTAATACGGGACCGGGTACGGGTGTACGTTATTGTTTTTATTTTTAGCATTCAATGGCTAAATATAATAACAAATAGGTTTCGTCAGTGGATTTGCCGTGTTCCGTGGGATCTACTCCCACACTGGGTAAATATCTGGATGAAAAGAAGCCATTGCCTTCCTGAATAAATAGTCTACATAATAAGCCACATACCGGAATACCAAAAATTCGCCTTAACAGTGAAAAAAAAATCAAATCGATTGACATAATTCCTGATATTAACATCTCAAACAAACAAACTGTTATCAATACATAGTATAAAACAAAGTCGCTTTCGCTGTATGTCCGTATGTATGCTTAGATCTTTAAAACTACGCAACGGATTTTGATGCGGTTTTTTTTAATAGATAGAGTGATTCTTAAGGAAGGTTTGTATGTATAATAAATGCATAATATAGTAGAGAAACACTGATAAATTTAAAGGTTTCTAATGTGATGTCGTAAATAAGCACGTTTTTTTGCGCTTATATTGCAAACGCTGGCTGAACCCTACGAGATAGACCAAAATAATATACTACAGTATTGTTCACCTTAAAAAGTTCAACAAAAAAGTCCGCGATGGTATATGTCTATCTCTTAGGGATAACCCAGCATAACCTTTTTTATTCTTTACTAAAAAATGGTTATTTACGAAGTGATTTTAAACAATACAGCATTAATCCTTATCCAATTAAGCACCTTAAATAAATTGTGCATTTATTATAGATCAATATGCTTTTTACAGCATGTAATTTAAGTGAATATTACCGAGAAATTACAAATTTAAAATGCAGGGTCGTAGTTGTTTGCGCCGGTTTTTCACATGGCCAATTATTTATTTATTTATTTTATTTATTTATTCAACCTTATCACTAACATTACAGATATAATCCAATGCGTTAGTGAGGCACTTTTCTTACAAAATTAAACACATTCAGGTAACAAAAAGAAAAAAAGAAACACAAGATACACATTTACACCAAATAAAATTAAAATTTATAACAATAAAATAATGAATTTAAACAATAAAAACAAAAGTACTATAAGACTAATCTACATAACATAATATAAATAAAATCATCTTTGCGAGTTCACTGAACTGGCAAGAAAAAATGTCAATACTTTTCTGGATTTCGTTGATAGTACGGATCGCTCGCGTGAGAGGCGTTTTGGCCAGAAGGTTGGTCCTGGCGGTCGGCACTGCCAGCAGTGGCGGACGCCGCCGTCTCTCCACATAGCGGTCCGGCACACTGAGACACAAGTACCGTAGTACTCCGGGATTGTGCTCCTTGCCACGGAGTAATTTAATTAAATACAGTATCAGTGTAAATTCCCGCCGCACCTTCAGCTGGTTGTACCCGACCATACCCAGCACGAACAATGTGGGGTACATTAGCGGGTACAGCGGATACACCCCGTACAGCCTCCAGTACAAGTGGCGCGTGAACTTGTTCTGCACGCGCTCCAGCATGACAGAGTACTTGGCTTCGTGTGGAGCCCATATGACACCACCATACTCCAAGTGACTCCTAACTAATGCGTCGTATAATACCCTTACTGTTCTTATATTCGTAAAGCCCTGCGACTGCCTAAGTAGAAAGCCTAGGTTTCTGTACGCCTTCTTACATATATTAATAATATGCTCGCGAAATGTGAGCTCTGGAGTGAGATTAACCCCCAGATCCCGCACCTGTGTCACTCGTGTCATGGGTGTTGCCTCTGCTTTGTACTCATAGCAGACAGGGCTCCGCGAACGTGTAAAGGATATTACCGAGCATTTGGATACATTGAAGTATAGTTTATTGTCATGACTCCACTTCACCACTCTGTCAATGTCATCCTGGAGTCGCGTACAGTCCGACTCGTCCCTTACCTCGAGCAGCAACTTGAGGTCATCGGCGAACAATAAACATGTAGCATGTCTGACTACTTCCGGCAAGCTGTTTATCATGATGATAAATTCAAGAGGCCCCAAATTGCTGCCTTGGCTTACTCCAGACCGTGTGTAGTATGGCTCTGACTCAAACCCATTATAGTCAACATACTGCTGACGATCTTTCATGTAGCTGACAAAGAACTGCAACAGATGTGGTGTACAGCCAATATCAGCCAGCTTCCTCAATAAAACATCATTGTCCACGGTGTCGAAAGCCTTTTTGAAGTCAAAATACGCCGCATCTACCTGCACCCCCGCGTCGACCGCCGGTATAACCTGCGCCATGAAGTTAAGCAGGTTGGTGGCAGTGCTGCGCCCCGGCCGAAAGCCATGCTGTGCGTCCGATAGTTGTGCTCGGACCTGCCCCTGTATGGAACTTTGAATGGCGGACTCAAAAACTTTAGCCGGTGTCGACAGCACTGCCACTGGTCTGTAACCGCTGACATCTGGACCTGACTTACCCTTAGGTACTGGAACGACGCGTGAGATCTTCCATCGTTCTGGGAATGTTGACTGTTGTAAACAGGTATTGTAAATGTAATGCAGGGGACCCGCTAAAACCCTGGCACAGTCCCTGAATAGAAAAGGTGGTATACCGTCGGGACCAGATGAGCGTTTTGGCTTGAGATTCTGCAGCGCTATTTGAACTTCATTAAGGGTTAAGTTATTTAAATGTACCCGTGCACTGGTCACACCGGCTTCCGCCGCCGCCGCCTGTGTATCTAGTGTCGGTGGTACCTGGTTATAAACTGACTTAAAAAAGTCGGCAAATTCTCCAGCACACTGGTCATCTGTCAAATCTTCACCATTTTTCATTATATTTTGGCGATTAACTCGGCTTTTTTTGGACCTAATATATTGCCAGAACGCTTTTGGATCTTTCGCGAATTGATTTTGAATTTTAATTTTGTGATCTCTGTATGCTATTTCTATTGATTTTTTAATTTGTGCTCTAATCTTAGCGTATTCTTTATAATCGCAATCAAGTTTTGATTCTTTAAATTTTTTGTGTAAATATGCTTTAATTTTAATATCTCGTATTATTTCCCCTGTGTACCATTCGGGATAAACGTACCGCGAGTTTCCCCGGGTAGACGCCTTCCTGGGTACACACAGGTCTAAAGTATGACTAAGTTTGTCGTAAAAGACATCTAAAATCTCATCCAAGTCATGTGTCTCATACAATGTACTCCAGTCAATAGAAATTAACATTGTATATAGCAACTGATAATCGGCTTTATAAAAATTCCACTGCGGTCTAATACTGCGCGCGGCGGCACCGGCGGCGGCGGGCGAGGACGCGAGCGGCGCGGGGTGCGCGGGCGCGGGGCACACGCTGGCCGCGAGCGGCGGGTGGTGCGCGTCGACGGGCACGAGCGCGTCGTCCGCCGCCTCCACACACACCTCCCCGCTAAGACCCGTACTCAAAACCAAATCCAGCTGACGACCCAACGCATTTGGAACCTTATTACTTTGTGTAAACTCGCAATATGACATAAAATATTCAAAATAATTAGTAATATTAACAGGACACGAATGTAAATTGAAATCTCCTATAACTATAACTTGCTTATACCTATCACACATATTTTCTATTAACCTAAACAAAATCATATAGTCATTTTCAGAACTCCCAGGTGGTATATAAACTACACAACACAAAAACAAAAATCTATTATTTAAATGAACCGTTGCACAAACAATTTCAAATACGCAGGTGTCTATCGACGCGTCCGCGACATGTACTTGTCGCAGCTCGAAACGGTGTGTGGCCACGAGAAGCGCGCCGCCCTGCTTGCGGCCATCGACTCTGTCGCATCGTAGTATTTTATACCCTTGCGGAACAATTTCAGCATCTTGTATGGATTCATTGCAGCCTGATTCGGTAATTGCATATAGGTCCGAGTTAAATAATATTAGGTTATTTCGGAAGGTGTCCAGTTTTGTACGAAGTCCTCTTACATTTTGATAAAATATTTCTATTTTATTGCTGTTTATTGAATGTAGTTTCTTGTTGTTTACGAAACCAAACCCATTCGTTGAATTCTGCGTTAACTGGCCATACTTCAGCTTTATTCAGATCATCATACATGCGTTCGGGTACACCTATGACGAAAGAGGCATAGTCTCTCTCTGTTTTGTGTTTAATTTTTTGAACTTTCAAAATTATATCCTGTCCACAAATACTTTTAATATGGTTGGTCATGGCTTCTTCGGTCGTTTCGGGATGTAGGCGCCAAACATGCAGGTGTTTCTTGCGTTCTGTGGCTTGTATTGCCTTTAATTCAGTATTTTTACCAATACCTATATTCTTAGATACGCGATTAAATTTCTTATTATGCACCGTAGTCCAACCCCCTTGAGTTGTTTCTTCATCTTTCCCTTCTTCCGATACTATAGTAGGCACTGATTCGCCGACAACATTCTCCTGAGCCGACGATGCCGTAGATTTCGTGGCCACACTTTTATTAACATTTTGCTTTTTAGCGGTGTTTTGGCTACTCGCGATCTTTGTGTGTTGAGTGGGCTTAGCATTCAAGGTCACAGCTTCAGCAAATGTAGCGGGCGAGCTCGAAGGTGCTACTTCTGGTAATACCTGGTGGGATTGATGGGCCTGGGACCGCGTCACTCTGCTTTCTACGACCGCTATTATATTGACCAGGTTACTGAGATCATTTTTTGCTAGTGCAAATTGGTGTTGTAGTTCTTTAATTGCATTTGCCTGGCTATCTAAGCGAGCAATAATATCTGAACGAAATTGCTTGAGTTCAACCAGTAAAGCGGCATCCACATCTCTATCCATCGTAACAGGAGAAAACTGAGCTTGACTGCCGCGTTGTGTGTTAACATTATTTTGCGGCGTGGTAGTAATAGCAAGGTCAGCTAAATCTTTTCTTAGTGGCGTTTCCATATTTCCACATTTTGGCTTAAGGCAAATGCAATCCGGACATACCCATTTCCTTTTATAAGCTAGGGTATATGCATTAAAAGCACTAGGCATAATATTAAGACACTTTAAGTCGTATCTTTTAACGCATTTATCATTAGAGCATTCCATAAAAAAGCTGTCTAATATAGGTGAACAACAAGCGCTGCACTCAGTAGCCATAGTTTTAATTTAAAAATTGAACGTTATTCGAAGAATTATATGGATGTGTGCGTGTACTTGCCGAGCGCTCGACGCTTCGCTGCTGTGCGACAAGGACGAATTATTTTCCGCGCGCAGCCCCTCTCTTTTACCCGAGGTGAGGAAGAGCTTACCTCGGCACACCCGGTACGCGCGATATTGCACTCGCGAATTAAATTTCAAAAATAGTTCACACCACTTTAGGCACTTAGTTCAAACTTTTGTTTACACATTATGAGTCAATATTGCATAACTAATTATTCCATTTTTTTGGAAAATAACAAAAAAGGCGTCCGCACCCGACAGCGTATGACGACTTAATAATAATTATATGTAATTAAATAATTATATGTCGCGCTGTCAAGAGTAACGTCTAAGCAAAACATGTTTGTATTGGCTAATGACAAAAAAGCTGTGAACGTTGTGTATAAGGACATTCTGTAGTAGGTATATTTTGCATTGCACCCGTGCGAAGCCGGGGCGGGTCGCTAGTGCTGTATAAAATTAGCAGACACGAACATTTTACTACAAATTTTAAAGAAATAAATTAAATTAATGAAGCCCTTTAAAACGTGTTGACGTGAACTCCCAATTTTATTATTAACCCAACACCATCCCACCCACCTTCCATTGTAACCAGATGCAGCTGAGTACCAGTGTTTTACGTAGCGCGATTGCCCATCTGACTTTCTCAACCCAGTTACGTAGGCAATCATTTAACCCAACTGCCACTGTAAACAGCCACGAGTCGTCAATAGGTTGTAACTTTAGTAACCGACCCATTTAACAGTAGAACAGTACAGATAACACGATATACTCGGTCTGCGACTGGCTCGACACACTGATATGATTGACGCCTTTATTGCCACGTGACTGTTTGTGTGTGTGTGTGTGTGTATGTCTAAAATAGTTATGCTTTCATATTGATGAATGTATGTTAGTTTAAAGACGACAATTATAAAATTAGCCAATGAGTGTGAGGAAGTGTTTAAAAATGTCTCTATGATAGTCTATGCTAGATGTATTTTTTCTTGCTTCGGGCTTACTATGCATTAGTTTTATAACCTTTTCTATGAATACACACTTGCTTATTTCTAATACCCGAAATGCAGATAAGGAATATCCTGAAAATCCTGTTATAACCAGTTTTGGATTCTCTAATTCATTTTCTAGCTTGCACATTACGCACCCAATCCTTCAGTGTTGTGCTCTGTTTTAAGTGACAAATTCACTCTTGATTTAAGTATTAAGTACTAAGTGCAAAAATGTATCATAAATGAATGGTGAATAGGCCGATGGTGTGTTAATAAATTAAAAAAATCTGATTTCAAAACGTTAAAACCCTCAAAAATACAAAACTTTCTCAGTCACAATCAAGACAAAGGCGCCACAGAGTTATGAACACAAAGCGAATAGAATGGTCTGTCAAATAATCGAATCAATAGCCACTACAGTACTCGAGAGATTCTATCTTGTCGGAGATTTGGGTTGAGATTGAATGGCTGGCTTCTATAAACTAGTTTTCAGTAAAATACTGTCTGTCTGTTTTTGGCTGAGATTTTCGTGCTGTAGGTTTTGACGGCAATACTCACAAATAAATATACAAGTACCTATTCAAACAATTTTGCATACCAACTGTATACGCAATAATTCTTCGTGTAACATGAAAAAAATTCTACGATGCATGCAACAAAATTATTGGTGGATCCATATAAATCCATATGAAAATACTTCCTCCGTTGCTCGAACTCAGTTAAAAAGGATGTATGCGGCGCATATTTTGTTCTTAACTTTCATCTTACAAAAATCCTATGTCTTCATGCATTTTTGACTGACTTGAGCAGACTTGAAGAGATAGTAATTTTGCCAGAGTCACAGTCCCACATTGACACATTTGACTACACCTAAATGCATACTATAAGGATATCTACATGAACCAATCAACACGTGTTCTTCCTATCATATAAACAATAACTAGATCACATTTGGATATGATTACAAACGCACGACGCCAATCATTCGCTCGATGGACTCCAATGTTTTGACTAGCCACAAACGAATGACTATCAAATGCATATCATTATTATCTGAACATTGTTATTCGCAGTTTGGGAGTGAACCGAATATTATTACTATGAATTTGATGAAAATAAGGCCTGGACGCCACCAAAGCAGACAGGAATGAATAGTTTTTAAACAACCAATATAATTTTATCATTTTTTTAATGGGAAATCAATAAATGATCCCACTGTGTGTGCAGTGTGAGGGAGTGTCAGACTCTTACTGACTAAAACCCACCATTTTCATTCTTAAGTCCTTTATGTACCAGGGCGGCGGTAACTCTCTCGAACAATCCCGCAGCACTGGCAGGATCCGGACCCCTAGTATCCCTGAGCAGAGATTTTCTAAAGGGTATTGTTAGACTAATATTATCCTGTGTTGTTCTGTATGTTATATTCTCTTTTCATACATTAAGGAACTATACTATATTTACCGAAGTATACTAAATCATTTTAGTTTTATACGGACAACACTACCTCTACTGTGAGGACAACACTAAAAAGAGATTTTGACAGTTAGAGCGCGCGCTTCCCATGCGCTTCCTTCGTGGACTGATAAACTATGTTTTCTTACGATTGATATTAAATTGTGTTTTAAAAGTGAATACAAGAAGTTATTGTGATACGAATTGACGTTTTATTTCTGATTAAGGCTAGGAGATCATACCCTAGCTTATAGTATTAAAAACTTTTAAGTTTCGCTCTGTTTTAGTGAAGTCGAAACCTCATACTGAATTCAGATAGTTTGGTAGAATAATATGTGGAAAGGTTATTTCGGGATGTTATTAGTTGATTTCTAGGAAATTATTTAAAATATCTATTACGTAAAGTTAGTTTCAACATGATTGCAGTGGTTATTATGTACCTAGGGAATTAATTATGAATTGTATAAATGCAGCCAATAACGACTTATTAGATGCATTTCTTTGTTACAGTTGAAATCATCAACAGTATCTACCGGTCGTGGACTTCTCATCATCACATGTGGAATCTAATCATTCAGGTCATCCGCTTTGAAAAGTGGCATATTTAGACAAGTAAGTCTTATTTTTTTTCATCATAAACGTTAATATGTACGTCTCATATTGAATAGTATCTACATCATCATCATCATCATCATCATCATCATCATCATCAGTATCTACATTATACACCCGACCATTCAGATGATTAATTTTGATGTGTTGCTCTTGTCAGCTGGAACAACAGCTTTCATCTAAACCGCATCAAAATTGGTTCATCCGTTGAAAGGCTACAGTGTCGCAGTCAGACACAGTGATAAAACTTATAGGACCCCTATTTCTACGTTGAAGGTGAAAAAGAAACTCATACTATTTTAATAAGTTTTTAAAATTAGTCACAATTTTTCAAAACTTTAATTTGTATAATGATAAATAATCCATTTAAATGTTCGTACTTAATTTGAAGTTTCGTCACTTAAGCTAGATATTATTCGTACACCTACGTTCACTGAATTTATAATTTTCTCTCAGTTAAGTTATTATGTGACAGTTCACTTGAAGACTGACATTCAGACGTGGGAGGGTGAAACAGAATTTTGAATTTTGGGACATCTAGTTTCCATTCACCTTTATATAACTTTTGACAGTGGGTTGAGGCCAAAATCAAAAAACTTTTTTTTCAAAATAATAACACAAATATACGCTGTAATTACTACTGAAAATAAGTTTGATTGCTGGTATAAGATTTTTAAATATCACTGTAAAAGAGCCCTGATAAAGTTTTCATAGCAGTTCGTTTACTTAATTCTACTTTAACTTATTATCCACACTTTGCATTTCTTCAGTCTTCTTCATATCACTACAAGAAATGGTAGGGTTCAAGCAAAAGGCCTTGTACCTTTACCTATGTTTTTGATTAATTTGGCACGATTGATAAGACACTAATTAATCAGAATGATTAGCAGCGCTTTTACACTAGTGTATTTTCCGTTGTTTTTCTATACGCGACACATTCTAAAAAATTATCTACCAATACTTGACAATAAATATTGCAAATGTTGCGGACCGTAAAATCCACTAGTCTGAAAGCACAGCTTAAAGTTCATTGACTAGGGCCGTTGACATTTGGAAAAACATTATTTTATATAAGAATATTATCGACTAGGTATCAGAGGTATTAATAACAATATCTCTTTAAATGTCAATAAGTACTCTGCTTCGTCGCGTCAAGCCTGATTAATTTTGTCGCAAGATATTTAGAAGTTTATTCTAGTATAAATATATTTTTTCAATATTGAGAAGGTATACAAAATAATTACATGCTCTTGTTTGTGTTTTTATGAAACTAAAATGAGTTGATTTGCGTTAAAATGTTAGATATTTTTCAATGATATCATTTTGTACTTTAAAAACCTTCGTGTCGAAGTTGTTAAGTCACCTGCCTTTTAAAATTTAAATTCCAGGTCCTATGTAAATTATTGACTAATGGCTTAAGATATCATACATAATGGTAGGTTGAGACTGCCTCAAGTTTATGTGAAAAGGCCTTTATGACATACCTATATATTTACCCTTGTACTGCATACTGATGGAAAACTTAAGATATTTTTACTGCATAGTGCATTTTTATGACGTTTTCACTCTGATATATTAATCTTGACGGGATGTGGCGATAAGATGAAATGCGTGTTTCTAACTTTACTGTAAATGCATTATGAATTTTAATATGCGGTTGCAAAAGGTATAAAACGATATATTTATTCTCAATTTCCAAGGACTTTCCAACTTCTGCTTTTCATAGTAAGGAAATGAAGTTTTTACAAAACAAAATATTTTATTAACGCCTACAATGAGTTCTGCTCTCGTAAAATATCTATAGGTTCACCAAAAACATAAAATTAGAAACTATTTATAAAGGACGCTGTAAATAGCCGCCCCTCATTCTGAAAATAATTTTGGACGCCCAAGAACTTTAAAAAAGCTTTTCACAATAAAGGTATAAAAAACTATTAATCAATGGAATTCCTCTGAGCACTATCAAGTACAGCAAAAGATAAACAAGTTGATAAAATCTCAATTACACGATATGGTGCGCTTATTGAAATTGCAATCTACTTGATAACGGGCTGTTTTCTATTTAGTTACTGGGTGTATTCTCACTGCAAGTAAAGCTCGTGGTTCAGTAACAGCCATAGGTACTAGTCATTAACAAAGTTTGGAAAAAAAGATAGATGTTTATATACCCAGGTATAAAACTCAGCTGAGTTAGATGAAATGTATCTAAGAACCATCGCTGGTAAACCAGCTTTCAATTATAAAAATGCTTTCCAATCGATTCATCTGTTCGAGAGCTGCAATGCCCCAGACAGTCTCACACATTGGTCAAACTTCAATCTTTTCATCGATGGTAATAGATCTTTTTGAGACGACTATAGTGAAAATAGAGTTTTATCTGAAGGTTAAGTAATATATGTAAATTGCGGTAGAAAACACAAATAATCTAGACGTGTTGGTATAAAAGAATATTATAATGAAATACTCCACCATTTTGGCATCAAATACACATGAAAACTGAATAAATTCCCACACTATCACACATCTAGCCATAAAAAGTAGAACATAGGGGACCTAAAACTGCCCAAAAGGCCATGAATACTGAAAATATATTGTTAGTAGAAGAAAAAGCTGAAATATATGAGTGTTCCAACCATTATTACTGACTATAAAATGTGAATATTCTATTATCATAATGTAGGCATAGAGATATTAATCACACAGTTTAAAAATATGCCCGTGGGACTAAGATTGGATGGCATATTTTTCAGTGTTCCCTTCAAGTTTTTCAGTGGAAATGGGAAGATAAATTCTAAACAAAATATAATAAGTGTAAAGAGGTATAAAGTACATAAAATGCAGTTAAAGCAATACTACACCAATGCATGTTGGTGAGCTATGGTTGTGTGTGTAAATGTGTGTACAAGCGGAATGTGCACACAAACATAGTTTACCTGCTTTCGTGAGAAACATCTACACTCGACCAACTTCAATATATTTATTACTGTACCGGTGTCTAGACGTAAGACAAGTTTCAAGCAGAAGTAACTATACTGAAATTTATAGTATTGCCTAGGTAGAAATAATGGTAATGTTTATCCAAAGACTATAAAGAGGATTTATTTTTATTGTGTTTATCGAAAGGTTACATACAAGTCTATATGTATACATACCTATAAAAGAAAGTCGTGTTATTTATACTACTTATAACTGAAGAATGGCTGAAAAAGGTTAAACTGTTTGGACGGGATGTAGCTTAGACCCGAGAACAGGACATAGGATATGTTGTCACCATTTGGTTACGGATAGCAGTTATCTCAGGACGCGGGTAAAACCGCAGGCAGAAACTAGTATCTGCAAAAATTTGTACAGAACTGAGTGACTCATCAATATTTTTTGCTAATACTTCGAAATGTCATACGACAATAATTTTATTTCAATGTTTTGTTATTGAAACCTTATTTTTAGTCGTTTTAATAAATTATTTTTCACAATACCAATTAATATTCATATGGCTAAACCAGGATAATCGGATGATATTGGTGGCGTTGACGGATTAATTCAGATATTCCCAAAATAGCCTAAAATCGGTCAGCTGATGTTTTTAGTCTGTGGTACCTATAGTTGAAATATTTATGACTGTCACTGGTGTGCTTTTAGCCTTATAGGTCCTAAATCTAGGAGAGTAATAAATATTTTTTGTTCCTTACCTGAAAGGTTTTATAGGTTTATTAGGTCCTTTTATTAGGGTATGTAACTATCAAAATCCATATGAATTTTGCCGGCGTATTAGTAACTATAATAATTTATGTAAATTTTTTTACTACATTTTACACGCTACGCATTGAAAGGGACATCAAAACAATATGAACTATGTTCAAATATTTAAGTAACCCATAATTGTATGGCTAGATTACCATGTCATTTTATTTACAAGACCAAGTTTATACAACTCTACTAAACCAGATTTTAATAGGTACTCGTATCCATACGTCTAAATAGATATGCACCTGTACTCAGGTAACACTTGAGGTAAGCAATTTCCACTCAATCTAGACGCTTCAGAGATAAAGTCTAAAGGCAAGAGTCTACCAGTGTTAGATACTATGACGCACACAAATGTTTTTTCTGATGTGCTCGCTCTAGCGTTCGCTAGTCACAGCCTTAGTTACAAATTGCGACTGAAAACTTCTAAAATTTCCATGAAATTGCGCGAACATACCTTAATTATTTAATAGTTTATTTACACACTCAGACAAGAAGAAGAATAGTACAAGCAAATTATGCTAACGCTAGTTACCTGTGGTATGTTTATTTCTATGTTGTATTCTATATATTCAAGCCGTTTTCTGTCCCTATGAAGGTACTTACTGAAATTAAAAAAAAATTGTAACATCTCGCAGACGTACGCCATCTTTTGCTCGCGAACAAAGGTGCGCGAACAATTTTAGTGGTATCTTGCCTTAAGGTTTGTTCACTCTAATAGTTCAACAAGGCTTTGCACTTCAGATAGACATCTTGAATTCAGACTCCAATGTTTCAGTGGTTGTCGTTTAAACTGAGGTTAGACACTAACTTGTAGACAATTAGACGAGTGAATGCTGATTTCAACATGTTAAACGCACTTTAGACTAGTTTAAGTTAGGTTGTGACTGTGTTTGAGTTTTGGAATTATGAATTACCTACACTATAATTCGTTTCGATCAGCAAATAGCTTTGTACAGACTTAGTTACTTGTGACTTATTATAGTTAAAATGACGAGCAAATAACTGCAGCTCTCGTCAAATTACTGTCAATAAGTACTTAGTGTTTTGTTAATATTTTTTGTTTGACCCTTGCGTAGTCACTAGTAGCCAAACTCAGCAGATACATATTGAAAGCTGTATACTAGATTAAATAGGTATTTCATATAGTTAAATTAAAATTGAGCTTGTAAAATCGGTTTTGCAAATCACATTACAGCTGTCATATGTAACAATCATGACAGACATACGGAAATTTTGACCACACGTAGAATACCAATGTTGTTATTTTAATGAAAGCCGCTGTCAGTCAATTGTGTTAAAATCCAAAACATACAATACAATATTAAGTAGCATTAAGCGTTGACATAATTGATTGGATACATTTATTTGACACGTGTTGTATGAAATTAATTTTGATAATTAGCAATTGAGGTTTTACACGAAATCAGAAATCATTATAATTGCTGTGGATGTAACGTGTGATAATAGGGTATTTTAGTCTAGATGAGAAAAAAATTAAAAGTGTATTACAATGATTGTTTAGAGGAAAAGCAATCGGGAAATGTTAGTTTCACTTCGTAAGGTACATAAATATATTTTTTATTGCAGTTTAAAGTTTTTAGGTTTTTTTATCTGTCTTTGAACACTACGAAATGTCGCCGCCATGCTAATGACGTCATTACGGTAGTAAACAACTTTTAACCAAGTGTTTCTCATATTTATATCCACTGGTACTTGAATCCATAATTTGTCTGGTGTTTTTACACTAGTGTTCTCACATTCAGAAACAACACACCAACGATACGGAGCATAATTACTCATTATTAAAATTTTCAATACATATCAAAATATGTATTACTGACAGCTGTAGTTTGTTTACTAACGTAATGACGTCATGAACAAAAAACAATCATGGCGTCCGTTGTGTGCCGCGTTTTCGCGAAATACGCGCGAAATTTGAAATTATGATAAAACAATTAATTTATATTCGTACATAACGTGAGAAAAAAAAATATTTTTAATTTTTTAGAGATATATTAAGACTAAAGAATTTATTTAAGATATATTTCAAAATTGCATGTAATACCCTATTGAGTACTGTCATTATTTTGTTCCTGGAACATGAATTAACTAGTATTCACCAGTGGTTTCATTGCTCCACACAAAACTACTAACCTTAACTTTTCTTATTAAAAGGGCTAAATCTAAAACTAAAGTATTTTTAGATAGTTCCTGACATTATCTTGTTCAAGTACCTCAATAAAGATCATCTAATAGACTGCACCAAAAGTCTGTCCTAACCCTAGTCTGTTGGCTTGCACCTTTTCCATATAGGAGCTTTAAGTATAGGGCTCTTACCCAAACATACGTCAAGTCTCGTAAAATCGATCAAGCATATGTACCACATATCGATTTTCATTATGCCCAGAAAGTTCATAAAATCTACCAAATACCGAAAGCTTATTATACAACATCTGCGTGCTTAGATAATATAATTGACTGGAGACACCATAGCTACACCTCCTTTCTTACAAAGCTACGACAGCGCTTCTCATTCTCATCAATTTCGTCGCGTGAAAATGGTCGAAAATGTGTGAGTGAGCTATCACTACAATAGAATATAAATAAATATAAAGTTAAATGGAACTAAATAACTTCATTTTAATACTAGCTGTTTTCCCACCGTAATACCTGCGGGAGGACATACGATAAAATATAGGCTATGTTACTCGGCACTGTGCTCAGGGCCTCTCCAGTTTGTTCACTACTCTAAGTAGCTTCGTTAGTATTCGCCTGAAGTCAACACATCTCCCCTCCTTTATTTATGTGCATACTGAAGGCTACCCTTCATAAGTTCAGCTAAGTTACGTTACTTACTAACTTAGTACATGTGAAGTTAAGACTGAGTGATCAAATTTTCATAACTTGGTAGCGTGCTGACAACATTTTTAATGAAATGTCGTGTAGTTAGCTGCTTGGATAATTATACACTAACAACTGTCTTAGTGAATTATTTCTTGTATAAATTATGTTCTTATTTGTATTTTTTTTATCAATGCAGTTCCACAATTTCATCATCTTCTGTCTAGCGCTTTCCGGTTGTCACACTTTCTGGCTTTAGCTATCAAATATTTACGAACTTACCTGTGATATGAAACCAGTAAAAGTACTGATTTTCGATCAAAAACAAAGTCCTATTGATTATTTTGATACCAAAAATTAATAAAGGCCACATAATTACTAATTAAACAGCAAAATAATTGACAAGATGTATAGCATGCACTAACGATGTTAATTTGGCAATCAAGTCCGATATGGATACGTTTTCATCTCATTAAAGCCATGTATTCACTGAGAAACAATTGTTTATAAACACTGTTTCAGAAACAAAATCTACGTGTTTCTGAAACAAATAATTTTGTTTCAGAAACATATAATTTTGTTTCTGTAAACACTACGTGTTTATCGAAAGTTTCTGTGCTCCCCACCCGTGGCGGGGAGCACAGAAACAAATCAGTTGCGCAACATGTGCATACAAGTGTGGACGCGTGTTTCATTTGTTTATAAACGCCAAATAAACATATTGTAAACATCTGACGGTGTGGACGGCAGTTTCCAAAACATTGTTGCTGTAAACATCTACGTGATGTTTCAGAAAATGTGTATCTGAAACATTGTTTCCCAGTGAATACGTGGCTTAAGCGAGGGAAAGCCGCGGTAATCAGCATGTATGCAAAAAGCAATTAAAATGTTTTACACTTGTTTCGAAATTTTAATAATGAAAATCAGTGATCATCATTTTGGTTTTATTTGTCAGACTTTATGGCTTCTGACACACACATATAATATCTGCCTATAATGCACAGTAATTTATCGTGCCTTCAGAAACATACAGGAATTCGTCATGATAAGTACATGATACTCAGGAACTCCGTAGTTGATTTAGGGTCTTTAGGGTCCAGTCTGGTTTATGTACCTCTTGTACCTTAGTGAGTTTGTTAAGAAATGTAATTCCTGGAAAACAAATATTAAGACACGGCTAGTTTGTAGTATTGTGAGAAAAGTTGTCTTTAATTGGAAACTTATGTATCAAATCTAATAACATACTTATAAACATGAATGTTTGTTACTCCTTTTTATGCAAAAAATACAGAACGGATTATGATGAAACTTAGCAGTAAATGCTTTTTATACACAGATAGCTACATCAGAATCACATTAGGCTACTTTTTATCTGGATATGGGCGCGGCTGAAACCATGTGTTTTTTTTTTTCGTGTTGGGTGCCTATATTTTTGGGTAGTTGTGTAGATATTTATGAATCGATAGTTCTCACGTTTCTATGGCATTAAGAGACTTGATAATAAATAATTTCCTCCAACCGAGCACAAATTCATAGCTGAAACCATTTTTTTGGTATTTTGAAAATAATTGTTTTCTACAGTAAACTACACTATTTACCGAAATTGACACACAAATCTATACTAATAATTATAATAAAGAGGAAACATATTTTTTTGTTTATATGTTTGTACCCTAAAAACTCCGAAACTACAGAACTATTTTGAAAAAAAAAATCACTGTTAGAAAGCTACACTCTTCCCGAGTAATATAGGCTACACTTTATTCTGGTACGGACAGTAGTAGACAGCACGCGAGTGAAACCGTGAGAAAATCTAGTATAATATTAAAACCCACTGCATTTGACAATAGCATATACATATGTATATGTAAATATTGTACTGACTCGCACGTGTCACCTATGTGCACCAATCTACAGCATCGATAGACCACAGCACTATTATATTATGTGGGTGTCTGTACTCACGTTTCTGGGGAACGTGGTTAATAAACATACATACATAGGTATGTATGTAAGCGTATGTTCTGTGCCGTGAACTGAACACAATCATATGTAAAGTTGACTGAAGTAACGATATATTTACATGGTTGTAGTCTTGAATCATCTTTTGCCTAGACTTTTCCAACATGTTGGGATTAGCTTCCAGTTTAACCGGCCTGTATAGCAACTTGGAATCTGTTGAGTTCTTTTTCCCAAAAAAAAATGCCTATAAAGTCATATAAGATTATTAAACAAATTACTAAGTAGTACCCAACTAAGTAAGTTACGATACAGTAACTGTTCCAGAATTTGCTCAGAATCTCCAAATAGCAACTATCCATCTCAACTATGGATGCATCACAACTTCCCGACAGTTGATACAGTTGACAGCATACGGACCTTCCAAGGGATAGTTAAGAAGTTTATCAATTAGGGCAGTCGTGACCGTGTCAACTTTGTTAATGTGGATAAGATTAATTATAATGATTAGGAAGGGGACGGTAGGAGGAGGGATAGTTAGTTCAAACGTGACAGGTATCCTGTTACTATAATTAGGGATAGTAATAGGATGAAAGATGATAATAATTGAAGTGTGGTTAGTCGTGTAATTTGTTGGTATGTATGGAACAATTTATAACACAAAACATGCAGTTTAAAGATCATCAAACTTTTCAATAAAATGTCTTTTTATATTGATGTAAACTCAGCCATAGGAAATTAAATATTAATTGTTTGTGTAGCCATAGGAACACATAAAATTACTGAAAATTAACCATTAATTGAGTGTTATAGACTGAGTAAAGGTGACGAAAAACATTTTGAGGAAACGTGTACTTTAAAGTCTGAACTTGTCAATCCACTTTGAGCTATCGTAGTGATCAACGCTCATTCCTTCTTTGTATGAGAGGAGGCCTCTGCGAAACAATAGATTAACAGAAAACCTGATAATGAACCATTGATTGTGTAACTCAAACTTTCTCTGAAATTCATCTGAAAATGAAGCATACATTTTTAAGCGGATATAACTGGTAGCTTTAATTGATTTCATTTGAGTGCTTTTACATGTAATGCGTTAATGCTACGTTACCGAGAATATACTTTACCATGTAAGCCATGATCATCACCGTATTACGAATCGGAATAATTTATTTCGCAAAAGCACTTCCATTAAAATTTCTTACTTTAATAAAAATAAATCTACCACATTAAAAATTGTTGGAAATATAAATTTCAACAAAAAGGAGGGTAATAATAATTTTAATAACGATATAGCACTTGTGAAGAGGAAGGTAGATGAAAAAATACGTTTTCCTACAAACAATCTTGACTGGTGAATGATGGATCTATGCAATATTCGCGGGAACTGGGTCATGGAGATTTAGCTTTGCGTCACAATTTCTTCGTTGCATCATCAGCAGATACTCGAGCGGTTAAGATAGATCAGATTGAAGATGTCTTGAAGAAAGATATTGGTATTTTTGCTATACATTCATATTTTAAATGCGAATAAGTAACTCTGTCTGTCTGCCATTTTGCAATTGCTCACGCACTCTACAGAACTGATTTAAATGTTGAGACATACATAGTTTAGAGGTTAGGAAAAGACATACAAGCTACTTTTTATCCGGGTGGGGAAATTAGTTCTTCGGAACATGGGTGAAACTGTGAGGAACTGTTAATTGCTATTAGTTTTGAGATTCAAAATATTTACCAAGACATGTGCCTCAAAATCTATTTAGGTAATTCGAGATTTCTTTTATTACTTCAAAAAGTGGTTTTCAGTTTTTTTTAGCATCAATACCTCACAAAACCTAACACCCAGTCAGTTTATTATGTTAAAGTACCAACATTTTCGCAGGTATATTAAGTGGAAAATTTGCGCAAATGGAAGATCATTTGTAGCAATAAAGCCAAAATGTCTCCGGGGAAATACAAGTTAAGATACTGAAGTGGAATTAATCACAAGACGAGAAAAAAGTACGAGAAACAATTCATCTTTCGATTGTCTAGTAACTCTAGAACATTATTTGGGAACAATATTGTATTCGATTGGAATAATCGATAAGGTTTATCGATTGGTTCGCTGGTACGGCTCGTACCGTATAACCTGCCTGATATTTATGCAATACTCTACCTTCATTTGCAAAGACTGAGGAGACGAAATGGATACAATAAAAGACAGTTGTGGCATCAACAATTCAAATCAAATCGATATAGCAACAATTTATTGGCATACTAGCTTTTGCCATCGGTTTCACTAGCTTCTTGAACTATTTCCTGCACTCGGATTAAAAGTCGTATTTTATTCTGATGTATACCTAAGCTATATTTTTTCTAAGTTTCCATAAAAATCGTTCAACAATTAGTGCATAAAGTAGTAACAAACACAAAACTCACAAATTTTCGCCATTATATACCGAGTTCAAAAAAGGAGAGTCTCAGTTTGACTCGAATGTATGAATGTTGTGAGCGATTATTTCACGTTTCGCTAAACCGATTTTGATGCGATTATTATCAATACAGTATTTTTCAGATATAGAAGAAAGTTTAGACACTAATAGATATTATGAAGTCGATTTTTTTTTTGGAAAAAGGTTTACAATAGTGAGATACGCATTGTAATAATATAGCTACACAAATAACACGTTACTATGCTATTGACTGATTCAGAACATTCGATCACCACTGTCCTTCAAGCGTAATCCCAGTTTGCATATTTTTGTGGCCACCGCACCCACAGCGCTAAGCGCTGTAACACTAATAACAAGGAGATAAATCATGATGGGAATGCGTCGCTTAAAGCGCTGCTTTGCCAATCTAATCCGGCTGAACATCGATCAAACAATGAAGGATTAACGAAACTTTATTACGATTTGCCTCAAGTTGCTGGTGATGGCGGGTCGCCTGTAAAATATATTGTGGTCATAATCGTAATTTGTCGATTTGTATTGAAGCGTTTATATTTTATTGCGTATTGGCTTCAAGATTTAGAACTTTAGCTACTGTATTCTGATTGGATTGGTATTTTAAGTTACGATCTAGGTTCAGGCTGTTTAGACGTTAGATTTTTGGAGACAGATTAGCCCCTTTATTTTCAGAGCGTTATACATATACAAATTAGAACACTAACAGCCTTACTACAAAAAGTTAAACAGCTGTTGAACACTTGTCTAAAAAAAGTTAGGCTGCAAAATGGACCTTACTTCAACGTCATAATCTGTCATTTTTAGACAAGTGTCCAACGGACGTTTAAAAGTTTTTGTAGTACGACGGATTACGTTTGTTCCGAAGTTATACCTTAGTTTTTTGTTACCATAATACTCATCCATTAATGTATGAAATATTTAGAATTTGAGAGAGACCTTGACTTTTTCGTTTGTTTTGATGTTTCTTTCCGAGGAATAACGTTATTCACTTTCAGTTCAAGAAACTTATTTTTTCCTTTTCGTCATATTTATAAGAACTGTGTGTATTGTTTACTATTTAATCATAGAAATAGCTACTAATACGTAACACTACCATAAAATTAGAAGTTAACCTAATGTATGTACTACACTTTACATGCTTGAAGTCAGCGGTCATGCTAGGGATTTCAACTTTGTGGTACAAAGTTCAACAGGTACTTCGCTTCCGCTTTATCTCACATCTTAGGCCACGTGCCATTAATAGCCTATTTCCACCATAGCACAATTAACTAATACTTTTGTGTACAAGACTCCATATTTAGACTCTTTGATGTCCGCGTGTGGCGAAATTGTTGAAATTTTTGATCTATCTTCTTTCAGTTTTAATGCATTTATTTTTAAACTCGCTTTGTTATTTAAAACAATGTTTCGTGGTCATGAATGAAATATAGTGAAACTTTTTTGTTGTTTTCTGAGTTAGTATGCCACGTTTTAGCGAGTGTTGCTTTCTGTTAAGTCTTTTTTTATATACTTAGATGATCCCAAAATGCAGTAGTTAAGGAAATTTATTATATTTTTTATTTACCTACCCGGAAAAAGGAGCCTACAATACTCCGTCAATTAATTGGCTATCCAACACTACAAATCTTTCAAATCGGGAAAATCCTGAGATTAGCGCCTTCAAAAAAACAAACATTTCCCTTCAGGTCTCTCATATTATTGTACACTTACAGATTAGCCTTTTCATATAACACCGACTATCTTTATTATAATCCAAAAAGCCGTTTTGACCTTTAACCTGCCTGAAGGCGACAAGGATTGTTTTTTTTAAATTATCACTGCCAAGTTAATATGTAAGTCACTGTATATATTAGACCCTTGTCTGAAACATCCTACCCTTAGGCTTTACATCCCTTCATGTAATCAAAAGTTTATAAGTAAAAATAATATTAAAATTATATGGAGACATGTCCATATTAACATGACATCTTTTTTGTAAAAATAGTTACAATTCTCATTAGAATTTTCGGAGTATTCTAACTTTTAACAATATTCTTTAGCAAAATAGCCTCGAGATATGCTTGTTATTAGTTTTTTCTATACTTAAAAAACTTGCGTCTAATTATTTTGTTGAAGAATTTTGTAGTCAGCCATTCTTTTCGGTTATTAATGAAAGAATCGAGAAAGTTTTACTGTAGCCTTTTATTCTTTTCAGAAATAATATCTAAAGTTATCTCCCTGCCTGTCTGTAAAAGTGAAAAAGTTATTAATAAAGAAACTTGGGATATTCTTTACTGTTTGTGCGTATAAGTTTATTGATAAAGTCCATTATTCTATGTCCTTCGATTACTTTCAAGGTCATCAAAAGCCATATGAAGATGACATCAAGGACTGTAACTAAACATTCCTTGAAATGGCCTTAACCAATTTTCTATAGCTAGTTCTTTCACGTGTTTCAGTGAATGTTCCAAGTTAGACGAGGGTGATTTAATTTTAGATAAATCTATTTTGTTTTAGTATACTATTTTAGTAGTTGGAGTACCTATCTGTAAAAAGTGTTGCCTTTAATTTCCTAATTGAACTTTCGATTGAGTTTCTGGGTCTCGTTGAGTCTTTCGGTTTGACTCTGCCCTATTTAAATCATCGTAAAAAGCTTTGAAATTTTGACTACCTACTTAATTGATAATGTAATTTCGAACTTGACCGTATAATTTCCGTTAACGTATCAAAACCACTCACTCACTTTTTAAGTAAAAAACATAATGAACAGACTGACAGCATTTTACAAAATTTCAGCTCCAAAAACGCCAAACAATGTATTTTCACATTTCCTTTCAGTTGCAACTCTTGTGAAATGTTCAGATTTTCGTTCATAATTCCACTTTTGCCTGAACCAAAACTTGATTAGCAGTGCCAGTGAGAAAATTTCAACAGTAAAAGTTCACACGAGCGACTCGCCTTTTTTGTCAACTTTATAACACAGCTTTTAAGGATTTCATTTTTAGAATCTATAGTGTAGGTACTTAAAATTCTTGGCCTGACTGTAGTTTCTATTTTTGATTCGCAATTGTTTTTATAAATTTATTTTTGCATTTGGTTGAGTGTATTTTAGAATTAAATACGTGCAACTGGACTGTGACCTTTCTTTGAGGTGAGAAATCATCAGATGACCCCTCTCGCTTTGACTGGTCTGGTGGGTTTTAACGCACCTTTGTACCTACCTTTTGTTTGAGCCCTTTGTGTTCTAAGCGTAAAGTAACTACAAACAATCCTAGCTCCTAATCCTAGGTTCATGTCCTGGTAAAATCATCATCACTCATTTCCTAACTTTGTTGGGTTCGTCTAGCATGTGAAATATTCATACATAAATACTAATATAAGTTGGTACAATGTATATCTTGAGCATACAATCTTGGATATACCACACTATATTCAATATGTAGTGTAAGTAAGGAAATACGCCAATAACAAAGTGCTCCAGTATGTTTGACTGAAACCCGAGAGCAAGCAAATACAGGGGAAAAGCTAGCTGTGTATAAATAAGTGCTGGGAGTGGACCGCTATTGTTTGCTTCGATTTCATGTGTTTTGGTTATTTTTTCTTTGAATATAATATTTTTTGAGATTGAGCCTGAGTGTTAAGAACTATCGAACCAAATGAGATGGAATTTTGTTGGCAGTTACATATTTTTATCCGCATGTATCCGGGAATAACGATGAAACTACGGGAAAAGTAATTTAATTATAAAATGTCGGTATTTTTACTCTTACTCAAACAAATTCTTGGCCTGGCCTGTGCATGTCTGACTGTGCTAGAAAAAAACATATTTGTAACAGAATGAACGTAAATCAGAAATACAAAATTGCAAAAAAAAAAACTACTACTATTCATTTAAGGCAGTTCAAGAATCAACTAACAGCTTAAGAACGCTTAGGACCTCTCAGTAGGTAGGTACTTACCTACTCTAATTACAAGAAACTGTTAATTCCCGGCAACCCTTTTATCTTCCCTTCAAGTACATCCTGAAAAACATCAAGAGCCTTACACAAACATTATCTAACCCAATTAGCAACCTTTACGTACCTTCAAAAACTTCCTAGCTAAGCACAAACTATTTTATACCTTAAGTCTTCTACAATATGGTCTATTCTTGAACAAAAGTTTGTGTCCAATTTTACGAGCTCCGAACCAGTTTGAAACTTACTGCTTTCCTGATAGAATCTTATTCAGTTACAGGTTAATAATTGCTATTGTAATTTGAATCTTAATCATAGTGTGCTAAGGTTGATATTTAAATGCTATTGTGGTTAATTCGGCCTTTTGGAACTAAGTACTGGATTCAAGTTTTCGTAGATTGAATAAGTTTTTGTTAAACGTCGAACAAAAACAGTGGAAGTGCAGATGACAGATAGTCATCTTCTTAGAGTGAGTTGCACCACAGGCGTAGTTAATGCTATAGTTAAGATTAATTTTAGCAGTAACTATAACGATGACCACAGAACTTTACAAATGTTTGTTGCACCATGATTTTTTTGTTAACAGTTAACGCTAATGGGGTTGACAGTATAAAAAGATAAATTATCCCTAAAAACTGACGGGGAAAATTATTTGTTATGACAACACTGTGAGCCTTATGTCAAATTTATTTTCACGAATCTCGTTTCGTGAGGTTAGGTTTGTGTTATTATAATTGTTGTGTTTTTGTTGTGTCCGTCTGTTTGCCGAATCAAGCACGGATATTGTAATAGTAATAATGGATGACTTCAAGACAAAGTGAGTTTAATTTTATGTTAAATTTATTATACCTGATAAAAAGTGCGCCACTACATTAGTACATTATAACTTTTAGCCTATGCAAGTTAAATCAAGCGTGTTTTACTTAGGTCCTATATAAAATAATATCTCAGTCCACACTTTTTATTCATACAACATTGTTTAGAAAATGTTTTATTTAATTGTTCATACAATAAATAAAAAAAAACTATGTGAAATAACATAATTAAACATCCATATGAAAAATTCATGGTATATTCCTTACTGCCTATTGTTATTTACCACATTGAATAAAGTATTTGTTATTTTTACAGGGAAAGAAGTGTCAATTTTACTAAGGAAGAGATTAGTCGATTGCAGATACTTGTAGACAAATATAAAAATGTACTTATGTGTAAAAAAACTGATGGGAGTAGTACAAAACAAAAAGACCATGCATGGCACTGCATCGCAAAGGAATTTAATGCTGTTGGTCAAGTACCTAGAAACATGAAGCAGCTAAAATATAAATTTGAAAATATGAAAAGATCTGCAAAGAAGGTAATTCTACCTACTTTCCGCTGCTTGGAAGTGAACTAATCTCACCTTCTAAAAACATGAATCAATTTATGTCTAATGTTATAACAAAGAAATTATATTTTGCAGGTAGCAAGTAGAGAACGTCAGGAAATGAGACGCACAGGTGGAGGAAATCCTCCCTCACTTCCTCCAGATTCAGAAGATGCTACTGATTGGTTAAGATCCATTATGTCTGGATCTATTGATGGAAATGAGGCTATATATGATGATGACATTATTTCCCCAAATTCCATTGTTACAGTGAGTAAATTATTGCAGATTATAAATAAGGTGTAAAGGAGATACTATAAAATATATTCTTTTTTTTTTTCAGATTCCCATAATTCACAAAGATAAGGATTTTGATGAAATTCCTCCTATACAAAAAGTAATGAGGGTTTGAATTGTTAAAGATAATTTGATTATTTTTAGACCCTGTTATCTACATATCATCACAAATATTTAGTGATTGTGATAAAACTTATAAGTACTAAGCTTGTAGGTTTAAAAATTTAAAAAATAAATAAATTGCACTATTTATTCAAAACTATTTGCCACCAATCTGCTGTTTAGATTTAGTAATAAATTGAAAAGATTAATAATAAAAGCAATGTTTTTACAGAAAGTGAAACTAGACACAAATACTGATAGTGAAATTCAACATGACATGCCCAATATACTCAAGGTATTTATGTATTCCAAATTATTTAATATGTATTTGGATTAGATGCATTAATTAATTATATTAACTTGTTTGCAGGATGTTGTAGTCAACACAATTATTACAGATCAAGACAAAAGTTTTGATAATGTTGAAAATATTGTCCCAGATGAAGTTTTTGATGCTAGTGCCCCACATTCATCACTAAAGAGACCAGTAGCACCACAACTAAGTCGTAAGTATTTTTAAATGACAATCTATAGCCAAACTTTGTACTTACATACATAGATAAATATATAACAAAAACACCAGAGTTCACCACAAGTGTTTTTCCTTGGTGGTGATCGAACCCACACCATCTAGTACATCAGCAGGGTTACCACCGACTGCGCTAATAGGCCATTTAATTATTGAGTGTGTAGCCTAATATTTTATTTCAATTTTAGGTATCATAAAGAAAAAACAAGGGAAGAGTGAAAATATCATAAAACAAGCACTAAGGGAAAAGAAACTGACAGTTTTAGATGGCCTTCATGAGTTGGAGATGGAAAAGATAAAGTTATCTATTAGTCACCAAAATGAATTACACAGCCAGTTACTGAGGCACAATGAAGAAAAACATAAGCTTGAAGTGGATAAACTTAAACTTGAAATAGATATTTTAAGGGAGAAAAAAATAAATTTTTAAGATACATTTTTACTTTTTGTATAGGAGAAATTTCATCAAAATCCTTATCTTTCTGAATTATGGGAATCTGAAAATGCCATGCACTTTTTGTTTTCTACTGAGAAAAAAAATAAAAATGCATTTTTATTTTTGAAGTTTTTTTATTTATTCATTTAAAACATAGTCTATCTTAATGTAATCTATCAAAATAAGTATTTATTAGCATATTCCTATTATGCTCGTCATGCTGGCTAACATATGCAGAGGTCAGGTCATTGTCATCAGAATCTGATGATTCATTATCAGAGTCGTAACATGTTGGCATCGGGTCTCTCAATTTCTTGCAAATATTATATAGGACAGCCATTGCCACTATAGCACATTGGGCTCTTGCTGTATTTGTTCTGAGTTTCCATGACACTGCAGGAAACCTTTTTTTCCAACAACCAAAACTGCGTTCTACAATATTTCTAGTACGAATATGACTTTCATTGTACAGTTTTTCAGCTTCTGTAACAGGATTACGTAGAGGTGTTAGCAAATATGGTTTATTGGCATAACCTTTGTCTCCTAGTAACCAAAAACCATCAAATTCTCCATCTTCTAGGCGTCCCTTAATGACACTGCTGTTGAAAATATGGCTGTCGTGACAGCTTCCAGGCCATCTAGCAACTATATTTGTAATGTACATCTCAGCATTTGTGATTACTTGCACATTAAGAGAAAATACCTGTTTTCTATTTCTATATGTTTCTGCATCTGCACCACCTGGCGATTTGATTGGTATATGTGTGCAGTCTATAGTTCCTATTACTTTAGGAAATGCACATATTTCATAAAATTTTTTGGCCTCAGTTTCCATTTCCTCAATATTTTTAGGCATTGCAATCCAGTCTGTTCTTAGTCCGGCTATAGCTCTGCTCACTCGATGAATTATTCGACAAACAGTAGATTTGTGAACACCTGCAGCATCCCCAATGCAGCGTTGAAAAGAACCACATGCGTAAAATTCCAATGCCATTATTATTTGCTGCTCTGGAGTAACTGCAAAGTTTCTGAAAAGAAAAACAATATTGTTTATGTAGTTATACCTTAGTCATACATAGGACGACTCAAATATTCCCACTATAGTTTTTAAAGCCTTTATTAAACAGGCACTTACTTCATGGTTCTGGTTTGGAGCAATGGTGCTAAATGAGAAGCCAGGGCTCGTGCTAAACCTTTGGAAATCCGAAATCTATCCAAGAACTCCTGCTCATTCCATTTTAGGAATCGATTAACACGTGGTTGATACACTTTTTTCTTTCGAGAATTAGGTAAATCATTATAATTTTCGTCGTCAGAAGAACTAGATTCCCATAAAATATCACGTACTAAAGACATTTTTAATTTTTTTATACTTAAATATGATAAAACAACAGAAAACAACGGACTAGGTTATTATTTTGACAAGATTTTGACATTTGTTAACTTAGCAATAACGATAACCGGCCAAAATTGACTGGTTACGGTTATCGTTAAATATGACGTCATTTTAACCATTGTTAAAATGGTGCAATCCATTATTGACTTAACCAGAGATTTGACCGTTGGTTCGAGTTTTGTTATCGTTAAAGTAAGTTGGTGCAACTCACTCTTAGTGATCAGAAGTTATGATAACTTTTCATAAACCAAAGGAAATACTTACAGCATTAACGTGCCAATGAATAATCCTATGTATAGGTAACGCAATCGAGAAGAGATGAGTTTGTAATATTGACATGAACTTTCTCCAGCCTGATGCAAGTATGTTAAACTTAGCTGTAGAGGTCAATAAGTCTACTAGTAATGTAAAACATATGCATTTCCTGTCATTAAATAACAAAAAAAACTTTTACACAGGTATACATCCAAATTTAAAACCTCCTCGTCGTTAAGGAAGTCAGCTAAAAATAAAACATCTTATCAAAAGACATAATAAAGACCATAATTTACAAAAGTGCTTAAAAAAATTCAATCTCATCATCCTCATGATCATTTTTTAAAGCAATCATTATTAATCACCACGAAACACATTTGAGAACACACATAAAAGTTACCGTTCTCCATAGGTTTGGGAAAATGGGAAGATTTTTTCCCCTCTTAACTAAATTAGGTCATTTCCCATGGGTGTCGTGAGCACTGTTAAGAGATTGCATCAGGTGTCTTGATTTTCTATAAAAGTAAAGTGATTTTTGAGAAGGATTCATAAATCTTCTTTGCATTTTAATTTTGATAATGAGGTGCTTTGTTTACAGCCCACATTGATTTTATAGCGTTGCAGAGGTTGGTTTAATGGTACAACAAACATATTTTGAACCTCCTCCTTTTAAGGAAGTCGGTTAAAATTTAATTAAGTTAGTTTGTAATGCCTACACAAAAAATGTAAATGATGAAAATATATGGAAAATATTTTTTTATTTCCTAATAATGTGTAGACTTTATAGCCGTAAAATATTCAAAAACAATGAAATAATTCCATCCTGATAACCATTAACTTAATTCCAAAAGCGGTGATAAAGCTTTGATTGTCGATTGGAAGTTTCCACAACAACAAGACGGTAGTTATTTAATATTCATTACGTTATGAAGCTTATCAGTTAACACTTGTTTGCCTTCTTTGTCAGAAAGGCACACCTTGATTAATTAGTTCTCGCTTACCGAAGAAGACTTATTAATTTATAATGGCGAGACTGATGATGTCGGCCAAGGCGACTTCGGCGCAGGTGCACTGTCTATTCCCTTACTCTCATAGTCCTGTGGGTTGACAATCCGGCACGACCCCAATGAGAAGATCAAACATCCTGGTCTTAGGTAGCCCTCATTCCCTACCGGGGCTTCGGTACCTTTTGGGGTTCCGAGATTCCTCGAAAAAGTTACCGCGGTCCTGGCATACAACTCAAGAAGGAACATGATGGGTTTTAGTCAATAAGATTCTGACACTCTCTTACGCTGCTAACCCTCAGCGAAAAGGGTGATGATTTCGGAAAAAAGGGTAGCCCGCATCTATCTACAACTGCTCAATAAGTTAGCAAATGTACAGCTCACACGAGGGGAAAAAGAATATTTGCTTAGTTTCCCAAAACCCAAAACTTTCTCAGAACTACTTACTTCCGACTTCGTACTCCAAGAATTTGATGGTACCTCAAAGTTATTTGAAAACTCGAAGTACTCTTCAAATCCAGATCAATCATCCTCCTCGATTCTATTTCCGGCTATGTTCATGAAATTCAGTTTCAAGAGATAGTTCAAAAACAACTTGTATTCGTTCCGAGAAATGACTTCAAACTAACGAACAGTTGAAGTCAAACTAAAACAGGACAAAAGGATATGAAAGCTATTCCCCGTTTCTAAAACTCCAAGCCTGAATTTAAAGTCCTACGTGTCCTATTCTGCTATACAAATGCATGCTAATTAATACACACGCATATAGTTCTTTCTAAACTTTCACGTGTGCTATTTAAGTGTGATGTGTTTATTTTTAGAAAGTGTCCATCCATATTAGGCAAAGTTCACTTGGCCACTATTGCCGCAGGTCGTCGCTGTCGATGGC
The DNA here is from genome assembly GCA_033682625.1 of Helicoverpa zea x Helicoverpa armigera. Lineage (NCBI taxonomy): Eukaryota > Metazoa > Arthropoda > Insecta > Lepidoptera > Noctuidae > Helicoverpa > Helicoverpa zea x Helicoverpa armigera. Next base: position 11,609,474 of record JAWIIS010000004.1, on the reverse strand, counting down.
CACTTCTCAATTGCTTTGCTTGCATGTCATCATCAATATCATTGACAGCATTTAGATTTTTCAACTGTTTTTTGCGGATTACCTACATCAGTGAAACGGTATTCTGCTAGTTGAGGAGATAGATAAACAGAAAACGACTCTTACACGAGCCCAAGAACTCAAAATGTCGAATTACGCATTCCCTAGAAACTCGCGTAGGTTTTACAAACCGATAAGCTCTGTTTTTTTTTAATTTCAATGTTTGTAAAAGCTCGAAAACTCTAAATAGTATTAAATCTATCGACTGAATTTAAATTACGTTTGCAAACATCGGGGTATTTGATAAAAATATGTTACATACTGCCTGCTCGAACAATATTGTGTGCCAAATTATTTCCTTCGGCCAAATTATTCTAAGAAGAGGAAATTACAATATACATATCTTGTGTGTTTTAGACAAATATATGATTTTTTTAAGCATTTCGCGTTCTTAATATCTTCAGGGAAAACAGATTCTGTAATTATATTCTATACTAGCTGCCGCCTACGACTGCACCTGTTTTAACAAATAATTTTTTATTTAGAGAAACCACACTTTTCTGATATTAAAGTAGATAATGCAGATTACTGTTTCAATCCCAGGCAGATTTATTGCTTGCAGTATTACAAATAGTTGACGAGAAAATTGACCAGTAGTTTCTCCGTCATAATACTAGTCAGTGCAACTTTCTCGGAAAAGACCTTGTTACTGGATAACTGGACTCGGAAAATATTGAGAATATTCGCAGAAATTAATATAAATTGCGTTTGAAATATTCAACTGAATGACGTCTGCAATATACACTTGCGTGCAATAAATATGGGTCAGTTTAATATCTCTGAAAATAGACGAATTTACATAAATTGTTGATGAAATTACTGGTTATTTATTAATTTATAAAGCTTCGTAAGTTTTGTGTTTTATTGCTGTCAATATTTCTGAGGTCTTCATGACATTAAAACTACCTATATAAAACACAGACATAATAATTACTCATTCCGAATTTTAAACGAGCAATCAATCTTAATTAAATTATATTTATAAAGTTTCATACAAAAAGTAAAAGCTGTGGATTATCGCATGACGTAGTGTGTAGCGTTATTTACAGCGTTCGGGAAAAATATTTTTTTAAAGTATTACTATGACATTTTCAAATAACTAAATGTCATAAGAACTGTGCTCTGAATTGAATCCACCATTTAATTTGCCTATAAAAATGACCTTTCCTATCGAGTTCCAAAAAAAGGAAAATTTATTCGAGATGCGTATCTCGATTAAAAACGTTCCAAAATCGATGGAACATTATTTACATTCTCAAAAGATATTATCTTAGACAATTGAACTTTCCCCTAAATTCCCTTTCCCGCATATTTATGAGGAAACTTTCTGCTGTACCGCCCGGGGCGTCTGAAAAAACATTCCTCCATACTTTAGCGGCTACATATGAAAAGGACGTATCTTCATACTAATATAATAAAGAGGAAACAATATTTTGACTGTTTACCAAAAAAAAAATGAAAATGCTTCGAAATACTGAACTGATTTGAAACATTCTTTCACTGTTAGAAAGCTACACTCTTCATGAATAACATCAGCTGTATTTTATCCCGATACGGGCAGTAGTTTCCGCGGGAAGCGAGTGAAACCGCGGAAAACGGCTAGTCAATGTGTACTTACGTCCTTTGAGCTCAAGACGTCACTCTGGTGATATGTTGAACAGTTTTGTCATAAATCAGTCTAGTTTTTTGCTGGTAAACAAAAAAACTAAAACGCTTTAGTTCTTGAAGATTACTGAGAATGGGGAATAAAATATATTCGTCTTGTTGACTTTGACATTATAATAAAGTTATGAAATAGATAAGATTGTTTGAAGAAATAGACATAGGTGCTGGGTTGACTACAAAATAAATTCGGATAAGGATACTTTTCTAATGTTTTAATTTCAACATCTGAATTATTTATATATGAATAAACAAATCTTTACATGACACTGAAATAAAATAATACCCCTACTAATTTATCTTAACAAAAACGTAACTAAAATTTATCGCCACGCAAAAAAATATTTCCTTCGAACATTTTTATAAACTACCACATTTTTTCACAAACACAATCTATAACATAGCACGTAACTTTTAAAACCACTCAAAAAAGATCAACAGGAAAAAATTAAAAGCTTGTCTACGTAACGTATACTTATCAACTTCCCATCTATTTCTGCCAAAAATAACAAACATAGATTCTACTGAGAAACGTACAGTGTGAAGCACTGAAAATGAGTCAGTAACCAAAATCTTTGAAAAGCAAAAATGTGGGAGTATGTTTTGGTATGTACAGGCATGTTTTTGTTAATAAATTACACAAAAGTATTTTTTTTTTCACATAAAATACGTTCGTTATAATTTTAACCGACTTCAGCAAAAGGAGATTCTCAGTTTGACCTATATGTATGTTTTATCAAACAATGTATTTTTCAAACAAGTTTAAGGTGTATTTTTGAATTCGATTTTATTTTCTTTGAAGGTTTTTAGATAATTAAAAAATAATAATAAACATAACCAGGTTCCACGCTTTTAAAATAATACACACTTAATTTTACGTAACTGACTCAATTTTTTTGCGCGCCACTGTATCGATGTCGTCACAACTATTTCAGTATCTGACAGACTGATATGGTAGATCATAAATAAAAGTTTTCCTTGCAATAAATATGTAAGTTCAAGAATAATCTATACATATAATAAATCTGTAGAAAAGTAATTTTTGTACATTGAAGAAATTGACAAAAAAAATAGCCAGCATGTTAAAGAATAACTAACAGAACCCATTTCCATCATTTTTGTAATTTTTGTCTGTTTGTCTGTTTGTTCGTTCGGGATTCACGTAAAATCTACGAATTAAATTCAGACAATGCTTATATACAAAAATTTTACGTAACTTGGGGTATTACTTAGTTTTTGTTTCATCGAAATCGATTCACTTTATCAAAAGATATGATAAATTTTGTGAATTCAAGATGTAAAATATTACGACACGCAATCTATTTGTCAAAACTGTACATTTGAATGTTGTACTTATATTAGTTGATCGGCCTATTATTAATCTTTACACAGAAAATCACACCTTTATAAGTAACTTCGGAAGAAAAAAAAATATTAAAATTTTGTTTAGCCAAGGTTAAAGTAGCTCCATCTGTGCTAAATCTGTGGTAAATAAAATACATCAAATTTGTCAAAGGAGCGAGATGGTAAATGACAATATTACCATACATTCTTTATAGAGGATTATTATTTCAACAGATGGAGTTGTGTATTTTCCGTAATTCACCATATTTTAACACGTAGTGTAATTTTTCGATAGACATTTCAATAGTGTTTGTCAGTTTGCCGTGCCACATCAAAATCCAACTATAATTATTACCTTGATGAAAAGAAAATTAATAGTTCTCAGCCAAATTTAAAACGGTGCCATCTAAATTATTTTTTGAACATTATGTCAAAAATGATGACTTTAGTGGAACAATTAAGTATCGTTTAAAGTAACAGATGGAGTTCATATCAGGATTTTTTCATAAACATAGTTTAGCTTATCTTCCACTAATGTGCTGGCCTTAAAACAAATTACTTTGAGTGAGTAGTAATAAGTAGACCTTAATTATTTTTTCTGATGCAAAATATGTAAACTTAATCCTAGAAGAAATGAGGATCTATCTCTCGCAAGCGCTGCTAAGCGTGAGGTAGGTAATGTAGGATTCTGTAGCTTTAAAAACAAGAACAGATATAAATGCAGATAAGAAATGGGAGCTTTCTCTATTTAATACCATACACACGTAAAATGCTTTATGCGTCTGAAAACGTACAAATTACGCGCCGCATACCAGAGACATGCTTACTTTCAACTTCTGATCGCAAATACACTGGTCACGATTACGAACAGTCTCAGTCAAGTATAAAAAAACTCGAGCCCGAGCCAAGTCTAAAAAAACACCTTTATTATAAAACTACGTTTGATGTCATTCAATCACAAAGACAGAATTGTTCTCTGTTGCAAATCCTATCCACCTATATCCTATCCTAATCCAGAATGCATTGCAGGTGTGCATAGCACAAAAACCAATGGTATCCTATTCGAGAAGTCAAAAGAGTTGATCTGCCAACGTCGCCATCAGAATTACATTCATCGTTGAAGGAGGTGAATAAATTTTCGAAACCACAATAACAGTAGGAGCCAAGGCGTATTATCGCTTCATAGAGCTCTGATTGGCCCCAGGTGACCAAGTCAGGTCTGATTTGTTCGTTCATCAGATCTTTGAAAGTGTTTCGGTGGATACTTACTGTCGTCCTGTTTACGTGTGACACAAAATATACGTCCTCCGCAAGAGCGAAATTTTCCCGGTGTGCGGTAGTGACGCACAGTATACAACACTTATGTTTCTTTTGATTTGCTGGCTCCACCAAGAAATGACAAATTGCGAGCACACATTTTTAAAATCTTGGCAAAACTGCAGGTTTCAAGTACGAACACATGAAGTGGACTCTCACAGATACGTACATTTTGCCTATTCGTGAACTAATGCAAACATTTCGGTGGAGTCCCGGCTTACTCCACCACATTAGGCGTGCGCGATCCTCGGGCGTGTGAGTAGCGCGGGCGCCGCGCGTGCGTCGCGAGTACCAGAGATATTCACAACGTCACAAAATTTACTTCTTTCGTTTAGATAAATGGTCACATCCACAACACAACCTTGATCAATGGATCTATGCTACTGCTAAGTCATCATCCTCCGAGCCTTTTTCCCAATCATGTTGGGGTCGGCTTCCAGTCTAACCGGATTCAGCTGAGTACCAGTGCTTTACAAGAAGCGACTGCCTATCTGACCTCCTCAACCCGATACCCCTTGGTTAGACTGGTGTCAGACTTACTGGCTTCTGACTACCCGTAACGACTGCCAATGATGTTCAATGACACCTATGACATCTATGCTACTGCTAAGTGCTAATCCTAATTATACTGTCACGTGAAAGAATGCACCTACGGGATAAGTAGTATTTTGACTATTCTATATTGCCCACGCAGACGAAGTTGCGGGCAACAGCTAGTGTTAAATAAACGACACCGTGTTTATCTGGGTCGGAATTCCGTACATTGAGTCTAGGTTAAAAATATGTAGTTACGTAGTTTACAATGGCGTTACTGGATTACTTGAATGAATTGGAACATTTTTTACGTAAGACTAGCTTACGACCGAGGGTTTTCTTACGACTCTTGGGAACTACTTCTATCATACAAATAAAAATGAATCTTTATAGGTAAAGGTATCAGTTATCTCTGTGTCACATGTCATCTTTTTTTTTTTTCCCACGTTAAAAATCATCAAATGACCCCTCCCGCTGTGGGTTAGCAGCGGTGAGGGAGTGTCAGACTCTTACTGACTAAAAACCGTCGTGTTCCGTCATAGGCCTTTTATGTACCAGGGCCGCGGTATCTCTTTCGAACAACCCGCAGCCCCTAATCGGTAAAGCCGTTTTAGCATTTTTGCATCACACACAGTTTCCTTGGCATTTATATATTATTTTACTAGATTATTCAACATTATAAACTTGCATTCTATTTCAGAACTTCCCAGTCCAATTTAACACAGAAAAACAAATTGAAAAATATAGCAAAAACTTCATTTATATACATGCGACGGTTTTCCTTGACATAATGTATGTTAACACTTCATTTGTAACGGAAATCGGGAAATAGACTTTTCAGTGTTGTGTAGAAAATAAATCGTGTAAATGTCTTCCTAGATAGAGACAAATTATGTTGTTCAGTGTTATATTAGACATATTATGTCTTGTTTATGATGTCCTAATGCTATGACTCACACTACCACACGTTGTGTTTTGCAGAACAACTGTATGAATGAGCGTTGATGCGTTTTTATTTTATTAGAAATGCGTCACATACACAGATATAGAATAGGGCTTATTATGAGAAAATCTTATAAATATCTGACTATTGAATTCAGATTGATCAAATCGAACTGAAAAAGGCCTGGCAATAAATTTTTACCGTTTACATACGCTGTTCGATCAATTATATGTAAATACATACCTACCAAAACAAACGCTTGGCAGTGTGTGAACCCCTTGCTACAAATCAATGAGGTGTCTCATTGATTTGTAGCAAGTTTAGACAATTTCGGCTTTGAATATTAATGTTGTAAATCCCATTAATTTTAGCGTTAATGTTTATTGAACAGCAGAGAGATAACTTTAGCGTAAACCAAAGCGAGATAATCCTTCATTGGCGCAGTTTACCATTTGCATCATAAAATAACCACAGCACTATACTGTATATTGCTTAACTAGCTTTCTCTGCATTTCCACCCGCGTCTTTAGAGAACTTTTTCCGCGGATGAATAGTAGCCTCTATGTTATTCTAACACATAAGCTATACTGCAGTAAAATTTCATCAAAATCCGTTTAGATGCTTTCCCACGAAAAAACTAACAAACATAATATAATTGTACCTAGAATGAAAATAAACACGTAAAATGATATTAACAATTCAATATCTAGTAAGCCACAATTAAAAATAGTAAGTGTCTATTCGATGGTACCTACCAAATATTTTAAAAGCAAAAAAGAAAATGTACGTATCTACAAGCCTACATTAAATATCAAAAGCAAAAAATATACCTTCCTTTTTTGATGACGGCTCACAAAACCGCTCATTTGCTCGCGTAGTGCAACGATGGCTTTATGCGAAAAAATGCAATCCTTACAAAGTGCAAGCGGCGTTGCACTTCGGAATTTCATAGGATTTTATCTATTGCGGCCACGGAAATGGTTTCCCACGTAGTCTTTGTACCTTTTGGAATTCCAAGCCCTTTGATTGTCTGGCCTTATGGAATTGTAATGGTAGTTTTCTGTTTTATGGTGCACAGAAATTACGTGATCTTTCATTGGTCGTATGTACATACTCGTAAGTATACCTGTTGGTGCATTTTACAACGGAGTTTTAAGCTGTCCCAGGGGAACTACTTCTACCACCCCAATAAAAGTAGCCTATATCGGTGCCCAGGGTACCTCCTACATATTTCTGAGCCAAATTACATCTCAATTGGTTCAGCAGTATTTGTGTAATTGCGTAAAACACAGATAGTTGACCTTACATTTATCCTATTAGTAAGGAAATAAGAGAACACCAAATAATTTCCACCCACCATTTATTTTGCCAATTTGCACCAAACGTTACAGCGTCAATGCTAGTACACTTTCAGCACCGATTTGTATTTAACATTGTTAGTTTTTGCAAGATAATCACAATACCAAACCACAGATTAACGACCAATAAAATACATAGTAGCAATACATAAACAAGTCATAGAAAATCTCTAAATCCCGGAATGATAAACTAATAAATTTCTCAGATAGATTGCCAGCAGTTTACAAGTTACTTTGTAAACACAATTTATAGACGCGCTGATTGCGCAAATAGGAGCTTAGAAATATTGCTTACAAGTGATTATGTGCAGATTTTATTAGATGTTTTATTAGCTAGTTCTAAAATTAATTGTATAAACAAATATTAGTATCTGTAATCAGTTTTACCCGCATCCCATAGGAACGCTCTGCTCGTAACGGGACCAAAATATTTCTTCCTCGGGAAGAGTGAAGTTTTCCAACAGTGACATTTTTCAAATCAGTTCTGTAGTTTTGGAGGCGTTAAGGTACAAACAAAATGTTTCCTCTTTATTATATTTGTAAGTGTAGATTATAAGTCTCCGTAAGTAGTTTCACAAGCTCTCTAAGGGATCTTCTTTTCGTACCTGGATAAAGCCTATAAGCCTAAGTATGTTATCAATACTTCATCAAATAACATCGGAACCAAAACCCACACAACTGTAGGTACATATATGTTGATACTTACACTTATATATTAAACAACCCAACTAGATCAGCCTACGCAAATATCACATAACATTATACAATTCATAACAATAACTTCGTAACAATAACAGTTCCAGGCAAACTTATAACATAACACATACATACGTCAATGTTTCGAGTAGAAAAGGCAAGTATCTAGTTAGTATGCGCATATGTTATATTATACGGAGGCTTTAAACTTTGTTAAGTAAACGAAGCTCGTAATTTGAGTTCTCTTTTAAGCTTTAGAAGCTAAATTTCTGTTGTTAGTGGCTTAAATTGTGGGAGAATTATTATGCTGTGTTCATATTTATTTATTTTGTAGCTAATGTTATGAATCATTCTTCTTCTCATCGAGTGAGCTACTGGTTTAATCATCTTGCAAGCCATATTGTCAGAGTTTTCTCAATTCCATGACGTTCTAGGTAATTTCGTTAACACTTTAAGGTTCCTTCCCAGCTATGGGGGTGTAGCACCACACAACTGACTTCATCTTGTAATGGGTTGATTCCGACCTCAGTAGGAAACAGTTCTCTAGGTGAGCCATTTGAATATGTTCCTTTAGCAAAGTGACAGAATAGACTGAGTTGCAACTGAATCTGATGAGAGATTGGACCTTTGTCCATTTTTGGATGGCCACAAGTAAATAACTTTCGCTTAATTGCTGGTAAAACAAAATTGAGCTATTAACCTGTATTTCGTAGTAATAAATTAAAATTTTAATTCGACCCAAAAGTAATGAAAATGAAATAACTGCGTTAATTGTCACATAATAAAATCAAACCAAACAAACATAGGCCAAGATTAATATTATACATTTAATGGGCCTGTCAAAATAATAGACGCATAAATTAGTTTTACGACTGCCCACGTCACGGCTAACGACTGCATTGAATTTACTAGAAAGTTATTTTGGATATAAAACAAATGTAGGTCTAAAGATAAATATTATTTTTATCGGGAATAAAAAGCTGGTAAGCGTGAGTCGAGCTAGGTTACCTAGAGATTGTATGAAAGAATAGTTTAGCCATTATACCATTACCATTACTCGCCCCTATACCAAAGGTGAAAGAAGGCAAGACCAGAAAGGTTTTTCGCCGGCAAGAGTTTGGCACACCCTTCCAGCAACCCCTGGTGAAGGATAGTCCATGAGAATTCTTACCATGGTAGAAAAAAAGGCATACTAGATACATGACTATTTATTTGACATCATTCACAGTGAACTAATGAAAACCTTACAGATAAAGATAAAAAAGAAACACATTTTTCCCATCAGTTTTTTTGAGGTTGACTTTCTAGGTTAATAGGAAAAATTTACTATTATTCTAAAGATATTCTACAAGCATTCTGTCTACAAGATTTTTTATCTGAATGACGGTACCCTAAAAGCTGAATGAACCAAAATAAAATGTTACTTCTCTATCAAGGTCTACCTACTCGTAAAAAGAATATTTGTTCATATTTTTTGTCTGCAATATTACATTTTCTTAGTGTTCCTATTCGAATAAAATATATAACATTTCGATTATTATTTCGATCATATTGAACTTATAAATAGAGTTTTAGATACAAATACTTATTTAGTTTCATGTATTCAAAAACTATTTATAAGATACTTACAGACACTCTGCAGACTTTTAGTCGGCCGATAGTTTGAGGTCATAAATCAGTATTAAAATTAATGGTAGGTACTGCATACGCACATTACAAAGATAAGATATTTAGCCGGTATCAGACCGAATGAAAACTTTTATTGGAATCAAGATTTTCTTTAACTGTTTAATGTCGGTGACGGTTGGCTTACAATTTATTGTGAAGGTAATCGTGGATCCATTAAAACTGTTTAGTTGATCGATGCTATCCTGACTGGATAGCTAAGAGTTGTTATGTACTAATGTGTACACTACCATTCATCTCCGTACTGATTTATGAGTCCGGACAAACTATCGGCCTACTAAAAATTTACAGTTTGCGGGGACTTGGGAATGCTAGAAAATTCCACAGATTATAAACCATTTAAAACTAACACTCCCCAGAGACGCAAACTTAACAAAAGATATTTTAAACTTAGTTTAAAAGTCTTTGTTCTAACAACGATCAAAGACATCTTGTTGTTATTTAAAATTACATTAAACAGTCGTTAGTTCACATCTGTATTTATGAAAATGAAGATTATTTTTATTCGAATGCGCTTATCTCAGAAACTATGACTAAAGTACCTATAACAATTTTACTGCCAAGGAAAGATTACTTATTGCAGATGAAAAGCGCAGAAAATATCTCTAAATATTCCAAATCATACAATATTGAAATACTTTCGAATTGAGAACCTCCTTTTTGAGAAATCGGTTAAAATTCAAAAAAACCTAATTTGAGCCTATTTTTTACTCAGTTACACGAAGTACAATTTCCCTCAGAATTCCGATAAAACCACTAACCAAGTAAAGGTATTAGAAAGTACTTACTAAGAAATACATTTAATATTTTTCACCCGCACTTGTAAGCTGATTGCGCCAATCGATTCGGTGAAGAGCTCAAGTACTGAGATTGCCTCGAAGCACGATCGAAAAAGATATTAGTTATCTTTGCAGTTAAGAGCGAGAATATTGGTGATAGAAGTTAGGAATGTCGAAAAGATCGTTATTTAGTGATAGAATACGTGCAGCTGATGCAAGTTTGTTTATTGATTGCTCACGTAATGACAATAATATCCCAATTATAGTCGAGACCCATCGAATAACTTGTCATGACAAGATACCCCTTATATTTTAAGATACCTTATATCGGTGACAAACGGGCATTTTATATCCATTTTGTATATATCATATTTTGGGGTATGGAACCCTAAAATTAGAAGTTAAAGTCAAATGTTTTTGTTTCAAATAGGCCTTTGCAGGCTCTTATGAAACGTCACACTAGTTGCACGGTTCCAAAAAGTTGGTCTCATGGAGAAGAGCCGGCAAAAAACTCCATGGAAAGAAAATAACGTGTTTATATTATATACTTATCTTGTAAATGTTGGGTAGGAAAACTGTTATGATGTCTTTTATGAGTGAGTTTCGTGAACGGCTATAAAGGCCTAAGTAGTGGAAATCCACTGGCTTTTATGTAATACTTATTCAGGAATATAACCGTAAGTGGTTGTAACATATTTTTTTTGGTAATATTTCTAGTCAATTTACCTACCTGATGCTTATTCTCATCGTAAATGAGTCTTACCTGGGTATACTCAAATGTTACTTTAACGGTGAATAGCACCATTTAACTAAAACGATAACCGAACCATTTTCAGTTACCAAATCGCCGATTCGACCAATGAGCAGTAATTGTACGGCTGGTTATGGTTTGGTTATCGTTATGATTAAATGGTGCACTTACCGTACCTAAAAGTCGCAGCAATCTTCGTAAGTATGACAGAAATAAGAAAGAGAATATCAGGTTGTAAAATGCAGCAATCATAAATATAATAGCACTAGTTTTCGCCAGCGGTTTCACGCCCTGTGGAATGGAGCCTAACTCGATAAATGAGCTATTTCAATCACTTTTTTAATTCTTGAGACTAGAGCGTCCAAATAATCAAACACTTCAATTTTATAAGCTCAAACCAAAAAGCACAACGATCATGGCAATCAAAAAACTATAGACTGGGTCAGTGATTGATATAAAAAATTCACGGCCTCCAATTTAGAATGGACTCACAAAAAGCGCGGCCCGTGCGGTATGCAATGTGCAGTGATTTTAAACGAATTCGGTTTGCCAGCCATTCAATGTGAGAATAATTTGATCATTCGCTTGTCTAGCTCTATTTTAAATGTAGGAAATAAATGACAAAGCTATTTTCCGGGTTCCGTATCCATGTGGTTCATTGTCTGTGTGTTTCAGCCGGAGGGAGTGTCAGACATACTGACTAAGCCCCACCTTTGTTTTTTATAGAACCCTTTGTGTGTCAGGAGTGCGGTCACTCTTTTGAGATATACCACAAGCCCAGTAGCATCTAGATAGGCCCCAGCATAAGGTACTAAAATATTACTATGTGGCAAATTTTGATGAACAAGAGCTTTGTTTACTCTGCTGTAAACTTGTAAGTGAACATTAAGCTGTTATGTTAATAATGATAATTTAAATGTCCCTCATACATAACGCATGTTATCTAGATCTAAATATCTCCATACGTACCCACAAATGATCCAACACATTACCCGCTTCATAAACATAATGCATTTACCGCGAACACTCGATATAAATTCCTTCACACATAGCCTTCATGAAGTTCTCATGAATTTCAACGATAACGACCACTATTGCTGTGTACTGGAATTTAGTTTTAATAGTTATTGTCGTATTTGCTGTCACTTTAACTCATATTTATTGTGAAATCGTCGGCTTTTCTAATTGTTATCAGTTACTATTGTTATTCTTAGGGTTAGATTCAAATTAGTCAAAGCGTTATAGTTAAATGGTGCAACCAAACCTTTTTGAATAATTTACTCCGCCCCTAAGACGACCCACTTACCCATACTCGTAAGAGTTGCTTACAATGATTCCAATTTATATTTAAAGATACAATTTTTACATTAGTTCCACGAACCAGTCTCTGAGTTCTATGTCAAAAATATTATGTATACCTCTTTATAATCTCAATAATTGTTATTTTTAGGGAAAGTATAACTACCAAGCTATGTACCTAATTATGTATATTATATTAGCATGGCCATCCAACGAGGTAATGCTGCCAGCCTCTTGGGTACGCTCCCAGTTGACAGCGATGGGGGTGAATTTTTAGACGCGTTTTAGTTCTAGTGTTTTTTTTTTCTTTACTAGGATAGTTCTTTACATGTATTGTAAATATCTTTGGTAATTATATTGTTATACAAGTAATAATTACTTGAACAATTATTGTTCTAGACTTTTTGAATATCTATTTCTCTTAATGGTTTACTTGATCTTTGTCAAGGTGAGACCTTGGATTGCGTTCAGCGAATATTGAAGTGAATACGTGCTCATGTTTCAGAAATATTTCAGTTGGTACGTGATACCATTGTATTTCTACATGTTAATTATTCATTTCACTGTTGGAGGCTTATATTTGATCTGGGTATGGGAAGAAGTTCCAAAAGAAACAGCTAACCACTTTATTTATTTTATCCCTACTAATATTATAAATGCGAAAGTAACTCTGTCTGTCTAAACCACTGAACTGATTTTAATAAAATTTGGTACAGAGATAGAGTTGACCTTGAGAAAGAACATAGGATAGTTTTTATCCCGGATTTTTTAATAACGTTCTTGGAAACGCCATATAACCGAACTTTACGCGGGCAAAGCCGCGGACGGAAGTTAGTCTTAAAATATGTTTTCATAAACTATATTATGTTCTAGTATTTGTACAGTATATGATAAAATATCTGTCTTTACCTTCCATTGTCTCGAGGTGTATTCAAATTGTTCACGTACCATACATGTGTAGTCATTTGGCTTTCGCTGCGAATATGAAAGACTACAAATAACAACGCTTATTGTACTGAGCTCACACGTGCTCAGTTTTTGTTATTTCTGTACAAAGTATCAAAAATGTTTTTGCTATTTATTTTGGGAATATTTCTTCCGAACACATATCTCGTGAAAACGTTCAAGTATTCTTAGGTCTTCTATGGTTTTATCGCTATGAACCAGCGGTTTATTTTTTTTTATTTTCATCGATAACTTTGTCTTGGTTTATATATAAAGAGTGTTTCACAGATGTCTGCATTAAAATATATTAATTTATAAGTTTTAGTTTTGACAGGCGTAGGTAATAAAAGAAAAAAGATATGAATGGTACAAAACAAAACAATAACTAAGTTATGTGCATCACTTTATTTACCACGAAGAAAAGCTTTATGCAATAAAAAGACTTAAAGTGTTTTAAACATAGAATAAGAGCCAAATTGGTTCTGGCAATAACCCAAAACATACCTAAAAGAAAAAGTGTAATTCTAGATAACCTGTTATAGCAAATTATGTTCATAAAACCGACTAAAGTAAAGCATAACAAGCAGATTTAGAAATATTTACTAGTTCTAAAAGAAGTTAGTTTAAAAAGAAGACCCGAAACTTGTAAACTCCCAACCAAAGTTTTTGGTCAACAAATAACTTGGCGAATTCACTTAAAAAGTATTTTTTACGGCCATAATGTGTACTCACATCTGCCAAGTATAATGTAGCAAATTGTTTTTCGGTAAAGTTTCCGATTTCAAGAAATTTCAGAAAATAGTAGAAAAATTCTAAGAAAATCGACTTTTTCATCGTAATTAAATATCGCTGTTTTACAGTATACAATTTCTAATTAAATTATTATCCCGTTAAACTTCTTAGTGAATCCTATCAGTTTCTCGCAGCTTCAGTGGCCTGGGAACTTCTTCTCGTACCCATATCAAAAAAGTCTATGACATTCGGGAACTTTGTATCTTCTCAATACTGAAAGAATTTAATATCATTTTAGTAGTGTTGGAACCCTTTATGTACAAACAAACAAACCAAAAATGTATCTTTATAATATTAGTAAAATTAGATTATCAATTCCAAACATCTTTTCTTCATCCCATAAACCATTCCTTTGTCAAAATCATAATCCAAATAAGTTTCCTACATCTAAAAATATTCCTTCACCATAATACACGCATTACACAAATTACACCGATCACAAAGAGCATGGCATGTAAACATCAAACAATACCCCATGCTTAGGAAACTTCCATTACACAGGAAACAGAACGGCAATCAAAAGAAACGATTCACTAATTGTAAATTATAGCAAAAGTACAAAAACAATGAGAACTAATTACGTTGTTAAGGGAATGGGACGAACATTTATAAACACAGAAAAGTTCAGAAAGATTTTCTTGATCCCATAGGAAAAAGCCACGGAGGAAGAAACATAGCGGACATGCCTTAGGGAAGGCAGGTCAGGCGCCTTCTCGTAGGTCAACTAACGTAGGACAGGCGTGATTGTCAAATCAAAACCAATCTGTCAAAGTCGGAGTGGTTTTGATTAATTAGTGATTGAAAGATCGATGCTAGTAGCGTCCCTCGTACCATGAAAACCCGCAGTTTGACGCGCTACTTTCACAGGAGATTTTGTGTTATGACATATCCGCCAGTCATTTTGCACTCCATGGAATAAGCTTAAAGACATTACTAAGAGTTAATAATATTATCTCGCATGAATACTGAACTTTTTCGGTGAATTATTGTTTTTCTAGATAAACTTCTGTGAGAATGAGTCCTCTGCGTAACCCGTTACCAATATATTTTGTTCGATATCGCTCTTAAAGACATTAGACATAAAATATTGTGTGCGGGTCTCAGATAATAATATAAAACCTCGATATGACGTAATCTACACAAGGTTTCTGCTAAAATATGTATTTACTTCGGAATATGTGCTAAGATAACATATATCTGAAATGTACCATTGTAATAATCGAATAATTATCTTTGTTTCAGAAACTCACGAGATATGAAGAATTAGAACCATAAACCTTCAAAATGGAGTCGACAGAAGACGAATTTATGAGCATATGCCTCAACCTGACTAGCGAAGAGGCTTTACTCGGAGGATGTAACTACAGCAGCGAATACGAAAATGGAGAACTCTTGGAGAAGGTCGTTTCGAGGGTCGTCCCCATCTTCTTCGGATTCATCGGCATTGTTGGACTAGTCGGCAATGCTCTGGTCGTTCTTGTCGTCGCTGCCAACCCTGGCATGAGATCCACCACAAACCTTCTTATTATAAACCTGGCTGTCGCTGATCTACTCTTCGTCATATTCTGCGTACCCTTCACTGCTACTGATTACGTCATGCCTCGATGGCCCTTCGGGGACTTGTGGTGCAAAGTTGTCCAATACTTCATAGTGGTGACAGCTCATGCCTCAGTCTACACCCTAGTTCTCATGTCTTTAGACAGGTTCATGGCAGTTGTCCATCCCATAGCTTCCATGTCTATCAGAACAGAGAAGAACGCTTTACTAGCCATAGCTTGTATATGGGTGGTGATATTAACCACTGCCATCCCCGTGGGTATTTGCCATGGGGAGCGGGAGTACTCCTACTTCCATAGGAACCACTCTTCGTGCGTGTTCCTTGAGGAGCATGGTTATAGCAAGCTGGGTTTCCAGATGTCGTTCTTCCTGTCTTCTTATGTGATTCCTTTAGCTTTGATTAGTGTGTTGTATATGTGTATGCTGACGAGGTTGTGGAAGAGTGCTCCGGGGGGGAGGGTGTCGGCGGAGAGCCGGAGGGGGAGGAAGAAGGTCACCAGGATGGTTGTGGTGGTCGTCGTGGTGTTCGCTGTCTGCTGGTGCCCGATACAGGTGAGGAAAAAAACTATAAGATTTATTTTTGCTCTGAATTTGATTGTGTTGTCCAGATACAATATAATAAATAGAACCATCTTTATTATGACCGAATGTTACCCATAACAGTTTAGCCATGTTATCGTAAAATCGGAACTAAGAAAATAACTTTTATAAATATTCTATGTTGAGCGAGATTCAAAGGGGTATTTACGTTTAAGTTGTTACGATTGTATTTAAAACAATATGTGGCTACATTTGAAATAGAAAATTAATTAACGTACATTCTCCAGAACTAAAGTAATTAGCAACCAATACTTTCAATAAGTTTTTCCATCGTTAGCTACAAAAAAAAGTCTGCAATTAGCGCAGTAAATGAGCAATTAGTAGCCATCTCAGTTGTTTGTACATTTTTGTTTAATTAAGAAAAATCTCAAAATGGACAGCATCAGTCTCGTCCTATAATTTAACTTAATTGCCAATTAAACGGGTTCTTAGAAAATATGAGTTTGTCTTGTATATAGAAACGAGCCTTTTTGCGAATCTCCTTAGACAGATATAAATGGGTTTCTTTTTAAATCGCTCAATTCATTGAAAACCTATTAATACAACCCTTAAAATTCATTGATAAAAAAAAACCTTTAATATAATTTTAACTAGGTACCTACTTATTAAACAAAAAACAGACTAAACACGTCTTATTTCCAAAGACATGATAATTATTTACTCCGAAAGGTCGCAAAAAATCTTTAGTAGAAGATTCCAGACAAGGAGATCTTTTTTCGCGTAATAAAATCCGTCTAGACCGTACAGGAATCAAATTAGGAACAAGTAATGGAGGCACTTGTAGTTCGTCGAATGGCGTTTAGTGTCAGGAATCCTGAATCTACTGAGTCGATTATTATGTACTTCGCTGACTACTCTATACGACTATGTGTGTCTATGTTCTACTTTTTGGAGGAATGTACCTACTTAGGTAACCTAACAATATTATAAATGCAAAAATAACTTCTTATTTAATTAAAATCCGTGTAGTGTTTTATGCCTATACTTAGATGCAGATGACTTTGTTTTATAATGGACTAGCTGTTGCCCGCGACTTCGTCTGCGTGGGCAATTTGGAATTGTCAAAATACTACTTATGCCGTAGCGTAGGTGTATTCTTTTACATAACAATATAATTAGGATTACCACTTAGCAGCAGCACGGGTTGATCAATCAAGGTGGTGTCGACGATGTGTGACTATTTATTATCTAAACAAAAGAAGTAAAGTTTGTGACGTTGAGGAAATCTCTGGATCTAGTCAACCGATTTGGAAAATTATTACGTAATTCTCTCATAAAACAAAGGTCTGACAAAGTTGTCATTTGTACATTTTCTGCAGCAGCTGCGACAAATCAGGAGCCAGAAAGTCTGTCAAACAGTTTTACTTACCACGGATGACGCGGTGTCTAGTTCACTGGGTTGAAGAGATCAGATAGGCACTCCAAGTAAACATTGGTACTCAAAAAGATTCGGTTTGACTGGAAGCCAACACCCACACAATTGAGGAATAGCTGGGTGGATGATGATTGAGTCATCAGGCAAGCGCATAGTTTCAGTACTTGTATTTCGGGGATTTTCTGTGCACTCACTCACTATGTTATGTTGGAATTCCACCGAAATGTTTGCATTAGTTCACGATCAGGTAAAGTATACGTCCGAGAGAGTAAGTCCAATTCGTGTGTTGGCACTTGAAGCCTGCAGTTCTTCCAAGATTTTCAAAATGTACGCTCGCAATTTGTCATTTCTTGGTGGAGCCAGCAGATCAGAAGAAACATAAGTGCTGTGTATACCGTGCGTCACTACTGCACAACGGTAAAATTTCGTCTTTATAAATAGCACAAACGTTCGCTCTCTTGCGGAGGCCGTTTAAATACCATATTATGTGTCACACGTAGGTAAACAGGACAACAGTATATTATCATCGAACCGCTTTCAAAGATCTGATGAGCGAACAGACCAGAACTGACTTGATCGCCTCGAGAAAATCAGAGCTCTATGAAGCGATCATTCGCTTTGGTTCCTACTGTTATTGTGGTTTCTGAAAATGTATTCAATTAATCAACGATGAATATAATTCTTAGCCGGCCGACTCTTTTGACGTCTCGAAAATCATAACGTTGTTTTTTGTGCCATGCACAAACGGAAATTCTATACATTACACATTCGATATTCACACTTCTACAGAATTGATATTAAAAGGTTTGACAACGGGCTATAGTAGCGTAGTTAAACTAACTGAAACAATTTTAGTGATCCTTCAATAAAGTTAGAGAAGCGGGTGTGCATGATGAACATTAAGAGTTGGTAAATACGTGATGAAGATGACCTAATTCATTACTATTCTAATTTGTTCATGTAAGACAAAACTCAAGTTAAGGTGGAGAAAAGGATTACCAAGCTCCCAAAGGCCTGGGCATTTGCAACACGCTGCATGGCATCCTGGAAAGTTACGTAATTCTCAGCCATCAGTTCGAGCAGCGTGAGGGAGTGTCAGGCTTTGGCAATAGTGGGCCTCACAGGGGTTTGCTGAATCTCCTTGAGGGGCGCGTGAAATAACGGGTCTCCCAGAAGCCAGAAGGTCGATGACCCACTCAAAACTAATCGCTCACGCCTACGGTGGCCGGGAGTCGTCTCTCGACATCCGGCTTTCGTGGTGTCTTACCGCAGTGGCTGGGATGAGAGTTGGGAACTTTCAGTCGCTCCGCCGCCTCATTCTTTGTCATCCCATTTCTTCTCGCTCCAGATCATGGTTTAAACCGGGGCCAGGTACGATAGGTCGCACAGTCCGCACAGTGGTGACACCCGGGCGCCACCTCCATGAGATCAGAGTTGGGAATGTATGTTTGCAAAAACTAATAGAACATTTAGCGAAAACACGTTTGATAGTAATTCTGTCTTAGTAACTGAATAATATAAATGATATAAACGTAGCTATATAAAAGATGTTTTTTTAGACTCAGTCCGTGGGTCTGACTGTGACTGTTCGTAATTGTAAACGGTGTATTTGTGATATAATTCTTAGCTCGATGATTTGTGATCAGAAGTTGAAAGCAAGTATGTCTCTGGCCTGCGACGCGTAATTTGTACGTTTTCAGAACGAACGAACTCTTGTCTTCTGTTGACATCTTGTTGACGTATTGTGACAGGTAGTTATTCCCATTGATGTTAATTTTAGAAGTGACACAATGTTTTCGGTCGTATTTTGCCTACATTCTTCATTACTCAAAAAGTATATTAATAAGGACCTTCTATTTATATGTAAGTGAATTCAAAATAATGTAATATATTAAAACCAGGAACTTATTTTTAAGGATGTTTGAATATTAATTACAATGTTTTTTTTTATAATAATAAAATCTTAGACTCGCAATGCACTTTCAGTGTGATGCATGTTTGTTATTGGATGAAATGAATGGATGTTCATGTTTATGAGAGGTATAGCTTATATTATGTCAGAACAACATATGTACTATGTAGACTTTTTAAGAATGTTCATAATTTCTTCGGGACGTGGGTGCCGCTTCCCATGGGAACTACTGCCCGCACCGGGATAAAATATACCCTATGTTACTCGCAGATAATGTAGTTTTCTAATGGTGGAAGAATTATAAAAATGTCCCTGATGATGCGCTGATATTTCTTGTAGTGTTTTTATAGTAGCGAAATACACACGTTGTCATATATTTTTTTCTTGAAAGTAAGAACATACCATGACAAAGTGAAGTCTGTTTTCATTGATATTTTACCTACTACCAGTTTTATGGCACATCTGTTTCTGCATGATTTTCTTCATCTATAATTTTAGGATATCATTTCTTTAAATTCAGTTTTTTGCTCAAGTTACTTATGAAAGCGTTATTTTCTATGTAAAGATTGATAATAGGCCGATAAACTTACAAAGTTCAACATTCAAATATGTGTCATTATTGCACCCGCTGTTGCAGAAACGTTAACAGAAATTATCGTTCATTGCTCATCCCCCGTAGGCGATAGCGTGATAATATATATCCTATATGTTGAACCGGCCCCCAGGTAATATTCATGCAAAATTTGATTTAAATCTATGCAGTACTTTTCGAGTTCAGTGAGACCAAACATACAGACAAACAGACAAACAGACAAAAATTCTAAAAACTATATATTTGGGTTCAGAATCGATAATAGATCACCCCCCAAGTATTCTTTTAAAAAAATATTCAATGTACAGTTTTGACTTTCCTATCATTTTATTATATGTATAGATTACGTTTGCGACACATTCTGTCATCAATTGATTCGATAGTTGTCATTCAACTGTCATCGATTGATCCGATAGTTGTCAATTGTTTGATAATGCCCCGTGGTAAAACTGAACGGGAAATCCGTTAGTGTAAATACGTAACATTTAAACCATTGAAGGTTTAATTTGGAAAGTAATTTTCCTTGATCATAAATTTCACTTATCCATCGTATTAAATTATTGTCTGTTTCATTTAACTAAGGGGCTTTGATAAAATTATTTCAGATTTTACTTAATTATTATTTAATTATCAAAATACCGTTGAAAATTACATATTAATATGTTCAATGGGCACTTCAAATTGAGCAGGAATTTAATGATGATATGAGTAATAATTTGAAAATGTAGGATTCAATATGTCTAGACTCTTGAACATTGCTGTTAATAACAAATTTTCCATTAAGCAAATTATTTGGTAAATATTAATATTTCGTTCCCGGTAATTAGCTCTACTAATTGAAATAAACATATGATAATCCTAACTAATATTATGGAAATATTAGTTTGTTGGTTTTGTAAGCTTTCCAAATAAACGACCTTATCTATATTTGATATCGAGTGAAGTAGCTCTGAAAAATTTTCTACTTACCCTTTTTTGGGGTTTCATAGTTTTTGTAGATACCTGCTTTTTCACTATTATTGTAAGGGCCAGCTTCAGTGTCAGTGTTTTCGAGGAGCGACTGCCTATCTGAGATCCTCAACCCAGTTACCCGAGCAACCCAATACCCATCGATAAGATTGGTTGTCAGATTTTCTGGATTCTAGGTACCCGTAAAGACTGTCAAAGAGGTCTGGAATCCTTACTCCTTGGCAATGCCTACTGGATGTCAGACTTTCTGGTTTCTCACTACCTCTTACAAAGACATACTTTTATTTAGGTGCGCGAGATAATTTCATATTATGTCAATATAGCAGTCACTGGAAAGTTAGTTACAAATCTAGCTTAAGTTTACATGTAAAACAAAAGATTTGAGTAATCACCGTTTGCAAATAAATTTAAACATTATTTTAAAACAATTTAACCAACCAACAAACGAAAATTAAAGCCCAAAAAGAGTTACTAAATGCTACATAATACCCCGTGTGACATAGACTAGACATAATTAGACAATTATAAAACAGACTGGACACTTCAAGCTAAGTGATTGCGGCTCCCATTAGAACTAACTTAATTAAACGAACAATAGGGTCAAAGGCTTACAACAGATGTTTTAGTTTAACTCCAACTAATTTGTCACAATTAGTATTCCTTTGACATTTTAGGTCTTCATAGTGTTTAAGTTTGAAGGACAGATAAGTTGAAAGTGTGGAGAACTCAAATATTGTATTCTGTTTGTTACTTGTTTTGTAGTGTGTGGCTTTGGTGTTTAAAACTAGCGGTTGCCCGCGGTTTTACCCGCATCCCGAGGGAACAAATTTTTGAGACTGGATGAAAGTTGCTTGTATAGCGTTTTTCTGATGTATATGGGATTTCCCCTGATGACTGTTTTAAAGGTGATTAATGCTCAGTCCTTCTCCGTGTGAAAAAAGGCCTGTGCCCAGCAGTGGGACGATAAAAAAGGCTGTAACAGACTGGTTTAATGAGGTCAGATATGCAGTTGCTCCATGTGAAACACTGATACTCAGCTACATAAGGCTAACATTAGAAGACAACCCCAACATGGTTTAGTTTCAAAATGCATCAGTTTCCATTGCATTTTTCACCGTTTCAAAATGCATTTTTCGTTTAATAAAAAACCGTAATAATAGCTACTATAACGTGACCTAAAAGCAACATAAAATATCTCAAAACATCCCATCTCGCGAAAAGTAAAAACTCGTAAAAGCTTCAGTAAAACAAAAATCCCGTTGCCATCAATTTTCATTGTGACAATAAATCAGAGGTCGACAATTGCAAACCGCAGTCGGGCTCGCGTCTCCGATGCGGCGGATAAAAACCCGGACTGACCGACCATTTGTCTGGTTTTAACTTATTCTGTTACTTATATTGCAGTTTTGTATGGTAGAAATTAGATCTTATTTTTTTGTGAATAGACAGTTATAATTATAAATCAGTTCAAAGGGGTAACAGTTAAGAATATTTTCACACTTGCACATAGTTGTCGCGCGTAGGAAAACCGACACGTCATTCTGAGGGGAGTGGATAGAGTCCTGCAGTTCCAGGCGGCATCTTCGGTACCGATAGTTTTCAATTGTTAGCTGTCGATCGTATTCGCACGAAATACGATTTTACAACGATAAATTCGAAAGTGTGAAAAGCAGTATGGTATAGTTACATACATACATACCTGCAGATATATAGGTTGTCCAGTAAATAGTATGTTCTACTGGAGGGTGACAGCTTGGATCAATATTTATAAAGGAGAAGACTATTTATCAGCAAGTATTTTACAGTAATATTCAAACTAAAATAATTACAGAAAAACCTAAATCCAACAAACCATAATATTCAAAGAAACCAATCAGTATTCCAAATTAGGTCTTTTATTATCAAATCAAGGCGTACAATAAAATTTATAAGAAAACATAATTACAGCCAAATTGTACTGAAGATAAGACGAATAAAATAAATGTCATTATTTCATTGGGAATTATATTTTGAGTAAGGTCTTCATTGATAAGCTTTAATGCTATAGGATTAAATGAACCCAATAGAGATTAATTCGTCATGATGTATTACGGCTCCTAAATTTCTCTGTGGCTTAATTATAATGGTTTTCTTTACCTTTTTAGGCAATACTTTTGGTTTGACAAATATTTGATACATTGTCCGTGTTTCAAAGCCCTTCACGAACATGAAAAATAGCTTAAAACCATCTTCAGTACGACCGATACCCATAGAAAATAGTCATTGCACAATGAAAGCCTAACAGAAAAATTTAAAGAAAATCTGTTCAGTAGTTTATGAGTTTATCACAAAACGACCGACTGAAGAAATATAGGAATTTGTTTTGTAGTAAAGTGCCCCAACTTTAATAGTCAAAAATCACTTTGACCGTCTATGTAACCACATATTGAGTGTCTATGTACGTTTGTTTAGCACTATATAACATTTATGTATGTTTGTCTATGTACATATGTATCTGTAATTCGACCAGTGCAATATGTGGTTTTATTGGCGCCAAAGCATTTAATTTAAGCATTCTCAAAGCTTCAAATTGAAGCGTTCCGTTTTACACACCCACCAATATCGTGTCCAACAATGTTGAACATATGTGTACAAATGTTTTTGGTACAAATGTTTCTGGTACAAATGTTTCTGGTACAAATGTTTTTGGTGAGGATTAGACAATAGAGGGAGTGTATGCTAAATAAATATGTGATTATGCTAATGCGAATGTGTGTTCGCGTGAAATGGATGGCTGAGGTTTGGTACATTATCATAAAGGAATAGTGGAGGGATTTTTGTGGTATATTTGGGGCACAGGTTTAAATGCTGTGATTTTATGTAGCTAGAACTACATAAGGAATTTAAAATTATTGTGTCGGCCTTGTGCTTTGCATTCCACTACTGAATGAGCTTCTAAAGAGCACCAACCATCGATCCGCCGAATGGCAACTCTTCAAATCCCCATTATTTTAAAACAAAAGCCAACTTATTCATTAGCATTTCTTACATTATCAATCACCGACATCGGCTTCCTAGCGATATCTGCAAAGATGAAATGATTATGAACAAACTTCTTAAATTGAGGGTCTGGAAACGTCATCACAGCCAAAAAACGTCCACTGTTAGACAAAGGTCTCCCCAAAGCTAATGGGATTCGCTCATACTCCCCGCTCTGGTCACGCAAAATGGTGACCGCACTGTGGGATGCTTTTGATAATTTAACTTCGCGGGTGCTACTGAAGTAAAAATGGCATTTCTTCTAAACTAACATGTGGTTCCTTGTCTTCCAGATCATCCTGCTAGTGAAGGCGTTAGACAAGTACAATATCACGTACTTCACAGTGACGGCGCAGATCGTCTCGCATGTACTCGCTTACATGAACAGCTGTGTCAACCCAGTGCTGTACGCCTTCTTGTCGGAGAACTTCAGGGTCGCGTTTAGGAAGGTGAGAAAGTTAAGCTACTTCATATTATTTTTAATTATAGTCTGTTGAAGAAACCACGACCTAATATGAGAAAGAAGAATTGATCTCATTATGGCTGCCAGCATAAGTCAGACATCTTGTGGACACATAAAATCGGGCCGAATTTTTGTAGGACGTGAGCGTCTAAGTTTCTAAGTAAGCTTTCTAAGTTTCTCCACCAAACAGTTGGTCCGATTGTCGATAGAAAAAATAAATGGTGTCCAAGGACTAAAACTGGTCTCATTACTTATACTTAACTTAATTTTGGCTCTCTCCAAATTTTTTTGGGTTCCGGTTAGTAAGTTTGCCAGTAATTTACATCGATCAAGAATATAATCTAATCTCCACAGTAAAATAAGTAATAACACGTTGCGACATAAACTATTTTTAGAAAATCTAAAAATAAGTCTCAAAAATCTTATTGCAAAAAACAAGAGAAAAGCACATTAAATCCTACCACGATAATAAATTGTCTATAAATATATTTTTCTGTTTTGACGCGATCTCTTCGCGAGCCATTAAGCACAATCAGTTTTTGAATACTAATGGCGGCCGTGGACTGAATTCACTGAAATATTAAATTAATAATTATTTTTATATATTATTATTATTATTTTAATAATATATGTCGTTTAATCTACATATTCATTAACATGCGGAATGAGTTCTGGAGAAAACTTATTAATTTAATAAGGATTAAGATGCGACGCTTTAAGTATTAAAAGATTCATTTTTGGGAATATGCAGAGTTTGAGGTTTTCCGGGAGTTTCTCGTCGGTTCTTCTCTTCAAGACTGACGCTTTGAAACCGTGAAACTAGTTTGACGTTTCGAAAGAGCTTTTTATATGCCTATTTGCAATAAAAAAAATTACTTGACGTTTTCTACGTTCCTGGGACAACTAGCATATAATACTTAAATTAATTAAACTACAAAAAAATACAAAGATAGGTATGTAACGATTGATAACGATAATAGTGAGTCACTAACACACGATGCTACTATGCAGCATACATAGGTTTTATTATACTCTAAATATGACGAGTTTCAGCTTAAATTGTGAATAGACAACAATATAAATGCACCTGTAGTATCAGGTAACATCCAAAAGGCAATAACAGAATTACCAGCCAATCCTGTTTCAATTGTTCTAGAATATACTGGAATATTCTAGAAACCAGTTGTGAATCCTTTGTGGTATTGACTGGCCTGTACCAATGTTAATTGTTATGTTATCACTAACGTACTGTCTCTGATATTCGGAACCTAATATGAAAAGCAATTGTTCAATTTCAACGTTAGATATTCTGGGAAATATGGTTTAGGCGGTGTAGTTGCTAATTTGATGGGTACCACGAATTTCTGCATTGAAGACTGCTAAATGGATTTTATTTGTAAAGGCTCGCATGTGGAAAGTTTATTCAAATAGTTCAGCAGAAGTGATTGTGAGTTTTATAAAAAAAAGAAAAAAAATCATGACTTGTGACTAAATAATCTACACAAGTTAAATTATTTAATCACGTGTACTACTACTTTGCGGAAATCCATGACATAAAATTTTAGGAAAAATATTTAGCATTAATTCTGCCAGACAATAAATCGGGACCGAACTACTACTCGAAATGTCTTTCTCCGACGTCGACGACGTTTGGTGGTTTAACTTTTTTTTAAGCTACATAATTTAGTTGACCCTTGACATATACCTCATTCAAGACGCAGAACCAGTGTAGTAATTGGAACGTCGAGTACAGCATTGTTACACCCTCATGAGACACAGCCACTGCTTGTCATTGACTTCAATAACGTCATATGTATACCAGAGTCCATCTTGAAAGCCAAATAATTAACACTTGATAGCGTTTAGTTCCTAGAACTATTATATTGGTTCGAGGATCAAGGTGCTCTAAGATTAAGTCATCTATCGTCAAATATCTGTAATGTGGTCAAAAGATAGAAGATATCTATGTAAACTTTTCAATATTTCTGAGTGGTTCCTAGAGGTATCATAAAGGGCTGTGGGATTGTTCAAAGAGTTACTTTAGTCCATGGTACACAAAGGAACCCAGGAGGGGTTTAGTAAGTAAAGGTCTGACACCTGACACTTCCTTTTGCTGCATTCACACTACAGAGACATTACTTGAGGTTTTCATATCTACCAAAAGGGGTTTCCCAAGACAACTATATGTGTGAGGAAAACGGGACTTTACAGTCACAAATCTCCCAAGCAAACCTGGTATTCAGTGCTAATGCCATTTATTGATGAGACTTTGACCAGTCGCCATTTTGAATCGTAAAGTATTTTCTTCAAGGATTTAATAAAATCTTACTGCGGCGTACCGCGGAAGGCTTTGCCACGTCTTTCAAAGTATTAGTCGCTCAACCGCAAACTGTTGGGTCATTTATTGTTTTCCATTACGACTGAAAACCCTTCCTAATGACAGTTGTTTTAACAACTTAAAACCCCGAATTGTATAACAAGATTACTGAGTTACAGTCCGCTTATAAACTTTTAAGAACTTATAGCTTCTTTTTTGAGTCCGAGACCTTTTGGTAAACTCCTCTTAAATATTTGTTGGCTCGTAATATTAATAGATTTGATTTGAAAACTCGAAATGATCTCAAAGGAAGTATTCACTATACAACGCAATGGGGAGATTCCACCAAATTGTTCGCGCACAGCGGTTGCAACTTCGGGAACATTTCAGTTCGCTAGCGAATTTTTTGCTGTACTGTATAGATCAGAAGAAACATTTTTTGTGTGTTTCACAGTACCGAACACCGAGTTGTAAAAAAAATTGGGACATTTTTTTTCATTAAGTTTTCATCAGGTATACATGATGAAGAGAAAAATGACATATCACTTTGATAACATACTTTTTTACTTTAATCTTTAGATACCGTTCATTTCCTTAGCTTCGGTTATACGTGCCAGCGTTCCTTAAAGATAAAATCTTTCTTAGGTGTAAGGAAGAAAAATGGTCTTAGGAAGTGCTATAATAATGTTATATGAACAAGAATAAAGTTCATAGAGGTGAATATCAAGGTCACGGTTGACGTGAGCTGAAACTGTATCAATATTGATGGAAATATAAATGTGTGATGATTTGTGTGTTTTGTACCGATTTAGTGTGAGGTGACAGTTTTTTAGGTGGCTGATTGGTTCCTTGTGTTCCTATTTTCATCAATAGTTTAGTTCTATGTGCATGATGATAATGTTTTTAGGATGTTGTTGTTATTTTAGTAGTTTTTGAAATGATCTTTCAGAAACTACGGCATACAACACCGGTGAGACATGCTGTTTATAATGTTACCTAAATAACTAAACACCAGCAATACCGTTTGTCTGCAAATAGAGATTTCTTTCTTATGTTAGACTAAATATAGGCACATAGAATTTCTACACAAAACTAAACAAAAAGAAATTCCGATATTTTTTATATTATTTCATTTCCCAATAATGTAAACCTGTCGTCGTATTTAAATAAAGCCACCAATAAATTGATGTCGAATAACAAACGAACGAAAGAAACATAGAAGAATTAATTTTGCCTTTTAATTAAAAAATCTTTATTGCCAAATCTACCTGCGGCTGAGGATTATTCCTTCAAATATCTTGGAAGAGATTTTTTAACTGTGTACTTAAAATTCTGTTGGCTGGATGGAAATTTTGCTCGGATCAACATTTTGTACCTACTGGCAGTTTTAAAGCTGACCTTCTTAGTTTTGCGTAATGTCTAAAAATAGATCTAGGTAGGCTAAGCTTATGTTTTCAGCTGGTCTGTTAATTCGTGATATCTCTAGAACTACAGCAGCTGGTTAAGAAACCATTAAGTATATTATCATTATTCTGTACAGTTGACACGCAGTAATTGTACAGGTAGGACGAATTACGGATGCTATACCTAATGACACAGACCATGTCAGACATTCAATAAGAGCCGACAAATACTTTTTTGAACTATAAAGTATACATTTTCTATGTTTTTATAATTCTACCTTAATATATCTACCACCTATTATTATTTTTTAATAATTATATCGGGGTGATTTGACATGATGATTTGCAAGCAGGCGCGTTGATACATACAAATTGAGCGTATCATGTTATATCTGTATAACATGATACGCTCAATTTGTATCGTGTTATTCGACGAACACAGACGTGCTCATCGAGCAACTTAAAAATAGCGTAATTATCAATTTTTTTATTGTGACCTAGTTTTAGAGACATAGCGTTTTTGTTGTGAAATTATACAGTATTTATTACAAATATGGACAAAAAGTGATCTACAATTATGGATAGAAGCCCCTCCCACCGTGGCGGACTGCCACATTGCTCATCGCCACCAGCAGCAACACCCAGAAGTCACGCACAGGATGAAAAAATTGAGGTTTTTTCTACTCCTGAAATTCAATCCTGGATGTCTAGTATTGAGCAGTGCCTGAATGAGGTTTCGATCACGGTTTCGGAAGGCAAGATGAATTCCGAACAAAAACTAAGAGTCACTAGCCTTTGTCGCAAAGTCGGATACGGAGTCTCTCAAATGGCTGTGCAATATCAGTCATTGAAACATAAAGCCCTTCAGAACTACGCCACCCTGCAAACGTTAAAGGAAAATCAAGACCTCGCTAGTAGTTTGACTGAGATCAAGCAGGAACTACAAGATACTCTCATCAAACATAAACCGGAAAGCACATCCTTCGCAGACATGGTGAAGGGTACAAAAAGCCTTATTAGGCCTCATGCAACCAGCTCTGTCGCTATATATCCTAGTGACCATACTAAGACCAGTGAAGAGACCAAAAATTTAGTCCAAAAAATTGTATGCCCTGAGGAAATGAAGCTAAAGGTACGTGGACTTCGGAAAACAAGAAACGGAGGTGTTATCATAAGCACAGAGACTAAGGATGACATGCTAAAAGTGAAAGAGACTGTCGAGCGTTCCACATCTGCACTTACTGTTGATGAACCTCAGAAGCGGAAGCCTCGCATTATAATTATTGGGGTACCCACTGATATGGCAGAGAAAGAAGTTTTCAAAAGTATTTATGACCAAAATATCGTAGACAAACTTCCAACATTGACCAAGGATACCTTTTTGACCTCAATTAAACTAAGCCATAAGTCAGGAAAAAGGAATGCTGACAGCTGCAACTATATTGTTGAAGTACCAGCCAGCATCCGGAAAGTCCTAGTAAATCAGAACAGGCTTTACATAAACTGGACGTCGTGCCCGGTACATGATTTCACCCTTGTGACTCGGTGCTTCAAGTGTCAGCAGTATGGTCATGCATCCAAGACTTGCAAATCTGCTACCTCTACTTGTGGCCACTGTGGAGGAGAAGGACACGCGACTCAAGAGTGCTCTTCAAAGGAAGAACCGCCGAAATGTGCAACCTGTAAGCGCTATAAAAAACCCTACAATCACAAGACGGGAGATTCCGAATGCCCTGCTAGAAAAGCCGCTGAGTATAGGTACATCAACTCCGTAGACTATAAAGGCGTCTGATAGCGTCAAACTCTAGATAATATTTAGCTGTAATCATTTTTACACATTATATAATTTCATATTTTACTTAGGGATAGTGGATTACTGATTATTTTTAGGCCCGCATATTTACACTCAAATATTGTAGGTACGCAATATGTATATTTCAATTAGTATGTAAGCATTATAACAAACATGTGTAATAACACTGTATTTGTCACATTGACCTAGTTTTTAGTTACTAGCAGCAATTTATTGTTAATTAGCTATAAATATTATAATAAGCACTTTTACGCCCGAGACACAGGTTTTTACCTAGTTCGGGCAAATTATACATCAGCACTTTTTAGAATTAGCAAAATATTGTAAAATGATGTTCAAAGAGAAGTAATAAACAATTTATTTATTTATTTATTTATTATTTATTTATCTATGTTCAAATCTTTGGCAGAAACGTGTCAGTCATATCCCAATACGCTATCTGTGCGCCATTAGGAATCCGTTTCTTTTATTACTACATTCACGGATCATTTCCTGCGAGAAGAAATATCCGATAACACAAATAGCCTTTTCATCTTTTATCTGATACTGTCATGGAGTAAATGCGTACAGAAGGATCAAAAATATTATTGACTTGGAATCGTAATAATTACTACTTTTTACAACAGTTTTATTCCTATAGAAGGTTGATTGTTAATAAATAGTGAATATTAATAGATTTGACAGACCCAAAAACATAGCAGCAGAAAGTTTACATAAGAAATCTGAACTGTGCACTGCTTATGAAAAAAAAACCAAGAGAAATGAATACTCAGATCCACACTCATTCAAACGTCCGGTAAAACTCCTATGCCACAGCAAAACAATTTTTTACTATGTTTGTCTCTAATATAACCTTACAAAAGTTTTACCGTCTCTTATAATTACTTATCCTGTCAAAAGATGAAAAATATAAGTATTCTTCCGTGAATAATCACGGCCACCCCAAATATCCATAGATATAATGCTATACCAGAAAGACCAAGAAATATAATAAAATCATTATTCCCCTGCATCAAACGTTCCTTATCCAGTCTAATATCTCCCACATTTCTGAAGCAGGCCTTCTTTCCTTCCAATTCGGTGACTAACCGTAATTTGATTGGTCGTTAGCCATAAAAGCCGGGTATCGCAATATTCGCGCCACATCGCCTCTTCGTCTTAGAGCATGTATTTAACTGGAGACGCCATCTCCCTACCTTCCATTCTGCGAAAGGTACGAGTTCGCCAGGCATACTCAAGTACACATGTGTGCGTCGGTTTAATATAGGTTCTTGTGTTAGTTAGACAATTGACTAGTTTATAACTAAAGCCCAAAAATAAAATCCCTATACATATTTACCAATGGTAAAGGATCTGAAAATAGTGTCACCATAATACAAGGTGTGTCGTACCTAATCACATTTAATTAAATAGGTACGTTAAATACTGGGTAATATGTATATGTCGATTAGCACAACAATTATTCCTGTGGCTAAACCATTAAATGGATTAGGTTATTTTTTTTTACAATTCGCCACAGAATATTAGTAAGTAATATATGATAGGATTTAATGTGATTATGAAGTTTTTCTTTAAACAAAAATATATAGTAACGTAGAAGTATACACAAGCTTGTATGTGAAAAATCTGTGACGTCATTGCTGCTATTTTCATATAACTAAATTGAATAGAAATCAACCATACCCACGTTAGGGTGCGATTGAAAATCCATGAGTATTTGTTGCGTTGTGACACCCCGTGTCCACATGTATTGGCCGACTTTTTCGCATAGAAATCTAAGCTCGAGGCTGTTCCAGTTAGTTAAAAGCTCCAAGCGTGTCGTCAATTGCATCGGCTTGCCGCTGGGAAATGCCTTTATTTCCTTATTATTTTAACGTGAGTACGTTTTTGGAAATGATTGCTCTTTAACGTTAAGAGCTATGGTTTTGTAATTTATGTCTATGGGAGTCTTTTCATGGCTTTTGGAATGGTGTGATTTCGTGGTCAAATTGGATGGAAATTTTGAGTACGCATTTTTGGGTGGCTGGGTTTTTCCATGTTTTGTTGTGACACATAAGTACATTGTGTATAAATGTTTTTTTGTTCGTTTTCGCAACTTAGAGTTACTTTTGTACCGAACAATCTTTAAAAAACACAATTGAAAAATAATTTCCCTCCTCCTTGTAATTTATTTAGGAAAGTAAGCCTATTACAAAACAAAAAAGTTCATTTAGAATTCTTAAGCACTCTTAAGTAAAGGTAAACTGCTACTAAGAAGTAAATCGTTAAATAATGGGCCTAAATAGAAAGGTAGTATTTATTCATGTTCATTTGAACAGATTAAGTGAGTTTTATTTATCGATAAAACACAGCGTACCGTACTTTGCGATTAGCATAGATTAGAAGTGTCAAAGTACATGTTACAAAACCATGAAGTTTGTACTTAAAAAAACATACTTAGCTCTTTAAAAATATGTCTTTAAAAATTATTCAACACACAGCCATTAAAACTAACAAAAAATGCAAACTCCCCACTTCGCTATTAAGAAAAAATTTTTGGCACAACACCGAGCATGAATTAATTCCCCAGCTTCTGAACGTCAGAACTTGTTCCAACGTGGTGAGCTCTGTGAGCTGGTTCTGACCCGATTTGTCAAGTTTATTGCAGCTCAAGTTACGAGCTTCAAGCTGTTGGCCGGAATTATATTGTGAACAGCTTTAACGACTTAGCTGAGCTGTTAGAGAAATTTTATTCGCGTGTTAAATAGCGTTTGGGGAAAGTTATAGCTGAGCTAGCTATGATATAAGCATAAAATACCTATAAGCATAGCTGGGATATAATGGCGAAAAAATTTATATAGCGTGGTTAGAAAAATTGCTTGTTGAATTTAACTTGATGATTTTTTCGTGAATAATCCATTTAATATTGTTTTAATTATTTAATGCTTAAAACAAGTTCTGGTTTTACCTGCGTCCTAAGAGTCCACACTGTCCACGATTGAATAAGAAGTAGCTTATGTGCTATTCTGATGTATAGGTAGGTTACCCTAGGAAATAAACAACTGCTACTAGGAAATATGCATTTTATTATAATTTATTATGTTTAAACAAACTTAGGTTAATCCTACCTAGATTCCATTAAATTGCTATCACCGGCACATATAAAATATTAGTCGTAAATTTGAACGCCATAAGTTTAAGCGTGGTCTTATTACGTATTCCAATGGCCATCAATATCAATTACTATTGCTTTCATTTTTCAGATAATCCAACTCCGCGCGGGGGGAATATTAGAGCTGTCAAATAATATACTTAAATTCCCGATAAGGTATACAGATGTCACTTTAAATATATTATGCTTATTACTGCCGGTCTTTGGTAGTCTCATCTTAACCAAGTTTTTCAGCAATTTCACACTAGCGTATTTTGTCGAGCAGAAATTCTACAAAAAAAACGTGTCGTGTGAATTCAGGTGTCGTTTGTAGGTACTCAATAATGTTGCTCAAACGAACTGGGCGTTGCCGTGCGGGAAATCCGCTGGTGTGAAAATGCTCTTATTGCAAACTTATTTAAGTTTGCTAGTGAGGTAGTGCTTTATAAAAGGCATAGTTAACCTTTCTTTTAATGGAGCTATCGTATGCTGTCCATAACACGTTATGCTACAAATAAAGGCATATGGTTAGTATGCTAACATCTCATGTCTTAAGGCTTATGTATTCTTATTAAATATCACTGCAGTATTTAATTTACAGTATTTTCTTTTCATTTCCATAATCCCAAATATACGACATAAAATAAGGAAGGTTCCGTATAACAACAAAAAAATCTTAATTTATTTTATCAAAGACGTTTTTGTATCGAAAAGAAAACGTAGATTTGATTTGTTTTCCTTGACCTTTTCTTTAACACATATTATATCCCTTCCGAAAATGTTATTGTTGCCACAAAAACAACAGATTCGAGTTTATTAGAATTTGTGCGTTATTATTTCATACCACAAGGTTTATTTTCCTCTAAGAAAGATGTCACGTATTTATTTGTAAACGGTTTTAGAAAATTATTTTGCATAATGTAAACAAAATTAATTGTGTTCTATTCATAGAAACTTGTGTAATTTATTTTTTTCTTTCTTTGTTTCCGTTATAACGGCTACAATATAAGCCATTCTTCTGAATAGGCCAAAACAGGACCAATTTTTTCACGAAAAATGCGAAACCAATCATGAAAAGACTTCCAAAACCGGTAGTAAATAACGCTAAAACTTAACCCATTTTGTAAAATAGTTTAACAGCTCTAATCTTCACTTCTCTTTTATCGAGCTTACTAGTAAGAGATAGCTATATTTTTAACCAACTTCCCAAAAAGGAAAAGTATTAGTATTTTTTCCTTTTTTAATTTAGTTTTGTTGCGCAACAATATGGCCGCCAATCGTAGTATTTGGTACTAAGGAACTAATCACAGATTTTCTGCAGCACCCGTTTTCCTTATAAAGGGCAATTACTTTTGTTTATTGACCCCGAATGGTGTAAGAAAATACTGTAAGGAAACTCTTGTTACAACTGTTAATCCGGTCCCACCTTTAATATTGAGACACGAGACGTTTCTTTTTGTCTCGAATCTTAAGGAAAATGGTTCACGCACCTTTTACTAATTAGAAGTTAATCTATAGATATGTCTGTCTATAGACATACCTAATCCATACCATTTATGTTATACTAGCTTTTGCCCGCGACTTCGTTCGCGTGGAATAGTGACTTCCGGCGGATTTTTGGTTTGACCAATAGATGGCGCTGTATGTCAGGAATCAATTTTATTTTTTGTAATAAAAACTATCCTATATCCTTTCTCAAGTTCCGAACTATGTCTGTACCAAATTCAACAAAAATCGGTTCAATAGTTTAGGCGTGAAGAAAAGATAGGCAGACAGACAGACAGAGTTACTTTCGCGTTTATAATATTAGTTTGGATGTATTTATTATATACCAATACCTATCCAAAAATTTTAAAATTATATGCATCAGTATTTTTTGAGGGTTTTTCTTCACAAACTATGCTGTAGGAGTATAAAAATTGGCTTAAAACTTTAAATCCCAACATAAAAACTAGCCAAAACAACAGAAAATATGCGTTTCAAACAATAATATAATTAAAATGATCTAACACAGCCTTTGTCAGTTGTACAATAACATTGATTTCGTTCAGCAAACAACAAAGCCTTTGTACAATATAACGTTATGAAATGGGAAATTGGGTTTACAATATATCTACCTGTATAAACCCGTATAAGAGATTTTGATATACATTGTGTATTAAAATGTATTTATATCTGTTGTCTGGTTATCATGTAGACATTAGATTTAGAGTATCTGTACACAGCAAACTTTTAGTCGGCCGATAGGTGGTAAATGCCCATTTTCACCAACAAATACCTAAGGGATCCCCTACGAGAATTTGGGGAACACTTAATGCGAATTTCGTTTAGGTACACCAAAGTTTAAGTGTCTCTTATAACCTTTATTATTGGGGGACCCCTTTTTCTAAGTGATACTTAGTTAGGGAAACGTTAAGAGATTTTTGGTGAAAACGGGCATTAGGCTCATAAATCAGTATGAAGATGAATAGAGGTACGCACATAACAACGATCTGGTATTTGGCCGGTATCAAACCGACTAAGAAACACGATGCTCTTTAAAAAAATAACCTACCATCGAGCAACAGTCGGGCGACTGTTTAGTCTGCAGTGTGTACTCTGAATGAAAATTCATGTTGGAATGTAATTACTTTTAAACATAAAGACATTCACGTTATGAATGAACGAGTATACTTACAGCTATACAAATACAAAATATTATTTTGCCGTATGTAAACAACTGAATACAATTAACACATGTTTGTTTCAATAAAGCTCCAATTCATAGAAAAATCTTTCCCCAAATATATTAGTTGTTGAGGTTAAGCAAAGGTTGTTCAAACATGACGGATGGGTGACCGATCATGTCCTATAGTATGATCGATCTTTGTTTGACTAGCAGAAGGGTTACATTGAGGTTATTGAAACTTTTTGTAAATATGAAAAGGTTAATAACCGGACCCAGTGTTCAGTTCAGTTGCCTATTGTTCAAAGATAGTACATTTTTCTAAGTATCTTGTATTAGTATGAGCTGCACTGGCGTAACCTATTCCTTGCCAGGGTCTTTAGAAAAGTTTTAATGAATTTAACATATTAACTTGAAAAGCATAAAAAATAACGAGCCTGAAAATCTATTAAATACTGAAAACAGCGAAGTACGGTAAATCTTAAGTTCATTGGTAAAACTCAAGAATCACCAAATATTCGGACATAGACACCACTTCAAAAATCGATCTCAGTGGTGTGCACTTGGAGAGGCCTATGTCCAGCAGTGAACTGCGATAGGCTGATGATGATGAGACACCACTTCGAATATAGCTAGCTTGACTATTTCTGACCCCAATAAAATTATTTTCATTACACTGACCGACAACCGCCATATTTTAAACCACGCAATAATACTCACAAAGAAATAAATAACATCTCCGGTTTGAAATTCTAACAGTTTATTTAATGTAACACAAACAATTCGCAGGAATATTTAACGGATGCTGATCACTCATCTCTGGAAGATTAAAGTGAATAACGAGCTTAATTCGAAACTGGCTTACTGGCAGATTGCCAAACACCTCTAGTTCATAACGCGAAGTTTGAATGCCAGTAAATTGGTCCCGTTTACGTTGAGTGCCAATTGAGCCCGTTATACACTGTTTTATTAAGAACTTTCCTCAAGTTTTGATTGATTGACCACCTAATTATTAAGTAGGTAAGAAATATCAATGAATGGACTTTGAAAAGCGCAATGCTAATGCCCCTTTTCTTAACGACGTCAAAAATCATCAAATGACCCCTCTCGCTGTGGGTTTGCAGCGGTGAAGGAGTGTCAGACTCTTACTGACTAAAAACTGTCGTGTTCCGTCGTAGGCCTTTTATGAACTACGGCCGCGGTAACTCTTTCGAACAATCCCGCAGCAATGCTAATGCCCTTGGGTCGATCTATCAAGGTCTCAATAGCATATAAATGACTGGAGACGACATTGTTACGCCAACCCATATGAAAAAGATACATGTGTGTCAAGTTTAGGTATGCTTTTGTTTGATAAATCAAGTCGTGAGCGTGCATAACAATATGATTGAAAATGCATGACTGAAATATCACTCTTGTTGCGTTGCCACGTCGCCTTTGCTTAAATTAGCAGAATTCATTCTATCGAGATTTTGTGTTCATGGCAGGTCCGGTACTTTTAATGGTCCACGGTCAAGGTTAGTAAATGGATGAGAAACGCCCATTTCATGCCGAAATTCTACGGGGGTTCGGAGAGCATATTAACTTGTCTTCGCTCCTAGCTGTCATTGTCAGGTCTTTGAAAGTCGTTAAGGATATCCTGCAGTTCTATACCAGGTTCCTATAAAGTTAGAACAGTTATAAGATCAGGCATTGATGTAATAATGTGCTCTTTGTTGAACTTAATATATCTCAGCAGTTTGCTGGAGGGAATTGTCGATGCGGTGGTATCGCCTGTACCTATACAATATTTTGGATTTTACGACACAATGTCTAAAGTTTCTGATTGAAAAATAATACATAGTATGTATGTGAAATGTTTACCTACTTGGAAAGTTTCTTACAAGTAAATGAGCCTAGTAACCAAATGTCTCCTGCCTGGAGGCAAAAATAATACAAATCCTAATTTCAAGCACGAATCCACATTGACTATACAATATAAATTTTCTTAATATTTATAGAAGAACGCTGTATTCTTATAATATTAAAAGGCCTTGTTTGAACGCACTGCCAAATATTTTAACAGTTAAGAAAACTCTGAGAAATTCAACTCAAAAGAAATATTGACTTTCTGAATGGAATGGAATGAGTTGAGTGTTCAGATATACTTCATATGGCTTATATATACACGTATATATAATATATTAACGTCGTTTATATACTGGGTGCTTCAGTAATACATACATCAAAGAAAAAGATATGATAAAAAGCTTTGAGCTCTTTGTGGAAATGGGAACAACTTCCATTAGATATATACATACCTATATGTATATGAATATATGTTATTTTGTGTAGCTATGTAAAGTAAGAGTGGGCTTGAGACGGTTCTTGCTTCATTTGTTTTTATTTTGATGCAACGTTTGCAAGTTTGTGAAACGAGTATTTACTTAAAGTTGGTCTGGTATAGACAGTTTAGAAGTTTGGTTGCTAGTTTGTATCTGTATATTCTTTGTTTATTGTGAAAGATAGTATTAGAAACATGTGTTTTGTATCTACTAATTTGCACTAAAGAATTTGCAGCCTTCTGAGACAGTAATTCCCTTACTCCTTATTTTCCTGCTATATGTATAATATCCTACATTGCGTTGGGTCGGCTTTCCTTGTTTTTCTACCCCACTTTGTAGTTTTTCCTCTTCAAACATTTATTTATTTATTTATTATACTTTTTGCACACATTTTACAAAAAAAACAATGTACAAAGGCGGACTTAACGCCTTAGGCGTTCTCTACCAGTCAACCTTTAGGTGGAGGAGAAATTTCATGGCAGGAAACATTTCCAGTTAATAAGCTTTAATAACCTTTGACCAGCACAGTTCATCTTTCACTAGAAGTTCAACATATCTTCCGTCGAAAATATTTATTGTTACGATCAAAAATGATTGATCTTTGATTATTTCCAGATGTTCAACAAATGTTTTTCGAGCATTTTTACGAACTTGACTGAGATTTTATTATAATCTTCAAAACCTAGAAGTTACTTCCCTATCTGGCATTTTTCAAAAGGCACGTGAAATTGATGGGTCCCACATCCGTTATTTGAACATCTTCGATTTAGAAGCTAGAAAATCTAACAACCATTCTTAGCTGGGGTTACCCGGGTAACTGGCTTGAGTAAGTCAGATAGACAGTCACTCTATGTAAAACACTGGCACTCAACTGCATTCTGTTGCACTGGAAGCCGATTCCGACATAGTTTGAAATGAAATGAAATGAAATGAAATGAAATGAAATGAAATGAAATGAAATGAAATGAAATGAAATGAAATGAAATTGTTTATTTTGCAAGTTGGACATTACATCACTTTTACACGTCATTTTAAGAACGCTGAGGCCGGCATTTCCTAACTGACTGATCCCTGAGAAGAAACGCCGAAACAAACTCAAGGGTCATAGTCTCTTTTAAAGTCCAAACATGTTATAAATGAAATAATTATGTGTGAGTGTCACCATGTACGCGGTCTGGAATGGCCTTTTGAGGAAAGAGCCACATCAGGCTGGAGCTGACCAGTCCCAACAGACGGCACGCATGCATCAGTCGTCGTGTAGCTCAACCATATCTTAGGGAGCTCAACGACCTGTCACACGACGATACCAGATCTGCAGAACATTTGCGTAGGCCATTCAAAAATACTCAAACCCGCCAGACAGTATTTATGTTATAAGAATATATAATGTTGCTCGCATACACGATACTCACATTCACAAAAATAATAATAAATTAAAAAAAAAAAATACAATTATAACATATAAATGTCAATAAAAAGAATGTCATTAATAAAATGTTATCTGATGATAATAATATTTAAATGTCAAAAGTAACAATACACAGGCATTTAAAAAGATATCACTCACTAAGCGAGCAGCTCATTCCCAAGCTTCTTTATCATTTAAATAATCAGATATTTTGTAATATCCTTTTTTCAAGAGTTTGGATTTTATATGATTTTTAAATTTCTTGATAGGCAAATCACGAACCGCTTTGGGAAGTTTATTGTAAAAGCGTATACATTGACCCATGAACGAGTTGCTTACTCTGTGGAGGCGAGTAGCATGTACAGCAAGATTATGTTTATTCCTAGTATTTATGCTATGAACATCAGACATTTGAACAAAGTTAGAAATGTTTTTACGAACGTACATTAAATTTTCAAAAATATATT
This sequence comes from Helicoverpa zea x Helicoverpa armigera, assembly GCA_033682625.1. Taxonomy (NCBI): domain Eukaryota; kingdom Metazoa; phylum Arthropoda; class Insecta; order Lepidoptera; family Noctuidae; genus Helicoverpa; species Helicoverpa zea x Helicoverpa armigera. Next base: position 11,569,277 of record JAWIIS010000004.1, on the reverse strand, counting down.
GAGAGGCAACAGTCAGAATGTTTATTTCTTTGAATTTCTCTCTGAGAGAAACTTTTGGACCCAGATTATAAATGGCTCGAACGGCTCTTTTCTGTAAAATAAATATAGTTTCAACATCCGCACAGTTTCCCCAAAGGAGAATCCCATACGTCATTGAACTATGAAAATAACTAAAATAAACTATTCTGGCTGTGTCCACATCGGTGATAAGTCGGATCTTTTTAATAGCATAGGCGGCTGAACTAAGCCTTCCTGACAATTTAACTATATGTGGGCCCCATTGAAGTTTGGAATCAACGGTCAAACCAAGAAATACCGTTGACTCAACAGGCTTCAACTCTACTCCATTTAGTTGTACATTGGTGTGTAACTGCCTTACGTTTGGCGTTGAGAATTTAATTAACTTCGTTTTAGATTCATTTAAAAGAAGATTATTGACATTAAACCAATGAACAACCTTAGAGAGTGCATTGTTAACTTCGTCAAAATTGTCGAGTTGGCGCTTGATTTTAAAAACGAGTGAAGTATCATCGGCAAACAACACAATCTTGTGATTATCCCTTACGTGATAAGGGAGGTCATTAATATAAATAAGGAACAAAAAAGGGCCTAGAATTGAACCCTGTGGAACCCCCATGGTGACCGTAGATCCAGAAGACCTCTTACCATTGACATCCACCCTCTGAATTCTATTGTGCAAATAAGAAGTCAGAAGGTCAAGAGCCTTGTTTTTGATACCATAGTGGTGAAGTTTCCTGATGAGTATATCATGGTGCACGCAATCAAAAGCCTTGGACAAGTCGCAGAAAATACCGAGCGCATCCTGCGAATCCTCCCAGGCCTCGAATATATTTTTAAGCAATTCCACGCCCGCATCCGTAGTAGAACGACCCTTGGTAAATCCGAATTGTTTGGTGTGCAACAAGTTGTTTCTATTAAAATGGCTCAACAATTGACGTAATATTAACTTCTCAAAAATTTTACTCAAAGTGGGTAAAATTGAAATTGGCCGAAAATTTGATGGATCGGTTGTACTACCAGATTTAAACAATGGAATTACTTTACTAAGTTTCATCAAGTCAGGAAAAACACCTGATGCAACACAAGAGTTGAACACAGTTGCTAAATAAGGTGAAATTATTTCAATTATCGATGAGATTATCTGAACTGACAATCCCCAAAGGTCAGCAGTCTTTTTTACATCGAGATCTTTATACGCTTGAATAATATCCTTAGAGCTGACAACCGTGAATTCAAAACCTTTGTCACATTCCGCAACACAATTTTTTAATATTGTAAGAGCCGAACTGGAAGATGCCATCAGAGTTCTGGTTGTTAAAATAGGGATATTGGTGAAATAATTTTCAAACTCAGATGCTACCTCCGAGTCGGACTTAATGTCTACATTGTTTATTTTTAAGTGAAAGTCTCGATTCCGTACAGTGGATCGGCCTATTTCTGAATTAATTATATTCCAGGTGGTTTTTATTTTATTTCCAGAAGCTTTTATTTTCTGTTTTATGTGTACTGATTTTGCGGAGGTACAGGCTCGTTTAAATATTTTTGAATAGTATTTAACGTACTGTTTAAATGTTTCATCTTGATTGAATGATCTTTCATAGTATAATTCAAACAACTTCTGTCTACTTTTGTAAATACCCGGCGTTGCCCAATCACTAAATGTTGCCTGATCACAAACAGATATGGACTTAGTAGTAAAAACTTTTTTAAATTCACAATTAATTAAGTTGAATAAAAGGCTGTAAGCTTGATCAGGATTATCATGATAGGGCAATTCAGGCAGTTTTTCAAACAAGTTATTTTTAAATTGTTCCAAGCGATGTTTGTTCACAGGAATAAAACTTACATTTTTTCTCAGAGCTCTGTTAGTTTTCATAGGAAAAATAACTAATTGACCAGAGTGATCAGAATCCAACACATTTAAAATTTGTTTATTTAAAGGTTTTAAGTTTGTAAAGATGTTGTCTATACATGTAGCACTAGTGCTAGTTATTCTAGTTGGCTCGAGAAATGTACTGTACAAGTTGTATGATTTAAATAGAGTTATAAAATTATTAACAATAGCAGTATTTTCCAGTATATTAATATTAAAGTCTCCACAGACGACAACTGTTTTATTATTATTAGAAATTTTGAATAATACATCTTCCAGATGCTTCTCAAAAATTGTATATGTTGCACATGGGGGCCTGTATACACTCATTACAATGAACTGCTCAAGCTCAACGCATGATATCTCAATTACTCGCTCAACAGAAAGGTTCACAATATCCTTCCGTTCTTTGAATTTAATGGTATTGCGAAGAATTATTAGAGAACCACCACGTATTATATTTACTCTGCTGTACGAGCTGCCTACACAATGGTTCTTGAAGCTAAACATGAACTGATGCTCTTTAAGCCAATGCTCAGTTAAACATAAAATATCTATATTATTACAGTTCATGAACAACTCCAATTCCAATTCTTTACCAATCAAACCTTGAATATTTTGATGGAATATATTCAGATTGTGTTTGTTTCTAGAATTTATACTCAAAGGGTTTGATGGATCAGAAGTGACAACATTTTTTGCGGTATTTAATTGTACATTTGAAGATATAATTGTATTTATGTCACAATTCAAAATAATCGAATGACTATTGCTAGAGATTGGCTCTATTGTCTGGTGGTGGAATTTAAATCACTTGGAACTAATTCCAAGTTCTGTGAAAAAATAAAACTAGACTGCTGAAAAGGAGCAGTATCGTTAGCCAAGCATTTGGCTTTGTTATAAATACAATAAAATAGCGATTTTGCTATTTGTTCTTTATAAAAATTACAAAGATAATAATTATCTTTTGTCATAAAATAATTATTACTAATGAGTACATTAGAGTCAATAAAATTGAATTTTTCATTATAAAATGTCATGGTTTGTAATTTGAGATTGCATTTATGTCTGTAGTTGATTTCTGTCTGTGACAAGCCCTTGCCATAGGGAAAAGCATACAAAATTATTTTATTTACGTTTAATTGAGATAAACACTCAAAGTATTTAATTACTGTTTCAACAGTGGCATTTCCTCTTCTCCCAATTAGAACAACCAGAGTAGTAGTTGGACAGTAACTACTGCTTAATATTTTATCTAATATTTGTGTGTAAGAAGCCTCAGGCATACAATAGTTTATTACCTGGTCACCTAAATATTGATGTAATTTGTGACACATGTTTTGTCCAATTTCATCGCTATACATTACTATTTTGTTGCATTTATTATTTTCATTTTGTATCAATTTAATTGTTTTTTGTGTGTCGAAGGAAGTACTTTGTTTACAACTATTTAATTTAATCAAATGAGAGGATTGATGAGAATCATCTAACCCTGAACAGCCTGGCAGATCTTGTTCACAACCTGGTGTTCGATTGTTTGTCAATGAATTAAATATTTTTTCATTCTCACTACACAGATCCACCAAGCCGTTCATTGCCAGTATGTACTCACCCATTTCTCTTTGTGAGGTTTGATATTTGCATGTAACTGCCATCAATGATTCTTGTAAATGGAGAATCCTTGACTGCAGATGCTCCATATCAACCTCATATTCTGTTTTACTATTATGGAATTTTAATTGTAATTTTTTACAACTGTTAAATGATTTGTAGTTTTTGCTGAAATTATTTTTGTTACTTTTAATTAATTTTTGGGTCTTTTTGATAAATTTATTTATTTTGACATATTTTTTTAATTTGTTGTAGCTGCCAAAGATTTGCTTGACCTGAGATATTGATGCAAAACTATTATCAGTAGTCAGGTCAATAGTCACAATTTGAGAACTTTTCAAGAGTGAGTCAGCAGACCGCACCGGAGTGGTACCAACCAGTTCCTCAAACAGTGCATTGGTTTGCTCTGTTTGAAGTTTCTGGCTGGTACTCTCCATCCTAATAATAGTGTCCTGGGCCTCACTCAACCTACACTTCAGTTCAGCGTTGTGTTTGAGAGTTGTGTCAAACTCATCGCTGCACCGGTCAAACTGGTCAACAATGTGTTGGAGCTTATCCCGTTCTTCTGTGATGTTAACTAATTGACAGTGCAGTTCTGCCATCTCACTCTTTAATTTACTATTATTGTTTAAAATATTAAGTACTTCCTTCTCATTGTCATCCTGTTCCCTCTGTAGAACCCCACACAAATCCTTATATTTCTTAAGTTCCACTAGTGTTTGTTGAAGTTTAGCTTCCTCCAAACGTGCAGTGGCTTTCCTGGTCATTATTCTTTCCATTTTGCACAGAAAAAACAATAACTCAGGTAGATGTTAATGAAAGTGTTTTAGTTTGTGTGAGAAACTATTTTCTAGGCACTCTTATGATGATAATTATTCTCTCCGGTAATCTCTAATGAAGAATAAGAATTCCCAGTAATAAATTAAGTTGAAAAAAGATAGTACTTACAGGATTTCACGATGACAATGCACTTTAATTCAAAACTTTCAAAGATCGTTATACCAAGTTTCGAACTTTGACAGGTCGAGACTTGGTTATATTTACACAGTATAAAACACAAAGTATATCACAAAATTTACCGTCCCAGCAATAAGAGTTTATTATTATTGCGAATTAATGTTATAACTTATAAAATAACACTTAAATTATATTAAAATTAAATTAATTAATTGGGAGAAGTTTTGTTGACGTCTTGTCAACAGGGTTGCCACAGACCAAAAAAAAGGCATACCAGATAAAAACCTAGTACCTATATTATGTATGAGTAAAATATAGCACTTATTATTTTAAATAATGTTACCACGTCAAAAATAAAACCAACAGACTACATTATTGTGCGTAGGCTGAAATATGTATTTGGAACTTCGAAATAATTTTACTTACCTGGCATTTAATATTTCTTATCCAAATGTTGTCATATGTATGTATGTGTAAGTATATAATATTAGTTTAAGTATGTTCATGTATATTTTGCGTAGGTTTTCTGGCTTGTTATGATAGTATGGGCTCAGGTATTAGAAATTAACAATTAATGTTCTTGTATACAGATATTATTATAGGCACAGTTTTGATAATGTTCGTATAATCTAGATTAAGCAAGATAAATAAAAGACTTGTAACTGTTACATAATATATTACTCTGGTACAATTTTGTCTTAAATAATATTGTTCATATTCCAAGTATTTTGATAAAGATAGGTATTATTACGTTAGGAACCGAATATTGATACAAGTTTTTTTTCTGTTCATAGTTTTTGACCTAAAATATTTTATTATATATTTACAACGTATACTTACCAGAACCACTCAAATCTTATTTGTTATTATTACTTAAACGTTAGTTCTAAAAACAATTTGTCTCAAATAAAACAAAAGAAAATAACTTATTTAAAGTTGCCAAACCCATCAAGTCGACAGTTTCTTTCTACACAGAAACATCTTGGACAACCATTGTTTTAAAAAACCTGATTGTAGCCAACTTTTCACATTGAAGGTTCCGTACGTCGGTTTAATCATTCAGTTGTTTGTCCTGATTTACCTATTTTTATCTTTTTCTTCATATGCCATCTACCTGTCCACTACAATCTACATCCCGAACCCCAATAATAAGCCCTTTGTCAAGCTATAGATTATCTGTGAAACAAACATGAAATTCGTTCAGTAGTTTTGGCGTGAAAGAGCGACAAACAGAGAGAGTTACTTTGGCATTAGTATATTGGTAAGGATTTTCGAGTGTGTTCTAGGGCTTTATACATACGGCATAGTCCGTTATATGCATTGCAAACTAAACTTCTGGTTAGACAGGAAAGCTGATTCTAAAGTTGGAATAGTTCAAAAGCCAGCTTATTTTCACTGATTGAATGAACTTTACATGCCAGATTATAATATCTAAGCTCACCTTTGACCATCGCTATCATCCTCAAAGAGCTAAAGAGCTGAAAAGCACACAATTTATTATTTTCGGAAGATAACTTTTAGATAGCTTGGTTAAAAAGGGGTTCTATTGTGAAAAATATAACCCTAAAAAATGAACGTCCATAAAATAGCGTACTCGAGTTCATCGGACGAGAAGCGACAGCCATTGAAAGCACTCAGTCGCTAATATTTGTGCAAAATATCATGTTTCTAGCACTCCTGTGAAACGACTTGAATTGTCTGAGAATGGAAATGAAAAAGCAAATAAAAGCAGCCATTTTAGGGTTATCTTTTCATTAAAATGTAAATTACGTTGCGCTGAGACACTTTTGTTAGAACGTTTTGTGGTATACTGTTTGTTTTTTTTTTGAGTAATTTGTCAGATACGTGCTTTTGTATGAAGTACGTTGTATAAAGCATTTTTGACTTTGACTGACATTTACTGGTTTGTGTTATCAAGCGAGTATCGCAACTTTTGATTGGTCCAATACTGGAACACTATTGGCCCAACATTGTTCAGGAAAAACATTGGCCCAATACTCCCACATACATTGCGTGTTTTTTGAACACATTCCTATCAGGATTTAAGAAACTAAAGTTTAAAAGGAAAGCGGAAATTCTATGCAGATTTAAAAAGAAAGCTAATCTTTAAAAACATGATAAGTGTTGTTCTGGTCAAATAACAAAGTTAGCGATTAAAGCAGTTCAATTTGACCAAAGATCAAACCAATGGTGCTAATAATATTGAAGTTATGCCAGTAACTAACCTGTGTTCCTCTAATTGTCCTATTTATTCCCAAATTCCCATCAATTGGGAACTATTACCGTATATTCTACTGATGCATCTCGTCTTTGATAGCTCTAGTTAGACATCGCAGCGATTGATTGCAATCTATAGCCAATAGCCAATAGCTTTGAGCCTTTATTAGCAGTTCCCAATAATTAACTATGATTGTACATGGTTATATCTTCATTACTAATTGTGTGTTACAGTTGTGTATTGTGTAAAGGTTCTGATAACATTAATATTTGAGTTAATATTTTATAACATTTGACTTAATATTCTGTCTATGAAGATTAGGTAGTTGGTGGTTTCATCAGCTTTCTGAGGGATCTTTTCGCATCCGATTAAAAAGTAGCCTATAATGTTATTCTGATACTTATTCATATCAAAATCCAGTTGTTCGTTTTTGATGCCAGAGAAACAAATATCCATGCCATATTTTGAAACCATAACCATGTACTCAAACCAACTTTTTATAATAGGTATTACTAAGAATGGTACAGAACTCTTCATAAATGAGTTCAACCTACAGTTATACAGCCTTTTTTCCTTATTTCTAATGTAATTCTCTTTTCCCCAGGTAATGTACTGCCCACCCCCATACAACGATGGCATGTCGGGTCGCCCACAGCCCACCAAAACTACCCGCACGGGCAACGGCAACTCTTGCCACGATATTGTCTGAGATTCACTCAAAAACAGGTCACGTCACCAAAAGGACCAAGCCACCGTAGTGTGAACGTGCCCTAACGTTAATGGACTTTTTATAAAATAAAAATCGGTGTAAATATCTTTTGATAGTTCTAAAAAATGTGTACCTAAATTTAAAAATTGTTACGTAGAACATTATAATGTAATTATAATAGTTATTGTATTTATAATAGAATTGTAATTATTATCATTATTTTTTTATGGTTTATGGTAAGATGCCTCTAACGTACTTTCATATTCTGAGCCCCAATATGTAAGTGCGTGTGAAAAATCGACAAATTCATGTAAATATTACAATTATTGTTATATTTGTGTATTTAAATTTTAATAAAATGTATCAAGTTTTAGTCAAACTAAAAATGTGCGAATTAGATATTAAAATAAATAGATAAAACATCGAATTATACGATAGCTGTAAACAAAATGTAAATAAGAATTTTAATTATTTTATATTCAAATAATTACATTGTAATCGTAAATGTAATTACATAAAAAATATTTAATAACACATTTAACATTGTAATTATAAAAACAAATAGTTTCAAATTACAAAATAATAATGTTGTAAATGTATATACATTATTTAGGTGAAAAAATCAAATGAATGTTACGTTGTATTAATTATAAGAATTTATGTGAAATGCTTTAAAAGTAAGTTATTATTAAATAAATGTTTTGATAAAAAATTTGTTATTTTATCTCACCTTGAGGAAACCTGGAACCTTGGAACTTAAAAGTCTGATATCACCAACCCGCATTGAGCAAGCGTGGTGATTAACGCTCAATCCTGCTCTGTATGAGAAGAGTCCTGTGCCCTGCAGTGGGACGGTAAAATAGGCTGATGATAATAAAGTTATTTTAATACCCTTTTCCTACTCAGGTGTATCTTAATCTAAGTTTAAAGTACCTCTAGGTACTAAAGTTAGAGATTAAATTAACTTGTGATTAAGCCTAATAACTTAAAGGAACATCATATAAAGGAAATTAGTTCCACTAAGTTTTCAACGTAATAAATGTTTAGTAAGTCAATTTTAGATCCTTGATTAAGATACCTTGGAAATTTCTAGACTTTGTTGCGATAGTGGGCGGGAATTAGAAGCCTTTGTGTGAAGGAAATACGTAGCTATTAAGGTTCATAAAGGGCTTTATTACAGAAATGGTTATTTTAATCAATCGATTAAATTGGTCGTAAAACCTCTAATCTAGGTGATCTAATTAATCTGGGTTCAAACTGTGACATGACGGCAGAGAGAAGGGTATGGCAAGATGAAAACATGCTGCGCCGACCTTGAATAAAAAATTGGGATAAGAGCAAGAGTATGATGATGATGAATATAGTTAGGTAAATAAATCAAAATAGATGAATTACCACATTTTGAATATTGATTTAGAATACATCACATGGTACACATAAACACATAGAATTCAACTTTATAAGTTTCGTCCCGGGCTATGAGACTGTAGGAATAGTGAGTGCACCTGTGTGCGCAAATACTTGTGCACTTTAATATGTTCTGCGCTGTAGGCTAATCTCCTTACATGAGAACAGCCACCGTAGCCGATAATCGGCTAGGAGGACATCATTGTCATAATCATTCAACTTTTGTTGTTTGTTTTATACCAAAGGATTTTCCCTAACCTGCACTTAGTGATGTTTTGCTTTCAAAACTACTTATAAAGTATGGCCAGTAAAAGCATGTCTAAAGCCATCACTTATCACGCACTATATTCGAGGTCGGTTAAAAAGCTCTGTCCACTCAAGATTTATCGAAGCAATAAATTACTCAGAGGTGAAATACGAGCTTATTTTACTACCGGCTAATTTATTACTATTAATGAGCTCCGTTTTACGACTTTCTATAGTTGCTGAAATACTCGTAAATTTGAAGTTTACTGTCTTTTTGAGGAACTCCCTAATTGGGGTTATTTTGTGTCAAAGCTGCTAAGGAAATGTAAGTATGGGTATTGTTAAGTTTGGCAAAAAGTAAGTGTATTCTAAATGAATAAATAATTCAAGGTGGACAGACGATCTTATGAAGGTCGCCGGAAGACGCTGGGTGCAGGTCGCCTCCAACAGGTATCTGTGGAGATCAAAGGGGGAGGCCTATGTTCAGCAGTGGACGTCCTATGGCTGACATGATGATGATGAAATAGTTCAATCATACGCGTCCCAAGATAACTTCTTCCCGTACCCTTACCAAACACACAAAGCATTTTGAAATAAACCACCCTTAGTAATCACGTTAAAAATTAACTACAATCGTATAATCAATGTTCATGCCTTTCCAATATAACACGCGCTCTGATCATTCGAGCAGTAATAACTGAGTATCGAATACGCTTGCAAAATTTTCCCAATTCCACATTACTGGAAACGAGTCAGTTCATTGAATTCCACATAAATGCCACACACCTAGATCCAAAGGGGGTTAACTCAAAAATCTAAATTTTTGAGTATAACTGTGAAACTATCTACAGGTAGCCGACCCCAAGATAATTGGGAAAAGGCTTGGGAAATGATGATGATACCATTAAATTCCTTATACGAATACCCATCGGCCAACAAAACGGATTTAAAAAATATATTCTATCTGCGTACAAAAATCATTTTTTGATATAGGTTTTTGTCATCATCTGTCTAGCCTTTTATGCCGTTTCTTCACACTGGGAAAAGTGACAGCCATCTCAGGATGGCTACCAATTGCTACCCTCGTGGTTTCTGATACTGATATCAGAACGAAGAAGATATCAGTATCAGAATGGCTGTCACCTTTGGATTCTGAATATCTTCAAAACCACGAGGGTAGCAATTGTTAGCAACTAATGGTAGCTGGTAGCTATTAGGTAGCAACTCTCTATATGTATTTCGAGAGGATCAGAGAGTGTGACAGGGATCCTGACGCAAGGAACCATGTTGGGGTCGGCTTCCAGTTGAACAGGATGCAACTCAGTTCCACAACTGAAATCAGTTTGTCTTCTTTTCTGAAAAAAAGTGATTTTATGACTTTAGCCTCTTTAGATCTTAGGTGAGCGACATATGAACAATATAGACCATTACTTTTTATCGGCAAACTTTTTGGCGGCCGTCCAACCTTCATACAAGACCCGCCATTTTTTACTCCACTTTAATTAAATTTATGTCGGTGTAAAATTTTATGTTTTGGATTGTAGAGGTTAAGGTTAAATTGGAGAATTTTTCATGATTCTTGGTTAGGTACCTACATTTATGAGGTTTTACTTCTTAAAATCCTTCTAAAAGACATTTGTGTTGTCGGGCCTTTTGCCAACTATATTGGGATCGGCTTTCGGTCTGGTCAAATGCAGCTGAGTACCAGTAGGTATTTTACATGGAGCGATGGCCAGTCTGACCTACTCATCCGAGTTACGCCGGTAGCCTGGTGTCTGGTTAGTCGGTAAGTTTCTTGTCGGACTTTCTGGTTTCTGACTAACGTTGAACTACAAAAGATATTCAAATGAAGGACCTAAAAAATTAACGATCTGTCCGAAACACATACACGTACATAGTAATACCCCAATGTTTGACTTAGGTACGCAAGAATCGAAACCGTGACCCGCGCAGGTTCACTAACCACTACACCACCTAGTCTACAAACTGTGTTACGTTATAAAATTCCCCGTAATGTATTTTCATTAGCGCCACACAAGACGGTACATAACAATTAATTTAAATGAATGGCCCATTCGCGAGGCAACTGCGATAAACCGATCGTTATCGCCACGTCAATTAAATAATACAAAGCTTTCTTTTGTTTTATCATCGTACTCAAATCACACTTTTATTTTAAGGGTGTGTTGACTTACGGCTGGTCCCAATATTCTGTATTTAAGTATCTTGATTTACTTAACTGAATTTTACATTACTTGTATAGTTATCGGCACGAATCTTGAGCTCTGACCTACATCTGCGCAGAAGTGATTTGATATTGTAATGAAAGTGTCCATGTTTTGGTGACCGACCGAATTTAAACGGATATTACATTCTTGCATAAGTAAATGAGCCGTTTTATGAAAGGCAAAAATAGGTCTCGACGTCCTGTCATTTGATCATCTTCAGAAACCCGAAAGTCTGACAACTACCCTTATCAAGGCCTTCTTGGGTAACTGGGTTGAGTAGGTCCGTTAAGCGGTCGCACTATGTACCTAAGATATATTAAGACTACTTTTTACCCACAATAAAAGGCTCGAAAGAAATAAATGTCAGTCCCTTTCATCAATCTAACAATAACATCGATTTAAACCGCCCTTATAAACCGATAATTTGTAAGTGTAGAAAATTATTCAAGATAAGGCCGGCTTTACACGGGTCTAGTGTAAAAATAGTGAATTTCTAACTAGTCGCGTGTTTGATACAACGATAACTCGAGCGAATGAAGTAACTTTACACTGTAATATGTTCTTGATTGTACATGCTAATATGTAATTTATTTTTTCGCGTTTTTTTTTCTTGTTTGCAATTTATTTTGTAGCAGCCATGTTGTTGTGCAATAGCTTCGGTAATTACTTGATGAAGTACAAAAAATAATTTCAGCAATATGACCGATGAGGTCTGTTATTGGCGGTGATTTTTGTACGAAATGTAGTGAAAATTGCGGCGATTTACTTACTACATTGTTTTTAATAGCAGTTATTTGTTTTATTCTGTGGATATATTGGTGAAATATCGTTCTGTAGGTACATTTTTGATATCACAAAATGTTTGAAAAAAATACACCTCAACCTTTAGCTTATAGAGTCTGGGCTACTTAAATATTTTTTACTTTTCTGCAAAAATTGCACTTCAGGATAGAAAACAACGCAAGCTAAAAAATACTTCCATAATTCTACATTATATTCATTATTTTGACAACCATCTCTGATCACCAGTGATTCTAAAAATAGAATAAAGCGTACCTAAATCTTACAAAGAACATCCCTCAAAATTATAACGTCCACATTACTTAAATCGCTATAAAAGTACCTAATCAAATTTATCACAGGTAGCGGCCAAAATTTTCTTAAACAAGAAAAATAAAACAAACTGGGTGAGCTAAATAAAACCGTTTAAAAAATACTTCTGCTTAAAAATCTAGCCATTTGTTTGAATAATAGGTATCCCTCGATATAACGCAGGTGCCTCAAAATGTTAGGCGCTAGAAAAATTGGCTAATACATCAAGTACTACACATTGAAAAAAAAAGAAGCAATTGATGTATATGTGTTTTTAATACAATACATTACTTACCTACACCTACTAAAGTTTTGTTTAAGATAGCTAATCTTCGTTACAAATGAAGTTTTAACCAACCTATATGTAAGTTTAACCCTTTAAAGATTTTAGATTCTAAACAGTAACTCACGTAACTCTATGGATTTTAAAATTTCTTGCGGCAGTCGCATGGATTCCAAAATTATCAGGTATTAAACCTTGCGTACCTTAATGTATGAATGGCATAACTACAGTAGTAATCCAAGTATATTAAATTTAACATAAAAAATATTGAATTTTCCACCAGGCGTTGTACCCATAAATTAATATCGACGAAATGCAAATTATACCTAACATTTTCACACAAGAGGGTATTATTGGAAAATTAAAACTGAAAGCTAGGTACCTATTGTTGAATATGTCAAAATGATTAATCGAATGAAAATCAATTAGTTTTGCTTCAGTAATCCAGAAAAAATATTTTTAGTAAAAGGTAACTTAACATTGTGTAAAAATTTACTTTAAGTTTGAGCTAAGTATTATTCCTGACATTTATAAAGTACGGGAAAACTTTCGTTATTGATGTGTTGAAAACTTCGGAAAACTCTAAGTTGGCTAAAGTATAAATATAATTTCTTTTCGTTGAAAAAGCTTGGCTGTTGTCAAGATAACTTTGGTAGTTTTAAGCTTTTGCTTTTCTGATTTTTGTTTTGGATTTATTTATCTTTATTGTCTCTAGACTTAACGTATTCGAGTGGGAACGATTGCTTATATTCTCAAAACTCAAAGTCACGTCAAACTTTCCTTCTTTGAATATCACCTTCGCTTAGAGAAAATACTAAACATCTTCCTTGGTCGCTTCTACGACTAAGTATATTTAAATCTTAATAGTGATATACCTACTGGATATACAAATATATTCTTCCCCTAAAGTGTGCCGTATCACCCGGCTTTCAGTTTGACGCAAATAGGTTATTTTCCTGTGGACCTCTCTGTGTGATATGGAAAATGTCAGCCAGTCGCAAACTGATCGTAACAAATGTAGCTTTATCTGTGTTAAAATCCTTAGTAATATTATAAATGCAAAAGTGACTATATCTGTCTGTCTGTCGCGCTTTCACGATAAAACTTCCATAGACGGACTTAAATAATTAACGTCTAGAGCCCGTTAAGAATAGTCAGGGATGTCTGTTTGTTACCACATACAAACCACTGAACAGATTTTGATGAAACTTGGTATCAATGTATCTTAGACGTCAGAATATCCTTTGGGCTACTTTTTATCTGGGTGCGAAGTATTTCTCTTAGGATAAGGGCGGAATCGCGCGAAACAGCTAGCTGCTCCATAAATCCTTCTACCCTTACCAATTTTCTTCAGCGCCTAGGTTTCGATAAGGCATTATTTTATTACTTTATCTCTACTACATAGTTGTATATAAATTGGAGTTGTTTTTCTTGTAACGCAATCTTGAGAGAGACTTCTAAATAACATTAGGGGATCTTTTTCAAAGAAATGTATACAGTTAAGTTTGTTTGTGCCACTTGACTGACTTACTGAAGTACTTACCTAGTAACTTGACTAACTTGAAGCTCTCTGTGGATTGCTGGAAACTGATAATGTTTTTTTTATCGTCATTGTGATGATTAATTACCGTGTTAATACGAGTAATAAATCAATACTAACTGGGTCTCTGGTTTTCAACGCATCCCGAAAGAACTACCTTCCCGCACCCGGGCAAAAAAAGTGTGTTTTAGTCCTATGTCGTTTCTCAGGTTCTAGTCTATCGTTGTACTTTGATATAAATCAGTTCAGTAGTTTTAGCATGATACGCGACAGACAGACAGAGTTACTTTTGCATTTATAATATTATATTAGTAAGGAGAAGTTTTAGAGATATTGTCATTACTCATGTTCGTTTTAAAATAGTATTCAATCATTTATGACAGCTTTTCTCAATAGGATTATACCTCTAATAAATCTACATTTTTGGAATTATTCAATCATTGTAAAATTTATTGCCGTTTTATGACTGTTAAACGTTTGAAATTCAGCTCGTTCAGATCGTCACATTTTATTACACTTTCAATATAAACTAGCTAGATTTTATTTGAAAACAGTTTAACTTTTATCTGTTTTCGAAAGAGCAGATTATATTTTTGGATATGTCCATAAAATTCATATGGGAATTTATTAAAGTTTGCACTTTTTAAGCGGTAATTTTGTGTGTGTTTGGAACATTGCACCTTAGCATCTAAAACCTTGTATACTTGTCAATTTCCCGTATTATTATATTCTTAGGATTTAAAATTCTAATAAATCATAGTCAAGTCATTGAACTTTGACATTATACCTGTAGTTTTCTAAACCTGTCTGTAATAATTCCCTACTGAAATAATCAAAATACTGAAAAAATAAGCAACCACATTTCCCCATATTTTCCTTCAATATAAATATTTCAATGGTCCCCGAATCCACATTTGGATCAGTTCAATCGTGCAATTTTAAATTCCCTATGATCATCGATTTATTTATTACCGTCTGGAATTTTTGAATCTTTGCCAATTGCAAAAATGTAGTTCGATTCCGAAAAGATTTCGCATATTTTACCTGTCTTTGAATTTCCATAAATATCTACATTTCTTTAACGTAAGGAATTATGTCATTCTGGCAGGATATAATTTGTCACAAGAAAATTTTTGATCATTATAATTTAGTTAATCGTTATAAATCAGTCTAGTTTTGACACAAAATTTACCAAAAAAAGAAACAAACTGTATATTACCTTACATACCTGATTAACTACTAACTATTCGTCACAGATTCGACAAAAAGATTATGTAATTCTGATGATGATTTGAAAGTCAAAAACTACACCTTATTGAAATCTTCTCTCTTCGTAACAGATTCTAATAAAAAAGATTTTCCATATTACATACATCTCTTCATAAAACAGAAGCCACAGGTGACCAGCTCATAACACAATATCCAGTTTCAGAAGCAGAACAATAAAAATAATCCAATAAGTCTATCAAGAGGCGAGGGCAAAGTTTTTTAATATCAGCCCCACATGAAGCTTTCAGTAGTAAAGTTGTGCTATTACCTTTATAAGATAAGTCCGACCAATAAAATAGTTGTTGCGATTTATTGAAGGTATCGCTGGAATTGTTCCAAGTGAGATCTTTGGTTCATATGAACTGAATTAAGAGGTCGGGGGTGAGTGATATAAGTTGTGGTGGTATGTGGTTTAAGGGCTGCCTCTCAAGTATATGTGTGCGAGTTCAATTTCAGGTACCTTCTAAGTATATATATCTTGAACATCAATGACTGTGTTTAAGGGATGGAAAATATTTTGAGGAAACATTCTTCAAATTGGGGCTAAGCACCCGAATTGCGCTTCAAAAACGACAAAATCTGTGTAGATTTTGTTTTGCTTTTGCATAATCTGTCTATCCTTTGCCCGACTATGTTGGGGCCGGCTTCCAGTATAACCGTATGCATTGTTCTGGATTTTATTGCTCACGTCTCAGATGAAAAAGTTTAGTAAGTTTACACGAACGAACAGCCACCGAAAGAGAAAGATGGATGGCTATGGGGGACTTTACCCAGCAGTGGGACATTTTATCAATCTTTCTGTTATCACAAGAAAGTCAAACTAACAGTCTTACTTAAAACTACCAAAAGAAAAAACCTACTAAAAATCCTTTTTAAACAGATTCATCCTTTGTGCAATAATAACTACTTCCGTCCCTTTCACACGAGCTCATTATCTTCCAATAATGAATATTCCATCTCTCTCTAGATGTGAGAACTGTTCAAACAGTTTTAATTAGTTCCATTCAGAGATTGTGAATGAAGATAGAAAAGGCTTTCTTGATTAATGAAGTTGTTTTAGTAATAATTATATAGGACTGATTCAGAAGGCAGTACGGCAGGCGCGTATTGTGAAGAAATTTCTGTCTCTGGGTCCCGAAGCAGTTTAACCTTGGACCCTATGCCCAATATCGGTAGCCACTAATTTTATATATTTTTGGTTTTAAATGTTTAAAAATGAAAAAAAAAATGTTATTGAATAAAAATATGGAATAATACACAATTTCTTGAATATTATGCCCGACTGCCAAGAAGTGATATGTTTTTCGAAAGTATCTCTATGTATTTATTCTTTCCAACAAAAATCAAGTTCAGGTTGTAGATAATGTCACCCGTTTTCATAAATACAAATTTTCTTATGCGCAGAATATTAACGAGTAGTTTGATGCAGTTTTGAGAGACATTACTTATGAATAATAAATAACAGAGAGACAAAAATAGATCTTTTTTGTAGCAATGTTTTGTGTACAAACAAACGGAATGATTCACCATTAATCACTTTTCTAGATGAGGAAAAGATTCAAGCATTTGTTAAGATTCTTCAGTAATAAGTTGTTTGAAGTGGCTCGATGATAATATTTCCGTATTTCTCAGAATAACTTCAATGGGTTTAAAAGCGGTTGAAAAGCCTTATTAATGGGCCGTCAATGTTTAATTTATTTATGGCTAGTTTTTTTCCGTTACCTCTTCTATTGCGTTTTACTACACTTATTAACATTATGACTGAAAGTTTTCATGTGCCGAAGAATGGATAAATGAATGTTTGTTACTCCTTAACGCAAAAACTACTTAATGTATTTTGATAAAACATGGCTGTAATATAACTTATACATAAGAACGTTGGCTATTTTTAATTCCCTGGTGTGAGTGAATCCGCGGAAAACAGTTAACAGGAAAAAACAATTTAAAACGTGCGTGTCTGAAACCCGCGAAGCATTTTATTTATCTCTCTCTGTTCATATAGCGTGCCACGGGTTAATACAGAAAATCAAATCAATTCCAAAAAACAGATATTAGGAAGCAATCAGTTGAATAAACAGTGAATATAAAGGTTCAAAAGTTTTTATTAGCCCATTTCCAAAGGTTTCCCAATCGCTCGGAAGGAAATAATTCGCACATTTGTATATTTTATTTATTTGTTGGGGTTAGATGCGCCTTTTAATATAGCTTGAGCAAATCGCTATCAAGTTACAAATCGTTGTAAGGAGATCCAGTGCTCGAACAAACTCTGCAAGTTTAGAACTTCTCAATTTCATTATTTAATCGGGTCAGTTCTTACTGATAACTAGTATAAGTAAATGCAAAAGTAACTGTATATGTCTGTACGGCTTTTACGACAAAATTCCTGATCTGATTTGAGGCACACATATAGTACGTAGCCTCTAGAAGCCTGACAAACCTCATTTTATATAGGCTACTTTTTATTCATGCACGGAAAGTAGATCCTCTCTAGGACACCATTAGAATCGCAGAGAACAATCAACTTCTATATTTAAAAGACATCACATAGATTTCATTCACAATTTACCTCAAATAGTGTAACATTTTTTCCAACACCCATTCCAGTTTCCCACGTTACCGACCCAACATTAAATGGCTGCCGATTGAAACGCCAGTCTTCAATTAACACGAGAATTTTTGGCATTTTCCACTCCGAGTTCTACCGGGCCATTTAAGGTGAATTCTTTGACCGTTAGAGGAAAATTCAAATATACCTCGTATGTTTCTTTTTACAGTCGAAATCGACAACACACATATTTGGTTAGATAGAAGTCAAAAGCATTCACAGTAATCATCTGCCCAGCTTTTTCCCAACTATGTTGGGGTCGGCTTCCAGCCTCACCGGTTGCAACTGAGTATCAGTATTTTACATGGAGCGACTGCCTATATTAGTATAGTTATCGGCAAGAATCTTGAGCTCTGACCTACATCTGCGCAGAAGTGATTTATTAGCAAAGAACCAATCCCGAGTGACGGCCATGACGCGATGCACTGCGGGCCAATCATTCATACCACAAAAGGGACCCAATAAATTACTTCGGCGCAGGTGAAAGTCAGAGCTCAAGATTCGTGCCGATAACTATAAAACTGGTTGTCTGACTTTCTGACTTCTGATTACCCATAACGACTGCCAAAGATGTTTAATAACAGCCGGGACCCACAAAATGTTCGCTGGTATTTCCACCATACTTGTGAATAGACAGCATTTATTACAGGTACGACTAATATTCGCCGAATATCGTCCGTTGTCGCTTCGAGGGATAATTAAGGACATCGTTGAGAATGAAAGGGAGAACATTAGTGCCTATTATATATGATGAAAGGTCATTGTCTCCTGTATTTGGCCTATTATTAGGAAGACAAGTTATCTTTGAAATGATGGCTGTGTGAAGTCAGTAGAGGCATGGTATGATATTCATTTGTTTGAGATATTAGAAATGGTTGATGGAGTGTCAATAATAGGTATTTATGTGTGAACAAATATCCTGAACTATTGTTTTGTATGTTGGTGCGTAAATGATGATTTTGTCAAGTAAATTAACATATCTACTAACCACGAAAGGAGTTTTGGGGGTGCTGTAGGCCGCTTACTTTGTAATTATTTAAAAATAAATATGTGTTTATACAAAGGAATATTAAAATGATATTTTTTGAGCTCATTTAGCTCAACCTCAATCCTCTAAGCAATTTAACTTTAACTTTCAATTGTATCATACCTACTCTACTATCAACACAGATATACTTATATATCATCTATTATTTTACCCTAAAAACTAATTAAGTAATAGGAACTTTTTGACCGTATTACATAATCAAAAGTAATTAAATAAGGTTAATAAAACAAGCAACTTCTTAAGGGTAAGCTAGTCATTAATAAAGTTTCTTGTAAAGGGTATCACGTTAATAATTTCATTATAATGTTCAAAGGTAATTTGCGTTCAAATTCCTTGTATTACAATCCAACAATGTCTTTGAAAATGAAGTAATTAATTAAAATGGTTTTTGATCTTTTGTACGTAATGATAACGCTTTGGGCCGGGTTAAAAGATTAACCTTTCAATATAATGAGATAGAATTGTTCTAAAAGTAGAACATCTTATTAGTGTTTTAATTGAAACTAGGTATTTTCCCACAGTTTCACCCGCGCGTCTTGAGGGGGTATAAAATGGATAAAATGTTACTAGGGAATGGTGTAGATTTCAATTAATTTAAAAAATATAGTAGTGTAGACTTCTAAAGCCTGAGTAAGGACATATGATAGTTTTTGCTCGAATGCAGGAATTTGTTCAAGACGCGATCGAAATTATGGGCAATAACATTGCGTAATGAAGCAATTGGAATAGAAAAGGTGTCTTCTAAACAGGTCAACCATGAAAATGAGATCCCAAACTTCAAACACCAAGAATAGGGTTATAATGCCATAGCCCTCCATAGTGGCCATTGTGTAACTTGTCCCTTTGTAGCCACAATGACCGACGGACCATAATAAGTATCCGGTCATCACAAATAAATGGTTAACTAGGGTCAGGAAATTGAAGGACAAAAGTACCTACTTGAAGATTTTTTTGTATGTAGATGATGTACCGTCGGTGCGAAAATGTATTGTACAACTTTTGTTTAAGTAATAATCCTACTAATATTACGCGAAAGTTTGTATGTATAATAACTGCAGAATTGATTTTGATGAAACCTGGCAGTAATATTGCTTAAAATATCATAATAATATACAGGCTACCTACTTTAGAATATCAGAATAATATTGTTACAGATAGGCTTCTTTTTATCCATGTGTGGAAAGTACACAAAACACCTTAAACAATATCCATAAAGGGACCATTCTGATATTACTTTATTCCATAAAGGCCTAAAAGGGACCATTCGGATATTTTGTCAAGAGTATTTGCATCACAGATGGTCCAGTGTCCAACTGGTAACACAAAGAGACTTGCAGAACACGTTAAATACGCTCTCGTCATGACTATTCATTTATTTACGTAACATACAGTTACAGAGCTATAGGTAAGCTGTGTAGTTGATCACAATAGAAAATGGGGCTTTACAGTCATTTAGGTAAAAATTCCTGCATGTATGTGTGAAATTCAACCAACCAAAAAGATCATTTAATCATCGTTGTTTAACCACAAAAGTTACATTTGAATTAATGTGCTATACTTCTCTACTAATACAATAAACAGGAAACCTTATTTTGGTTCTACCATGTCTCCGATACTACTGAACTGATTTGAGAAATTCTTACTTTGTTCGGAAGCTGAACTATCGTCTAGTAACAAATGAGCGGGAAACATTCTAGCGTTTTTAAGTACAAATAAATGAAAAAACGTTTTCACCTTTCAGACTAGCAATAAAATAAATTGCGCTTTATTTTTGTCGCTATCTGTACTGCAGGTATTTAATATTGTACGTAATAAGTGTCTGTTTATTCAGAGGATAGGTTCAGATGTAATTTCTGTCTAGACATAAGACTAAAGTTGAAATAAGATCTGTTTAATGTAATGGTAATAAACAATACTAAATGTATCTAACTCAGTGAATAGTTTCGTAACACTAATATTATAAGGAGATAGTTTGTATGTGTGTGTATGTTCGATCCTTACACTTTTTCACGCGCAAGCGGCTAGTATGCTATTGCTAGACATCAGATTATTTGCAAATTCATATTCTTTTTTTTACACCATTTATGCATTATTTGTTTTTTTTTTATAATGTATTTATTATTAACCATCATAATGTTGTTTCTACCTATTTTATGAGAATGTCGTTAAACTGAAAAGGCTAATTGAAAATAGATGGAAAGTTCTTCTTTTTAATCAAAAGTGAGCCTTTCCTTTTTTATGTGCGTACACATATTTAAGCATTATTTCCCAATCAGATTATTTAAGTGGAAACACTTAAATATAACATTATTGCGTAGCACACCCTATAATAATTTGAGGATAGAATATAATGCGCTCGTTTGGTTCATTCATTGAACATCCTTGGCAGTCGTTACGGGTAGTCAGAAGCCAGTAAGTCTGACAACAGTCTTACCAAGGGGTATTGGGTTGCCGGGGTAACTCGGAGGATGATGATGATGATATATTGGACTATTTCCCTATCAAACTCTTCGCGTGTATACGCCTTTACTTATAAAGCACTTTTGCGTAGCACGCCATAATTTGAGCTACAAAATTCCCTTATTTAGTTTAAACACCCTTAGAATCGTCATAACAGACTTCTAGAACTAAATACCTAACCTATTAATACACACAGACGTCTGCAAACACAGACACTTCGTGTGCAGTTTCAGATCATTACACCAATTAAAGTTTTCAACTAATATGGCGCCGGATCCGGTACTGAAAGTTAACTGCACAGTTTAGATAGAACTTAATCGTTGGAATCCGATTACGGGGTTTTTACGTAGCTGAATATTATGTTGATAAGACTTTGAAAATGTTGTTTTTAGGGTTCCGTACCCAAAGGATAAAACGGGATCCTATTGTTTTCGCTCCTCTGCTGAAATTTTCACAGATGATGTATTTTTGTTGCCGCTATAACAGCAAATGAAAACTAGAATTAAACAACAAACGTGATTTTAAATAAGTAATTGGCAAAAAGAAGCCTTATGGTAGGATATGTTCAATGCACATTTTGATATATAGCTATAACATATCCATGTAGATATAATCGAAAAAAAATGAATTTAATTTGAAGATGACACGAAAAATAGTCAGCAAATGTTAACGGTACCTATTCATATTATTATTTTTGTTAGATAAAGTGACAACAAATAAACTCTTCGGCCTTATAATATTATTATAGACTAGACATTATTGACGCTGAGTTAGGTAAGGCTGATAAATATTTTGATATGTACATATTTATCATTCCCTTCATTATGAGCCTTTGTAGATTTTTTTGTGAGCTCTTTACACCCGACGACAATCATACAAGAATTAACTCTCTTTAGAGAAAAATCTACAAACCTATGTATAGTCATGTAAGTGTTGTAGAAATTTTATTTTAAAATAGACTATATTTTATAATACATAGGTGTATGTTTCGCCCGCCACATCCGTTTAGCGTAATAGCCATTAGCAATAGAAACAAACTACTACATATTTAGTAAAAAAAAATACACAATTTTTAACCACCTTTCCAAATAGACGAGGTTTTCAATTCAAATGTTTGTATTTTTTAATACAGCTTGTATAAATAAACCTAAAGGCAAATAGTTGTTGCAGTAAAATCAACCATTCTAATATGAAAAATCCTATCAAAAATACCTGGAATAGTTACTCCACTGGAAGTGAAACATTTACAAGTACTCATTCATTATATTCCCCTTACAAATTGTCACAGCGTTTGATTCATTACACGGAACACAAACTGCAGGTAAGCGAGTGCGCTTGTGTTATCCAACAATTGTACGCTTTTATAGAACTTCTAGTGATATTAAATTTTATGTCGCTTTGCTGTGCCATACTGCCTAAAGCTCTTGAAGGACCTGATTAAAATACGCTGTGTAGAATTGTGTTATATAATTTAATTTTATAACATTTTCTGTGATTTGTTTTCGAATAGCATGTTTAATACGTTTCGCAGTCACCAGCAGCCAACTTCAGAACGGAAAAGTTAATTGATGTGAACTGCAGAGTATGTTAGCAGTAGGAATTACTCAGATAAAAACTAGCCTATAGCCTGAGGTAACGAAATTTTCAAATAGATCTAGTAGTTCCTGAGATTTTCTCATTCAAACAAATTGCAGCTTTTTAAATCATTGGTATTTTATGGTCGTGGTCGTGTCGGACCCGTCACGTATTAAAATAAATCTGTTCTCGCTAAATATCTCACTTGTTTGCGAACAATGTTACCTTAATTTCAGACCTACTCATAAAATTGTTAGACATTTAATTGAATAAGTCAAATATTTTTTGCCTAAATTAATATTGTTTTCATCTAGTTTCGTGTTACCTTCATAATAATGTTTAATTTTGTTGTGTCTGTTATTTAAATTAGTATTTTCGCTCTTAATTATATATAGAATATTTCTATATCTAATATTTTACTTTATTTACAGAATCAGTAAAGTGGTTTTGTTATTTAAAAACGCTAAGTTTTGCTACGATAACAGAAAAACCGAGCGAGAAACCCTCCGGTGTGAAAGATGTAACGATAGTGTAAAGGTAAGCTTAGTATTCACTTACAAAAAAAAAACATTATCTTCCGCTGGAATTAGGTCGTGATAATGCTCTTCTTCGTAATTAATATGGTCCAACACTTTTATGGAATTTTTACTATTATGAGATCATCATGTTCAAGAGACGCTTCCAGTAAGTCGGACACCAGTCTAACCAATGGGTAACTGGGTTGAGGAGGTCAGATAGGCAGGCGTTTCTTGTAAAGCACTGGTACTCAGCTGAATCCGGTTAGACTGGAAGTCGACCCCAACATAGTTAGGAAAAAGGCTCGGAGGATGATTGTTCAAAATCTCCGTTTGTTTAAAAGGGAAAAGATAAAACCTATTCGAGTTTTTAAAGTTTGAACTTTAAAACATTTTGGAATGTCCTTGGTTAATTTTTGACTTATCTGATTATTTTATACTTGGAGGTTTAATTTTGATTGTGATAATGGCGGATTTTTAAGAAGAATAAAAATAATATTTTTATTTGCAAGAGCATTTCTTCTCAATATAGTTGGACTCCAATTATATCAAAAATATTTATAAAATCTGCACATAAACATTTTTGTATATATTCAATACTTGGGAGATAACCCCTGAATATGGTAAATTAACAAAACAAAACGCCGATAATAAAAAAATAACAGAAACTGCGTAGGTTCCTTGTTTATATTAGAATTTTAGAAAATAAAATGGTGATGGAGCGTATAACAATAGGACGAAAAAACCAAAACACTTCTGCCTTACCTAACATAAGGTTTCCTTTATTTCCGAATAAGAAAAACCCGCATATTACGGCCTAAACAGTCGGCTGACAGTTCACCCGTTGCATGGCAAAAAAATAAAATAAAATAATTATTCTAATTAAAGTTTTCAGTCGGTCTAATACAGCTATATAAGTGACCTTTGTAATGTTCATTCTAATAGTGATTTACGAGCCAAAGAAAAAGCCAGCAGTGCACGGATATTCCTAAATTTAAATACAGCTTAGTTTTTTAATTTAAACCTTTGCATTAGTTTAGCTATCTAGTTAAAAGTCTGTCAAGTTTTTTTACGATTGAACTGTCGCAAAACTATAAAAAAGTGCCGTAAAAAGTGCGCTGAAAGTACAAAGCCACCGCTGGAACAGTAGTTAAGAGATTGCCTCTGTTTTACAACACAGAGGGTTATTTCTGCAGTAAGTAATGTTTCTGTAATAGCTGTGTATTCTAACATTTAACTGTGTGCATCGGAGCTGTCACTCCTATTATCTTTCGAAATATGTGTAGAGAGTTGTTACCTAATTGCTACCAGCTGCTATTTGTTGCTACCACGGAGGAGGTACCACTGCCAGTATGTCAGGCGCCTTCTAATAGGAATCTGTCATAGATTGATCTTGATTGATTGGTGATTTAGTTTTCAAAATAATGAGTGGTTTCTAAAGAAGGAATATGAGGGCGGAGCTAGTAACGTTCCTCGTCCGCCGCACATCCGCATTTTGGCGCGCTACTTTCGTAGGAGATTTTGCGTTATGGCATCTCCGATAGCCGGTATCATTTTGTTTTCCATGGTTACTAACAATTACTGTGCTCATGGCTTTGAAAATAATCTTGTGCTTAAGGTGTCATGTCGTGAAGAAACTACATCACGAACTCGGTTCCACATGGCTTCCATGATAGGGTACTTTATCAGTATGGCACGCTTGAAAACAAATAAAATACCTTACAGTAACACTATTTTACTCTCGCCTCATTTTCCTCAGGTTCATAATAATGTCAACATAGGAATAAAAGTTATATTTATGACTTTCTGTACTACAAATCCAACAATTATTAAATATATTAAACACTAGCTTCTGCCCGCGGTTTTACCCGCGTTCAGGATGGTGACAAAAACTAAGCTATATCCTTCTCCCGGGTTCTCTTCTAAGCTATCTCCCCTCTAATTTCCAACTTAAACGGTTCTGCCATTCTTGAGTAATAAAATGTGTAACTAACACGACTTTCTTTTAATATCTATGGATTGTTAATTCTCTTTCTAATATAAATAATCGTAAACTCAAAGAGATACCAACTGTCCTAAAACAAAATAGAGATTGTTCCCGATTGGTTTTCTAGAAATTGTTTCTTGTTATATAACTGTTTATACTGAAAGCACTCCCACGCAGCTTCAGTACTACATAAATAAATATTACCCCATCTATACCGGGAACAATTTATATACTGGAAACTCGGACACAACATTAAAAGTTCTAGACTCCTACGCGTTTTGTCTAGTACTTATTGCTTTTCCGAGAATACCAAAATGTCACTTTATAGGTCGTAGGTACTTAGATACTTAACATATTATATTGAGTAAATAAAGTCGTGGTGGCCCAGTGGGTAAAGCACCAACATCTCAAGTATATGTGGGTTCGATTACAGGTCAGGCAAATGCTTACTGCAACTTTTCTAAGTTTGTGTGTACTTTCTAAGTATAATTATCGTTATTTTTTGTTCAGCCTTTTTATCGCCCCTCTGGTGGGCACAGACCTCTCACATAGAGTCACCACGCTCAATGCGGGTTGGTGATTTCAGACGTCAAAGTCCAGGTTTCTTTGAGATGTTTTCCTTCACCACTTAATCAGCTATTAAAGAGATTGATGTACGTTTTGTAAAGTATGAAGATAGAGAGAATGACCCTTAATTAAAATACTATTATTTTAAACAATATTACAAGAGCAATAAAGGCCTATTATTTCACTTAATCTTAACAGGTGCCCAAAGTATCTAATACTACAACTGTAGATTCAAATGAATGGAAATCTTTCGGTAGAAAATTAATTTCTCTTCTCGTAAACCTGTTGAATTATTACTGTAAAGCCTATTTGTGTTTCTCGTTTAGTATAAATTAAATTTCTCGGTATCACTAGTTCAGTAACTAACGGTATCATAGTTCAATTACGAATTGATCCGGAAAAAAAATATATCAAATACTCATCACTCAATTGAGTACCAAAATTACGTAGCAAGAAATATAATCTTTTTTATGCCTATATAAGATGAGTATGTGAGACGAAATCGATTCAGCATAATATTTAATCAGTAATATAAAATTAAATAATTAAGACAAGAAACCACCATTGTCTAATCCAAAAAGCCAAGTAAAAGTTTACACGTGCCAAAAAAATCTCGTCTAACCTGTATTGTTTATTAATGAACTGTATAATGTAGATTAATAAAATGTTAAGCGTATACAAAAGAAGATCGATGGGGCAGCCATCTTCACCGCGGTTGAACAAAGGAAAACCAATGAATTAGTAATTTGGCGATTCTTTACTCCCCGTCGCGAATCAATCACGGACGACACACGGATACGTATTTTGACCAACAAAATATTACTTCTTAATGATATCGGCTACGGCGGCTGTTCTCATGAAAGGAGATTAGCCAACTGCGCAGGACAAGCATTTGCGCAGGTGCACTCATTATTCCTTCACTCTCATAACCCAATGGGACGGCAATCCGACACGACCGGAGAGAAATCAGGCGCGGGACCGTCATTTACGTGCTCTCCGATGCACGGGTGTATCAATCACCAACTTCCAGGCTCCGGGCTGTTTTGTGAAAATTTCTAAAACACACAAATTCGGCCCGACCCGGGAATCGAACCCGACACCTCGTGCTCAGCAGCCGCGCTTGCGACAGCTTGACCAACGAGGCAGATCAAGAGACCTTACTAACAGTATACCTAAATGCAAACGTTTTTTAAGGTGTCTGATGTACCCATAGCTCGTCTAAGCCGAAGGGCTCCCCACTAGTACGTTTGTTTACATGCTTTAAGAGCGCAAATACCGCACGGAAAGAACCTCGAGCAGTTTTTATGTAAAATTATCAAATGATGGGAGTCAGACTAAAACCTGTGCTAAAACCCAGCATGTTCCTTCATAAGCCCTTTGTATACCAGAGCCCGGGTAACTCATTGCAACGGTAACACACTGGATTTAGATATATCTATAGATATTTAGATTTAGATTATTATCAACATCTGTAAATACGGAAACGAGTAAATAAATATTTTGAGTTTTTAACTACAACAACAATCCTTTCACGCCAGTAGTTGTGAATTGTTTGCTGTCGATTGTGTACGCACTACATCACACGCAAGAATCAGGCGTTGTCACTCGGAAATAAAAGCGGAAAACCCTTGTGGAAATACTGTAAGTCCCACAATTTTCGTTCAGTAAATGATAATTGGTCTAGTGGTCGCATGCGCGGCTGTTGTGCTCGAGGTCTCGGGTTCGATTCCCGGGTCGGGCCGAACTCGCTTTGTGGGTTTTCTTAAGCTTTCGCAAAGCAGCCCGTAGTCTGGAAGTTGGTGATTGATTCACCCGTGCATCGGAGAGCATGTAAATGTTGGTCCTGCGTCTGATCTTTCTCTGGTCGTGTCGGATTGCCGTTGCAAATGCTCGTGCACTATAATATGTCCTGCGCAGCTGGCTGATTTCCTTAAATGAGAGCAGCCGCCGTGGCCAAAATCGGCCGTGGACGCCATTATATTAGCTATAGTTATTGTAAAAAAAACTGCTTTAAAATTCAAACGTTGTTTATCCTATCAATCCGTGTGTCTCTGTGAAATCATTCAGCCCATTTCATTTTAATTTGGTGCCAACTGCTCCCTTTGGTAACTGCGATTTGAAACAATAGGCACCGACCAGTTCCGAAAAAGTGCTTGTAATTTAAATGATTTTTGAATTGTACATTTCTTTTTAGAACTCAAAATTTTTAAATGTTTGTTCTGATCTATTAGCTTTAAAATAGGTACAGTTGAAAAATTACGTGCGAACAGTTGATGAAATCTCCTACATTTAATATATTTACTGTTACTGTTACAGCCTTTGTTACCGTCCCACTGCTGGGCACAGGCCTCCTCTCACACGGAGAAGGATTGAGCATTAATCACCACGCTTGCTCAATGCGGGTTGGTGATTTCAGACTTTTGTCCAGGTTTCCTCAAGATGTTTTCCTTCACCTTTTTATCAGCCATTGGTGTCCAAGATGTACGTAGAAAGTACATACAAACTTAAAATAATTGCATTGGTACTTGTCTGAACTGGAATCGAAACCTCACCCTCATACTCGAGAGGTTGATTCTTTACCCACTAGGCCACCGCGACTTAATATATTTGCAGAACCTTGATTCCGTGTAACATGATGTAACCGCACCAAACAGCGAATAAATGAGAGAAACAACGCTCATTCAATTAAATTCCCTTGCAACAGAATAACGTTCCGTCCCACATGTCATTCATACAATTTGTATGCTAATTAAATGATAGTTTCCATGCTCCCAAAGATAGCATGTTGCGTTCAGAATGAAATTATGCATCGAAAGTTTAAATTAGATAAATCTGTGCGAGCTATGAATGCGAGATTTCATCATTGAAATTCAATTTAAACTATGTTTGTTTATTTACTTGTTTCATTGCGATGTTATTTAATAGCATGTAGCTGTGTACGTATAAATGGGTTGTTGTTTTGTTGTTGAAGTACTCTTCGGGGATATTGGAAGCTGAAGTGAATGGATTGTTATCACTTTATTTATTTGGTAATTGAGAATTCCGTAATTCGGGAAGTAATATCTTTTATTACCAATTTTTGGATACATATTGAGTTATAATTATTGTCATGGTCAAATTCTCGGAAAGACCTAAGAAAAGTACCTACCTAGATTCGTCTCATATATTTAATTTCTTGACTATCCGATTTCCCGCAGTTTCACCAGCGTCTCCTGGTAAATACTTCCCGTAATGAGATAAAATATAGCTTATATTACTCGGGAAAAGTGTACTTTTCCAACAGTGAAAGAATTTTTCAAATCGCTTCAGTAGTTTCGGAGCCTTCAGGGTGGAAACAAACAAACAAAAAAATGTTTACTATTTACTATATTAGTATAGATAGATAAAAATATCAACCACGCATTTTCTATTTACGGAAATCAAAACAAACCGGCTGAACACAATGAAAGCAAATATTAATCTTTGATAACCGCACAAATATGAGAGAATCAGTAATTGGTTTGCCAGCAACGTTATGTTATAATTAGATATAAGGAAAATGGCGCGGAAGTCAAGTATAGTAAATATTTGTTTCACCAGGATCGAAATACGCAATTAATAATTATAGTTCATGTCATAATGAGGTAAACAACTTGTATTTATAGATTCGGTTTTGTTAGGTTAAGTTAGGAAGCAGATCTTCAGGTGTGAAGAAAATGCCAGGGGTACGCGATTAAAGAATTACCGTGGCCCTGGTGCATAAAAGGCTTAAGAAGGAACATGGTGGGTTTTAGTCAGTAAGAGTCTGAGACTCACGCTGCTGACCCACAGAAGTCATTTGATGATATCACCACAAAAAAAAAAATGTGTGAAGAAAATGCGAACTAAGATTTAATTCAATTTATTCTACTTAATTCTGTGTTATAAATCTATCATTTAGAGAAAACTACATGAAGGTTCGTCCCGTAGGTTTTTTACTTTGACGTAGTCGGGTGATAAAATTACCCTGTAAGTAAGTTTAGTTTTACTAATTAAAAGGTGATAGCTGTTTGTTGATAGTCATTCATCCGTAAATATTCTAATTTCTTAGACAATTACAAAATAAATAACTTGTACTACATGAGTTTAGTCTACAGGCTGATCTTTATTGGTTAGCTATAATAAGTCTTTGTTAGTACCCACTTTTTGCACAAACTATTTTACAAGAGTAGTAATAAATGGGTTTTCTAATCCTGCTTCTTTTGGTCTTAAATAAGATTTATAATCTTACGTTTTGAAATATAGGTATAGTTCACAAAATCATGTTACTTGATTTTATCCAAAAGCGGACTTTTCTATAAATAGGATATAGGATAACTTATGTAACTTAAGCCTTTGTACATACTTCGAACACCCTGTATATTACACTTTAAACACATTGACGTACGTTTTAGACATAATCATTTAAGTATTTACAATTCTTTTTGTCTAGTAATTTACAAATTATACTAACCATTGATAAAACCGACTTACTTAAAAAGTTTAATTTACACAAAATATAACAAGACAGCATTTAGAAAGGACTTATGTGAGGTTAAATTCTTGACACTGGAGAACTAAATTCATTATTGAAAAAGATAAAAATAACAAATGCTTGCAATTTATTAGATTTTTCATCAAAATAAAGCTGTATTTAAAATTCTAACCTATGGGTTTGTAGTCAACTTTCATTTTATACTTTGATTAAATACCAAATTAATAAAATCTGTCTGATTTAGTTAAATCTTTTTTTCACAGGATCTTCAACGATGGGTGTTGCAGAAGCCATAGCTTCGCTGAAGTCCAGACAAGCAGCATTTCTGGTCCTCAGACTGCTGGAGTTAACTGGCTACATGTTTCCACCACCAGCCAAGCTAAAAAGTGAGTTTAAACTACTTAGATTTATTTGTAAGATTTTGCATAAATTTGAAAGATTTTAGAAAATTTTGAGTCCTAAGTTGTCCATATTTGATAAGTTAGTTAACCCTATCCTGAAATCTTGACTTAAATAAGTATTTTGGTATACTAGTCTATACGAATATTATAGAGAGGTAAAACTTGTAAATTATGTAGTGGGTAAAAATGCTACAATAATTCTGAGGGCCACAGACTATAATGTATCCCGGTACGGGCAGTAGTTCGCATCCGTTCCGCGGGTGAAATAGCGGGGAAACGGCTAGTGTTAGAATAAATCAAATCGCAAAAACTGGTAATACATATGTTCAAAAAGTATGCAATAATTATGACAAAAGGTTAAAAACGCTAAACCCTATAAAAAGCAAAAAATAACTTTTAACACTACGTAAACTAAATTTTGTCGTGTCGGGGGACCGCTCTAATTCATTACTTCAGATACGTGTTTTTTTTTTAAACGATTGTTGTAATTAGGTAGGTATCATTTGATTTATGTAAGTATTTATGAAGGTAAAAAGCGGTCCCCCGACACGTCAAAATTTAGTTTACGTAGTGTTAAAAGTTATTTTTTGCTTTTTATAGGGTTTAGCGTTTTTAACCTTTTGTCATAATTATTGCATACTTTTTTGGGTCGGGGGGTTTTTTAAATTTATAATTTAATTTTATTTCATGCTTTTTAAAGGAGCTCCTTAATTTTTCCTTCTTTCATTTAATTTATTTTATCTTAAGATGGGGTCGCTATATGCGATCTCGGCCAAAGGAAGCTGTTAAACAATCCTCATGACAAACTGGCTCTGGGAGAATTGCACAGATTGAGAAACAATAAAGATTAACCTTTGGACATTCTAGATTTTCAGCAAAAATATAAATCGGTTTATCCGTTTCATTCCGGTATTCCAGGGTTTCATCCGCCACATCCCATTTCCAGCATCAGGTTCTCGTCAATCAGAAACATGAAGAGAACTCGTCAAGACAAATTCAACGAGCCCAAACTCGATGGGTTTACTAAAAGGCAGTTCAGGGTTACGTCTCCTACCTTCGTGCCCTAACAGCAGACCAGCTCAGTGGTTCCAAAAGACATTAGTGTTTCAAATTTCAGATCCCACATATACTTGCAAGTAAACTGAGCGTGTAACATTCCTATCACATCTAGCAAACGAGCTGATGACCTTGAAGACCTGAACCGATTTCCACCAAACATAGCTAAGAACACTCCCGACTGACATACCTTTTAAACAAAAAAAACCGCATTACAATCGGATCATCCGTTTGGCAGCTACGATGCCACATACACACACACACACACACACACACACACAC
The DNA here is from genome assembly GCA_033682625.1 of Helicoverpa zea x Helicoverpa armigera. Classification (NCBI taxonomy): domain Eukaryota; kingdom Metazoa; phylum Arthropoda; class Insecta; order Lepidoptera; family Noctuidae; genus Helicoverpa; species Helicoverpa zea x Helicoverpa armigera. The sequence goes on along the minus strand of JAWIIS010000004.1, from coordinate 11,536,835 downwards.
ACACACACACACACAGACACGTCAAACTTATAACACCCCGTCGTTTTTGCGTCGGGGGTTAAAAAGGGCATTTGACTTAAGACAATTTCTGTTTGAAACTTAAATAACACTTTTGTTCCCCAGATGGTGACAGCTTTGACTACGTCATAGTAGGAGGAGGAACTTCAGGCAGCGTGTTAGCCACCAGGCTGGCGCAGCAGAGATACAACGTGCTCCTCATTGAAGCTGGGCAAGATGCTCCTTACGAGACTGTCGTAAGTATCACTTACACTATATATTTTTAATATGCGTTTAGGCATATATTGAATTAGGAAGCTTGGTTAAGTTTTTATGAGACTGAATCTTTTGCTAAGAGTCTCTCAGATTTGGCGGAAGATTCTGATATTCGTGACAAGTACCTAAAGTGACAATGATAATGTTAATACTATACATAATGATATTTAGGTACAAAAACTAAACACTGATTACACACTGTGTGTTTGTTCTACCCTACAATTCAGAATGTTTGTTTGTTGCATTTATTAACACGTCTCTAATTTTACTTAATCATTTCAGTTTCCATCTTTGATGTCATATCTCAAACACTCCGAGTCGGATTGGGCCTATTCATCCGAGAATGACAAATTCAGTTATCAATGTCATCCGAACAGAAACGCGCAGATCACCATTGGCAAAATGCTGGGAGGATCAGGTGCTTTGAACCACATGGTCTACTCGAGAGGGCACCCTCAAAATTATGAAGACTGGTACTGGATCACCAATGACACCAACTGGAAATGGAGAAATGTACTCCCATACTTCATCAAGTCAGAAGCAATTCACGACATTCGTATTTTAAATTCTACTCGACCGGAATGTTTTTTTGGAAGAGAAGGCTACATAGGAGTTACTAGAAACGACGATCCGTATACTGATCAATTTTTAGAAGGCTTTGAACAAATTGGAAAACATCTGATTGACATAATTGATGGAAGTGAATTAGGATTTTCACGAGGTCTCTTGACAGTACATGATCAGAGGAGACAAGATGCTGGATCTCAGTACCTTAAGCACGTCACTGGCAATAAATACCTAGCTGTTGCAAAAGGCACTTTAGCAACCAGAATCATATTTGACAGAAACAAAAATGCTGTAGGAGTTGAAGTAATTACAGATGAAAATGAAATGATTATTATAAATGCAAGACAAGAAATAATTGTAACAGCCGGGGCTATAAAAACACCTCAACTATTGATGTTATCGGGTGTGGGACCTAAACATGATATAACAAGGCATCATATTGCTGTAGTAGCCGACCTGCCAGTAGGAAAGAATCTTCAAGATCACGTAGGTATTTTTATTCCTCATAAAACAAACAAACCTTTGATAAGAGAAGACACAGATCCTAGCAAGTACCCAGCAGGGTTGTTTGTTGGATATGCAGCATTAAATGAGACAAGAGCAAAGCATTTGACAATCCCTGAGTACAAAGCCATGGGTCTTGTATTTAACGATTTGGATTCCATTGTGCAAATATTCTGCGCGTCTGATAACAATTTCGCTGAATCTACCTGTAGTAGGTTATACCACGAAGCCAATGGCAACCAAGTCTTAATAACTTTGTTAACCAGTCTGTACACAGACTCTCGTGGTCAAATTCAACTCAGAAGTGGCAATCCACGAGATCCACCAAAAATATTTACCGGTGCCTTTTCAGACAATCTTGATTTAGAACTCTATGTGAAATATGTCCTCGATTATTTAACGGTTGAAAAGTCAGCTGCGTTTAAGGCTTTAAATGCAACCATGGTGGATTTGACGAGACCAAGATGTGATAGATACGTAAAGGGAAGTAGAGAATATTGGGAATGCTACGTACTTTGCATGATGGTGAGCTTACAACACTATGCTGGTACCTGCGCCATGGGTTCTGTAGTAGATAGTAGACTAAGGGTTTATGGTGTCAATAAACTAAGAGTAGCAGATGCAAGTATTATGCCAACACTAGTTACGGGGAACCCAAATGCTGCGGTAGTCATGATTGCTGAAAGGGCAGCAGATTTTATAATAGAAGATGCAGGTGCGTACAATAATGTTGAGCATGAAACAATTAAACGGGAACAAATTCAAAACCTGCCCGGAAAACTTGTCTAAAAATACATAGTTTGTAAAAACCATTTTGTATTTAAGAAAATAAATATACAAGTCAAGTTGAAGTATTTTATTTACGTTATTAACAAATTAGCGTAATTTTTATTATGTCATCAGATTTGATCAGATTCAATGTTTGAGTGTTAGCTAAAATAGAAGATTCGTTCTATAACGCACCGTGCATGTCCATAATAAAACAGGAACAGCACAAGGTATGTTATTTGGCCCGAGGGCTGAAAAACAAAAATAGAAAAATTGAATATCTGCCCTGAAAACCCGATAGCAAAGTTTTGTTAGGCTTTCAGTCCACACGTCAATTTCCCAGGCCAATTAAAACTTTGACGTGACAAAACATTATTTTACAACAGCCGTCAAATTGTTTGACATCACTCCGATAATTCACTGACGTATTTTGGTAATTTTGTAAAGTATTTTAGGTCTTAATTTTATGCTATCGGTTGTATTGACGTGCGGTTTTCGTTCAAAGTGAAACAGCAACACTGTTCCTATTTTATGTTAAAGTTGAGTTTTAAAGTAATAATTTAATTTGCTGTAGGTACCTAATCAATTAATCTATTTCATACTAAACTTCAATGGGGATATGTAAAACAGGTTTAAGGCTCCAGCAGACCGGATGCGTATGCGTAACCACGTCGTAGTCACGCGCGTACTTACGGCGTAACCATGAGTTGTGATGTATGGAAATGTATGAGACAGGCCACACCGCTTGCGTAACGTAGACGTGCGCGTCTCATGGTTACGCCGTAACTACGCGCGTGACTACGCTTACGTCTACGCATACGCATCCGGTCTGCTGGAGTCTTTATTGTTACTGCAAACAAGAACTTACATTGGAAATGTGTCATTTCCGTGGTCATTTCCTAAAAGCATAATGTCGATTACATAAGTAGAAACACAGCACTGTTTTTTTCACAATCATTCATTTTTATGGACATACGTATTACACGCCAAAATTCAAAATAAAACTTAATAATTCCAAAAAGTTTTTCACGAATTCTCTTCCTTTTATTGAAAAAATTAAGGGTCAAAAGTACCCCGGAACTCCGAAACCTTCAATATAAGTTAAACACGGTCGAAATAAATCCAGCTTAAGCCAGGAGTTGAGCTGCGAAGAGCATACATCGTGCTAGCCTTGCTGCAGTCGAGTGACGGGGATGAAACAAGTTCATCCTGCTTTTAGAAGTATGGTGCTAGTTGTAGCGTTTTGTAAAGAAAAATATTTTTTTTAATAATAAAGTTGAAAGATTTCTGTGTTCATTTGATTTTTTATTTATTTATTCCCTGAAGGTTATGAAACTACAGAACCAATTTGAAAACTTATTGCATTATTGGGAAGCGATACTAGTCCTAAGTAACAGACTATATTGTATCTGGCTGTGGGTAGAAGTTCTCTAGAAATAAGTATTATAAATATTTTTTGATATGGTAAGTACTTCATAGAGTCGGACAGACAGATAATACTGTAAGTACTTATACAGATAGTCAAGGGCCTGAGTACTAGTATGAAGTGACAATAAAATATCCGCGGATTGCAATCTTTGTGCGCGAACACATGCTAGCAGAAGACCCACTATGACACATACATACAAAGTTATTGTTACCATAAATGGAATAGAATTTTATTTTAGTATAAATAGGATAAAATGATAAAAAAGATGTGGATGTATTAAAAAGAAGTAAAGCTAAGACACATTCTACCATTCGGCATGCAAACATTAACTGAAATTAATGTCTTGTATCTAGATAACCGCTGTCACTGCCACCCCATCACATTCAGAACGTGTCTGAACTTTCGCGAAGATAGGATATTGAGACAAATTACGTACGACATTTTATCATAACTTCGGGATCATGTGCAAGGCAGCTTTTAGCTTTAACATGTTCTGCAGCTGAGTGATAAATAATCATATATTTTGAAGCAAATATGCATATTGCACCATTTCGTCTCTCTCGTCTCAGATAGAACAAGGAATTTCTTTCAAGTAGCTATACACGTATGTAATGTTTATGGGTAATATTAATGTCATTCGTGTCAATATTTTTTAGTTACTATCTCTCTCGTCGAAAAATAAATAAAAAATCCTGACTGTAAAAAATCTACATAATGTGCAAATGTAATGCATAAATAAAGTAACTCGTGTTACTGGATCATATTTTTTTTTAATAAATTATTTTGTGACCTATTGTGAGACCGCAGCGTAAAGCCAATTACTTAATTTATGGAAACAAGTAATACATAGGCAGGTAAAATTGACTGTATTTTTAGTCAAATTTTCTCAAACCTTCTCTAATTTATATACCTACTTAATATGTATAGAATTTTAAAGATCAACCCCACGAACTAAAGATCAAAAGTTTTAAGCCCTTTCAGACTAGCCACAAAAACCGTAAAATAAACCAAACATTTGCATCTGAAAGGGTTTGAACTAGTCGTACCACAAAGACGGAGTCGCAATAGTCTAAAGACGGAATCCATTCACAGTAGCTGACGGCGGTGAGGAGGGTTTCGACGAGGAGCCAAGAAATATGGCGATGCGGTAATGGAGAAATTGACAGAACTGAGGAATATGTAGTTTAGTAGTAGTTTTATTTGAATATCTAATATTCGCGTAAGTGTCAGAAATAAAAATGTGGTATGAGTTACGACAACGATTCGTGTGCGTACAGACTTTACCTACCTGTAAGTTATTCTTACACTTTAATGTAATTTGTTGCTCGTTTCTTTGTTCGTGTCAGGATTACAAATTGTTGGTGAGCCAAATAAAACAAAACACCTAAAAAAAAACAACCATCATTTCAAAACGTATTTTGTTTTTGGTACCTTACATAAACACTACTGCAATTCTATTTCAATCCGTTTATAACACAGGACCTTTTTTTTAACGACGCCAAAATCATCAAATCCCGCTGTGGGTAAGCAGCGGTGAGGGAGTGGCAGACTCTTACTGGTCGTAGGTCTTTTATGTAATTATGTACCAAGGCCGCGGTAACTCTTTCGATCAATCCCGCAGCATAACACAGAACCTTGGGCAAAACTCTTTCGGAAAATCTTACAAACCTTACAGCATATCATCTTTTCTTCTTACATCCTATTCCGCAATCTTAATACCATCTCATTTATTTAAAAGCAGGCTAGATTGCGGTTTTATTCAATTCGGATGTTTTGTCATGATAAAATATTAAATTGTTACTTTACAAAGTTTTGCTAACATTTTATGTAGTTGCTGTTCAACTTGTTTTGAGGGGATTCTGCCGCTTTGTTTGTGAATGGGGGCTTGTGAACCATGGTTCTGAGTTAAAATTAGGAGTACACTGAAGACTAAACTATCGGCCAACAGTTGGCAAAAGTGTTATTTAAGAAAATCTTGATTCCATTGAAAGTGGTTAGGTCGTTGTAATGCCGGCTAAATAAGAACCTGATCTTTGTAATGTGCGTTATACCATTCATCTTTATAATGATAAAATAAAAATTACATATATTACCTATATAAATAAAATTAGTTGAATCATTATTTTAAACATTAAGTAGTTTATTTGTTTAATATTTATTTCTTTTAAAAGTCTTATCAAGATTGTCACAAATGGAGTATTGCACACGATGTTCTAAATTCAAATCACTTTGCCGCTCTAGAGGATAAAAACTAGGTATGTACTTTTACACTAAGATATCGAAAGACAAAACTACTCTTTCCGAGATGGCGGGATGAATACTTAATATTTATTTATTACAATTAATTAATATTTTATAGAAATATTAATTAATATAGCTGAAAACAGCATTTAAAATATAAAAATTTCCAAATTTGATATCTAAAGAGTTAGGTTGGCAGCAATGATCCCGGTGACACAAACTATTTCTTTTCTTTTCCATCATGACGTTAACGTATGACTATGGACCGTATTGCTATTTGCAATAAGTTTCATTTTGCCTTGACATCTTTCTTTCTTATTTTAGTTAAAGGTTTTGCTAGAACGGCAGCCTTTATTTTGATCGCTAGCCGGGGTCATTGACACGAAAATTTAAAAACGAAAAATAATAATGTTGATTTGTGACATGTGGGCGAATATTAACGAAAAATAATTCCTGTGGCTAAACCACTGGATAGCTTTGGTAAAGATTTTTATAATTCGATATAGAACACCTTAAAGAATATGTAATAAGATTTAATGTGATTAAGTATGACATAATATAACGCAATGTTAGTGAAAGGTATTGACAGTTTCAAGATATTTTCTTAATTTATTTAGACTCAACTTTCTTGCCTTTGATCAACTTAGAAAAGGGTATGAAGTACAGAGGTATTATAACAAGATGCAGACGAATTCAAAATAACCTTTTGTTTTAGGTATTCACTAAGCAAATATGTAAAAGAATACCCGACTAAAAAACGTTAATAAATCAACATAATGCACAACACACGCAAAAAATGACAAAATTAAACCGCCGATTTCTAAATCTACACCCTTTTCAAAATTCAGCTCACAAAACCTTGAATAAATTTTAATTAAAACAAAAAAGGAACATAAATATTTCACTTTAGGAGTCAAGTTGACAAATGGTGTTATAATTTAAACACAATATTAAGCTCCAACGAGGTTTTATCCAAAAAAGGTTAGGGACAAACCCTTTTTGACTTCGAATTCAACCCTCGAGTGTATGTGTCAAATAATTATGTCGGTAGAACATTAATTAAATTCCGGATCGGTTTAAAAATACATGGCTGTTCACACCATTATACGGGCATTCAAAAACCTTTAAAATTTTACATCAAATGACGTAACTGCAATGATAAGTCAATCTAATCTCAACCTTTGTGCGTAATTTATAAGGTTTAATTTAGTGCACAGTTGTGAAGGAGATGTGGCATTCAAATTAGGTTGAAGAGTTTTTGTAAGGTGGGACAAAAAACAGTTAGCGCTTCAGGTCCCATGTTTTCATGAGTTACGGTACATAAATAAGAATGTAGGTAGGTCTACCAATACCTATATAAAAAATACTTTCTCCAATTTCCTTGTCACGTTTCATACCGGATTACTAGAAACTTGTGAGGAACTTCAACTTAGTGAACTTTCAGGTTAACTAACCCAGTTCGATGATCAGTAGCTGATACTCAAACTAGTATTTCATCCTCATGCCAAGTTAATTTCGTGTCGTTAGTTAAATCACTCATAACTAAAATTCCCCAAACTGCAGACTTAACTGTCGGCTGATAGTTGGTTGACAGTTTATTCAAAAGTTGGTAGCGCCATCTATATATTATCTCACGGACTACGTCCACACATCCAAATAATTTAATAGTACTGCGTTTGACTAAATTCAAACGAGCGATGCTACCCCCTCCCCTGTTTCCCGCTCCTGTTCTGTTCCGCACGCCTGGCGAGTGAGAGTGACACGCGCTCGCGCTCCGTGGCTCCATATTGCTATAACCGCCTGGAAGTAAACGCATCGCCGAGAAGAAGTACTCGTGCTTCTCCCGTGTCGCATGTCCTACTGTAGGATAGCGAATTATTGTGATAATCCGCCCGCGGGTGTGAACGTGACTATTGTGTTGTGTGATCGGGAAGATCGCCGCCTGCCGCCATCTTGTGAAGCCCAACGTTGGAGAGCCAGGTACGCGTGCAAATATCCTTGATTGCCTACACATCGCTCGTTCTCTTCTTGGCGATAACCAGCCATCCTCCAACCAAAATACAGTCCACTTAAATCTTTTACTATTTTGCGTTTATTTCCAAACCAAAAGTAATCATGAATCCAATCAAACTGTTTAGTAATTTTGATACCATTCAGATACTTGATCATTATAATGTACTACCATTTATCTCCAAACTTAAGTTAATGATTCAACCCTACCACTAAAATCGTCATTTTTAAACCCACGTTTTATCAGAAAGTGGTAGAAACCAGATGAAAAAAACCGTTATCTATAATTAGAAGACCATTAACGGGACCGTCGCCACCTACTGATTAATTTAAATTTAGAACCCTCCAGGAAATTAATGATTGCAAAACAACGAAGTATTTTGAACCAAACAGGCTTGTCAAGTCCAAAGTCTTTCAATTAAAATTCAATATTTAAAGAAGCTTCCTACAACTTGTTTTTGTTTAGCATTACGTTGACACTTCGGCTCAAAGTTAGGAAATTAAGTTGGCAATAAGCCGACTTGGAAAGCCGCGAACTTGCGGCTAACTTCATCATGCTGTGAATGAACTGTGGGAAAACAACTGATTGGCCCTATTGAAATGGAGAGGTAATTTAAAGTGGCTTTTGACAGATTTGTAGGTATATAAATATATGAATAACTATTGAAATATTTGGTCCAGACCCATCTCTTATTTTAAATCAGCCTGTAATACTCAACATGGCTTACCTCTATCGATTAGAAATAAAGGTCATTAAAATATAATCTAATATAATAAAGAGGATTCTTTTTTGTTTGTTTGTGTGTAATCTAATGGCTCCGAATTTACTGAAACGATTCCGACTACGGGAACAATTTTCCCCTGGATGTGGATGAAACCGCGAGGAAACGGATAGTTTTTAATATAACTAGAGGATTTTTAATATCAAAATTAGCCATTACAGAATTTTACATCCAAGTTTTAATTCACGATTAACCCACTTCGTCATCATCATCATCTCAGCCATAGGACGTCCACCTGAACATAAGTCTCTCCCTTTGATCTCCACAGATACCTGTTGGAAGCGACCTGCATCCAGCGTCTTCCGGTGACCTTTATAAGGTCGTCTGTCCACCTTATTGGTGGACGTCCTACGCTGCGCTTGCTAGTCCGTGGTCTCCCGTAATACCAAATGCGTTACTACGAATTTATTAAAACAAGTAGTGGAAACCAAGGGACATGTTATATGACATCAAACGTCCAGAACATATGTCATATCAAAAAGATGACTCTCGAAGTTTATTGTACTTTTCTTTGTACTCGTTAAAAATATTACAATGCAATATTTAATTGGACTGAAAACTGAGCCCAACGCATTTCGAGTAAAATGAATGTTTTTTTAATAATCTTTTGTTCTACGAATTTTCTGTTGTTTAAAAACACGAGAAACTCAGATAATCCAGTTTCCCAGGATTTATTTTGTTTATTCAAAAAATATTTTACTATATCAACGAAAAAGTATTAAAAGCCGCAGGTCAAAAATGTATTTCTGTTTGTGTTTATTATTTTCTGTTTTTTAGACTTACAAAAGTTTACCTCAAATCTACAATTACAAAAATTTGGGGATATTATTTAATAAGTATCATTTTATTCAACGAGGATTCCATCATCAATAGCAGCAACAATAATAGACATAACCTAACTTGTGCCCTATTCTTATTCGTCTTGACAAATCTTACTTCTGCCTTGAAGAATTTTACTTCATCTTATCTCAGTATACTTAACTAGCTCCCCTCAGCTGCATCACCATAGAAGCTACGACGGATAGCGTGCTGATAACACCGATCGTAGGTAGGTACTCAAGGTTCGATCCCCCGAAAATTAAAGGACTCGGAAAATCCACTACGTACGTATTTTTAAACGCTATCAGGTATGGAAGTATAGGAAAATTGAAATGTAACAATTAACATGGAATAAGGGCTTCTGCCCTGATGATCAAAACCAGCATTCTAAACAAAAGAACAGAAGAACTTCTACCTATATGTATAAAATTACTTTATTCATTAAAATTAGAGTAGTCTTGTCAGCGTGATAAAAAGGAGCATCTGAAAAAAAGGTCCTTGAAATAAATATTTTTCTAGGCTTTTTTCAAGCGACAGATGTTGGCAATATATTTTTAGAGTTTATTTAGAGCTCAGTTGTCTTAAAAACTTTTCAAGATGAGAACTAAATTATTGTACACTTGGCAAAAATAAATTCGCCTACAATTCGTTTAGCCAGATACTTTATATGCACAATGAACTGAACAATTTATTCAATTTAATATAGACTAAGATATTCGTGTTTCTTTTATCTTTCAGCCTATCTAAAACACTCGCAAAATTAAACATGAACACACTCATTCAATTTCAAACCTTACTGCTTAGATATAAAGTACAGTTTCCCTTACCTTTATAAAAATATGTAGTGAAAAACTTAATGTGACCACAAAATTGTTTAGTGTCGTATAAAAAGAACGACTTTTGATTTACAACTGTGTTCTTTTGCGGTTGAAAATGATTTATGCTATTGCAAAATGGCTCTTCAGTCTAGGCAATAAGGGTCTCAATTTATTTTTAGGACTACCTTTGTGGTATTTTAATTTGGTGAAGAAAAAAGATAAAACAGGTTGTTGAAATTGTGTTATAAATAGAGTAAATACTACAGCTTCAAGATTAATGGAGCCTCTCATATTTCTGTAGTAGATTCTACGCAGATTGTTAAAATATTGCTAAAGATAGAAACTTAAATTATTCGAAATGTTCATACATTTCATATACCTACTTATGTAGGTATGTAACTATCCTATCATACCTTTCTTAAATTATCCAATAACATATAGTCCTGGATCTCTATTATTATGTAAAGAATATACTATAAAAACCTCCCGACATTATTTATTTTCTCGTTCCAGTTAAAACATAAGGGTTTTATTACACTGCAATTAGTAAAACAGCGAGAAGTTTTAATGAACCTAATAATCTGTTCCCGAGATTGTTAGGAAATAAATTAAATCTATCGAATATTTCGGCTATCACGGATTTCTTCCGATAATGGGTTAGAATTTATCAGGGACGGATTAAGGGATTGTTCACACCAAACGTATTGTCCGCCGCTGACTGTGAGTATACTCACTGTCTGCCCAAGTGTGAACGTCGACTCAATCTGCAGTACGCGTTCTCACCAAGCCGACAATAGGCTATAGCGTACGATGCGCTACAAGTGTGAACAAAAGAATAGGCTCTTGTAGGTTCACACTAGATGCGTACGCTGAGCGGCTGACTATTCTACACATAAAAGGGCTCAGTATTTGAAGTTGCTCGTAGTATTTTATAAACGATAAAACTAGCGTAATTTATTTTTTTTTCAAATCAGACGTTTTACTGATATTTCAATTAAATGATGCGCATTCAGATAGTAGCCATTTGCGAAGCTCTAGAGGCAGACGAAAATAATAAAAAGAAGAGATTGTGGGTACATCCCTTAAATTTGAAGAGATGTTTTCTTGGTCAATTTCATACTTTATATTTCGAATATATGTAGACTTTATCCAAATAAGTTCAAGAAATATTTTCGTATGACAGTAAAACATTCGATAATTACTATTTTTATATTCGATGAGTTACTATCTTTAATACGTTTAAGTTTATATAAAAGGGACACTAATTATCGACGTGCTGTACCGAGGCGCGGCGGTGCGTACGCGGCGGAGCGGCGCTATTCGGCAACTGCGTCCGCGTAGCCAATCCGCGTCTGCCGTGCATAGTCGCGTAGTAAAATAATCGGCCACTGAGAGTCAGCTACAACAGACGACTGAACGATGCCTCAGACCAAACGTATTGTCGGCCGCTGACTGTGAGCGCGCGTTACGCAGTTTATTGCTTTTCCATATATATTGAAATTGTCGTTCACACCGAACCGACTATACGCTGTTGCGTCGTCTGTTGTAGCTGACTCTCAGTGGCCGATTATTTTACTACGCGACTATGCACGGCGGACGCGGATTGGCTACGCGGACGCAGTTGCCGAATAGCGCCGCTCCGCCGCGTACGCACCGCCGCGCCTCGGTACAGCACGTCGATAATTAGTGTCCCTTTTATATAAACTTAAACGTATTAAAGATAGTAACTCATCGAATGTTTTACTGTCATACGAAAATATTTCTTGAACTTATTTGGATAAAGTCTATATTCGAAATATAAAGTATGAATGTACCCACAATCTCTTCTTTTTATTATTTTCGTCTTCCTCTAGAGCTTCGCAAATGGCAACTATCTGAATGCGCATCATTTAATTGAAATATCAGTAAAACGTCTGATTTGAAAAAAATAAATTACGCTAGTTTTATCGTTTATAAAATACTACGAGCAACTTCAAATACTGAGCCCTTTTATGTGTAGAATAGTCAGCCGCTCAGCGTACGCATCTAGTGTGAACCTACAAGAGCCTATTCTTTTGTTCACACATGTAGCGCATCGTACGCTATAGCCTATTGTCGGCTTGGTGAGTACGCGTACTGCAGATTGAGTCGACGTTCACACTGGGGCAGACAGTGAGTATACTCACAGTCAGCGGCGGACAATACGTTTGGTGTGAACAATCCCTGAACGATGCCTAAATCCGATGTAATACAATGTTTATTTAAGGTTGAGGTATCATATTTTCTTATCCCATACTTTTCTACCTGATATCATCTCACAAGCAACATGATTTTCAACCTTACCACTATAAATATATATAAATATAAAGAAATAAAGATAATTTTATTTAATGAAGCTAAGGTAGCTTCATGCAGTTTATATTATCTTTTATGCACTCTTCCTTCACAAGGGGATGCAGGCTTCCCAAGACCAGGATGTCAGTGGATGGTAATTGGCTAATCTGATGATGATGATGATGATGACCCTTTACTGGCACACATAATTTAATTTATTAGATAAGTTAAATCCATCCCTGTTCAAACTCATATATTAAAGTGTTGCCCAAAGCGCTGGGCAGCCAATCATGTGGGGTGTTCGCAAAAGTTTCACCCAATTTGTTACGGCCGAGTTTGAAACTCATCCATTTATGTTTATTGCTATAAGCCTGGCTTTATTGAAGAGATATTTTGAATAACTTTGGACAAAGGATTTGTTCTCTAGACTGAATATGATGCAGACTAAGTAATATGAGTGAATATAATGAGTGTTTCAAGTATTAATGTATTATATATTGTATTAAGTAGATATGACCCGCGGTTCAGCCGTTTTATTGGTGAGGGTTACCTCGGGGTATTGGATTGCCCGGATAACTGGGTTGAGGAGGTCAGATAGGCAGTCGCTCCTTGTAAACACTGGTACTGAGCTGCATTCAGTTAGACAACATAGTTGGGAAAAGAGTAGGCTGTATTTATATAAGCTTTTTCAACTTTTTAAACGTTTCATATTTTATTTCAAACAAATCTTCGAGCCCTTAGGAAACGTCCAATAGGAACGCACTGTTCTAAATTAACTATTATATTTCTCTGGGTTGAAATATACCACTAATTTATTGTTTCAACACTACGCCTATCAATTTATTGCTGTCTTAAAGTTTCTGCTGCCACTGGTTACACTGTTATAATAAATACTAGCTTAAGGTACCCTTTCGAAGCAAACTACTATCGCGCTACTATAGCTGCGTGCAGTCAATACTTTATTTAGGTATATTAAGTTAACCAATAATTGTAACTTTAAATAACAAAAAGATTGAAGAATTTTCTTCGTATATCTAGACTTTATATTAATCACAGTATGGAAATAATGTAGGTTAACATCTGTCTTTGCCCACGCAAGGCTGTTACGTCTCACACATTGCCATACCTACTGTGATTGTAAAAGCATTTGTTGCGGACGTGTCGCGACAATTGCAAGTCTCGCAAGCAAAGCTTAATAATAGGCGTTAATCCGCAAAAGTTATTGCTGTTAAGTCCTAGGGCACAAGAACAGTATTTACTGTAGAAGCTGGGTATTTGTCTGAAAAATTTATTGCGTGCCTTAGTTCTGTGCTAGGCTTTACATAGTTCGGAGTCTCCGGAGCAAGGGTGAAATAGACGTGACAGTGGTAAGCTCTTGAAATAGGCAAAAAATAGGGCTTGCGTTCTATTGCGTAAACATAGTATATGTCTATGTGTGTATTTTAGCTTAGACGATAGAAGTGTTGAGGGAGGGCACACAGTATTCGATTCTAGTTGGAAACAAGTAGATACGTAAAACGCATGGGACTTTCTTATTTAACCGCTTTACTGGAAAAAGTCGTGGTGGCCTAGTGGGCAAAGAACCAACCTCTCGAGTATGAGGGCGCGGGTTCGATTCCAGGTCAGGCAAGTACCAATGCAACTTTTCTAAGTTTGTATGTATTTTCTAAGTACATCTTAGACGCCAATGACTGTGTTTCGGATGGCACGTTAAACTGTAGGTCCCGGCTGTCATTGAACATCCTTGGCAGTCGTTACGGGTAGTCAGAAGCCAGTAAGTCTGACACCAGTCAACCATACCAACCACCCGGGCAACCCAATACCTCTGTATTGGGTTGCCCGGGTAGCTGGGTTAAGGGGGTCAGATAGGGCAGTCGCTCCTTGTAAAGCACTGGTAATCAGCTACATCCGGTTAGACTGGAAGCCGACCCCAACGTAGTTTGGGAAAAAGGCTCGGAGGATGATGATACCGGTTAGACTGTAAACTGACTCCAGCTTAGTTGAGAAATGTAAAAAGCTAAACATGAGCAACAATTAGGTTAAGATCGCTTAAAAAAAAAAATCAAGGAAAAATCAACCTCCGGTCAAAACAATCCCCATCTGTATTTTTATTAATCGAAGAATCCTAAGTAATATAAAATAATAACAAACATTTATTTAGTCATTATTTGCAAAATGGCCGTTTAGCCGGAAGCAAAGAAACATTTTTTGTCCATTATTCTTTTGGTACAGGAAAAACGTTATTTATCATGTATGAGTTGAATATATACGTAAATACACCTGGGGCATTAAGGTACTGTGTTTACAGAAAAAACATGTTATTTGAAGACACGAAATTCTGATAAAATCAATGTTTTCATTTACTTTGTTAATTTTGTTCAAACAACAAATCAGGTCAGGTAAATAGCTAGCTAATTACGTGTTTTGGATGCACCACGTGAACTATGACTAAATTAGTTAGTTCGGTACTACGTAAATCCTTACCAATAATAAAATCATAGATAAAGCTACCATGATTTGCACACAATATTCAACTTCTGCCTGTGGTTTCCATTCTGTGGGACTACTTCACGCGTCTGGATACAGCTCCCTTAAATATTGGATTATCCAAACCTTTAAGTGTTTTTCTGACATAAGAACATTCAAAGAATTAGAACTTCAATTCCACAGATTGATATACACAAACAATAACTTAGTCTTTGCGTAGCATAAGTTGTTAAAAAGCACCAGAAACTTTATAACTACTCACCCAGTTTTACATAACGTCATTTTTCATACCTTTACTTTCATCATTACACCACCATCTTAACTTATATAACAACCATAACACAAGCTAAAGCTATACAAATAACCCCAATCAATCCAGCTAAGTTCATGATGCAGCGGAATGAGACAAAAATGTACGGATTAACTGTCGGGACTCTGTCGGATACAAAGAGATTTAGATAACACCTTCAGATGAGTTGGATTGAGTCGCTGTCTTTTATTAAACGCTTGCTACGTGGAACTGGATTGTCTGTGTAACTTTACTCGATGCAATTGTTTGAATTTGAAATTAATCTAATCCTAACTAATATTATAAATGCGAAAGTAACTCTGTCTGTGTCTTTCTGTCTGTCTGTCTGTCTTTTCTTCACGCCTAAACTACTGAACCGATTTGTGTGAATTTTTTTACAGACATAGTTTGGAACTTACTTGAAAGGACATAGAATAGTTTTTATTACAAAAAAATAAATTTATTCCGGACATATAGCGCCATAATATCTATTGGTCAAACCAAGTAGGTATCTGTATCTGTATAAACCCGTAGAAGTTCTTAGAAACATCATCATCATCTCCTGCCCTGGGCCCAATTTTGTTATTTGGTGTCGGCGCAGCATGTATTTTTCTTCCATACTCTTCTGTCTGCCGTATTTTCACAAGTAACATACTATCTGGCCATGCCGACTTTCACACAATGCATTCATCGTTTTTTGAAACTTTAGAAGCTTTTAGAATAGTTAGAATAGTAGTAAGTAATAGTTTAACCTCAAATAACCACTTAGGCGACATTGTAGCGAAGTGTCTCTTAGTAAACAAGTGCAAACTTCCTAAAACATTGCCAACATAAATCATTTACTTTTCGTATAGTTGTAGTTTTCTAAACGAGCTTCATATCATCATCATCATCTTCCGAGCCTTTTCCCAACAATGTTGGGGTCGTCTTCCAGTCTAATCGGATTCAGCTGAGTACCAGTGCTTTACAAGAAGCGACTGCCTATCTGACCTCCCCAACCCAGTTACCCGGGCAACCTTTGGTTAGACTGGTGTCAGACTTACTAAACGACCTTCATATTCACTCTTGAAACAGAACACCACCAAAAATGAATAGGTAAAACAGTTCTTCTAAAATGCAGTGAAAAACCGCAGCGCACGACTCTTCTGAAAACGGCACGAATTTAATTATGCAGTTTCGCTAACGAGTGCTCATAATCAAGTGAAGTTTGTACTATTTTCACAGAATTGTCCGTCCGTACTGCTGTCGTGGTGGGAAGCATTTTAGGATGGTATTTTTATTTAGGTGTAATGATATCTGAAGTAAGCTATAGATTAGCTCATGTTTTCGATGCTAACTCAACTGATTAACTACCTATAATTACATATATTATCAGAATACAGCATATAACAGCCAGAGCACAGCAAACAAACATGCCTTTCACAGAAATATTGACCATGCTGGAAATCATACCAGGTATCAGATCGGCAGTCACGGTGACTACTACACTAATAAGGTAAACAAATATAATAAAGTTTACGAATGTTTGAAGTAAATACCTATAAATATAGAAAGAAATATACAAAACACAAGCAAAACCAGGATATGCGGGTCATATAGAAAAAAAAATCTTTACACCTTCCTTTTCAAAGATATTCGTTGTTCCAAAAAGCATCACATTTTGGTAGCGTTATCTACCTTTATTGTTCAGTACAGCCAGCGTTCTGCAATTTACATATCAGGATGTGAAAACATAGCAACGTACCGGTATCTTACCTTCCCACATATCTCTGTATAGAAAAGTAGCGTGTGCAAATGAGACTCGAAAAAATGTAACCGCGTTTGGTACAAAAACCAGTCTCACCAAGGAGCATGACTTGGTAACTGGATTGAGGAGGTCATATAGGTAAACGCTCCTTGTAAAACACTGATACTCAGCTGCGTCTGCGTGGGAATCCAAGAGAATAAAAACACTTATTGCATTTTTCGGGATATTTCTTATCTCCAGTTCGTATTTCATCAAAGTCAAAGTTAATGTCATATGTGATCAAAATTGTTACAGCAAAAAACACTGTGAAGATGTCAACTTTCTTTCTAAGCTCATGATGGGACTAGTCCAACAAACCGAGCAGAATTTAATTTAAGTAAAGCTGGCACACATAACCCAAAAATAGTGTAAAAAAATGCAATGACAAAGTACCTGCCATTCTTGTTCACACATATTAAATTCTATGGCACAACCAGGAAGGCGGTTAAGCATACTTAATCACTCCCTGAGACGTTAACGAGCCGTTTTATTCAAGTTTAGCTGATAATTCTTAGGTAATGTGCGAAGTCGCCTTAACGATGTTGTATGACGTCATATTTGCTTGAACCGAGTAATAATGGTGCAGGTGTGGTTTTGTATTGTGCTTCTGTCAAAGATATGATCTTGTCTCTACTGATATACTTATTTATAACTAGCTGTTTTAAAACGGTTTCACCTGCGTCTTGTGAGAACTACGGCCTGTAGCTGGATAAAATATAACCTATGTTACTCGGGAAGAGGGTAGCTTTCCAACAGTGAAGACATCTTTAAATTCGGTTCAGTAGTTTCGGAACCTTAAGGATACAAACAAACAAAAAAAAATCATGTCATATTTTCTTTATCATATTGGTAAAAATAGTATTTGTAGATTGAAAATATGCGTAAACTGTGGATTAAACTGTCGGCCAATAGTTGAACCGAAAGTTTATGAAGCTACTCGTGAATTCAATCAAACTTTTTTGACGATACCTGATCGCTGTAAAGTTTGATGCATAGTTTTTATAAAATATGCGGAAAATATGTAGGTAATATGTGAATAGTTGTTAGCCGAAGATCAATTTTTTGTTTGAGTGTTTGAATGCGATAATCTCTGCGATTTCCAGAACAGTGATTTAATATGACATGGTAGTATCAAACGTAGTCTTCAACCTTCAAGAATAAAATTGGTCACTCATTTTCAATTCTAACCAATATGAAAATTATATTAACAGACCCACACAACAAATATAAAAAACCTTTTTTCCTTAACAAAGACAAAGGGTTTTCTACAAAGACAGAAAGGCTTATGTAAGAATGTGCCTGCATACGTCAGAATCAGATGTTCTGACTTCTGACTAAGTCCACTTCGGACCCGGTGTTGAACGAAATGATAAATAAAATAGTTTTTTTATTTACTTTTCTATGTATTGAGGTCACGTACAGTTTCTGAAATTGTGTAGCTCAACCTTTTTTATCAACAGTTTTTTTTACGAGAATATGTACGAAAGTGTTTGATAGAAATTGTGGTTTTGTTACTTAGAGATAAGAAAGAAAATTTTGCTTTACTTGTTGCCTAGAAGAGATTTTCGTGGTAGTCATTTAGTTCATTACATATGCTTATGCTGTTTTTGATCCAGGGGCTGAAAGAAGTTCCCTCGATGCAACTGCATCTCTCGCAGGTGCAACCACAAGAACAACTTGTATCCAAACCAAACTATATTGCATACATAGGTTAACCACTCCGTTCATACACTACTACATTACTTCAGTTATTTTACCGTACAACCGACACAAAATAACTCCAGACAGGTATCCAATTCACTCCATAGACATGTCTGTATTTATCTAAATAAAAGACAATACATTTGAATTTAAATCGTATCCAAGCGACGGAAAACTATTCCGATTGTAACGGTATCACTTAATTATTCGATTCACCTGAGCCCGCATGCCGTTAACTGTACCAATCGAATTCCTTCGAGTACAATCGATGCCGGCTCGATTGCCAACTCGATTCTGTTCGCTCGATATAAAGGTGGCTTCATATACCACTGCATCGGAATGTCTCTGTAACAGAAGGTTTCGGTTATGGAGAAAGAAATGACGAACGGAGATGTCATAAAGGATAATTTTCTGAGAAAGTCATCAAAATTATAGTGTTCGGGGGACAAGTAGCTCCGCCTTCATAAACCTTGCTTGGAATCCGCCTATTGAAAACAAGACCAATCTTTGACAGATGTATAACGGAACCCGAACGCCTTGTTAAGTCTCTAGTAACTAATTGCTTTGATCACGCCCAACTCACGTACTTGACCTAGAAGAAGGCGCATGACCTACCTACCTTATGGCATCTCCAGTCATCTTTCCTTCCTCCGTGGTATCAGCAGATATCTTGTGTGCATTGATCTTCTCTTGTCTTGAGCTACTCAGATTCGTGTTTGAAACATTGGAAACCAGACTGAAATTGAGTCTTGAGTCAGTTTCTGAGGGTACGTAAAGATTAGGGGTTTCGACATACCTATATTTGCGATCAATCAAAGACCGTCCCGTGCAGCTTTTATTAGTCACGGGCTCTTGCGCAGACTTGAAATGAGATACTTAGGAGCAATTGTCAATTGCCAGATAACTTTTAGGTATCTGAATAAAATCTTTTGTGCAGAAAATATTATGTTTATTCCTCAGATAGAAGTTAGCTGATGATTGAAAAAAAATGGTCCTGACAAACTTCAGCTTTTATGTATTAAGTGTAGACTTATAGAATACTCTGTTTCATCTATAAGTTGAACTATTTTTCATGGAGTACACTACCCGCGTTAGATGCACCTGAACTAGTTTAACTGTAAATACGTATAGCCTGCATGTTGTTGTAAAGCTCGGAGAATAAAATTTCTATTGAGTGCAGGTTAATTTTCCACTACGAGTATATTGTTGGGTAGTGTAATGAAAAATTATGGGAAATTTATCGTACGCTGAAGGACGTTTTTGTTTACCATGAGAGGTATTTTTTTTATTTACTTATTAAGATCAACTTAATTAGTCGTAGGACTTAATTAAGTTAACCATTTTTTTTATTAATCTGTTTATTTTGGCATCATTTATATTCTAAGGTACTAAGTCATATGTATGTAATCCTTCTTAGAGAACCTTGAACTTCAATGACTGACTAGTAGTGAAAGAAAAGGGATTATAAGGCATGAAGCCTAGACTTATTAAGCTCATTCCTTTTTTGCCTGTTGTGCCATAAATTGATACAAAAAAGGCTTATAATATTATGTATACACCATTGCCATTCTGTGTACACCCTCATGTCACCTTCTTTGAAAAACAAATATGAGAAATATTTCTCGGAAAAAACATAGATTACTTACCTACTAATAAAAACTTCATTTATATGTACCCCAGCAGACAAAATTGCTGCAAAAAAATCACAATATTTCCGTCATATATCATAGTACAGTAATTGTATAACGAAAAACGCAGTAAGAAGTTATATTACGTTCTTCGTTCAGCATCATGTCAGAGTAATAAAAATTTGTTTCCATAAATCAAATGGTTTTGCGTTTCAAGTCGACATAACGAGTTATGAAACTGTCTACTACTGGTATGCTGTTAGAGCATTGAACTGACTGGATACGCCGTTGCCGTACTTTGCCATCTGTCATCGGTATGATGTATCTCATGCTTGTATGATTTATGCGTCAAAATGCTAGCTGGGGCTGCAGGACTGATAGAATTTCCGCGGCCCTGGTATATAAAGGGCTTAAGAAGGAACATGGCAAGTTTTAGACAGTAGGAGTCTGACACTCCCTCGCGCTGTATTAAAGCGGAAAGGGTCATTTGATGATTTCCCATCAAAAATAGCTCTATCACTATTTGTTGCATTGCCTCATCACGTGTATATTGGCGGATATTTTTGCATAAAGATTTCTACTCATGCCGTTTCCTGTTTGTTACATGCTCAAAGACTGATATAACGTTTTGTTATTTACAGTATTTTATAAGGACAGAAATAATAACGTTTTCAGTACGCGTAACTTTTATGAAGTGAATTTTCGTGGAACGGAAAGCATAAATATTTTTTTCACTTCACACGTCATCTTGTGACATTTTGAAGATTGAATTATCGGTCCAAAGAACCCTCTGTTGTTTTTGTACTTCTTAAAAAACACAACAGTGCCTTAAAAGGGGAAAAAAAAGTCGTAAAATGGTTGAGAATGTGGCCTTAGAAAGTGTTTAAATATCAGACTAGAGGAATCTAGACATTTTTAAGTAACCTATTCTCATCGAACTGTAGAGAAAAGAAGAAAAAAATTCTACAGTCTTTTTTCAGATAATATAAAACCTTTTTCAAAAGAATATCATAGATATGATCGTAGTGAACTGCAAAAAGTTTTACATCCTCTTCGATTTATGAATTACAGCTCTCTAGGCAGTTTGACCATCATTTTCTCGCTTTTCACTTGTTATTGGGCCCAGACCTTGATGTTATGAGCAATTCTGATAATAATGGGGATGGCATAAAGAACTACTTACGCTATGGTTATGCCTAGGCCTTTTGGATTTTGGTCTGGTCGATTTTATTTTGTGAGTATCAAACTATTTTTAGGAGACTTTAATTTTTGTGTTAAATAAATACAACAACATGCCTGTTTAGTAGCTAGTGGTTTTGAGAATAATACGTTTTTATATGATAACAAGAAGGAGAAAAATAAATCAAAAAGTAAATAAAACTTTAATTTTATGTTACTTCTACTTCTTTAGTGTGTGTTTACTGTGTATATGTTATGGACCAAGTGATAAATTGGGCAGTATACATAATGCCCGGTCATTATGAATAATGCCCAATATGAGAGTGCAATTTGATAATAATTATTCAAACAATCAAATTGACCGGGCACTATACATATTGCCCGTGACCTTCTGGGCAAAGTAATACAAACATCTTTAATTTCATTTTTTTTATTGTTATTGACATTTAACTTAAAATAAACTAAATATAACACATCCCATATCAATTGACAGAGCATAGAAGTAAGCATGCAACATGCAGCAAGCATGGCTTCTGTCACGGCTCCGGCGCTGCGGGGCTCCGGCGGTCCCATGCGAGCTTATCGTCGCAGATGGTTTTCACGCTCACCACCGCAGCTTCGGCTTGCTGGTCGGCTCGGGCCGGCCAGCCTCAGCCGCGTCGGCGAGCGTTAAAACTACCTGCGCCTCGGCTCGCAGGCCGCCTCGCCCCTCCGCGCCTACGCGGTTTTGAATTGCACTCTAGGGGTAGGGCAGACAAGACTACGTGGAGTCGGTTTTGCAGCGATTCGCTTTCGTCACTAAGTTCAGTTTTTAATACAATGTTTTGAATCCAAATTAAATTCTACCATAAAAAAACAAGCCAAGAAAAATGAGATCAAGAAAATCGAGGCCGAGTTAGTAAATTAGATGACAATTGTCCAATTAATAATTTTGTGGCTAGATAATTCCCATTAAAATAGAATATATAATTTAAAACAATAATCATTTAATATGTAGCAAGTAACAGGATTTATTTATTAGAACAACTGCCACCCTCGCACCGCATAAAATATAGCTTTATTATCAAATTGCCCAACTATCATGTAGCAATATAATAATGCCCGTACAATGTGATAAATAATGAAGTTAAGATAGTTATTAATCACTTGGCCCGATAAAGCTAGACATTATTCATAATGCTCGGGCATTATAAATAATGCCCGAATTAATCACATGGTCCATAACATATATAAATGGTTAAATAAATACATAAAAATTTGAAAATAAGAAAAAAAAAACTGATCTGATGTCAATACTATTTTCCTTAAATAAGCAAAGTTGTCCCAATCCTTTAAAATTCGTTCACTAAGCTGTACCTTCATATAAACTAAAATATGCAGACTACACGATTACATAATATCCAAACAAGACCATTCAAGCATATTTCACGTATTTACCCAAACTAACCAAAGCGATTACACGCAATTCCGCCTAATTAAAACATGTACATACAAATGTAGTAATAACCATTGAACTAATAAGCGAGCTAACTTTCCGCCTACAAATTGTGCTAAATGAACCAACTCCATTTAGATAATGAGCTAATTTCTCTTATCGGTCTATAATTGAATAATAACCAAGTGCTAAGTTCTGGCGTGTTTTATGGTTGTTTTTTGAACATTTATTTTAGACAAGTTTATATTTCTCCATTCATTTATTTTGTACAACAAAGTATGTTATATATCTGTCTATAAATGATAAACTCACGAAACACTGAAACAATATTAACTGAAAATACTTTCACTTTGGCATAGAAAAATTCTTGAGAAAGGTTTAAGAAAATATATTATACTATCTTCCCCACCAGCGGTTTCTTCGCACACCCGTTAAAAGTATCCGATAGCCTTCCTCGATAAATATGCTATCTAACACTGAAACAACTTTTCAAATTAGATCAATATCTAAGCTTAGCACGTTGATATCAACAAATACACTCTTTAGCTTTATAATATTAGTAGTAAAACCAAATAAAACCAGTTCAGGTTTCTAGTAATTGACACATACACGTGAAACATAAGTTACAAAACAAATTCCTTCCATTTAATCTAGTAACCAAAAGCCAAGTCAAACGCCACATATCTTCATATATCATGCTATTTAGGAATTCCTCAAACTACCCTCACTATGTACTGCAACCCGTTTGCAAATTGAAAACCGCATAGTGTTGCACCAGATTGCAATGAATGCCTTCTAAATGTACTAAAGATAGATGAAATAGGAAACAGTTGAATGGTTACGAAATGCAGCCAAGTTTGGCAACCAACCAAGGATTTATTTTCTTGAAGTGCTCATCAATCAGGATGCTTTCAATTTTGTTTTTATAAAAGTAGAGATTTTCTTGCGAAATAAGCTATACTTATATTCTTTGTATATCTTTTTGTTTTTCTTTATTTCATGTGTACATGCCACAACTGAAATTTTGCTTTATTTGATCTTTGCTGCAAACACTTTTGGAAATGCCAATTTTTTGGCCTTCATTTCAGAAAAGGTACATTGATTGATAGAATGCGCTTTGAAGGTGGTTTGATATATATAACTTTAAGAATGTTGTGTCATTTTCAATTCAGATTAGGCAAAATACACGCTTCTCCAAAAAAGCGAATAAATGAGCCCGATATATCATCAACTCCCTCTATTTTATCTCAGTAAAGGAAGCAGTCTAACTACATATATTATCATGGTTCATGAGATACCTACAGCCTGGTGACAGACGAACAATGAAGTAATGGGGTCCCATTTAGGGACCTAAAAAAGAAGTTCACCAGTTAAAGTATCACCTACAAAAATAAAGAGTAACTAGTACATCAGTAGTGTAAA
This sequence comes from Helicoverpa zea x Helicoverpa armigera, assembly GCA_033682625.1. Classification (NCBI taxonomy): domain Eukaryota; kingdom Metazoa; phylum Arthropoda; class Insecta; order Lepidoptera; family Noctuidae; genus Helicoverpa; species Helicoverpa zea x Helicoverpa armigera. The sequence goes on along the minus strand of JAWIIS010000004.1, from coordinate 11,512,384 downwards.
CTAAAACTTTAAAACACAGTTACTGCCGACTCCAGTTACTTACGTTAGGAAGGCACTTAAGAACTTCCATTCTATGAATAAAAGATGCAGTACACATTAGCTTCCAACGTAATAGAAAACACTGTTTTATGTAAACCCTTCTTAAGGAAACTTCGAGAAAACATATTGGTGTATATATACATATAAATTGGTATGCAAATGTGTTGGAAGGTCTTGGGTAGGTCTCGTTGTATTTACTTGTAGCCAAAATTGGTTTATACTATCTTTCGATAGCTTGGGTTCCTCTATTCCTCTACATACTTAGATAATTTTTTGGCCTTACAGCGCTTTCACAATGGCCTCATATAACAACAACCATTAGAGTACTTGCACGCTGCAATCTCAGCAGTCTACTGTTGATCCAATATTCGGCAATATTTTTATAAGCAAGTCTTAATTTCTATCAAAGTTTTCAGTCGGTCCGATACCGGCTAAACACCTGATCTTTGTAGTGTGCGTACTACCAATCTTCATACTGATTTATGAGCCCAAACAAACTATCAGCCGACTAAAAGTTAGCAGTGCGCTCATAAATATAAACAACAAACAAACACAATAAGCAAATATCTAAACAAAACTAATCCAGCGAAATGTAAATCTATTTTATCCGCAAATCCGGTATAATTACAAGAATACCTTAAAACCACCGAGAATCGTTAGTTATTTGGATTAATTAACAAAACAACTGTAAGTGGAACAATGGTTAATAAATTGTTTGCTAGCGCTGGTTAAATACGTAATTAATTGTAGATATACTACACCTAAACTGTGTTTGTATTGTCTGCTGAAAACTGCGGTTAAGGGTGTGTCTACAATGAGGTATGACGTGAGTGTTATCAAGTGACATACTTGAAAGGTTGTCGTGTTAAAATGTTATTCAAACACTTTATTTTAGGTAAAACACTTTATTTTACCATTATCCGGTCCAAGACGGGCATAGTCGATGTGGGCAATAAGTCTGCAAAGTTGAAGTGGGATTGGGCGGGTCACATCTGTCGAATGCACCCGGACAAGTGGGCCAACATCACCACAAACTGGGTCCCTGAGGATGGAAGGCGACCGAGAGGGAGACCAAGAAAACGCTGGAGAGACGACTTGGACAGCTTCCTCTCGGACTGGCCACAAACAGCGATGGACAGAGAAAAATGGAAGGCTATGGGGGAGGCCTTTGCCCAGAAGTGGGACAGCGTAGGCTAATTTAAAAAAAAAAACACCTTATTTTATGTAATTGATAAGTTAAATGACAAGTTTTCATACTATTTCTTTAAACCTAGAATTTACGTGAAACCTACTTTTTGATAAAACTTGCTATGGAATCAGTCGCAGTAAAAAAAATACCCTAACATTTTCTATTATTTTTATGTTCGAATATTTAATATACTTAAAAAAATCAAGAACAATAGGAACTTGATATGACAGTCTTAAAAAATTAGTATAAAACCCTTCGCAACTACTGAGTACATTCGTTTCCAATCTGGAAACTTGCCACAAATTCTATCTCTCAATTCTGCCACACAAAGCCTAGTGTACCCCAATCTTTATCCCAACTGCGCCTCACAGCTGACAGTAACTACAGAGCCTAGACTCTCATACACGAGCGCCTGCATCCAGACAATTTGTGTTCTAATGAAAACAGGCAAACCTAGTGTTTTGTACTAACAACGCGGTAACTTTGCAAAATTGTACCTGCAAAGTTGAAGGTAAGATGTTCTGTTTGTTCCTGGTGAGAGAAACTTGTGTTTGTGTAAACTATTTTGTGCCTACATATAAACTCGACAGTGGCTATATTGGAGCTCGGATTTAAAGGGGTCATCGGAAAACCGCCAGACAGTCATCATCATCCTTTTCAAATCAGCCATAGAATATCCACTACTGAATATAAGCTCCCCTTAGATACAGTTGGCAGTCAGATCATCCGATCACCTCATTGGTTGCCGTCGATTTGAAAGTCCATAGTCTCCAGTCGCGTGCGTCGTACCCATCGTACATTCTGTGCTATAGCAAACACTAGAGCTTTCTGAGAACAAAAGTGCGCGGAATATGAACAACATCTTTTAACCAAAAATATTTTTAGATTCCAAGTAAATAATAAAAGCAATATTTTCATTTCCACGAACCAAAACACGAACTCATCAATATAAACAAATTGAAATCTACCCACGTCTAAGTCCTAAGATTCCGATACAAGAAGAACCATATCGATTACCTTTCTCAGCTACAATACAATAGGCGGATAAACCGGGGCCGGGTAAAAGAAAATGTACAATGTACCGTCCACAATACATTTCCGCTTTCATCAGCACTCTCGAATCAATGGAATATGGACAATGTGTCCAGATTGTAATCACATAGCCGGTGATTTTGGAAAATATTGGGGGAAATTCAGAAGAATGTTACCTATTGACTTTTGTGGATTTGTGAAAATCGCTACTTTATAAGTGTATGGAGGATTTTCAAGGATCTCATCTTTCCAATTCGTCTTAATATTTCTTAATTTTTCGTTATATAGGCAAATTATTTTCATGAAATTATTAGACAGGAATCTATAAAATCTAGGTACTTGCATTGCAATTATTATGCATTTATTATTCTTACACAAAAATTATAAAATTCCAGTTATAAAAATATATCAAACTGCACCCAAACGCCTAATTACTAATCTAAATTACGATATTAAAATGTAATTTCAATGAAAATATTTTAACTTTTCACGAAGTACTCATTACCCTATCACCGTCATGCAAGGGACATTAAAAAAACCTTCTCGCGCGGAACAATTTAATTACTGGGGACTTTTTAAGCTGGCACTTAAAACTTGGAAAACGCTTACGCGACTCAAAATACCTCGATGGAGCAATTTTCCAATCCCATTGAAGCTCAAGCAAAAAAGAACTAGCAATTTTCTCACTTACGAACAATGCTACGTGAAAGTTTTCGCTGGCTACGAAAATTATTTCAATTTTTACAGTTAATTCTAGATTATGAAATGTTCAAATTCATTTATCAACACATTTTGAAACTTTTTTTTGGTTTTGATGAGCCTAATCTATTTGACGACTATCATCATAATTCTAAGTAAAATTGATGATTGGACAGCATTTTCATAACGTCTTTATAATTAATCAAAGCGTACTAAAATGTAATTTGGAAGGTAACCTAGATTTCAAAAAGACTTGAAGGAGATTATATTTTTCCATTATCTACAAAATGGCAGCCTTTACCGAAATTCAGACATAAAATCTACTTTTATTGGGCTATAATGTTTTATTGAAATGGGAAATAAACTTTCTTCTTTCTGGATTTTCATGAAATAAAATAAAAATGTGTATAGTTATATTTATTTTCATAATAAGCGACAAATAGACCACTATCTAAGATATTTTAAGTTAGCTTTATGAGGTGTAACTGTTTTCCATCACTGACATCTAATAGGCTTAAAGTCTTTGTCATCTTCCTTGATCATATCAGCAGCCTTCTCACCGATCATGATAGCGGGTCCCATGGTACCTCCAGCGGGAGGGAAAGGCATAATACTGGCATCAGCTACCCTCAACCTCTTCACTCCATAGACCCTCAACCTGGAATCCACCACGGATCCCATAGCACAAGTACTACTATAGTGGTGCAGACTAGTCGACATACATCTCAAATAGCACTTCCAGTACTCCCTACTACGGGACGAGTAATTCTTACACCCAGCCAGCTTAGGATCTTGAAATGTTCCACCAATTTCTTTAAACTCTTTTGTATCCACAATTTTAATAAAATGTTCTAAAATTCTAGCAAAATCTTCTATATCTTCTTCATTGGCATAATAATTGGTGTAGATTAAGGGATCATCGGTAAAATTGTTGCTTCTTAAAAGAATCTCTCCTCTAGATTTGTAAGTTTCCTTGCCTATTGTCGAATACATCATTTCAGTGTTTACATCAGCTCCTATCATATTGTTGCAAATATCGTCACTGAAGCCATAAGTGAAAGTACAATAGGTGATGAGATATGAAGGAAAGCTCACATAACTGACCGTATGATAATCTGGGTAGCTAGACTTGTTCAAAGATACATAGCCAGTTAGCACAGCTGCTGGGTACTCGTAAGGGTTCCAAGGTCTGTAAGGAATAACCAACTTGCTCATGTTGAAAAGCATGGTGACTACCAAACGGTCTTGAAAATTCTTCCCAACTGGCAGATTGGAAATAGTTTTGATTTTGTGACTATACAAATGGTCTTTTGGCCCGATACCCGATAACATAAGAATTTTAGGAGAATTAACAACACCAGCTGAAAGTATGACTTCCTTCCTAGCTTTTACAATGATACATCTCTTATCATTAGTATAAGCTTCTACGCCAACAGCATTATTGAAAGCATCGAATATTATCCTTTTGACCATTGTGTTTTTCAATACATGTAGCCTTGGATGGTTTCTGATGGGAACTAAATAAGCATAAGCAGTGCTTTGTCGAGCACCGCTGCCAATAGTGTATATTGGCTCAGTGTAACCCAAAGAAGTGTTTCCAGTAATAGCAGCTACGATGTCATTCCCAGCCTGACTAAATGCTTTCAAATATTTCAATCTCGTGTCAAGTCTATAAACGGACAGTTCAATTTTTCCATCTTTGGCAAAGTATTGACCTTGAGAAGAGTTACTGATGATCGGATCATTAAGCTTTTGAGATTTCTTTAAGTATGGAACAACGTTATTCCAGTTCCATGTAGTATCGTTGACGATTTGTGCCCACTTATCGTAATCATATTTATTTCCTGTAGTGTACTGAATGTAGCTCACAGAACTGGTACCACCGAGGAGTTTGCCTATGGCCATATCGTCTCTCATTGGTTTGTAGCATTTTTTTGAGATTCCATCATCTTCTGTTTTATAGCCCCATGTTGCATCAGGTTGTTTGCTGTACAGCAGCAAACCTGGTAACTGAAAAAACACATTTCTTTTAAACTCATCATTTCTGGAAAAAACGATCCCTTTTCAAAGTTGGACATTATACTATTTCTATACGACCATCGATCAACCAATTTACAGCTTGAACCATGATCATTTCATTATGTAAATACAAGTATACCTCTAGAACTTTTATATCAAGAGTGTAACTTACACCAGCATCTAGTTGAGGGTCCCCTCCAGCTTCAATGAGCAGCACATTAGTCTTATTGTCTTCCACCAGCCTGTTGGCGATAACACATCCTGCTGTACCGGCTCCAACTATGATGTAGTCGTATGTTGCTTCATCTGTGCAAGGATGATATATTGAATCAGGATTACTTTTGCAATTTAAATTAAAAATCACATGATTACCTAAACCTTATTTATAATCAAAATTTTCAACTCCAAAGCATACAAACAAAATTACATGGCAACTGTTGTAAAATATGAAACTGTGTTTTTTTTATTGGTGTGAATGAATACATCAAGAGCTTACTAAGAAGTCGGTTAAAAAGGACTGTAAAATATTAATTTTAAAATATTTTTTATGCTTTAACGGCTTTTAAGGATGTCATGTAAGTCCTTCAAAAAAATTTATATTACCAAAAACAGTGGCCTGTTCAGGAAAGTGGTATGTGGTCAGCTGAAGAGTTGTCAACGCTTGGAGAGCACTCTGTATCTTCAATACGGTTGACGCAGCATATGAGGCGTTGATTTTCATTGCTGGAAAATTATTTGATCCTGTAAAGATTTAAAATATAAATCACACGCCCGTGTGTGGTTATTAATGTTTTTATTTCACATACATTTTCAACATGATAAGGAGTATTTTTATTTTTTATTTCATATTAACGCATAATAAATTACTTTATATTATATGCTATTTTGTACACCCAGAAATTCGATAAAGAAAAAAAACTGATCCTCAAAGTGGTTTCACCCGCACCCCATGAAAAGTTCGCGCACCTGGATTAATAGTATCCTACAACAGCCTCTGTCAATGTGCTATCCGAAAAGCCCTTTGAATCCAAAAAACTCGTCAGCTTTATATTATCATCACTTCAACTCTCATTTAAAACACCTTCTTTAAGAAACTACTTGTAAATGAATAAAATAAATAAGTTCAAGTTGTAACTTTGGTCTATCAAATAAAATTCATGGTCTATTGGCTATCCTCGTTCGAATTTGCTATCAATTTATAAAGAATATTCAAAACTAGTTTCATTTCCCTTGTGCATTTAAATGTTCAAATTTTGAGCTAATCCAAAAGTTCATGGCTGCATATTATCATTTCTTACGTCTTAAATACAAATTACATTGTAAAAATAAAATATAAACCACCAATAAAATAGCAAAGTTCACAGACCTTTTTTCCACAATATTTTAACCAGCGTTGAAACTGATAAATTGCTTAAATAGTCCAGTTTGTTTATGCTAAGAAAGAAAAAATCGAATCTATCCATGATAAACTTTGACACTTACATGCAGCCGGCTAGATGTGGAATCAAACACAAAAATACAATCCTTTTCAAATAACTTTGCCAGTCCGAAGATAACTACTGCGTCTGAGAAACATTTAAAATGTCTTAACAAAATGCAACAAACTTATTTAACGAGAGCAGTTATAAGTTTCGGCTATTGTCAATACATTACAATGTTTCTCGCCTTCCAATCACAACAGCTTATTTAAGATTAAACTGAAACTCTTGGAATATAAACCTTTCATTTGCCAGCTTACTGTCAAGCTCAAAAAATAAATGAAAATGAACTTCGAAAAGAAACGGATTAAAACTTTATTCTTGCCAAAGAATAACGAAATTCTAGTCGACTGTGAGGAGTAATAAATATACAAATTGGAAGCTGGTTTGTACAATACCCATGTATACAACAATCTTTTGTTCGAAGTTCCAAAGTACAGCAGCCTGTCATAGTAATCGTCTTAATACCATTATTCGGAATCGGCGCAGCTTGTTATTCCTTCATACTTCTCTGTCCTACTTCATCTGATGTATCATCATTCCATACTACAAAAAACGCTCACTATTTACACTTCTTCAGTATTTTTATTTGGAAAAAAAGTAGCTTAAAATTCCCCAACAGCCACCTACATGTCTGATGCAACATAATGATCAATGTTCTCTAAACTTCAGTACGAGAAAAAGCCTGCACCAACCAAGCAATAAAACCACTTAAATTCTTGGCATCCAGGAACAGCAAAATAAACTGGACTCGCTACAATTTTAATCCTCTTCGAGAACTTTTAAAAAATACAAGCGGTTAAACATTTTATAATTAAAGAGATAACTCGGTATCAAGGAAAAGTTTGTCGGCGTCTTTGATCTGCTCTGAAGCGTGAGAGCCAGATTAAATACTGATTAAATGGGGATAAGGGGATTATTTCGGTACGATGGATGGTTTAAACAGATTAATTGGTGCAGTTTGTACTGATGGTGAACGTGACCGTGAAGAGCGGAAGTTCGAATACATAATCGATATAAAATCGCTGTGGTGAGATGACTATTTGATACACGTAGTTCAGCGGTAACTGGAGGTTTAATCATAATTATAAGCTGTTTTTTCTTGCATTAGGAGTAATAATTTTGGCCACGGTGGCTGTTCTCATTAAAGGAGATCAGCCAGCTGCGCATGACATATTATAGTGCACAAGTATTTGCGCAGGCACTCACTATTCCTTCACTCTCATAGCACGGTCCGACGGCAATCCGACACTACTGGAGAAAGATCAGCAGAACTGACATTAACGTGCCCTCCGAGCATTTATAGTACCGATCGTAACAACACAAAACCATTTCAGTTTCTTAAAAACTTCATAACAAAATAATAAAAAAATCGGTAAAAAAACTTTTAATTTAAACGGTTTTATCTTATGTGCACTGAAAAGTAGAAAATAAAAAAAACTGTTACTTACTTATAAACCTACGTAGGTGGTCCCGGTCATATTAGACTAAAATAAAAACGTGGGGCCCATTACCTAACTATTGCTGTAATACTTTCTTCTAGAGGTATAATAGGTGTGGATTTCTACTTACTATAATCGTAACTGGAGATTTTGACAATCAATAATCAGCCGTAGCGGCTTCACCAGCGAACGCCGAGCTCACGATCTACCAAAGTATAAAGATATGCTTTGCCATAGGTAGGATTTCAGAGGGCCCCACGTTTTTATTTTAGTCTAATATGACCGGGACCACCTACGTAGGTTTATAAGTAAGTAACAGTTTTTTTTATTTTCTACTTTTCAGTGCACATAAGATAAAACCGTTTAAATTAAAAGTTTTTTTACCGATTTTTTATTTTCTAGTTTTTAGTATTTAATGAAAATGCCTACCGAATATTCCTCATTCTATATATGGGTCAGCAGCGGTGAGGGAGTGCCAGACTCTTACTGACTAAAAACCGTTGTGTTTCGTCGTAGGCCTTTTATGTACCAGGACAATCCCGCAGCCCAGGCAGGCCTTGGCCCTGTTGGGCCCCGCTGGGGTTGCTGACAGTATTCTACTTGAGTAGCCCTTTCATTTGATACCCATATTGAGGGGGTTATGGAAAAAATATGTAATCCGCCATTTTGTACCGGCGGCCATCTTGGATTTACAATGTTATTGATATTAGTATATTGTATTGTCATCGGAATCAAAGGTGTGTACCAAATTTCAGATCAATCTGACAACAGCAAGGTACTTAAATTTGAATTACTAAATTTGACCCAAGAATAAATAATAAAACAAACAGGGTAAGCTAAATAAAACCGTTTAATAAAAAGAAATAAAATATGAGAACAAATACTACTTCAACTACAAAATCATTTTCAAAGACACTGAAATCCTTGAAATAACATGAACAAAGCAATGTGCAGAACCCAGTATACATTACCCAGGCTTACAGTCCCAACACAATTAATTTCTACAATTTTATGTCCTCCGACAATTACTTAAGTCCCTAACAACACTGTAGGCTAGTTTACGATACATAAAATAGATTGGTACGTTTTTACGAGAATCCTCGGTATTTTCTCTAGAAGCCGAGAATGACTGGATTCAATTCCTGGTCAGTACCAATGTTAGTTTTCAAAAATTATACTTTTTAAGTTAAGACATAAATTGCTGATGAAAGGAAACATCGGTGATGAAACTGGGACTTTAAATGTCAGAATCTTGAAGATCTTGAAGGCCTTGAGTAAGAGTGATGATTAACGCTCACTCCTTCTATGCATGAGAATAAGAAGAGGCTTGTATCCCGTATTAACACCCTGCACTTGCAAAATATAAAATCGTCAAAACACCTGATAGTGCTTAACCACTCATTCCTTCTCTGTATGAGAAGAGGCATACTATCCTGTAATGGGCGAATAAAAAGGATACGGGAACATATTATTGCCATGTTTTTCAAAAGCCTTTAGTATTTATGTGAAAAATAACACACAACCCTAAAAAACTCTTATAACAAACAGCCGTGTCGTTTTAATAATTCAGCATAAACTTTAATATTTTATAGGTATCATGTATATCAAAAAAAGCCTTTTAGAAATTCCCATTCACCATCAGTATCGATCCGTTTAAAGCTACTAAAAGCCTGAAGTAAAAAGCGGATGTAGCCTGCGTCAAACTGAAATGAAATTTTCAGTGAACTTTTACAGCGAACAAGCGTCTGCATCAGGACCGCCGTCACAAATCACCGATCCTCTCGAAATACATATGGAGAGTTGCTACCTAATTGCTACCAGCTACCATTAGTTGCTACCAATTGCTACCCTCGTGGTTTTGAAGATATTCAGCATCCTAAGATGGATGGCTGTCACTTTTCCCAGTGTGTAGAAACGGCGCAAAAGTATTGAGTTTTTTTTTCACCCAAAGTTGCTACCTAATTGCTACCCTCCAGAATTGAATTTTAGACCACATCGATACCGTGGATAAAAATATATTAAAAAATGAGTTTTTGCGCCTAACAAAAATAAATTAGCAAGTTGACAGTTCAATACAGTCTAACTGTCATATTAACTTATGTATGCTAACTTGCTAATCTAGCAACTCTCTATATGTATTTCGAGAGGATCGGTGATTTGTGACGGCGGTCCTGACGCAGACGAACAAGCTGCCTGTTCTGTCGAATAGCAACAATATAAGAGCTTGTTTTAAGGCATTAAAAACAAACAAGGTTTTGTTTATATTATAATTATAAAGTTTTCAGTATATAAAAAACTATGTTTCAAAATTTTAAGATTTTAGTAAAACTTCGTGGTCTGACTTCTAAAATTAAAGAAGGTTTAAATTTTGTCTGTATTTTTTTAATGTCAAGCCTAAGCCATGTTTAGACAGCACTCTTAGAGAAATGCTTTATCCCCTACTTCTAATACACAAATAACGTAACGACCGAGACACATAACCATGAAATTAAGTGTATAAAGGTACCGTAACATCATATAAAATCCAAAACATCTCACGCCATTTCCCTTCTCAAACAATATTACATTTTAAGAGCTCGTACAAAATATTTGAAGTCAAGCATCCAAGCAGGCGTCAAAAGGCGTTCAAGCGAAAATGATACGCCTCATAGGAATTGTCACTTGCCTCTTTCATAAAACTGATCGACTATGAATTTTTAGCTTCATTTTATGCGAATTGAATACTGAAGAGTGCAAATTGATGTAGTAAAAGTTGAACCTCCGAAATACTTAAGTAACTTTAAGTACTGTGTTCTTAAAAGTGTTTCTGTCGTTGAAATTGACTAAGCGTGACAGAGATACCTACTTAGAAATATGTTTGAGCAATCCTTTTAATTGAGTAACGTTTCAGTGTTCGGCCGTAAACTCAAATAGTTTGGTAGTCAGTTACATAGTTAAGTAATCAGGAAATGAAAACCACTGAAAAGTAGTGGGTTGATACTGGACGCATTCCGCTTCCAACCGTTCCTTTTAAAAATCAATGGGGTGGCCCATGTTCAGCAGACAGCATCCTATGACTACGATGATTATGATCATGAAGCGGTAAAGACAAGGTCATAATCATTTACTCTAACACAAAAAGAGGAGTGTTATAACTTTAACCCCTTTATCTGTCTGTAGCACTGCAGTTCCATCCTGCACTATTTTAAGATTAAAGATAGAGTTTCTCTTTGTATTCGACCAAATGTAGACATTGCTACATAGTTCCGAACAATTCGCACAACCTGTGAATGAAGTGTTAACACTTGCAACAAATAACTATGCCTGTATAATTTTCCTTGAAATTTTGTTGCAATATCTGTTTAATTCAATGTTGCATAAGTCCGTTACAAACGATCAAACATAAAATTTCTTATTGCAACACTTTTTTAGCAAAGTAATTAAAATTTTACAACTGATTAACGAATACAACTGTAAACAGAATTTATTAATATACTACAATGTTACCATTTTTTAACCGACTTCCCGAAAGAAAGAGGTTCTCAATTCTTGTTCTTAAAATGTAGGCTACAGATTTTTTGATGCATAGTTTTCACATTTGTAAATATGTAGATTTTTGAAATATTTTGTCTATTTTAAAGAATAAAAAAAAATGGATGGAGGTTCAAATTTTAGTTAAAATGCCAATAGATTTCGTGGTTATACAATGTAGCTTCTTCGATACTTTATTTCATGATCGAATACAATTTTACGAGTGTTCAAACGTATTCAAGATCAGACGGTTTACGATAGCGTATCTATATTAAATGCAAATGATGGACGCTTACTGTAATCTGATGGGCGGTAAACTTTATCGATATTGATAAAAGTTAAGGACTATTTGAAGTTCGTTAAATTGTAATTTATTGCCTCTTTTGGGTAAATTGTTATTTTACGCACTTTTACTTGAGAGCAGAAACCTTGTCATGACAACTTCTTTCGTGTTTCGGAATAAACTGTAGGTCCCGGCTGTCATTTTAACATCTTTGGCAGTCGTTAGGTAGTCAAAAGCCAGAAGATCTGACAACCAGTCTTACTACGGGGTAGGTATTGGATTTCCCAGGTAGCTGGGTTGAGGGAGTCAGATAGGCAGTCACTCTTTGCAAAAAAACACTGGTGTTCAGTTGCATCTTGTTAAACTGGAAACCGATCCTATCATATGGTACTGCAACATTATGTTATCATCTGTAAAATACCTTATCATGCAAATAAATATTACGAGTTTGAATTTGGGAAAAGGGTAACGTGTGTAAAACAAAGCCTTACTGCAAAATATAGAACAGATAACATTCTCAGTAAGTATACAAAGCGAAAACAAATGAAACTCAGTACATAATAAACACATTACCTACTATCTTCGTAAGTGACACAATTCACAGGTGTACGTAACAATTTCCTTGCAATAATTAGTAAGTTACGTTCGCAGTCCGCCAACGAATAATTAGCAGCCATAAATCACGTGGTATTGTGTGAAGACAAAGTGCTTACTGGTAATTAAAGTGCGGAGCAGACGGGCGACTTTAAAATTGTGTTGTTGTTTTATTTTTTTAGAAGTTGTAGGTGTTGAGTTGCCTTGACAGCTTTTTCACACTTGCGGATTTTCCGAGCGACTCACTCAATTTGTACGGGCGGTCTCACGCGTACCTATATCAAACAAATAGCCAACTCTCGTTAGCAGCCTTCTAACATTAGTGGGGTTTTCAATCGGAAAAATCGAGCAACATCACCCGATTCATTCGTTATGAGAAAAATAATTAACACCGGCCGTTTTTAAGTGCGCGCGACAGTTTTTTGCCGCATGAAATGAGACGCGCGTATTCGCTCGGTTTTGCTACGCACGACAAATCCACCAATGCCACTGTGAAAAAGAGCGATAACACGTGGAAAAACTGAGCAGGAAATCCGCCAGTGTGAAAAGACTGTAAGATTGTGGCTCATGATATATTTAGGTAGCTCTCTGGAACCAAAAAATCGCACCCATCTAATCTTTTAATCCCGTATAGAGACGTGTAAAAATCAGAAGTACTACATAAGCTAGGTCACATCTGTTGTTCGGAGCTCCATTCAGTCAATGTCGCCAAGTTTGTTCAGACATGTGGCAAATAACACATTACTCTGTTATTTGTGAATGGGACTTATTCTTGTTACTAGCTGTTGCCCGCGACTTCGTCTGCGTGGGCAATTTGGAATTGTCAAAATACTACTTATGCCGTAGCGTAGGTGTATTCTTTTACATAACAATATAATTAGGATTACCACTTAGCAGCAGCACGAGTTGATCAATCAAGGTGGTGTCGACGATGTGTGACTATTTATCTAAACAAAAGAATTAAAGTTTGTGACGTTGAGGAAATCTCTGGATCTAGTCAACCGATTTGGAAAATTATTACGTAATTCTCACATAAACCAAAGGTCTGACAAAGTTGTCATTTGTACGTTTTCCGCAGCAGCTGCGACAAATCATGAGCCAGAAAGTCTGTCAAACAGTTTTACTTACCATGGATAACGCGGTGTCTAGTTCACTGGGTTGAAGAGATCATATAGGCACTCCAAGTAAACATTGGTACTCAAAAAGATTCGGTTTGACTGGAAGCCAACACCCACACAATTGAGGAATAGCTGGGTGGATGATGACTGAGTCATCAGGCAAGTGCATAGGTTCGCTACTTGTATTTCGGGGATTTTCTGTGCACTCACTCACTATGTTATGTTGGAATTCCACCGAAATGTTTGCATTAGTTCACGATCAGGTAAAGTATACGTCCGAGAGAGTAAGTCCAATTCGTGTGTTGCCACTTGAAGCCTGCAGTTCTTCCAAGATTTCCAAAATGTACGCTCGCAATTTGTCATTTCTTGGTGGAGCCAGCAGATCAGAAGAAACATAAGTGCTGTATATACTGTGCATCACTACTGCACAACGGTAAAATTTCGTCTTTATAAATAGCACAAACGTTCGCTCTCTTGCGGAGGACGTTTGAATACCATATTATGTGTCACACGTAGGTAAACAGGACAACAGTATATTATCATCGAACCGCTTTCAAAGATCTGATGAGCGAACAGACCAGAACTGACTTGATCGCCTCAAGAAAATCAGAGCTCTATGAATCGATCATTCGCTTTGGTTCCTACTGTTATTGTGGTTTCTGAAAATGTATTCAATTAACCAACGATGAATATAATTCTTAGCCGGCCGACTCTTTTGACTTCTCGAAAATCATAACGTTGGTTTTTGTGCAATGCACAAACGGAAATTCGATATATTACACATTCGATATTCACACTTCTACAGAATTGATATTAAAAGGTTTGACAACGGGCTATAGTAGCGTAGTTAAACTAACTGAAACAATTTTAGTGATCCTTCAATAAAGTTAGAGAAGCGGGTGTGCATGATGAACATTAAGAGTTGGGAAATACGTGATGAAGATGACCTAATTCATTACTATTCTAATTTGTTCATGTACCACAAAACTCAAGTTAAGGTGGAGAAAAGGATTACCAAGCTCCCAAAGGCCTGGGCATTTGCAACACGTTGCATGGCATCCTGGAAAGTTACGTAATTCTCAGCCATCAGTTTGAGCAGCGTGAGGGAGTGTCATGCTTTGGCCCTAGTGGGCCTCACAGGGGTTTGCTGAATCTCCTTGAGGGGCGCGTGAAATAACGGGTCTCCCAGAAGCCGGAAGGTCGATGACCCACTCAAAACTAATCGCTCACGCCTACGGTGGCCGGGAGTCGTCTCTCGACATCCGGCTTTCGTGGTGTCTTACCGCAGTGGCTGGGATGAGAGTTGGGAATTTTCAGTCACTCCGCCACCTCATTCTTTGTCATCCCATTTCTTCTCGCTCCAGATCATGGTTTAAACCGGGGCCGGGTGCGATAGGTCGCACAGTCCGCACAGTGGTGACACCCGGGCGCCACCTCCATGAGATCAGAGTTGGGAATGTATGTTTGCAAAAACTAATAGAACATTTAGCGAAAACACGTTTGATAGTAATTCTGTCTTTGTAACTGAATAATATAAATGATATAAACGTAGACGTATAAATATAAAAGGTGTTTTTTTAGACTCAGTCCGTGGGTCTGACTGTGACTGTTCGTAATTGTAAACGGTGTATTTGTGATATAATTCTTAGCTCGATGATTTGTGATCAGAAGTTGAAAGCAAGTATGTCTCTGGCCTACGACGCGTAATTTGTACGTTTTCAGAACGAACGAACTCTTGTCTTCTGTTGACATCTTGTTGACGTATTGTGACAGGTAGTTATTCCCATTGATGTTAATTTTAGAAGTGACACAATGTTTTCGGTCGTATTTTGCCTACATTCTTCATTACTCAAAAAGTATATTAATAAGGACCTTCTATTTATATGTAAGTGAATTCAAAATAATGTAATATATTAAAACCAGGAACTTATTTTTAAGGATGTTTGAATATTAATTACAAAGTTTTTTTTTATAATAATAAAATCTTAGACTCGCAATGCACTTTCAGTGTGATGCATGTTTGTTATTGGATGAAATGAATGGATATTCATGTTTATGAGAGGTACAGCTTATATTACGTCAGAACAACATATGTAGACTTTTTAAGAATGTGGGGAAGTTCATAATTTCTTCGGGACGTGAGTGCCGCTTCCCATGGGAACTACTGCCCGCACCGGGATAAAATATACCCTATGTTACTCGCAGATAATGTAGCTTTCTAATGGTAAAAGAATTATAAAAATGTCCCTGATGATGCGCTGATATTTCTTGTAGTGTTTTTATAGTAGCGAAATACACACGTTGTCATATATTTTTTTTTTGAAAGTAAGAACATACCATGACAAAGTGAAGTCTGTTTTCATTGATATTTTACCAACTACCAGTTTTATGGCACATCTGTTTCTGCATGATTTTCTTCATCTATAATTTTAGGATATCATTTCTTTAAATTCAGTTTTTTGCTCAAGTTACTTATAAAAGCGTTATTTTCTATGTAAAAATTGATAATAGGCCGATAAAATTACAAAGTTCAATATTCAAATATGTGTCATTGTTGCACCCGCTGTTGCAGAAACGTTAACAGAAATTATCGTTCATTGCTCATCCTCCGTAGGTGATAGCGTGATAATATATATCCTATATGTTGAACAGGCCCCCAGGTAATATTCATGCAAAATTTGATTTAAATCTATGCAGTACTTTTCGAGTTCAGTGAGACCAAACATACAGACAAACAGACAAACAGACATACAGACAAACAGACAAAAATTCTAAAAACTATATATTTGGGTTCAGAATCGATAATAGATCACCTCCCAAGTATTCTTTTAAAAAAATATTCAATGTACAGTTTTGACTTTCCTATCATTTTATTATATGTATAGATACATACTTATTATACATATCCTACCTAATCTAAATATTTACAAAAATAATAAGAAAAAGGAAAAATAAAAACTATGCGTCAAATCAAGTATCATATAAGTATAACACCAGTTCTATTATATGAATATTAACGGACGTATTTTATTTCACAACCTTTTATTTTCAGAAATTAAACTACATACTGGCTTAAAAATCTATATAACACTGCTTACTAAAGTTTCGCTCTCTATTGCAAAAGATCTCTAGACTAATGACCTAATTTCAAAATCCAGAATGAACGCTACAAAACGCCATTTTCATGGCCATACCTTAGTAAGTAAACTTTTCAGACTGTCGAACTATGCTTCATTTCTTTTCACTTTGAGACCAAACTTATAAGAAATCTATCTTCGCTAGTGGATGTTACTTAACAGCCACATTGCTAACAAAAATTATCTTCATTACTTATGTCTTATTATTTTGATTGATGTCTCTAAGGTACCTACCTATAAATGACAAATCTATACTAATATTATAAAGCTGAAGAATTTGTTTGTTTGTTTGTTTGAACGCGCTAATCTCAGGAACTACTGGTCCGATTTGAACAATTCTTTCGGTGTTAGATAGCCCATTTATCGAGGTACGACGGCTGACGTTAAAATAACATAATATGAAGATGGTTCCCATAGTATGAAGATTATTTCAAAAGTAGGTTTACAGATACAAAGAACTGCTTCTCTACTCGATTGTTAATTCTGAAAGTTAACCTAAGTTTTTCTAGCATTCATTAGAATGTAATGAAATTGTTTTAATAGTTTTATTATATGTCCGTAATTCATATTTATTATTTCCGCAAGGGGTCATAAAACATTTCAGGTCATTCACATAAAAAATTGCGGGACTGCAAATATAAGGGTTTTTCCGTATTGCTGAATTTGCTGATAATGTATGTGATCAACAAGTTTTTTCCTTCTTCGCAGAAAAAGGGTGGAAAAGTGTCAATTAATCATAAATATCGCGATATCGGCAAATAGTTTCACGCACGCAATAAATGGGGTAGGCAGATGTTGTAGTGATATATTACTGACGTTTTATTTGATGACAGCTGTATCCCGTGGTTTCACTCATGTCTCGTGGGAACCGGGGTATATAGTATAGTGGTGAAAGCATTTTAAAAATCGGTTATTTAATATCGGAGCCATTGGGGTACAAACAAAACAAAAAATCCTCTGTTTGTCATATTACCTACTATACCTATCGTAGATCTGTTTTACTTTGTTCAAAGTTAAGACAGAATTAGAGATCTTCGAGACACTAAACGTCCAAGTCTGTAATTACTAATTACCGTATCGTGTTGAAACTTTTTGTAATAAAAACCAACTAATACCTTTTATTCAGAAGGGTTAATGCATTGAGAAAGTAAAATTCGATTTAATTATAGGCTAGCTACTTCTCAGAATAATGCTTGCAAACTCGAATGCTTAGCCTATATACTTATTTGTCATACCAGTCAAATAATGACCAAATCTCTTCACAAAATATAAACACAAACATCCAAATACTAAACCTCCTTTTTGAGAATTCAGTTAAAAACTCGTCAAGTTTTACAAATAACCCCATCTATACACCAACAAACTTCAATACACCAACAAACTTTCGTAACTCAACAAATCGAAGTCATACAAAGTTATTATCACAAGTCTTGCATAACCTCAACATAGCACGACTCAACACAGTCCAGACACGAGTCGACCCGGCATAAATCATCCCTCAACCCTCCCAGATATACGACTACTGACTACGTACAAAACTCCCACCGACCTTAGGCTATCTACACATGATACCGCGGACAAATGCGGACGGCGATGGCGGTAACGTTTAGCCGCCCTCCAGTTTGACATGGTCCATGACAAACTGACCTCCCATGCAAATTCCATGACTCATGGAATGTGCATTTGATGCACAACATGCTACAAAGGAATGAATGTGGATAGATGGAGAGGCAGAAGAGACAGAAGAAAAGATGGATTGAATGCCTTAAAGAGAACATGAATAAGAAAAAAGTGGATGTTAGAATGATATCTGAGAGAGAGAAATACAAGCGGAAGACATATTGCGCGGACCAAAAATGTCTTGGAAACAAGACAGAAAGAAGAAGATCCGCCTGGTTATAAAGTGTCTCGTGTGTGAAGCTCTGCCCCTCTGCACTGCTGTCTAGGGAAAAGTACATGACCGAAAACTGCTAGATCCCGCGGTTGGGCTACATAAAACCAATTTTAAAGTCCACCGCGGCGGTACGCGGTACCGTGTGTGACTCCCCTAACTCCAACCGACCCTAACTTTGGATAGCCATTGGAAGGGAAGGTCAGTTGTCTGTTGTTTTATAAAATATTGATATTCGGCAGCATCTGTTCTCCAAAGGCTGACCCTAATTCGCTTGGAAGAATGCCCTGTGATTATTGTAGTATTGTTTCGTTGATTTAGTGCTAGCATGGTGTCTGCTGTACAAAGCTTGGATAAATTATATGTTTTGTGTTTGTTTTTAACGATGTGAAAGAGAAGTCTACATATTTGCTGTAAATAACCATTCATCCAAAAACTTTTTGATGTCTTGAAGTTCACTTACATTTAAGCTACCGACACACAAAACTCAACCCACTCAACGTAGTATTGGTACTAATCTGTATCATCATTTAGGACGTTCATAGATATGTACACACGACTACATAGATACATACATACATAGACACACGACTACATAGATAGGCGTGTCGTCATGTCACGTGCATGAGATTTCTAGAGTATATGATGTGTTTGATAGAAAAAGAGCGACCGAATTAGACCGAGCGAAATTATTTTCAACATATTTTGATCTACCCAAAAAACAAAAAGAAAGCAATTACACTCACTTGAGACGAAAAATTTCAAAAACATTTTTCTTCGTCGCATAATCTCTCTAACAGACAAATCCGGGTAAGCAAAGGGTAAACACTGCACATATTACATGGCCATGTCTACCTCACTCAGCTGACTAAGACCCGGCTTAGCATAGAAAATTCAGCAGCACTCGTTTACTTAAATCTCTTTAATATTTACTTGTTGGTATAGAGTAGGAAGATGCAGTGGTATCATGAATTAAAATGTAGGTACTTTTTTTTTAAATAGAAAATTGACTATTTTTTATAAAACTACTCATCTTAATGAAGTAAAATGCTAGTCATAAAAGGCAGTTTAAACTATTATAAAATCATCATCACACTTTTTCCCATGGCTAGACACAGGCCTCTTCTCACATAGAGAAGGATTGAACGTTAATCACCACACTTGCTCCATGCGGATTGATCAAAACTTTTAAACGCATATTTTTGACTGCGTAAACTTTTGTTAAAAAGGATGTCAAGTAGTATTCAAGGATCATTGTCCACTGATACAAGATATTATACTTTAAATTCTCAGTGATAAACACTTTTAATTCATTACCAGTTATCTACTTAAAATCCAATTTAACACAATCTTCAGTAAATATCCCGGACGTCTTTACAAGCACACTGATATCAAAACTATCCCCCAGAGATCCATTATTTCCTACCAATGTCAAAATCAAATGATTTACTACAAATTGTATAAATCAGTTTGGTCTACCGCATTAATTTACACTATAATAAACTAAATATAGAAAAAGGTAGGATTGTAGAAGGAAATTATTTAACTAATACAGAAGAAGTAATAGAAGCTATGAAAGATGAAGAATTATACAAATACTTAGGTTATAACCAAGCGCGACTTTTAGAACATAAAACTATTAAAGAAAAATTAAAAAAAGAATACTATAGTAGAGTTCATTCCCTATGCAAAATGAGGTTAGCTAGTAAACATTTATTCAAATCCATAAATACATACGCGATTCCTATTTTAACTTACTCATTCGGTGTAATTAAATGGACAAAAACGGAACTGCATGCTCTAGAAGTGAAAACCAGAACCATACTAACACAACATAGATACCACCATCCTAAGTCTGCAATAGAAAGAGTCATATTATCTAGAAAAGATGGAGGGAGAGGGTTAATTGAAATAAGCTATCTTCACAAACGACAAATTATAAATCTTAAACAATTCTTCAGACGGAAACAAAACAATAGTACATTACACAAAGCTATAAGCGATTTAGATGAACAATACACACCACTAAATTTAAGCAACGACGATAACATAGAAACAGAAAATAAAAGACAACATACAGAAGACATACACAGAAAATGGAAACAAAAAGAACTACACGGTAGGCACCCGAACGATCTACAGCAGATATTCATAGATAAAGATGCTTCTAATAAATGGTTAGAATTAAGTGGATTGTTCCCAGAAACCGAGGGATTTATGCTGGCGATACAAGACCAGGTTATCAATACGAAAAACTATAGGAAATATATAATCAGAGACAGCACGATGAGAAACGACCTATGCAGAAAATGTCACAGTAAGCCGGAGACCATTCAACATATCACAGGAGCATGTAGCACACTTACACAAAACGATTACACACACAGACACAACCAACTCGTCAATATCATACACCAAAAACTAGCAGACAAACACAAACTCACGCAAGAACCATACGCACCATATTATAAATATTCACCAAAATCGGTTTTAGAGAATCAGCGATATAAGATGTACTACGACCGCACTATCATCACAGATCACACCATATACAATAATAGACCCGATATAACACTTATAGATAAGCAAAGTAAACACACATGCATAATAGATATAGCAGTACCAAATACAAACAACATACAAAAAACGATTACAGAGAAGATCAGGAAATACACAGAACTACAAGAAGAAATAACTAGAGTCTGGAAAATGAACCGCGTAACAATAGTCCCAATAGTTATTTCAACTACAGGCGTCATCCCAAAACAAATTTTCAATAGCCTGAATGCCCTCAATCTATCTAAATTTACTTACCTCACACTACAAAAAGCAGCTATATTAAACACATGTCGCATAGTAAGAAAATTTCTACAGCTAGACCTAGACAATAATTTCAGTGCAGTACCAAATTCTTCTTCCCAAATTATCACATCAATAAATTAGTATCTCACTTTGGCTTAGGCCCGTAAGATATTACAAATACCAGGTTTCAATAAACCTGAGCAAATTAAATTTGAAAACCAAAATAAATAATAAAATGTCATTTATTTCAGGCAAATTCACCCATATCAGAAATTCACACAAACAATATTAATAATTAACTTATACATACAATCAAACAATATTAATAAATCAATTATACATCACAATTACAAAATTAAAATAAAATGAAATAAAATAAAATTAAAATGAAATAAAATACAATAAAATAAAATGAAATAAAATTAAAATTTTCTGTTTGGCATTCGCACAGTTACATGCCTGTCAGAACAGTGTTTTATGAAAGGGCAGTCTAGCCTATCCCCGATCATCGCCAAAATAGTGTTGGCACTGGCCCGCACTCTGCGCACTAGGGATGCCGCGCGTTTGCGCATAGTAGCTTGAAAGCCATCGGTGCGCGATTCTGTGAACATACCCGAGGCGCTACAGTATCGGGGCAATCCCACAACTGCCCTGAATGCATTATTGTATTGGACGCGGATGGCACTGTAGTCTCTGCTAGTATAGTGCGCCCACAGACTGCACGTGTACAGCGAAGTACAGTACGCTCTGAAGAGTGTCACTTTGACCTCGCGTGAGCACCTCGCAAATCTGCGAGCGACCATATTCGCTTTAACAGACAATGCCCTCCGCTCCCTTTCCATGTCAGCATGATCTCCAAGACTAACAGTTACGATATGCCCAAGGTATTTAAACTGTTTAACTCGTTCCAGAGCAACACCGCTAAGTTTCACAGGAGGTATGTTTACTGGGCATCTCGCACCCGCTGTCTCAAAGATCATATACTGACTTTTTTTAACATTGTACATTAAACCATGACCACAGGCATATTCCTCACAAGTCTGTATTAACTTTCTCAGTCCACAGATTGATGCACTCAGCAGCACCATGTCGTCCGCATAACTGAGATTATTTACACAAACACCATCAATGTGACAACCAACATGTTGACTACTGAGTGCAACAATCAGACCGTTAATGTACACATTAAATAGGGTCGGAGATGTTAAGCCACCTTGCCTGACGCCGCACTCAAGCTGGTACGAATCCGACATTACCCCCGCCCATCTGACATTATTGGTCTGCTGAGCATACCAGTATTGGAACACGCTGACGAGTTCTAGTGGCACATTTATGCTTTTCAGCTTATCCCACAGCAACCTGTACTCCACACGGTCAAATGCCTTTGACAGGTCGAGGAAGCACGCGTACACTATGACCAACAAATTGTCCGGAGGCTAGCACTAAACTAGTACATTTGTTTACTGTAAACCGTGCTACGAATTTGTTTTATCCTTTAGGTTTGTTGGACTTTAAGTTAAATGAATAATGATTTAATAATAGATTTTCTCCTTCACGACAATTCAAACTTTAAAATCTTTGAAATAACAGCTCGTTCATAACCTTGATCTTTATTCTTGATCTAGGCATATATTCATACAATAGTTTTTGCCAGCGGTTTCATCCACATCCGATGAGAACTTCTTCGCACACCCCGATAAAAGACTATGGCCTTACTTGATACATGGGCTATTGATCACTGAATTTTTGAAATCGACCTATTGTTAATTGATATTAGGGGTTCATGCAAATAAACATCAGGTATCTGTGGAGATTTAAGGGGGAGGCCTATGTTCGGCAGTGGACGTCCTATGGCTGAGATGATGATGATGATGCAAACAAACTCTTCAGGTTTGTAATATTAGTAAAGAAATTAATTTAGAGAATCTGTGTCTGTGTCAATATACCAATGTAGCTTTACGATTTTATTAAACGTTACTTTTAAACATATTCTCAGAACACAATATTATCCTTACTATATTACAACTACGTCATACGCAAAAGGTTTCTTAGATTATTCACATAATATCAAAACTTCTTAGAAATCTCGAAAATTGAAATTCTATCTTGAAAGGTCTATTTTTTAACGTAACATACCTGTATCTATGTGAAATGAAGAGCGAGCTTATATTGAAACAAGAGTTTAATAGATATAACATGATCATATTTACTCAGATGTTCTGGGCCACGGAGGATGGAAAGATAGCGGAGATGCCATAAGGAACGTAGGTCAAGCGCCTTCTTGTAAGTCGAGCAACGTACGGTAGGCGTGATCAGTTACTTGAACTAATGAGGCGTTTTCTTTCGTTGTCAAATCAAAACCAAACTGTCAAAGATTGGTGTTGATTGATTGGTGATTTTATTTCGAAAATAATGCGGGGTTTCATAGAAAGGGCGGAACTAGTTACGTTCCTTGTTCCCTGAACACCCGCATTTTTAAGAGATTTTGTGTTATGACATCTCCGCTAGTAATTTTCTTCTCCATATGCTGGGCTTTCTACTACAAATACGTAGTAAGATCATCATTTTATTCAGTCTACATAGGTATTCCTAGAACTGTGAAATAGGTCAAAGATTATTACTAGTTTCCAACCGGTCATTTTCCTAGAACTTTAGAAAGCTGATCAGCCGCTCCTAAACGTTTTTACATAAGCGCTGTTTTGCAAATTGCTCAGCGGAAGACTGATGGAGTGGTGAAAAGTTGCGTTCTCAGAATGAATATCAGGATTATTCTATACGATGGTAAAACTAATCCATTATTCCAACTGATGAATATAAAATAACTAGAACTATATACCAACAATATTTGTAGTGTTGCCTTAAAAGAAAAACTTTCGGAAAATTCCTGTAACGACTATCGTGGCTGATTCCAGTTAAGAACGGAGGATAAAAATAGTTACTTTTATGACACAAACATGTGGAATTGAAATTAAGTTAAACAGACGGATCAGTCAATTAGAAGTGGGTGTGAATGAACCTTGAGGCTCAAGTTCACCGACAACTTAAACGTCAGTTTCCTTAAAACCACTGTTTACTATGAATTTTCACGTTAAATTTTCCAAGTAAACAGTAATTTTACAGAAATCTTAAAAAAAACGAATCCAACAATATATTTATCGGAGAAAGCTATGAGTTTACATTTTAAAATTCATAACTTAATATTAGTGGATTTGACCAATCAGAGCCGAGGATATTACTTCAGCAGGGTCGGGACGCCATATTGTCTATGACAGTTCTTGAAGTGACATTGTTTTGGGCGGGAACACGATCGAGTTGGATTATGGTGAATTGTTGCATGGTGTTGTGCAGAAAATATAATCAAAGAGATTGTGTACCAGCAAACATACACACAAACAGGTCAAACCGATAACCTTCGTTTTGTAAGTCGGTTAAATACAGACGCTTATGTCGTCGGTCAAATGGGCTTTAGTTCCTGAACGAAGGTGTGAGAAATAACACCTGTGTGGGTAGCAAACTAGAAATGGTAGTTGTTATGAGGGTAGTTTCAAAACATTTCAGTAGTACAGGCGTTGTATTTAGTGGCAGGAGATTTACGGAATTCGTAATTAATTTTCAGACTTGTGCACTTGGACTTATTGTTGTGAAAATGTGTTTGAGCACTTTTGCTGTTGTGATATTATATTTTTGGCTGCCAGTTCGTCGGTGATCGTGGTTCGTGACCTTTCAATGTGAATAAAATATTGTATATAAATAGTAATAATTTACATTAGTGTGACAACGATTCACATTTTCAAAAAGTTCCTACTATTTTTACCTACAGAATAAAGTCAAAAATAGTCTCGTTCTCATTCGAAAATCAGGACCACTAATTGTAGAAACTTTTTGAAAATTAATGTTACACTAAAAGATATTTAGGCTGAAAAAAAACTAACAAATCTTGATTCTCAGCAAAGTTACAGTAATAACTCTGGACATTTGAGAAGTTTTTTCATTCTTTTCAGTAATTTAGGCCGGCACAAATCATTTGTTATCACTTCTACGAACATTACAAGCAAATGTTGCTAAAAATGTAGATTAACTTTGTTAATTTTTTCTTCCCTTAATTAGAGCATTTTTTCAGGGTTACCTTACAAACCCTAGTGAAAAAATTTCAATTCTTATACATGTTTCAAGAAAAAAAATGCACTTGCTAGTTTTAATTTGTTTGAATATATTGTAATACAAAAATTATGTGATGCGAAGGCGTAAATAGGGATAGATTTTTGAAGTGAAAATTTATTTAGTGCACTTTTTGTACCTATAACATACACCTTTAAAAATACCATAAACGAATGGCAACTGAAGGATGACGGTGTTTCAGAGGCCTTTAAACACAGATCACGTGCTCTTGGGTTCAGCATTACTGACCCACAACCACTTTGCATTACTCACCCGTTATAAGTTATTAATCATGTAAAGTACACCATGAACCGTCTACATTATTATTTAACTACCTGTTACCTGCGGTTTTAGTCATGTCCCGAGTAAACTACTTACTGCACTGCCAAAAGTAAGCTATACCTATGCTATTCTGATGCACAATTTAAGTAACTGATTAGTTTCATTAAAATTCGTTCAGTAGTTTTACGTCAAAGAGTAGCCTGTAAGTCTGTAAGTTACGTTTGCAATATTTTGTTGAACTGTTCTGTGATTCTCTCTCGTATTTAAATCCAATGATGGATGGAAAATTAATACTGTACACTGTGATACATAACTAGCTTCTGCCAGCGGTTTCACCCGCATCCCGTGGGAACTACTTCCCGTGCCGGGATAAAAAGTAGCCTATAGCCTTCCTCGATAAATGGGCTATCTAACACTGAAAGAAATTTTCAAATCGGACCAGTAGTTCCTGAGATTAGCGCGTTCAAACAAACAAACAAACTCTTCAGCTTTATAATATTAGTATAGATATATGTAACTACAACTACTTCCTCAATAGCATATATCTAGCTAAGCGTCCCTAGTAAATATTTTCAACCCCAATCTTCGAGAAAAAAGAAAAACTTCTCGTAGGAAATTCTCTCTTTGTTTACAAACAAAAAACTTTCATTTGTTAAAAGAAAACACATAAGTATAAACGGCCTGTGAAATGTCGCGAAAACTCGCAGTACGATTTATGTTCAAAGTTTTTAACTTTATTACATAACGTTTAGCATTTCGCCCTCGTTCACAGGAGCATACGATGTTTTGCCTTTTTAATCTTTTCCTGCAAATAAATCATGTGGATGTAGAAATAAATATGAAATGGCTTGAAAGAGTGTGTGGGAGGATGTAAAGGCGAGATTTCACCGGCATGCAGTAATGTGACGCACACAAATTAATGTTTCTTCTGGTCTACACGCTCTAGCGAACAATAGCGAACAACAAGCGAACCTTTCTAAAATGTCCGGGAAACATTTGTGCACGAACGCATACTAGCAGCAGACTAACGCCGACGAATACTTTAATCGCGTACAATAACATTTCTAAAATCTCCGCGAAACTTCAACCTTTGTATGCGAACACATGCTAGGATCCGCACGAACGGGACAAAGACATCGAGTAGATATGAAGAAGAAATGCTGCGCCGACCCCAAATTAAATTAACATTTGAACAATCCCTTTTGTTGATTAAAACCCCTAAATGGACAATACACTTTTAGAAAAAGATTTGTAGACAAAAGACGTTTAGAATTTCATATGAATAAAACCAATATTGTGAACTATATTTAGTCATCTGTGATTGTAGGTTTGCAACCCTTTGAAAACTATTTATTAAAGGTTAGAACTATTTTCGTCAATATATATTATTATCATTGGATATTAAAATCTATCTCAGATAACGAGTTTCGGTCTCCAATTAATAACAATCGATATATTTATGCGTAACGATCAAAGGGAAAGATTCAATACTAACGAAACCGTAAAATGTTGTTAATTAATGGACCTACCCCTATTTTTGGAAAAGCTTCATTTGGAAGATTTCAGGCCTAAATTTGAACTATAGAAAAGCGACCACGATGTTCTTCATCTAAAGTTAGTTAAACAAAAGGTATCAATAAACGTTAATAGATATATTTTATTAATTGCTTAGATAAAGCTAATGCCAGCCGTACACGCTACAATCTACCGGAGAGGTAATCTGTGCAATGCAGATAACCTACGCAAAAACCGAACAATCGTAGCGTTCACAAAACTGCACAGGTCTAGTCCCACACACATTCCGGTCCTCCTCGGACCTCTTCAGTAGACCTTAACGTGTATGGCCGGCATTATTAAAGTTAAGGTTTACAAGGGTTACAACATTTTCACAGTCGATATACAAATCTAGTCAGCACAAACGTGCATCCAACACTTACACATACATACATACATACACAAATATTAGTTCGACGCTAGCCTTGGTGTTCCCTTTCAAAGGGAATTGCATTCGTAAATCGACTTGCAACCCGTTTGCGTAGGCAACCTTTATTTAGGTACCAAGTTACCTTAAGCATGAAGGTATACTGACTGACTGAAAGTGTCTAAGTGTCTATCAGTCAAGCAACTGCTTTGTACCTTCAATTCCCGGATAAAACCGTTAAAAATCAGCTCAGGTAGTACGTTATTAATACAACTAGTGCCTCATTGGTTGTTGCACAGCTCGACTGAGAAGTACGGGTCCAAATCGCTTTAAGGGTTTTAGAAAACTTCACAACCCGAAGTATGAAAGTTTGTGACTGATACCTACAGCCGTGCATCGGGGAGCACGTAAATGTCGGTGTTACGACTGATCTCTCTCCGGTCGTGTCGAATTGCTGTTCCATCGGGCTATGAGAGTGAAGGAATAGTGAGAGCACCTGTGTATGCGCAAATGCTTGTGCACCGTAATATGTGCTGCGCAACTGGCTGATCTTTAAACAACCAGCCGTGAAGAACAGTAGCCGTAACCGACAATCGGCTAAGCCGACATAATTATTATTAATACAACAAAAGTTGTATATATCAAAATGTAACATACGTGTATCTTGTTTGATTTATACACCGCTTGTCGCGTGAATTGAATGCCGATAGGCTCAGCGCCTGAAATATTGGACATCCCTAGTTTACGTTGCGAATATCATAGTGGGTCATATCGATAAATATCCATAAATATATCGATGAATCTAAATGTGAAAATATTACGAGATTTCGGCTATAAATAATATTGTATACGGATATAAAAGTTGGATCCAAAAACTAGTTCCGGAGAAAAGGCTAACCCTTTTTGATTCTAACAATAACTAGACAGGTAAGGATATCTTCGGGACCATTTCTATTATAAACTTATATTTCCCACAATCCCGGAACCAACCGGAAAGTTTTCCGCTCCATCAACCATATCCCAACACAAATATAAAATGCCGAAGTTACCCGAACTTAGCCGAACTTAACCGAATGTCACCGAAATAAAAATATCACGTCTAGTCGAATCCGATAACAATAAAAAAGGTTCGCAGACGTGACTATGTTGTGCATTCAAACTAAATAAATGGAAAATATATAGAAAAGTGTATACCTCCTAACATTTTTTTCATATTATAGTAGTTACAGCCTATTTATCGTCCCACTGCTGGGCACAGGCCTCCTCTCACACGGAGAAGGATTGAGCATTAATCACCACGCTTGCTCAATGCGGGTTGGTGATTTCAGACTATATAGTCCAGGTTTCCTCAAGATGTTTTCCTTCACCTTTTTATCAGCCATTGGTGTCTAAGATATACTTAGAAAGTACATACAAACTTAGAAAAGTTGCATTGGTACTTGCCTGACCTGGATTCGAACCCGCGCCCTCATACTCGAGAGGTTGGTTCTTTGCCCACTAGGCCACCACGACTTCATATTATGTATATGGAAAAATTGTCGCCCACCCGACTTCAGGCACATAAACAATAGTACCAATTCTTGTAACAAAACCTTCCTTAAGAAACCCTAATAATTAGACAAAATAGGCAAAAAAATCCGTTCATCATTTTTTTTTTATATAATACTGAAAAGGCAAATATATTCCTAGACCGAATTAGGTATAGGTAGGAATCGAAGGATCTAATTTTTAATACCTAGTGGTACATAAAAAACCTTAAAGTATTTGAAAAATAATACAACAGTGAACCAGCTAAATACTGATGCAACAATTTCAAAAGAGAAATAAAAAATAAACAAAACACATTGGTCATACGATTGCCACAGTGGTTTTGTAATTGGCTAGTGTAGGGTGTCGCGATTCGATCAATTCGCGCACGGAACGCAGATAAATTGTAGATCTGTCCGGTTATGTGCAATGCATGACAAAACCATTGGTATTGGATTCATTTAGGTATATTTATGTGATTTTTTAAACACTTTAAAATTTGTTGTTACATTAAGAATGCCGTGTCTGGAAGCCGACCCCAAAATGGCTGAGAAAAGTATAGGCAAATTGATTAAGAATTTTGGGCAAATTATAAAATAATTTGCTTGTAACAAAGTTTTTGAGTTAGCCTTAAAGAGGAGCCCTGACCCTGGCCCCAGGAAGGATTCTTTTCTTTGGAAATTATTTCAGTTGAAATGAAGTTTAGCATCTGGATAGTCTATTGCCTAAAAAAACATAATTCACTTTATATATGACACAAACATGTTTTAATATAATGTCATTCCTTCCACTTCGTTAAAAATTAAAGACGAACCCGTACATCCAAGATATATTTATCATGATCTATTCACGGGTCATACGATCGACTACCCACGAATAGTCGGTCAGTGAATGGTGACCTTTATCAACAAATGTAGGTATTGTGTGTACTATGAATGTGGACCAAAATTATACCTTTTAAGAGCGTTTAAAAACTGGAGTCGCCATGTCGTACGTACCTTTACTTATGTCCAGCCGGATGCAGCTGAGTGCCAGTGTCTGCTTGTCAATTCTCCTCAGCCCATCATCTTCCGAGCCTTTTCCCAAAACTATGTTGGGGTCGGCTTCCAGTCTAACCGGATGCAGCTGAGTACCAGTGCTTTACAAGGAGCAACTGCGTTATCTGACCTCCTAAACCCAGTAACCCGGGCAACCCACTACAACTTGGTAAAACTAGTAGCCAGACTTTCTGGCTTCTCACTACCCCCCTAAGACTACCATTGATGTTCAAATGACTGCCGTCCATGAGACCGTCGTATAATCTTCAGTAAATGTGTGCGTTAAGCATAATGCCTGTTTTTGTTCATTATTTTATACAATATACAATAGTATTAGTAGTATAGGTACAATATACAATAGTATTTTGTGGTGTGGATGTGATGAGATTGAAATTACATGAATGGATGCTATAACTTCATAACGCTGCTCCGCGCCTAAATAAAGCAGACTTTTTAGCGCAGACATTTGTGGTAGGCGGTTCCAGTTTGGTTAGCTGCTCTAAGCTTTTTCATGATTAGAATGAAAAGAACTATTTTGGGGAGTTCTTGCGAACTGCTATACGAAACTAGTTAGACTAAAATGTTTCTCTAGTTTTAGTTTATGGGTCAACGAAATAAGCGTGGGAGATAATCGAGCGAGGGAATAAATATGTTCTATATTGTTGTTAATTTCGTCAATAAGGATACCTTTTCATAGAAAATCACTCATCTGAATTATTTTCAGCTATTAAGATAAATAGAAATCACCTTTTTTATAGTTTCCAAAAACCCCGAAAGAAACTACGGACAGCCTGATCCAGGAATCAAACCCAAGTCTGGCACGGCATTGGCACTTGATAAAAATATATTAAGAATCCGTTGACAAATAGTAGTGAAATAGATAGACGACCTAACAGCCTCTTTTCTATCGAAATATACGATTATAGTCGTGCTATTTTTAGGAGTATAATATCTACTAATAATTAGCTCGCATTATCAGAACGTAACTTTCAGAAATTGCTACTCATGACTGCTATTTTCAGTGATACACATAATATTATTAATTCCATGTAACGACAGAATAACAAACACATTAAATTGGGCCAATTTAATTGTTTATCGGTAAACCAATCGATCTAATTAAGCAGGCAATTGTTTGTTTACTAAATCCTTAAAGCATTAAAAACAACTGGATACGCCAACGCTGTGCCTCTTGTATGAGAGCGCTGCTCAGTCTCCTAATGTGTGCGTTTTATATATGTGTTTGTAGCTTGTCGTGTGACAATGCGATCGTGAATTCATGAGTGAGCTATCACTAAATGTTGCGTAGCCTCCTGCTACATAGGCATACTTCTTCCAGATCTGTGTTCATGGCGGGTCCGGTTGTTTCAATGCTCTTAGACTAAAACCGTCAAATTCAGTACGGACGGCAGCAGAATAAAATTAACTATGGATTAACTTACGCATTTAAATTAACCGAGTTCAAAACAAATGTTTGTTTTATTTTAATAACTGTTCTCCAGTGTGTAGTTTTTGAACCAATGTTGTATTATGGTAATGAGCTTATTTGTACTGTGGGTGCAATTATAATGGAAATGTGCCAATTTAAGACCTTTCCGTTGGACATTATGGACCTTCCGGATCTCGTAATTCACAGTATATTAACAACAATATAACACTGTATCGCAATGAAGTAGGTACGCTAACGTACAACTTACGTAGAAACTTTCGAACCTTCGCAATTTTGTAGTGTAATACATTCACTGAACACAAGGGGTTGACCCCTTGTGTTCAGTCTACCTAAACTGACGATTAAACTGACTGAGTATTAAACGGCTGAAATAGGAATACAGGCAAGTTGCTTGTGCATTAGTGACCGCGGACAGCACATACTATAGGTACATTATCATCATACCGTATTGACAACCACTGCTTAACGTAGGCCACCCTCAATAAAGAACATCCATTCAGCCCAGCACCTTCTTCATCGTGGGTCCAACCTGCAGCAGGACGTCCTATACTTCGTTTGCCTAAACGCAGTTTCTGATCTCACACGTGGCTACATTTTTTAATTGATGGGAAATCATCAAATGACCGCTGTGGGTTAGCAGCGTGAGGGAGTGTCAGACTCTTACTGACTAAAACCCATCACATTCCTTCTTAAGCCCTTTATGTACCAGGGACGCGGTAACTCTTTCGAACAATCCTGCAGCCCCAGCAGGCCTTGGCCCTGATGGGCCCCGCTGGAATCTCACGTGCCTACTCTACGTACTCTTCAAATAAACTTTGTGATATGACACAATAAGCAAGTTCAAAATAATTAACCGACATGATACACTAGATAATTAAAACTACGTAACAAGAAGACTGTTTAGTTCGCTATGCTGGAATCGAAGCTACTAACGAGTGGCTCCTTTGTCGACATAGTTCATTGTTCGACATGGTTCAACTTTAGGAGTTGTGTGAATGCAACTAACTAAGACTATATGTATAATAATGAATATGCCTTAAGAACAGTCCAATAGATAAAACGATAGTTATGGAATTCGACATTTATTTTCGGCTATTGATATTTTGTGGTTTAAAGCACTTACGTATCTATTAATTGATCAAATAAACTTTAATCTGCCTTATTTGTGCCTCCAGGTATATCCAGTCTCTGTACGGGATACCTACGGGTCGAAGCCAGCCGTGGCTGCGGGATTCTTCGAAAGAGTTACCGCGGCCCTGGTCCAGTACATATAGGATTAGATAGGAAAGGTTTGGTCTGTAAATATCTGCCACGTCCCACTGTACCTACACCAGCGACGGGTAATCTGATGATTTCCCACATTAAAAAAAGACTAACCCTTCAAAAAAACATAGTTCTCATCGCTTGGGTAACAATATTTTGCGCAGTAATGAACATTTGAGATTCAAATAAAAATCACTTCATTGCACAGATAGCTACCTATCATATAATATTTTCTGTTTTTTTTTGTATCTGAGTGACCCCATAAAGATGTCAAGTTACAACCTGATAAGGGTCGGACTGTTATCTTGGACATTTTCAATGCGTTCAATTATTTGCTTCACAGCACACTGCCAGATTCTTCAAAAATATACCAAGTTATGTATTCGTAACACTGAATCGTTTCCCGGTTGGTAGGTTCGGGTAACTGGGTTGAGGAGGTCAGATAGGCAGTCGCTTCATGTAAAACCTTGGTTCTTAGTTTCATCTGGTTAGTCTGAAAGCTGACATACCCCTAACATAGGGGAAAAGTCTGGGATGGAGATGAGCAAAATAGTTTCCCATAAAAAGGCTAAAAGGAATGGTGATGAAATACTAGAATGCGGTGTTGGCTATCGGTGTATATGAATGTAAGATTCTGGATCCAAATGGCAATGGCCTAACCATTAGAGTATAAGTACCTACTTATAGGTTGTTAGAAACCATAAAGTAAATAACCACTAGAGAGCGCACTCGCCAATTTCTTCTAAGAACACGACTCACCGCTGCGGGCGGGGGGACGCGACATAATCCGCGGCTACTATTGGTCAGTTCACGGTCGCTACTAAAGGATCGTACTGATCGTAGCCTTATAGTACGCGCAAAATCACTAACTTTTGGCGAGCGTCGGGGCACTGTATGCGCAGTCAAGTGGTTTTATAGTCTTTGTTAGAAACGTACCTTTCCCAAATCCTTTGGGAAAACAATATTGAGTAGGTACTTTATGTAACAGAAACAAAATAATCCGTACGTATAGGTTTTCAGTCTTTGTAATACATTTCTACAAAATAAAACGAGCTAGACATTTTACCAATTTAGGCAAACAATTGTAAGTTCGTTTCTTAGGCAATAAAGGGCCCTTTTTAGTCTCCAGGCAATTTTATTTTGGAACAAAGCTGGATAAAAAACAATAGCACTTATTGGTTACTAAAAAGTGTTTTATTTTGTGCTCTAATTTAGTCAGAAAATGTTTTTGCTTTCTTTAAAAATTCGCCCTAGCTAGTACAATTAAGTACCTACCTTCGAAATTGATCTGTTTGTAGGCGAAGTCCTAATAATGTGTGATAGCTTATATTCATTCTTAGCATCACTTGAATTACATAGGGGATGATATATTGCACTGGTAGCAATTTTGTAGTCCATTTTTGGCCATCGGTAGTCAGAAGCCAGTAAGAGATGATGATGACTATTTAAAGAACAGACCTCAAAATCAAAGGCAAAGTCAAAGTTAAACTCAAAGTTAAAGTCAAAGTCATCACAAATAAACCTGTTTATGTAACCTTAAACACATCGTAATATTTATCATCATCACACGTGCGGAAGCGCCGGCCATTTTCCCTCGATACGTGACCAAATGAACGGCCGCTAGGGAGACACTTTGTCACGATTACTTCCGAGTCGCTTCGGATTAACCATAATTGAGTCGGTTCGCAAGTTTTTCCTCTGATTTATGGAAAAAGGAATCAGGGTATGGTATCTATGCTAATGAACGTGCTTTTGGGGTGTCGCTGGAATTCGTAGTGGCTCAAGGTTGAGGCCAATTTCGTTTTCTTTCTCCCATTTCTTTGTACAATACTGACCTTATTGTACTAATTTCTCAAGTAGTCGTCGAAATCTCTGAGCTTTTTTCCTAACTATGTTGGGTTTCGGCTTTCAGTCTAACCGGATGTAGCTGAGTAACAGTGTTTAAACATTTGAACATACAGGATGTAAAGAGTATTCATTTATTATATACTCAGTACAAGTGCACATATAGCTTAGCTAAATAAAGACATGCGGGAAGTAGTTGTCCCGGGTCGCGAGTAAAACCGCTGAAAACTCCATAATAAACATCACTTTAAGAAGAGGAAGTGACTTTCACATTTTAACTTTCATCCAGTAATTTTAATTCAATTTTGTAGGTACTTTTAATTACAAATTAAATTTAGAATTTTCGT
Source organism: Helicoverpa zea x Helicoverpa armigera (assembly GCA_033682625.1). Classification (NCBI taxonomy): domain Eukaryota; kingdom Metazoa; phylum Arthropoda; class Insecta; order Lepidoptera; family Noctuidae; genus Helicoverpa; species Helicoverpa zea x Helicoverpa armigera. Next base: position 11,477,321 of record JAWIIS010000004.1, on the reverse strand, counting down.
GATTAAGTTAACGACTGAAATCCGTGCATGACTGGCTCATTTTGTTGCTTCCGTTTAAAAAAAGGCATTTTGTTTTTCCTCGCGTCAGTCAACTGTTCGAGCGGTAGTGTTGTGACATCAGTGACACCCAAAATATCGATAAATATCTATTTACCGTACTATGCACAAAAAAGTGGCATATACATAGTATTACAATCATCTTCAACTTCCAAGCCTTTTCCCAACTATATTGGGGTCGGCTTCCAGTCTAACCCAATATGCCAAAAATATATAATTTAAGTATGAGTGCCTTTTCCTTACAAGAGCAATCGCTTTAAGTCAACTACTTTTAAGACCTAGCAACTTTTCATGTAATAACACCATTTATTCAAATCCTTCTCAATTCACAGCACGTTTTTACTCGAATCCACACACTGTGCCAGCTCAAAAATTGCTTTAAAAACTTAAGTCGTGCAAGTACAAAGTTGGCAACTTGCTGGCAGATTGCCAGTAAGTGGCAAGTGGCAAGCGAAGCCGTTTCTATCACTTGATTGTAAACCTGTATGGAATGTTAAGCGTTTGCTACAGATTCGAGTCTTTGTTACTTAGATACGAAAGTTTGGAAATAACATTCGATGAGCTTGAACCGAATTGGACTGGCTTGTTATCTTGTTGTTGTGTAACTGTTGCAAATGCAATTTTGCTGTGCACTTGCTACTATTTGGTTGAAAACTTAGTACTGTATTTTCAATGCTGCTTTGTTCGTCTTATGAACTCCCTCCGCCTAGATAAAACGTCTTTAAAAGTCTCCTAATTTCATGCATTTTACAACCAACCAAAAAATCATATTCATATTTAAAATCAATCTTATTTTACTTAATTGACTTACTTCTTCATACACAACGATTAGGTAAACAAACTTTACATTTATTAAAAAAATCTAGCATTTAACAAACATCGATAAAATTAACCGCCAACACTAAATCGTAGGCGGAAAAGTTGCAAGCAGGCGTCGGGGTGACGGTAGCCTAATTATGTCTTCAATCAAAGTCAGCCTGATCCGGGCCATTCCAGGAGTTATTCAATTATGTTCTTATATCATGAATGCCAACTTTATTGTTTACTAAGTCATGTTTCTCGATGGGAACATTCCACAAACACGCGACGAGGGGACGGTGGCTGAATTTAAGCCGTGCTGATTAATCAAAAAAGTTTGTTGCGTTTTGCTTGTTTTGGCTTTTTTTGTTATGAAGAATTTTCTAGCTCACATGGTTAAAAACCATATAACAGATCCATTATAACTCCAGGTATCTTTCTAGTTATCAATATGTAGCGCATTGCAAAATGTTAAGTACTTAAAATGTATTGACGGACAAAACAATTGTAGAAAGTTATTCAGATTTTATTCCTGCAAAATCCTAAAGCCATATACAACAGCGATCGATTTAAATTCATTATTAAAAGACAAAAGAATACTCCAAATACTTAACTCTAAAATCACCATCACAAACCCATCACACATGACTTTAAAATTACAAACTCAACATCAGCCAACAAAAGCCATACCGTTCTAAAATCATAAACAACTCCTGTTACCCGGTTCACCCGGATAATAATCCGGATAAAGGTACATTATGCTGGCAAACATCATTACCATTGGATCGTCACGCAATGTTTGGATTAGCTAGATATATGCCCCTGCTTCGCTTAACGAGAATCGTATGAATCTTGTTTCGTTTACTGGTTAAACTGAAGTGATTGTGGGTGTCGGTTCGATCCCAGGTCAGGCAAGTACCAATGCAACTTTTCTAAGTTTGTATGTACTTTCTAAGTATATCTTGGACACCAATGGCTGATAAAAAGGTGAAGGAAAACATCTTGAGGAAACCTGGACTATAGTCTGAAATCACCAATCCGCATTGAGCAAGCGTGGTGATTAATGTTCAATCCTTCTCCTTGTGAGAGGAGGCCTGTGCCCAGCAGTGGGACGATAAAAAGGCTGTTATAGATTGTAGGGACACACATACGTAGCTATGTAAGTGCACATACATAGTAAGGTATAGTAAGGTGTCGCGTGCATTATTCCCGATCCCATACTCCAGTCGGGTAGAGATCGTCGTTCCTAATTGTCATTTCTAAATTACTCTATAATTGGTCTGTAACTATATCTTTTGGAGAACTTAAGTGTCTGTATCAACTACGTATTGGTGAACTGTAGTGCTGTGTAAAGTAAAATAAATAACTTTAGTGTCATCAAGCATTTTATTTAATATCGAACCGGGCACACTTCTACAGTGATAGATACAATTTTGATGTGTTATGTTTCGCTGACACTAATTTCAGTATATATTACCTAGGGGTCGGGCAGGCGCTCCTTAGAAAAAACTGGTACTCACCTGCATCCGATTAGGCCGGAATTAGCCGGCCCCAACATACATAAGTAGTTGGGTAAAGACTAGGCAAATGATGACTTTTATGTACTCGCTTATGTACTCTCTTATGTACTCTCTTATGTACTCTCTTACGTACTCTTCTTATGTACTCTCTTATGTACTCCCCTTATGTACTCTGTTATGTACTCTCTTATGTACTCCCCTTATGTACTCTGTTATGTACTCTCTTATGTACTCTCTTATGTACTCTCTTACGTACTCTCTTATGTACTCTTCTAATATACTCTTCTTATGTACCTACTCTCTTATGTTATAAAAAGAGAACCCCTTGGTTTTTAGGTGATAATATTAGTCCTCACATTATACTGAATCCAATCATACATATGAAGTTTCTGTCGACTCTGGGTGTTTTTTGGCCATCTCCTTTCTAAGTATTTATCTACTGATCTCCCTTTTCTCAACTACATTGCATCCAGCTTCCAATACACCCAGTTGCAGCTGACAAGCATTTCAGTATTCACACAAAAATATCGACAGAAATTGAAAAATACATTTATTGTGATAACACATCTCTTTGGAGGCTGTCAACAAAATGGCGGCCGAAATATTTGAGACATCGTCGCTGCAAGTGACGTTTATAGCACAAACGTATACACATGTATCGAGATACTCATTTTGTGTATCGATTTTTGTAATACAAGGTACAACTCTACGCGTTTGACAAATATCTCGTTAATATTTTTGATAGAGTGGGATTAGGATTTTTTATGAGTTAAGCCAGAACCGCAACAGAATTACAAAAAATTTACAATTTACAGGAAAAGAACATTCATAAGTACAGAGATCGCGAAAGGTTTTTACGAAGAACTTTGTAAGTCCTGAGTAAGAGCACTATAGAAACGTGAACAGACTTGACTTTCTCTTTAATTCCTTTTTGTAACTCTTGTGTACTAGGAAGTACACTGCTTGTAAATGAAGGAGTTACGTAAAATTATTATTTTTTTTCATGGTAGACTATTTGTACAGATAATTAGGTTATTTTTATATTTCTAGCTACATTATAGATCGAAAGTTAATGATTTTCTTGCATAAGTTCCCCTCGACTGAAAATTTGAGATGGTTAAGAAAGGTAAATTTGGTGTCTTGAAAATGTCAAAGGAAAACTATATTATGAAATAAATGTTATGTTATGTTATGAAAAATAAAGCCTGTGTATGAAACGAACTAGCTAGTGAGAAGGACTACCCGTACCGGGATCGGGAAGAGTGTAGCTTTCTAACAGTGAAACACTTTTTCAAAGCAGTTTAGTAGTTTCGGAGCTATAATGGTATAAAGAAACAATATTTTTTCTCTATTAATTATATTACTATAGAAGACTAGAATAGATTAACTACCTAATTCCTGACAATAGTAACTTTCAAAACAGTATGTTCTTATAGTTAAAAGCTTAAAACTAGGTCACTTCAGACTTCAAAATGACTAATGGAACTCAGTAAGCGCTGAAAATTAATTATGACAGAAGTTACTTAAACGGTAAACTTGATCTTTCCTTAGGAGTTGCTGTAATTGTATTTTCATACAGTTGCTACGGAATTTTCATTTCACTTTGGTCAAATTGTTCTTTTGTGGGCTTTATTATTTAACCAAGATATCTAAGTCAACTGGTTGTTTCATGAAGAATGTTAAGACTAGATGTTCCCCGCTGTTCTGCCCGTGGCCAGAGGGAACTATTTCCCGCACTTGGATAAAAAGCCGGTTATGTCTTTTCTCAGGCTGTAGAAAATCTGAGTACCACATAGTGTTTTTATAAATAAGTAAATAATATTACTAAACCATGCAAAAAGAAAATTTTTAGGCTTGCAAACTTTTATCGTGAACTACTCAAAATCTAAATAACTGCCACTGAAATCACATAGCATTCGATAATATAAAATCCGGTAAAAAATTTAATATATACCTAGTATAATATTTTATGTACTTTGGGCAAAACCTTTAAACCCAAACTAGGCGTGCTAAATAACTATGTAGTACTAGCTGGTGCCCGCGACTTCGTCTGCGCAGGTTTAGTATTTCGAACAATATGTTTACAAATTGTAGCCTATGTGTTATTCTGATGTATAAGCTATATTATTGTAAAGTTTCATTAAAATCCATTCAGTAGTTTTTGCGTGAAAGAGTAACAAACATCCATACATCCATACATCCATACATCCGTACATCCATACATCCATACATACAAACTTTCGCGTTTATAATATTAGTAGGATTAAAAAAATAATCTTAACCGAAATCATCCCTAGAGTAGAAAGTAAGGTTCACTTAAAAAGACGCGAACACTTCGACGGGGATGTTGTGAAAAGATCCCCGACAGTTGTGAAGTCACTTAACAAAGCTTAGAACCAGTAAATATTCTATGAGGTACACAGGTGCTGAAGTTACACACAAGTTATAGGAAACAAGCGAGAAATTCATACAAAAAAAAAAAAAGAAAAAAAAACAATTTTTCCTTAAATTTTTTGTACTGGTCTGCGTTCTTACCTACAGACAGACATGTGCTGCTGGGGAGTTTGTTGCGCCACTTTTTCTTCCCAGCAAAACACATAGTATGTGGTGAAGGGTGAACGTTTTGGGAGCTGTCTTTTGTAAATTCCTGATGTTCAAAATTGCTGTTTTGAAGCCAAGTTGAATAAACGATTTTTTATTTGATTTTGCCTAGATTTTGGCTCAACCCAGGCATTTTGTGATCGCTCCAACAAAAATCAACCAGGGACCCCGTGCAGTCAAGCTTGTGATCGCTGCTGCCAATGAATAGGACAGATACTTTTCCTAAACAACCATGCCTATTACTTAGCAATACATAACAAATATAAAAAAAAACGATTATGATAATATTTAACAGTTAGTGTCAACATGGCCCCTTTTGAACTTCACAGTTTTCACAAAATTCCCTCGCCATCCCCTTATGCCTTGAACCGTTTCCAAAAATTGTTAGAAGGTACCTAAAACCTTATTACTTACCGTAGCAGGTGTTACTGGTATCTGAGTTAATGTTAATAATATTATCTCTTAGGGGAGCGTCTTGAATATTTTGTTCCCACTTTTACGTGGGAACACGGTTTTTTCACTTATTTTTTTAGGTAAGTTGGTTTGACATAATACATGTTTAATGCTTGCTAATATTATAATCTGAAAATAACTGTCTGTTCGACTTCCACACCAAGAGGTAAGGATCCACTGGTAAAGAGATAATTACAGCTTAAAAAAGAGGCACAGGCTCCTTTTTGTCCGGGTGCGAGAATTAGTTCTTTTGGTACACGCGTGAATCCTCGGAAAACAGCTAGTGTTCTATATTTCTTCATTACTACAGGTCGTCGAACTATCTAGCTCAACAAACTGTAAATAATTTCTGAAACCCATAGCTTAACATGTTCTCAAGTCACAGTTTCTCAAATTACGTTAGGGCCCATCTAGTCACAGTCACCCATCCAAATAGCAACCGCAGTAAGAACACTTCAACCCCAATCAATTAAGCCAAAACACAACACATGTAAAGCAATTAATACTATAGTTTCGGCCAACATACAGGGTGTTATTGTTGGAGCCAACACTCGCATCATTGTGCTGTTGAACAAAGCTCACTTGTTGCACAAAGCTGTTTACTGTCCAACAGCAATCGCGGCTGTAATGACGTCATTAGTACACCAACACTAGTATACTTACATATGAATATGTGTGTGTGAGTGTGTTTGGAGATTCGAGATTGAAATGATTGGTTTCGATTTTTTTTTTATTTCAGCTCAAGCTTACTACTTACCTATTTGACACCGGTCTCCTTACGAATATTATAAAAATTAAAGTCTGTCTGTTTGCCTGTCGCTATTTTATACCAAAACTATTGAACTTATTTTGTTCTTTGAACACATATTGATACACATATTTATAGTCTAAAGGCTGAAAAAGGATATGGCCTACTTTTATCGATATGCAGGAAGCAGTTTCTTAGGGATACGGTTAGAAACCAAGAGAACACCTAGTGGTGATATATGACAGATACTCGTAGGTATATTGTTTTGAGAATTTCACTCAAAAACACAAATGAATATAAAAATCTAAACGGAGACTGAATTCCTTCCAGTTTTTCGAAAAAACAACACTTTTTTTCACACAAGTTTTTTCACCAAATCATCTTTTTAACATGCACAAAGCTTATATAACTTCCTTCTTCCTCTTTTAACTTCTTGAAAGCCAGGTCAGTATGTGACCTCTATACTCCATAACTCCCAGGTGATATAAATTATTATTCTACTCAGCTCTTACAAACACAATAAAAAGGTATAAAACTCGTCCCACCTCTAACTTGAGAGAGAACGCGTGTCGCTTCTAATGTAGCATTTCCAGTAAAAGCTATGCTAAGATATCTTTTTTCTGCGCCACAAAAAGGATGAAAATACATGTGTAAATTAGCCTGCTAACGGCTTTACCCCACATTACCCGTGTCTTAAAAGGCCCATTTCCCACATACAGATAAGAAAGCCTGTTTTTTTTCTTTGGGTTTTAAAGATATATGTGTAGTTTTCATTTAAATGAGTTCAGCATGTCGATTCTATAAAATATCACAACTCACTTCGACATCACTCTCACTTCGACTTCGATCTAAAGGTAGAATTCCGTGGACGCGACAATAGTCAACCTATGAAAATGTATGGCACCGTTGCCGAGGCCCGTGACAGTCGCGCGCGGCCGACGAATTTCGTAAGCTGCTCGCGGCATTGTCAACAATTTAATTCTGGTTTTACTAAAATTCTATAGATGTTATTAAGCGCTAGACCATGTTGAGAAGCGTACGGCCGCCAGCGGCTCACGAAATTCGTCGTCCGCGCGCGACTGTCGCGGCCCTCGGCAGCGGTGCCATACATTTTCATAGGTTGACTTTTGTCGCGCGCGGCTGCGACAATCGCGACCCACGGAATTCTACCTTAAAGTTTCGTGATTGACATTGTCAAACTACACTAGCGCTACACTATCGAGCGTGTTGACAAGTTGAACTAAATTAAAGTCGAGATTTTGACAGATCTGCCAAAATCTGTCTATCTATAGGGGAGGTAGGGGAGAGATGGGCAGTTGGGAGACATGATCAAATCAGATTAAAAGGGGGGGGGGTCCTTTTATTCTGATTTGATCATAGTTTTTTTTTTTATTGGGTAGTTTACGTTACCGACTGGTAACGGTGTTCATCCATAGACTATCTGTCATTTCTGTGAGTTGTCAAGAACAAACACTCGTAAAAGTACTTAAATATTTTGTTGCGGTTTCGGATCGTTATAAAGAGAAAACTAATGAAAGGTATGTGTATTTTCTATTATTAATGATTGATTGTCAAAATCTCCAGTTACGATTATAGTAAGTCGATGCAATCCACACCTATTATACCTCTAGAAGAGGTACTACAGCAATAGTTTATGGGCCCCACGTTTTTATTTTAGTCTAATATGACCGGGACCACCTACGTAGGTTGACAGGTAAGTAACTATTTTTTATTTTCTAGTTTTCAGTGCACATAAGATAAAACCGTTTTACTTAAGTTTTTTTACCGATTTTTTTTTTTATAAACTAAGTCAAAAGTGTCCAATGCTCCCTATGGTAGGGAGGCTTGGACATACCATGTAATGTATAATTTGTAAATTTTTGTTCTTCTTCTTCAGTGAAAATTTGTGAGGTTATAAATCTGCGCTAAAAATCCTTTATAGAATCTTGTTTCAGGTACCGTTGCCAACTTGATCTAGGGACTCCATATTTATCAGCTGTTAATTTTATTTTTTAACCTTTTGATACCTCTTGTATTGCTCGTTATATTAAATCTTTAGGAATTTCCCGTCGCAAACCATTCTTTTTAACCCCCGACGCAAAAACGACGGGGTGTTATAAGTTTGACGTGTCTGTGTGTGTGTGTGTGTATGTGGCATCGTAGCTCCCAAACGGATGATCCGATTGTAATGCGTTTTTTTTTTTTTTAAAAGGAATGTCATTCGGGAGTGTTCTTAGCTTGTTAGAGTGTTTGGTGGAAATCGGTTCAGGTCTTCAAGGTCATCAGCTCGTTTGTTAGGTGTGATAGGAATGTTACACGCTCAGTTTACTTGCAAGCATATGTGGGATCTAAAATTTGAAATACTAATGTCTTCTGGAACCACTGAGCTGGTCTGCTGTTAGGACACGAAGATAGGTAACCTTGAACTGCCTTTTAGTAAACCCATCGAGTTTGGGCTCGTTTAATTTGTCTTGACTAGTTTTCTTCATGTTTCTAATTGACGAGAACCTAATGCTGGAAATGGGATGTGGCGGATGAAACCCTAGAATGATATATAACCCTGGATCAACAAAGGTCCATCTTTATTGTTTCTCAATCTGTGCAATTCTCCCAGAGCCAGTTTGTCATGAGGATTGTTAAACAGCTTCCTTTGGCTGAGATCGCATTAGCGAACCCATCATAAAAAGAAGGAAACATTAAGGAGCTCCTTTAAAAAACCATGAAATAAAATAAAATTATAAATTAAAAAAAACCCCCGACCCAAAAAAGTACGCAATTATTATGACAAAATGTTATAAACGATAAACCCTATAAAAAGCAAAAAGTAATTTTAAACACTACGTAAGTACCAACTAAAGCATGTCAGACTAAACAAAATTTTGACGTGTCGACGGTTTTATTTAAACCGTTTAAATATCTCGTAATGTTGAAACTGATTGTAATTTTTAGGATAGCTCTTTGATTTTATCTAGCCAAACATAAGAAATGGCAATAAAAGTTGATTATCTGTAAAATCTGATTTTTTATGCAATAAATGTGAAAAAGTGCCCATCCCTCCCCTACCTCCCCCAAAGTATGAAATGACATTACGAATCGAAGTGAAATGCGAGTTGTTGATCGAGTTTTATAGAATCCCAATACAGTAGTTATGGTTTGGTAGTTACTTGAGCATAATATTCGTAAAGATGGTTTTTACTTCAGTTGCTATAAACAACAGTAAAACCTTTTCTTAACTTAAGTACTTATTAACATTGTATTTTATCAATTTCCAGTGACTGGCAGAGAAACAACAAAGCAACAAAAGACTTATAATAAAAATGGAATAAAAATCTGGCACCATTTTTAAAAGCCACAAGATATCAATGACTTCGTCTAAGCAGACAAAATATCGTTAAGCATATCGTACTCTAGCGGGCACTGGATCTCAAGCCTCCAACGGTACCATATGGGAAATAACGTTAGAACATTTTCTCGCCTGCTCTCCTGTAGTAATTACCGCATAATATAATTAATTTCCAGACGCTCTTACTCTTTGATCTTTAAATCAAGGATTTAGTCGCGTTCCGTTCCCGTCACGTGGTCGGAACGTTCGGGGTAACCGAGTGAAATGGGTTAATGTTAATGGTTAAATGGGATGTCTTGAAATTTGGCTAAAAATAGGTTGAGAGCAGAGGAATAATTTTTGTAGTACCTAATTGCTTGAGTCTAACTTTGTGACAGGTTATCCTAAGGAATTTATTCAAATTATCCTTTTTAATTTTCATAGCGCTGGGCTTACTTGTCTTTTTAATCCAGTTCTTGAAGTAAATGATACTTAGACTACAAAATAGTTTTTCTACGAACGAGTTCCACCGAGTACCGTAGTATTTGGAAAGTCTGAAATCGGCAATCCGCCTTGAACAAGCGTAGTAATTAACGCTCATTCCTTCTCTAAATGAGAAGAGGCCTGTGCCCTGCTGTGAGGCTGTGTGTGTAACTTTATTTTTTCGGTGTATAAAAGTAATACATGTATGGAACATTTATAAAAAACACAATCTTAAAATAAATTTTAAGTGTATTGAAAGTACATTTGCAGTCGATCTCAGACTCTTTACAGCAATATCTAGATTTCCCTCAGGACTGCAAAGGTCAGACGACAACCCGTAGGTATACGTGAAGCAGGTATCTCATTTATTTAAATTTACTAACGTATTGACAGTCAGAGTCATAGGTGAAACTTTTATGTTCCTCAGTTTTCAATTTGCCAATAATCAGTAAGGTCTAAGCACTATTTTTATTTTTGACTTAATAAATTCACGCCTCTGTGAGTCTAAAGTATCTACTCTTTAAAAGTATGTGACGGAGGCGAGGCTAAAAACCTACCGTGATACTTACCACGTTCCAAATTTTCTTTACCTTAAAACAAATGAATATTCTGATCTTCTCATCAATCTTCCATTTTATAATTTGTAATTTAGTTCGCCCCATACTAAGTGGCGGTACTAAACAACTCACAATTCGCTGCTCAACAACCATCTTTAGGAACCAGTGGGTAGCGAGTGCTGCTCATCTTACTCGCGAGATTTACCTAGTAACTCCAAATTAACTTGGCTGTTCCAAGCAAGAATTGGCCCACAAATGCCCAACACTGGGCTTAATGTATAACAATCCTACTTCACCCAAATCCGCAATAGTGATTTACTGTGCAATACACATAGAATGTCGGCTATAATTCAGAACGGCTATGCATCTGGTGGCAATTTACCAAATCGCCGGCGTTAGGTCGAAACATACGGGCTCATGTTGTGGGCGTTACGGCAACTTATATTTTTATTTTCCTTGCTTTAGTGAATTAGTTGTACCTTATGCGTCAGTCACAAAACTTTTACAACATCGTGGAAACTACTTCCCGTACTGAAAAATATGGTCTATTTCACCAAAAATCTTTTCACTGTTGGGATCCTCGGGTATTTACGGTAGTATCGGAGCCTTTACATATTATAAACAAACAAAACAATGTTTCCACTTTATCGTATTAGTATACATAGATTTATGTACTTACAAAAAATACCCTTCGGATGTATACCTTCAATTTGTAACAATAATACACACATTTCCTCATTATCCTGAAATTCAGTGATGCGCATAATATCCTTATTAGAATTCATTGCGAAGGGCGAAAGAGTTTATTTCCCCACCTTTATTCAACAAGTGTTCAATATTAGGGGATAACCACAAAGTATAGAAACTGCAATAAAAACGGGTTTTATTAAAATATTATTCATGAGTTTGCTAGACTAAGGGGTTCCGTGCCAATTTATTTCGAAAGGTAAAAGATCTGAACAAAACGTTTCCATTTACGTAATTTTTCATTTTTGTTGGTTTTATTGCTTTTTTTATATGTTTTCACATTTTGGTTATTTGATTTGTCAGAAGCCAGTAAGTCTGACACCAGTCTAACCAAGGGGTATCGGGTTGCCCGGGTAACTGGGTTGAGGAGGTCAGATAGGCAGTCGCTTCTTGTATAACACTGGTACTCAGCTGAATCTGGTTAGACTGGAAGCCGACCCCAACATAGTTGGGAAAAGGCTCGGAGGATGATGATGATTTGTAGGATAGAACGTAATTTCTAATTCAAAACATGAGAAATGTAATAAAATCGATTGTTTTGCTATGCTCTCGGAGAAAAAACTAGGTAAATAATTGGGATGAAAAAGTAATCGCTTTTTGAAACCCGAATGAAACTGTGGAAAGTAGCTGATCTACAATAACTACCACCAGGCATACATGATCATGATGGTGACAGCATTCTCAGGGAACCACTTCCCGCAAAAGTAAAAAAGCAGCTTATCCTTGCTTAGGGTCTAAATATTATATAGGCAATATTTCAGCGTGAAAGCAAAGTCTCAGGTATTATTTTAGGTATTATTCCTCATTTATAAAAGAAATATTTAGGGGATTTAATTGCCTTTTTTTTGTTTCAGCTGAGGAAAATGCCTGACGTATACAAACACCGCCCGGGGAGACGGTGAGGTTATGTGGGGCTTGCACCCACTAAAAACCTCAGCTTTTGTGCCATCTTCTGCCTTTTAGAGAGGGGCCACGAGGAGCAAAGACGACTTTCGTGACAGGGGATTTAATTGCCTAATCTGAAACTAGCGTTACCTTACGAAATTGATGATGATGATGTCCTCCTAGCCGATTATCGGCTACGGCGGCTGTTCTTATGTAAGGGGATTAGCCAACTACGCAGGACATATTATAGTGCACGAGCATTTGCGCAGACACAGTTGCACTCCCTATTCCTTCACTCTCATAGCCCGATGGGACGGTAATCCGACACGACCGGTAAGAGATCAGGCGCAGGACCGACATTTACGTGCTCTCCGATGCACGGGTGTATCAATCACCAACTTCCAGGCTCCGGGCTGCTTTGTGAAAGTCTTCTAAAACCCACAAAGCGATTTCGGCCCGACTCGGGATTCGAACCCGACAGCTAGACCAACGAGGCAGTTATAAAACTTACGAAATTAACACCCGTATAATCCAACTCTCGTGTTAAAATTACTGTGTCGTTATTATTGAGGAGGTGACAATCTGATTTACGAGTTGCACATACATCGCTCGCCTTGATCACTAATTAATGGCTTCGGGTAATTGAACGCCCGCCATGGATTATTAACTAGTTCCCCCGTAATGTCGGTTTAGGTTTGTTTTTGATATGCATGTAAATTATGCTTGCTTGTGTGTGTGACTGTGTTATTTTGTATTTTGAGACGAGAATGTATGAGTATAATTATTACAGAAGATAATTTTTAAAAATATATAGGTACTTTAATAAAGTAGTGTTTGTCTACTACATATGCAAATAGAATTCGCGCTCAGCTCCTAAAACCACCTAAGTAGTAGGAAACAAAACACATTTTTACACTTGCTTGCAAAAACACCCTCTTGTTTGTTTAGATCCAAGGAATGTGGGTGGCCCGGTTTTTTTGCCATTACATACCCCATTAACTTTGGGATTCCTGCTGGCGCCCTTCAATGGCGTCCAAATAACGCCAACGGACTTAGACTAGGTAACCAGCAGGAACCGCCAGTACAAATTTCTATGCAAAAAAATCTGCCAATCCACGCTCACGCAAATCACCAGATAGCAAATTTTTCAAACTCAAAACACAAAATCAAAATCATTTATTCGAATTTGACAGAACGCCCATCCTTCAGTACTTCGTATGTGTTTTTGCTGGAAAGCAGAAGTGGCGCAACAAACTCCCTGATAAGATTCGATTCTGATCATATCGTTATGCACACATACAATAAAACTGACAAAAACAAACATAAACTTCACGTATACACACTTTACGGGTATGACCGATGCGAGTTGTCTAGTTTGGCGCAGGGCATCTATCTTTGGCACAGGGTAGAAGTAGCCACAGTAGTAATGACGTATCTGGTTGGTTCAATGCTCTAAGTCAACGGACGAATTTAGTTTTTTATTGTGTCACCGGCTTAGAGGACAAAGTTGTTTTATTTTTGGAAAAGGTTTTTCCTTTGTTTTTTTTTTTAATAAGAGATTAAAATGTACGGGTTATTTTTAGCTGTGTATCTGTTGAATAAGAGTAATTAAGTTAATATAGATTCGTACAAAATGCCTTAACTGTGAAAAATGTTGGGCTTTTCTTTCTGTAACTATCGAAACAGCGATAGTCACTTAGCTAAAAATTGCAAGGCTAAACAAAATTAAATTAATTCGCCCCCATCATCCGTCTACGTAGAAAATTTATTATTTTTCCAAGCTGCGTCGTACTGATAAAAGATTTTCGATAAAAGGTGAGAAAACTGACAAAATCTTCTATTATTACATAAAATAACAGTTGATATTGTGTATAAAAAAAAATTAAGTTTTTTTGAATAGTTATTTTTCCAAATGGATAATAACAAGGAATGGGACTTTCAAATCTTTCTGAATATACTCAATTTGAGTAGGCACTTTAGGTATAATACCCAATCCTGATAGGATTTTTTTGTGCAAATATTTACTTATTAAACAAAAAGACTGCTGTGTAAAATAGTGACTTAACTGATTAAGTCATTGTTACTATTTGATTTATATTGATTTCAGACATATTTTTAAATGGTTTGTCTTAAGGAAGTGCCTAGTCAATTAGAGTAGGTATTACTTTGGTTGTTCGAAGTTCAAGGCTTTTGTTATAAATAAACCATAGAAATAAAAACAAATGAAAATGAAATAATATACATAATGAAAACCGAAATGAAAAATAAGCAAGCGAAAATTTAATTAGAAATATAAAAGCTACGTTAATTACGAACTTCATGACCTTTTCCGGGGAAATTAAATTACTTGTACTTAAACAGGACCGTTATACCGACAGTTTGGCATGTTCTCAAGGTCAACTTGAAATACAATAATTTTATATCCGACACGAGTGAAGGAAAATACCTCTTAACCCTTACAAAATACCATGACTTGATAAAATGAGACTGCCAAAAATAATCTGTACTAATATTTATTTAGGATAGTTACTTAACCATTACAGATAGCTAAATCTAATTCGACATAGTACTTACAAATATTTCCTTAACTATAACTTAACTCTTAACTGTGAACTCGCTCAGTCTACAGTTAAATATGTCTACTTATTAGGCTCATGAACTACAAAGGAGAAATTGCCATGAGAAATTTTTTTTTTTCAAAAATTCTTTCAGTTTTATCTCATTCTCATTTATTAAGGAAGGCTGCTTTTTATCCAGGTGTGCGGAGTAGTTACCATTGTTTGCAGGGAACCGCCATAGAAGCCAATATTGTTATAAGTAGACATTACAAGCTCCTATTACTAACCTGCCTTTCACCTGTCAGCCTTCATTTTTTGCTAATGATCCGCTAATTAAATCAAAATTATTTGCAGACTGTTCTCGAAAGCTTTTCTTTAATATTTTTGCTGAAAACAAATTAACCTCGAGATCAGACCTGGAGAGTGCTTCAGGCTGAATGAAGACTACAATTATTAAAACAATACAACATTTTGTAGGCGTCTTATTTTTCTTGGAGATAAAGAAATACTAGAAGCGAGACAATTTTGCGTAGCTTACTAATTTACTACTTCATTTTAATTTTAAACTAAAGTATATAGAAAAACGAATTCTTTTAAATGTCTCTTTAAGAGAATCCTTAACCACTACCAATTTTTCAAACGTTCATCAAGGAAATCTTGAATAATAATCGTAGCTACAAATATGCTGAATTAATTCCAGTTTTCAATCATATCAATAACATATCTCGCTGTGGACAACAGCATTAATTTCTAAAACCATTATATTATAAAATTTGGAGCCCTTTGTGTACCAGGGCCGCGGTTACTCTTTAGCCACCCTTATATTGGGAAAAGGCTAGGCGTATGAAGTGATACAGAATTTCTATTTACCCAGTCTAAAATACCTACACTGCCATTGATATAAACCAACAGCAGCACTTAAAACAATAAACTG
Source organism: Helicoverpa zea x Helicoverpa armigera (assembly GCA_033682625.1). Lineage (NCBI taxonomy): Eukaryota > Metazoa > Arthropoda > Insecta > Lepidoptera > Noctuidae > Helicoverpa > Helicoverpa zea x Helicoverpa armigera. The sequence continues at coordinate 11,461,658 of JAWIIS010000004.1, read as the reverse complement.
GTCTCCTAATGCATTAATATGCACATCTCTAAGATTGTAATAATAAGTACATAGTAGTGTAGTAGCCGGAATGGCCAGTGCTGTGCTGTGTACATTTGCATAGCCACAGTGTGATGTTCAAATAAGATGAACACAAATAGGGATGTGCTTTGATATCCGCGGCGGATAATTTATAAAATTAAGTATTTTTAGTAGTTTATTTATAATTTTATTTATTGGTTTAGTAGAAGATAAGTATAATTCATTACATTTTGTATAGTAGTAAGTGTAATTTATTTTAAGTATCGCAATTGGTCACTTACATGTTTTTTTTTTGTTTTAACAATTTCAATATTCACTGTCTTCATTCAATTTTGAAAAGGCTTTGCGCTCACAATAATTTGGATTGTTTTCTGCGTTATAAATATGTATGGATATACCTACTCGCGCCTTTGCGCGCGGTATGAGAATAAGAGAAAATTGTTGAACAAATATTTGTATATTACATACATACAAATTGTTTTACATCTAGACGCTTCTACCAAAACGCTTTTCACCTACTTGCTAGCAAGTAGGATGTGAATCAACATAGCAAGAAGCGAGTTTTTTTCATACCGTTTGGTTTGTAAATAATATTCATAATCCGAAAATAATTTAATCCTTCAAGAATATACAACTATGATACGATCATAGCTATATAAAAGTGACTGATTATGAACAACTTTAAAAAACAATTTGAGCTCTTATTTAGGGATTTAGGTAAAAACTTAACTTTTTTAAAACTTATCCGTTAGATTCTCTGCGGATATCACAGTCACTACATCACTACCTTACCTAGCCAGTTTCTATTTTCATAAAGACATTTATACATTTACGTGAGACGTTTCACGCCGACTATGCCGGAATGCCAATGATATTTCATTAGACGGAAGATGTCTCACGATCTTCTAGGAATATGAATATTGTCTTATTGTTACCTGTGTCGAAATAGGAAATAAACTCTAAGAGTACACTGCAAACTTTTGGTCGGTTGATAGTTGGTTTGGGCTCTTAAATCAGTATGAAGATGAATGGTAGCACGCACATTACATAAAATGTAGTATTTAGCCGGTATGAGACCTGGGTACTTAAAACTTATATGGGAATCAAGTTTTTTTTTTAAAAGAAGTTTGCCTATCGAGTCAACTGTCGACTGACTATTTAGTCTGCAGGTAGTCCAAACAAAATGGACAAAGGTAACTGTACCATTTTGGAAAAAACTTGTAACTAAATAGTTAAATAACAGCTGCACGTCCTCATTGGTCATGAGGATAAAGCAATGCTTGGCATGGTCGGTCCGAAGACGAGTTCCCTCGGGTTTCGGATGGCACGTTTTTGTAAGTCCCTGCGGCCATTTGAACATCTTTGGCAGTTGAAATGATTTCTCAGAGGCCAGACCCGGAAACACCCGTTACGGTAGCCCGGGTTACTGGGTCGAGGAGGTCAGATAGGCAGTCGCTCCTTGTAAAATACTGGTACTCAGCTACATCCAGTTAGACTGGAAGCCGATCCAACATGATTGGGGGAAGAGTAGACATATAATGATGACAAAAAGAACAAAAATTAAGGACAGAGAAGGCCTTTACAACAAAATTAATAGACGATACGATATCAATGGAAACTCACTGACATAACAGAAGCCAAGAAAATGAACTAAACATTAATTTAGAAGTAATTTATAAACCCCTTTGATTGGTCCTTTTATAAATAACTTTAAGGGGAACTGATTAAATTCTATAAATAACTCAAATATATGGAATTGTTTGCCTACGTGCCCACATAACTCCTCTTTCGATAACAATAATTGGATTTTATAAATATAAGTAAAGAAACTGAGAGATACATAAACAGAAGCTTGGATAATACGAGTAGCTGTTTTAATAGACCATTCCATTTCCCATAGCCTCGACACATTATAGACATAATCGACATACAGTTTGTTTGAGCTCATAAATCAGTATGGGGATACATAGATCAGTTATTTGGCGGACAACGGACTGACTTAATAATTAACGAATTTCTGCCAACCATTGGATGAACGTGGTTTAAAATAAGTATCAGCTTTTGTACCACCTTTAAACCACCATAGTCCCGAACAAAATCAGTGGACTAAAGCTATTACTAAAGCGGGTACTTCTCACCACGTTTTATAACAAGGGGGTATGTGCCGACAGTTCATTCTGCAGTTTGTGGGGACGATTTCCGGCTCTTATTATAGTTTTAAAATATTACAAAACGACCTAGTAAAAATATAAACAGCTTCAAAAATATAAACAAAATTATCTTCCACAAAGTACAACAACCTTTCAACCTCAAAAACACGATTCATTTCACGTAAGACTGAGCCAACGTATTTTCAGCAAAATTACAATAGTAGACGAGTCACGTGCAAGCCTTAACTAAGCACTTACCTTCCAATCCGCTTATTCAGATCTTCTGAGAGGCAGACTTTCAGGTACACAGTTCTGAAATGCCGACGTCGACTAAAACTGCTTAACGGTTATGGTAGTAAAGTTTAGTTATAAGTACCTAACGTTGGGGTGTAAACTTTAAGAGTAATGTGCGATATACAAAAGTTAAATCACTGTTTTTGCTAAACAATTCTCAGTAAGATAAAGGTGCATTAGGTGCCTCTCAATATTAGGAATACTTATTCATACACATCATATTACACATACGTGTACAACATGGAATCAAACCTTACACTAACTACTTTCTAGGTTAGCTATAAGCTATCAATATACTGCTCACCCAATTAGACAACTAAAAATAGAAATAAAAATTTATGTAGCGACAAAATTTCTTGGAAACCCGTCCATCAAAACAGTTCAAAGCGAATTTTCTCAAAAATCTTGCGTCCGTACAATTTCGTCATTCTTTTTGAAGTTCTAATATCCTGACACCGGAGATCTTGGCCCACTCAAAAGGGTTCATTTTGTATATAATTTAAAAAGCAAAAAGACATAGGCGACAGAAAAAAAATGCAGGTTGATGAATTATTTTTACAGACAAATATGAAAACTTTTTTATAGAAATAGGTATAGACTTTCTAGGACTCGTTGTCATATCGATTAAACCGTAGATTTCATAACCTTACAAGCCTTAGTGTCAGAGTTTTCTCAAATCTGCTTAACAGTCTCTATCATGGTATTTTAGCGAAGCCAACCTGGTATCATCTAGTGTAGTGAAACACTTCCAATTTCCAGACTCAGGGCTGCTTTGTAAAGTTTCAAAGCTATTCAGGAATCGAACCCGGGGCGCCCTGTACAGCAGTCGCTCTTGCTACCACTAGACTAACGCGGTGAATAAATCTGAATCCTTCGTATAATACCTACTTAAACTATTTCCTTGCACCTTCATTAGGTATAGGAAACAATTAGTTTCCAATTTAATTAAAATAGAAAATAGTAGGTACATTCCCTGTCACTTCCGTCAGTTTGAAAGTTCGCAGTACTTCTCAAAACATTATTATTTATCTGCGAAACTGTAGCGAAACAATTTCGTAATTAGTAAAGTCAGCCCCTTTTGACGGAGAGTGGCAATTAGTCACATATACGCATTTTAGTCAGGAGTTTTGAATCTAAAGTTTTAGAGTAGACCGACAGTCATCCCAAAGGTTGGGATGTTTTTTTTAGGGTTGTCTTGATTGTAGCCAAATAATACCGACTAAATATCTGATCTTTGTAATGTGCGTAAACAAGTACTATCATTCATCTTCAAACTGATTTATGAGCTCAAACAAACTATCGGCCTATGCATGTACACATAAAGTTTGCAGTGTGTACAATTTTGTGAGTATGAGTGCAATTTTCTCAAAATTTTACTTCAATTCTAGTGATTTTATGTCGATAGAAAATGGAATAGTTTTTTTCAGTCTACTCGTACATTTTTTTTATTTAAACCCACAAATAGTGTAACAGCCCAGAAACCACATATTTTCGTAACGAAAAAGTATTCACGCGATGGAAGCCGCAGGGTAGTAGTAGTTTGTCGTATTTGTTACCACAAAATCGAAGTTTCAACATTGAGATAATTTAAATGCCAAACCCAAACCAGAGAAATAATTTTAAATTCTTTCTTTTGAAAGTAAAAATAAAATATTTCGCACAACCTTCGAAATGAGATATCTAACAAATATTTAACATCAAAAGGGATCATTTTCAGCTGTTTGGGCTACAGTACAAAGTTTTTCAAATGTTTCATTTTAATCGAAACATCGACTGATGAATTCGTCACGATTTAATCGATATTTTTTATTTCGATTTGAACTATTGTGAAACTTATAGACGTCTGTTTTTTTTATTTAGATTTTAATATAGGTAGGTAATAACATGAATCTTTTAAAGATAATTGATATTTTTGTGTTCCCAAAATAACCAAACCAGGTAGGTACTCTTAGAAACAGTAAAGTAGGTAATGATGACTAATCTAAATGCAAGCAGCGTAGCCACGAAGGCTATAAAGTTAAAACGATCCGCATTTTGTATAACTGTCCCACGGAATTATCTCTTTCGTCGTTAGTAACTTAATGGCTGTCATTATAACTTTAATACTCTTTCTCTTGCGTATTCAAACTCTGGATTATTGAAGTGGATAATTATTCCATTTTAGCTAGATCATCGTCGTTATCGTCCCACTGCTGGGCACAGGCCTCCTCTCATACAGAGAAGGATTGAGCGTTCATCACCACGCTTGCTCAATGCGAGTTGGTGATTTCAGACTTTATAGTACTTACATGATTTCGTGTGATGTTTTCTTTCAACTTTAATCAGTCATTATAGTGTCAAAGATAGACTAACGAAATACGTATTGCCTAGTAAGGTTGAATTGGTGTTTAACTTACCTGGAATCGAACTCGCTCTGTGAGACTGGAGAGGCTGGTGCTTTAACCACTGGGCCACCATAACTTCCAAGTTAAATCAATAGACAATTTACTAGTACATTATAAGTATACTAAAGTACTCTGTGAAAAACTATTACTTAGGACTTTGAACGTGTTCTAAAATTAACGAGTCAGAATAACTTTGTTAATGTCAATATTTTATAACAATTTATAATTTTATTTAATTAAAGGTTTATTTACGTATTTCTCTATTTTGTTTGCCTAAACTTTTAACTGCGTAGGTTCGACTGTAAGACTATATTCACGTAGGTCTTAGGTACTTATATTTGGCCAACAAATTATACTGAATCTATTTCCAGCAAGACCAATACCTAAAATGTCTTCGCAAACATCTTCAAAACGAGCTTTTAATTAAATTGGCTTATTAATCAAAACTTCATCATCGAGATATTTGCTCAAAAGGAATTTGTTTACTCAATAATTGTCGCAGGCATTTTTAAAAACTGTCGCAAGCAATAACGAAATACCGTTTTGAAGATTCCCATGGCAGTGAAATGTGAAATGAATTCTTCGCCCTTATTTCAACTTTATGCCTCAGAAGTTAAGGTCGAAATTTTGTTTTTTAAATGTCTTATAATGAAAAGTTTCAGCGAATGTTTTACATCTGAAGATTTTTTGAAATGTTGCTTCTTAGTGTCTGCGCGTCTCGGAGGGAAGTTGAAATATTTTCCTGTATTTGTCGGCATATTTTGTATTGTTTCATTTTTTCATGTATTTTATAAATGTTTTTGATGTACGCTTTTAGTATTGGAGCTAAACGTATAAATGTGGATGACTAGCATTGACGACTACCGATCGCCCGGCTGCACAAGGCGTCGCGGCGGTACAAGGTGTATAGTAATCATTGCTTTACAATTAGATGATAAAACTTCCCAGTAACTTTCATCAACAGAACATTTCGTAAAAGCTTTTGTAATAATAGTTAATTTGTAAGCTGAAAAGCATTGATTGATGACAAGCTATGATTCATCAAGCACCCGCCGCAAATGCAGTTCACGTTGAAGTTAATTTATATAATTATAATAGTTAATTACATCATCATCATCTACAGTCGATTGTATTTGCCCATAAAAATAATGATTCAATGCATGATACGATTCATTCAAAACTAAAACAATGAAGAAAATAGACAAGCTCTCATTCTGACTTGCCCTACATCGCACATTTAGTTACCGACAGCGATCTGGACACACGCATAATATTTCTATAATTCAAAATGAATCTCCTTAGTACAAACGTGATAATGATAAGTCTCCTCACTTCTGTTCACCTGGACACCCTCAAAGAAATGTTGGATAAATCTGAACTAGAAATGTACATCACAGAAGCAGTGGCGACGGTTAACCACAGGTACAAGCTGCATTACCACATCACGCCACCAGTCGGCTGGATGAACGGCCCCAACGGATTCCTGTTTTACAAAGAAGAATATCACCTGTTCTACCAATATTACCCCTACGACACCCAGTGGGGCCCTATGCATTGGGGTCACGTGGCGAGCATTAATCTAATCGACTGGAGACCGCTTCCCACTGCGCTACGGCCCGCAGACGAACAATGTTTCTCGGGCAGTGCCATCGATAACCAAGGCATCATGGTCCTCATGTACACAGCGCATCAATCGACGAAAAATCCACCTTTCTACAATGAATCACAATATCTGGCGTTCAGTGTTGACGGCGTAGACTTCCACAAGTACAAAGGCAATCCTATCGCCATAAAACCCCCACCAGGCACTCAAGACTTCAGAGATCCCAAAGTGTGGCGGCACGGTATGCACTGGTACGTGGTCCTCGGCAGCAAGACTAGAGACCAAAGAGGCGCGGCAATACTCTACAGGTCTACAGATATGATTCATTGGCAATTCCAAAGCGTCTTGGCTGAGTCCAGCGGAGCCTTGGGCAATATGTGGGAGTGGCCTGACTTCTTCGAAATCAACGGAAAATTTATCCTCATGATTTCCCCGCGAGGCATAATCCCATCCGGAGACAGATTCAAAAATACTTGTCAGACAGGGTACATTGTTGGCACATTTAGTTACGCCACATGTCAATTCAAACAAGAAGTCGGCTTCCAAGAATTAGATTACGGCCACGATTTTTACGCCACGCATACAGCTGAGAGAAATGGCAAACGATATCTGATTGCATGGTTTGGGATGTGGGAGTCTGTCCATCCTGAAGATGCCGACGGTTGGGTCGGTGCCATGACGCTAGTTCGCGAACTGGATTTAGTTGGCAGTCGCATCTTAATGAAGCCCGTTGAAGCGATAACTAGCCTCAGAGAAGAAACTATTTTAGAAGGAGAATTTCATCACAATGCTTCCATAGAATTTGAGAAGACTGGAGAGATTATTGTGAACTTGGATTTGACTGAAAATATTGAATTGGAAATTACGGGTACTCTCGGTGGCGATAGACTATCGGTGCGCTGGAGCCTGGATGAAGGTAAAATGGTGGTGGATAGAATGGGGGAAATCAGACAGGTGGGGTGGGAGCCGCTCGATACTGTCATTTGGAGAATCTTCTTGGATACCAGCTCTTTCGAACTGTTTTGCGGTGAAGGTGAAGTAGTGTTTAGTTCCAGGGTTTACCCTCTTGGTGAATGGCGAGTATCTAACAGGGGTCCTCAGTCTCTTCATGTGGTAGCTTACACTCTAAAAAAAAAGCGCAAGGCAAATTAAGTGACGAACTTGTTTTTTTTTTGTGTAGACGATGTATCAACGACATGCCTAATTTGTTGTGTTAGTTATATTTTTAGTTATGTATTAATTTCGATTTCGTTGTAGAATATGTTTAGAATTGAAGCACATTGTAATACAATATTTTGTTCATAGATTTGTTACCTGAGTCATATCTATAAAACTTATATCTAGTTCTAGTACCTGGGTACAAAAAATAAATTCATACTCTAACAGCGGTTGGAAAATGTAGCGATTTATCACAAAACTTTCACAAATCCTATAAATAATAATAAATCACTATCGTATTGTGTCCCACATGACAACTTGCAACGGGATATTTTACATTTTTATGCGCCGCGGGCGAAACGCGAATCGTTCATCTTGTTCAAATACATTCTGCGATAAAATGTCGCTTTGATTTAAAATAGCTGTCTGTTACATTTGTGTGAATAGTAAAACTTTATTAGTATTTTGTTTTCCCGTAGATAGATAATCCACAGCCAACTCTAAACCAGGTACCTGCCTGTTTTACGTATTTGTTTTTACTGTCTTTGTAAAGGCTCCGAAACTATTATGTGGTTGGTCCTGGTTTTAAATAAAACATTTACGTAACACCAGTCGTGTACATAGAGAGAGAGTAATATGACATCTATCAGTATAACACAGGGTATTCTTATGTTTTCTAAATAGCACGGACAACGGATAAACAATAATTTATCCGGGAGCAGGCAGCTCTCACGGACCGCGAGAGAAACCGCGGGAAACCAGCTAGTTTTTAATATTACTAAATATTGTAATTATAAATAGTACTAGGGTAACTAATACTAAAGCTTTTGCAATTCAAAACCGAACCCTCAATCGTTTGGAACTAATGATGATTAACCACAAACAAATCACGCTGCTAAGCTAATTAATGATGCAACCGGATTCCAATCTGTATGCACCAGATATATTTGTTTACCTAATTGTTACAACTACTATTTAATTGTATGTTATAGCAGATTCCTGTGGTTTCAACCTCCACAGACATTGTATAGGTACCGCCTACACACTTTAAAATACCGATATCATACCATGCATGCGAACAAAACGTCATCAGCTTGTTTCATCTTGCCACCACGCTTCGTCAATGCGGGTTGGTGATTTCAGATTTCAGTCCAGGTATCCTCGAGATGTTTGCCTTCGCGTTTAATCAGTCATTGGTGTCTGATATACTTCTTAGTATAATAAAAGCTTATTAGGATATAGGATGGGGATATACGAGTATGAAAGCACTGGTAGGTACTCAGCTGCATCCGGTTAGACTGGAAGCCGACCCCAACATAGTTGGGAAAAAGGCTCGGAAGATGATGATGATACGAGTATACATTTTTAAATCTTCCGTTTATGTATCCAGATTTGTAAAATTTTGAAGACCAGAATGGAGAATGGACAGAAAGAAACGTAATTTCAGCACAAACCAGAAAAACGACAAAGTCAATTTTTTTTTTTTTTCAAATATGCCTATTAACAATGGAAAACTTTTTTTTTAAATCCTAGGCGGATGATGTCGGTAGATAATTAACAAAAAGATATTTTGATACCGAGATTATCACTTCGCCCATAAAGGTCGTACAATAAACATCAAGATATTAAAATAAAGTTTTTCATTTGATTTGATTTTGTAAGCAAGAATCTCCCGGTCCTACAGTAGGTACTGTATATTAGGTAGGTAGTATAGTAGGTACTATGATTAAATATTAAAATTACCTTTGTCGTCTTATCTTGACTGATAGATACGCTACCGTGTGTGTCGCGTAATCTTTTAAGTGAATGACATAAGATATGTGTCACGTATCATCGCGAGAAGATTAACAGGTGTATCAGTATTCTTAAAAATTGATATCGATAAGGATAACAGAATCAGAAAATATCTCCCTGTCAATGCAGAAAAATCTTCTTCGAATACATAAGCTATTTAGCTAATCGTTGTGTACTTCCATTATTCTTTATACTAATTTATTAGCAAAAATCAACTATTGGCTGACTAGATCTTTGCAGTATGCGCACTTTCTTATACTTACTAATATTTAAATCCGAATGTTAGTCTACTTTATCTGTCTGCCTGTCACAGTTCCAATATGAAAATATCGCTAATGTGGTTTTGCCAGTTTTTAAATACAAATAAACTTTGTTTGTACATGCTAAGCTCAGAAACGACTGATACTGAGCTGCATCCGTTTAAACGGAAGCCGACAAAGAAAATAAAAATAGTTATGAACAATATAAACATTTATTTTAATTTAAATAAATACATCAACAACCAACATATGAGAATTTTCAATATTTATCACAATTTAATTTTATGTACTATCGACCTCAAAATGATGTCACCTAAATAGGAATATTTATGACTTATTCAGGAACACTTCTTCTTAATTTATAAGCTACGACATCTAAAGTTTGAGGACTAAGGTTGGTAACTTTCCATCCTCCATCAGGGTATACTCGGGAACTGAATACTACCTCGCCCTCTCCACAGAACAGCTCCAGAGATGACGCATCCAAAAATATCCTCCACTGCTCGGAGCCCAGAGGAAGCCACTCCACCTGCCTGATGTCTCCTTCTCTATCCACTACGACCTTACGAACCTCAGGATCCCATCGAAGAGATACTTGGCCGCCACCGTCGCTTCCTTTAATTTCTAACTCAATTTTCTGGCTCAAATCACCATTGACAAGAAGTTCTCCTGTTTTATCAAACTGGATTGCTGCGTTTTCCGCTAGCTTCCCTTCGAAAACGGTATCTTCTCTCAAACTGGTCATTGTTTCTACAGGCTTCATTAAAAGGCGGTTTCCAACTAACTTGAGTTCTCTGAAGATCGTCATGGCTCCTGCCCAGCCATCGACGTCTTCTGGATAAGGAACCTCCCACATTCCAAACCATGCGATCAGGTACCTCTTGCCATCATGCTCCGTAGTTTGGGTGGCGTAAAAGTCATGGCCAAAGTCAATTTCTTGAAAACTAACTTCAGGAATAAATTCAAAAGTTTCGTAGTTGAAACTGCCGATGATATAACCTGTTTGGTGAGTATTCTTGTACCTGTCTCCTTGCGGAACCATTCCTTGCGGGGAAAACAACAGAATGTGTTTTCCTTTAAACTCGAAGAAATCAGGGCACTCCCACATATAACCCATTTCGCCTGTAGACTCTCCTATGACACTCAAGAATTCCCAGTTGTACATATCCAACGATCTGTAAAGCAGGACCCTGCCTTTTTCATCAGATGTCTTGCTTCCAATCACAACGTACCAGTGATCACCGTGCTTCCATACTTTTGGGTCCCTAAAGTCTGGGGATCCGTTTGGTGCTGAACCCAACACTGGGTTACCTTCATATTTGTGGAATTTCACGCCATCATCACTGAATGCCAAAAACTGAGTTTCATTGAAATAAGGCTCTTCCGCGGTTACTAAGCGCCCCGTGTACATAAGAACTAGCTCATCATCTTTCACGATGGCACTGCCTGAGAAGCACATTTCATCTTCGGGAATCAACGCTGTCGGGAGTTGTCTCCAGTCTACAAGGTTAGGGCTCGCCACGTGACCCCAGTGCATGGGACCCCACTGGCTGTCGTACGGATAAAATTGGTAGAACAGATGATATTCTCCTTTGTAGTAGGAAAATCCATTTGGGTCGTTCATCCACCCCACTGGAGGCGCCACGTGGTACTGCAGTCGGTATCTTGGGTTGATTTCAGCCTTCTTCTCGTCAATGTACGCTTCTAACTCCGATATCGCGTCATTGTGTCTAACCGTCTTTGAGAGCACTATGGCGATCAGACACAGGAACACCACCAGTAGGTTTAAACGAGCCATTATGGATTGATATTTCATCTCGTGTGGTAATCTTTTTATATACCAGTTTTTGGAAGTGATAAGCAATTTCAAGTGCTTTGTTTTTTGATATGATGATATAACGCATGTCAAAGTGTTGCATGTTATCTACTTTGTAGTCTTGTTGTGTGTTCGTATGTCGTCTGCGTCTGAACTACTTTGATAATAATAATATTGTTAATATGCGTTATTTTAAGCACATCTACATACTTTTGCATTTTGCCTAGCTTTTTCCTAGCTTCTCAGTAGTGATGGTCAGCTCCATCACAAGTAGATGTTTGCTTGAAACGAATCTTCATGGCATAGTTACATAGGTGTATACAATTACCCTTGAAAAAATTAATATTTTTATTTCTGATACTAAAGAACTTCGAGAGTCTATGTAGGTAGCATTGACTCTCGGAGTTCTTTAGTGTAATAATCCAAATATTTGTTAATCAGACAGTAGATGGTGTCCTATCCTCGGACCGACCTGCTGATGTAGGTGAAGTTTTGATCCTCTCACCCCAGTTATTACTAGATATATACCATTTGCTTTGTTATTATAATTAGTTCCATCTCAAGACAGAATATTTATTGAGACTAAAGCTCTTTGCATCTCAAAAACCTATATCGATCGAGTTTACTTATCTAAAAATAGGAGGATTTGGCCAACACTCATATAAAAAGATAAAAAAACCTTGAAATATGTATTTGAATATTGACAAAACAGTTGGCCGATAGTTTGTTTGGGCTCATGAATCAGTATAAATAAAGATGCAGTATGCTGGAACTCTAAGTGTTAACCATGAAATGTTCTCCCATGGCTCGGAATCATCTAGGTATGCAAAGAGATTTTGCTTCCTAGTTGCAATTTCCAAACCTTGGAAGTCATTAAATCCAGAATCAAAAGCCTATGTCGGTTTACAACGAGATGATATAGCACTTGGCTTTAGGATGAGGAGATTATCCATAATACAGTATATTTATCATTTATATTATTCATTTTGTTTCCATAATAATATGTCATTCTACAGATAATTGGATTTAAAAAAAGTGTTTTACGACATCCAAAATTTTTCTTTTTGATGATACTTGGCTGAAAACTGATCTCTCCCCAGACGGAGGAAGTCCATGAGGACTTCACCCCCTTCTCCCCCCTCAAAGATCAAACCAGATAAATACTCTCTGATATAAGTCGTGGTGGCCTAGTGGGTAAAGAACCATCCTCTCGAGTAAGAGGGCGCGAGTTCGATCCCAGGTCAGGCAAGTACCAATGCAACTTTTCTAAGTTTGTATGTACTTTCTAAGTATATCTTGGACACCAATGGCTGATAAAAAGGTGAAGGAAAACATCTTGAGGAAACCTGGACTATTAAGTCTGAAATCGCCAACCCACAATGAGCAAGCGTGATGATTAATGCTCAATCCTTCTCCGTGTGAGAGGAGGCCTGTGCCCAGCAGTGGGACGATAAAAAAGGCTGTAACAGTAACAGTATATTTATCATTTATATTATTCATTTTGTTTCCATAATAATATGTCAGTCTACAGATAGTTGGATTTAAAAAAAGTGTTTTACGACATCCAAAATTTTTCTTTTTGATGATACTTGGCTGAAAACTGATCTCTCCCCAGACGGAGGAAGCCCATGAGTACTTCACCCCCTTCTCCCCCCTCAAAGATCAAACCAGATAAATACTTCCTGATATAAGTCGTGGTGGCCTAGTGGGTAAAGAACCATCCTCTCGAGTAAGAGGGCACGAGTTCGATCCCAGGTCAGGCAAGTACCAATGCAACTTTTCTAAGTTTGTATGTACTTTCTAAGTACATCTTGGACACCAATGGCTGATAAAAAGGTGATAAAACATCCTGGACTTTATAGTCTGAAATCACCAACCCGCATTGAGCAAGCGTGGTGATTAATGCTCAATCCTTCTCCGTGTGAGAGGAGGCCTGTGCCCAGCAGTGGGACGATAAAAGGCTGTAACAGGTACAGGTAACAGATATACAAACAATCGAACTTTTTAGCTTTATAGTATTGGTATGTTAAAGATAAGAAAAACAATGATGATTATATAACCACGTTTATTAAAAATAACATTACATACGATTATAAATGTTAATTTCTAGAAAAAATAACAATAAATTAGAAAAATACGCATATTTAATCCTCATGGAAACTTTATAAATATACTGAAACTAAAGTTAGAAATAATTATTAGGACATTACCGTTAGTTCAACATTTTTAACTTTAAAAACTGTAGAACAAAAATAACGATCTCACAACTATTGGCAATAGGGCATTTTACATTGGGACACTTCTATTCAACTCATAAGCCATAACATTCACAGCTTCAGTGCCGGAATTGATCACTCGCCACATTCCCTCAGGATAAACTCTTGAACTGAACACCATTTCACCTTCACCACAGAACACCTCTATAGAACTAGCGTCCAAAAAGATTCGCCAGGCCGTCGATGATGATGTCGGTATCCACTCGCCTTGCCTGACCACGCCTTTCCTATCCAGCACAACCTTCTGCGTAGCAGTATCCCACTTCAGAACTACCAGAGACTCGTCGGCTTCTCCTTTAATGTTCAAAGTGAGATCTTGAGTCAAATTAACATTCAGAAGTAGCTCTCCCGTTTTGTTCAATGCAATTATGCCTTCGGGTTCCAGAGTTCCATTATGAGCCTTTGACCCTCGGAGATTTGTGATCGCGTCAATTGGATTCATCAGGATACGGTTTCCTTTTAATGTCAGCTCTCTAATTATGGTCATAGCTCCCGCCCACCCGTGTTCCCGCTCAGGGTATTCCGCATTCCAAGTCCCCATCCATGCAATTAAATACCTGTGGCCCTCATGTTCCATCGTTTGGGTGGCGTAAAAGTCATGACCATAGTCAATTTCTTGAAAAGGTACTCGTTCTTGAAATTTACCAGATGAATGATCGAAGCTTCCAATAATGTACCCTGTCTGGAACTGATTCTGATACCTGTCAGTAGTCTTGTTTTCAATACCTTGTGGAGACATAAGTAAGACAAAGCTACCATTCAATTCGAAAAAGTCAGGACACTCCCACATGAAACCCAAATCGCCGTTGGATTTGCCAATTTCGCTTACATATTCCCAAAATCCGAGGTCCTTCGACCTATATAGGATAACCCTGCCTTTAGCATCGGAAGTTCTGCTACCCGTAACTACGTAGTAATATTCACCATACTTCCATACTTTGGGATCCCGAAAATCAGGAGAGTTGTCGGGTGTGAACGAAATAACGGGGTTTTTAACGTATTTGTTAAATACAACTCCGTCGTTGCTGAATGCGAGATATTGTGATTCGTTAACAACTCCTGAAATATTTTTGTGTGCAGTGTACATAAGGACTAACGTACCTTCCTTTTCAATGGCACTGCCTGAGAAACACTGTTCTTCTTCCGGCACCAAGGCAACCGGCAGTTGTTCCCACGTAACTAGATCTTTACTTATCACATGTCCCCAGTGTATACGACCTGTAGAAGTATCAAAGGGGTAAAACTGGTAGAACAGATGATAATTGTCTTTGAAGTAGGAGAATCCATTAGGATCGTTCATCCAGCCGACAGGGGGTGCGACATGGTACTGCAACCTGTACTTTTGATTAGCAAGTACTGTAGGTCTAGTATCATTAATGTATTTTTCGACGGCTGTTTTCCTTTCTATGTCTTCTGCTGATTCCCTCAAGTCACACGCCAGAGCTGCGGCGACGACACTGAGTAGCACCGCGTACACTTTGAGACCCTCCATGATGGATTGTCATGCCCTTGTTTAGGGAAGTACGTTTATATACCAGTAATTATTACAAGTACTGATTGCACGTCGAGTGTTTTGTTTTGAGTCACGTATTGATGCATTTTACTATAGCTTCCCTTTTTTTTTTACTTTTAACTTTTACTAAACGACGTTTAAAAGTTGTACTAATAAACGAAAAACCATGCGACGTGTGATGCCAAGGAATGAGGACCATGTTGGGAGGAATTTGGATGGATATAGAGGAAAAAGGGGCAAAGAAACTATGGAGAAACTAAGTGATAATAATCGATACAGTTAAAAAATATTACTTGTGAGATCGAGACCATTCTTGGCAGATGGAAGAGTCATACTCTTCTAGATGAAAACATACTACAAACATAATATCAAATAAAAATGGGGGATATGACAAAAGAACTAGGTATATCTAATTTTTTGAATACTCATATTTTGCAGCTTGAAACTATTCTTAGTGTATGGTAGTATACCTGCAAGGCCGAACACACGTATGTTCGCACTTCAGTAAAGTGAATCTTTGATCTCAATCATTTGTTAAAACTTTTTCTAGTGGGTCTCCACGGTACAGACTTTAGTCGATAGTTAGTTTGGGCTCATAAATCCGCAGTGTAGGAATGAATCGTAGTACGCACATAATAAATATCGGATATTTGATCGGTAGCAGACCAAATAAAAGCTTTCATTATGTCAATTTTCTTAAAGAAAAACCATCGTGCTAACTGTAGGCACTGTTTAGTCGGTAGAGTGCCAATATTTTTTATTTTTACCATCGAAATGCAGATACAATGTCATTATCATTGTATCTAAATAAATATATACGATTCGTATATGAATCGTATATAATTATTTTTTTAAACACTTTTGATAGTGACAGTACTTATATTGATCCCCGATCACGATCATTTTCTAATCACTAATATATTAACTAGCACTTGAGATATTTCCACCCGCCTGCCATGAATCAGAGCCACTTTAAATTCTCTACTGAACATGTACTTCACGGGGAAATACTACAGCTAGAAATCATCACTAGTTGTGCCCCGCGGTTTTACTCGTGTCCCACGTAATCTCTTCCCGCACACCGGTAAAAACTAGCCTATGTCCTTTCTTAGGCCCTGGACGACGATCTGTGTGACTCATTTAAATAGGTAGTAGACCTATTTAATGGACAGACTTTCGCATTTATGTTATAGTGTTGGTAAGGTTTATTATGTTATGTTACAGCCTTTTTATCGTCCCACTGCTGGGCACAGGCCTCCTCTCACACGAGAAGGATTGAGCATTAATCACCACGCTTGCTTGCTTGCAATGCGGGTTGGTGATTTCAGACTTTATAGTCCAGGTTTAATCAAGATGTTTTTCTAGTAAGGTTTACATATATTGTGTAAGATAAGCATTTATGGACTGTCTCGTTGGTCTAGTTGTCGCGGTTCGATTCCCGGGTCGAGCCGCAATCGCTTTGTGAGTTTTATAAACTTTCACAAATCAGCCCGTAGTCTGGAAGTTAGTATAGTACAGTTGTGTAGTACAGCCGTGCTGTTGCGGTGCTGCTATAATGTGCCACAAGCTTTAACATGCGCAAGTGACGAGCACGCGGGTGGGGTCTTGCTTTGGTACATGCGCGAGTCGCTGGACTCGCACGTTTTTAAAATGCATATATCCTGCGCTTCAATATGCGCAAGCTTCTTACACCGTGTAGACACACTCTTAGTTTAGCAATTAATTTAAATAATTGAACTTATATAATAACCTTCGTTTTAAAGGCAGCTGTTTAACATTGAAACAGTCGTTATCAGTGATAGTAAAGTGATAATGTAATCATGCTTCAAAGATACCACTTCAAGTGTATGGACAGTGCACATTATTGCAGTTGTATCTTATAACAAGAATACATAAAGATACATATGTAGAATGACCTTGGAAGTTTCTGTGGATAAAATCTTTGTCCATGTCATTATGAATGAGCTTTCAAACAAAAGGAAGGAAAGAGCAGTTATAGAAAAGCAATTTGTTCTTGTTTGCACTGGTATTCTATGAGTGTTGCATATTCATAACAGTAACATTTGGCATAAATTATGCGATAACATAAGTTGCCTATGAAAAGCAGCAACATAGTTTATCGGAACAAATCACTAAGATTTAAGTTTTTAAGTTTCACGTTTGAAAACGAACTCTCTAAATAGATGATTAAACTGACACCACCCGCTTTAGTAATAGCTTTAGTCCACTGATTTTGTTCGGGTGCGGTGGTTTAAAGATGGTACAAAAGCTGGTACTTTGTATAATATGGTGGACAGAGTACAAAGTACAAAGTTTAGGCATTAATTACGTAATCTAAAAACAATCAATACGGAGGTACTGTGATTTCACTCTGATTCTAATTTAATCAGAGCCCGAAGGAATAACAACATCAAAAAGAATTACTTTTATTTCGTCTCAAAACCTTTCGTAATAAAATGATGAAAAACCACTTGGCGTCTTCTCGGTTCTTACAAATTAGCTCTGAATATAATTAATTAGTTGAAATTTAATGTAGCAAGTTTAATTGCAGGGCCGTGTAATTTAGGGAGCAGCCGAATCCGCCATTCTATGTGATTTCCCTGACGTAGTGTTCAGACGAGAGTGGGCGAAAGATTCATCATTGAGGGAATTAAAATATATAGGTAGGTATCTAGCTTTTATCCGTTATTTTATCTACACGTTCGGATAGGAAAAGCAAAAAAAGTAAGACATAATAAAACATTTGACATGGCACTTTAAATTAATGGCCCGCTGACTTCTATAGCCAAATCAATAATATTTTTTGTCTTTCAGTATTTTTGGAAGTAGTTTTTTTGGCATATTTATAAGCCTACAGTTACACTCCCGGATGTAGAGTATAGATACATATCTAACGCCAAAACACACCAAAAACGGACCTAATTAAAATAATATTTCATTATCTATTAAATGTTTTTATTAAAACGTAAGATAACATTGACGTCACAAACGATTGGTAAATATCTGTCGACCTCATGGCACCCAATTAAATTAAATATAAAAAAAGAAATAAGTAGTACCATATTTTCTATATCTGTTTATATTTAGTGAAAATACATGCGTAATATATGTATTTTATTATGTTTTTGTAACGTGAGAGATCTTATATTTTTCACGTTATTTGATAATTCTCTAAACATTCATAGTTACTTTTAAAATAAAAATATATTATTTCATCACAATTACTATATTTACCATCAACGCATTAAAATTGATCTATGACTGCATCCAAATTGCAGCTTAAGCTGAGGGGCACCAATTAACTTTCGAGATATTCTAACGATAACCACACCTCTGCCACCCATTGGTGAAATCGGCTTTTGACATATGGTGCAACTCGCCATAACTATTTCATTTATTCTATAAAAAAAACTGCTCATCTCAATAATTATGCTCGGCACGTGCGAAAAAGCAGAAATTAAAACCACTGACTAACTGAAAAGTTTTTCTGCTAATCCCATTTTCAGCTTAAGCTTAAGTAAAAAGTTTAGGTTCAGATGATGGATTCCAATCACGAAAATTGTTTTTATGTATAGACATCCCTACTTACAGAGTAGGTATACATATTAATTGATTCAAGATATTTTTTAAACTTTTTATCATTAGCCACTGGTAGCTTAACAACATTCATGTCTTAAATAGTACCCCTTTTGATAAGTGTCGCTTTTAATTTTCAGGGAAACCCTGGTAATTGAACCTAGGATCTCTTCACTACATAGTATAATAAAAAACAAAGTCGCTTTTTCTGTCCCTATATCCCTTTGTACGCTTAAATCTTCAAAACTACGCAACCGATTTTCATGCGGTTTTATTATCAGATAGAGTGTTTCAAGAGGAAGGTTTATATGTACAATAACATACATCAAATAGTGGGGAAATACTGTTACGCCGCGCGAAGCCGGAGCGGGTCGCTAATAGTTAATAAAACGCATACTTATAGGTATGTATTAGTAAAGTAATTGAACCTACCGACATGAAATGAACTGATGATTCAGAGTCACTTATAATTTTCTTTCTATCCAAAGGCAGAAAGTAGTTGCGGCGCAGGTGATACTGAAGAAAGCACGAGTGAGATTATAAAAATCAAAGACGCAAATACAATAATTTTAAATATTTATTTATTAATTAACAACACTAATACATTACACAACTTCGTCATATACACAGTTACTATTACTATTATCTTATAACACTAGACCTGACCTCTTATCCATAGAAATCAGTTCAAGGCGACCTCCGAGGATTTGTAAACATTCGCAAACTAATCTAAAATTATCACAGACATCGAATACTTAGTATTAAATGCACAACCGGAAGCTGTGTGCTTCGATCTTCCTGTTTATACCCTTGAGTGTGGATAACCTCGTTTGAAGACCTTTCGTCCTTACCTAGGTCATTGTCTAGGTTTGTCGTAATTTATGGATCTTTAGACCATGTGCAGCAAAGAGTTAGCGAGCTCTCGAGCTATCACACGAGGCTATGTATGTATGCAGTTTGACGATTGTAGGTCTTCCCCTAACTTTAACACATTCGTCTTGAAGTCATATCTATTTTCTGCAACGGTTTCAAATCCAACCAGCTTCATTTACCAACCAATATTCTCACATATTGTTGATTTTCGTTTATTTAAGACTTTTTGGGAAAATCTTATCAGTAGTGGAACCGGTAATCACTTCAAAATCTGACGCTAAATGAATAATCGCTCATGTATGAATGTAAAGAGTTTAGTACCTCATTGTTTAGCAATCTAGGAGCGTCGACAGCCCAGAGATAGTCCAAGTGGTTAAATTTCTCGTCAGGCACGAGGAACATTTCAGGATTCGAAGGCAATTTATTATATAGAGCCATCACATCCTTCTCACTTGACAGCAAATCATTCTTAGACCAGAACAACTTGATAGGAAGAGTAACTTTTTTAAGGTCGTATTCAGGAGGGGACCCAGATCTATAGATTCTCCAATTGTTTAAGTATCCATAGTCAAACTGTTGGAATTTACCAGAAAGAATTTCTTGCGAGAAATGTACAGCAGTCTTCCAAGATGTCCCAGTTCCCAAGTGTGCTAGGAAGACTGGTAGCAGAGTCTTATTAAACTGCCTCTCATTGAAACCGCACAAGTAAAACACTATATTCTTGCAGATCAGAGAATCCATGTTCTCACCGTTACACGTGCTTGATATCTTGCCTAGGGCAGAATTCTTCGGAATGAACTCATAAGTTCCTTGCAACTCGTCTATGTAGGCTAAATTACTTGCGATCGGTGCCATTGACTTCAGTGGTGACTTCATATCTGATAGGTACACGACGGGTGCCAGCGCAAACCCAGCTGTCAAGATATCGTTATATTCAGGCTTTAATGTCAACATCGCGAAGAGTATAGTTGTTCCCATTGAATGTCCGATGTACGTCATCTTAGTATCAGCGCCTTTAGTCTCCAAAATGTAATCAATGACCGCAGGAACGTCGTACTTAGCTACTTCATGCCAAGAAAAGTCCCAGTATGATTGAGAATTAGGTTTAAACCAAACATGATCTTTGGAGTACCTGTTTCCTCTTATGTTGGTCATCCAAACGTCGTAGCCAGCGTCTGCCAGGACGTACCCCAGTCCTTTTCCAGGTCCATTCATGATCCAGTCGGCGGAGCTGGCGAATAGGCCGTGTTGAAGTAGAACTGTCTTCGATGGTACCCCACTGCTGTGTCTGGAGCGAGGGATCCTGTGAACGTTGAGCACGTAGCCTTGGGAGATGACGGTGTGGGTCTCACAAATGTATCCATTTCTCGTGATTATTCCAGGCACTGACAGGACGACGTCGGGATTCTCAATTTGTGGTTGAGTGTCACCGACAGGATAGTAAGACAATGGGTCTACTAGAGTTCTTGCTGTCTGTATGTCGTCCACATAATTATGAATATTATTCTTGATCATTTGCTGCTGTTCTTCAACGTAGTTATCGACGGAATCCTTCATGGTAACAGCATCGTTGTAGAATGTCTTCACATTGTCACTTTGTTCTTTGAAAAACTCCTTGAAGGATGGTACGAGAGACCATGTTTCTGGTGCAACCGTGGTTACAGTTGCCACCAGGAATATTAGTAAGACGCGCATGCTGAAGAGGTTTAGTGAAGACTGTGTGCGAGACGGTCTAGCCTCAATATAATATAGTAGAGTACGCGCCTGACCCCGGAGATGAGGTTAATACGTCACTCGATAACATTTAATTGTCTGTTTATTAAAAAATGACCCGTGTCGTATCTACAATTGGATATTACTACGCGAATTGTTGTTGAGTTCTAGTAAATGATGAAAAGTAATAAAATACCCAACCTGTTATGAGCGCTGCGTCAGTTCGTTGTGATAAAAGCTGTGACAGTTATTAGTTCCAGTTACTGTGGTTAATAAATATTGGGAATTACCCAGTCTTATTCTGTCAATTGTATTCACATGTAGCTTAAGTAAAAATATAATATTTACCTGAAGGAACAAATAATTCCGTATTTGGAAGCTTATAAAACTCGCTTTATAGTGAATTCAATTAAAAACGAAAAGCCTTTGTTGTACAATCAGTCCGGTTCAGAAAGCTCTGATCTCGACATGTGTCAACCATGGGGATAGACTTATTTTATAGTTTATCTACATTCTTATCACATTTAAACCTGAGTGACTTTCACACATTGCACCCTAGGTATCATTCTATTAAGCCCTGACTCTCACTCATGTCTTTTTTCTCGGCTCCCTTTTCTACAACATTTAACTTTGACTTATCCGATACAATCTTGACAGGCTGTATACAAACAATATGTTTTAGGTATAAAAAATCCTTATTAATCAGATCTATATGTTGTTCATTGATTTTTAAAACATATATTTTGGTTTTTAGGCTCCCCGGCCTAGAAGCCTGCTTTTCCTTTTTATCATTTGTAGTTCATTGATCCTTACGAAAACTGAAATTCAGAAATCCAAAAAGCAATTTTGATACTTTTTACAATGTGATTGGTCGTACTGATTAAGCAAAGCAAACATGTAGTACTCACACTGAAGTGTTTCGAATACTAAACACCAAATTAAGGTAAAAAGCGAGGTAATTAGGTACTTTCTGACAATCATAGGTTAAGTGTGCGGATTCACAACTTATACTTAGATACTTCTTCTTCTTTCGTGTCGCTGACATGTCATATATTGAGACTACACTATGTCAGCCCAATATGCCGCCACAGCGAGAGCACGGCCGGATGCGCTGATTCTGATAAATATATTCAAAGTGTTTAGATTACATGACCAAATTCTGAATACAGTAGGTAGGTAAAGGTATCTACTATATTATGCTACCTGTCCCCGCGGTTTCACAAACACGAACTAGTTCTCGTATCCGAAAACAAAGTAGCCTGTTTGTTATACAGATGGAATATGGTATAGGAGCACCGTGCTGCTCCCCTCATCGCTGCCACTGTGGTGAGGCTGTCACCAGCCTCGGACACCACGGCCTGTCGTGCAGCCGTAGTGCGGGCCGTATTGCTCGGCATGCAAACATCAATGACATTATACGTCGAGCTCTTGTTGCCGTCGGGGTACCAGCTGTATTAGAACCAAACGGCTTGGCACGCGACGACGGTAAGAGACCAGACGGCATGTCGTTATTCCCTTGGAAGATGGGTAGGCCTTTAGTATGGGACGCAACCTGTGTCGATACTCTTGCGCCATCACACCTTCCAAGTTCTGCGTGCTGTGCTGCTGCTGCCGCTGCGGCTGCGGAGAACCTCAAGCGGCGGAAATATAGTGGCCTTGTCGGAAACTATATTTTCGAACCGTTTGGGGTAGAAACCCTCGGGTCGTGGGGTCCGAATGCCCACATTCTATTTAAAGATCTCTCTAGGCGGCTGGTTGACGCTTCTCGTGACCAGAAGGCTTGCTATTACCTCGGACAAAGAATCTGCATGGCGATCCAACGAGGTAATGCTGCCAGCCTCTTGGGCACGCTCCCAGTTGACAGCGATGGGGACGAATATTGACGCTTAATTTTTGACGCTTTTTAGTTGTTTGTTTTACTGGGATAGTTTTTGATTTTTATTGTAAATATGTATTGTAAATGTCTATGTAAATAAAGGACAAATATACGGAAAAGATGGAAGGATGTAATAGCAAAGTACATTAGAAAGATCAGGAATGCTACCACCATGTATGGTTCATAAAGCTTCCGTAGCCAAAAAGAGACTTAATTAAATTACAATCAAGTATCATCAAAATCCATTCAATACTTCAGTAATAGTTCAGACAGAAAGAGTAGGTAATTAACATCAAAACTTTTACTTTTAGAATTCTTACTAGTGTGGTCAAAGTGATCTGGTCCGATTTTTGAATCATGGAGGTTTATGAAGGTATGTCTTCGACGTTACTTGCGAGTAAAAGGATTTAGAACTAACGTTTTTGGAGAAGATGAACTGTAGGTGCATCATACTGCCTACTCCTTTGACACAAGCAAGCGTGATGATCTGTAATAAATTACGCAAAATGAAAGCGTGTAGTGATAATGTTTGTATTTACGTCTTATCTTTAGTTTTAGTTGTGCTTGTGTACATTACTTACTCGTACAATACTTATTAGCTCAAGGTTAAACTGCTTAATACATTTTTATATAAGTTGGCACAAACATAGGACAGAACTAGAGTCAGGGTTCTTGGTACCGAAAATAAATAATCGAAATAACATTGCGGCCGATGAAAGGCTTGAGATGTTTTTGAGGCACGCTCGACAGATTTATCTGTCGGTAGAAAAAAACCGCGTCAGTGCCTACCTTCTATCTAGCTATCTAGCTCATATGTCCCTTTGCGATTATCGTACCAGCCTTTTCTCAAATAAGTTGAGGTCAGCTTCCAGTCTACCCGGATGTAGCTGAGTAGGACTAGTGCTTTGTAGCAGTGATAAGACTGAGGAGGACTGTGAGGTTGTCAGACTTACTGCGAGTCGTTACGTGTGCCAAACAAGTACAAATGACAGCCCAGATTATTTACCATCATTATTTCTACCATCCACGAAAAGCGTAGCTTGACGCAGTTACTGAGCCACGAGCTTATAAGTACAATCTATTGAAAAATTGTTCAATATTCTCTAAGGGTTTTTTTGTTTTTCTCCCCCTGTTCTCCGTATTTGACGCGTCAAAATAGTCACAGACAACACGACACGACTCGCGCTAGATAAGAAATCACAAACACATGTTATTCTCGTTAATTTGTTATAATTAGCAATAAACAGAACGTTGATCCAACTGCTGTTATTAGGATTACTAATATAAATTCGAGACGTAATATTACGCTCAAGTTTTCCACCTTGTAGGTATTAAGCAATATGGTTTTAATTAAAAATATTTCCTACTGCAATGAAGGCGAAGGAAACCGACGTTGTCTTAATTTGTTTGGCTATTTTGTGATTAGTGGCGTTTATTGTTCTAGTAGATAATCCTTATTGTTGACATCCCATGGTATTCATAAGTATTTACTTCTAAACAGCTGCTTCCTATACAGTGGAAAGCGACAATAATTAGGTAATAATCAAGACAGATGAGATAATTCTATAAAGTTTCCTATCCTCCTATGTGCTTATAAATAAAACAGAATGTAACTCGGTACATAGCTCATTTGCACATAGTCTACAGCCCTTTTCATTATCCAGATCAAAAAGCTCAAGTGAGATTGGCATTTGTAATTACGAAATGACGACCAATCAACAATTTACAAGACGAATTAATTGGAAGCGCTCATCCTTTCAGTCAGATATGTGTGAAAACGCGACACACGCCGCGAGATAATTGATTACATGTGAACACCACTAGCTAATAATTAAGACGCCATTATTTTGGTTTTCGCGTACCTATCCTTATAAATTAAGCAAAGCTATATTGGGCGTTAAATTAGAATAATTTACTCGTATGGTAAAGGGTTACATAATATTATATCCGTTATATCTGATCAAATAATGTCATAGGTAGGAACATTCTGTTTCACACATTTCATCGAATAGTTATATAGTCATTACCTATATATTTTCAGCTAAGTACCTAAATCTTACAAGACAACTATTAAACCCAATGCCTTTTTAACACATGTATGTATGAACATCAAATGGGCCATATAGTTATACGTAGCAATACATAGGTATATAAAGACTTCTTACTGCTACCAGGAATTTTCAAACTATCAGTCAGTTCAATCCACTATCAAAATGATCCTGAAAGCGAATCCATGGCCTGCCCCTCAAAAGTTTCTAAGTGTAGGTAACTCCAAGGAAATAGTGATAATATTATCCACATTTTATTTCTGGAAAAATCGTAGTAGCTACTTAGCTACCTACTCGTATTTCCACGTCATTGTAGCCATGCCGGATTAATAACAATTGTTAAGAAGACCTCTTAATGGTTTCATTAGTACCTATACTCATCTTGTTAATTATTATATAAGTATATCATATATCCTCAATTATGTAACTCATATATTGCAGAATCTTCTCAAACAATTACATAATACAGTGACTATATTTATAGACGTAACTGTGATGTATAACAATATTATTGTTATAATAATATATTGTTGCTGAAAACAAACACGCCATTTTGATTTCTACGTCAAACCGTTTGACGTTTTATTGAGTTTATGACTTTAAACATGGCCTACGTTAGTGGGGGGTGGTTTAGATATTATCTTCTATAAATATTGTTACTTGGGAACGTCTTATACAGTCGTATGATTTCTATGTCGTATTATTTCACCCTGAGCCGAAGAATCGAACGCGCAATGCAAGGAGTTGTTTAGCCACTGCGCATATCATGCTATCAGACTATGAAAGCATTAGATTCCATTATGATGGTGCGTGATTCCAACATAGGTACCGTAAATAGATAGATATTATTTATCCATCTAGTGTTCTATTTAATTTGTAAAATTCTTCAAATAAACATATTCTACGATTTTGTTGCAACGAATATTCTAATGGGATATTACGGAACTGCCTAGTTCCAGATTTTATCGGGCGATTATTCAATTTCCCACGAAGCGTTAATTACAACTAGTAGCTTATAAATAAACATTATCTAATTACTTCACACAGTGCAGTTCATAATCACTAATAATCGTTAATTGGACGGGTCACTTGACTGGGTCCACGCGAAGACATAGTACCTAAATTAGATTTCAATTCAAATAATTAGTAGGTACATAAATTATGTATTACCTATGTTCACCTGTGTACTCGCTTTATGTAGGTACTCCCCCTATGTACTCGCTCATGGAATGCATGTGCATTTTCAGCCATATCGGATGGATATGTGCCTGTGTCTATTTTAAGGGCACGTTCCGCCCCCGGCCACGTATTAACCTGATAACATCCGCCTCATTAATGATGTGAGTAGAACTCCTGGTACTTATAATTCATAGTTTATTTGACCGACTTCTCAAAAAGAAGGTTCTCAATACGACTGCGTATACCTATAGTTTTATCTCACCACGTTTTTCCACACGTTTCGGATCTTCCTAATTAGGTATGTACGAACAATGTTTTGGCAGCAAACAAATACCAATCTTATCGGTCAAATTGTTAACCCACGACCCTGTAAGCTATGTAGGTAACTATAGCTCCAAAGAAATCCACTTAATATTGAAAATCATAAAACGTAGGTATCATGGAGTATACTGTGACGTTGAGTAGGTCTTTCCGTATTGGTCACGTGACAGTTAAATGAAGGCTGCACTTGAAGTACCCTCAACACTCAAGGAGCTACTCGAACGTTTGTTATCATTGTGCAATTATTCAAATTCCCAACTGACATGCTACTCTTTATGGGCAACCAGTCTTAAAAAAATTGATTGGCTTACTATATATATAATTTTGACATTAGGTCTATATACAAATCCCCACTGGGGGGAGGCATGAGGGGCCTGCCGTGAGGCGGGCAATCGCCGGTAGGGGACTGGATGCGATAGATTCCCAGACCCCCTCCACTCAGGCGAGGTCGGAGTACCGCTGGGCCTTTTTAGTGGGTATACCGGGAACGTCGTTACCGGGGCGTCCCACATACCCCTCTCCCGTCCCCCGAAGGGAAGGGCATGCGTAATAGCATTTTTTAGCCAGCGACAAAAGAAAAAAAAAAGTTCTTTATACAAATAATAAAGCAGACCAACAGATAGAATATATTGAAAACAGCCTTAGGGTCAATTCCCACTGAAAGAGCAGCGGCCGGCAGCGGCCGTAAGAGCACGGAAAATGTAAGAGCGCGGCGCGGTGCGCGGTGCGCGGCGCCGCGCGGCCCGCCGCGCTCGCGCTCAATCCCTTGCAATTACGGCCGCTGCCGGCCGCTGCCGGCAGCTGCTCTTTCAGTGGGAATTGACCCTTAAGGGTACGTATCTTCAAATTACTAAAAAATAAATAAGTTAAAACTTCATAGTATCCCATTAAAATAAAACAAGCCGCATAAGGAGATAAAATACGTTTATTTCTTAAAATTTGTCAATAAACCATATGCTGTCGTTACAACCGATATCCTTTACATCTCTCGTATGGGTGTTCTATCTTAGTCAATATACACAACAATATGTACGTTCGCTACATACATTCACAAAACATTCATGTTGAAAACACACACTTTCAAATAAAATCCGTTTAGTTTAAAAAAACAGTGATGTCGCAAGTTAAAACAGTAATTATTTATGAATATATACGAATATTTAAATAATGGAATATAGGTCGAAACCGATTTATAAAAATGAGAGGAAAATCTATCTATTTCCAGCAAATGAGCCTTTTCAACATTTATATTTCGCGCATACATCGTTTAGACAAGAAATAGTATAGCATTAAATGCCTTATATATATGCCTTACATATTCTAAAGTTATATCTAAAGTCGCCAGGACTTATTCTGTATTATATATGCTAGGACTCGAGGCTTAGCGTAGTTGCGCCAACTCACTCTGAAGAGCCGATATCCTCGTCTATAGAGTGTACTAAGAATTAATTGTAGCTGTGACGTAACCGCATTGGTATTACTTCAATGTCTATTTCATTATACCAACACTTCAGGTAAATTGAGGCTAAATATGTACCCTTCAACTAATGGTAGCTATTACTACTCGTTAATTCTCAAATTCCTTTTGATCGCAGTGATCTTTTTAAAGCAAAATTACACAAAACTGGTATCATATTCACTACATGCGTTCGTGAACCAATATTCCGCCGGTTCACGCAGTTTGTAACTGCGCTACACTTGCAATGCTAAGCCTCAAGTGAAAAAATCTTTCCTTCTAGACATTTCACACATTTGGATAGAGAATCAGGTGATTGAAATTGTAATTTAATTTCAATATTTGAGAAACATTTATATATAATTAAAAGTAGGTACTTGTCTGCAATAGCCATCCATCCAAATAGGTAAATATCTAAAAATAATATCATTAAAACCAAGTTTCTATACATGTTTTTACAGTAACCCCTATCACTCAACGATGCTCACCGCCCTCTGTAGGCGGATGGCAAAACAAAAACTTTTAAGAAAAACCTTTACTCGAAATAAAACAAATGTTTAACGCCATCTACCGAACGTAAATGGTGCGTCGTTTTTACTACTATGTCAAAAATATTCGAAGTTTGATTTCACATTGAAATCACATCGGCAAGTTGATCTACTAATTTCAGAGTCGATCGTGTAAAAAATTAGTTTGAGTTAAAATTCGCAGTTTGTCGATCGAGAATCCGGTCAGTATTATCGAATTTCGATATATATGTAAATAATAATAAAAGGGCACGTAAGACACAATACAAATTTGTTCCATAAGAAAGCCTCTTGCTAAACTATTACAATCCACATGTATACGCATATTTAAATGCTAAATTATATCTAACTGTAGATTTTTGCTGTTTTTACACTATCCATATAATATAATAATAACATATTACAAACTACTAGTGAATATTACTTTACATATTCAATTACTATATTATTATTTATTTATAATAATTATGTTTATACACCTAAACCGAGGGAGAAATTATGTTCTTTAAGAGAAACAAAAGAAACTTGTTCAATCTAAGCTAAATCACGTATATAGTAGGTACTCTTGCCGGCTTAAAGAAAATGTCTTTATCTTTAAATATGTTCGAAAAAAACACCTATAACACGAAGTATGTATATGTTTACTATAGAATTATATATTTTCAAGTGTAGATAAATGATTAAGCGATATAGTCAACAGTTCCTTTGTATAATATGCATTATATATTTTGTACATGTATATAAATAATGTAAGTTCAATCAAAGAAATTCGTCCTAGTTTTTTTTTTCAATATTTTATAGAGGTGCAACGAACCAGTCTTGTACAAAATTTTATATTCGAGTTAGTTTCTAGTTAGTTTTTTAACTAACATTCAATTTTGTCTAAAGAAGTTTATGAATGGATGTTATCAATGGATATAACTATATACATATAAAATAGTATGAAATCCATTTTTTCTTCGAATCGAAGATTTAAATCTTCTAAACATTTGTGTATAATTTCCTATGCAAAATTTATTTAAATACAATTGATTTTAACTAATATTTGACGGTCGTTGCACCATTATTTAAATTCGCTATGACTTTATATAACAACTAATATTGTTATAATTGCACTATTTCCTTTCAAGACATAACAGAACTTGAAGTAATTATATTTCATTACTTTTACTTCAAACCCTGCTCACTCTTTGAGGAAAATATATTTGTAGGCATATGACTTATTTGAATGTGCGTGTGTATTGATACAAATGTTTGATAGCTTCTATGCATAGCCGCCACGGTAATAGCAAATGAAGTGTTATAAAGTCAGAATTATCTTCCTTTCTAAAGTATTTACCTCCAAAAAACATTTATATAAAAAAAAAAAAAAACATTTTAATTGATTCGTTATGAGAAAAATATGTTTGCAATCAAAGACAACAAATTCTATTTTCGAATGTTACCATAAGTTGCATTATTTGCTATCCATACTTTGTGGTAGCTCATTAAAGAGCTTTTAGTTCTTTCCATAGTATCAATACAGTGTCTTAAATGTACCTACATTGTTGCTATTTTATTTAATTTCTACGAGTTAACCTCGCGAGATAGTCAGGCATATTAATTCTGGGCTATTGTATATTACAGTGAATTTCTGAAAATTGCTTGTGTAAAATCTATAGATATCATTACTGAAACTTATAAAGACAATTTGTCTTCTTGGAAGAATTCCTAACTGACATCAACATGTGAATAGAAACTTCAGAGCTTTATACACAAAATATTATACATACATTTGTATACAGTATCAACTTTAACCACTATCATTGCACTCACTAAGATATTAATGCCAGCTTCATAGATATTCGGTTTAATCTCGAGATTCTAGGCTTTACAACGATAACCTTGCATTTTTGGTGTTTTTAAAGTTAATATAGTCAGTGTACATTTTTCATTATAATATTTAATTTAAGAATATTAATTTCTATAGATCCTAGTTTTTATACACACACTTTTTTTACAATACATATTTAAGCATGGCAATACTTTTGAATATTTTCGAAGCTGGCAAACCAGTACTGCGCGCGTAGCGAAGAGAACTCAGATTGAGAAATCGTTACACACGACGAGTTGGCTCAATCGATCTGTACTCGAGTACAGTCGAGCGAAGTGAAGCCTAAGCATTTGTCATATATGGACATTGACCTCGAAAATTATACAACCAATTCCGATATTTTCGAGCAGCTCAAGCGCCTCTTATACTGACAAAGTTACGTTTTAATAATTTACTATCAGATATTAATTTTGATTTTTACAAAGTCTTGTTAGAAGGCTCTTACAGTAAGGGATGTAACCGTATTTACCTAGCGGCAGCATCCATTCCTTAACTTGGGTTTGTAGTGTAGTGAGTGTAAGCCGTAGTAAGTATATCATTATATTGTGCATGTATGTTTAAGCTAAGTAAGGCATTCATAAGTACGGCAAGTAAGTTCTCGAAGTTATAAGTATGAGGGAAGAAAAACCTCGTCTTGGTCGATGGGTCCATATACAGACTTGCGGTAGTGAAGACTCTTTCCCTCTTGGTGTCCTCAGGATTTTTTTCCTGGTCTCTTCTGTCTATGGTTATATATCTTTCCTGTTTTTACACAGATACACGCGAATGGAAATTGCCTTACTTAGTTTAAACATACATGCACAATATAATGATAATACTACGGCTTACACACACTACAGAACCCCACTTAGCAAATATCTCTTGGATATTTGTAATATGTAATTCTTGCACCGTGTTCACGGTACACGAATGAAGCGTATATATATAGATATTTATATATCGTCAAAAAATTATATATTTATAAACGGCGAAACGTTACCATCTTACCTCACTCCTTATTCCTTCACCTTAAAGCTCGTTCGCGTCTTACTGAACAAAAGTTTATAACTTAAAGAGTAAACTTAACACACGACACTAATACTACACTGTCTCGTTCAACAATCGTCCAATGTTCCGTATCACTATTATTGCTACGATATCCGTGCGTCGACCGATGAGGGAGGCGGCCGAGTCCCGTCTCAGTCCCACTGTCCTCGAGCCGCGCGCCCTTCGCAAGCTTCCAAGCTTTGTTATTGGACTGTTTAATTAATTGTGAAAGCAAACAGAGACTTCTAGTTGCAACTGTCATTTATTATTAATCACGGGTCTTCAGAAGACAGAGTACACAAAATCGTACAATATTGCACTGAGTTCTACAACATATTTGAAATGAAAGCTACAGAAGGTCTGTAGGCTCATGGGCCGACGCAGTGGCGCGAACCGCTGCGGCCGCGTCAGTGCGCGGCGCGGCGCAGCTCGGGGCGGGCGGGCGCGGCACGGCGCGGGCCGGTGGCGGGCGCGGGGCGGCACGGCGCGGCGCGGTGCGGCGCGGCACGATGCGGCGAGGGCGCAACACGTCGCGGCGCGGGGCGAGCGGCGGCGCGCCCGCCGGGGTCGGCGCGTCAATATGCGCGTCGCTCCTCCAGCTCCGACATCTGCCAGTCATACATCGAATCTATTCAAGTAACAGTCTCACTAACATACCACCCTTTCCCTGTAATTATTTAAAACTAGAATGCTCCTCAAATGACATGTCCAAGGGGGGATTTTTTAAATTCTTCAGGACGTTTATGAGACCAGGTAACCAGTGATCGGTTAACATAATCTAAAGCAAAAGGCATTTTTGGCGTTTGGCAGAGACGTAGGGTCAATTTATATTAGCGCAGAGTCGAAACGCATCGAAGCGTCAAATTCTATACAACTAAAACGAAGACGCATGATTGCCCACAAATTCGTCAGAATACGCCTGAGTCCATCGTGATCAACACCGACGCAGGACAATTTCCGATTGATGTCGCGTTGGTTCGCTAGTCACCGCTAGTGCATGGATACGCGTAAATGCCCACGCACAAATCAGCGTTGTTAACGAAAATTTTTTTACTCGAATTTCAAATAATGCGCTCGACTTTTTAAAATCTCAGAATTAATGTGTGTGTTAAGGTTGAATTTGTTATGTATAGTTTCAGAAATTCGCTTTGATACGCTTCGACTAAGCTCTAGTATAAATTGACCCAAAACAAATATCGCAGTATATGTAGGTATATATTGTCACGTACGTTGTTGTGGCGGGGCCGCTTGTGCGGCGGCGGCGCGGGCTCGGCGTCGGAGATGACCAGCTCGCCGCCCAGCGCGCCGCACTCCTCGCCCGACCCGCCGTACCCGCCACTGGAAACACAAACATTATTATAAACTACTATTAATGTTACTAGGCTACCAATTAATGTTGGGAGATCCCTACGAAAAACAATAGCTGTATGATGTCCTCCTAGCCTATTATCGGCTACGGCGGCTATTCTCATGTAAGGAGATCAGCCAACTGCGCAGGATATATTATAGTGCACAAGCATTTACGCCGCCACAGGAGCACTCACTATTCCTTCACTCTCATAGCCGGATGGGACGGCAATCCGACACGACCGGAGAGAAATCAGGCGCAGGACCGACATTTACGTGCTCTCCGTTGCACGGATGCATCAATCATCAACTTCCAGGCTCCGGGCTGCTTTGTGGATGTTTCTAAAGCCAACGAAGCGATTTCGGCTCCTCCCGGGAATTGAACCCAAGACCTCGTGTTCAGCAGCCGCGCTTGCTACAGCTAGCTAGACCAACGAGGCAGTTACGAAAAACAATAGCTGTAGCGTGATAGTGAAGTTCGTGCAAACTATGCTGTCATAGCTCTCTCGGGTGCGAGGAAAGCAGCGGGAAGTGACTTACCCGTAGTAAGGCGAGTGCTGGTGTATGACCACGCCGGGAACCTCCTCCTCCTGGATGGACACCAGGTTGCCGCCCGTCGTGCCAACCACATATTTCTCTGAAAACATTAATACCACATCTTGTAGAATGCTTCTTTATTAGTGGAATCAAACAAACATAACATTGATTAGGTAGAAGAAGAAATACATTATTTTTAATACATTTTGAAAGAAAAAATAATATATTAAAATACATATATTTTCAAAATGGTCGTTTTATGTAAGGTACAAACTTTTATATAGGAAATATTAATTACGTCATTATGATCTTCTTATACATAATAATGAAAAAAAATTGCAAAATATTGAAATTGCTGTTTATTAGTCTGACTAAAACTCAACAATGGCTGAACCGCTAATTTTGGTTTTAAAATGTTTGTAGATGTCCAGAAAAGGTTTAAACGATGCGAAGTTCGCGGGTTCAGCTAGTATTTACATAATGAGATCGGGTTACGGTCTCGCTGATGACGAGTTGCTTGAGTAAATTCAATGAACATTTGGTACATGTGTGAGACTGACCTTCCCTCTCGCCGCCGGCGCCGTTGGTGACGACGGTGATCTGGTGGCCCGCCATCACCAGCGCCGCGCCGCCGCCGCTGTACGCCACGCCTGCGCCTACGCAACACATAGGTACGGTTATACTTATATACCTACTCCCTGTCAGAAAGTACCAAGAGTGAGTGTTTTTAGGGAGCTGTATTTTGGTAGATATTTTTTTATTAGGAAGTCTCAGTATTCATCAGCGGGGCCTAGCAGGGTCAAGGCCTGCCAGGGCTACGGGATTGTTCGAAAGAGTTACCGCGGCCCTAGTACATAAAAAGTCTACGAAGGAACACGACAGATTTTAGTCCAGTAAAAGTCTGACATTCCCTCACCGCTGCTAACCCAAAGCGAGAAATGACCCCATTTGATGATTATTACCATCGGAGAAAAAACTCTCAGTAATCATGGTTTTTTTTTTATAATCATAATTGAATGTTGTTGAAGCGACGATATTTAATGATAAAGACCTACTCAGGGTGTTCCTATCAAATAGGGGATTGCATACTTTTGGACTCGGACAATGTCAAGAGCAATTCAATAGTCAAAAATTATACCATTATCTTTCTTCAATGTATGTACATAGCTTAGTAATGTTATAATATCGCAATAATAAGAAAAAACACTAAAACTAACTAATATTAGGCGCATCGGCCTAGAAGTCGGTGTTTAATGGATGTACCGAAGTTTATTTCGCCATCGACTTCTAAGCCGGTGCACCTGAAATTCAGTTTATTTTTTATTTTTAGTGTTTTTTTAACTATGCCCTCAATTTCTCAGGGTTTCCATCAACAGATGACCATGGGACCACCTGGGAAGTATATCAAACAAAAAAAAATCTGTCGCATTGAGAACCTCCTCCTTTTTGAAGTCGGTTAAAAAGAAGTGTGGTGTAGGTCCACTCACCGGGGGATCCGGGTGCACTCTGGCTGACGCCGCTGCTGCGCTGCGGGAACAGATACTGCGTGGACTGGCTGCTGTTGCTGCTCAGCCGCTGCTGGCTCGTCTGTCAACACAACAAAGAAGTTTACTCATCACTTTCTTATACCATAGTTATCCTATTTTGTAGAGGTCAGTGAAGGTACCCCTTGTGACCGTCGACCAATGGCATGCTACTGAAGCGCTCTATCGTTAGTTATAATAACAAAGTAGAAATGTACGGCCCGGCTGTCGTCCAAGCGTGTGATGGGAAAAGTCAAGCTTATACTATGTTGCAATGTTATTACTAGAATAATATTTTTAACAATATGTAGGACGAAATTTATATCGTACAATATGTCGAGTTTAAACTTTTCTGCGCCTTCAATCGGTGAACTTCAACAACGTCGCCAACGTATGAATTTGCTATGAGCCTAGTACAGTCTTCATACTGGCAAACAAAGCAGAAGTAAGGGTAGTGGTTAACAAACAATTAATCTTGTAAGAAAACCACTGTTGTATAGAGCAAAGTCGTAGAGATACTGACCTCCCTGGCGCTGGGCTGGTCGTGGTCCTCGGGCGGGAACAGGTCGGGCGTGGGCTCGCGGGACAGCTCCTCCGGCGTCACCAGCCCCGACACGCCCACCTGCGACGGCGACGTCGGCGCAGACCTACAACATGACACAGTTATACCAGCTGCATGACAAACTAGAAGCGCCTAGCGGCGAGGCGCATTGCGGAGGATGGTGGAAGATTTTGATGGCCAAAACGTTTTGTGGTAGAATCCTGATTATCTGGATGTCAGATGCTCTAGTAGTTAAGACATATATTACTGTTTCCTTAGGGTGCGGTAGGAATAACTCTACCTAATTCCGACCTCTGGTTATAACTCTAGAATTAATTAAATAACACTAATTTGTCTTGATCCAGATTATCGGGATTCTACTGTGACTGCAAATAACATAAATTAAAAATCACCAATATACAATTTTGTCATTTCTAAACCAGGCATAATTTTGACACTGATCTCATATAAATTTTGGTACATTGTTCCACATGTTTCGATCAGTGATGAGACCAGAATGCGCCTCGAAGCGCTTTCAACATTTCTGTTAAACAATTCCGGCTGTTACCTCTGTCGACCCGCAAACGGTCAGTTCTGATTGATTTAAAATGTTTCTTTCCGCTTAAAACTAAGCACGATCCTGGCCGGATTCGGTTATGGTTTTTTCTTGACTTTTGATCTGGCAACTTTACTTGCAAAGCACCTGAAGAGATTAGGGGAAGCTAAGAGGTTTGTTCCTTTAGTTCTAACTACTCGTGTTGCTGGGGTCCAAATGAAAGATTCTGTGAAAGGCTGTCTTAATCAAGGCTGTGTCATGAACGTATTATCCAGCTCCCTTTACCAGATCAGGTCATT
This sequence comes from Helicoverpa zea x Helicoverpa armigera, assembly GCA_033682625.1. Lineage (NCBI taxonomy): Eukaryota > Metazoa > Arthropoda > Insecta > Lepidoptera > Noctuidae > Helicoverpa > Helicoverpa zea x Helicoverpa armigera. Next base: position 11,425,118 of record JAWIIS010000004.1, on the reverse strand, counting down.
CAAATACATATTTCGAAGCACTGACACTGAGTCACTTTTGAAAAAAATCCTGGAACATTCGATTAGGATTTTTTTTGTTACTTTTAGCTTATAAACCGACTTAAGGCTCGTGCAACGTTGAGATGATGATGAGTTTGGCCTATCTCTGCGGGTTACCTGGAGGAGAGGCCGAAGGGAGCGCGGAACTGCACGCCGCGCGGACGGCGGGGGCGGAAGGCCAGCTCGATGAGCTTGCCCTCCGACTGCGGGTCGATGCGCCAGAAGCTGCCCTTGCCAGGCTCCTCCTGGCTGCGAGGCACCTTGATGAAGTATCTGCAACAGAACGAATAATATGTTAATAAGTAAAGTAAGTATTATTAAGGGTCAATTCACACCACAGCCCCAACCATACAACAATGACGCCATGTGGTCGGGCCGAGCCTTTTTCCTAACTATATTGGGGTCGGCTTCCAGTCTAACCGGATGCAGCTGAGTACCAGTGCTTTACAAGGAGCGACTGCCGTGCCTGACCTCCTCAACCCAGTTACCCAGGCAACCCCTTGGTTAGACTGGCGTCAGACTTACTCACTTCTGACTACCCGTAACGACTGCCAAGATTGTTCAATGACAGCCGGGACCTACAGTTTAACGTGCCATCCGAAACACAGTCAATGGTGTCTAATATAATATATAGTCGGGCGTTTATTTTGTATTAAAAGTTTATATTACAATTTACACGAACCACATTTTGCCGTTGTTATTTCTTCTACAATAAATAATTATGTCATCACAATTGTGCAGACAACTGAGTTCAAGGATATTACATTGACTATGTTGTTCTTTACTTCTAGTAGAGTTGTAATTGACTGAACTATTGAACTCAATGACTGTGTAATAGCGAATCAGTGAACCGCGGATTTCCACAGAAATCTGTATCAATGATCAAATGTCATTGATGAAACGAAAAAGCTACTAGATCTCAATGAATGGTTCAATTGACTGTGGACATGCGATTGACATCACCATCAGCCCAGTTACGACATCGGCATCGTTTATGTTCAAAAGCCTCATCTTATGTCAAGGATCATCATGAGCATTTTAATCGTCCTACTGCTGCTCTTACACAGAGAAGGATTGAGCGTTAAACACCATCCTTGCTCAATGTAGGTTGAATATCAATGGAAAGCAGGCTGCTCAAGTAACAAGCAGATTTTCTCACGATGTTCCCTTAATCGTTTGACATGACTGTATACAAACATCCTAATTAAGAACCTCCTTTTCGGGAAGTCGGTACTGACCTATTGAGCGATAAGTTGTGACGTATAGAGTTCTGCCAGCCCTTGTCGGCGGTGCGGTAGTAGGGGTAGTGCTTGGTGATGTAGCTGTAGATGCCGGACAGCGTGAGCTGCTTGTCGGGCGCGGAGGCCACGGCCTGCACGATGAGCTGCGCGTAGCTGTAGGGCGGCTTGGCGTCGTCGCGCGGCTCCCGCGGCTCCCGCGCCTCGCGCACGTCGCGGGAGCTGCCGTAGCCCGAGTCTGAGTTTGTGGATGGCGCCTGGAATTCACATTTTGATAGGTTAGTATATGAACCACTATGGTTAATGTATATGTGTGGATGAATATGTCATTTAAGCCCACACTATGCAGTTTAAGGTGCTTTCCCGAACTTCATTCCATAACAGACCATACAACTTCTAATGAGGCTGAGAATCATCATAAGAAGACACCTCAGATTTAAGAGACTGCACCTGTACGCTCCATTACTTCTTAAGCGTTTACTTTGTCACAACAAAACACGACTCCTTTGCTTGTAACCCAAACGTTATACACCTAAAGAATTTGTTTGTTTGGTTGCTTGAACGAGCTAATCTCAGGATCAACTGGTTCTATTTTTTTTAATTATTTCAGTATTAGACAGCCAATTTATCGAGAAGAGGAGCAGAAGCTTATATCCGGTATACTCACAGCAGTTCCATTGGAGTTGGGCCGCGCGTGGTCAGCGAGGGCAGCATAGTGCGCCACCAGGCCGAGGTCAGCGTGTCTCCGACCTGAGGAGCCGGCGCCTCGGGGCGACGTCGGACAACTGTTTGCGGCGCTTATTGTGCCTGAAACATGATGATGAAATGTTAGAAAAATGTGAACAGGTACAGGTAGGTAAAAGTAATTTCATGTAAGACTTTATTTTTAATGTCAAAAGTCAGTCAATTAAGTCCTAAGAAAATATACGTTCAGTGGCGATAATAATGTTCCTGAATTTGGAAACATCTACTTCTAAATTATTTTTTATTTTATATATACGACATTATCTTGACAATTTTTTATTTAACTGTGAACGTAAATATAATTCATAATCATCTTCAAATGTCTTTTTATTTCAGCTACTAAAGTGACTTCGTTCTTACCTGTGGGAGAAGGCGCCGGGCTACGTCCGTCGCTGTCAGTGGGTATGGTGATGCGGAGAGGCGGCATCTGTGCGGAGCTGCCTCCAGCTCCGCCACCGCTCTCCTCCACCAGCGACTGGAACTCCAGCCGAATATTCGTGGAAGGGAAGCGAAGAGTGCATCTGAAACGTGACAACAGAATTCTATAGAAGACGAACTAACTTCAATAAATATTTATATGCAGCTTACTTAAATAGAACTAGGTCAGCCGAGAGACAAGTTAAAAATATAGTCAACAATTATTCTCCAGATTTAAGATCTGTTTTTCGAGTGTTAAGTACGCGAAAACAAGTCGTCTTCCAAAACCATCGCATTAATATTTTCACCAAGTACCATTATTCGTCGTAAGTTGGACATCTGCCGAGCAGAAAAGAGCATAATAAAAGGAATTAAAACAGGTCCATTAAAATGAGGATTTGTGCAATCAATGGTTGGCGCCCAACGTGGGACTCGACAGTCCCAGTCGGGCGACAACATTGTCCTGTGAAAATGCCTACATAATTGAGTACACTAATGACCTAGGAGTACGTTTAAAGCGAAATAGGACAGTTAGGATAGTGGTAGGACGGTGCCGCTCATTGGCGCCCGCAGTGCAGTAAATTCAATAAGCGGACAGACGCGCTGGTGACGTTGCCAGTAATGAACTGTTGCCATGACGACGCTCTGAATGCACTCTGCCTGAATGCTAGGGGAGTTTGTTATGTCTGGTTCACAGACGTTTTTAATTTGCACAGAAATTGTGAAAGCTTAGTAGTTATGTGTGCTGTGGGAAATATTCTGCTTTGACGGAATGGATATTATAATTCAGCAAATTCTGCAAACATTCACTTTTCTTCGTAATATCATCAGTTACCACAACAACTATCAGAATTCAAAACTATAAATTAGAGTCACAATAAATGCTGTTCAGTATTGTGAACAATAATGGATGTTTCCATGACCAAGTTTCAATCAATTCCAGAATAGACGCACACGCGCACATTTTACATACACCTACGTGAGTACACACTCACACATGCAGACTTACTACCATTCATATCCAGATCAATGCATCCGCTTACAAACTCGCACTCGAACGAGCCTGTACTATGAATTCAGTGCTACATCGTACTACGGATTCAGCTTAACATTTCCTATTTTAGGTACTCAAATCTAGCTCGCATTTAGAATCTCTGCCACTTTATTCTCCGTAGATCGATGCAGAAGTGCAGGTTTGGTGGAATCTAATTTTAAGTGGCATTTCAACTATGCTATATTGGGATATCTGAATGCAAAAATTCCAAGCTATATAAGTCTAATAAAGTATGAATAGTATGATCATCAAGGATCATCCCTTACGGTTATTGAAGGAGGATATTTCAAGAACCACAACTAATCAATATTTGTCTAAAAGAAGGCCGTAACCACTCGACCTACCTCCGCCATGGATATAAAGGGGATCATGAATATGGCGTCCATTACGGGAACTTGGTCGCGTACATCGACGTTTTAGGCTCGTATAAATAAATCTGAAGCCATTAACATCCTCTGCAGCCATACTGTTCCTCCCATAGTTTGCATTCTAGTATAGTCTACTTAATTGCGCGAATCGTGAATAGTTTTCATGTCATCAGTTTATTTTTCTTTCTGGATAGCCTGCTTTATTTGATTTTCAAAATTTCATGTGCTGGATATTTCCAATCCTCATGATACTATATACGCCCTGACGACATACAATAATATGTAGCTTTCTCTACAGGTGGTTTCTCGGAAAATTCTAGAAGTTATCATGGCGACATACGCGACGAACTCCCAGGTTCATAGGACCTCACGTAGGAACACTAACTAGCTCGTAAAACCGATGTCGATGATAAAAAAACTTTTTATGTTCACCGTTTGTTCCGTGGAGACTATAAAAATACCAGACTAAGTTATACGGCTCATTACCTCAGTAAGATATGGTATTGCATGGAATACGAAGGTTTTATAGTTATTTTAGAGGCCTGGGCCTAAATATGGTTCGATATCAATTTCGAAGAGAACCTTTAAGAAGTATGTAAAAACAGACTTTTTGGATTTATTGGACTGCCAGTGTTCTCTGCTCCTGTTTCAAAATCAGAATGTGGACTGCAACCTCAAGTGAGAGGAATTTCGAAACAAGGACACCAAACCGCATTTTGAATGCTCTATGAGAACCAGCCACCGACATTTATATTATACAGACCACATAGCATAGAGACAAATAACGTTCACATCCCCTAATTCCATATTCCCCACAGCTCGTATTCCAGAAACTTCACTGAATATACATACAGCGATCTACATTGCAATTCCTCAGTGCTATTTCATATTAATTTAATTCAAAACCTACATTCTGTACTGGATTAATTTCCTGGAATGCGTTGGTGTACCGTGATCTTTTATTAAGTTGGATGGTGTAACGTCGGCATTTCGAATTAGGTTGCAAGGTTCGGAACCAACTTGTGCTGCGAACAGTAACTTTTCTTTAGATTGAACTGATAAAGAGAAATGGATCGTGCGAAATTGATGCTCTATTTTATAACGCTCGACGTCCATTTTACAGTCGACTTGTTCTAAAAAAGAATGTTTAAAATTGTATTTCAATTTTGTTGCTATGATACCTCTTCGGCGATATTAAATAGAGATTTTACCGCATTTGGTTTACGACCTGTTTATAAATTCAATAGTAATAAACTAAACGAGGATCTGAATACAGATAGCAAATAAACTTTAATTTATACGTACATAATTCATAAATTGTGCAGTTTACACAAACAAGTTGAACAAAGGCCAGTCTAAATCAAATTGTTTTGAAAGCATAACAACCCGTGACCCGCTAAAGTTGAGCACTAAGCATTTTCTAACAAAAACGAAATATTTACAGCTTTGTGACGTCACAGCGTGCATATAACGTTACGTGGAAAAAGTTATTGAATTCATTTGTATGTGTAACGAACGTGGCTTCGGTTTGCATACGATTTTTAAACGGTTTTATTTAGCTTACCCTGTTTGTTTTATTATTTATTCTTTCTTGGGTCAAATTTAGTAATTCAAATTTAAGTACCTTCCTGTTGTCAGATTGATCTGAAATTTGGTACACACCTTTAATTCCGATGACAATACAATATACTAATATCAATAACATTGTAAATCCAAGATGGCCGCCGGTACAAAATGGCGGATTACATATTTTTTCCACAACCCCCTCAATATGGGTATCAAATGAAAGGGCAACTCAAGTAGAATACTGTCAACAACCCCAGCAGGGCCCAACAGGGCCAAGGCCTGCCTGGGCTGCGGGATTGTCCTGGTACATAAAAGGCCTACGACGAAACACAACGGTTTTTAGTCAGTAAGAGTCTGGCACTCCCTCACCGCTGCTGACCCAAATATAGAATGAGGAATATTCGGTAGGCATTTTCATTAAATACTAAAAACTAGAAAATAAAAAATCGGTAAAAAAACTTTTAAGTTAAACGGTTTTATCTTATGTGCACTGAAAACTAGAAAATAAAAAAAACTGTTACTTACCTATAAACCTACATAGGTGGTCCCGGTCATATTAGACTAAAATAAAAACGTGGGGGCCCTCTGAAATCCTATCTATGGCAAAGCATATCTTTATACTTTGGTAGATCGTGAGCTTAGCGTTCGCTGGTGAAGCCGCTACGGCTGATTATTGATTGTCAAAATCTCCAGTTACGATTATAGTAAGTAGAAATCCACATCTATTATACCTCTAGAAGAAAGTATTACAGCAATAGTTAGGTAATGGGCCCCACGTTTTTATTTTAGTCTAATATGACCGGGACCACCTATGTAGGTTTATAGGTAAGTAACAGTTTTTTTTATTTTCTAGTTTTCAGTGCACATAAGATAAAACCGTTTAACTTAAAAGTTTTTTTACCGATTTTTTTTGTGTTGTTTTTGGAACACTTTTTGTTAGTGACGTTTTAATAATTACTGGTTCAGAAATATATATTTTTGCAGTTTTTTATACATTACAGTTGTCACATTTCGTGAAATGCTTTTTTGTGCTATTATCTAATAGCTTGAGAAAAACCTAGGCAGATGACAATTATCTAATAGATGCACAAGAGATTGAATATCCTCATCTCCTTTCTTTTAATACCCCTAAAAGGTTCGCTTTGGTTATAACGCCGGTGTTCCGCCATTCCCAAGTCCGTAAACAAACACAAACAAAACATTTTAGAAACACTGCCATCTGTAATAACATTTCAACATTTTAGTCGCTCGGCAATAGAGGGCGCTGCTCGCACGATTATTATTTTTCTTACAAGCACGTGTCCCATCAATCTTGCAGATTTCGACATACAATGCTTTTTATGTTCTAAACAAACGTCAATATAGTCATAATAATAATTCAATGTACGTTAAAAGTCGGCCATTGTGTGAAGGCGACGAGGAAAACCGTCTGTTTACATTGCATCCATTCATAGATGTTATGATAGTGTGGAGGTCATTAGTTTTTTATTTACTATAGCTAATATAGCTGGGGGCAAAGTACGGTTGTTGTTTTTATTTTTAATTGATTTCATTATGCTTATGTGCAGCCAATTTGTGTTAAAGATTGAGTGGCCTTTTCTTCTCTATTTTAGCGTTTGTAAGTGGTGCTACTTCTCAAATCAATTTAACTGTGATTTTGTCTTGCAAAATACTAATTTACCAGTAGAAAAGAATATCAAGCGGGTTTCTATTCTTGACGATCTCCTCTCATACAGAGAGGCATGATTGAATTATAAGAGAGTATTAGGATATGGTTTATTATGCTATATGACGTCATTGCGTAAACAGAGACAGGTTACCGTCAAAACAACATGATTATGTATTTACCTGATTGTGTTAATGCAAGCGGCACTATTTAATAACACTTTGCTAATCATCTGTTTTTCTCAGACTCGGTGAGTAAACAAAACTTAGTCTAGGTAGAGGTTGTGTCTAAGTACTTTTGTTCGTTGGCCATTTTTGTAATTAACTAATTGTTTTCTTACATCTTATTATACAAATAAAGATGACCTCGTGGTCCAAATACAGACACAATACCAAAATGACAGTTTATTAATAGAAAAATTATGTAATAATCTTGGTTCTAACATAACAACTAGTTGCCATAATGATTATATTATTTGAGTTATTTTGATTGCGTAACAAAAAACGCTTTCAACGCCAAAAAATATCCGACTGACCAAAAAATCGGCTCTAACCCAACCTAAAACGTGTGATTCATTCTTACATAGAAAAAAATACTAAGCTCGTAAGTAACAACTCACGCTTGACCGTCAACAAAGTGCAGCGCCCCATTTCTGCATTTACAGGCGCCGTAACGTCGTTCCGTAGATAAACACAAAGTATCGATTTTATAGCAGCCCCGGGCGCAGGGTGCATCGTCGCTTCGCCGAAACGACTGATCGCAACACTAATTATTCGAGTACATAGCCGATTCTTTGAATCGATTCCAAATAGTGATGTGTTTTTAAATGTTTTCCGTGTAAAAGTTATTGAAAAACCTATTTCGTTTGAAGTTGGCGTGTTTGTTGAAAAATTGCAATTATTTTATGGTTGTTGTTCAATTTATTGTTTTGACCTAAATATTTTGAATCGGTAGATAATATTTATCTGGTTTCAATCATTGACGTGATACCACAAATATCACTGCGGATATACTATACTATTGTATTTATTTTGTCGATTAATTACTATATTTTCAGCTGAAAAGGTAGATTTAATATATTATCATCTACTCGACTTGTAGGTACCAAAAATATTCCAATATAAGACCGGATACAAATCTATTTGTTAGGGTTCCCCCGAATTGAAGCATATGTACAAACAATAAAAAACATTGACGAATTCGCGCTTATCGCGAAGATATCGCATCGTTATCAGCCAATGACAACTGAATGTTTCCAACATGACAACTTTTAGCTTAACTTCAATGTAAACAATAGCGATGTTACAATTTTGAAGACATAAGATGCCAAATTCAGATTCCGCCCTTTTCTTTTTGCACCTTTTACAACTCAACTTGTGGAATTGCTTTCTTCAGTCATAACTACCATCCTGTGAAATAATACCATAAAAATCTAAGAGAAAGGTGAACTTTGATTCATATCGATGCATCCGTTTGGAAGATAAGATTAGGCCATGGGCATCACTGATGCACATGACAAACTTATAAGACGCTTGGTTTATATATGTCACCGGAAAATAATAAAACTCGTACTTAAAATACGTACGTTAAATATTATATTTCAACTGCCGTTTATTATTTCCCAAGAGTTGATCAACTACCTAGAACATTGATCAACTTACGAGTCTTGTTATTTTCCGGTGACATATACAACGAAGGAGACGTTTATTTAATTACTTGATAGTTCTTCTCCGTAAGGCCAACTATTACCTAATGATTTTGGTTCTGAGCCTGATCCCCTTCAAGTTATGTAGGATTGCCCTTCCCATCGTAGTACTATTAAAATGCACCCGTGTGCCTACACTTGTGCACTATAATGTGTCTTGGCTGATCTCCGAGAACAGCCGCCGTAACCAAAAGCAGCCTGGGTGCCATGTTTAAGGAAATTGCATTACAAATCTATTACTAAAGTAAGTGCTATAAACATCCTTTAGGGTGATAAACACTGATTGCGCCCAAAACAGCGTAAAAGCCACAACAGAGCGTACAACAAGAGCTATGTGCCAGATAAGGCTGTTATCTATCACGTACTTATCGATGTTAATACGTTATCAGTACAATAACATTTGGCGCCTTGTGTATCCAAGTGCAAGTACGATTTACTATTGTAGTTAACTATCCGATAGACGGATAAGAATTGGAAGGGGTACTTTAACGCATAGTTTGTTAGAGGGCTGAGAAGAAAAAGAAAATCATGAAATTAGAAAATATTCCTATCATAGCCACCTTTTCGTGGTGCTTACCTAAATAGTATGGTATCCAAACATAAAAAAGTTACGAAACTTAAAATCAACAGTCCTATAGGCAATCAACTTTTCACCCAAAAATTTCAAAAAAACAGCTTAACCGACACAACAAACAAAGCTGGTAATGTGTTTGTCGCAGCGCGGGCAGGTCGCAAGAAATCAATAGTCACACGCTTGTTTACAACGTCGTAAGGGCCCACGCACATGTGCGATTATCGCTGAGACTAAATTGCCGCAACTTTATAAAGACACGCTACAGTTTACTTTAAGGGCTTAATGATGCATCGGGCGCTTTTCAATGTCGGCTGTATTTAATCGCTTAATAGGAAAACTCAACTATTTTTCCGAGTTGTGTTGAGGCGTTATGATACTATTTTTATTTGCAGCTTTTAAATCTGTGACTAATTAAAAATACATGATGAGTAAAAGTGCCAACGAACTGATAAATATTGTTATTGGAGCCGAACATGACGTCACTAGGATTTAGGCAGATTAATCCTACCTATAAATAAAGACCAAACTGTTACGTCATCACAACACCCTAAGGGTAAAATAAACCTATTAATAAACAGTTGAGGCGTCAAAACAACCACCTACATGGGAAAATACAAAATAATCTAGATATTGTGAAGCCCAAACATGTACATACAACGTAGAAAAATCTTCAAGACGATAAATATCGCAAGAATTATACCTATGTACAGCCGTTTCAAGATTTCCGAGGGTTCAACCATATACTTTTATGCCTACATCATTTTATTGTGAGAGGCACATTTCTGCGCTCAACAAATTTTGTAGGAGCCGACATTTTTGATGGGAAATGAAAATATTTGAGGGTCTGCTCGTAAGATGTGCTTCTACTTTCAACGATGCAAAAATGAATTATGAATTCAGATGAAGCTTCATACTCATTTTTTCTGTAAGCTTCATGAGCAACAGCACCTTTAATTGGACCTATACCGCATGGCAGGATGTCCTTCTGTGTACGATGCTTCTAATTCCAGTAATAGCCATTCCAACCATTTCTTCAAAACACTGAACTAGAAAACAAAACATAACCCCATAAAATAATGGACGTGAAACGCAATGCAGCAGTAACCGAGTAATCTAGAAACACTACAACACGAACCTGCTGAACCCATCTTAACCTATTTCCCTTGACTGACTTACGAATTTACAACGGCAGCTGTTTCTGATAGCGACGTATACTTCGACCAACTTATCTTCCGCCATCAGTAGTGAGTTGTGACACAAATAGGGCCAAACTTTGGCGCACACGATACGGCCAACATCCCCCTGTCATCGCCAACAAGTTGCCAAGCGTTTATAATAAGCACAGCGGCTCAAAATCGAAGGAGTTCGCAGTCGGAACACGTTCGCAACCAACAGGTCAACATATTACGCAACGGGTTTATAATAAACTCTATTCCGCAGCATTTAAGGTGGATGTTTGCACGGACAGCTAACAGACAAATTATCGATCGCCGATTTCCCAGCATAACAGGCGTCCTTCACCCCGTGCCCTTTCAGTATAAACCGGCTGAATTACAAACAGTTTTCGGAGTAGGAAAATGAGTGGTGCAGGAAACTATGTTATAAGGTTGGGTTATAGAATATTTTTTATTGTTGAGGCAGTAGTCTGGCGAAAATAGATGGGGAGTTTTGGGCGGCAGTCTGGGTCAAACGATCTGTCACGCTCAGAGCTGCTAATATATCCGTCAATATGTGTTGTAGAAAATCATTTGGGTCGACACACAACGTCACTCGCTCACGATGAGTGACAACAAGAAAATAATACATTTTTTGTTGCTATACAATGTCGTAATTAGAAAGTTTTTGCTAAACTGTTTTCAAAGCTTCAGCATGTGACAAAACACTCCAGCCTACGTAACATTCCTCGCTCATGACTAATTTTCTAAACAAAACCCGTAAACAAAAATATAAGATACCCTGAGAAAATATAGAAAGGATCTATCCAAATAGATGTCATACTACAGTTCTGGACCTCAATCCTTAATGGAATTATTCTCCGAAAACTTCCACATAGCGAACTCAGGAGAGAAACAGCAACTTTTCCTCAACAGATCTATATCTTAACTATCTATTTACTTAGTTACACAATGTTATCCTTATGCTCACCAATTCCATCAATGTTGAGTGCCTACTTGTGACATTAAAACGTTAACTTCAGGATATATTTTCATTGCTATTGCATCAAAACTAAAGTATCTTTCATTATTCATTAGATCTGAAACTTAAAAAAAATTTGAAGACTTAGCACAGAACTCGAACTTTTTGGTATTATTTTTTCTTCTAAGTCCTTAGATTTACCATCAACCACCTCAATGTAAGTTTCAATCAAGACAGGCTCCACTTCTGAATGTTCAAAGGCCTTATCAGGTGTCAAATCAGTTTCTATATGCAGAATGAAAAGGGTACACCTATGTCCTATAATAAAGGAACAAATTGATGCGGGATGCGAGGCTGTTCTGAATAGTAACTCGTGTTGACTTAATCCCGTCTGTTGCTGGGCCTATAAATGTATGTTTTCCTCATCTTATTTTTAGCCTTCAAGTTACTGTATACATACGTCATGATTTTGTTCTTATTGATCACAAAAATATATACCTAACAACAGTTTTATATACAATCTAAAACCATACCTAGTTCTTCAATACTGGAAACAATGTCTTCAAGAAAATTTACCACATTTTTGTACCGATCCTAATTCTGTATTCTAACCGCGGGTTTCAGAATCCAGAAGGCTGCAAAATTGTACGAAAAAAATAAGATATGCTAGTCCTGAAACAAAGACGTACGGCCCAATAGTTTCAGATCCAGTTAAGTTAGATATGGTTTCAACCACAAAACCATGATAAATTAGAATCAGAACTCAACAATAAATTCAGAATAAGTTTTAATCATCAAATTAAACACAATTGATATCGCATAATCATATCGATTAAGCAGAAAAATTAACAAACAACAAAAATACATATATGACTCATTTTCATAATGACGTCAGAAATCAAAAATTCGAGATAGGCCAGTAACACCTCTAGTACCAACCACGTTACTGCATTAATACAAACTGCTGTAAAAACAATGATGAACATTTTCGGTTTTCTTATCGCTAATCCTCAGAGAATAGGGCTAGTATCTACTATTTAATTTTAGAATCGACAGTTATGAACCTGGCTCCGTCCACCCCACCAAATCCCTAAGTTTCGAACATTTGTTGTTGAATAAAGTTCCTGTGTCCCACTAACAACAAACATTTAAATAGAGAGTAGGTTTATCATATGAACGCTACATAATTAACATGACGCGGACAGTCTCTTAACTCCCTATTATTTGAAACTTTACCCCACTCTAACCCCACCGCTTCAGAGGGGTGGGGTCCAAAGTACCAAACAATCTGAGTCACACGTAAACCGACTTATGCAAATTCTGGGGTAGAATGACAACTTATTCTGTGGGGAGAACCTTTGACAAACGAGGCGTTATTTTTTGCGACTGAGTGGCTGTAATGCGGGGGTATATTTGAAGTAGACAAATGAACGAATGTGGGTAAATGGATGTTGTACCAAAAGATGAATGTCTGACATTAAAGGGGGTTAAAAATCTAAAGAAATTGTGATGCAGTTTACTTTCCTTACTTCGTCAAAGTTCGCTTTAATATCCTGAAGATCCTATATGATACTCGTAATATAGCCTCTAACACCTAAGTCTGAAAAATAAGCGAGATAGTTTTTCCCAATATGGAAGCTCTCCAACTTTAATTACAGTCCTTTGAGCACAGAAAGTTTTCCCCCGAAAATAGAGATTGTTTTATTTCTAAATCAATCAATAACACTGTTTTGGTGAGTTGAAAATTGTTTTGGCAAAATAAAAACATGATTAGGAAGTTTGTGCAAAACACGAAAACAAAATGTTACCTGCGTATTGTGTCACAATTTGGAGACTGGTAAACTTTGTTGTTGCGTCTGAGGGTAGCGACATTATGGCTGAAAGACTTCAACTGTTTTGAAGTTTATTTCATCCAGACTCGAGGTTTAAGGGTTTCATGCCTCGATTATTTACAAGAATATTTTTAGTGATCATTGAATTTCCCGAAGTCTCTGGAGTTTCACATTATTTATGGAGTACATTAAAAATATACTTTGTATCCTTCTGAGAGCATTGCCCTCGCTGAAAATTGCAGGAATTGGGATAGTTGAAGTATTATATGAACCAGGAACGCTACTTTTAAATAAATCTTATTGAAAGTAATGTAAGCTCGAACGGATGTAAATATACCTTAATTGTAAATAAGGCATATTTACCTTCACGATTATTCACTTTCAGACTAGTAGTGGTACTATACTAATATAGCAGATCATTTTCTTCGAAGCCAATATGGCAATTTCCTTTCAGTAACGAAAGCTTTTCTATATTAGGGAGAACCTGTGATACAGGGCTTCATACTAATACAAGCTTTAGGGTCCATAAATATTGGTAATTGTGATTCCAACTTACGAGAAAAGCAAGAGCATCCGACGTCCATAGAATTCCAGGATCATCGCTCAGCTTTCATGACGTAACAAAAATATTTTCTAGTTTTATCACGCACACCCAAACCCTAACGTTTTTATTAGAAACATGTTTGCCAGGAATATATTCTTCGCTATTTTCATAGAATATTTAATTAAGCATGTTACTTGTATTAGGTACACGTGCTGGGGGTAGTTTTGTTCATTAGAAATTATGAATGTGAATATGATTCACGTTAATGAGGGCTTAGTACCTCTCAAATGCATTTATGGGGAAAATGTTCAGTTCAAAATAAATAAATTATGAATCTAGATTATCTTGTAAAAGGGTTCTATAAATTCACCCTCCCAGTATTATTTCTATAGAGGTCTCATTCAATGGAGCATCTAATTGGGCACAGAGCAGGCATTCAGTCATACACGGACGAACAATGGCGTGAAGACGAGGGGATTAGCAGAAATGGGTCAGCCAGTCCATAGGTCGTATTGTACACCCCTCGGGTGCCACTTGTGACTCTCATAAATGGCCAGAAATCGATCAGGTGGGGATTAGACTCGTGATCGGACTTGGCTGGACTGTACGATCCAGATATTGTCATCATAGCTCAAGATAATTTTGCTTGTAAAGGAGTTCCCAAACATCTTTCGGATAATGTACTAGACCTTTTCTTCTACTGATGCCTAAAAGAAAATCATGTCCTAGACATGACACGGCGTTTTCATTCAATAGACAATGCAGCATTTGAACAAAAAATTGTTTCTAGACAAAAACTTGTCTGAATGAGCCGTCTCGTGAGGTATTTAAACTTTTTTCGCCTAGTTTTTATAGAGCTGAAGACCTGTAACTGTTATGAAAAACTTTTTACTTTATTTTTGTGTAAGTTAAAATTAGAACAAACTTCTAATTAATCAGTTTAAACCGATCTCTTTAAAGGAACATGCTCCCATAAGGCATCCAAGCAAGAATTTTGAATAAAGATTGAATGAATATCAACTATCTATCAATACTAACTGTACTCGAAGAAACTTCAAACGCTCGTGCCTCACATAATTAGTGGGCAAGGTTTTCTAAAGTTATTTATAGAATATACAAACAGTCGTTAAATTCCTCTCCACCACTCCTCAAATCCGGCAACATACCTGCAACAACAAAAATACATACATTACTACTTGACCCGGGTTAAATCACATCACCCTACAAAAGTCGCCCCAAGTAACCTAGAAACCAAAAATTTCGCGACTACACACGCCACGCCGGTTGGCAACAGGAAGCCGGGGGGTGGCCGAGGTGCAGAGGGGAGGGAGGGTTGGTGACGTCAGCGCGGTCGTCGCCCTCCAAGGTCACGCCTTCCGAAGACGCCACCCCCGAACCAGACTGCGTTACCCACGCGCTATGGTGCCGGGGTTTATGTAGCTTCCTTTATGTTTTGTGAAACACGCTTTCGACTGAATGTTTGATAAGCTTAGTTGCCAGGTTATTTTTGATCGTCTATTTCAAAAGGAATGACTGAAATAAGTTAACAGGTGACGGAAAGCTGTAAATAATTTTAAGCTTGTTAATATTAATGTCTTATCGATTGGTATTTCTGTTTTGGGGCTGTGTGGAGGAAAGGAAGCGGAAAAGCTTCATGTTTAGCTACACACATTTGAAAATAACATCAGCCAAGCTTGAGCTATAAAAGCTCTATCTTATCGATTTGCCAGCAGAGCCATCAGTTTTTGCCGAACAAAAACCTGCTATTGAAGAAATTTATAGTTTTCCGATGTAAATGTCGTTCAATTGGAGCGTGGCCCTGAAATACACGCACTTGAAATCGTATCCACTGACGAAAATATTTTGTTCACGCGATACATTTCCCGTCTCATTTCCTAACATGAGCATGCATGCCTGACAAATCCTTCATAACGAATGGAAGAGTTTTTCAAAAGCTCTGTGCGGAATTTTCGATTTACCCTTTTCCAACACAAACAACATAGCTATTTCACCGCTTTCTCAATCGCCCATAACAATAAAAGTCTATTGGTATCTACAGATTCGTCTACAAGCAACATAAACATAATCATGATGAACTGCCTTCGCTATCAAACCCAACCTTACCTAGTATCGTAGTGTGGGTGGTACCATCGTGTAGGAGCTGTGTATGTGTGCGTAAGCTCTGAACCGTCTGTAGCTTCAGATTGGCGCAATGTATACTGCAAACTTGTAAGGGTTGTTGTTTCTGGAATCTATTTTAAGTTCCACCTTATCTGGCTTGCGTTTCTCCTTCCGGATCGCAATATTGTTCAAGGAATTGTTTATTTATTTTAAGCGTACATTCTTCACAAACATTTATGGCGAAGGAAATTAACTCTGTCAGAGAAAATAATATTGTTTCAGTCTTATTATTTTGAATCTGATATGAAAAATGCTTGGTCGCCGCGATTAATATACGATCGAAACTTAGGGGAACTGTTGTCCAGGCAACACATGGCTAATCACAAAATTATCATATCAATTAATGTCAGTTGCAAAAAGGCCGCCTGACACAACACAACCCTACATTTTATTTACATAGCCAACGTGTTTGTCCATCGCCGTCCCTTAGCCGTATAAATTGAATCCTGTTTGTCCTGCTAGAGCAAACACTCCATTTGAAACTCTAATGCTATTTGCTTAGAGCTGACATTTGTAGCATACCTAGCGTATAGTTTGCCTCGGATTCTGGGTATTATTCAAGTTTATGGATTTGCGAGCTCTGAGAGCTATGCAGCATGTGATGATACAGATGCTTTAGCACTTAGTTCAGAATATTTTATTTTAATATTTGTTATAGTCGTTGGGAATCTCACGATCGTGGGTACGTCCATGAAAATCACAACTTCAAAATCTGAGATAGACTCGACTCAATTTAAAACATGGTGCCAATCAGAATCGTCTACAAGCCCTGACATGTTCCCACGAAGCATCTAACTTCTACAGCATCGACGTTAAGGCATACATAAAACATTTATTTGTTCAGATGCGAGCGGTAACGAATTCAGGCTTTTTGAAGATTTATACCCAACCTTTCCTAAACTAAAGTATGGATGTGTTCGACTTACGCCTCAAGCCTAATCTTGCATAAGCCAAATTAATCCGACTCCGACTAAACCACGTCAGACTTGGTATGATGCTCCAATTCCCGAACGCTTATTGAATAAGGCATCATAGATTATGAACGTGTTTCGAGTTAGAGATAGGACTTTAGGGTATCTAAAGTTGGAGCGAAATATTTATAATTAAACCAATTAGGGCTTCGAAATAAACCAAGAATTAAACTACTGATATTATCCAGTCCTGCGAGGAGCTGTATGGATTTGTAGACTTTGAAAAGCTCCATAAGGTAAAGAAAATCAACATGTTGCTAAGCATTTGTCTATCAAGTAAAGTTACATAATAGATAACGTTTTCATATCCAAAAATAAATTGATATCAGTAATAATCGTCTCCTTTCGTACGTCATACTTATTTGTGAAAATGATAATCGTAGGCTGCTTGCTAATTTGTGTGCGTAAGTAATTTTATGAGGGTGACGTCATAACTGTGCCCACAGCACATTGTGTGTCGATGATTAGTTAAAATCTTATACATATGTATGGGAGTAAGGAGGGGTGATAAATAATACATGTACCGCCTAGAAGATCCTGGTATTCGGGAAAATACTGTGAAGTTGTCAACATTCTGATTGATTGGAATTGGATTACTGATTACATAATCGATGAGCCGTAAGGATCGAATAAATAGACTGGAGAAGCTTTTGAAGTTGAAATAGATAGTCATGAAAATCGACTATTTGAATCGATTATGAAAGGATTTCACAAAATCTATTAGAGCAATGTATTAAGACTTTTATAAATAAAACCTTCTTCCAATGTATAGCTCGAGTGCACCACAAACAGCCCTGTTGCATTCAATACCATCTAACGCAAGAGAAAAAGGTCGGCCACAAAGAAAATCCGCCATCTTGCTCTTACAAACTAGAATCTCAAAGGCTAGCAACATCCAATTAAGTCCATGTCAGTGCTACAGACGTCCAAGTGGGATAAGCTTTCATTTCTTCGATTCCCATCGTTGGGAACTTTGAGTATTGGGAACACTCTATTGATTGGGTAATTTGAACTGCAAAGATCTTTATTATTTCGGTAGAAGGAAAAAAGGGTTTACAAAGCTCAGGGATGGTACATTTGCAGTTATTTCAAGAGCTTTTTTCATGTTTCATTTAACGGTACATGGCAGAAGCCTTGTTTTAAGCCTCTTATGTCCGTCCTGATTAATGGAAAATGTTCCGAGACCTAGTGCTTCCCCTGGGAAGAAGCCTCATTATTTGTAGGCTCCGGATTCCAACCGCCAGCAGGAAAGGAGGGTATTATGAACGTCTTGTTTTATTTTTATTGAGAGAAGGTTGCAGTATTTTGAAAATATGAAGACTTGCAAGAAACATTTGTGCCAGAAAAAACACAGAAGCAATGCCAATGTTCTGGAAAAATAGATTTGAAACTAATATTTTCTCTTAAAACCTACACACGTTGGAAAAGTAGCTGAAGAATCAAAACAATTATTTGTACACTGTAAACATCCGTCGCAATTAAAAAGTAAATAAAAAAAATACATTCCCCTTATTTCTGTGACAACTTCTTTCAATTATGTACAGACTCGTCACATTTGTCAATAAACATGGTCTTTATTGTTGCCACATGAAGAAGAAATACAGAATACATATTAGCCAACAATTTCATGGCCGCTCTAATGCATGTGTGATATTTTCAACGAAGATGAATGGAAGCTCAACTCATTGAACAAAATTAGCACATGATAAAACGTCTCTAGGATTATTTAAGAAATACATCGCGCTTTTATGACGCATCTAGTCATTGCCGCGGTATATCTGGATACCCCAAAATGGGAAAATAGCGTGCAATATTTACAAAACAAAATTATTTCAGTACCGGCTAATTTAAAGCTTGTAATATTCCCAAAATAGAGAGCATTTGCGTAGACATCAAACGTAAACAATGACGCGTTGTGTGACGAATAATATTTGCATACTGTGAAACTATCCAATCAAGAGGATCTTGATTAAATGGCGGCCAGCAGATCGATCGGCCTACGTCGGTGATACCAGCGATATCAATAATACTCAGTGCAGGATCGGTTTTTAGATGAATCGGAACTTTGCGTCCAGAGCTTTTTAATCCCGACTGCTGCTATACCTATGCTGGACTTGGAAGTCACATCGACTAGATAAAGACTAAACTGTGACTCAGTACCAAACGAGGAAATGGGCTAATGACCTCCGAAGAAATTCTAGAAGGCAATCGGGACGAGTTTGCGTATCATGTTACTTTGTCCACTTTGCGAGACTTACTGAATCTTGCGACATGCATTTGTTTAAAAGATTCGGTTACAGCGCCATCTGTTATATTGTTTCAGAACTTTATTTATAGTAGATCGTTTCACAATGAACGGTTACCGTTAAGATCCTAATCTATGATTCGCATTTCGATATGCATAGATGAACTGGTAGTTCCTCATAATTAGGAACTTCCTTCCTGTTTTACGAAAAGGTATTGAAATACCGCATCTGTTTAATCAAGAATCGTCTGGCACTTTCTGGTTGCATGATACAGATGATGAATAAGTCCGTAGTGCTTTGCGAAAGCAGACGGCATTTCTGCGGCGACATGACAGTTGCCGCCATGCCCTGAATATTCGCGCCTGCAGACACTGGCCATCCCCGAGCTGTCGAACAATTTGCACACAATGCAAGTACCACACGACTCACACCATTGACGTATGAATGGACGGATGGCTGACCAAAAAAATACTACAAGAGTATTCTATATCCTATTTATATGAGTGACGTCAGCAATGAGTCAGTCGCCGGCACGTGGGGCCCATGTCCTGTCGCAAGGACCTTGGCGCATAATAGCGCTAAATTACACTCAGCTATTATATCGATGCTCCCAACAGTCGTCTGAAACTTGTTTACATAAGCTCCTTTGGTGCGAGCCAGCAGATTCACATTCTCACGGTGTGGATTTTGTACATGTATTTCGTTTTCATTTTAGATGAGAACGTGGAAGTATTGGAAAGTGGTACAACCATAAACCTTTATAATATCTACATGAAATTCAACCGTCTGTAACCGTAAACGCGTGCCCCATAAAGTCGTCAACCGGCTTCCATTAATGGAGAAAAAGGCACAAAAAACTCCAAGTGTCCGCCAAAAGGCTGAGCAAACTCTGCCGACAGTCATATGCTCCCAGACTGACTAAGATTGATAATAGGATCTGTTGCTACCCGAGATGTGCTCATACCAAAAACAGCTTTAACACCTTGATGATAAAATTGCAAATCCTTAGTGCTCTCGCACGTGTATTTCTTCAGATCAGGTTAGTCGTCAGAGTAATTTCGACTGTGGGACAAGATCTTTGAGTTTAATTTCTGTCTGGCAGCGCCATGCTCCACTTTGCCTGGGCATTCGACTTGATTGTACGTCAACGCGGGACTCGTTACAAACATTATGTTAAATGTTTGTGTAAATAACGTGCAAATAGTTAGGTACTGTGTCATATTGATTTCACTGCTCTTTGATATTTTAAATAGAACATCGTGATTTATGACTGCAATTGCATACGTCACAGCTATCAAAGAAAATTGTTAGGAAAAGAAACGTAGGTCAACGAAGACTTTTGTGACTGATAAAAATCAACGTTGCGAGGAAAAGGAACATAAAAAAATGTGTGCCATAAAACTATGCATCCTAAAGAGCATATCTGGACCATCTCTTAGTCTGAGACAATTTGGAATGGCATAGCAATGCGTAGTTGAAACGAGAGGACATAAAAACACATTGTTTAACCCCATGCAGACATTAGACGGGCAATAAAGACACCGCGTGGCGTCATGTCGTCTCGGGAGAGCACTGACCTCTGTCGCAAAACCCATGGAGGCTAAAGAATGCGTAAGTCCATGATGCTCTGTACCCCCACTTGTGAAACTTCGCATTTCAAGTGTAATCATTTCAGTAGTAGTCAAAGTTACCGCAGTGTTATTATACTGCAGTACTTTAAACACAGCAGGGGTTCGTCATAGTTTTTCAAGAAATGGTTTTGATTGCAAAAGAATATAACTTGATGGCCTAAATAGCTGTTATCGTGTTATGACGGTACTTTTATATTCATAATAAAGTTATGATACTCATAAAGATAAACGAATTAACAATTAGTCGTCCACCGCGTGCTAATACGACCACTGCCAAAATTAAATAAATAATTCAAGGACGTGCAAAAATTGGTATTACACCAGTGTGAAAATATGTTGTCAAAGAATTAGATTGTAATCCTGCGTATTTCAATAGGCATAATCAAGTGAATAACTTGACAAGGGTAACGACGTGACGACTCCTTACAATTCCAAACACATCTGTTTGGAAGATCTCTTTCATCCAGGCAAAGTCTTCCTCAAACCTGATCCCCATATCAAAACTGGACACAAATCATACAAAACGTACACAAATGTCAATGCAGAGACATTCCTTTGTAGCGCAGCCTTTGTAAACAAATCATACGGTGCGGAGACAAAAATAGGTCGTCGCGCAGCGTCCGTCACACAGACGGTTCGTATTTTTGGATGTGCACAGTTGCCAGTGACGCTAGATACAGAAGAATACTTGATACGTATGTACTGTAGATGCAGTGACAAGCGATTTTTGCTCCAACGTTTTCGGCACCGAATGCAGGCTACGTTGGAGTTTGCAAAAGATTCCGGCGAAAACTGATTGCGTTTGGTTTGCAAACTGGAATGTGTAGACAGGTTTAAATGCATTAAGTAGTCAAAGGGATATTTCGAGTGAAATAGCTTTCATGAAGTAGTTTTCTGCGAAACATAAATTATTCTGCTGAGAGCTGGATTTCACGCAGTAGTAAGTATAAACTTGGGGCATCCTATTAAATGGCTGAGAAATCTTTTGAAACAGAACCCGTCACAATATATAAGATTAACGCATAAGCATCTAATAATAGGAAAAATACATCTGATCAAGAAGATATTTCTTATCCGAGAAGTCATTTCATGCCGCTAAGTAGCCAGTATTTCAATCTACATAACCGTTGAAAGGCGCATTAGTATTCAGCCTAGATCGTGTACAGCCGCTGAAAACGTAAATAAATACAGGCGATACTGTGCCGTTGCATTTTGTCTCGCATGCAATCGTTATGGCGATGGTTTTGTCATAGACTAGCAAAAATCTTAATGAAGAAAATAAAAGACGAACCCTACAGTTGAAAAATCTGGTTGATACCTAGTCAGAACCATATTATTTTTCTCACACTTCTTATAAAAGACTTCTCTTCAATTTTGCCTTTGTCATTGCCATTAACATGTGGATTTTCATGATGATGACGCAACAGACGGCCTTGCGTAATTTCCACTTAGCAAGTCATCGACCGTATGTTAGCAGTACAAAAGGCTCAGATAATGATGACCTGTTACCTAGGGAACATAAGGAGTTAACCTTACAAATCGTCTTCATCATCATGATACTTAGATAAGGACAAGGCACCTTATGTCTAAGGAAGAACTAAATATCTTGGCATAAACATCCATAACATCTGATGAAAATATAATATTAAGGCTTTATTATCCAGAAACCCTAATCTTGAAAAACAGCCCTATAAGCTTTTACCAATCACAAAAGCAACGTCGAACCTAATTCGAATTCAATACATTTTCTTTGTAAGATTTTCTCGGCGTGTCCCTTCTATCTTCTACCTGGTCTTTGGCTGTCAAAACATAGCGTGTATTCGGCGTCTACCGTTTCATTGTTCTGTAAATCGGTCACGTTACGTTTCCTTTCATATTGTGCACCATATTATTTAGTTACTGTTTCTTGGCCATTTTAAATTGAATGTATATCATCAATTATTTCCTGCTCATTTTGAGGCATGTGACCATGGAGTTCCATACCCATTCTCTTCATTCCTTTAGGCTTTGGAAAGTATTTCATTGGTAAATTAATTTGTGGACATTTCTTACTAATTAGTGTAACGAAAATTAATAATTCGATTTGACCTTAATATATTTTTTACTGCCGTAACAGATTTGGCAGACGACAAAAATTAGAATTGTTTGATGGGTTCATGAGATTGTCAATTATGTGAATGCAAGAGTATAAAATTTTAAATGTTCCTATTTTATACCCAGCATCAACAAATAATATACTTCTGTGGTAGAGAGATATAAACACCATTACTTAGTAGTGTCATATTTTGAGTGCCTACACAAAATATGCATAAATTAAAACGGACCGCGTTGGCAGTCAGTTGGGGACTATCTAATTTTGTCGCAACAAGAATATAAACACCGCTGAATAAGGAAATAATTTTGTGCAAAAGAAGGAACGGCTTCAAGAGGAACTTAATGATGAAATATTTGAGGAAATTGCAATATGTATATTCCATTAACTTTATTTTATTTTTGGACGTGCCAGTACCAGACCTTATTGAGAATTTCAATAACAACATAAACATATTTTTGCTTTTGAGCCATGTAGGTTAAATGGTTCAACGTAGCTTTCAGTAACCAAGCAAACCCGATCTAATGAACCCTATTATGATAGCACACACAAATAGAAGCCCATATTCTAATTATGCGGTAGTTATGACCCAGTTGATGTAGACATACGTGTAGATAATACTGATACCGCTTTCCACCTAGTCACCGTTCCAAATACTTTGAAAGACTTCCTAACTATTAAAGCTTAATTAGATATTGATCATGAACACGATGTTAAAAGGGAATTCGGGCGGTATAAACGGTTTACTGGATAAACAGATTTACTGGTAATTCAACCAACAACATCATTTTGGGTTTATTTACTTTTTAAGTATTTAAGCTGTACTGTTTACTTAATTTTGGATGCACTGTTAGACTTTTATGTCGTTTAATCAGCAACAGTAAATCAATCCAAAATAGAAGATAATACAGTCTGTGTGTTTAAGATAATGAAAAAGCTCTCAAATCAATGCAACAAAATGTCAAAAAAATACAACTTTCTATCACAATTCAATACAAAATACGATTACAATAAACAAGAGCTCAAATCTGTAGCACAAAATCTGAACGAGATCGCTGCGTTATCAACAAACACAAACAGTATTGTTTATCAAGTGCAGATTAGGCGCCTAGATCTAGGTTGAGATAACGTCCCATACCAACGTGGCGGTTTTTTATCACAAACTAATATAATAGCGGTGATTGTTTGGTTAGCAATAGAGAACGTGTCAAATATGGTGATACTTAGAAAGACGCTCATGATTCCCACGATAATAATCTAACTAATCTAAGGGTTTAAAAAACGACAGCCTTAGATAACCTAGGGGAATTAAATCAAAATCTGATAATAAAATAAAGACTTTCTGTATTGAACAAGTTCCGTAAAAATGCTCGCATCTCCTTTGTAAGGAAATAAATTAAAAATAAGCCGATGTGTTATTTACATAATACAGGTAAACAAACTTATTACTGCAATAACTCTTACGAGGCAATTGCTTTCAGTTTAATCACGTATGAAGTAACTGAGGGAATTACATACAGCTGACATCAAAAAAATGTCCAATATAATTGACTTTCATCACAAGAAATGATACGTGTTGGTACGACATTTTGGATAAGTATGTTCTGCATTTGAGATCCTCATCTGCCGAACTTCAGGGTACGTGAACAAAAATCTTTTCTAAAGTAAATATTAATTTCCGATCTACGATAAGGGATCTATTTTTCTCCCATCCAATTATCCCGTCTTTATGGCATCCGCTCGACAGAACTCAATTAACTTGATCGGAAGCGTCACCTTGGCAATGAATTTCCGCAAACCCGTCGTCTGGCTTAACAAGGTTTTTCGAGGTCAAAAACACTGCATTCAGTGTTATGGTAAAAGGTTTTCCATGTTCCTCCACTGTCTCAGAGCGTAGGAAACTGAATCTGTTTGTATGAAACACTTGGGAGATTAGATCGAAACTAGATACGTCATCTTTAGGATCTTTTACCGATTTATTTGAAACTGCTATTGTTTCTATTAAAATGAGTGTCTTCATTTTTTTTCTTTTCGTTCCAATTCCAACACATTACATTTCTATGTCCTCTTTTAAATAATTTTGTCTTCCCTCATTGCATTTGTATCTTCCTAAATCCAAAACAGAACCAATACCAATATCGTCTACATATAAAACCCGATCTCACGATGCATTTTAGTGTTCAGAATTGAGCCGAACATCCCCGTCGTGTTGCTACGCGCGATGCACCGGACCAGTAGAATGTCGTTGTCTATTTGTTCGTGTACAAATACGAACGGCCGTAAGTATTTGAATCCGTGTGCATAGTATAACGGTTTAATATCATCGTTCTTTGTTTTAGAGACTTTATGAGAAGCTTCTCTGTTACAGGTAAACTTGGAAAGCTTAAAATAAAACGTGCTTTACTTTGTATTTCTTTGGTTATGGTTTTCCTCAAAATTTGAGTGCACACTGATTGTATAATCCGTCGAAGATACAACTTTCTGAGAATATCATCATTTGATTATGGTCCTTAAAGGAAGTTGGTCCTGTGGTATTAAGGATGCCTCCGACTTCTCGCATTGATACTACTGAACTTGTAGAGTAAAAACTACAGTCTAAATGCAATATTTCTGCAGTTTTCCTTATTTAAACTTAGCGACCATCGTTCTCCGCAATCGGTACGATGCACCAGACCGGTAGAATGTTGCTATACGCACAGAGCATGCGTCGCGCATGCGCGCTGGCGCTGCGTGGGCGCACGGATCTAAGCATCCAGGAATACACACTATAATTTTAAAATAAAAACTATTTCGTGTTTTGAGATCTTTAAATACTTTGAGATTTATGTGCTAAAACAATTCTAATTTAACCTTCACACTAATAAAACACCCACGTATGGGGTTACTATAATATAAATAGTTACTTCTAGGTTAGACAATCCTCCTGATGAACATATAGACACACTAGACCACACAAACAACATTTTACATAAACACAGTCCAACGTAAATAAATGCTAGCACGTTCAAAGGGGACCTAGACTAAAGACTGGCGTTATCTAAATTACCCCTTGACTATAACCCAGTTTAAGTCGTAACTGCTATCTGTATTACCCTCTAAAATGTTCACTATAAACTAGAACAAATGTCGAGTTAAATGAAGTGGTCGACAACAACAACCCTTAGGCGAGGGGTGCCCAAGAAGCAACGAACGAAAACTTTCAAACAAGAAATAAAACATATATGCGTGAGTGAGTAGGCTACAAGAAACATTGTGTGCGTCACTGTGCCGATGGAATTTCGCGTTAAGAAGGACGAAGCCTTCGCAACAAACATATTGATAAGACAACAGATCTGTCAGCCCTACGTTATCATTATCACGGTAGCAACAAACAATAGGTATCATAATCATAACATTTGTAACTATCATTTGTTCGCAGCTCCAAAAGCATGAACCGTTGGGGAGACACAAAAGATGTTTACAATGCAAGGCCGAAAATATACAGCGATGTAACAAGTTTCTTTGTGTACTTTGTAAATTGTAGGGTGGGCAGAACTCCAAAGAAAAGTAAACATCGAAAATCACGTGGATAATGAGTCAGCCGGGCAGGCCTTCTCCAAAGTCCTCTCAGAAAGACAAGATCTGTCTAGAAAATGGAACATCTCAGTTAAACAGACTGACCAAGGCAATTTGATGTTCTTGCTATATTAACCACAGCAGCAGCAGCAGCAGAGGTAGTATTTGGAAGGGCATGGAAGCTTTCTGATGAATCTACCTACTCGTTAGAAACAAGAAAGAGATGATTTAATAATGCAGAAGTTACACCGCGTGTGAACTGAACATTGATAATAAACACAGCTCAGCCAATAACACAGCTTATTGTTTATTTATTTACACACATCGATCGCGTGATCTCGCTGCCGAAACGTGTTTAATGTTGGTAATCACGGCGCTTCTCATAATCATCCAACTATTTTAGGGCCGGCGTCCAAAAATAATTGATTACTATTTAAGTCTAATGTGTAATGGCAGTCAGACTGAAATAGAGAATCTGTATGTGTCTAGTTAGTGAACGAAGGTTAAAATTGAGCCTCGGCAACAGGTGATAATGTGCTAGAATCATCAGTGAAAATTCTGCATGCAGTGAATCTGAATCTTTAGATTATAAATGTGACAGACTTAAATTGTAATTTAATTCTGCTCAGAATATTCGCATATTCTCCAGAGCTATTTCTAATATTAGCAAGATAACGTGTCCGAGCGATAAGAGAGTATGTATTACAACCGCCGCACATACGGTCAGACAAGCGTAAACCATTATCTATGACGTCCACTAGGTCGCCAAACCTGTATTTAATGATAAATAGTACACCTCACTCTGCTTTACTAATTACAACCTTATCTGTAATCGAATAAAGATTAATATCGTACAGCCAGCGTGTATAAGTCAACCTTCAAAAGTTATGCGACTCGAAGCGATTAGCAATCAAAACAAATAGAATTTTAAAAGGTATGGAAATAAATACAATGGCATAATAGGTGTTAGTAGCTGCTTCGTTTATAAAAAGCTGTTATTTTCCCTTACATCATTTAACTAAATTGACAGGTAATTTTACTGAAGTCAATTTTGACCTAGTAGCTTCAGTAATAATCTGTCATATTTAATCGAGCCTCTTGTAAGCAGGATATGCCCACATACCACGTCCCTAGCCCGACCCTACGCTCATCCAATTTGGTCATTGAAACCTTTTAAGTTCCTGGCATTAGAAGCCGTTTCATACTGCACAATCAAATTCTTTGAACCAATAAAATTAGGACAATCTCAACCTTACCTGAATTTACTAAAGACATACAATTTTCTATTGACCTTCTCAGAATCTAGTCATTAAGTCCTCAGCCTGGGCTGTACTGTACACAAGTATCGAGTGTTTATGTTTGCCAGTTGGTAATCGCCTAAGATCCTGTTTGTTGTTTACATATCATTACGTCTATTTCCCCTCCCGCATGACATTATCTATTGCACACAAACTATTTCCCCCTCCCACTTCGTGTCAATGAGGTTGCCTAGTCGTCCGGCGCGTAAAAGATCCCACTTGTTTACCAATACAAGCTGTATGTCATTGCGCAACGGAACGTTGGCACTGCACCGACGCGCATGCGTGGCTAATGGAACATACGGGAACTCAATGCGTTCGAGCACGCTTTGCTAGAATTTTGCGAGTTAGCGAAAAATGCGTCAAAATAATCCTTGAACTTTGAACTCTTAAATCGTTTTGTGTGGGCAGACTTACGACTCTGCTGACCTTCGGATAGTAAATAAATACATTATTATTTAATCACTAAAATCACGTACTAAATCAAGCCTAGCACTTAAAGAAGTGAGTATTAACCTATTAAAAATGACTGCGGTAATAAGTACAGCTGAAAAGTCATCGACATAAAATACGACACAAAAAATTCTAAAGAGGCTTTTTTGTAATACACACAAAGTTGCCAGTGGAAAAACTAGCAACTGATAAATATTCAAACAAGTCAAAGCAAACACGTGTGATAATTTGAATAATAAATTAATTGTATATATACCTATTATATTCAATACTATTTCTGTATTCAAATTGGCTATTCATAACAAAAACGTGATTTGGTATTGCCTGTTTGTGTACACTGGGTTCTATGTCGTTCTTAGTCTGAGCAGCTGTGGAATACTTTTTTCAATCTGGAATATTTTTTTCCCCATACCAAACAGCTTTTTCTATAAAAGCTACTATTACGTATCCCGTTATTAAACATAATCTCTTCAGTTTCAAGAAGAAACGGAAAAGCTTCAACCCCTTCTTTCTAAAGCCATTCGGACTTTCAAGGCAAAATAAACACACAAGAAAATATAACAGTATGAAATATAAGTATTGTTCTACTCATAACGAATTTTAATAACCTTCAATGTATTTGTTTTATTATCCACTCCTATCAAAAGTGTACTTAAACTAACTACAGTTTGACGTCAGTCACCCATCACCTCGAATTATCAATGAAATAATTAAGAGTCTATCAGTAACAATATGGCAACAATGAACCGGTATAAATTAATAATAAAAACATTGTATGTAAGAATATGTACATATAAAAGTACGGAAGAGTCTTACATGCGCGCGATTCAGTGACGTAAATATATGCAATTGAAGAATATTAATTGCAATCATTTCCTTTTATTGTTTACCATGAAAATCAGTAGAAGCAATCATCACTTACAGTCGAACACGAGAAAAAAGGATCGATATCTGGTCGTAGATCATTAGATCGTAATCAAAATCTACCGAATCGATTGTAAGACATAATGTAATCTCCCAGAAATTAGCAAATATAACGAGACGGACCCAAATCTCCTCTCCGATAACGGATATTCCTTCTACACCAATCAGACACTGCAAAAACTGCAAGCCGTCAAAACAAACAACTGCGGCGTTCACGCTCGCCACATTACCCCGTGTTGGTTGCGTAAGCGCAGACGCACAAACACAGTTCGTCACGCCGTGATGTAAACACGTGTACAAGGATACGTTTGTTTAGCAGCACTGCTACTCGTTCAGAGGTAACATGCACTTTGAATCATGTCAATGTCAGGAGGACACGAGTTTTTTCACACTGATAAAAGGCGCAATGAGAGTGCATGATAAGGTCAAACGGAATACTCCGTTAGTCCTTTTGAGGACATATAGTAATGAAATGTAGAGGAATCAATAGTAGATGTATATTTAGACCAATAAAGAAACTTCTAGTAAAACAATGCCTATAAAAGCACTCCTCAGGGATAGCCAAGACCCAATTTCCCGAGGCTAGCAGCTACGTCAATAAATTCCAGACAATCGCAAACAATACAGCGGGCAAATCAGGCCCAGTTTAATTGAAGTGTGACGTATATATTACAGGATAGAGGCTAATAGAACTATTGAAGTAAACAATACGTTATGTTGGGGCCGCATATTTGCATTTAATCATTATGATAAATGTTCTTGTGATAGTAATCTATTTGTATTAATTAGTCGCATAGTTGGAGGAGTATGACCTATTTACTGGTATTGATGCTCGTGATTTATATGATACTAATGTTGGCGTAATGGTGAATCCCTGTACTAAATTATTATTTAAAGTGTTTTGGAGTTTTCCACCGGAATCTGGAAATCTGAGGTCAGCCATGAAATCAACCAACCTGAACACTCTATGAAAAACTTTTGCTGTGCATGTTTTCTGTGAAAATATCTCAAAACTCGTCGAAACAAAATTTCCGATGACAAATTCGCTGAGAAAGAGAACACTTCTACATAGTAATGTTTATATAACGTCTGTGTAGCATTGAAACCTATTGCTATAGTATATCTAGATCCCGAGCGACCTACTTCGTAATACTATCAATACAAGCCGAGCACATTCAGACGCGTAGAATGACATTAGCTAGAGGTGTGTACGTAGAACAAAGATCTTTACATATGAGTAGATTTCCATTCCCCGACACTGAATGGAAAATATAATGTTATAGGTCAAAGGAACCCGGACGGAAATTGAATGGCTGAACTGATTCAAGTCTATCAGAGAAGGGAAACAAAAGGATTCTGGAAGGATTGTTTGTGTCAGGCTGGAAAGTAGCCAAGCTCTCGAAGTTGTTTGGGGAAGACTTTACCCAACCTTAGACATAATACGAATAACCTCCTTTACCTATCTTTCCCTACAGAAAAAATTATTTTAGGAACATCCGAGAAACCATGAATCAAGCGTTTATTTACAGTTCCAACCACAAAAACATTTCCTTTAAGAGAATTGCATAGCAACATAGGTCCAGTTTACGGTAAACACATAAATATCCGAAACAGGAAAAACACCGACAAAAACAACTGAATGATTCACGTAAAATGAATGTGAAGTACCTGCGTCTTCTCGTACTGCTGACGTGCTTTCACTTTTTATCCACCTGCCTGTTACACTTTCAACATTCAAATCAAGTTTATTGAAAGTTCACGGAACTAAATTGATGGGAAAATTGAGAGAACGGCATGCTTCAGCAGAGACGGCATGAAAAGATTACGAGAATTTCGAAACATTCCGAAATTACGTCATTTCGAAGCTCCGATCCTATTAATTGGAGCTCAAACACGATTGGCGAATTGGGAGTGCAGGTGAATTCGAAACAAGGAAAATAGCAACTGTTGTTTACTTTGGATTCACAAGGTCATCCAATATAGACAAACAGACAGCAATGCAAACGTCGATCTCCATAAGAGAGGACTTTCCAAATTCTCAGTCAGAAATTCCGTCACTCCCACTAAGTTCAAGGTGATTGCGTAAGTCCTACTTTCCCATGACATGACATCACCGGCTCCATCTAATAGACTGCGGTCTGATAGCCATGTGCATGACGCCCAAGGCCGGGCACCACATGTGACACACATACTGAATGCAACTGTACATGGTATTGCCTAGTAAACAACATTTTGTGGCTCTATGCTGCGGTGTGATTGACGGCTTTTTATGATTACAGTTGAAAGATCGCTTTGTGGGTTAGATTTTCCAAGCGGATCTGCGGGTACTTATGACCGAGTGCATGTATGTGGGATCAGGAAGCGATCGGTCTGAATTCCCAGCCCCGCAGTTCCCACAGATGTTACGTTAAGACAACAAAGATGAAGAACTATCCAAATCCCATAAAGGACCGGCATTATAAATGATTTTGGGATAGGATAGTCGGAAACTTAAAGGAATCTAAGAAACCTGATGAGACTTCGAGTTCCCAGGGTTAATTTTATAGAACATACCACTCTCACAAGCGGTTAGACTTGACCCAGGACATTTATAGACTAGGATAACAGGTTACTCGAACTAAAACAGATTACGAATGGAACGATAAAATGTTTGATTTTGCATAAGAGCTACTTAATTGCAAAGTAATGTGTTGTTTACAATATCGGGCTGACGAACAATTTGCAAGGTAGGAGTTTTTAATAATGTCAATGCACTTGAGTCGCAGTGAGCATTATATTACGCAAAGCCTATTAAGTTGTCAACAAATTAAGTAGTTCAAAACCTAGTCCTCTATTCTTAATCATTGCTAATAAAATCTACTAAAACTCTTGTGGAATTAATTAGACGAACCCCAGTGTTTACTTATGAAGCTTAAAAAACAAGGATACGAAGTCCAAGGACTTCAGGACGCACAAAATATAGAGGAAAACCTTTACGAACATAAACCAAAATGCTAGGTGACACATCAGTATAGAAATAATACAGATAAAACCCGTCACCCATACTAGGCACATACATACATACATTCAACTATCTCCGAAAAATGAATCACGGGTGAACGATGACGTCACCACATACGATCAACGGTATCGGCATCAATATTACGTACTTGATAACCGCTTAGTCAGCATTACGAGAAATATTGCCATGTGGACATTGATTTCGAATGAGGAAAATTTTGGTCAGGTCAATAAATGTTGCCAAAACAAATCGAGACGCGAATTTATGAATTTATCGTGGTGGTTCGACACTAATATCTATGGATATTTAAATCTTACAGGTATCAGTGCCAATGGCAAATATAAGCTAGGAAATCACCAGCCATATTTCCTTAACACTAAAATGTTCAAGTTCCTCCTGCTAGACTCAACTTCTCACTGCAAAGTGTCGCCGTATGTAACCCATTTATCTGAAACTATGTTAATAACTCATCTCGCGTCGACCTTAACGAAAATGCAAGCTAATGACGTGATTCAAAGATTAGTCAGACAGGTTGGTAGGTAGTTAATGCAGCTAACTTTCCAGGGTGTGTCTCTAAGCACTATTACTCATCAAAACCACGTTTTTATTTTACAAAACAAAACTGAAGACTAGAAATTCTTTTGAAATTCTACTTTGTTTTTTAGGCAACTTCAATAGTGCCAAAATGAATTCAAGATATTTTTTACCTCAAATAAAACTAAACATTTTGATATATTTATGCCAAGTATTAGACCACAGAATAACCTACTAAATATGAAGGCAATTGGATAATTCACATCATTACCGAGCTATGCAGGCGATGGCATAACATGTTTCCAGTTAATGCATTTGTGTAATATACCCTTACATAGTAAATACATTGTAATAATAGTTATCAATTTCTTGCTTGCCCCTTTAACTGCTTGTTACATGACATACATAACTTGGTGATTTTTTTATGGAAATTAAGTAGCTATCACGGCAGTTGTAAACGTTGAAGATAATAGCAATTTCAGCTTTTAATCATAAAAGTAATTTTTAGTGACTGATAATTCTGTATCAATTCATCAAAGGTATTTAACTTAGGCCTTTTAAACCACTTATAGAAATTAAAAGAATTAAATAATATTGAATTAAGTATATGCTGTTTGAATGAATATATTTGTTTACTGACAGAGATATAGATTGATAATGGGAAATAAGAAAACTTACCTATTTGAATGACTTTCAATGACAGAACATTCTATTAAAAGTAATTTGTTTTCCTTACAGAGTTAATTAATAACTTATTAGCTGTTAATAAGGTTAAAATGTATAAGTTAAATGAGAAGTAAGCGAGTAACATTAGTTAGGTAACATGCAATTAGCAAAGAGCTTGACTGTGACTAAAAATATGCTTTCATTCACACTGTTCAATTTACCAAATATTGGAATCTATTTTTTATACATTGCAATTCAAGCTATTTTGGAAAATACATATTTTAACACCTAGCAGGAAGGTTATATTATAAACCTGATTATTTGGGTTATGTTAAATAACAATGCAAAACTTGAGCAATTAATAACATATTTGCATACTTCCTCATATTTTTCCTTCCTCTAAAGTCTGAGTTTTTAGACATAACTTGTTATCCTAAATACCAAGCTACCTGAATACACAGGTTGGTGATTGCCACTTAAAAAAAAAACTGTAATTTTTAAGAAGTGTAAGTATATCATTGAAATAAATTAAAGTTTCATTTCTAATCATTTTGATATTTGAAACAAACTAATATTCAACAGTTTATGTTATCTAACAGAACATTGTATTTAAATGAAGAGAGCATTAATTAAACAAATAAGCATAAGAAGCAATACTTCATCATTAATAAGACATGTGGTGCCCCCTATCTTTGTCAGAAGGTTAAAGAGCATTGTTATTCAAAATTAATTATTGCAAAAAGCAAAGGAATGTCCTTACAATGTTACAACATTTACTTATTTGTTACTAATTAAGTTATTTGCAGTTTACTCAATATAGCAGTCTTCTATAAATAAAAGCAAATGATAGTACCATATGCATTTCTATATGCACCCGTTTCGCAATTAAATTTTCAATTGGCTGGCAAATGTTATGTTTAAGATATTTGTACCGTAGTGTATTAGTGTAGCAATTTATTTATTTTCTGGTTTGAAATGCCTGAAACATAGATAAGATACTTTGTGCATAAAAAGCATAAATTATAAGATTAATAGATAGAATAACAGCTTTTTAGATAAACTAAATTAAATACAATCAATATTTATATTATTTCTATAAATAGAAATGAACACAAACATGTCCTTGGCTGTTTATAAAAACTAGACAAACACACATTAATTATGTCTGTGTGTGTGATCTAGCCACATGTCTGATGCAGTTTATACTGATAACACTATCTTATGCTCGAGCTTAGTAACGCTAAATGAGATATTAGTATGCTGTCTTTCCATACTCTTGCGGCCACTTAAT
The DNA here is from genome assembly GCA_033682625.1 of Helicoverpa zea x Helicoverpa armigera. NCBI lineage: Eukaryota > Metazoa > Arthropoda > Insecta > Lepidoptera > Noctuidae > Helicoverpa > Helicoverpa zea x Helicoverpa armigera. The sequence goes on along the minus strand of JAWIIS010000004.1, from coordinate 11,390,392 downwards.
AAAGTGACAAAAATCATGAAACAGACACAAATGACTCTCTGGTGTGAGTGGATATGTGTGTGTGAATTAATCCAGTTTCATTTGGTTTTATACAGCCACTTGTAATTTTGGAGTATGTTTTGCTTCTTGTGAAAAATGAATTTTTCACCATTTTTCTTCAAAAGTCAACGGTTACGCATTTGCTAATTTACTAATATTATTCATTGCCAGCAAAATTTTTGTAAAATGACTGGCAAAATATCTGAGCACAACAATCACATTTCTAGGTATTGCATCATACAATCAGCGTACAACCATGTTGGATGTATCTTATCTGTATATATGCTCAAAATAACTAGTAACAAGTGATAATCATTATCAAACTATTCATTAAGCTTGGACATTGATCGTAAAATTGCAAAATTCTGTTTTTGTTTACCAATTCTAGATAAGAGAGTGAGTGTTTGCAGAATTATTGTTGATGGCATTTTCCTACAATCAGTTTACTCTGGGCTGTGACTAAGTATGATTCTGTGAATTTACAGTGGAAAGAAATGTTATGATCAAACATATCGAGGAAACAACAACAAACTACCATGCTCTACAAAATATATTAATAGAAAATTGCATTATTATGATGTATTGTTACCGATAGTACACATATCCTAGAGGCCAGGTGTGTGTAAGTGCTTCAACATAAGTAAATGCTACTAAGTCTAGGAACATGATTTACACAAGCCACATGTGTCAACAAAGATTATGAACACCATTTTTTTAAACAAAAATACAACAGGTGGGTAGAACATAAACAATATGATTTGTTTACAAACAAAAGCTAGTGAGTGCACGTAAGTAGATGCGTAGGGCTGCGGGCGCGCGGCGCACTCACCTCTTAGGCAGCAGCATGGCGGCGGAGCCCTTCCGCTGGAACACGCCGTCCACCAGCACGCCATTCTTGCTGTTGCACGTCAGGTAGAACTCGGGGTGGTCGTAGAACAGTTCGAGGTGTCTGCGCGAGATGAAGCTCGAGTGCCCCATATTAACGTCCACTTGGCCTCTACTAGAGTTCCGACCGATCACGACACGCTTTTGCCGGATGAGGTACTCGAAGTCGCGGCCATCGAGCCTCGCGATCGCGATGGGGGCCGGCTCCTGGGCCCACTGCACCTTGGAGGGCGACGGGGGCGCAGACTTGAGCGAGAGCAGCGCCCACGCGTCGCTCTCCGAGCTTCGCGTAAACTGAGCCTGGGCCATGGCAGGCACGCGCGGACCGATATCACCAACGCTGTCCACACGCGGGGCGCGAACGCCTTGCACGAGGGCACATCACAATACCGCCGCGAGAACCGCCGCCGCCGCGTCGCGACCCGGATATCCGGAACCTGCCGAACCCGTGCCTTTACAATTTGAGGTTACTGACGGGACGCACATGCGCAAAGTTTCTACTTGTGCGGTAAACAAGAATTATATAAACCACCACACCACCACGTGATAATAATGTATACATATACCTAGTCCGGAAGAGCGGATCGATACTATAAAGTACGGATATGTCTTATATGAACGAAATATTAACCTTTTGGTTGTTGCACAACTGAATTTTCGCAATTGGACCGAAATTAGACACTAAAGTAAACACGAGGCGAGAACAAAAATAACCAAAAACGTCAGTTCGGCATACGCAGTTTACAAGTTCGCCGCGCCATCTATGCAACATCGAAACAAATTGTAAATTTCTAGTTCCGTTTCACGCATTATTAACACGAAAAGAACTAGATTTATTTTTATTTTATGCCACTCGATAGTAATATACACTTATTTTTCAAAAGTTTATAACGTCTATGTTAATAATTTAGTATTTTTGGACATCAACACTCATAGTAAATATGTTTTTATGTAAACATGAATGCTAGAGGATGCGGTGGCAGAGAATCTCAAAGTGAAATGGATTTATATCAATAGTGATACGCTTCCAAATGCAATTGTTTAAAATATCGATTAATTAACGGCCAATGGTTCTGATATTTACACAATTTATTGCAACTTTAAGGCACAAACTAATATCAACGGAGGAATATAGCATCAATTTAAAGACCAAAGTGTTCAAATCATTCATTTCATTTTATCTAAAACTCTTTAAATGTCAATATCTATTGAAAGTGGAAAAAAATCTTGAATTTAATGTGATCTAGTGTGTCTGAAATAATAATTTTTCGAATACTAAATAAAAATTGCGAGCCCATGGCTTATTTTTGACGAGGTTTTATATATAAATAGATCCTCAAAAACGCATCGTTTTGTTCAAGAGGTGCGGTGCCGAGTCACTGGATAGCTTTAGCTGGACACAAAAGAGAAAGCACATCTTGGCAGACAAAATACCAGATTTAGATTTAAACTCCTTACTCCTTATAGTTAAGCGTTTCATCACTTGGTATTTATTTTAATGATACCTAATAAGTGCTTGAATCGATTCAATTGTCTATGGAAATATTTGAACAGCACTACAGGAAAATACGCTGACGTCATCGAACTCATCGACTCTTGGTAGTCTATAGATTTTGTTGACATTAATATTTGAGTTTGTATTGTATCGCAAATTGTGTAGTGTGTTATTTTTAAACTCGGCTATGAAACAATAACATTCAATTACAAGTACTGAGTAAGACTATCCTGAATCGATTAAGTCATTTATCACATCAGTTGGAGGAATTAAGGTAAGGGTTCATTCAACATTACCGCGAAAGTTTAAATTTTATCTTTTTCCTACCACTTCGCCAATCAAATCGTCTCGTAAAAGTTAACTAGCTCAAATATAATAAATTACAATCGCTTATGAATCATCGCTTTTATTTTCACTCTATTGGATTACTTTACGTAAAATTTTATTTATGACTCCTCTTGTGAAATCGTTTTGAACAGAACAGGTAAAAATATTATTATTTAATAAATTCCACGTCGTAACCAAAGTTTTGGCAACGGATAGCTTCTTATAACGGCTTTATAAGTTCGTACAATAAATTAAATAGTTCTCTTCCTAGCTATATGTCGATAAACCTTGGATTGTAGCCAAAGTAATAATTTATTTTCCAATTGTCACTGTTCAATATATCTTGTTTCTAGTTAATATTTAAGTAAACAACTGTTACTACTCTATGAACTGTCTGTAGCATGATTAAGTGAAAAGTTTGTGTATTTGCAGAGCTGGCTAGATATGGCTAGCTAAATAAAACATGTAACCAATATTTGCACCCAGTACACAGCTCAAATCCCCACATTGTTCCAATGTATTGTTTCCCACAAATTTCTTTTATATGCTGAAGTGTATCCAAATGAATAACAATGGAAAATTCTGCTGTATATGTTATTGCATCACACTAGGGTAAATGGTTTTTTGCAATATGAATGACAAAGTTGCAATTCAATTAGAATGAGTACTAAAACATATTATACATGAAATTCTCATAATTCATAGGGTCCTTCCGATATGAGGAAAATAAAATCTCATCTTTATAAGAAAAGTATTTATTTGGCAAATATAGAATTAAGACTAGACACATATCACAGTAACAATTCTAAAAAATACATTAAATATAATAATTAAAATAAAGATATTACCTCATACAGAAGTTAATACTATACTGAATGGAATATTGATGCTTTTTGAAGTAGTGTTTCCCACACATGAGTAACATGCAATGCTCTCATATTTGAGTCACTTTAGCTTTCAGTAATGGTTTATAACTTTTACACATCTATCCTGGGCTAATACTGACACAACTCAGAAATTCCGGTTTAGAATAGCTATCTAAACCACGTTTTTTGCCAGTAATCAATCTTACGATTTACATAATCAAGGGTACTAATATTGTAACATTGATATTCATGAAATAAATAGCCAAAAGCCTTCCTATCTAATCATCCAACTGTGTCAAGCTGGCGACACCCCTATTGATCCAGTGCTGTTCCTTTATATCAGTCCTCAGCGTGATATACATGACAAAGTTGCTGGAGTGTCCCGTGGTAGCCAGCACTCCCTTCCTCTCACTAGTCTTGTAAATTGGACAGAAGTAGCTCGGAGGAGGTTTGAACTCGGCTATCAGAGCCGGTTTGAACCAGATTATTGGGATGGTGTCAAACAGGATTTTGGGATAAGATTCGTCCATTTGCATTGTCTCGCGGTTCCATCTTGCGCCTTCGAGGAATAGGCCCTGTGTATAAAAGATCATATTATTTAGGTGGTTTTACATTACCCTTCTAACTGGGCGCAAAGAAAGGTGCACTCATGTGTTGTCAAAGAAAACCCGTGGTCATGCATACATCTTGTGCCATTATAATCATAAGTGCTAACAGATCTTTGTTTCTACATTATATGTAACACACCATGCATTTCTAAAGTCTTACCCATACAAATACACTATGTATATGTTCCTCCTTATCCATTTGGAATGATTGCTGCATGCGATTTAAATAGAACATCATGTATAAAAATTACAAAGTCCTCAATTTAGGGGAGTAAGGTAAAAAATCGTTTTGTGGAACATAGATTGGGACCAACCTTGCAGTAAACTCCATAGGAAGGTTCCTCTTCACTGTCGGCTTCCATCTTGGTGATGGTGAACTCGAAGTGCACCTGGTCGATGGGGATGGTGTTGTGACGCGAGTAGTTCTGCAGCACGCCCGTCAGAAATGACTGCGTGAAGTAGAAGCCCGATATCCAGAATACTATCGGGGGACCCTCGTCGATCCAGTCTTGTAGGAAGTTTAGCCTAGGGACAAGAGTATCGTGTTTTTATTTGCAGTACTCTTTGATCATACCTAATGCACTATATGAGTCATATAGAATTCCCATTGTGATTCAGTAGCTTCAGATGACCAGGGACTTTTGCAACTTTTTTATAAACCCTGGTATCGATTCAATTACTCAATTGCAATGTTTTTTCTTTCCAGGCCATCACCATGACAGAGAAGGTGCTGGACGAGAAAACCTGGCCGCAAGAAGCCGAGGCGGCCATCAGCGACATCCGTAAGCACGTGAAGAGCGCGTGCATCTCGCCGCAGCTGCTGAGCAACAACCAGCGCATCTACATCAACCTCACCACGCTCGAGAACACCGACTACTGCATCGAGATGTCCGCCAACGGGTTCCGAGTGGTGGGCAGGAAGTACGACGACACTACGCTGTCTGGCATAGAGAACATGAACTACGAGACGCCCTACGCTCTACTCAACAACATCAGCCAGAAGTACAGGGAGTCCTTCGGCGGAGAGCTCATGAACAAACTCCTGGATCTAGCCGCCAGGAACTCTGAAGGCTGAATCATCACTCACACGCTGCAGTCCTGTGCTGAGTAGGCCACAACACAAGCCCTTGACAAAGATGCTTGCTTGAGCGAAAGTGCAATTTTTGGTTATGTTTACGTTTGAAATAAAACTAACTTAATTTACTATAGATCTGTAATAATTTATAAGGATGTTTTGGAGTGTCACGTTTTTAATATGCATAGTTAGTTTTATTTCAATGAATTATATTCACATAAATATCAGAAGTATTATTAATAAGACATCTGTATCAGATCAGGGTTATCGCGTCGATTTCTTAAAGATATATTGACAACTTTGTCGGTTTTTGATTGTTGAATTTTATGGTGGAAATGTGTCAAATGTTCACCCGTCAGTATTCACATGTGCTATAATTAAATGTTTATGTATGTACTAAGTTTATATAACTGTGTAGATTAGTAAAACTAACGTGTTTCTAGTGGCGGCTGCGGTCTTAAGCTATTAGCATAGAGATCTTTCTTGTTACAAATTGGATTATTGAATATTTATGAACTGTGCATGACTACATATTCAAATTTTGTCATGTAAAATATAATGAATAGAAAAATTCCTCTTAATTATTTTGTTGAATTGGGAATGTCTGAGCGTCGCATACTTGCGCTAGAACCGTGTTAGTCCCAGCATTGTCGCTTACGAGCTGTGCCAACCGAATGTAATGGTGTCAAGCGCACCGCCACGCGGGCCGTGGGGACAAATGACGTGACGAAATGCGCTTGCTTACAAATTACTCGCTTCCTGCGTTGTTGCTGCACCATTCATTCAGTTGAGCTCCTAATCATTGTTCTTATAGAATGTAAGAAAGATTCCATTCACACATATCTGTGTACGATTATGGGTACCATGAACGAAGAAATATCATGTATTAATTATTCTATGTCCTGAACAATGTCGATATGTACTTTTTAGTTATAAATAAGGCCAGTAGTTATGCTATGGCTGAGCATAACGGTCAGGTACAATGTATGACTAACGTGAGAGCGAGGCCGATGGTATTAATGTTCCCATTGTGTAGTGTTCCCCACTGAGTGTCACAGTGTGTCGCTACTGTGCAGCTTTACACGGCATTTTATTAGTACAATCGTCGACAGACTGAGTACAAACTTGTACCTCTGTAGTTTGGGCACATGTCGTAGATAGCTCACTTCATCTCACGATGTTATAGAAATTAGTAGTGTTTGTAGGGCTAAATTGCTATATTTATGGCTGTATGGTAGTTTGATTACAAATAATATCAATCTGTATGTGTAGGGATTATTAATGTTTACAAGTGTTCTTTGAATGTTAGCCTATTTCCATTTAAATATAGTAAATTTTATGTTCACTCACGGCCTAATAACTTTAGGTACTTGTAACAAATTCAGTTTACTAGAGCTACCGCCACATGTCCCCAAACTAGCATCTATTTAGACATAATATACACAGTATAGAGTAGTAAACTTGTTTGTGATAGTAAAATAAATTGATATAATTATGAACTTATAGCGTTTTAATTCCCCACACAAATCCATGAATGAAATTCATCAACATTTTAGGTTAACCACTGAGAAACGTGAATATAATTACGAATTAACATCTCGTCAAAAGGTTATACGAGTTTTATTTCTTTGTGTTATAAAACTCGTACTCGTAACGTGAGAACTAAATTCAATAGGCGAGAAGCTTTGTAGCGTTCCGTTATCCCCATTTATTTTTAGTTCCGCATTTAACAACTAGATGGCGCTTTACGATTCCGTCCGATTTCTGTATCGCGGTGTTAAGATTCTCCGCGAGTGAACGACCTCCCGGCGGTACTGTAGTGAACTCATACTTACCTGGCATAGGGGATACCGTGATCACGAAGGCGGTTCCCCCAGGGCGAGGTCTATCCATTGCACTGCGGATAGGTTGACCCCTGCGATTATCCCTAATGTGGATAACTCGGATGCGTAATTTTTGGTAGTGAGGGACTGCGTACGCGCTGTCCCTCTCAGAATTCCCAAAAAATTTCAATAAGTCATACAGCGCGATGAGATGTGATGATGAACACACACACATGATACATTTACTCAAAATTTGTATTGCTAGCATGTTCAGCGTGGAACTCGCGTGGCATCTAACGGTACTTCTATAAATATACCAAAGTAACTTATAATTTTATCATTGTGAACTTTACAAGTGCTCGGCGGCACTGTAAAATGATAAATGAGGTTAGTTATACACGATTGAGGGCTTGGATTACCAGGGCTTAGTGTATAATACCCCACCAATATTTTAAAACTCACCTTGACAACAGATCTGCGACATAAGATCCCAGTGGCTTCATGGAGGGGTATGACTTGGACATCCACGCTTCGGGCACGATACCCTTGATGAAGGCGTTGTTGCACTCCTCCAGTTCTGCACTCATGATGGCCAGACCCTGGGCTGCGAGGTGCACCCCGTGTAGCGTGCGCTTTACTACCGAGAGTAGCCGGTTGTAGCGGATTAGCTCCTGGGAAACATTGTCATTTGGTGAATTGTTAATAAATGAAGAGACGTAAAGGTTAGGTGTGTGGTGGTAATTATATACATTTATGCTGGAACTTCCTGTACTTGGACAAATGATTGATTTTTATAGTTCTCGGGTAAAATATTATCGTTAGACAAATAATTTATACAAAATTAAATACAGGGGCCTGCTGGAAGAGATGTCTCATTAATAAGCTGTACCTTTGTACTATCTGTTCTATTTTTCCTCTTGTATGTATTCTGTGTGTTTAACTGTGTACAACTATTAAACGGATCACAACAATAAATTGTTTTTTTTTAGTATTTACCTCGGTTCATAGCTTAATTTTGTTAGCACTAAATGCCAGACAAAAACTTTTTTATCCTCAACGAATGTCACTTATCCGAATCCTTATAGTATATTAGTCTATGTTTAAGGTATATTAGCCCACCTGTTTAAGCACAGTATTCATGCTGTTATAGTACATCACGGGGTACTTCTCAGCCACTTCAGCGACGTCATACAACTGGGGCAGACGCTCCATCATGTCCTGCGTCATGTCCACGATGCCGCCGCCCTCGCCGCCCTCCGCGCCGCCCCCGGCCACTATGTGTGTTTGTGTTAGTAGGGTGCCGAACAGCAGCTAAAGGAGATAAAGGGTAAGATGAATTAATAATGTATGATGGACTGTAAACTGTTTACTTATGCTTGTTATCAACGAGCTCCTTATAAACATGTTGACTTTTTGTCTGCAGTTACCTTTTGATCATAGAAATCTAAATACCTATGTATTACACAACTTTTGCTCCATATGTCATTAGCTACCTTTGGAACTTGTATTTATCAGGCAGTGTGGAACGTTATGCTACCACGAAGTATCAATGATCCCCAATAAACTATAATGCAATATAGAAGCCAGATTGTACCGCTCAGTGCAAAATTATAGCTTCATCCTTGCTGAAATGCTATTTTAAAACGTTACGAGCAAGGTCGATATTGCATAAAATTACTTAATAAGAACTGCAATAAAAAATACAAATATTATCTTGTTTCCGAGTAATATCAGAGTAAATTAAGGCGTATTTACCGCAGCAGTCTCCTTATTATCCTTGGTTATGTCAGCGTTCTCGTGCAGGCCGAAGACCTCGGGCTTGGCGATCATGGGCAGTGCTCGGATGTGGTCCAGCACTGAGTTGTACTCCATGCTCGGCGGCATGCGGTACTCGCCGCTCGGGGAGAATGCGTACCTGTGGAAAAAGGACTTCAGTACCTATTTTATGAAGGGTTAATGAGAAAAGAATGCGGGAGATTCTCGCAAAAATATATTCAGTGAAGTATACATAAATTAGAATAGGCATCTACAATAGGTTATTTATTTCATACTTATTTGGCACGCTATATTACGCTATTGTTTGTATTTTTGTTCGTTATTTATGTATATCAATCTTTTTCGATAAAAGTTTTATCTTTCTTTCTTGCCTCAAATCAAAGTCAATAAGCAAAATGGTAGCCATATTCACCCCTAATTTATTTGTGTATTGTAATGTATGTCATTTACAAATTTGTTTGCACCTAACAATGCTTTCTGTCCACCACCCGAAGGTGGGCTGGACTGGTAAGGCGTTAGGTCCGCCATTGTATGTACTTTATGCAAGGAGCATTTAAGTAAATAAAACTTGTTAATACTAACTCAGGGGTAGTAGTGACTTCATCATTGTAGAATATGGACAGCAGAGACAGTATGAGCCGGCGATCCTTGTCATCAGTCACTCGGCCCCCATAGTTGCACTCGCCCGCCAAGTAGTTTAGCGCGTCGAATGGCGTCTCGGAATAATCCGTCAAGAACATCTGGAGCAATCGAGCAATACATAACATGGAATAAACTGCCAAAATACTTGTCTGTAGCTTTACTTCGCAATAGCTTTAGTGAATAGTTGTTATAAGGCCGGATTTTTAGGTTATGAACTGTGACCACAAATCATCTTTGTCCCGACTTTTACCTAAGAGACAAGAATGCATGTATGCAGGATGCAGCTTAACACATACACATGTATTATTTAATATATAGTAGTCAAAAAATTATGTGCCACCCGCTTAAAAAGCTATATTTCCTTTTTTGTTGCCCCTTACACATTATACTGAGCAACAATTTTCTCTGCGTTAACATTTTGTTTAAGTAAATAATAGCAGTTCTTTAAAGCATCGCAAAATAAAGACTAAATTAAACTGTGAGATAAGTTACAAAATTATTTCTGACAAAATAATGTTTTTTTGCCATTTGTCCATGACTACATTGTTAACTTCTATAACGATGGATTCTCCCCTACATTATTTTAGTTCCGCATTTGCAACTAGATGGCGCTGTGCAATTCCGTCCGATTTCTGTATCGCGGTGTTAAGATTCTCCGCGAGTGAACGACCTCGCGGCGATACTGTAGTGAACTCATACTTACCTGGCATAGGGGATACCGTGATCACGAAGGCGGTTCCCCCAGGGCGAGGTCTATCCATTGCACTGCGGATAGGTTGACCCCTGCGATTATCCCTAATGTGGATAACTCGGATGCGTAATTTTTGGTAGTGAGGGACTGCGTACGCGCTGTCCCTCTCAGAACACATTGAAATAGACATGGGAAAAACGTATCATTGAAAAGAAAAGATTGATCTATATCTTTTGATCACTGGGATATGTATCACTCTTTTGTATCTCTATATCCTTTCGAATCCGCGAGTGACATTGTACTGTTGCTCAGAGTGACTCGCTTCGTTCAATTCAATGCAATGTATCACTTAATCAGTACGAACTAAGAGTGATAGATTCGTTTAGGATAGATAGATTCGTATATCAGTTTATAATATTTTTAAGTTTTTATTTTTCATTTTATATTTAAGTTTACGATTTATGTAATTGGCTGTTAAAGCCGTGTAAATCGAATAAATAAATAAAAAATAATGGTCAAACACTTATTCTCGGTATCGAGAAAGTGAGACAGAACATTCTAAGTAGGGAAGTGCGAAAGAGATGTCTGGACTTTCCGATGAGAGACCGTGACGCCAGCCGCTCAACGTGTGTGTGCGAGTGCAACACAGATACAAACGGACGACGATTGAATGAGTTGTTAAAGATACACTGATACATTCGGATTTGAACTGATACAAAGAGTGAGTGATCAGAACGGAAAGATACATATCTTTTTTATCTATCACTGCTGAGTTACCCATCTCTACATTGAAAATCATCATAAGAACTATGATCCGACACATTAGACTATCTGATTTCGCCTATTAATAAGTTTAGGTTAGTTAGCAATCCCGTCTTACCTGCAGCTGCATAATACAGATCCTGAGATCGCTCTCATTGAACTCGTACTGTATGTTCCATCCCAGGGGTCCGAATGCCCTTCGTTCCTGCACTATAGCATGGAAGAAGCACAGCGCGAACAGTAGCCGCCGCCAGTCTTCCGTGCGGGGACATGAGATGTAGAACTCCGGGTCACAGATAGGGTCCGATATGTAGGACCGGTAGATGTTGTTCTTGAGACCTTTTGGAGCTTCGTTTGTCATTTTTACCCCTGTAATAGTTGTGCAATATATTAGTTTGATTTTTTACAGTGCAAGATTCACAACCATTCTCTATTTTAATATTATATTTTGTCTCTTTACATAATTATAGAAGGTTCAGTTCAAGTTAAGTTACACGAGTTAGTAATTGATTAACAGCCGATTGTTCTACAATCTGATTACTTTGTTTATATGTAAAATTGATATGACTGATTGTATTTGTTACAAACATATCAAGCTAACTTTTATTAAACGGAAAATCCTGAATAATTAAAAAAACTTCCCTTATTACATAATCCAATAAGAATATTATACTTTTAAACAAACATCTTACCATTCTGCAGCACAGTAACAGGGAACGATGTGCTAGGATATGAAGTGAGCCAGCAGCGGAAGTTGGCATGCGTGTTCTGCGGCACGATGACCTCAGCACAGATGCGCTCCAGCTCGCCCATCCACGACGTCATGACGTGGCAGTTCTGCAGCACCACCCAGCCGCCCGTCGCGATCGCCTGGTTTATCATGTTCGCTGCTATTGGACCCTGAGGGGATGGGAAATATAACTTATTAAACATCATTACTGATGTTTTGGGTTACGGGGTGGAGGGAGGTACTTCTGTCCATTCGATTAGAAATACTTTAAGGTGATTATTTTTTAATTACTTAAATATTTTAAAGACTATTTTTTCATCATTCACTTAGATATTTTAGAGACCTTTAGCCTTTAAAATATCTAGTAAATGATTTTTTGTCAAAGTAAATGATGAAAAAATAGCCCTTAAAATATCTAGTAAATGATTTTTTGTCATTTACTAGATATTTTAAAGGCTATTTTTTCATCATTTACTTTGATATTTTAAAGAGTATTTTAGTCAGGCAATCGATAACGGCATGTTGTAAGCGATTTTTCCGTTAGTGTGAAAAGATTTCTTCTAGATTAATCTTACCGCCTGAGCTCTTATGAGGCATATGTGCAATCACCATAAGTGTGCATTTTGTATATGTTATATCCACCAAATTTATTGTAGAAAATTCACTTACAACAACAAAATATTCGTAACTACAACTCACCTGACCCTGTCCAAGCGAAATAGTCTCAAAACTGACAACCTTCTTCTCCATGGAGTATTTAACCAGGCCGGACATGGGGTCAGACCCCGGAGACAGGATGAAGATGAGAGGAGAACAGTTGTTGCTGTCATTGTACGACTTGTCCAGGTCGAAGGGCGGGGGTTCGATGTACGGACGACCCATTTCTGCTACCACGTATTGTTGGACTAGGGGGATTAGCTTGTCCGGGCGAATGCATCTGGGATATGAGATGTGCATGTTAGTGGGTAATTTAACATAAAGTATTACTTAAATAAATTACACATGCGTTAAATAAATTACACGCCGTGGGACGCCGGCTTAGAATTGCGCTCCCCCCAAATCATCCCGTGGGTGTCGTAAGAGGCGACTAAGGGACAAACCGGAGGTCGGGCAGCAGCGTCCTCCGCGTACTGCATACCCTCACTGCGATCGCCAACCCGCCTGCCAAGCGTGGCGATTAAAGGCAATTACCCCCCAATGAGAAGCACAGAAACCAGGCCCCCAGTCCCCGGCAGCTCCGCTATCCCTGGCGCGGGTAGCGGTCAAGGTAACGGCGGAGCAGGGGGTGCTAAGAATCTCCGGAAGAGATCCGGCTACCCACCCCCACGACGACTGGCCCTGGTAACACACAACATACGCACATTGAGGACTGACGAAAAGATCTGTGAGCTGGAAGAGGAGTTGAGCAAGTTACATTGGGACATTATAGGGTTATGCGAAGTCCGTAGAGAGGGAGAGGACACCGTAACCCTGAAGTCTGGTAACTTGCTCTACTACCGGGAGGGCGACCAAAAGTCCCAAGGTGGTGTCGGGTTTCTCGTTCACAAGTCCCTCGTAAACAACATAACAACCATCGACAGTGTGTCGAACAGAGTGATATACCTAATACTCAGAATATCCGAAAGATATTCGCTGAAGGTCATTCAGGTATACGCACCGACCTCGTCACACTCCGATGATGAGGTGGAGACTATGTATGAGGACGTAAGTAGGGCCATACATAGTTCCAAAACCCACTTCACTGTTGTTATGGGGGATTTTAACGCTAGGTTGGGCAAGAAAAGCGGTGATGAGTTGAGAGTGGGGCAATTTGGATATGGGCAACGGAACCCTAGGGGACAGAGGCTGGCTGACTTTCTGGAGAAAGAGGAACTCTTCATGATGAACTCTTTCTTCCAGAAGCCGCCTCACAGGAAATGGACCTGGGTGAGTCCCGATGGTTTCACGAGAAACGAGATAGACTTCTTCATGACCGACAAGAGACGGATATTCAGTGATGTCTCTGTGATCAACAGGGTAAAAACCGGAAGCGATCACCGAATCGTAAGAGCCTCACTGAATATCAATGTTAAACTTGAAAGGTCCAGTCTGATGAAGTCTACGCTCCGACCTACTCGGTCCCATATTCAAAACCCGGAAAGCTTTCAACTCGAGCTCTCTAATCGCTTTGCTTGCCTCGAGAACTTAGTGTCAGTGGACGAGATCAACGACGGGCTAGTGGAAACTGTCCGCACGGTAGGGGCTAAGTTTTTTAGACCTTGCCGTAAAGATAGGCCTCATAAACTGACCGACCAAACCTTAAACCTCATGGCTGAACGACGCTTGCTACAGTTGCAGTCTTCCCACGACGCGAAGTCATATAGGCAGCTCAATAGACGAATATCCAAGTCCTTGCGACACGATCTGCGTCTCTTTAATACGAATCGTGTTAAAGAGACCATACAGCGAAACCAAGGCTCCAAAGTGTTCGCAAAGGACAAGTCTATTGGGCAAAGCCAGATGACTAAGCTGAAACGGGAGGATGGCAGCATAGCGTCGACCAAGGCAGAGGTTTTAGGCGAGATCGAGAGGTTCTATGGACAGTTATACACTTCGGTCGCAGAGCCCGTCAACAGCTTGGCAGGAGATCCAAGAGCCAAGCTGTCCCGACATTATACCGAAGATATCCCGGACATCAGTCTGTACGAGATTAGGATGGCCCTGAAGCAGCTTAAGAACAACAAGGCGCCGGGTGAGGACGGAATCACTTCAGAGCTTCTGAGAGCGGGTGGAACACCGGTACTTAAAGTCCTCCAGAAGCTCTTTAACTCCGTCCTGTCCGAGGGCAAATCGCCTGAAGCATGGAGCAGGGGTGGGGTGGTGTTGTTCTTCAAAAAAGGTGACAACTGCCTGTTGAAGAACTACAGACCCATCACACTTCTAAGCCATGTTTATAAGCTGTTTTCAAGGGTTATCACGAACCGTCTCGAACACAGGCTTGATGACTTCCAGCCTCCCGAACAAGCCGGTTTCCGAAGAGGCTTTAGTACCATAGACCACATCCATACGCTGCGGCAAGTTATACAGAAGACCGAGGAGTATAACTTGCCATTATGCTTAGCGTTTGTGGACTATGAGAAAGCCTTCGATTCGGTGGAAACATGGGCGGTACTTGAGTCACTCCAGCGATGCCATATTGACTATCGGTACATCGAGGTGTTGAAGTGTTTGTATAATAACGCCACCATGTCGGTCCGAGTACAGGAGCATAGCACGAAGCCGATTCCATTGAGAAGAGGCGTAAGACAGGGGGACGTTATCTCCCCGAAACTGTTTACCGCCGCAATGGAAGACGCCTTCAAGCTCCTGGAATGGCAAGGACTTGGCATCAACATCAACGGCGAATACATCACTCACCTTCGGTTTGCCGACGACATCGTAGTCATGGCAAAGTCGATGGAGGAACTCAGTATGATGCTCGAGGGCCTCGACCGAGTTTCACAACGGGTGGGCCTGAAAATGAACATGGACAAGACGAAAATTATGTCAAATGTCCATGTTCAGCCCACCCCAGTCTCTGTTGGAAGCTCGGTACTCGAAGTTGTTGACTCATATATCTACCTAGGACAAGTAGTCCAATTAGGTAGGTCCAACTTCGAGAAAGAGGTCAACCGCCGAATCCAACTCGGCTGGGCAGCGTTCGGGAAACTACGCAATGTCTTTTCGTCCGACATACCTCAGTGCCTCAAGACGAAAGTCTTCAACCAATGTGTGTTACCAGTGATGACTTACGGCACCGAAACGTGGTCTCTCACTATCGGCCTCATCTCAAAGCTCAAAGTCGCTCAACGAGCTATGGAGAGGGCTATGCTCGGTGTTTCTCTACGTGATCGAATCCGAAACGAGGAGATCCGTAGACGAACCAAAGTGACCGATATAGCCCACCGGATTAGCAAGTTGAAGTGGCAATGGGCAGGCCATATTGCTCGCAGAGCAGATGGCAGATGGGGCCGAAAAGTGCTGGAGTGGAGACCACGGACTAGCAAGCGCAGCGTAGGACGTCCACCAACGAGGTGGACAGACGACCTTATAAAGGTCGCCGGAAGACGCTGGATGCAGGTCGCTTCCAACAGGTATCTGTGGAGATCAAAGGGGGAGGCCTATGTTCAGCAGTGGACGTCCTATGGCTGAGATGATGATGATGATGATGATGAAATTACACATTTTTATAAAACGGTCTTAAACATATCATAGTAGTTTAATATATTTTACAACAGTAATTTTGATTTAAATGTGAATCCAAATGATAATTTAGCATTATTTTATGGTATCGTTATTAAAACAGAATAATATGGAAGAAGATAACATGATGCTCCAACCCCAAATAATTGAGAATGACAGATAATGGCATAACACAGATAGATTCCGAATAGATCGATTCATATATTAGTATGAAACCTAAAAAGATATTTGACTATACCTGAGCACGATAAGCTTAGCAATCCCCTTGACCTTGTCGAAGGGCGCTGGGAAGGGGTTCTCGTGAGGAGCCGACAGGTCGTAGAACGCCTTCCACTCGTGCACGTGACTCTCGAAGTGCTCGCGGAAACCTTTCAGTCTGAAAACATGCAGCTCGATCATCATCATCTATAGACATATTATATTATTCAAGCTTTAGTGTTGGCGATACTCAGGTGGTAGAAATAAAATAGCGGACTGTATTCTATGGTAGGTTCGTATATTGGACAGTAAGAACGCGCGCCTATGGTCCGTGTCGTATGAGAGACTGGTGGTGGTGCGTTGCTGCGTGGGCGACGGCTACTCGCGGCGCCTCGTCCTCCGATCCCCGCACGGTCGTCGCGGTGACTCACGATGCGATGATGTGTGCGTTGTTTGTCACCAACATTAGGATAAATCATAGCTTTAGGATAAAGCAAAGCACAGTATTGAACCTGACTGTGATTTATTGAATATTTTGAAAGATTAGTGTGATATTATGCATGGTTCCGAAATATATATGCTAGTCTAGTCAATGATCGTGACGTCACCTACTGAGGTGCCACCATACCGTACTGGTTAAGTGTTATAATGTGCGTATTGTGATCTATCTATAGGCAAAAATACGTTTCTCAATAGGAATGTATGATGCTATCAGCACTGGCCAGCTTACTGGGATTGATTTGGAAACACAGCCTTTCTTTTACATAAAGTGGACATCAGTTTTTGTATTGTTATAGTAAGAGTATACTGACTGGTCAAGATGGCTGCTGCGTACGATCTCCGACCATGCCTTCTCGGTGAGCCAGCCGGGCGCGGGGTTCTCGTGCGGGTTGTCCAGCGCCACGCCGCCCGTCAGCAGGAACGTCACCAGGTCGTCGTCTAGCTGACCCTGGAGGCAAGCATCAGAACTTGTAAACACCAGTCTTATCGGGGGGTATCGGGTTGCTCAGGCTATGGGCTGATGTGGTCAGATAGACAATCGATCGATACATATGTACAACACTTCTTTGTACGTACTTTTATGAGCTCAAAAACCTCAGAATTTTGATTGTTAACCGTTCCCAAAAGTTTAATATGATAACTAGAATAGGGAATGCAGTTTTTCTGCAATTAGTGTCATTTGTAGCTTTTGGAGTTCAAAACATGATTCTAAGTTTTAATTAATCCAGTGACTACTCACTTTAATACCTATGGCGGACTTTAATAACTAAACTTTTTGATTTCATAGAATGTAAAATTTCAACCAGTAAGAAAAACATAGATCCATTGTTAATTTCATAATCATCATCATCAGCCTATCGCAGTCCACTGCTGGACATAGGCCTCTCCAAGTGCACGCCACTGAGATCGATTTTCGGCTTCTCGCATCCAGCTCCTGCCAGCCGTCTTGCGCAAGTCATCACTCCACCGTGCCTGATTTCATAATGGTAGAGTTTATTTAAATCTACCATTATGAAAAGCTTATTAAAGTTAGTCAGTTACCTTAGCCCTCAAAATACCAAGAGTCAAGACAAGCGAGAAGATAAGCTTGTCCTTCTCGAAGAGGCTGCGACACACGTTGCCGTAGATGCTCCGCGTGAAGAACTCGTTGAGCCCCTCCAGCCGCTCGTCCAGGTCGTCGCTTTTAGGGGAGTTGATGATCGCCTGGTTGTACAGGTTTATGAACCTGGAAGTAGGTTTTTTGGTCTATCTATAGTATGAGTTAATGGCATCTAAACTAAAAAAATAATTTATGTAGAGTTTACTTGACGATTTCTTTAAAAACTTTGTGGAGGAAATGGAAAAGTGTCAACTTATTATTCAAATTGTTTTAATGTAAATCGTATGCCTTGCGCAGGCGCAAGCCTTCATAAAGCGATACTAAACTTAACATACAAGATTACTCTTCATAATGGACGATCTTACATGCTCACGTAATAAAAACGTGTAACTTTACCTACTACCTGATAACGTAATGATTTATCTAAGACCAACCACATCTATACAAATATTATAAAGCTGAAGAGTTTATTAAAACGCGCCAATCTCAGGAACGAACTACTTGTCTGATTTGAAAAATTCTTTCAGTGTTAGATAGTCTATTTAACGAAGAAGGCTATAGGCTACTTTTTATCCGAGAGAAGTTTCCATGGGACGCGTATGACGAAGCTAGTTTACTATAAACTTACCAAACCAAAGAATACTGGTACATCGGATCAATATTAGCCAGATCCGATATACAGAAGAACAACACAGAGCTATGCTTCGACACAGGCACGTATAGCAGTCTGGCCTTATCTATCTCTGCTTCAGTGATGGTGGCGGCGGCCTGCTTGGCTTCTATCTCGATGGATAGCACGCGGGATGAGGATAGGATGAGATTGGCGGATTCATCTTCTAGAATGTTGCCGGCTGATGATAGTACCTGATGAGGAGATTGGGGTTAGTGTTAAAGTTAATGATGAATTAGAATATTGCGTGAGTATTATTGCGTATAGTTATCGGCACGGATATTGAGCCCTGACCTACACCTGCGCAGAAGCGATTTATTGGTTTATTGCCTTATGTGTACAGTGCGCAAAGCGAACCCCACTCGCCGAGAGCTCAATATCCGTGCCGATAACTATATGTATGTATGAGGCCATATGAGTGCCTCCATTTAGTATGGCAAGAATGAAATCTTTTACTATGCCAAGTTGTGATCGCAATTCGGACATTCGAGTAAAAAATATGGGCAAAAAGGAGGCTAAAGAGGAGAGGTATTTCGTACTTAGAGATGAACATTGCAAATCATAGTTTGCTTAACTAATGAAATGGTTTAGGTAAGACTAGAAAAATCGCTTGTTGATTTGATTTGGTTTGGAAAACTGTATAATCTTTCTACATGTAAAAAATAGTACCTCAAGAATCTTATCCTCGATCTCCTTGAGCGTCCTCTTGTTGGTGGCGCCCTCTACGATGAGCTGGTTCTTCTTCAGCTCGAGCTCGGGCCGGTCCTGAGCCACCACGATACCCAGCAGCTGGTCTTGTAACCCTTGAGGGGTTATCATGAAGTTCAGCAGGGTTACCTGGAGAAATCAGCAGTTTAGTCATCATTAATGAGTAGTACAGGTAATAAATACGTCACAAAAAAGTGATCGATTTCGGGTCCGACTTGGATATCCACACAGTTTACTTATTACGATTTGTTTCAATATACGATATTCCGCTAATAAGATCTTAAGACCTTGAAATTCGTAATTCATTCTTAAATACTTAACATCCTGTGTCTGACCCATCTAGTAATATAGGAGAAGCTATCCATAAGCTATCCTTAAGCGGAACAAAAGCTTTTACAGTCGTCTTCAAACAAAAAAAAACAACTTGAACAAAACAAATCCCCAAGTGCCTGATTATTCCAGTAATATAGTTGAGAAGATGGCTGACCTTAACAGCGACTTCCGGAAGATAGTGAGGGTTGCTGAGCCGCGTGGTGATGTAGAAGCGGAAGCTGTGGTTGTACTCCAGAATACTATCACCTAGCTTCAGGCAGTCCACGCCGCCTGACCTATGTGAAAATAACAAAAAGACTTGTTCAAAAATACGGTCGTAGTCGATCTCTGTGTCCTGGACATGTCCCATGGACAACAAAATGTCGAGCGCAGATGGCATGACGCAAAATGTCCTAAGAAAGTAGTGCGCCAAAATGTTCGGGGGACGAGGAACGTTTCTGACGTCTAGCCAGCTCATTAATGACACTCCCAAGGTCCGCGTGGGGAGCGGGACACATTGTTTCTAGGGCAGTTTCCGTGGATGTTAGAAGCTGCTTACCTGAATATATTCCTGAGCAGCACGGGCTCGAGCAGCGCGTCGAGCTGCTCGCGGATGTTCTCGAGGATGACGGGGAAGCCGAGCTGGATGGCGTTCTCCAGCACCCGCGCGTAGTTGGAGTCCGACAGCTTGATCACCTTCAGGTTGTTCTCGCGCTCCATGTTCTTCACCCATTTGTTGGCTTGCTCTGGAAGCAAAAGTGTGTTTACAGCCTAAAAAAACGTAAAATTTAGAAAAGTTATTTCTCACTGCAAGGTGTGCAATTATATTATTCTACTGCACATAAGTACTGCTCTACTGAACTCTCGATCACATATCTATCCTGAAGATCACTTTCGGACATCTGGCACTCCTTTACTCTTCACTAGAACATCCCTTCATTATTTTGAAGCAGTCTTTAGACCTTTGTCCGGAGATGGGAGACATACAGTTGCAAAAAATGGTGGTTTCCTCTTTACTTCTTCAAAACGCAGTAGTCCACTTAAAATAATAAATTAAAGGAGTTTCTTGTCGGCTCTTCTCCATGAGACTCAACTTTTTGAAACCGTGCAACTCGTGACGTTTCTTATGAGCCTGCAAATGCCTATTTGAAATAAAAACATTTGCCTTTGACTTTGAAAGGTCTTACTAACCCTGTGGATCGATCATGAGCGCCCATCTCCTGGACTTCTCGACGATGATGCCGTTCTCGATGGAGTAGGAGTCCACGGGCAGCCCCGCGATGTTCCACACGCGGATCACCACAGGCTCGCCCAGAGTCGTGATCAGGGAGAATGTCTCCGAACATGGGATCCCTGGAAGATGAGAAAAGATCCAGCTTTATTATAAACGAAAAAAACATGTACTGACAAAAGACAAAAAAAATTGGGGGAAAAAGGACTATTTTAGTCAACAAGTTACAAACAATGATGTATTGGAAATCTGGACAGATCGAGCAGTGCTGGTAATTGGCAATATGAAATATAAGACATCCAAGAAATTTTGCTTAAAATAAACGAAAAGTTTTATGTAATAAAATAAATCTGTATCCAATATATATATGTATTTCTTTATTCCAAAAAAAAACTAGCAGGCTATATTATACTCACGGAGTATCCTAGCCCTCTTGTTCCACACTTGTATGACTTCGCGTCTGTAATTGACAGTATACGGGCCAAGGTACGCGATGCAACCGGCTGATAGAAGCACGTCACCTGGAAAACCAAACTAAACAATTCATAACCAGTTTTACTCTTGAAAACCACATAGCAACCATGTTATATGGTATCAGGTAACGAAGTGACCTGATGGGAATGATTTTATCTGACTAATCCAGAGACCATAGTCTTCTAAACTGCACCTTAGATTGCTCAATGATCAGTGTAACTTGCTACTGGCTGTTTCTTGTGGTTTCACCTGTGTCCCAGGAGGATTGAAAGCGGATAATATAGCTTCCCAACAGCGGAACCATTTTTCAAATTAGTGCAATAGTTTTGCAGCCTTCTAGGTTTCTGGGGAGTTTATTGCGCCACTTCTTCTTCCCATCAAAAACACATCATAGGAAGAGGTGATGGGGGACGTTTTGGAGGCTGTCTTTTGTAAATATCTGACGTTTGAAAAGTGCTGTTTCGCAGATAAGATTGAATAAACGATTTTTAATTTTGTTTCTTTGTTTTTGCTTTGTTTAAAAGAAAAAAAAAATTTCCATATAATATTTGGGTTGTATTTTTCTTAGTTGGCCTATTCCCACCTTACCGATGATATTGGAGAGCAGCTCGTGCAGCTGCTTGGCGAGCTCGGTCCAGCGCGCTTTCTCGCCGCCCAGCCCGCCGATCAGCTGCTCAGCTCGAGCCAGCTTGGTCGAGCACAGCGCTATCTCGTCTTCTAAACCCTTCTTCTTGCGAGTCATTTCCGCGAACTCGTCGTTTAGAGTCTGTTATACAAAGAATTCAACTTGCATTTGGACTACTTATAAGACGTTTATAGGACGGTCAAATATTCGTGTAATCATGAGCACCGGCAAGATGAAGCTATGATTTGGGAAGGGCTGCAAAAAAGCTGGTAAACATTGGATGCATTAATTACTTAATTGCATTAGTTAATGCATCCAGACAGTGTAGATGATCGAATAACAGGCCTATATATTTTATGCATGATTGTACGCGCGAGTTACTGCGGCCCTGGTAAATGAAAGACCTTCGAAGGAATATGATGGGTTTTAGTCAGTAAGACACTTCCTCACGCTGCTTACCTTCAGCGAAAAGAGTCATTTGATGGTTTCACATAAAAAGTGGCAATAGAGTCAGCCTTTTGGGCACGATTCCCGCTGACAGCGATACGAATGAATTTTTTTGATAGTTTTTATTTTTGTGAATATTTATGTAGATAAGGTAGAATATGCAGAATATGTGTGGGTAAATAGTTATTTTTTTCTGTATTAAATTATAATTAAGAAAAAAAAAATGGCCTATATTTATGAAAATGTTAGTGATTAACGCTCAATCCTCTGTGTGAGAGGAGACAGTGGGGTGATTTAATGATGATGATGATGAGGCCTGACCTGCAGCTTGTCGAGCACGGCCTGCAGCTGCGCTCGCTTGGCGTTGAGCGTGTTCATCTGCGCCTGCAGCTCCGACTCCGCCTCGAACAGGGCTGCCTTCTTCGGCGCCACCACCTGCATTACACAAATGTTTGAAGAAATTCATTGAAGGAACAGGGAGCGCGCAAGTGTCTGCGCAAATGTTTGTTCACTAAAATGCCCTGTGCAGTACGCTGATATCCTTAAAGAAAACAGCCACCATGGCTGACAATCGGCCTGGATGGCATTGTTGTTATTATTATTAAAAGTCACACAATTAAGTACTTTGGTATACACAAGTATATAGCTAAGGATAGGGGATAGCCAAATAAATGATGAAGGAATTTTGTGAAAAACTTAATCGAAGAATGTTATTTAATGGCTGCTGAAAAGTATGAAAAACTTGCAGATAAAGGCAGTAGTAATGTAAATCAAATCGAGTGTCAAAGAATTTCTTAGCTATCTGATTGTAATTGGAGCTGTTACAGACCTTGATGACCCTATCGTAGACATCCATGGCCCGCACCCAGCGACACAGACCCTCGCAGGCGGAAGACACCTTCGCTATCACCGCCGGGTCGAACTCGCGGTCAGGAATATACCTGCGATATGAATAACATGTACAAGATATTGTAAAGGTCTCGTCAAATTAGTTTGCTTGTCCGAAGTTGGCTGCTAATGATGTCACAAGGAGAATCGTGAATTGACCGACGTCAGAAAAGCTCAGTTATTTTACAAGAACTGTAATGACTGTAGCTTATTGTGTATGGTAGCAAAAAAAAAGCGTATGGTAATATTTTCATCTGTCTCATAAAACATAAAGAAAAGTAAGAACCTCCTTCTTTTTGGGAGGGTAGTCAAAGACATAACAAATCCATGTCCAAAGCGATCTTACTTATCTCTGATCTTCTTCATGATGCTAGGATGTATGTTATCCTTGTCGTAGTTCTTCAAGCTCTCGAGGAACTTCATGTCTCCCAGCATCTTCTGAGACGGACCCCAGTAGTCCTCGTAAGGCTTGCCTGAAATACACACAGGTACAGCTTACAATAAACGGACAAGCGAAATAAACGCAAAAGAATATCTTTAGTTTTGGACCCCTAAATTTTGTTTTTGAAAAATTATTTCACTGTTGGAATAAGTTACACTTTCCTTTTTTCGAATAGGCTACATATGTTAGCCAAGTACGGACAATAGTCTCCACTAAAGTACAAAACGAGGAAAGACCAGTCTATTACAAAGACAAAATAATTCCATAACACATACTTTTTGCAACTTATCAAAAACCAACTAAATCTACAAATGAGCAAACCATTAGCATCCATCTTCCTATCCCCCTTAATTCCTTTCATAACACAAACAGCTTCCATGACCAGCTTGACTCCTGCGGGGGGGTTCTTCATAGACTTGACGAGAGTGATGTCAGCGGGTTTGAGAGTATTCAGCGCATTCAGGGCTGCCTCAAGCGCTGGAACTGCTTCAGCGAGATCTGACTCGCAGTCGTCTTTGATGGCTTGGGCTGCTGCAGCCGCTTCATTGGCGAGGGCCTCGTCAGCGCCTACTATCTGTGAGGAGGAAATTGGAGTTTATGTACTCTCCCTATTCACACAATTATGTACTCCTCTATACATAAAGTCCCCTTTGTATAGTACTCCTTTGTACTTCTCTTATAAACTCCCTCATTTACTACCCCTATGTACTAACTTATATACTTTCTTATTTACTCCTCCCCCTATGTACTCTCGTTCAGCAGTGGACGGCAATTGGCGGATATGATGATTATGATGTATTCCCTGCCCGCAAACTATTTTAAGGCCTGGATCTGCCTCCGATATTATGAAACTTCAGAGAGATACGTGCTGCAGAGGAATCAGCAAAAACACATGGCTTTTTGGGGGCTATCCTAACATTCTAAAACTACTATTTTGCAAACCAGTTCGAAAACAAATGATATCTTTATGATAATGACCTCTTTCTGTTTCTCAACAACGACGGTATCCTGTTCGATCTTGATCATGAGCTTCTCGGTCTTGTCGGAGGTCTCCACGAGCAGCGGCTGCAGGTCGCGCAAGTTCTGCTGCATCACGGCCACCTGGCCTGCTGCGAAGTCTAGCTGCTCTAGACCTGTCTCGTATCTGTGGGAGAGGTTTGTTGAAAGAAGTCTTACCGTGTTAGCACAAAAACTTTTAAACGTCATTTTAACACCTGTCTAAAAAAATGACAAATTATGATGTTGAAATAAAGTCCATTTTGCAGCCACACTTCTTTTAGACAAGTGTTTGACACATGTTTAAGTTTTTGCAGTAAGGCCATATATGTTTAAAAGCGTCAGAAAAGTTGTCAAAAACAAAAAAAAAATCAGTAACACTGCTTAAAGGTAAGACCGGCTGGCTGTTTGGCTTAAAATTGGTTGGAAGGTAGCTTAGCCCCGGGGAATTGGGACTTTTATCCCCATACGGGTAAGGGAAGTGTAGTTCCTTCGTGAAGCTGGTTTTTAACAAGAAATCACTCATTTAAGCTTATATAATAAGGAAGTTACCTGATCCTGGACATGGTAATCTGGTTGACCTTCATGGCATACAACGACATGAATGCTTTGATCAGCTCCAAGTAGCTGGTCGGCGTCACGTACACCATTCTCTTCTGTTCCTTGTAAAATCTGGGAAGAAGTGAAAAAGAGTGTGTATCTATGATAGTGTTTGATGGAGGTACTTTGTGCTAATTTAGTGAAGCATCACGCAAAAAAACCTTTAGTTGATATAGTAACTTGCTTGTGCCCAGAAGGCGGTTATCCGCGGCTGTTACTCGTATGTACCTTTATAGCAGTTTTTATATCGATAGTAATATTATACAAAGGTATTTCGTTTGTTAATCTTTCACTGTTGAAGCTACACTATGTCCGAGTGGCACAGGTAATATTTTATCCGGGACGAAAATAAGACGCGAATAGACATCATCATCGGTGACAACAGCTGGTCAGTTACCTTGTTTAGGAGACAGGAATGGCCTGGTTTCCTAGAAAGTGTTACCTGTCGCTGAGCTGCACCACAGTGACGTGGAACAGCTGGCACATGTCGACGCAGGCGAGGCGCAGCTCGTCCTCCACGTCCTTCATCTTGAAGATGAACATGTGAGCCACGCGCTCCAGCGCCTCCGGCGGCCATGCTGTGAACCTGGACAGCAGGTATATGTAGCTTAATGAAACTTTACTTATCAGGACTTACTTATTTAATACTCATTGCACATTTCGTACAATGGCGTCTTTAAACGCCTTAGGCGTTTTCTCCCAGTCTACCTATGCGTGGTGGAGCGGAATAGCAGCGGTAGGTGCAAAGTTTTCTTTGATATTATAATTACTTTTACAAAGATATATACATCATATTGATAATGATACATAAATACAATCATATGTGCATACATAGAGACTATATTTGCCAGGACTTTTGTGCTGTTTAAATTACTTCACGCTACTTTCTTAGGACATTTTTCTTTATGGTACCTCCGCTAGTCATTTTGTTTTCCATGGTACTGACACGGACATAATACTATCAATATGATGGACCCTCACCAGTCGATGGTGGCGCAGTTGATGAGCGAGGGGAACATCCGGAGCCGGTTCCTGAAGGAGTCTCCGATGGGCGACATGGCCATCACGATGCGCAGGTTCGCCTTCACTCGCTCCACGTAGAAGCCGAACATGGCTAGTGGGGTCGTCTCGATTTTTTTACCCTATAAATAGATAAGTAAAAATATGTAACTAATCTAGATTTTTTATCTAAAATCTAAATTATTAAATATATCTCTCTCTGAGATATCATTTAGATTTTTTATGGGTAAGTTTTTTATCACAGTGACATTCGATTCGTTAAGAAAGAATGTTACTTGTAATATGACGGCAGATAGAAGAGTATGGAAGGAGAAAACATGCTGCGCCGACTCCAAATAACGTTGGGAGAGAGCAGCTACAGAGCCGATTGGATGAAAATTTGTTGGGAAATAGGTGGTAAACTGAATTTACCACCTATTTTTCTTCTATGTTTGGGTTTTTATATTATTTCTATCGGGACCTGGGTGTTACAGGAACAGCTAGTTTATGAATATATGGAATGTTCATAATTTCTATAGTTTATAAACTCTGACGAGGAATAACACGATATCAATATCATCACGAGCCCTGATTTCCCGTTAGATCGCTATATAATGGAAAAATAAATGGGAATTATAGTTTGTATAGCTAGAACAATTACTCACGGCCTCCCTGACGGCAGTCTGCATCTTGTCGAGGATCTCGACCTTCTCGTCCATGCCGTACAGGTTGGGGATGTCTCCCGTGTTCAGCAGCATGTTGATGTCCTCCACCATGCCTTCGTACATTATCTGGTAATGTCACCACATGATGATGAATTAGGAGATGTTGGATTAATATTATAAAACTGAGAAGTTTATTTTTTTAACGCGCTTCATCATCATTATCATCATCGTCGTCGCCTATTGCAGTCCACTTCTGGACATAGGCCTCTCCAAGTGCACGCCACTTTAATGCGCTTATCTCAGGTATTTTAAGGTTCGAAAAATCCTACTTTTTATTGAATTTTATTTATTTTCTGTTGAAACGGTTAATGTTTTGAAAATTCAAAGATCGAAGGTTCCTGTATATTATAGTTTTGATGAAAGTTAAAATTCTTACAGAATTTGGAGCATTTTTTTATAATCTAAACAAAGTCTATTTTAACATTTTTCAATGCAGTTTTTGCTTAATTTAATTCCAAAAGGACGATTTTACCTGGTTATCGGCGAAGAGGAAGACCAGAGGTTTCCCAATAATACCGGCCTTCATGAGCAGTTTCCTGATGTCATCGCGCCATTCATTCTGGCCGTACACTCGAGATATTTCTATCTGTAAGAATTATGTTCATTGAAAGAACTTCAACTTAATTTATTTATTTATTAGTAAAGGAACACCAACAGCTTGTGTATAAACTTCTGAATAATGTGACGCGGCATAATGAGGAAGTTCTTGATCATTAACGTGGATGGATATTGAGGGAGACGATATCCAAATAAAAGATGGAGGGATTGTGTGAAAGATGTTATGGCTGGATAGAATGCTACTTACGAAATGACTTTGGACAAAGAAGCATAAAGGTAGATAGATATGAATTAAGTATATTAAAAAAAAATTGAAGGGTGATGAATCTTGATAAGTGTGTGTGCAAAACACATAATACAAGCTAACATAGCTTATATTAAACCTGACCTGCACGACATTCATCTCCAATATACTGGCAGCTAGCTTTACAGCACTGCTTCTGCCGCTGCCGCCCACACCGACCAACAGTAGATTACCTAAAATATAATTTATTTGTTTACTTAGTAAGTTGGTAACACGTCTGGCAATACTCAATTTACAGTATGTCTGTGTATATTTGATAATTTGCCTTTCTTAATTTTCGTTAAGTACAACAAACGTACAATCAAATGTCGGACTGCATAGAAGCAAAGTTATTTGAAGTGAGCATGACATCGCATTATCTACCTACTACTTTGTGGGTTTGTTACTTCTTCACGTATAAGTGGCTCAATATTTTATCCAGTTGCGGGAAGTGGTACTGACCGTTATCTTGCAGCAGCACGCGGGTACACCTGGAGATATGGTCGAGCGCGTATCTGAACATCACCAAAGACATTGGTGAGGAGGACACCATGTTGTACTCTTCGAGATAGTACTCCATCTTAGCTGTCATGTCGTCTATGCTTTGTACCTGGGTACAAAAGTATTATTCATACTAACACTTGGTTAAAAGGTTACACCTTTGCTACCAACGGGCTACGTCCTACGCACACCGGCGTAAATAAACTACAACGACAGGAGTTTCGGCCTATATTTGCTTTTTTCCAACTATTTTGGGGTCGGCTCCCAGTCTAACCGGATGTAGGTGAGCACCTGTGTTTTACAACGAGTGATTTCCAATCTGATGTCCTCAATTCAGTTCCCTGCATGGGCAACTCAACAGCCCTTGATAAGACTGGTGTCAGACTTACTGGCTTCTGAGTACCCGTAACGACTGCCAAGGATGTTCAATGACAGCCAGGACTCACAGTTCAAAGTGCACGTCTACATTTTTTTTCTATGTCATACCTGATCGTATATCTTGGGGTCAGCATCGGGCTCCATGTAGTTGCCGAAGAAGATGTTGCAGGCGTGCTTGTTGCTGCACTTCTCGTTCTCGGGGATGTAGCCCATCTCGTTCAGCACGCCGTCCATGTGCACGCGGAAGTTGTTGTACACCGCCTTGTATACCACGTCGTAGAGTTTGTTGCTGGGGAGTGGGAACACTGGGTTGACAAAATTCTAAAGTTTGTCAGAGAAACTGATCATTGTTAACAGCGCCATCTATTGACGCACAACTACAATGATCGATGGGAAGCTAACTGAACAACGGCAACAAATACTGAATGTTAGGTACATCATGGGTCATGTTATGAATGTCTCTATTTTCTGAATGTCACGTTAAATTTACAAAGCGTTTGTCTCCATGCTTCATACTCATTTTGAGGATCAAGAAAAACTATGATCGAGCCCTTGTCTCATGAACAAAAGCCCCCGCTTTTCACGATCGTTTGACTAAACTAGTCTGACTTTTATTTCCAGCTTCATAATTTTGAAATACTCGACTGCACCTAAGTCCCAAACGATGGAAAAAAGCATAACACCTGAACAGAGCTTACCGATCAGCATCATCAGCCAGTCTATCATAGAACACTCTATACGCCTCGTGTATCCACAGTATCACGAGCTTGTTGAGCTCCTTCATGTGTGTGGAGGGGACCAGGAGGACTCCCTTGATGACCCGCGCGAAGTCACGAAGGTTGAACAGGTAGTGACACTTGCTGGGTGTCGGGAGGAACTGCAGGGTAACAGCTTTGTAGACCTCCATTGTTGCTGCTACTACGGACTGTTGGGGATAATGAGAAGAGTTGAGAGACTGGATTAAATACTTTTTTATATCTCTCTTCTGCTGGAGGATTTGGAGGAAGTTAGTTATTTATTAGATGTCCCAATTATTATTATTATTAGATTTTCCCAACCAATTTGGGAAGTAACCTATCTAAGTGGATGCGGCTTAGTACCGTTTTACATGAAGTGAACTGTCCACCATATAGCGAGTAAACCTGATACCCGTGGTAAGTCCGGTTATCAGACTTTCATCCTTCTGACTACCCTGATTCTTATATAAATGACTCAAAAGCCTATGGAAACACATTCTAGATGATAGATACTGAATAAATTGTGGTGTACCTTAGCCTGCCTCTGTAGAGCGTCATTGAACCCTTTAGCGAAGTGCCAGTCCATGATGGTGCCGAAGATCTTGTTGAGCGTGTTGTCCTCGAAGGAGTCCACCGTGATGATCAGCATGTGGCGCGTCAGGCGGGAGGAGATCAGGTTGGACCCGCCGCCAGGAGGCAGCATTGCTGATACAAACAGCTGGAAACAAGATACAAATATTTTTGGAATCATCTTGGGAATAGGAAGACGAATGATATTGCATTTATTAGTCTTTAAAATACTTTATGAGGTATTGGAAGGAATATTTAAAATATTATTGGAAAAATAGCTGGAAGACGCGGTTTCATCCGCATCCCGAGAGGTCTACTTCCCGCATATGTATAAAAAGTAACCTAAATGTAAAACCTTAATTTAAGCTATAATAGCACTACAACGTTTCGTCAAAATACATCCAGTAGCTTACGCACGAAAGAGGAACAAAGATCTAAACCTACATAAATTCATCTTTGGAAGAAAGAAAAGTAAAGGAACATAATATTCTACTTCTGTAAATAAACAGTACAATACAGACCACGTCGACGACCTCCTGTCGGACCATATCCTTGAGATCGTACCAGTGTCCGTGGTCGATCCACTGGCGCAGCAGTTCTAATGGCGGCTGAGCACCGTACTGCTCCTTCTGAGGCATGCTCAGGTCATCCACGAATAATACGCACTGCAATACAAACATTATAATATTTAGAAATAAAACATGTTAACAAAATCAATGAAATAAAGTTCGATAAAAAAAAAAACTCACCTTCTTACCCATGGAAGGACCGAAAACGCCTTTTCGTCTTCTGTCTACTTTTGACATGATTATGTCTTGTGTCTGGAATCAAATATTAAATCACCGTAATTATTCTGTCTGTGAAGACATTGAGTCAAATGTTTTTATTTCAAGTAGGCCTTTGCAGGCGCCTATGAAACGTCACACTAGTTGCACGGTTCCAAAAAGTTGGTCTAGTGGAGAAGAGCCAGCAAGAAACTCCATATGAAGAACATGATGATAATGCAGCAGTTGCGCTTGGCTTTTAAAGATTTAAGCGTACAAAGGGATATAGGGACAGAAAATGCGACTCTGATTATACTATGTAGTGATTCTTATAATCTCTGACCTGATTAGCAGTAGTCCTCGCGGAGAAATTAATGGTGTTGGTGATGTACTTCTCCTTGGGCAGCGCGAGCAGGAAGTTCAGCACCATGGAGGACTTGCCCGTGCCCGTCGGACCCACGATGAGGATGGGGATATTCGCCTTCACCATCTTGTTCACGAAGAAGCGTAAGCACGCGTTCTCGTTTGTCAAGATTATTAGGTCGTTCACCTGGTTACATTGTGTTAAATTGTTTTATTGTTGAGTTAAAAAGAGGACAACCAAAAAACTGAACTGACTGTGTGAAAGATGAAATTTGCCCAAAATTTTACTTGCTTGTAAGATGACGTCAAAAAGAGGATCGAAGATAAAATTGGGACAAATTGCAAGCAAGAGGATTATATTATAAACATGTCGCTGAGAATAAATAATATATCCTACGAGATACCGAAGAACGTTTTCTACCACATATTTATTTACAAAAAGCCGTTTTCGCGCGGTTTCACCCGCGTCTCGTGGGATCTACTGCCCGCACCGGGATAAAATATAGCCTATGTTACTCGCAGATAATATAGCTTTCTAATGGTGAAAGAATATTTAAAATCGGTCCAGTAGTTTTTGAGTTTTAAACACTTTACCACAGAGTCATAAATACCTTAGCATTAGCCGGCAAAGGCACCTCCTTCTCAGTTTCCATCCAGGAGATCCAAGTCCCATTGTTTCTCTTGTCATAAGTATAGTCGAAGACGGTATCCTTGTCCGGGAACAGCTGCGTCTTCGTCAGCTTGAAGGATTTGGGCTTCGGGTGCTGGTTGTTGTTCCCTTCTAGAAGCTTGTGGAAGAACGCGTCGAAGATCTTGCGGCTTTCACCTAGATTGTAAAATGTTGGAGGTTATGAATACTAATCAGACGAATAGAACAAATATGCACGCTTCATGCATAATAGTTCAGGGTCTGATAAATTATTTGGATTGGTTGGCCTACGGTGTCAAAGGTAGTTGGGAAATAAATGGCAGTTTCTACTCTTAAATTGCATGTTACTTGCGAAATGTAGTTAGACAGAAGAGTATATGGAAGAAAAAGACCTGTTAGACTCTAAATAAAATTGAGAAAAGTATAGGAGGATGATTAAGGAAACACCACTTTATGTTCAAAATATGCTGTCATTTAACATCCTCGGAAGTCTTCAGAAGAAGAGGTCAGATAGGCAGTTGCTCCTTGCAAAACACTGGTACTCAGCTGCAACCGGTTAGACTTGAAGCCAACCCCAACAGAATTGGTAAAAGGCTCGGGAGCTGATGAGAATGTGGGACATACATACTATTTATCGTTAGTTTAGCTTGTGGTACATACTGGTGATGGTGGCGCAGAGCCCCCACAGCAGCGCGAACACGAAGGTGCACTGCAGCCACACCGTGCTGAACTGCGTCTCCGCGTCCAGCAGGCACGTGAACAGACGGGTGAACGACTGTGCAACACATACATGATACTCAAATACTTGCCACCTTATTATAAAACGTGGTTTTAAAACAGTCCCAGCTTTTGTAGTTTAAGCCACCGTCCTGAACAAAGTTAGTGGACTAAACTTATTATTAAAGCGGGTGCTTGTCAGAAGTTGGATAATGTAGGGATGGCCGGTATATTTACACATACATTGCAGTTACAAGAGCAGCAAAGTTATTTGACGAGAGCTGTACATAATTGAAAGTATCTAAATATAGACATTGTCGATCAAGACTTCCAGCACACAGTAAATAGAAGACTATTCAGTATATACCAGAACAGTTTTTACATACAAAAATACAAATCTAACATAAAGAATGAGAGAGCCATGGATCCTACTATATCGAGAAATCAATTAAAATAAAACTGACGTCGAACTGATGTATTTCGCCGACTCTAACGAAGGAGGTGCACTTGAGCTGCAGGAAGTCGAGGATGGGCTGCACCAGCCAGTCGATCAGCTCCTGGATCAGCTCGAACTGCTCTGGTATCAGCTTCTTCGTTAAATACGCGTTGTATGAGTTCAGGAATGCTCGCCAACCTGAAGACAACAAAATATTTGTATTTATAAAGAAAAAGTTTAACTTTTGGCTATATATTGCCCGTGATTTTGCCTGTGTCTTTAGAAAACTACAACCGCACCCTTGATCAATACGCTATCTAACACTGAAACAGCTTTTTTATTTCCTCATATTACCACGATCAGGCCAACAAAGTAACTCTTCAACAATGTTGAAAACCAGTAGTTCAGATTAGAAACTTATATATTTTTGAACTCAATACAATTTAGGCAGTGTTTAAAAAATATTTTCGAAGTTTTATTATCCATACCTAACATCTCTGGCTCCATGTAGATCATACCGCAGCGCGACACGGTCGCCGGGGAAGCGAACTCCAAGTCAGCCGCCTCGAAGATCAGATTCATTTTGTTTGTCATCTGTGAATGAGACTTCTTTGCAGTCGATTTACATGTAGACACATGTCTGATAACCAGTCTTACGAAGGATTAGACAGGCACTGTTACTCACTCACTCAGCTGCATTCAGTAGACTGTAAGCCGATCCCAAAACAGTTGAGAAAAGGCAGCCTCCAAGCAACTTAGATACTAGATTTATGGCGGCTATTAGCAGGCTCGATTTATTTAAGATGTCTGAATGATCATCCGTCCAGTCCAGGTTGGACGGATTTGGGAAACACAAAGTATCAAAAGCCGAACACAGAATTCTACCCAATTCTTCCATCTCTATATGTTTTATACCAATGAGGGGAATTATTTTTGCAGATGGCATATGAACCTTCAGCATACCTGTATGATCTCCCCGCTCATGAGGCAGAGCTTCTTGTTGTCGTCCAGCACGGTGTTCATGTTCTCTATCCACACGGCGTCCACGGGCCCGTCGAACAGGATCCACTTGCGGTCCCGGGTTATCGACATCGCGTACTCGCGGAATGCTATCGCTAGGACGCCGTCTGACCTGCGCAAATGTTATTGAGGCTTATAACAAAATCTATAGTATACTAATATTACAAAAATCTTTATTTGTTTGTTTGTTTGCTTGAACCCATTAATCTAAGGATTTGAAAAAAAAATCAGCTTTAGATAGCCCATTTATAGAGGAACGCTTTTTATTCGTTATGATGATGATGTGCTATAATGTTGTAGAATTTATTTGACAACTTGAGGAGAAAACGTCAGAATATCCGAATATCCGCGGAAAATAATAGTACACATTCACAGCAAATGGATTTACTTCCACGCCATGATTGGAAATACCACTATTTATGATACATACCACTCATGTGAAGCGGGATCGAAGCAGCCATACAGCTGTCCCATAGTGATAGCCTTAGGGTTGAGGATCCTGTAGATGGCTCCGAACTCCTTGTGCCGGGGCGGCGGCTTGGTCAGCTGCAGAGTTCTCAGAGCTTCGGCGAGGGACTGGTAGGCTTGAGTCTTGCCGCCCATCGGCTGGCCTACTATCATGAACCCGTGACGGACCAGCATCATCTCGTAGATCTAGAAGTTAATGGTGAAAGGTTTTAGTGTCAAGAGATCCTGGAGTGGTCATACCGGTGGGAGTTTGAGGAAAGTTAGAGGAGACAAATTGTAATGGATAAACTCAAAACTACTGGACCGATTTTTTTTAATTCTTTCATTATTAGAAAGCTACATTATCTGCGAGTAACACAAGCTATATTTTGTACCGGTACGGGCAGTAGCCGCGAAACTGCGGGAAAACGGTTAGTAATATGTAAATAGACGGGAGACTGTGTAGTACTGACCTGTATGATCTTCTCGAGGTACCAGTCGGTGGCCTGCAGGTTGCGCTTGTCGAGCTCGCGCAGGATGCAGCGCGTGAGCTCGGCGCGGTCGGGCTGCGGGATCTCCACGCCCGGGAACAGGTCCGAGTAGATGCCCGCGAACAGCGGCACGTCCTGGTAACGTGATATATTATATAGCTAACTAAATGGTGGATCAGAATATTGCTCAATCCCTGTGCAAAAGTCAAGATCAGGATGTTATATAGCTAACTATAGATCGAGCTAAATCGAGTCGCAAAAATCATTTGGAGCGATAGCTGACTAATAAGTCATCACGCATCTACTTTGCCCGAAAGTTAGTTGCGATCCGCTATTAGGTAAGTTTAAGGAGACATATACAAGC
This sequence comes from Helicoverpa zea x Helicoverpa armigera, assembly GCA_033682625.1. Taxonomy (NCBI): domain Eukaryota; kingdom Metazoa; phylum Arthropoda; class Insecta; order Lepidoptera; family Noctuidae; genus Helicoverpa; species Helicoverpa zea x Helicoverpa armigera. The sequence goes on along the minus strand of JAWIIS010000004.1, from coordinate 11,355,259 downwards.
CAATGCATTTGACCAACAGAGAGAATGTGTTTAGAAATCCTTTACACATTTGAGAAAATAAAACGACTATTGAGTTCAAATGGAGAATGTAGCCTAACCAATTAACGTTATGTTCTTAAAAGCTGAAATCAGGGTCAACATTATTAGGTTTATCAATAAGTTACAAATACATTACCTGCGACAAAAACTTGGGCATATTGACGTCTATAATGGCCCTCAACACGAGCTGTGACTCGTCCTTCTCGGGGTAGTTCTTCTTCAGGGCTCCGGAAGCCAGCAGGACAGACTTGACGGCTCGCATGCCGTAGTCGTAATGGTTCTGTGAGGATAGCTGCTCCGAGCACAGCTTGTAGGCTTGCACTATTTTACGGGCTAGACTGGAGGAAAGTAGAAGAATCATTACGATTTGACGGGATAATTAAAAAACACTTCAGCGGCTTGGGATGATTGGGCCATCTTATTTTACAAGACTCGTATCACGACATATTTTTTTGTCGTGACGGAATGCTACGAGAACCGTAGATAACAGAGGAGATGGAGTGAAATGTGCTCTGAATTTAGTTACGGATCGCCATTGAGTTTCGCGAATTTGAATTGACCCAAGTTTTTCAAAATGTTTTGTGTGGCATAAAGGCAAATAAATATAAATACTAATCAACCAGTTTCATTACCATTCGAGATTCAGAAATTAGCCTGATTCAACCAAATCATTTCCATCTGCCAAAAAAACCTTGAATTTTTAAGTTAGAAATGAACTAAATTGTAACACTCACGGGCCAGCATTAACGAATCCGTTGGAGTAGAGCGTGATCTCGCCGATCATGGCGTAGTCCGGCACCATCATGGCGACGGTCCTAAACAGGACCTTCAAGTTGTCGGGCAGCTCCGTACGACCTGCGTACCTGGAGAGAATAGGAATTATTATGAACACGGAATGTGTGGTTTCCTTAGGGAAGATGTCTCTTCCAGGGGATACTGAAGGTTTTGGAAATTATAGCATTCATTGAAATGCTAATTTAGTTGCCACATTTAGAAGTATTACAATCATTACATACCATAACGTGTACTGTTTTAAGTGCTATGATTTGTACTGCCCCTACTATGTAAGATTATCTAAAAAAAATATTGAAAACCACATATTGCAAATGATTGAATGGCATAAAAATTACATCAAACACTAGGTCAGCCAGAAGTATAGTAAGAACCTAATCCCCGTTGAATTTCACGATCATTCACGCAAATCCAAACAAAAAACAACATCACTTACCCAGGATTCATAGTAATAAACACAGAACAGGTAGGATTGAGGCTGATCTCCGTGCCCTCGAAGACGAAGCGCTTCTCCCGGCGCAGGATGGCGAGCTGGATGGAGAGGATCTGCTGCGCCACCACGGATAGCACCTCCAGCTCGATGCGGTTGAACTCGTCGAAGCATGCCCAAGCGCCGGATTGTGCTAGACCCTGGGGTGGAAAGTTACAGAATATTTTGTAGGGTAAGCTTTTGAAGTATAATTTCTGGACTAATTCGAGTGGGTTTTGATTGCAGGAAGACTGAATCCGCAAAAAAGACAATTTAAACAGTTTTAACTGGAAGCATTTTTAAGATCAGTGAGATAATTTGATCAGGGTGATTTTACTTTCTTATTTACTCCAGCCTTAAAGTACATAAATGTATCGAAGACAAAGTATTTACTAATTGTAAAACATAGGTAAATTAAAATATAGACCTTAAAGCTTTTAGAGCTTACATAAGTCTTTAGGGAAAGCCAATTTGATAGTCGTCTCTTCAAATTGACTTTCGTAAAAAACAATACTAAAACATACCTTGAAGAACTTGCCGAGCGCCTTGTAATCAAGGCCGTCAGAACAGTTGAAGACGACGCATTTCTTGGCGACGGCTTTGGCCAAGTCCTTGGTGGTCTCCGTCTTACCTGTGCCGGCTGGACCCTCGGGTGCACCGCCCAGGTTCAGCTTTAGTGCACTCATTAGGGTCCTAGAAACGTATGAATAGATTTTCAAAGTGTTGACGGGTGTTGTACTAATGTGTAATTCTGACGTTCGAAAAGTGCCGTTTCGATAAACAATTTATAATTTTGATTTTCAATCGATCAACAGTTCGTGCCAAACAAAGTCTTGAAGTTAGCTGATCGACTTGGCTGGTTGTTTGGCAGTGGTTCTTTCTATTCCTAAGTTGGCTGCTACTTCCGAATAGTTCAAATAGTAGGGGAGGCCTAGAAGGGATTTCGGGATTTACTCAAGCGCGGCAGATTAGTATATAGGGAGGTACCTATTACCCCATTTAACACCTCCACCAAATATAAGCCCTGTATATGCAGCCGCGCGTCTAGAATAAAGGATCAGATTAGTAAAAAAAAAATTATCATCTGACATTCTCCAGCGCGTCAGATTAAGATAGGGTAAGTTAGTTATATGCTAAAAAGTGTATATTCCACTAATCTGACAATTTGCGATTGACGATAAGAAGTAGGAAGGTTACAAACTTGTAAAAAAAAAACGTCATCTTGACTTTCTCGAGCGCGGCTATTTTTTTTTTTATTTTGAAGGGAGTAATTCAACGTTCACGAAAAATATAAAATCTGACGATTCCCGTAAGCCGAAGTAAGGAAAATTAATCGATAAAGTTTAAAGCGTGCAGCTACGTGATGCCGGTATTCTCCTCCCAAGTTTCTATTCCTCTCTCTCTTTTTTCAATTCAATTCATTTGCAATAAGTGTTAGTACATTTTGGGTCTTAAATAATCTACACTAATATTATAAAGCTGAAGAGTTTTTTTGTTTGAACTCGCTAATCTCAGGAAGTTACTGGTCATGGTATGCAGATATATTTTGTTTTTAACGAAGACGATTCATTTTATTGGATACTTTTGTTAAATACGTGTGCTTTCCAGTTGCATTGTTTGCCTATCGTGATACCGAGAAATGCCGTTTCGTATACTTCGCCTTTTTATACAGGTCGTGGTGGCCTAGTCATCCGGTTAACATTGGCTCTACTCTGCATAACGTGGTTCACAAATTACGCGAGTAGTGTCGCTTCATCAATGAAAGCAACTGCAACCTCTTTCTATCTGTTCTGCAAGAGTGGCAACGCGCAACTCTACTGGATGGTTTTAAACTAATAAATTAAGTCAAATTTATACGTATTTTTTTTTTTTGTATGAAAATAGCTGGGAAAAAGGCTAGGCAGAGTATTTAGATTTTATATTTATCTATGTGTATTAAATTGAATAAAAATAGTTTTTGTAAGATTTACGCGTAGATTATTTCCGTCAAGCCATGTTATTATAGATTCTATTGTATAGTTTATGACACATGTATATTTATCAATGTCATGATAATTAAATGTAATTATTATAGAAATGTATGTAATCTATGAGCAGATTGGTACACTCCGCTAATAGCAATGTCATATACAACATGTAACTTAATTAACGCACATCCTGAAATTAGTTTGTTCAGAATCGTTTACTGAATCGATTTATATCATTTTCAATATAGGTATTTTTTTATCCCAAAAATAATTAAAACTACGGAAATTATTGTCATATTAACCCTGTACAGTCAAAACAAATTCAAATAGACCGTAACTCAAAGTAATAAGACTTCGTGTATTGTCGGCTTTTTCCGTAGTTTCGTTATGTTGTGTCGAGTCGAGCGGCGCGCGGCGCGATATTTGCGTGCGTAGTAGTATGACCAAAAAGTCCTCCAGAATTGGTATAACTAATTTAGTAAATAACAATGCATATACATGTTAAATTAAAAATTCAGTGTGTGGATTATGATTATAACATAATATTCTAATTGGGGTGTTTGAGGGTGTGCGTTAATTACGTTACATGTTGTATATCATTGTATGTGCCTTCTTATCGATAACAACCTTTATTATAACAGCTTTGTTGAAATGTTTGTCCGTTCTGAGATATAGATCAAAAAGTGTGTAAAAGTTGATAGTACTTAGAAGACATACTCGTAGTAGCACTTAGATATTCCTTTAAAAACTTGAGATATCAATGGATTATTTAGTTTTAACTTTTACACACTTTTTGATCTATATCTCAGGACGGGCAAACGTCAACAAAGCTGTCATATTAAAGGTTGTTCTAGATAAAAAGGCCTATACAATGATATGTATGACATTGCTATTGGTGGAGTGTACGAGGTTCCGTATATTTGTGTCCATTGTCCTTTATGTTTTTCATACTTATTTGCTTATAAATAAAAGTTTTGTACTTCAAAGAATAGGTACATACTGGTTTATTTACTTGCAATTTTTTCAGTTCTTCAATTTGTTAAAAGGTTTGCAAAATAACTTTCCATTGTCAGATTAAGCGAATTCCTCCAGATAATCGTCAGATTATAAGATGATTACGTTAAGGGTACATAAATGAACCATATATATCTTAATCTGACGCGCTCGAGTATTTCAAAATGGCGATTTTTTTTTGCAATTTCAAGTAATGGCCACGAGTTTAGGTCACGTCGAAATCGTCAGATTATTGCATAAGAGCCTTCGTTTTGGTTCACTTAACACCCCTTTCGATAATCTGACGCGCTCGATAAAATTTTTTTTTTTCCCATTTTTAACCCTTACCTACTACCACCCCCACCATGGAAACAGTCAGATTAATATACGTATGTATTCAAAATGACGTAGGGCGTGCATGCTACTAATATCTGACGCGCTCGAGTATGTCCATGCAACTGTTTTTTTTTACATTTTTGAAAGTTTATAGCCGCTCCACCCACCGATGAAAGTGTGTGTATGTCAGGACATTTTTTTCTTCTTATCATCTAAGCTTCGCAATCTAATAGGTCTCATTGACGCTCGAGTCACTCCCGATTTAGCACTCTCGCCTCCCCTACTAAAATGTTATGAATAATATACAACAAGCTACTACTTATTTAGAGATTCTAACTAATTTTACTTGATTTGTTCGATTGACTCTAGCCACAGTCAAACCATCAGAACGGTTTACTGGGGCATAGCATATAATTTATGGACTTATCTTTATCTTAATATTCTGTAATCATCTTTGAACCTTATCTATACATATAATAAAATGATAGGGAAGTCAAAACTGTACATTGAATATTTTTTTTAAAGAATACTTGGGGGGTGATCCATAATCGATTCTGAACCCAAATATGTAGTTTTTAGAATTTTTGTCTGTATGTCTGTTTATCTGTTTGTCTGTATGTTTGTCCCGGATAAACTCAAAAAGTACTGCATGGATTTAAATCTTTTTTATTTAAATTTTGCATGACTATTACCTGGGGGCCGGTTCAACACATAGGCTATATATTATCACGCTATCACCTACGGGGGCTGAGCAATGAATGATTAAATAAACGAAATTGGAAATTCTATATAGCTCACGCAGACGAAGTCGCGGGCAACAGCTAGTAGTATATATATTTGGCTTTTTCAGTAGCTTGATGCGTTTGTACTTACCTGAAGCACCGATCAGTGAGCGGCGTAGCAACAAGCCGTCCAGTGTTCCCAAGGTACTCGAACCCGTACTCCACGTCCGTAGTGATCATGGAGCAGACCATCTTCTCGCCGCGCCAGTAGTACCGCAGCTGAGAGATCCAGTTGAAGTCCGTTATGTCTACCACGTTACGCTCTAGTAACTCTTCTTGGATGGAACGACCTGGGAGTGTGGAGTTTGTTGAAAATATATTATGTGACTAGTTTATGATGTAGGTATGTGAAAACATACCTCTTTTCTAAAAAAAAAAGAAAGAGGCGATCTAAGGACCAAAATAACGCGTGATTATAATTGAATTCCCTTAACTTATATAACTATTATTTTTGTTTCATCATGCTGTAAGTCTTTCATGCTATGCTGTATAAATAAATGAATAAAATTAAGAATTATTGTAAAAAAAATCAATTCACTGGTGGTAATGTTTCGTAAAAATCGAATTGAAGATTCTCTTTAGAGTGCATCTACACGGTGCAAGTAGCGCACGTTGAGACACATGCGTAGGTTACATGCATTTCAAAATCGTGTGGGTCCACTCTCGCATGTACCAAAGCAAAATACCTACCCGCGTGCTTTTGTCACTTGTCACTTGCGCATGTTAATTTGCTCCAGCTGCCTGCAAAATGAACCTTAAAAAAACCGGCCAAGTGCGAGTCGGACTCGTGCACGAAGAGTTCCGTAATCATCTGCCTAGCCTTTTCCCAACTACGTTGGGGTCGGCTTCCAGTCTAACCGGATGCAGCTGAGTACCAGGGTTTTACAAGGAGCGACTGCCTATCTGACCTCCTCAACCCAGTTACCTGGGCAACCCGATACCCCTTGGTAAGACTGGTTGTCAGACTTTCTGGCTTCTGACTACCCGTAACGACTACCAAAGATGTTTAAATGGCAGCCGGGACCTACAGTTTATCGTGCCATCCGAAACACGGAAGAACTCATTATGACAAGATGGTCACCCATCCACGGACCGACCGCGCCAAGCGTTGCTTAACCTTATGATCGATCGATCCGCGCGGCTTTGACTTAGCCACGAGTTCCGTAAATTACAGTTAAATCAACCTATCTCAAAAACTATAAGAGATACTTTGATCAAACCAAAAATCGTTGAAAGAGTTAATTAGCATGCATCACCTCTATTTTTTTTAGAATTTTATACCCCGTAGTTATAAAAATAGAGGGGGGGGGACATACTTTTTACGACTTTGAGAGCTGATATCTCAAAAACCGTTCACTTTAAGAAAAATGTTTTTTAGAAAACTTTATATCATTTTAAAAGACCTTTCCATTGATACCCCACACGGGTATGTACATCGAAAAAAAAATTTCATCCCTCAGTTACATGTATGGGGGGCCCCACCCCCAATTCTTTTTTTTACTATTTAGTGTCATATTTTTGTAGCGGTTCATACAACACATATTCCCATCAAATTTCATCACTGTAGTACTTATAGTTTCCGAGTAAATCGGCTGTGACAGACGGACAGACGGACAGACGGACATGACGAAACTATAAGGGTTCCGTTTTTGCCATTTTGGCTACGGAACCCTAAAAATTATGAAATAAGAGTGACAGTACCGTGCACGTCGAGCACGATAAGTGCTTCCACAGTGATGCGGTTGCCGGGCTTGAGGTCCCCCTGCACGAGGTACACCAGCCCCGTGATCTGTGCTGTGCTGCGCTCGATCAGCTCCGGCAGCGTCTGTGTTTCTATCGCCTCTATCGTCTGTCCAAAATTAAAATTTGCATTATTAAAGAGACAATTAGTTATTTGCAAAACTTCTGGCTGTCGTCTTTCTCTCTCTAAGTCTCAATCTCATCTCACACCTCAAAATGGTACCGTTTATTAACACAGGAGAGCTTCTGAGGAATTTTAAATACAAAGCTAGCTTTGATTGTCAAGAGAATTTCGCCACAAGTGTCTTCACGATCACGACACAAAACACAACTAGACATTCGGGAGGCATCATTTGGCTAACTTTAACGATGACATACCTACTTGAAAAGAACATCACCACGGAGTAATTTATCTTTCCTGATGAGCAGAGGTGCTATAATGCAGGTGAGTCAGGCACTTTTTACGAACTCAAATTCGTGCGGTGGGCATGACCAAAATAAATAATTACGAGTGAACTAACGAAGGGTTCGGATTCTTGGAGACATCTGTCAACGATTTTGGTATTACAAAAACCCTCGTCGTTCCTCGTACCCGTACCCTCGTTCTTAGACTATATTCCATAATGTCACCTCCGCTACTCATTTTGTTCTCCACAAACATGACATCAGACGTACCTCCAGAGTATACTCGACGCAAGACCCCGACTGCACGATCTGCCCCGGCCAGATGAGCACCCAGTCCTCACGCTTGGTGGTCGCGTAGCTGGTGATGGCCTCGTTGGCCACGTCGCGGAGACTCACTATCATTTGGTGTTCTAGTTGTTGGAGCCAGCGTTCTACCATACCCTGGAGATGAAGAAAATTAAGTTAAAGAACGGAAACAAAAGATTTTTGGACACTAATCAGAAATAAGACTATGTTTATTTTTTTATGCATTCCAACTACAACTGATATTTCATCCCTTCCCTCCCCCTCCAATTTATGAAAATACTAGTGACCCGCCCCGGCTATTTAATGTATGTTATTATACAAACCTTCCTCTTCAATCACCCTATCTATTAAGAACAACGCATGAAAATCGGTAGCGTAGTTTTGAAGATTTAAGCGTTCAAAGGGACAACGGGACATAAAAATAGAAAAATTGACTTATGTACATAAAGCTTTGAATTTTCTTAGATTAATGCATTTCAGGAACTGTTTCGGAAGAGGTCCTATTTCAAACATTATTCCTGCCTGTTTACCGAAGAAGGCCATATTGGGCTACGTTTAACTCGCATTGTATAGGTGCGGAAAGTAATATTTATGTATTCCTACCTTAGCGTCAGCAGGCTGTATAGACGACGACAGCTTGACAACCTCGCCTTCCGCCGAGGACATGCCGACGATCTCCTTGATATAGTTGAACTCCAGCGTGTAGATGCCCTCGAAGCACTTCTTCAGGTGAGGTTGTACGCGCATCGGGTCCTTCGTCTCTGATAGGATTTCCAGTAGCTCGTCGTTTGATAGGAAGAAGAATCTGAAATTAAAGTATAACATACATTTTATTTAACAATTTCTCAATTCGAACTCGTATGTTTTTTTCTTTAACCACATGATTGTACAGTAACAAGACCGTGATAATTTTCAGCTGTCATTGGGCACATTTAGACTCCTAGAAGCCATTTTTGTAGCACTCAGGCTATTACCGAAAAACTGACATAAGTCTGTGATTACCGAAAAATGAGCTGCGGGATTCTTCGAAAGAGTACATAAAAGGCCTAAACGGAACATGATGGGTTTTGGTCGGTAAGAGTCTGACACTCCCTCACGCTGCTAACCCACATCGGGAGGAGTCATTTGATGACTTCCAATAAATAAAGATTGTATTTTTCGACTTTAAAATAACTACAAACCTTGGGAAGAACAGCCTCTTCTTCTCCAAATAATCGTTCAATCCTCTCTGTATATCCTCCAACAACGCATTATTGAACTTCAAGGATTTCAGCAGCCCAGGATAGTCGGTAGCCTCGAGCACCATGGGTTCCTTCATGGTGGCAGCCATGATGGTCCTCCACTCCTTGTCCACGTCGCGGAAGTTCCGAGCTTCGGTCGGCATTTGACGCATTATGTCTTCAGAAGAGAAGATGGGTTCTAGGTACATCCATGTGGCTTGGCACTGGGGAAACAAAATTGTGTGAATATTTGACCGTGTTGTGTTGAAAGTTAACATTACTAAACCGACACAAAAAGTGGGGTGTAATGAGTCTAATTGATGTGTCTGTCTGTGGCCCATCTCTTAAACGGATGAACCGAATTGGATGCGGTTTTTATAAGAAGAAAGCTGATTTCCAAAAAGGTATTAGCTATTTTATGAACATCAGCAGGGATATGAAAACACAGTAAATATATATCGATATGTTTTGTCGATTTTGCTATGAAAACCTGTCGTGTGCAATATACCTACCTACTGTATTCCTTGTTCAAAATCATTTCGAGAATAATATTACGTAGTTGCTTATGTTACCGTAAGCCACTGGTCGAGTATATCCTGCATGCTGATGAGCTTCTCCTCCCAGGCGATCATGTCGGCCTCGAAGGCCTTCACGTAGGGCGAGCCGCGCATGGTCTGCGACTTCAGGATGTGGTCATCCAGCAGCTGCTGGATGTCGTCCAGCCCCGTCAGGATGCCCACGCCCGTGTCCCTGGGGACAGTGGACGAAGAGGATTTGGATAAGAGAGAAATTCAAAGGGAGAACAAAATATGTTCCTTCTATCTTATACTGTCTTGGGCCTTGTGTGTGATTTTAACGAGGGATAAAACAGTTTTGTGGCTTTAATGTCTCGAAATGCTCAAATGAAGGGTTTTTTTACTACGTTTAATGTTTTTAATTTTGATAAAATGGAATAAGTATATTCGAATAAGTGACCTACACATTATGTCTGACAACCATCTTCTAGAATCATGATCAAGTTCATCTTTTTACCCAGCTGCCACCAAGGGGTATATTTTTATCAAACTACAAAGCATGGAGGTAGAAAACATGCCGCGCCGATTTCAAATAAAATTGGGATAAGGACGATAATAATGACAAAAGCCCTCACCTATAAGGCACGACCTCAAACTTGATGCCAATCCATTCATCCTTCATCTTGTTGAGCGCCTTCTCCAGCGCGTACTCCTTGGAGGCGTACTGCTCGATCTCCTCCAGCTGCGCCGCGTACACGTGCACGCCCTGCTCCACCATGTCCGCCAGGGTGGTGGTCGGCTCGTGGATCACTTCCGCGCCGATCAGCTCGCTGATCTTAGCCCAGTGACGGTCGCGCATACCCTGGGTAACACAAGGAGATAAATTTTGTAGACATTTTTTAGTATTACTTAAACGTGTTACAAATCATTTCTACAGTTATATGTAGGTACTTATAATGTTAATGACTTTCTTAATGACAATTTTTGATGATTAACCAGTTAATTAATGTAGTGTAGTGTTAAGTTTGACTTGTATTTTTTATTTAATAATTTGATTTAATTGTATTTTGTTTTTTATTTTTTTTATTTGAATTAATATAGTTTTCCACTTATATATTTGTACAAATATTTAAGACATCATAAAAATGTATTTTTATGTACCCGTGTTTTGACAAATAAATGATCTTTGTCTTTGCCTTTGTCTTTGAGATGATGGCTGATAGAAAGATGGAAGAAGAACTGCGCCTACCCCAAATATAATTAGGATAAGCAGGAAGATGACGATGAAAAACTCATTACCACAGTTTTGGATGTACATAACATGCACGTAGATATTATCTACCTTCACTTATTTTCAGTTCTTAAAATTCTAAGCGTAAATAAGCTATCTAGGGACAAGTTAGCGTTCTATAAGAGCTTTAAATTTTTATATTCTCATAAAAAAAAATAATGATTATGATAGAGTTTGAAATATAGTTAATAGAGTATGTTTCAAAAATAATATTACCTTATTACAAATAGCACACAGCACAGGCAGCAGCACTTTGAATTTGTCAAGCTTGTTCCGCACCATGTCGGCTATGCGCTTGGCTCCCGGGTAGTCATACAGCTGTTTACCCAACTTGTACAGGAGCTTCCACCATGCCTCCACGTCTTCGGCTATCTGTTCCGCGTCTAAGCCTTGGAAGGGGCCGTGGTACCTAAAGCAAAATATAGCTTAGAAAAATATAATATCCTTGTGCTATTTTGGTCCTAATTAAGATAAATGGGAAAATTCCATGGAGTAGACATTAGTAACACTAAACAAAATTACCCTATAAGGGTTCATTTTTTATATTTGTAACATAAAAGAATATATTTTTAGTTCTAGTTGAATCCCGCGGTTCCTTCCCAAAGGACTTACTTCACGTCACGCTTCCGAATATATAGTAACCCTTCTCTTTTCTCCGGATTTGTACCTTTCAGTCATCAGTTGAACAGTTTTGGTGGCATGAAATTGCGACAGAAAGTAACTCACTTTCGCCCTTGTTTGTAAAGATTCACAGCGATTAAAAAGTCAATTCAATCTGTCAAAAAGTCTATAAAATTTTGTTATGCTTCTTTTGCCATAACAGGGTCCATAATTGCACTATCTTATCATCATCATAACATTATGGCATACAAATAAATATACGAATCTCAATATTAGATATTGTCTCAAGCGGTACCATTTCTCGTATCCATCGTAGAAGTCATGCGAGGTATGCCAGAGCTTGTGGAAGGGCTCGATGCCAGATATCATGGTCTGCAGGCTGTAGTACACCGATACTTCCTGGTCTAGCAGTGTCTCCTCGTTGATTATGTCCTCGGCTTCGCGCTTGTCTTCCTATTAAGAAAACAGACGAGCAAAAACATTTAAAAGGCGAATTATTACATCTCTTCTGTAACTTATTCATCAAAGGCTTATTTGTATGCTTATCCCAATGATATGATGTCTACTGCTGAATATAATACTACCTATTTATTTCCTTAAACACCGATTAGACCTGCTTCCAGCACCTACTTAACTTTGCCAGATCGTTTAAGTAGATTTAAATATGACTGAATATAAATTGCCCCATAGGTTCCATAATTTTACAACTATCTCCGCAACTTCGAAAAATATGATCGGAACTCAGGACTCAATTACAGAGAATACTCTATCGAAAGATCAAGATCCATACATCAGTAGATTTTCAAACGTGTACCTTAGAATTCTTACTATTGACTGGTCTACTTACCATTAAGTTTCGGAATATACCATCGACTCTTTCCACCACATCCTTCAACAGATCCAAGTTCAACAGCGGCGGGTCAAAGCGACGGAACAGCTCCAGATCTTTCTCATGCTTCTTCAGCTTATCCTCGAAGATCGTCTTCCTGCTCCTCAACTTGTCCTCAGCCATCGACTTCTTCGTGTTGAGGGTCTTTAGCGTCAGGTCTATTGTTTCTTCCATGTCCAGTGGCCAGAGGAACACTCGGGTGTTCAGGTTTACGTCTTCAACTGGAAATGTTAGGTGGGATATGAGGGATTGGGCAACATACTTTGCATATCAAGATCAGCCTGTATTGAGCACTTTTCGGCCTTTCTACTACTATCACGTGGCATCTGAAATCAATGTAGTACCAAAAAATACCATACTTGTACGTTGGAGTCTAACCAAGGGGTTGCCCGGTAACTGGGTCGAGGAGGTCAGATAGGCAATCGCTCTTTGTGGCACACTGGTGGTCAGCTGCACCTGGATAGACTGGAGACCGACCCCAACATAGAACCCAAATATAAATATAAGAAGAATCAATTGATAAATTAAGGCCAGCGTTGATTCCTCAAGTCTTTCTTAAGACACATACACACGTCTTTCTTAAGGCACAATAATTGCTACATTTAACTTACAGGTCAAATGCGCATGCTGCATAAGGAACAGCACGTGCTCGGCAGTAGTCCTGGCCTTCTCCTTCAGGTCGAACATGGCGCTGTCGCGGCAGTCCATGATGTAGTTAATCAGCTCCACCAGCTGCGCTGTCGTCTCCGGACTCTCGGAAGCTCGGGCTGCCATCTCCTCGTAGATGTTGCAGATTCTGTAAATAGAATATATATGTTATCACCTTGTGAAATTGTGTAGCCAGATTAATGAGGATATTATTTGAGGCGCTTGGAAATTAAGCTCTAAAAATAACATGATTTACCTATATATTAACAATAAAATATTGTAGCTATTTTTTCTACACAAAATAAAAGTAACAAGCATAAATTGGACTACCTTACAGACCTATCATCTGAGATTTTAACTGGTTTAGAAATCGCGTGCTGTCTCGAAGACACAATGTATGTACTGAACCTTTTTTTATGGGAAATCATCAAATGAACTCTCCCGATGTGGGCAGCATGAGAGAGTGTCAGACTTCATGTATTAGGGCCGCGGTAATTCTTTCGAACTATCCCACAGCCCCGGCAGGCCTTGACCCTTGTGGGCCCCGCTGGGGACTATACTCACCCTCGGTTCCACTTCCTATTGACAGCGATGAAGTGGTCGACAATATGCTGTCTGAGGCCGTTGACGATGTCCCACAGAGCATCGTTGATAGGCCCACAGTCCAACATGATCATGTTGAGGGGGATGTCTCGGCGGAGGAATAGCACCTCGTCGCGAAGCTTCTCGTACATGTAGATGCGGGCTGAGAAGTCCTGGGGAATGGGGAAAGTTTTTTTAAATTAAACGCCTTTCCCTCTTCTAACTATTTTGCTGTGTCCATCAGTGTCCATAATTGTGACAATCATTTTATATTTTCCACCGAATGTACATTGCGGAATGCAATAAACGATATGGTATTATACCTTTAGATAAGGCGGAGGTTCCTGCGACATGAACAGCAGCAGGTCCTGCTTAGCTTCTCCGTTGAGGATGTAGAAATACTCCTCATAGCTGGCGAGGAAGGCCCGCGGGCCGGGCTTGTTGACGGACATCACGCGCAGAGACTCGGTCAGCACGTCCACCATATAGTGTTCATCGGGGAACACTGCCATCAGGTATGGAGACGGACGGAGGGAATCTGACGAAAAATAATTTAGCAAATCGGTTCAAATGTTTCTGAGTAATCGGTGAACATACATAAAAATAAATAAGAAGAAAAAGATCCCGACGAATTGAGAACATCCAACTTTTTGGGAAGTCGGTTAAAAATAATATACAACAATTTCTCGATGGGAAACTTAGGGAAAATGACACTTTTATTGTCATATTTCCTGAGTCAGATCTCTAGTTCCTGGCGTATGTTTTTAAACATATTCTTAATAGGACTTTCAAACCTTATTCTTTATAGAACAAGGGTATTTCTAAACTGGTCAGTACGCAGTTTCATCAGCTCGTATAAATGTTGATTATTTTGAAATTTAAAAAAGAACTCAAACTCAACTCAACTCCTCATACTTAAAGAGGCAAAATTCATCTTCTCGTGTGGTATTGATCAGTAAACTTACTAGGATACATAATCTTATCAATCGCCGGCAGGTTGTGAGTAATGTTGATGATGGAGTGGAACCACTTGACGACGTAACCCTTGATGCTGTCGAGCGCAGGGTCGAAGGTGATGTGGTTGGTGCCGGGATGGCCCAGCACCTTCACGCGCAGGATCGGACGCTTGATGAACATGTAGTCGCGGTACGGACCCGTGAAGGCATTACCTTCCTGGAGGATTAAGGCATATAAATTTGGCAGAAATATAGGTGAAGTCTAGCTAAACAAAGAAGACCGAACTAAGATATAGAATCCCTAATAAATTAATTCAGACGAAGTTAGCTGGCAATGTATAAAGTAACTAGCTTCTGCCAACAGTTCCAGCCTTTTATGGGAACTACTCCGCACATCTAGATAAATATCTCAGATAAGCCAATCCCCTTCCTCCTCATTTCTTGAATTGAAAGTATGTAATAGGAACTTACAAAATAATAACACAAATGTTCAGCGAAATGGAGGACGCTCCTCTCCACCAAGTCTCGGATTTGATTCGACATAAGAGCACGGATGCATCTGTAAACACCAGTTTAGTTAACTGCCAAAACTATTCGTGGAAATAGTAACAGTGGTCTAGTGTTAGTATAGATGGTAATTCTAATGACAAAATTCCGCCAAAATTTACATATTTATATTTACCTGCTTGTACCTGCCAACCTAAGAGTTGTGACGCGAAAAAAGAGCAATCTAACGTTTTCATATTGTATGCTTCATATTTTCAATTGGTATGGAATTTCTCTATTTACCAAACTGTTGCAATGTTTAAAAAATAAAAACTTTTTTAATTTTCATATTTCTCAACCCATTTGCAATCTGTTCATTTACATTTGTAATTAGTCGTTCTATGGTCGTCGTTCTATGGTAGGTTCTTAGGCATGCTGGTGTTTTTCTTACCTAAAGAACTGCTCCACCTTAAAAGTGGATTCACTCCTCTTCTTCGCCACATACACAGACCAGTGGTGCCTCATCTTAATCATGGTGTCAGCGACATCTATGAGCCAGTAGTCCTCCAACTCGGCTCTAACTACTAATACACTGGTATTTTCCTTACCTAAAGAACTGCTCCACCTTAAAAGTAGATTCGCTCCTCTTCTTCGCCACATACACAGACCAGTGGTGCCTCATCTTGATCATGGTATCAGCCACATCTATGAGCCAGTTATCCTCCAGCTCGGCTCTGGTCTCCGCACAGAGCCGCTGTACGTTGTCCGTGAACTCGGTGATGTATTGGGGAAAGGGGACCTCGGCTTGCATCTTTTTCATGTCCACTATGTACATGTTTTGGTATCTGTGAAGTTTTTGTGCTAAAGGATTGGTCCTATAAATTACTTGAAAATTAAATAATTTTAAGTTAAGTAATGATTTTATTTATAGATGTGTATAGTCACTAGATTTCAGAAAGTCTGACAAGCAGCCTTGCCAAAGGATATCGGGTTGCTAGGGCTTAGAATCGAGGTCAGTTAGGCAGTGGCTTCATCTGAAGCACTGGTACTCAGCTGCTTTAGGAGAGACTGAAAGCTGACCAACCGTAGTAAAATTGGGAAAAGGCTAGACAGACGAACTACAGTATATCACTAAGTAATCTCACCTCTCATGCCACATTCTCCTGAGCTCCAACAGCACCGGGTTCCCGAGATAATACCGATGGTACAAAGCCTCCTTGGCCTTCACGAAGGGGTAGTGCCAGGGCACCGGGGCTCGCACCACGTGTGCCGGCCATAATGGAGGGAGGAAGGGGATGACGAGACGCTCGCGCTCGTCAGGGTCTTCTAGAATGTACTTTATGATGCATCTGGTAAAAAAGATGAAATTGAATATTTTTGAGAAGTAATTATACCAAATAATTGGTTGTCAGACTTGTTTCTGCTAAAATAGCTGTAGTGTTTAGGTAGTGCAAAAGTATATAGGTACTAAAAACATAAAATTGGAGGTCGATCAAGATACGTTTGCGAGAAAAAAACTGCGATCTTCGGCGTGTGTATTTATCACATCATATCGTTTATTTCATTCCATAATGTACATTAGGTGGAGGATATAAAATGATTGTCACAATTATGGACCTTGATGGGCACAGTATTTTGCGAAGATTAAGTTAGTAGAGGTAGTATCCTTCTCCATGTGGGAGGAGGCCTGTGCCCAGCAGGGGGGACGATAAAAAAAGGCTGTAACGTAAGTTGGTAGTAATAGTTAGAAGATTTACGAATCTCGAACTACATGATACGATAATGTCTACTTCCCAAGAAGGAGGAGGCTCTCAATTTGGCGGGATCTTACCAATTAAACTTGCCTTTAAAAGATAAAGTTTGAAGCATGATTCTTACTCTCACCTCTTCATAGCCATAACAAAGAACTCCCTAATATCGGCCTCGCTCTGCCTGACATTGGCCTGCCACGTGAGGCTGAGCATGCGTCTCTTGATGCCGACGGTCTGCTTGTCCACCTCGACCTTCGCGCGACGGTACAGTTCCACTGGGAACTCCGGCAGCTGGTGGCCGCGGATCGACTGGAATTATGTGCCGTAAGTTTCATTTGAAGGGTCATTATTCATTAATTGTTTGCTGAAAATGTGGATATAAGCGCGATAAAATAGACTTACTATGTATTGAAATACTTTTGGGTAAAGGGAAGGCTCACAATTCGATATAATAAGACAATTCTCACACATTGTTTATAACAACATTTACGCGGTTGTATCGCATCTCGCAAGTCTACGTATCCAAGAAAAGTCCAAAGAAATCAAAGATTCTTTACCAGGTTTAAATACTTGTTCATTACATTTATACCGCTAACTCTCCGATAACTCATACTATCCTTCCAAATTAAGCTCTATCGACAGCATAAACTTCTGTTTTTTTTGTAAAACAACTTTTTATTTTGAAATTTGAACATACAATATCATAGTAAACAAAACTGCAGTTTACGTTGTTGCTGAATTTGGGCCTATGAATATCTAATTTACAATATTTAATAGATCAAGTTTACCTTTTCCAGATAGTAGTTGATCCTCTTCACGGCTCCGGGAGAGATGTGACGGTAGTGCTCCTCTTCAGTGATGGCTAGCATCTCCGCCTTCTGCTGATCAGGGTCGCGAGGCAACTCGAACTCTAACTTTGCTAACCGTCTGAGAAAATGCGGTATTAATAGTTATTTGTTATACAAGAGTGCAAAGTTGCTTTTTAACCGCGAGCTCAAAAGAGCACAAGGTGAAAAATCTTTGCACTCGAGTGCAACACGTAACTTTTCATCCCACCTCATCGAGGAAATTACTAAATGCAAAAAACAAAATGGCGCGCACATATGAGTATCAAATTAAAAAGAAGTACCTGTTAAAGTTCATTTATTTGAAAACTCAGTTTAAAAATGAAACGAGGTTAAAAATCTATGTAAAAACAATAATAAAAATTAATTAATTGAATAATTATTTTAAGCAGTATTATATTTGTTTAATATGTATTTGTTCGAAAAGTCTTATCAAGATTGTCACAAATGGAGTATTGCACACGATGTTCTAAATTCAAATCACTTTGCCGCTCTAGAGGATAAAAACGACTTTTGCGCTCAGATATTGAAGTGTAAAACTAGTCTTTCCGAGATGGTGGGATGAAAAAATATTTTTAGTATGGTATTAATACTTGTTTCTTATATCAAAAGAGAACAAGGTAAAAATCTAAGCAAAAGACCCAATTCAAAAGAACCCTAAGTCCTATATTGTTAAAGTTACTTTTTAAACGCCTCTTGTTCAGCTAGCTGAGCAGCTTCCTTCGCCAGTTTCCTCTTCTCAGCTCGCTTCCTTTTCGCTTCGGCCTCTGCAGCTTTCTTTCTGTCGTACTCACCCGATATCAAATCTTCTAGCCTTACTAAACCTGCGAAAATTCATAAAAATATAAAAGTATTTTTTCCATGGGTATAAAAGTACTATAATAACATTCTGTTTCCGAAATATTGTGGAGTGGTTCAACGGGCTTAAAATTGTAGGATTAAATAACGCACTCATATACAGGGAGGCTGCCTGTTTGATATTTTTTTTATATTTCTCACTGGAAGAAGGTGGACACTATTCAATAAATAAAGCGAAAGCTTGTAAATAAATAAAACTGTGTCGACCACTAACACTAACAAAACATTTGACTCTTTAGACTTATATGCTTTCTTTAAGACCATTAGGTATCTAATTCACTAACCTTTCTGCAAATCAAGCTTCCTTTTCTTCTCATCCTCAATAGCCCGGAGCCGTTCCTTCTCCCTGTCTGCCCAGGACTTGATGGGGGGAAACTGCATCTCGCCGTTGGGTCCTAAAGGCCCGTAGAGTTGGGGCGGAGGCTGCTTCTTAGGTGGCATGTTGATCAGGCGTATTGTTTTTGTAGGCCTACTGTAGCAGTTACCTGAAGTTTTTTATGATTGCATTAATATCCACGAAATAAAAAAAGTCTTAAAAGAAATATATTTGTCGACAGACGTAATACATATTTATGCAGATTATGTAATGATTATATTGATTAGTTTTACTGTAATCTAAGAATCCAACGTAGGAACTATTATAGTAATCTGTGATCCAACCAAAGTTAAACTGGCATGTAGATATGTATACTGTGTATAGAACATTTCCAGTTTTTACAAGGTAGACAGTTACACTATACAGTCAATAAAGATTATTACTAAAAAAAAAAAAACAAGGCAACTATAAAAATTATAAGTTTCTAAACAATGTAGCAAATAAAAAATTACCAATAGAATCCGAAGGTTTACAATGCATGTAGGAATCTCTAAAAGGCACTCCTTTCGTCCAAGACTTGACCTGCATCAGCGGCAAATATTTACCACAGTGGCCATCGTCTTCGCCTGGAATACAACGACAATTTAAATAATTTACTAAATAATAAAATATATCTACACCATTAATCGATAGAACGCGTTTTCATAATAGTTTATAACAAATTTTGTTAGTTCCTTAACTCGCAACTAGATGGCGCTGCACATTTACGTGACGTTTCTACATCGCGGTGTTAAGATTCTCGGCGGTTGAGTTGGGTGTGCTGTCAGCAGCAGTTTCGCTAACTCTGGTTTCCCTTCAAAACGCATAAATCTTTCGCCTTTTACTAAAGATTTCCGTGGAGGGGAACACTCAAATGAGTCTATTGCATTTTTGGAATGCCCTGCTTCGGCGGGGCTTAGAACTGAAAATTAATTCTGTAGCCAACACAGATTTATCACAGACTGACACAGACAATCCTCACACATGGTTAGGACATTGTCTTACCTCATGTTCATATCGTTATATTTGTCTCGAAAAATTAGTTATTTCAAGCAATGATCATAATAATCAGTAACATAACAATTCTATGACAAAATGTACAGTCTGAGGTGAGCAAATAAATGTGTTGAAGCGCCTAGCCGTTGCTTCATAGCAACAGCTATCCGATGGCCTAATTAAGCTCGTAATTTTAAAGCAGGCGTATTAATGCACTTTATGTCGTGACTTGCTTATCTTCACTTGTAATGTTAGCACCGAAATTATATCACTCCGTCGTTTGAGTATTTCTACATATATTTTATTCCTGCAGAACCTCGTATTCCTGTACAAAATGTCTTGAATAAATGAATATTTTATTTTAAAATTTGCTAGCGAATCGATTGTAATTACTGCAATTTGGCAAGAGTTCTATAATATTGTAGAGCATACCGAACCGTACACTTCAACCATGATCTTTAAAGAATCTAATTTGGTCATGTATGAGCTACCCATTGGAACAAACTATGTGAGGAGCTAGTAATATTATTTTCTTTGTGTGTTTACCATTGTTATACTGGTTGTACCGACATCTTTATAACAAAAAAAAGAACCCTCGTTGATGGTATAGCTATTGTTGTCGTCAGCCTCTGTTGAATTATACCCTACAAAGAGGGTGCGTCAAAGTATCTCCGAAGGTCAAAAATGTTTTAAACAGTTACTTCATCTTGGCTCACTAGATGTCGCTTTACATTTACGTCACATTTCTGAATCGCGGTGTTAAAATTCTCGGCGGTTGAGTTGGGTGTGCTGTCAGCAGCAGTTTCGCTAACTCTGGTTTCCCTTCAAAACGCATAAATCTTTCGCCTTTTACTAAAGATTTCCGTGGAGGGGAACACTCAAATGAGTCTATTGCATTTTTGGAATGCCTCGTTTCGGCGGGGCTTATAAACACAAAACAATATCACAACAGTAACCAAACTTGTACTATATTTTCCATATAAAAAAAAATGACATTTTAAACGAAGCAGAATTTAATATTACAATGGGATTATTATGCAAATGAAAACTACGATTTAATACCAAAATTAGTCCCATTTCAGTCAAATCAAAATTAAAACACTAAAGTTAACTTCTGCCTACTTCTACTACTCAGCAAAACTCACCATCAGGATACGTATTGGCCATAGCTTTGACCAGCACGCTGTCTTCCTCCAGCTCATCATCATACCCAGCTCGACGGACATGCGGCATAGTCTTGCCGCCGCGGTCGGGAGGTATGAACCGCGACGGACAGGGCTTGGAGTCCTTTGGCGGTTTCGGCCGAGGACGCTTCTTTTTGCTGCTGCTGTCACCGCTTGCCATTTTGTTAGTTTTATACTTATTAGGAAAAAAGGAATGGTTGAAAGTGTATGAGAGTTATTTTATACAGGTTTGCTTATAGAAGAAAGATTTTCGTGCCGGCAAGTAGGTATTCTTTTATAAGGCTTTTAGACTGGAAGCCGGCCGGAAAAAGGCTCGGAGGATGAGATATAAGAAATTGGCATAGAAAATGCTTGGACAAAACCTTTCTACATACATACTGATAGATAATCTTCGCGCAAAATTATCTTGAATGATTTTTGATATTAACTCAAATTCACAATAAACAGGCAATCTTACCTTGGCACCAGAATCACATATAACACTAAAATTACGAATAAATTATTAAATAAATATTATTTAAATGAAAATAAATTATTTAATCTAATATTGTCAAGTTCCTATGTTCATAAATAAACGTTTCTATGGACGCGTTGCCATAGAAACAAAATCATGTTTTTAAACCATTGACGTCTGTAGACGTAATAGGCCAGTTTTTTTTTAAACCGAAATAGGTTCTATTATTATAGCGATTACTGCGCAATTTATTTCTGAGAATGGTAATACCTTTCTCCAGATTTTCTTTTTGTTTGTTAGCTGCGCAGGACTAACATAAAAACATGAATCGGTAATAAAACAATATAATTTATTATGAATATTTTTAATTGAAAATTCTCCTAATTATAAAAATCGTATATTATAAGTATAAATGCATAATAAATTCTCTTAAACTAGAAATTGACATGGATTGCATTCGACTGAATGTATGGATATTTTATTTCATTTTATAATTTCAATTATTACTTCGCAGCTCTAGTAATCTTCGCAGATTTCAAGTATTTTAATTTAATACTGTCATTATATTTCTTCTATATTTGGTTTTCTTACCGTTGCAAAATAAACATATTTGATACAAGCATTTTACACATTAAGAATTTAGAATTGCTTATAATTTCGCAAAAAACGCATAAATGTCGCGTTACAAATTAGAATAACTTCATTAAAGATCACCTATAATAATTTTAAATCAATTTTGGCGATATCCGTTCTTACATGTAGAATATAAAGACCTAAAAATTCTTATTTTCTAAATAAGCCTCGAAGAACGCCGGAAGACATCAGGAAGAGCAATGTTCATTTAGTTGACTAAACAAATAATAATTTCTGACATAACACACAGATAGGAACTAAAATATAAATTCTTCAGTAAAGTTGAAAATGCAAGCTTCTAATAGCAATACTACGAACGCAAACAAAGATATATTTACTTATCATCTCAAGTATGCTGAAAATCACTTGGTTGGCAATATCCAATGTGTTAATTAAATTATTGTAACAATATACTGAATGAGCATCGTATTTACCTTAAAACAAATACTGATTTGTATGACAAAATAATACTCTAAGATTTCTTAAACTGGGTTGTTTTGGCAAGTCTCCTTAAGTTATACCTATAAGTTTTTAGAATTATAATACTTTAGAAAGTCCTCTATCATATCATTATCACAAAATTTAAATGCAAGGTAGCACCATTTTATAATTTAATTTTATCATCCCATAGTATTTAGAAATAATGTAAAGTATAATACAAGTCAATTATATTTTTTATATTACAACCTTACGTTAGATAACCTTGTAGACGAAACGAAGCAGGCCCATAATTAAAATCCATCATGACACAAAAACGCTGTACATAAGTAGTTACATAGGTTTGGTACACCGGCCCATTAATGTCTGATTGTTTGATTTCTTATTTATTTCTTTACCAATTATTTTTCTTGGTCTCGCTCCCTCTTAACATTTCATAATCCCCAAGAAAATTATCAGAACCCTGAGGAAAAAACCATAGGTTTCCATCATTACCCCACCTAAAACAGTCCTGAGTTACTTTCACATTTTAACATTAGCGATCAAGAATTAGTTACAACAAAATAGCAATAGACCATAATTAAATTACTGAGACCATAGACAGAACATCTCATCAAAGATTGCACATTATAATTAAAAAAAAAATTCAAGGCCACTGCTTATCCCCTTCACTATTCAAATAATTATTAGAGCCTTGCCAACTGAAGGAGCTATCCGTGTCTCCATCTTCAGGCTTCTTATCATAATGTGAGGTCCTGTTCTCCTTGGCGAAGGACCGAGGTCTGCCTTCTATGAGGGAGTGGCTGAGGCGCGAGGCGTCGAAGTGGAAGCCGGAGTTAGAGGGCTTGCGGACCTCGCGGAGGTACTTGAATGTGTGGCTGTCGGGACCCTCGTCTGGTTTTGGACTGTATAGCCATTCTGGAATTTCGGAATAAGGAATATTAGAATGTTAAATTTTTTGCATTTATTGATTGCAAATAGATGTGAAAATGGGTTTAATTACAAGCGAAGACTGTGTATTTACGAAAGATTTTCTGTCTACTGCTAAATGAAAGATAGTTAAAAATTAATCTACATACTTCTACATAGCTAAAGTAAAGATATTTTGAAAGTATAATGGGTACATACCTAAAATATTTACAAAGAGATGATTTTGAAACTGAATGATGCGTACAAATATGTTTTCAAAAATCATTTAAATGGTTTAAAATATTAAATTCGTACACGGTTTTTTTTGTAACCGTCGTTTAATTTTCTTCTGTTGTAATAATAAATATTTACATCGAGTGAATTATTATATCTTTTAAAATTTATACCAAAATATTAACCAAAGCTAAAACAATTAAATCACGCCAAACAACATGGTCAAGGTTTACGAATGAGTATGTTTACATAGTCGCTTCATGTGAAACTAAGCTGAAATGACGCGATCTTAACCACATTTCAAATGCTTCGTGAACCGTATATGCGGTAGTCAGGAACGTTATTTTAGCTGAGTTATATTATATTGAGCTTTGTCTGGTAAAGTTGAAAACTAACACCAATATAATTAGGAAAAATTTAGACAAATAAATGAATAAGTACGTGTAAGAGCGCTTGTAGACGTCCGTTTTTTTCACCGGATAAGAGCGCTTGTAGACGTCCGTTTTTTTCACCGGATAACGGACCGCGAATAAACGGCTATCCTTGTATACATATTTTTTTTACCGGATGGATGGACTGCCGTCTATATGCGTTAGTTTTGAACTGGTAGTCAGAGATTACACACGTGTGAAATGTCGAATAATAAGAAAAAAAAACTCGTATTGGCCTACTATTTGTACAAGAAGAAACAAAAAGAAATAGAAAAACGTAAAAGGTCATCGTGGGTGCATCCTATATTATTGGAAAGGGAAAAATATGGTGCATTTCAAACTCTTTTTACGCAGTTGGAAGAAGATGAAACTAAATTTTACAATTATTTTCGGATGAAGAAAGAAACCTTTCAACTATAATTAACAGCCATATATGATAAAATAAGACACGAGGATACTGACATGCGTAAATCTATTTCCCCGGCAGAGAGATAAGCCGTTACGATATTAACAATTCCATGTCAATATTACCCATTTTTAAAAGAACGCAGGTAGACGGCACTCAATTAACAGAAAACAGGCAATACGTCCGGCAGCGTCAACACGCACCAATACACTGGCGTGGATGACCGCCATTTCTTACACCGGACCGGTGTCCGTCGCGCCGAGGGGAAGAGGTGGTGCATCCGGCGTAAATTGTTCGCCGGACCGATGTCCGGTGCATGTACACACATTCATTATAATTCATACACCACCGCGAATCCGGCAAAAAACACGGTCCGTTATCCGGTGAAAAAAACGGACGTCTACAAGCGCTCTAAAAGTGGTGAGAGCGGTGAGTATTTACCGCGACCATACATGAAGAGCTTAAGAAGGAACATGATGGGTTTTAGCCAGTAAGAGTCCGACACTACCTCACACAGCACCCACAGCGGTAGAGATTTATTTGATCATGTCACACAAAATAAAGTATATGGTTGTTACCTCCATTAGACACATTAGAGATGGCGGTGAGCAGGAAGTCCTTGTCCTTGGCCTGCAGCACCAGCATGTGCCGCAGCAGCTGCACCATGGAGCGCTGCGCTAGTGCTTTAGCCCGCATGTAGTATACTGACACACTGGAAATGTTTATATTGTGTGATTAGATTGTTGTTGGTAGAAGTGTGCTGTAGCATTAATAGGCTAAAATACTATTTAAAAAAAAAAAAAATTCCCAAAATGTTATTATTCTGTAGATTTCCTACATGATGCAATTCAATAACCTTAAAACCAATTTTGTATAACAATTACAACAATTATTGTATTTGCATGCCAACAAGGCAGAATGTACACGGATCTTTTTATGTTATTTACCACCCTATTTTGTATGTACCTGCATTCTAAGCAAATAAAGACCTAGTCTATTCTATTTAAACTTTTACATACAGTTGATTTGTAATGAACATTAGAGCAAGACTGTGGAACGGAACAGAGACGTTTTTTTTACGAAAGAATGGCATAAGTCTGCCTGTCTAACGTTATATTACATAAAGTAAAACTACACATACACAACATACCACAAAAACAGCATAACAAAGCCAATGACCCCGGGCCTGACGATGAAGCCGAGCACGGCCCGCAGCGCCGGCCGCTGCTGCAGCCGCAGCACGCCCTCGCTCACCACGCCGTACACGTACGAGTAGCCACGGAATGGACCGCATGCGTGGCTAGATGTTCTGCGAACAATAATGTTTAGGTTAATATGGTAGAACTAACTGTTCCAACTATCACCGGAGAAACTTCTTTAAACTAACAATATTGAATACCTACTGAAACATGCACTAATGGAATAATTTGTCATCTTTGAAGATTAATATTACATGACTTTACGAACCAAGCATTTACAATATAAGTTTGATTTTCAGTTATTATAAGCCCCGCCGAAGCGGAGCATTCCAAAAATGCTATAGACTCATTTGAGTGTTCCCCTCCACGGAAATCTTTAGTAAAAGGCGAAAGATTTATGCGTTTTGAAGGGAAACCAGAGTTAGCGAAACTGCTGCTGACAGCACACCCAACTCAACCGCCGAGAATCTTAACACCGCGATGTAGAAACGTGACGTAAATGTACAGCGACATCTAGTGAGTCAGGATGAAGTAACTGTTTAAGATATTTTAAGGATTAGGGAGATGTTGACGAACCCTTGTTGTCGGGTGAAACTCAACAAAAGCTGATGCTAACAATAGACTTAAAATTCAATACTTTTATTGCACTTTTTATCACACTTTCAGCGAGGGTTCTTTTCTTTTGAACATGTTTTTAGGATAACATTGTAAATGCTCAAAGGAAATATTATTTACTAGCTCCAGTTCAAAAAACAGTCGTTATACCTTGCCCGGTTTTTATTGCATGGAAGAATCTGTTATATATTTGGTCGCCCATACATGTGTAGCTTTTGACTGATCGTGCCAAACGGCTATGACCATATATTTTGAAGAAAGTCAGTAGTAAAAAGAACCGTTTCCAAAACTATGATAGTTACTATCGATAGCAATCAGTTTAAAAATTGTAAAAGAAACGCTAAAGCTTTTATCTAACTACATAATGCTAATTAATTTCAGCATTGGTGGTATGTCAATGATTATTGTGGTCAAGACTTTGAAGAATTATTTGCGTTCAGTAGGTACATGAGCTTGTGCGCATATATTAATCGATAACATAATGTAATAACGCCAACGATCTATTTTTTCAGTTATAATAAGCCCCGCCGAAGCGGAGCATTCCAAAAATGCAATAGACTCATTTGAGTGTTCCCCTCCACGGAAATCTTTAGTAAAAGGCGAAAGATTTATGCGTTTTGAAGGGAAACCAGAGTTAGCGAAACTGCTGCTGACAGCACACCCAACTCAACCGCCGAGAATCTTAACACCGCGATGTAGAAACGTCACGTAAATGTACAGCGCCATCTAGTGGGCCAAAATGACGCAAATGTTTTACATTTTGGGCCTTCGGAGATACTTTGACGCACCCTTATTGTCTAACGAAATTCAACAAAGGCTGACGCTAACAATAGCTATACCTCATCGATATATATGTACTACGTACTAGATAGAACGTTCCGAACAAAAAGCTTACCACACTGAACTGCAGTGCAGACTATGCAGTGCCCAAAATGGCAAATCAGAGCGATTTTGACGCCTGCGTCAGATGGATGTCTATGAAACGACAATTATAAAATAGAAAATACATATCAAGGTATAAACTTACACATATAAACTATTCGAGAGTCAAGTTAGTAAAATTACACGCTGTTCATGCTATTACAACGCTTGTATATCATACTTTTCATTTATAATTCAATTTTACAAATATGCATTAATTTGTTCCCGCCCGCCATCTTAAGTTATGGATTAAGAAAATTGTGCAGAAACAGATGTGCCATAAAACTGGCAGTAGGTAAAATATCAATGAAAACAGACTTCACTTTGTCATGGTATGTTCTTACTTTCAAGAAAAAATAATTAAATTCGCGAAAATTTGTGATAGCCCTCTTAAGAAAAAAAAACATCGTAATTAATATTAAAAACTCTAGAAATAAGTTACTGGTTTTAATATATTACATGATTTTGCATTCAATCAGATATAAATAAACTTTTCGATATATTACATGATTTTGAATTCACTTAGATATAAACTTTTTGAGTAATGAAAAATGTAGGCAAAATACGAGCGACACTTCAGCAATTAACATCAATGAGGATGACTACATGTCACAATACGTCAACGAGATGTCAACAGACGACATAAGCGGGTAAATTATTTGTATGGATGTTCTTGTCTATCGCTAGAATATATGTCAATGCTATACCTACAACGAGGGCTGTTTTGTCATCATAAACATGTCAGTACAACTAGTTTTACAATGGTAAAAGCATAAAGGAAATAATATTACTAGCTCCTTACATGGAAAAGTCTATTTCATAATGGGCGTTCATCTATGATCAAATATTTATTTAGTCTTTGAAGATCAAGATTGAAGACTACGGTTCGATATAACACCATAAATATTGTAGGACATCTTGAAAAAATTGCAATAGTTACAATCGATACTAATAAGTTTTGAAACAAATTATACAAGACATTTTTACGCTCAGGCCATGCTACATTTTGTTTAATATTGATAATTCTAATTTCATCATTTTCATTTTTTTCATCATCAGCCTATGAAAAATGAAATTCTAATTATTTTCAGCATTTTGTTAGTGATTTTTATTATCATTAGATTAGAAGTGATTTCTTGCTTCCAGTTTAAACATAAGGTAATCTGTTGACCATGTGCGATCATAATTATGCGAGTAGTGGGCGTTTGCTAACTGCAGGCAGAATAAATTTTCAGTTATAATAAGCCCCGCCGAAGCGGAGCATTCCAAAAATGCTATAGACTCATTTGAGTGTTCCCCTCCACGGAAATCTTTAGTAAAAGGCGAAAGATTTATGCGTTTTGAAGGGAAACCAGAGTTAGCGAAACTGCTGCTGACAGCACACCCAACTCAACCGCCGAGAATCTTAACACCGCGATGTAGAAACGTCACGTAAATGTACAGCGACATCTAGTTGCATCAAATGTAACCAAACATGTGGTACAACAATAAGCTTCTATTTCGTAGGGGAGAAACGAAATTATAAAGCATAAATATGCAAGGGATTTGTGATGTCATTTTACATATACGCAATAGGAAGATTTCTCAGTACATTTGTAGTATGCATATGCTTGACTTACCTAAAGAATAGTGATCCGATGCCAAAGAGTGTGGTGAATAGTGACAGTGTGACGAACATGTACAGCACCGTCTGTGTTTGAGCGGCTCGCCATACCTGTAAATATAACATGTGCTAGTTACTATTTAATATTATTGGTTTCTTAAGTATTTATAGAAACTAATATTATAATCGCAAAATGCTAGTTTGTTTGTATGAATGTTTATTCTTCTTTTACGCAAACACGAATGCATAGATTTTGCTAAAACTTGAAAGTAATACACTTTTTTTTTAATAATATATAGGTATCTAGGTGCGGTTAATAAACAATTCTCTTGGAAATGGGCTGAATCCGCTGGCAAATAATAGTAGGTATATAAAAAAAATAGAGAAAAAAATAAGATCTTTGAAGTTTTTAGTTAGGTATTTTGGAATTTTGACCTTCCTAGCAGGCTGGCAGGCCCTGAGAGCACACTCGCGCTTGATGTAGAAGAGCAGCAGCAGCTTGAGGGTGACGGCCACCGCCAGCAGCGGGCTGAACACCATGCCGAACCACAGCACCGCCTGGTTGTAGATCAGCGTCAGGGAGTATGCGATGTTGCTGACACAGTTACCTTCCTAGCAGGCTGGCAGGCCCTGAGAGCACACTCGCGCTTGATGTAGAAGAGCAGCAGCAGCTTGAGGGTGACGGCCACCGCCAGCAGCGGGCTGAACACCATGCCGAACCACAGCACCGCCTGGTTGTAGATCAGCGTCAGGGAGTATGCGATGTTGCTGACACAGTTACCTTCCTAGCAGGCTGGCAGGCCCTGAGAGCACACTCGCGCTTGATGTAGAAGAGCAGCAGCAGCTTGAGGGTGACGGCCACCGCCAGCAGCGGGCTGAACACCATGCCGAACCACAGCACCGCCTGGTTGTAGATCAGCGTCAGCGAGTTGTATGCGATGTTGAACTCCGGAGCACTTTCTGATTTACTCCAGCTGAAAAGTACCAAGTAGAGAGTGTTGTAGTAGGGTCATTTTGGAAAAAAATACTGTGAAATATGGCAATACTGATGACGCGCATAACTTTCAAAGTCAACCAAAGGGGATTCAAAATTACAAAATATTGTTAAAATTGTTCTACGCAAAGCCAGGATGGGCAACAAGTAGACCTTAAAATTCGCTTTAAAAATCTAAGTTATTCAGAAACAAAAAATATTGATAACTTAAACTTTACGGTATAAAGTTTCAGATAGTAAAAAATATGTACAAAATAATAATAAATGAAACTCACTTATAAATTAAGCCCCTAGTGAACTCAATAAGTGGCAACACAAACAAAGATACGACGGAGTCTAGCAACACCAGCCGGTACGCCTCCTGACCGAACGATGTTTCCCAGCACTGGAATATAACACGGGGAAAGCGAAATAAAATATGTGCAAGCAAATTAGGTGTATTGTACATTAAATGCAGCTGTAGAGCAAATTAAGGAATACTAATTCAATCATCTAAGAACACACGTGCGTGATGATGGACGGTATATGTAAAGTTATAAATAAGTTTTATAGGAATGTTCATTTGGTAAATGTACCTCTAATTAATAATGTTTATCGTTAGACAACATTTTATGTCACCAAATTGATTTAAATGCCATATTCTTTGTGAACAATGGAAATTGTTTATAAAACACGCAAAAAACTTGTAGATATGCAAAATATAACAGTATTCTTCAAAATTAAACTAAAGTGCTGTCTGGTATGCAAAAGCCCTTGATAAAGAGACAATATTGCTCGCCATATATTTTTATAGCGAACGACATTGTATTAATTACGGTCACATAGTATACTATCTTGGCGTCTGTAGCGTCCTTAAAGTACCAAGAATACTACTTGAAAGACACGTTTAACACCAAGTATATGCCAAAACTCCTGACCTGTCCAGCATGCGCCTGCGACCAGTAGACGAGGAGCAGCATGAGGGTGCCGACGTCTAGTAGCCACGTGCGGGCCAGCGTCACGTACAGTGCTGTACGAGGGGAGTAGAACTCCAATCTGGAATGTACGACGTTTGAAATAACTGTACAATAATGATGGCGATATTTATACTGAGCTTAATTTCATTTAAAATTGAAATTGCAACCTTAAAAAAAAAGATAAGCATGTATGTAAAGAAACTTAATTTACTTCTACTTAAAGGCTACGATGTTAAAGGCAGTCGCTATGGGAGTCAGAAGCCAATAAGTCTGGCTCCAGTCTTACCGATGATAATACCCTTCTAATACCTCTTGTATTGGGTTGTCCGGTTGATGAGGTCAAATAGGTAGTCGGTCCTAGTAAAAAACTGGTATTCAGCTGCATCCGGTTAGACTGGAATCCGACCCCAACATAGTTGGGAAAAGGCTCCGAAGATCATGATGATCAGTCCAGCAGCCCCACTGGATGTGCTACTCACTTGACCAGCACATGCAGCATGAGCGGGCACACGGTGACGCAGACAGTCACGATGACGGACACGCACAGCTCCCAGTGCTGCACCCCGCTGCGCCAGCCCAGCAGCAGCCACAGCCCCCACTCGATCAGACCTATGAGGGCCAGCACGAACACGCTGATGATCACGTTGGTGGCGTACTGGCCTAACTTGGTAAGCCATGATGTGGCTGCTTGCTTGCGGTTCTGTTCACTTAGGAGTTCCTGGAAAGAAAATAAGATCATATATTAAAACTAGATGTTGCCCGCGGTTTCACCCGCTCGACCTTTCAGAACGATTCAGTAGATTCGGTATGCTATTCTTTCACGCTAAAACTGCTGAAATTAAATTTGATTAGAGAGAGTAGATTATTTATCAGCCTGCGATATTTAGAGCTATATATCCATACCTTGAACTCGTTATAAAGACTGTTGGCATTAAGTTTGGCAGCCTCAGGTGTGACGACGCCGAAGTCCCACCCGCAGAACACCTTGTTGGCAAACACGTGGCTCAGCCCTCCCGAAGTCTCTATGAAGTTGAGGCGGTAGGAATATGCTGTCCTGAAAGCATGCAGGATTTTCTTCAGTAAAAGTGATTATTGAAAAGAAAGTAATGCCCATTCTCACCAACCAATACCTAAATGTAGGGATCCCCTAAGAGCATTTAGGGAACACTTAATACGAATTTAGTTTTCACCAAAGTTTAGGTTTTCCTTATAACCTCTATTATAGGGGAGCCCTTATTCTAAGTGACACTTAGTTAAAAGATTGTTGGTGAAAACGGGCATAAGTAGTTTAATTTAAGTACCTAGTCCCTTTTATATTTCGTAGCCATTCGTAGCGGGTTTTTGACAGCTTATTGTCATTGTGCTACACGTTTTACGCCACTAGATGGCGCTTTACATTTACGTCACGTTTCTACATCGCGGTGTTAAGATTCTCGGCGGTTGAGTTGGGTGTGCTGTCAGCAGCAGTTTCGCTAACTCTGGTTTCCCTTCAAAACGCATAAATCTTTCGCCTTTTACTAAAGATTTCCGTGGAGGGGAACACTCAAATGAGTCTATTGCATTTTTGGAATGCTCCGCTTCGGCGGGGCTTATAATAACTGAAAAAATGTATTTTCGTCAATAACAATCACCATGAACTACGGACGGAATAAATGCTCATTAAGTGAATGTGAGTAATCACTTCTTCGTTGAGTATAATAATGATTAACGAAACAATACTGAAAGCAATAATTAGTAGCATTATGTAGACAAAAGGTTCAGCTTAACAATGTCTTGTATACTTTCTTAAACTCATTGTTATCTATTGTAACTATGTATTGCAATTTTGAAAGCGATGCCATTCCGAATGAAAGGCTAATTCAACCTAGTGAAATATATGTATACCTAAATGCTTCAGCCATAATTTTCTGAGACTTCAAAACATTAATTTGTTCAGAAACGATTGTTGACTAGACTAGTGCGTCACTTGGCACGATGCGTCAAAAGCTATCCATGCATGGGAAACTAAATATGGAACAGATTTCTCAATACACCAAAACTCGGGCAAGGTGACGAATTGAACCTCGTAAATATTATTTCCTTTAAGCATTTACAATGTTATTCTAAGGACTATTTAAAATGACAAAAGAATCCTCGATGAAAGACTATTGTTAGCGTCAGCCTTTGTTAAGTGTCACCCGACAATGAGGCAGCGTCAATGTCTCCCCAAAGATCCAAAATGTCTTAAACATTTGTTTAATTTTGATCCACTAGATGGCGCTGTACATTTACGTCACGTTTCTACATCGCGGTGTTAAGATTCTCGGCGGTTGAGTTGGGTGTGCTGTCAGCAGCAGTTTCGCTAACTCTGGTTTCCCTTCAAAACGCATAAATCTTTCGCCTTTTACTAAAGATTTCCGTGGAGGGGAACACTCAAATGAGTCTATTGCATTTTTGGAATGCCTCGCTTCGGCGGGGCTTATAATAACTGAAAACTAACATACTGACATTCCGCTGAATTTGGATAGACAAAAGGCTGACCCCATATTTAAGAATTTAGGTAAATCATAACAAATAGTGTCCTGTTCAAGTTACTCACCTATAACACAGCACTGCAAAGAACATGAGATACAAGCAGACCATGGTGAAGAAATAAGCGAACGCCATGTTGTATGTCATTGAAGATTGAGTCGATATGGGGCCGTCGTGGTAGTGTCCGTAGAACAGTAGCGAGTCAGTCAGACCACCCTAGTACAAAAACAAAAATAATGCTGATATTTTTCTAGATTTTTTTTTTTTTTGTACAGTGACGGGCAGCAATTTCGCGGCCCGTAGCAAGAATAGGGCGGGATCGTCAAAAAATTAGTTTTAACTATCGTAACCAAAAAATAAAAACACTGTAGTTCGGTTGGGCAAGGAACTCATAGGGTGAGGGGCCGGCAGAAATTGCTACACATGCTATACTTATGGTTAATCCAGCACTGCTTATATATTACACGCTTTGGATTCATAGACAAATACTTAGAAATTAGGCAAGTTAAAAACGATGATCAGAGAAACCTTCATTCAATATTCTTGATACACAGATAAAACATTTATACAGAATTATCTAATACTTGCAACCTATTAGCGTTAATAACAAGTTTTTTAATAGAAATTTCTAAACAAAAACACTCACTTTCCCCGTAATAAAATCCAAGAACGTCAACTGCACTCTATCCGCCCTCGTCTCATCATGCAACGCTTGAGGTATGACCACGAAGGCCACCACCAGGGTAGCCAGTAACAGGTCAAGTGCGAACAGCCAGCGGAGGAAGTAGAAGTAGGAGCCCACTGCAGAACCGAAGTGACCTTCAATCTGACGGATGGGCTCGTACCAGAACTCGAAGGAGAAGACCACGTCGCGACATCGGTCTTTAAGCTGGGGAGGAAATGTTTTATTGTATAGAGTCGTAGACCTGTGTTTTTTTTCTTGGGCGTTTTGTTCTGCTTTATAGAAAGAAATAGTGCTAGAAACATTTAAAATCATGTTTTTGGGTACAATAGTGAAAACACAATACAAAAGATTACACAATACAATTATAATGCTGAAAAGTTTGTTTGTTTACGTGAACGCGCTAATCTCGGAAACTACGACCAAACAAACGAAATTTGAAAAAATATTATGAGTTAGGTAGCCTATTCATTGGAGTGAGCAAAATAAATCCCAAGGGACCCAAGGAACTCGGTCGAAACCAGCAGTCTCGCCCGAGTTTAATTCTAGTTAAAATGCTAAACTTACCCTCTTCCACGCAAACCCAATTCGATATTTCATCCGTTTCCACATCGAGATAGGTCTTCTCTTCGACCGGAGGCTGACAGACGCCGACAGTTTGGCACGCACGTTCCTCTTCATCGTCAGACCTTGGGGAAGATCTCTTAACGCCTCTCTGGAAAATGTGAAGCATTTGGTTTGTAAAATTCAGGGAATAATATTAGAAGCTGATGAGTTTATGCAAAGGGAAAAGCTAACATTATGGCTACCGGTTTAGATATGTAAATGTTTATGACAGCATTGTCATGTTGATAGAAACACACTTTTTGCAATGTATTTACACATTATACACGACCACAATCGTAATCAGATGAATTTCTTCTTAGCTACTCATCATATTGCCATCCTCTGCTGAACCTAGGCCTCCCTCAATGAGAGCTAACCATCTCTATCTTGGACAGCCCACATATATTTCTTATCACACAACTTAAAATCCCTTCACCCCACCTCCTCAACTCCTCAGCCACCGGATCGTCCTCCATCAGCCGCTGGTGCTGTTCCATCTCGCGCACGATGATATCAGCCTGCTTATCAGCCGAGTCGGGCACTTCGGCCTCCGCAGCATCCACCTCTTCCAGTAGCGCATTGTGCTCCGAAGTATTTCGACGGAGTCGCAGTGTATCTGGTGATGGAAGATTTTTTATTATTAGAGTAGTTTTGTGAACATATGAGTTTCTTAAAAAGAGTGTCGGCTACCGGCTCTTCTGAATAAGAATAACAGCTTTTTGGTACCGTGCAACTAGTGTATCGTTTCATAAGAGCCTGCAAAGGCTTTTTTGAAATGAAATAATAATATTTGACTTTGAGAACCTGTATGGGTAAATCGGAAAAATCATTACCTACTATAATTATAGATATCTGTTTGCCTATTTTATATATACAAAACCTATATACGAACGAGCAGTATTGGGACAACATAATTTTCCTTGGAACATTCAATAAACCGATTCACATAAATCACTGCTATTTTTGTTTAAGTTTAGTATCGCTATGGACGTTAACGGACATGTGCAAAATTATCGTCATTTTCTTGCTGCTACGGACTCAGCAGACTAGTTCCTTTTCAACGCACGCCCAAAAACCACTGATTTATTTTACTGTCTGACCTTGTCTTCACACATTATTCATACAACAAATAAATAAAAACCATAACACAACCTTTTCTCCCCGTTGTAATCTCGAAAACTTCGATATCCTCATTAAACACCGACATTATAGTTCACAAACACAATATCTGAACACGACACACGGCGACGTATATTATAATATCATACTAAAATAATATTATTTTTCAATGCAAACCAGTGTTGAATGTGTAATGTAGTACAAGTTATATCACCGTTTAGTGCCGTATGAAACAGAACTCATTATTGAGTCCTGAGCATAAAGGTGCTCACTGACTGCTGTGTAACATTGGGAGATAAATAGTAGAGTGTATAATGACTTCATTCATGTTTCATAATAGGATTCAAATTAGTTAAATCTATTGTTTGTTAATCATTAATAACGATAGTCGTTAAGAAATGCATCCTCTCGTACTTAATCACTTTTCATCAATTGTTATATTAGTTTTTGTGTCTTGTGAAATGAAAAAAAATATGGCCAATCATTTTGGTAATCTACAAACAAAAAGACCTAATTACTCTTTAAAATCACATGAAACATACGTTATCTACTTATTATGCATTCGTTACAAAACACACTCGAATGCTTTTAACTGTTACACTGTAGTTGAAACGAATGTTTATCATAATTAGCGGTTGTTAGCAATTATGTTCGTTTGTAACACGTAGCCAACTAATGAACCCTTATTAAACGATAATTGAGTCAATGCCCATCGGGCCTTCATGCTGCAGCTTAACAGATATTAAAACTCTTTCTGCCATTGCCATAAAATATATAGCGCAAAGATAGCCGTTAGAAAAAAGGAGTAAAATGTTCGATATTCAAATAAATGTACATTGTACATGCATGTTTTGTTCATTAGCAAGTAAGACAATTAAGGAGAGTTGACTGATAAATCTGAAAGTTATGGGTAATAAAATGTAGTGAAAT
This sequence comes from Helicoverpa zea x Helicoverpa armigera, assembly GCA_033682625.1. Classification (NCBI taxonomy): domain Eukaryota; kingdom Metazoa; phylum Arthropoda; class Insecta; order Lepidoptera; family Noctuidae; genus Helicoverpa; species Helicoverpa zea x Helicoverpa armigera. The sequence goes on along the minus strand of JAWIIS010000004.1, from coordinate 11,318,592 downwards.
ATTGCTGCAAAACTATTATTGCTTTGTTGTTTATTTACATGTATTGAACAACAACGCCATCTTTCGACTGAATTAAGTATCAAGAACAATTTGCACAATACTATCAACAGATGTTGCTGCGTGAAGTATAATCAAAATATGGTACAAATTACATATAGTGAAAATAATAAAGAGAATCATCATTGGCCTAGCCTTTTCAAATTATGTTAAGTCAGCTTCCAATCTAACCAGATGCAGCTGAACACCAGTGTTTTACATGAACTGGCCACCTGTCTGATTTCCTTAATCTTAGTTATTACCTGTGCCACCTTGTACACCTAGGAAAGACTGGCTGCACTCACTGAGATTTGGAGCCTACCCCTACATAGTTGGAAAAAGGGAAAGGGGTTGGAAAAAGGGGAATTGTATACTGTCTTGAACATAATAGTATTATGTGACTTACTGTATGGCAGTTGCCTGGAAGGCATAAAGTTGACAGCAACCTGCCTAGCTGCATTGTTCCTCAGCGTCAAGTTCCGCCTTGCACTCTGTGGTCTAGCTTCAATTTCTTCTATTTCATCCTCCATGGTGTCAATTTACTGAAATCAACAAAACAAATGTGATATTATTTGACCGGAACTACTTTATCATCATATCAGTAACCTTATCTATAGTAATTTTTGTTTTGATTAGGTCATCTAGTTACAAAGAGGTACTTTGATAATACTTTGTTGTCTGATTAGGACAACTGGACAATGTAACTTGTTCTTCATAGTCTCACTTGTATCCTAGCTAGAGGACCATTTCCTGAAATGTATAAGAAGGAATCTATAGGTGTGGTCTAATTCAAATCCAATGTTGTTTTTATCTGAAAAAGTAATAAGCATACATCTATACATACATCTTCTTCTTCACGAGTCGATGGCAAACTTAAATTTTGGAGGCCCAATATTTTGCTACGCATACGGCATTGTCAGTAGCGTTATAAAGGTCAGAGCGGGCTCTGACAAATGCCTAGTATTTGGCCCTGAAAAGGCAGCCAGAAGGTCGTTGAGCCTTAAGTTCTTCAAGTAGTTTAGTATCCCAGATTTAGTTTATTATTTTGAAATTTAGATCTACCTTCCTTTCTTTCTCTTTGTGTTTAAAAATGCTATTGTTTTTTTTTATATATTAATATCTCTAAAAAGTTGCACTGATGTGTGATCACGTTATTGCTAGGCTGTTATTATAAGCGAGGACTTTTAATTGGCTCTCTATTGACTATAACTTCCTTTTTTATTTTGTTTTTGTTTAGCTGTAAGTTCTCCATAGTGTACTAAATAAATAAATAAACATACTGATTGTGTATAAAGCTTAATTGCTGTTTGCTAATCGCTTTTTAGACTGCAATCACTACCTTTTTTATTTGAATCATCTATTGTAGCGAAATAATATTTTAGTTTTCAATAATTTCAATTATAATTATTATCATCGATGATAAAGGCATTTAATCTGTTTTGATTAGATGATAATCATCAGGAATAGATTGAAGTACTTATTCGATTTCTATTTAGATTTTTCTTGGAAACCCGGATATAAGTAGGTACACTAACAGGAAAACCTATAACAAAACTCTTATCCTTATAGCCTCAGAAATATCGGGAATTATGTACCTTTCTCGTTCTCTAATCTAACTCGTTCCCTAATCGTTATATTCGCATTACAATCAAGGATAAACTATAAAAACTGATCCGAACGCGCCACAAGGATGATAAATAATTACAAAACATCAGAATAGGCTTAATAACAAAGTAAAAAGTATGAGTAACCAAAAAACTTACGCACTTTATATAAACTCCTAACTCAATAGGTAAGTAGTCTTCTATGATGTTTCAATAAACAAAATAATAATGGCAGATATTTTCCCGAAGTATTTGTTCAAAAATTAAAAAGAAAATAAATCATCAACCAAACTAAACAAATGCAAATCAAACTGTCAAAATGACTACAACTTGCTGTCACTGTCAAACGATGCTGTCAAATAACATCAGTCTGTCAGTGTCATCTTGGTTATGTTTATGCCATTCATTCATCCAATCCATTCATTTCATTACCCTTGCTTTGGTAGTTGGTTGGTTGGGTTTTGCTGCTTGGTTTGGCAAAAAAAAGGGATGGCGAAAGGTTTTAGCTTGATTTTAGCGAAGGATAGAATTTAATTTGTTTACAAAGTTTACTAGGAAATTGCTTTTTGTCATTTAAAACAGCAGATAAACTATAAGCTATCCATGTAATAGAGGCACGACTTGGATAAGGTGAGAAATGCTTGTTCTATTTAAAGGACCCTTTTATTCATAAAAAGTCACCCTCCTTCAATTTTATGAGTCAATAGCTCCTTGTACCTAACGTTTATAAAACGGGTTTCAAGTGTGGCTTTTCTTTTTATATTTGGTTGAATATTTATGTATCAAACTATTGAATTTTGGATGCATTAACATTTGGTTAGTGGTTTAAGTTTGATTTGTACTTATTACAGTAGTAAAATCGGAATTCAACTTACATCAACAATTGCAATGATCTTTCTCTCAATCATTTATTTCAGTCAAATAAATAGTTAGATAAAAGCTACCAGCATTTTTTTACGTGCCTTAGCTGGAAATGCTGTTAGCTAAGCTGGAGGCAAACACCTCCAAAAACCTGGCCTTAACTTACCCTGATAAAATAATTATTTATTTTAGTCTAAAAAAGAAGCATACTTTGAGCTGTTTAAATTAATCAAATAATTTAATATATTATTTGCTGAAATGTTTTAAAATATAATAAAGCCAGTAGCCAACAAAACTATACAACAGCGCTTACTACTGCTATATTGCAATAGTGATAATGAAGTCATTGTTCTCAATCAGGATGTATTAATAAACAGAGAGGATAAATCCAATGACCTCAATTAGAAAATTGGTGCAACAAAGTCACTTGAAAGGCACTTTGTAAAGGATTTTAGACTGGAGGTCACTTTCAACCTTTTGGGATGCAAATAATTTATAAAATAGGATATCTATTTTGTGGTTTTGTGTAAAGTGGTTTTCACAATAAACAGCTAGTATTCCTTGGCTACTTAGTTAACCACCTACTGAAATTAAACTTGGGTAACCAATGTTTACAATGCTATGTGACTTAAATATGTATGAATAAAATGTTCTTCTCAATATTTTCCAGATACGTAAATGCTGAATAGGGCAGTATGGCATCGCCACAGAACATCTCGGTGGACCAGATGAGGCTCATCCTGTCTGAAGTGATAGATGCCTTGGAGTCTCCCGACTATGCCTCGAAGCTGGACGAAGCTAAAGAAGCAGCCGGCAATGAGATGCTGAAGATGATGCAGATTGTCTTCCCAATGGTCGTTCAGATTGAAATGGAAACTATTAAGCGTCATGGGTTCAGTAATTCACGTGAAGGTGTGTACTTTACCCTTTGGGGTGAGCTTTATTAATTATGTTTTTATCCTGATTACATTACATCATGATAAGAATAAGAATATTTATTTGCACAAAAACATGGTATAAAAGGTGTTAAGAGAAACAGTTTGATCACATGTTTATCTTAAATAATGTAGCATGAACAATTGTTATTGAATTGCAGAAACTTAAACTTAATACTTAACATTTTTATTTAGGTATTTCTAGAAATTCTTTAACAATTTTAAAATTATTATCATATTAGATAATATCAACTAGAATTTTGCCTTCCTTATATTACTACTACTATAATTTTCCATAACAACATGAAAAGTTTTATGTAGTGTGGTTCCTACTTTTGCTAGAATAACATGTCAATATTACACTATTCCTCACACCTACATATACGTATGTACGTATACTGTACAATAACTGGTGAACATTTAAAATTTCCAGGCATAGTGCAGTTTACACAACTAGTCCGTGAGATGGAGACCCTGGACGGAGAGGTGGCTCGCCTCCACACACAGATCAGAAGCCATTATCTGCCTCCCGTGTCAATCAGCTCCACTGTTGACACATCGCTGTGAAGTGGTAAGTTATGTGTTTCTTTACATAGCAATGTCATCATCCTCCGAGCCTTTTTCCCAATCATGTTGGGGTCGGCTTCCAGTCTAACCGGATTCAGCTGAGTACCAGTGCTTTTCAAGAAGCGACTGTCTATCTGACCTCCTCAACCCAGTTACCCGAGCAACCCGATACCCCTTGGTTAGACTGGTGTCAAACTTACTGGCTTCTGACTACCCGTAATGACTGCCAAGGATGTTCAATGACAGCCGGGACCTACAGTTTAACGTGCCATCCGAAACACAGTTAATGGTGTCTAAGATATACTTAGAAAGTACATACATACTTAGAAAACTTGCATTGGTACTTGCTCTTTACATAGCAATGTGTTAGGTCTATATTGTTGATTGGTACCTACTGAAGGAAGAATAAAGTAGCCAGTTTGCCTGAGTGTAGATCCTATTGGGCCTTTAACTAATAACTTTTTCTGAACTCTACATGACCACTTGGATGGACATAGTAAATAGATTTTTCTAGAATTTTCTATGTGCTTTTGAATGTGATTGTCTCTCATACTTCTTAGTTTCCAAACTTGTCTTGAAAATTCATGTTTTTCATTGTTTGTCAGTGCATTGGATTTTAAATGATAGAATTGTTATTGTTTTAGGTGACTGTACCGCGTTCCACACGGCGCAGCCATCGATGAGTCACAACAAAAGCACCTAGAAAATACTTTATTATTTACTTAAAATATTCATAGTATTACTAGATTTATTTATTATGCATTTACATTTCCAATAAATTCCATTTTATTACAAATGTTTCTTTTGCTGTTAAATATTTCCCATTTTGTACATAACTGGCTTTATTTATGCTTTGAAACGTCTAAGAAGTCTGACAAACTTTTCACAGTCCTTGTCTAAAATAACCGTCAAAATAAAAATATAACATATACTGTACTATAGTACTTATTCAAGTTTCTTGAGAAAGTAAACAGTGTTATAAAAGAAATAGGACATTTCGATATAAGAGTAGTAATTAAAATCGAGACGGTGTGCTATCTACACAGTAGGTGATGCATACAGCAACGTTTCATCTCTGTTATCAGTTACACGTTACTCGCTTAGTTAATTAGACTAAGATAGTAAACATCAGTTGGTACAAGACACGGTAACTGATAAGGAACGCGTTCAAAATGATTAGGTAGCTTGGGTTTTTCAGAATGTCAGGTTACAAAAATGAAGCATGGGAAAAATTAAAAAATCGCAGTAAGTAAACTGATCGATACAAATATTCTTTAGTTTTCAGGTGATACCAGTACCGATGAATCTCTATGAAATCTCCAAAAATGAGACGAAGAAACTTTAAATATTTATTGTGTGCGTGTGTGATGGTGTGCATATACTATTTTTTTGGTGTTAGTGACTATATACATTCTAAAAGCTTCGACGATAATTTCGATTACCCTCTTAATATAAATATCAAAAGCATCGTGGACGATGTGCTATCAGGCAAAAAGGTTACAGTGACCCCTATCAATTATTACCCGTACAGGTTTCTAACAAACTCGGGAAAATGTTCTACCACAAACAAATTAGACCTGTTTATCGTGGTAAAATCAGCGATGGACCATTTCGGTCACAGAGACGCCATAAGGCAAACATACGGCCAAGAGAATGTGCCAGGACGCACTGTAAAGACCTTATTCTTCTTAGGAATAGACGGCAAACAGAAGTCAGCACTACAGAAACAAATAGACAAAGAAATGGCCGACTTCAAAGATATAATACAGATGGACTTTATCGACAACTACTACAACAACACGATAAAGACTATGATGTCGTTCCGCTGGGTGTACGAGCACTGTCCCACTGCTGACTACTACTTGTTCACCGACGACGACATGTACATCTCTGTGCACAACCTGCTGGTGTACATACACGACCGCGAGGCGACACGCGAGCCGGAACCAGCGGGCTTAACTACGAACTACAAGTCCATCACTGACACTGCGGAGACGGACAGCGACTTCCTCTACACTGGCTACGTCTTCAATTCAGCTCCACAGAGGTTCAGATCGAGTAAGTGGAGGGTGTCTCTAGTAGAATACCAGTGGGACAGGTGGCCCGCCTACGTCACAGCCGGCGCTTACGTCCTGTCTAACAAAACGTTAAAGGTAATGTACATAGCTAGCCTTTTTGTCAAACATTTCCGGTTCGATGATATATATTTAGGTATAGTGGCTAAAAAGGTCGGTATTGTACCGAAGCATTGTCCTGATTTCTATTTCTACAAGAAGAAATTCAGTCAAGAAGGTTACAAGGACGTTATAGCGTCTCATGGTTACGAAGACCATGCGGAACTGATCAGGGTGTGGTGCGAGATGAATAGCCTTTAATGTAACTATGTAGGTGAGACAATATTGATATTTTTACAAGTATTTTACGTTGAAGCACGAAGGCAACATGTGATATTTAAAAAACTTCGAAATATGGTATTTCAACGGAGCGTTCAGCACCTCTTATGATTCTCCATCCAAGTCCAAGTAGTGTTAACAACCTTTATGGTACTTCATGATATTATTTATAATCTGACGAGGGTACATATTATTTAGGACGTAATAAAGTACAGAATGAAATGTTATTTGTTGTTATCAAGTATTATGAATAAGTACAATTAAGGCGGTATTCTAGCATGATACCAAACCGACCTTAGTAAAATGTTCAATAAGATTTTCGACATGTAACTAACATTAGATTTTGATACATCTGTTGATCTTAGCAGAACACAATTATCTCAAATGATTCTCATACACTTATCCATTAAACAGTGCTGAGCATTGGAAGACTGACCACGATCTTGCAACGTATTGAATTTCTAGCTACCCTATTCTCGCTCAATTATCCAATTGATATCTAAAATTAAAAACTGTAACCGCGATTAGAAGGAAATTCTTTTTCATAAAAATATCATCTTACGTACCTACTCGAATGAAGAATCTTTTACCTTTTTTATTTTAAATAGTCTTTATTTATAATATCTCTGATCTTTACCATACTAATATTCATTACTCTTAGTTTAAATAAGTATGCTTAGATTAGATAGTAATAGCATTGAATGTGCAAATATACTGATATTATTTTTACAAGTCCTAGAATAGCGTTGATCGCATCTCATTATAGCTTATATCTTGATTGGAAAATAATCTCTAGGAAAAAAATTGTATTGACGTATTGAAATACGTCCATACTTTCCTAAACTTGTACTTAGTTTCGTTATGTGAATCTCTAGGTTAAGAATTCAAAATTCATAAGTACCGTTCGTTAGTGGCTAAAGTCATGAGTCCAAACGACTCCATTTAAGTGTCAAGTATCGTTATTTTTTTCTTACTCTCAAAACCAATGTTGAAGTCTAGCGACAAGAACTAAAGTTATAACGAATTATTTTCTCATTAAAATAAAAACATATTGTTTTATGTACGTAATGGAATTAAATTATATAAAAATGTGTCGTTCTGACTGCGCCGTTTGTTTTATCCATACTTCAGGATTCTTGTATGGAGTTTATCACATTTTTGTTATATTGAGAGTTAAAAGAAACATGTCACGCTTTGTACTTACTTTAGGCTAAGTTAAGCAATTATGTTAGCTTTGCTTGTTTAGAATATACTTTAGTTGTACATATTATGCCCGGTACCTAGAAATATTAATTTCTGGCGTTTATTATGTAAAGCTTGTGTCAAAAAACTTCCATTTTTATAGGAACCGGGCGTTAGTAAGGCCACTAAGTGGTGAGCAAGTTTGTGTGGTTTTGTAAACGTCAGATCGAACTATTTCTACATACTAAGCTAAACTGCATACATGTCTTTTTGACGTTTGCAAGTATCTTATATGTTATTTAGATCAAGCAATATTAGTTCTATACGAGTCAACTCAGTAGTTCCTTCTAATACTTTGTTGAAAGTCACAACAATTAATTATGTGTTAATAATTGATGTTAGCGCTCACAAAAGTCTCATTTATTTTTTATTTTTTTCAAAAAAATGTTTTAGGTATTATGCTTAAAAATGATCTGATATCGCTCGAAACACCATTTCTTCAATAAACTTATGAATATAAAATTATGTTTTTGTTTTCGTCCAATCCAAATACATGTCATTTATTTTTCCTACCTTTTTAGAATTTTCCCGATGGTATGTTTAAAAGTTTTTTTTTTTGAAGAAAAATCCAACATTTTTAGAAATGAAAGAAATATTATTTTAACATTATAAGTTTATTTAACACGTCTTTTAACATAGGTAACAATTGTAAATGTAATAGATATTACATATCTAGTAACTGAAATATATCTGATAGATAAATACATGTCATCGAAGAAAATCTGTTATCTCCCCTATATTTGAAATGTCACGTTTGTTCGCTCGAGTAACATCACTAGTTATTGGCAGTAGAGAGCTTTCATATAAAAAATAATTTCTATTTACGTATCATATACGTTATATATTCCTCCTATGATTCATTAATTTGTTTGATTTTGTATTCAAAAACAGTACGAACTTTGATTACCTACCTATGACCTAAGATTAAGCAAAAACTTAGCACCTACGGTTGCGCAACTATAACAGATTTTATATAATAGAACAGTGAGGTAACATAGAAATTTCTGAGCCTAGTGCGCCTTGGTAGCGGCTGCATCTAACTCTTTGAACACATATGTGATCTTCATGATGGCCAGCCACAGGTCCTCGTCGGTGATGTCATGGTGGATCGTGAACCGAATCGTCTTGCTGTTGAAGTATATCGCTTTCAGGATAACACCCTCGTCGTTTGGCGTTTTGCAGTCACCCTGTAAAAATTAAATAAAAACACATGTCATAATTTTATAAAGGCAGCTAAGATTTTGAAAAACAGGTTCAATTTTTCATTGAAAACTGTGTTAGAGAACATTCAAGCTAGTAGATTTTCCGTACAACATCCTGCTAATGGCTCGAGCGATAACGCTCCAACCTACGTTACAAAACCAAGCTCATATGCACTGAAAATTCCGCTACTGAAAAACCGGCCAAGTGCGAGTCGGACTCGTGCACGAAGGGTTCCGTAAATTACAGTTAAATCAACCTATCTCAAAAACTATAAGAGATACTTTGATCAAACCAAAAATCGTTGAAAGAGTTAATTAGCATGCATCACCTCTATTTTTTTTAGAATTTTATACCCCGTAGTTATAAAAATAGAGGGGGGGGGGGACATACTTTTTACGACTTTGAGAGCTGATATCTCAAAAACCGTTCACTTTAAGAAAAATGTTTTTTAGAAAACTTTATATCATTTTAAAAGACCTTTCCATTGATACCCCACACGGGTATGTACAACGAAAAAAAAAATTTCATCCCTCAGTTACATGTATGGGGGGCCCCACCCCCAATTCTTTTTTTTACTATTTAGTGTCATATTTTTGTAGCGGTTCATACAACACATATTCCCATCAAATTTCATCACTGTAGTACTTATAGTTTCCGAGTAAATCGGCTGTGACAGACGGACAGACGGACATGACGAAACTATAAGGGTTCCGTTTTTGCCATTTTGGCTACGGAACCCTAAAAAATGCACCTATTCTTCATACCTGTGTCTCAGCCAGGCAGACCTGGGCGAGCCTCGCGACCACCTTCTCAGCGGTCATGGAGCTGTGCTCCGGTATCCTCACGAGGATGATATTGCTGTGCTGGCCCTCCACGTCTATTGTGAACGTCTTCAGGAATAGGCCTTCGATTACTGAAATGTGAGTGATGAAAAAGTTAGAAAAACGGGATGATGAAGATATGTACCTACTGTACCTATATACATACTTTCATCAGGTAGTAAAGGTGTCTACACACCAAAGCCGCTGATGCCGGCGGCACAGCCCGGCGGCCCAACCCGCCGGCCGTATTTTGTACAATCATGCCGCCGGCTTTCATAGAGTATTTGACAATTACTAGAACACCACATGCCGCGGCAGTCGTGCCGCCGGGCTGTGCCGCCGGGTCAGCGGCTTTGGTGTGTAGATCCCTTTACGTGTAAGTATAGTCGAAAGGTCTTTCAGCATCTTCTAATTTAAAGATCATGGTCCACTAGGTAGGTATCTGTGTGGGACTCGATGGGAGCATTTAGGTAGGTACCTGGTAGTAACTACAACACTGTATTTAGGGAATCAGCAGGACATGGTGTCTCCCAAATCTATCCAAATTTTCGAGATCTATCGACCAAGTACCCCAGGATGACTTGACATGTAGATAGTTGTTTACAAACCTTTAGCCATAATATTAGCCCGCTTATGGTCTAGCTTGAGCTTGGGCACGACTTCATCTAACGCCACGATGGCTGCCGCAGCCAGCACCCCCGCCTGCCGCATGCCGCCGCCCAGCAGCTTGCGCATACGACGCGCCCTGCAAACACCAAAGAATATCGTTACAACAGTTCGTCTTCCCACGTGGATCAATGCCATTAATAGAAAACTATGTACCGAAAATTACTGGTGGTGACATGGGTCCTTAAAAAGTATAGTGACCGCCTTATATGCCGCGACGCGAGTATCAAAACTCTCGTATCTAAATAATTCCCTAGAATTGCATGGCATAGCAATTTTATTGTCTTATCCGCGGTTGAGCCAATTGTTTTATATATAGAAGTCCTCAATGTGTAAGGAAGTTACTTATCTGGTATATTTCTGTATGGTGAAATTGATATATGCTATCACGTAAGATAAGATTTCCAGTTTGATTTGTCAAACTGGAAATCGTAAACTAGTCACCGCAAATAAGCAAAACTAAAACCTCGTCTAAATATGATAACACAAACTATAAAACTTGAAGTAACAATAGCACTTACTGGTCAATAAAATGGTAAGAGCCGACGATAGCAGACCCCACAGGGGCCGAGAGTCCCTTACTAAAGCATACAGACACGCTGTCGCAGTCCCGCACCACCCTGCTGGGTTCCACCTTCAGGTATTCACAGGCGTTGAACAGCCTCGCGCCATCCATGTGGAGAGGTAGGTTGTGGCGTTTGCAGATCACTGATAGATCGTCGAGGAATTTCAGGGGGAGCACCTGCAATGAGATTGAACTGGTGTTACTAACGGTTGATGACAGGCACCTACCTACTATCTGCAGTAAATTAGGTTGATCTATGTCTAGTAAAGTAAGTAGATCGGGAAAGTATTTTGGATGGCTTCCTAGGCATAATAAACCTGTTAGTCACGTTTCAACAAACATTATCAAAAAACGAAATTGTGTAGTGAGAAAGGTCGTGATTTTTTGACGGTTTAACACCTAAACAAGATATCAGCAGAAAGTAGATTATCAAGGTTAGGAATACGATGAAGTGCTGGCTAGATGTAGATGTGCTGTAATAAATTGCATATTAGTTATGTATGATTGTTAACTTACCTTGCCCCCACATACGTTGTGGGTATTCTCCACCGCCACGAGTGAGGTGAGGGGGTCATGGACTCTCGGCGCCTAAACCGAAGGTTTTTGTTACCCCCTTAGTTAAATAGCATTGTTTTCTAATAGCAAAGTAACTACAAGACAAAGGCTACAGGAAAAATAAGTCAAGCTAAATATAACGCGAGATAAGACAAGATATAATCTTTGCAACAAGACGAAACTTAAAAGTCTGTAGTTCTCCAGCTTCCCAATAGTTTCTTACAGGTAGGTAGGCTCGATCTGAATAGTATAGGAAGTTCCTTCTGATGGCTTCCTTCACAGAAAACTAAACCTATCCTAACCACATGTTCTCATGCCTACTGACCTTACCACCGCAAACGTTATGCGTATTCTCGACAGCAACTAATGAGGTGATAGGTTCGTGGACGTCAGTGCCTCGGAACCGGCTCTCCAGCTCCGCCAGGTCGAAGGTCCCGTCAGGCTTGTTGGCGATGGTGGAGAGGAGGACCCCGGCCACGTGTGCTGCGCCACCTGCATCAGGAAACTGGTGTTTGTATAAATGGGAAAACAGACCTACGAAACTAGCAGTTCAGTTAGTTCCATTAGTTCTATCATGTTGCCTCTTATTTAAAGAGATGCGAGTTGCTGCGATTTCCCATTCACACATAGACACGTCTAGTATTCGATCATTTTACTGAGATACGCTGTATATACGATAAGCTGTATAGTTATAGTTACATAGAAATGTGAAATACGTAACTAGTCAGCCGCATCAATATCAGTCCGGGGGAAATGACCTCAAAGCGCAAAAAATTATAAACAAAAAGTAACGCAAAAACCTATTGCTTGCTTTTCTGCGCTAAAATTGCAGAGGTCAGTCACTGCATCGACCAAATTATTTTAAATTACAGCCTGCAGGTGCATTAACATCATCCATCCGGGTAAGGTGCCTAAGTAAATACCTACATACTTATCTATCATAAGTATATATAATGTTTATCATAAATGATTACGCCATATTTAGTCATTACCGTCGATGGGCCAACATACAGCCAGGCGACAGATGATCTTTAAGATAAATAATGTGGTAGGAAGGAGAACATGGTATTCTGCAAGTGATTTACAAAAGATTCCCACAAAACTAAAATAAAGGATTTATTTATATACAAAGTTTAATCTTATTATTTTTATCTTAATTTATATCTTACCTTGTTCATATTTGTAGATATGCGAGAGGTTTCCTACGAATGCTTCGGAGCCACGCTTGTTGCAGTGTACCATTACTAAAACAAAGATTAATAATGCAGTTATATCAATTATCTACCTAATTAAACTTGCTATTCGTAAAAGTCCATATGACTGACTGACAATTTCAGGTTCCGCCGCGTTCACTGTGGTAAGTAGGAAGGAATCCTAGGCTCGCATTAATACTTAGCGGGTATCAGGCCAGGCATTCAAATCGTTTGAAAATAAAACAACAGCGCCCAATAAACCAGTCGTAGCATCCTGGTTACGTAGGTACGTGACAGATGATAAATACGTGTGTGGACTACCGGATGAATATCATCACGCAACCGTCTTGCAAATTGAGCGTCTACGCACTTGACCGTTACAGCTGCAAAATAGACGATCAAATATTAACAATTGACAACTACGGCTATTTGTATAAAGGATTTATTAGAATAGTGATACGAAAGCATGATGCAAGACCCATGCAATTTGTTAGCCACAACACGCCATCGTGGAAAACTTATGTGGCTTGAAGTTTTTCGGGCCACGTCAGATTTTTTTAAACCAGACCTCTCTCATATGCCTTATCTCTTTGCTAAAAAGTAATTTTCCTTTACCTAGAGATATGCACTGTGCTTAAATTTAAATCAATGTATTTTTACGCCTCGCTGTCTGTCAAGGATAGTCATAATTAATTGTCGCAGTCATGCTAATTAATAATTTAGCCTTGCTGAGCTGTCTGCACCAAGGACGATCATAAAAGGACTGACCACGTTGCCGTAGAAAATTATATTCATGGTTCACGACAGATATATCTACGACACATAATTGATCTGAACTAAACTAACAATTTCGTCATGGTCTATCTATTGATATGGATGACTTTTATCCTTTAATTCTATTCGTGGTAAATATTTACTAATCTGTAAGTATCGTTAATGTACTTTATGAGTAACGTGATGTATCTGCGTTAAATAGCCTGATTAACGAAATCATTCGAGTATCCCTTGTGTTTTAGCGACTGGCCAACTGGATACGCCTTGAGCTATTAGATAAGAGTTGATTGACGTTACGTTATCAAGTATCGATTCGATAAATTACAAACAAATATTGCGAAATGCTATAGCTGGACTATTACATTATTTTGGTAAGTAGAGTACGTAATGGTCAAAAATCCGGTTATGTTAGATACATAGAGTAACTACGTATCATGTTTACGTAGGTACTCCAAGGTACTCGTTTGAAGGTCAGTCCTGAGAACTGTGGGCAGTAGGAAGGTATATATGTGGTTGACACTTTTTGATTTCGAAAATGTAAAATAAAACAACGTTATGAAACTCGTCAGTTTTCGTTCAATTGGTTCAATGTAGTGGAACGAGGCAAGTAGGTAAACTATGCACCTTTTTATGAAAAGTGTGAAAAATGGGTGGGTTCAGAACACTGGAAATGCCTCTATCTACTTAATGCTTCAGAAAATACCACTTTAACGAACGCCAGTACCTGCATCGTCAATTGCCCATTATCAGCTGGGTATTGTCGTAAGGTAACCGAATGCCTTCAGCGGAAGCGTTATACCTAACAAAAGTTCATGAAAGAAAGTATAGGTGCTAGGCTGAGTATTTTTTTTTATTTGGATTGAAGCAATTTATGGAGCAAAGATATTAGGTAGGTACAAATAAATCGTGGCTGGCAGCAGGTAACATTTAACTGAGGCAGTTCTTATAGTTAAGCCATATAATCAAAAAATTGTTACAAAAAAGTTTATGTTTATCGTAGTTTGAATGAAAAAATATTGAAATAATTTAAATTGATGTGCTGTAGTTAAGCCCACTTTAAATTAAGGTGTTAGTGTAGAAACTTTGAAACTTATCCTAAAATCTACAGAGTGATAACTAATTAAAGAAACAAAAGTCTGTGATAAATATAGCTTTACGGAAGTTGGAAACTTATTTTAGGAAAACAAAATAGACCATGAAATAGAGGTGACATGCCTAATTGTGGCTAAGGAAAATTAACATTCAGCCTAACTTACCTATTGGTAATGAAAGGATATCCAGACTTACTTGCTATGAGATTAGCCATGGTGCCAGAAGGCACGAACAAGGCCGCCTGTTTCCCCAGCATTGCTGCTAACTTGCTTTCCAAAGCATTCACTGTAGGGTCTTCACCGTAAACATCGTCGCCCAAGGCTGAATTAACCATCGCATGTTTCATGGCCTCAGTAGGTTTTGTCACAGTATCGGATCTCAAATCTACTATATACGCCATAGTTACAGAACAGAATGTTTATAAATTATTATGTAAAGTAACCTAACAAGCTGCCGCCTAGTCTGCCTGAATGCCGGCAGATGAATGTCCATGTCGAATAACAACGTGAACTTCGCTCGCTACATTCAATCGCAAACATTTTAGATAAATAAAAAACATTCCTATTCAGTTTATCTCAACACAGTTATCAATGAGCTCGCCTTGAACTGAGATAATTTTTGAATTGCATAATTATTTCTCTTCTGTAAGAAGATTGTTTTTACCATTTTTCGTACCTATTTCAATCATGTTTTATGGATGATCAGATATTTTTGCCCCATAATTGGATAAGTAGAACATTAAATTTAAACCTTACCGCCTTCACGATAAGATCCAATCTTCAATCATAGAAATGTATTGCAGTAAACGTTCGGATATTTAAAATAAATACTGCGCTGCTACAACCGCTGCTGTTACATAGAGATATTTAGAGATATTAAGTTGCAAAATAATAATATTGTTGTGATTCATATTTTATAGCTGAATATTATTAAATGTTTTTTTTGTTCTGTATTTCAATTTCAAGGGCTTTATCGTTAAGCGATAACGTCGCCCTGTAACATCAACTTAATCACTCACTAACTACAATCACAAAGTCCGTACCTACTCATAAATTAACTATTTTAAAACAAAAAAAGCAAGTTTATACTGCTTTGATAAACTTTGAAAATGATTTAATTGACATATACCACAACAGCGTACGGTCCATTCCAATTTGTTGGTGCCTGATGTGCTGTCATTTGATAATTCATTGCTGATCTTCAAATAGCAGAATTCATGTATTCGGTTGATTCAAGCAGAAGATTCATTTTAGTAATTTATGTTTCATAAGTAAATTTATTTTCAATAAATCGAAACAAATCATTGTGAGTGTATCCGAATCCTTACATTTAATAATATTATCTGTGAACGCAACCGTATTTTGTTTTATGTTACAAATTTTGATGACAGCTGTCAAGATGTATACTCTCATTGGTTATAAAATATTTCTTTAGAATTACTGACACTAACGACCAATCACAAAAGAGTAGATTTAACGGTCATCATTCGTTTGGTGTAATCGAAATCAAACCTTGACGACAAGAAAGAAGTGTCGGCGACAAGTCGTTATCTTATTTTAGTTGTTTTTCAATTACAAAAGTGTATTTTACTTAATTATTTACCGTGTGAACATGTTGATTGCATGTCCATCAATTGGATAATATAAATTTCAACTTTTTAGTTAAGTAAAACGACCAAAATCGTGTTCTTATTTCGGCTAAAATCAACGTGAATCGGGCGTCGACCGGTCCATCCCTCCTACCCGTAACCGTCGCCGCCGCCTTGTGCTGTCAATCGGCCGCTATCGTCATTTTGTACGTACATCGCCGTGCGCGGTCACGGCAATCGCGAGGCAAGAGAGCAACGCCGTGTTTGTAGCAATAAGTAGGAACGTGTGTTGTGGTGTGCCGGTCTTAGTGACCGTTTAATGTGGTATCTAGTGTCGGTGTTGAGCTGTCGTACGGGCCGCGCGGCGTGATCAGGCGGCGCGATGGTGGACATGGATAGGAACGACCCGGAGCTGCGGTACTTGTCGGTGGATAGGAACAGCTTCAATGACCCAGCCACACAGGCGGAATGGACGCAGAAGAGGCTGGTGTGGGTGCCCCACGAAACCCAGGGCTTCGTGGCGGCTGGGATCAAAGGGGAACGGGGAGATGAGGTGGAGGTTGAGATAGCGGAGTCAGGGAAGCGTATCCTGGTTCCCATAGATGATATACAGAAGATGAATCCACCCAAGTTTGACAAAGTTGAGGACATGGCTGAGCTGACCTGTTTGAATGAGGCCTCCGTATTGCACAACATCAAGGACAGATACTACTCTGGACTGATCTATGTAAGTATTTTAACCATAATTACTTTGAGACATACTTTACTTTTAAAAGTTTCATGTACAAAACAAGAAAGTTCTTAGAAAAGTTTGCCAAATTAACTAGTTTTTCTTATCTGTTCCACTGAAGTAATCTTATCTGTAGACAGTTAATCATCATTCTAATTTAATAAGGTCAAAATGCGCATCAAAAGTTCATTACTCTTGGCAAATTTTATTTTCCTGTTCTCTTTTGATATGAATGCAATTTAAGCTGCACGTAACTGATAATAACAAAGGTACTTAGTATTTTTAATTATTGCTTATCTTATAAAAGGGCAATAATGGTAACTGGCATTCATCATAATTCTTTAAATAAGGAAAGCTTTGTATTTCCTTTTTGAAAAAGTTTATTTTTAGGAATTAAATTATCGCAATTGGTTTTAAAACCTTTAGAAAGAACTAAAACTTCTAATGGTAGTATAAAGTTTCAGTTTCAGAATGTTCGAAATAAATAAATCATTTTTGTGTCATATGCAATCTATACTAATGTTATAAAGCTGAAGAGTTTGTTTGTTTGTTTGAACGCGCTAATCTCAGGAACTACTGGTCCGATTTGAAAAACTCTTTCAGTGTTAGATAGCCCATTTATCGAGGAAGGCTATAGACTACTTTTTGGGTTTTCACGGGATGCGGGTGAAACCACTGGCAGAAGCTAGTATTTTATAAAACCCAACTGTTGTTCAAATGTTCAAATGTAAAGCAAACATTTTATAATAATCTTTCTTTTACACTTTAGCAACAATAACTAGATAAAAAACAACAAACTAACCCAACAACAGCGGTTTTCTAACTTTCTGTAACTCGTCACATCATTAAACATGTAATTACATACAAAATATCTATCCCTAATGAGCTTTTTTTACGGTATAACAATATTTCAAGTGTGTATGAAGGTTACAGTGAATCATCCTTACATAAATATGAAGTCATACTCGAACAAACCTTTTTGGTAACAACCAAGGAGTTTGTAATGCTTAAAATATTTTACGGCCATCACTTATCTTGTGTTCTATTATGCTTCGCTTCTTCAGTTTGTATAATATCTTTAACATTTTATCAAACTAGGATATACTAGAATCTTTAACTTTATGAATAAAAGTACTTAAAAGTCAATATCTTTTATAAAGTAAAATTGATTTAATTTAATCAACACTTTTAATTAGACACTTGGTGTGTACAAATTTTGTTTGTAATTCTGCCATTCTATGTTCAATTCTGTATTTTCCTTTACCCGTTAGTTTGATTGACTATATTTAGTCATTTTACAAAACCAACATGTTAAAAACCACACAGCACCTTAACAAAGACAGGATAAATTCATATAAAACACACAGGACTCCATTTTAATGCAATGACATCATAACTACAATATTTGTCACCTTACAGGAATATGCTGATAATTATTATCAGTTTATTTATGATATTTTTTTAATGTTTATTTTTAGAGTATACAGACTTAGTCACTAACAGATAGGGCCTGCCTGTAATTGGTATGATTCATACATTTTGAAGGGAAATGTTATCAAAGGTGTTAGGTATTTATTTGTCAATGCACTGAGTTTGTACTATGATAGTGCTTGACATAAGTAGCAGGTTGATTATACTGTACAAACATAATAAATTCAATATAACTTGGTTAGTCTGTTTATAACACCTAAAAGTATTGACACTGAACAGTACAACACTATTCAAAAATACTATGTTAAAACTGTATTATACAAAATCACTTTAGTATTATTAATAGCGACAAAGAACTTCAGGAGAATCTCAGAAATGTTCAAAGTAGTAAAATTATCCTAAAAAGTAGTTTATTTTTATTTCATACTGAAGCTTACAATTTAAGAATGTTAATTTAGTCTTAATGCCAACGCACATAATTGTTACCACATTAAATTCTATTACCAACACATAAAAACTTCTAAACTTGATTGACAAGCCATGGAGATCTCACTAACAGACATATGGTCACCATTCTCCACAACATAGTGTGGTCGACCATATGGTCCATTATAAAATTATCCAGCGCTATTCATGAAAGCATGAAGCTTATGACACATTATAGTTGTCCTAATATGTCCACTACATATGGGCACACAAGCCTTACAAAGTACATGTTACCAATTTACACATTCTTATATGGCTGTCAACACTGATTACCCTTATGTTGCCAGACTTGATATTTGAGCGGACAATTAAAAGTAATTTTTAAGTTTGTCATAATTGTTGTTGTGCAGGATGAATATGCTTGCCTTGGCATACTTTTTTATTGTAAAATATACATGCAATTCAATTGATTTTCATATGAGGTTGAATTTAATTACTTGACCTCACAATTTGACTTTTTCATTTATTTTATCAATTCTCTTTTATACTAGATTTGGCATATCTTTTAGTAACATTTCTGTGTCAGAGCTTGGTCTTGTGTACTTTATTGTTTGCCATATTTGGGTATCAAGTCTGCAGCTATCTGATAACAGCTTATTACATCATGCATTTCTACCTCACCGCTCTAAGTACTGTAATGACCTCTTTTTATATTTCTTTTATGTTTCTTAATACCAGAAAATAAATACTTTAGTACACCAAGCAATATGCTTGCTTTCCATTTTTGGAAGTAGTAAATAAAATCATGAAAAAGCTAAATTATGAATAAATAAATGGTAAATATTCTTATGCCAGCAATTTATGTGATGCATTTTAACTATAAGCTATACAAGACAAGTATTGTCTGTCTTTTCTTCCAGTTCAATAATGTGTTTCATAACTGTCTTTACTATCAGGCACACAAAGCCATATCAAGATTTGCATTTAACTACCACTTAAAATTCACGTGTCAAATCTCGAACATCTAATATCAAATGGAAAATTAATCAATGCTTCCAAAACAATCACTGATAATCCGACCAAAATGATTTCTATTTAGGAATTTTTCACCTAACAATGAAGTAATTATTCCTGGCCGTAAGTACCGGTCCTCATGCAACCATGAGTGCCATTAATTAAATCAGTGTTCGCGATATTAATGGGGCGTAAAATCCTTAGATTTACATAACAAAGGTGGCTGTGTTCGTCGATGGTGACCGCCAACAATTGGCTTGTGACAGACTTGGCATGTATCATGCTCTCTTGAAGGCTAGATTACGAGATACTCTTATTGTCTGTCTGACAGGTTTTTAGGATTCAATTTTCGTTGTAACGCCGCCTCAATTCTTCGCGTCTATCGAATAGCCATTATTCTTGTGCAACGGTGTTCTTCGAATGCTCTAAATAGATATTCGAAGTATTCTGTACTTCCAAGAAGTCAATTTTCATTAGTTACCAGATCCTTGCCTAGTCTTCTTAGTTTCGTATCGGCAATGGGAGTTTCCAGATTCCGTATAAAACTGCCCGGTAACAAGCTGTTTAGTTTGTTACTTAGTTGACCGCCTGCTGTCCGTTCTAACCAGATTCCTTTAATGGTCACGATTTGCGTAGGATGATTAGCGGCACATTATGATTAGTTCCGAAATACCTGCATAAGCAAGGCCAGCGGCTTGAATTGTTTGTTTTTATGTTATTGTTCTCGACACTATAATATCCAAAGGCACTGTTGCAGCTCTTCTTCTGGATTTAAAAGAGATTTATCCTATCATATTATCCAAGAGATTTACTTCTTCCATCGCGTGGGGTCACAGTTCCGTCTTGCAAAATTGTACTGTAAGCCATGGTGGTCCCATTGGAGCCATAATTTCCTTTTGTGACTCACATTTTAACAATGGTGGTCTCCATTGGGCAACGTTTTTGTTTTTATTGTTCATTTTCTTTGCCTTATAGGCTTTTATTGGTTTATGCCTTGTTTATAGAGTAACTTTGGAAAGCTGGTACTCATGTACTGACGATAAATAAGGCATATTATGGTATTGATGCAAACTTATGTATTAATGTATAAAAAAATCTTAATCGAGTTCTAATAAAGGTACATGCCACTGTGAAGACTAGCTGTCATCCTTCTGTCGTACAATTGTTTGTCAAATAATGTACAGTTCAGATGAATAGGTACTTCATTATGCGGTGGATAACGAGTTTGTGTACGTACTCACTAGGAGTAGAGCTATACGCGAAAATATTTTCTTGTTTAAAGAGTGTTGACCTCTGCGAATAGTCGAAGATTTTTTAATTCAAGTATGGTATGGTGATGAAGCCATTATATTATCAGTAGGCCGATGCGTTCCGTGAAGGTTTTTCCATGATACAAAATATTTCTATTATATGCAGATTGTTTTACATAGCTGACTCTTTGTTCGTTACTTATCAATTTAACTCATGAGTCACGTCCTACAATGGCGATAGGAAACATCGTCCGATTGCGACAAAACGCTCTTTCTTTATATTGCTGAGAAACAAGATTTTAATTTCAATTTCTTCATTAGAACGAGCACCGTGTACCAGGGCAACATAAGATCGCGTAGATCGTCGCGAGTAACCGAAATGCAACGCGGCCGAATCGAGTGGGCGCTTGATACCATAGAAGGGTTAATTCTAAAGCGGCATTTGAAAGTTGTTCGAGTTAACTCAAACGTTTGGCTAAAGCGTCGTGCTCGAGATGAATGTCAAGGTGAGGCGCGCCGCCGGCCGAAACGGCCGCGGATGTCGTTGACCTGGCGGGGGCGAAGGGGATGAGGGGGGGCCGGCCCACGCGAATATGTACGCTACGATTGAACCTCCACCGACGTTCTAACATCCTGGTACTTGTGGCAAACTTGACTGTTACTCCTTTTCACTCTCATGTGATTTTTTGTTTGTTATTTTCGATTTGCACAAATATTTACGTGTTGCGGACCAAACAATTTAAGAGTAAAGTTAGTTGAAAAATATTTCTTAGCGCTTGACATCAACGTCGTTAGCGTTTTCTTGTGTCGAAACAAAATTCACCAGTCGGCACCAATATTAGTCAATGAACATTATTGTAAAGGAACATTGCCAAGTCAATCCAAGTGGAAATTACGCTTAAATCGGCTCACGGCACGTTTACGACCGATAACTTGTCTGTGCGTAATCAAGTTATTCATCGCACACAGATTTGCACGTCCAAAAATGCCTGCCTAACAATATTGCTTATTAGCGATAATATCGTCGAGGAAGATTTTATGTACTTCATTAAATGACTTACTCCATTCTCTCCCCAGTTTTCGTTCTTTCTAGACGAAGAATGATCGTCTCCCTATCCACAATAATCAATTTCTTCGTTGTGCCTAAAGGATGAAACTTACTCAGATGCCCTTTACTATAGGAAAATAACTTCATAGATGCTCAAGCTGCTGGCCTCGGTTCCTCTCGATAACTTGTGATTTGATGACTTTATGCAAAACTTAAATAACACTCGCCATGCAGCCATGATGCTGTGATAATTTGTAACTTTACCTCAATGCTATTAAATTGTTCTAGATATCCTATTTTGAGCAAACAGGGATAACAATATTTTCTTGCAAAGATAAAATGTGTGCATAAAATTACAACTAATGGTTCCCCCTTGATGGCATATTATCTAAGTTGCCATATAGATCCAGTGTACTGAACTCTCTCCCATAAAGTACGTAAGGCATACGAGTGTGTCATACATATTTCATGGCAAAAGCCTTCTATGGATACGCCAGGATTAATCACCACGGGAAAATTATCATAGATATTTCATTAAGTGTTTTCCCTCACCCTGAAACAGCTTTTTCAATAAAAGTCAGGTCGTTGGCAGTCGGGCGTCTGGCATTTTATATGAAGTACCCGGGATGGGAGGAAAAATTTGCAATTCGATACAACTTTTTGGATATCATTTTACTTACTTTTAGACAGTTACATTAAACTTTTTATTCCTCAATTCGTCAAATTGTAAAGTAATAACGTTTATACCTACTTCTTTCTAAAATAAAATTAAAAAGAATATGGAAATGATGTATGTAGATTTCGCACTTATCTAGTACCTAAGTGTTTTTAATAAATTAATGCATTGATAACACAGATATAGCAAGGTCGTTTGATAACATAGTAATTAACTTGCTTTGGCTATCTGCATATAAGTATTACCTACTTATTGCCTAATTTACGGACCTGTGTAATAATCAGGTAGATAGGTGCATTTGCCAATTTAACTGCTAATCAAATAGCTGGGTTTACGTGCGATGATAAATAAGACGAAATATAGCTTCCAAAAAGTTTAAAAGAGAAAACGATAGAATACACATTATTCACGCTATCACAGTTCGTAGCTGGACATAACCTCTCCCAAGTAGCGCCAGAATCCGCATGTGGGATCTAAAATAGAACATGCAGATTGCCGATAGTCGCTCCTCGTCGTTTCAGCCGAACAATCGACGCCATCCGTCTTATCTGCCTCCTATCGGCTCGATAACGCAGGAATCTCGTATCAATTCAATTCTCTAATCAATACTAACTGGATTTCTTTGCTAGTTTTCAAATATTCAGGGTGAATGTCGTGGTTGGGATCGTTCACTTTGGTTTTGACCCTTTCGAATTTTCTATTCGGAACCTTACAAACCGTAGACTTACTTTTATGTGTCTCTTTTACTATGTGGTTGTTAAAATTGATTCCAATGAATATCTCTAAGTATTGAAGTGGTTTTGCGTATGGTTTAGATAAATACACTAGGAAGGATGAGTAAGATCAACGCAATGCCACTGTAATTATCTAGAATTTAAATAGTAGTTAGTTGCTAGGACAGGGCATTATGGAAATATGCAAAATGGAGTGTTAGTTAGTAATAAATCGATATGTGATGATAATGACTAAAGGTGCTAGAAAATTTCTGTCTATTACAGTTTTTAAAGTATGATTCAGTCGAGCAAAACTTGTTTCTCTAGTAGTTGCATGAAGTATCACTTATGACCCTTGCGTATTTTATAAAGTTACAGCACTTTCATTATAAGTCCTCTTTGTGCTGACAAAATATTTCTTAACTTCATGACTCTCTACTACACATATTCTATGATTATACCTTTTGGTCATTATTCACTTTTCGCCTGCCGACTTTTCATCTAGCCAGTCACGCCCTCAAACAATGCACTAGCAACAGTTAGCACTTAGTCATCCATTAATTTGCCTACCCCTACTTTGAAACCAATCGGCAGTAAAGTCTGAACGAGCCTCGCCCCTCGCAGACACCCCTGGGGCTGCATAGGGTGCAGGGTACGTGCAGACGGGGTTATGAAACTTTCAGACGTCGGATTGTTTGTGCAGGATATGTCCGACATATGGCTTGTAATTTGTAGGGGCTTCACGACAAAATATTAGGGGCTTTCTCTTTCAGATTGAAAGGGTGAAAAGCTGTCATTCGAAATACAGGTGAGGGAGGGGTTAGAAATAGAAACTGCTTTCTGTCTCGTTGTGATTGAAAAAGATAGTTTATAATTTATAATCAATAAAAGCCTTACCAAATAGTATAGCTTCATCATTATGCGAAGTGTCGTTTTATAACCAATCAATAAATACGTCATTTAACACTTAGAATTCTATGTGGTAAACCTTGATGGAGCCTCGGCCTCAAACTGACCCATCAAGTATTCTACCCGCAAAGCTGATGTTTCTTCCCCATTTGTAATACATCGTACAAGTCATTTTAATACCTCAATAAAAATCACCGAACCATTTTGCGGTCGCCTAAAACATTATGGTTGACGTCTGACGAAGGAAAGTATATTTGTTTTGGCAAGCGAGCTACATGGTAATGCGTTGAAATATAACCCTGATGGATTACTGCTTGCCATTGCCAATGATATTGCAAGGACTTTTTATTGCACTCGCGGTGGATGGATCAGATTACATGGATCTTAATAGTAGATAAGTCTTCACGTCTTCAAGAATTATTGGTTAGACAATTATAAAACTAAATCCAAATTGATTTTTGCAATAGAGCTATGCCTCACTTAAAAGTTCTGAGGAACTGGATTACAAAACGTTTGCTTAACTAGTTAACAACTTTTAACAAGCGAACCATATTGCTCTTTATCTTGCGCTTACTAACAACTTTATCTGCGCAAATGCATTTGGCTCGTTCAGTTGCAAAAATGTTGCCTGCGGCTTTGCACGGCCGCTGCAAAGAGCTTAGCTATGGATGGTGATGTATAGTGCTCTCCTGCACTGCAGATACCGTAGCGTGCCGCATTGGACCAGGTATCTGCATTATTTAGTAATGCCAATACGATTTTTTTATTCCGAACCCATTTTTATCGGTTCTCATTTTGTGAGATCTGAATTGATTCTTCTTTAGATTTAACATATTGTTCAATATTAGTATAGCGTATCTTGAATTCTACAGAAACTGGTTTTATTCATAAATCGTTGTCAATTGGTCAGATCTTAATTAATATTCCGTTACTGGACACAGAATAACAAAGCCATTTAGGCAGATTCTGCGAGCCAAGTTTACTTGATTGGCCTTTCTTAAGCTTTTTAACCTGTAACTGACTATAGCGTATTGTGAGGCTATCCTTGCAGGAGAGGACTTGTGCTGTAGAAATTTATCTGTTTCTCATAGTCAATGCATTCTATTTAGAGAGGAGGGTGATGCAACCGATGTTTTTACGTTGGAAAGGTCTTCGATCTAATGTTATATTCGTTCGTATGACTTATCGTTTGTTTTCTATTAGTTCTGGAAGAAGCTGCCAGGTGTATATGAATATCCACGTAATGTTTCAGCTCATTATGTCATCGTTTAGAAAAATCATGTAGAATTAGAAACAAAGCCAATGGTAGGTGAATTCTAGAAGTTTATTGGCGCCTACAGTTCAGTTGTGGGTGGTGATTCCCCAGAACTAAACTTGGACCTACAATACAATGTATCATTTTGCATACTTTTTATTTTTTTCATCTATTTCAAACTGATCAACTAAGCTAAACACAAAACTGACAACTTTGTATATGTAACGGGATTAGATTTTTTATGTAAATCTATTCACCCATTCTTAAACCATCTGCGACCTTCCAGTAGTCGTGATCCACGACCGCCAGGCCACACGTGCGTGCAAAATTAATATGGAATAATTGACTATGAATGAAACTCCTTGTTACACTGGCGGAATAATTTCTACCATATCTAGTGGCCTATAGTTAGAACATAGTTATTTTTGGTCCAGTCACGTTGCTATGTTATCTGATATGTGCGGAATGCACAATGTCGTGATCGATTCAAATATCTTAACGTAGTTCTGAACAGCATGGCGCCAGAGCAAAATATGACTAATTCGATATATTTTACTATAAATGATAAGAAACAGCAGTATCAGGACATAGATCTGCCAATTATTATCTACTAGGAAAGTCGAAAAAATTGTACCAGCTCAAGATATTGTATTAGATATGCATAATAGTTTCTAAAATAATATGGGCCCTATGCAGTTTCTTGCAGAACACCGCTTAGTGTTTAGAAAATACTTCCTTTGTTCTTATGTTCTAACACATGACTCAGTTACATTGAAAATATCCATATGTATAAAATATATTTAACAATGATTTTGCATAGCTATCATCAGATATCTCTGCATTAATAAGTGTGTCATGGTGTCAGAAGCTAAAATAAAATCATTGTTTACACAATTAAAGCGAAATTAGTTCATCAACGTTTCTAGTTCATTGAATCACTGAAGTTACCTACATTATGTTTGTGTTTTAGCCGTATATTTGGAACAGATATTGTTTTCCTTTGAATTCGTACATGGTGTTTACAAAAGCACGAAACGAAATAATCTTGAAGCTTCTTAATAATGCAAGTTGGTTATACCATTTTGATTCTTTAGTTGCTGTCCTTTCGAAATAAAAAAGGTTTTTTATGTACTTTGCATTGTGCTAAAACACATGCCAGGGATGCACCTATTAAGTAATTGCCAATATATCCTGGTATTTACTGCTTCAATATATTAGTGTTTCGTGGTGTATTTTACTATGTGTCGTAAGTTTAGTCGGCCTGGGCGTCTAGACAGTGCGTCGTAAAAGCCACGTTATAGACTTCCACCCCAAGCCATGGAGAACGGTTTTCAGGAGTGCCGTTGTAAAATTATTGTTGTACTATTCGCAAATGCAATGTATCGGTTAAATAGTTTTAGTGTTTAAAATATTAGATTTTTTAATTTCTCAACTGTACCTGCAGTAGACCGAATATTGGGTTGTTAGGTAGCTTTTAAAATGCGTTGCAATTTTACTGCTATTTCAAGGGAACTTTTAATTAAATTGATTAATGTCAGACTTAGTTACCTTGAGAACTTCCTTAGTTTAGGGGAAGCAACATAATTCTCATTAATTTCTATGCTAGCTATGAAAGTCTCTCTGAATTGTGTGCATCTACTACATTCTTATAGCGTTTATGGTCTATTAGCCAAAGCTATAAAATTATTCCTTATTCTAAACACGTTATTAATTCAACAATTTAATAGTTTATGCCTATGTTGGTCTCAATCAGGGCACTGTGCTATGTGTAATTGACGCGTAAATAAGGACTTAGTGAATATTAATAAAATATTTATTGGACCTATTAGTACTAAGAGCCACTTACATTTATTTGGTAAAAAATAATGCTCACCATTTTAGGATGTCTCGTAATGATTTCACTGTTTTAGAATACATAATAAAAACACCTCTGCAGAATTCTGAGGGCACGGCAGTGCCCCAGCCAAGACTCGAGCAAAGCGGGCACGGCCGTACTATCTTTTCTCGAAGCGTTTCGCGGCTATTTCAGCCCCCTGTATCTTCCATGTGAACAAAGCTAGGAGTTTGGATTTTCGATGACCAAGAGTAAGTATTAGAACAAGCTCAGTCTCAAAATTACAAGACATTTGAATAAATAGTTTACGAGTTATGAGCGATCAAAGTTACACCATTTTGTCACTGACTCACTCACTGACCGATCATCAAAAGTCTAAGGTACTTCTAGCAAACTGAGAACCTTCAAATTTGGCACCAAGACAGGTTATTAGCTACATATAAAGGGAAAATTATAAAAACCTTAAAAATTAATAAAAAAATAGGAAACAAATTTATATTTGCGGTTTTTCAAGAACATTGTGTATGAATTTTGACTGCATTGATAACTTTGTTATTTATTTATGTACAAAATGTTACTATTTGTTTTATTGTTACATAGTGTGGTATATTGTTATTATGTATTAAATATGAATTAAATACATATGAATAAAAAAGCTAGGTTAAATGAAATGAATAATGATAAAATCTTTTTTATAAATGCAGTGCGATAAATACTCCATGCTCGCTCATAGATGACGTTGTCCTGGTCTAAATCGCGCTATGGTTTCGTTACATAGCTCAGTATAAGTAGTACTTAAAAAAAAAACAAATAATTTCATGTGATAGTGCCATCTATCTCTGAAATAAACCCCTTTGATTCTAAAAGATATTCGATTCGAAAATTTGACGATTTCGAAAAGTTTTTACTTTATTTAAAAAAAATGCATTTTTCGTGCTACTTTAGGTGTATATATTTAGTAAGTTGCATGTAAGCTAATTTAATTTGTTATATACTTAGAAAAGAAAGAGACCTACAAAAAATAAATTAGATCCCACCAAAAACATTAAATGTAAAAAAAAAGCCAATCCTCTACGCAATTCTTCCACCGTAAAAAGTTGTGAGATCGCATAGAAGCCAAGTCCTGTTCAACTTTATTTGTAATAATAAATTAATATTTTGTGACTATATCAATAGTTTTGTTCACATTTCAATAATATTGTCTTGGCCATGAGCACAAGTTAAAAGTCGCTCCTTGTGTATCCCCGTGTAAATACCGTTGGATTGATAAATTTATATATGGACATGATTTTACGATTGGACTGATTATGGACTGATTGGAATTTGAGATCACGATAGACTAAACATGCGCCATAGTACATGTGCAGTTCATTGATGTTGGATGATTCTGACTGTCGGTCATTTAATAACAATAAACTAAAAGTATTTAATTCTGTGATATTAAACTTCATGTTTGACTTTCACCTCTCCCAGATATGCTGTATTATATATATATTTATAGTTTATTGTGCTCATGGCCAAGTCAATATTCTTGGAATGTGAACAAAACTATTGATATAGTCACAAAATATTAATTTATTATTACAAATAAAGTTGAACAGGACTTGGCTTCTATGCGATCTCACAACTTTTTACGGTGGAAGAATTGCGTAGAGGATTGGCTTTTTTTTTACATTTAATGTTTTTGGTGGGATAATGTTTACCGAAAGAAAACACTCTCATATAATTATCGCAATTCCACCAACACTTGGTGATACATCAATGCGGGAGATACTTCAAACAAAGCTTATACTTATTACTCGTCTCTTGACCTGCCAACCGTAACCCAACACATTAAAGCCATATACCTTAATTCTCATAAAAATAAGGTTGAATTTCCTCTAACAACGTGTTTAATAGTACCTACTTTGGCATAATCAGCTCGTTGTCTTTGTCCAGTACATCTGTTAATTAAACTCTTTATTGCGTTTTGCGAGCGATCTGTGGATCTATCGTGTGTGATTATTATTTAAGCTTCTATGTTATAATTTTTTGCCTTATTACACAATTTTATTGTATTAACTTTAAAAAGTTTATACCTCTTAATCACTAGTCAATTTACGGTTTTATTTTTGAATTCGAAGCTCTTCATCATCATTATCCCTTTCTTATTCTGAAAATTTCTCTTTCAAAAATTAATATTTGTATGATTGTATAGTGCGTTCAAAAACGTGCCAAAGTAGTCAACTTCAGAGACAATGGTGTTTCGTGCTTTGCCCTTCCAGTCTGAATATAACTAAACGTTCTCGATATGGAGTGTTACTTGGGTCAAAGTTCACAATACATAGAGTCATGGATTGCCCTTGGCTTGTAGATTAAGGCGAGCTCGTTAGTTCCTTTGATTTTGATCGCCTTATATCTTGGAAGGGCTTGCTACTGTCTCATATAAGGATCGTTTAATATCTTGAATTGGAGAGTTTTCTTTCCCTTGTCAGATCCCTCTTGTTTGAAATGTGATTAACAACATTGTAATACATCATTTCGCGAATGGTGTCCAAAACTGTTTCGAAAGCGTTACATTACAATCCACGTCAAACCCATTGACTTCAATATTCGTAAGTTTGACACGTCCATTCATCATGTCCGTAAAGGTTGTCACAAACGCATGTACCGCTGAATTCGTCGAACAAACCATGTCGTCCATATGTGCCACCTTATATGGCAATGTTTTAGCCGCCATATGCTATGCTGTGTACCGAGTCGACTACGACTGGACATTACACATAGTGCATTGATTAACTGTAAACGGCTTTGGAGCGCAATCAACGATCGTATTGAAAGCAAATCGCCATTTTTTGTTGGTTCTCAGCTTGATATTGATACTACATATAAATTCTTCTCGTCAACGATACTGTTAATGCTTAATTATGCATTGCAGCTTTTAGGTGCAGTTTTGACGTATTTTTAGTCTTGCCACACAGTAAAGGATAACAGAATGCACGTAAACCTTCTGAATTATGATCATTGCATTACAGATATCAATCTAGACAGTTCTCGCCCTTTATGTCTTTTTACCATATTTGTGTTTTACCTGCCAGATTTATGTTTTAATCAAACAAAATTTACTTTCCGAATAAGGTAAAGTTTCCAACATTTAATTGTATACAGTAAAATATGAACAATACGAGAGTTTCGCGCAGAATCAGTGACTTGCATAACCATGTAATGCCTTACATGGCATAAGTCGGGCCGGTATAGGACCTTCAAGAAGTGGGTCGCCGTTAATGCCATCTGGTCAGACAGGACAGGGCGCGATGCAACCACGCTGTGGTGTAATACCACCGTAACGGTACCAGAATGCCTAGTGTCAGAGAACTAAGGGCTAATTAACATTCTGACGGTATGCCATTCCGGTTTTGATCCTTTTACAAATCGTTAATTTACTAGTGTTGACATGCACTTTATGTAAGTTTCAGTGGTTGCCAACTTATTTTCTTTAATCAGTTGGTTTCCAAATTATACTCCCAATATGCAGACGTCCTTGTGAAGGTCTTACGTTGCCTTGTCCGGTGTTGTTCGGGAAACAAATCGCGGTCATCAGTTATGGTGAAACAATGCTCGAAGCTCTGAAACTCTTTAAATATCTTCTTAATTTCGTTTTCACGTTTTAAAGTTGTATTTCTTCTGATTTTGAAAAATAGATACGTGACCCTTTAATGTTATTTATTTTTACAAATACAACTGCATCGAATTTACTGAAAATATTGAACGAATCAGTTCAGTTACCAGAAATGTTAATAATTCTATGCAGTGGACGTCACCTCGAGAATAATAAGTGGTTGTCGTCAATTTGCACATCGATCCATGTATCTATAACAGCGTGAGTCAACAGTACTTGGAAATGTCGTACGTCATCGATCCTACAGAAGCTTTTGATTGACCTATGAAGGACCAGAGAGGCAAGATTTTTGACACATTAGGTACACATGTGTTAAACTGTATGTAGTTATGTACGTAGTTAAGAACTTGCAGTTGATACATGTGTGGCATTTCTTTATTTATCTAGTCGTAACAGTTTGTTTAATACAAGGACATTGGAGTTTCTTTTGTCGAGTTTTCCTTGGATTCCTGCATACCATATATTTCAAACATCATTATAGCACACGATATTCACAGGTGTCACTATTCTTCCTATTGTTAATATCTATTGTGCGAAGGTGACATCATGTTACCGGTGGCTCGTCATTGGTTCCCAGCATTGTGCCGTACGTGGTATACATCCTTATTGCATCGATACTTGCACTTACACTCTCTCTTTTCATAGAGTACTTACTTTGTTTAACAACCTATTCACGTTAGGTTATAGATCTCCTATTATATCTAGACCTGAATGGTTTAATTGTTACCTCTTAAAACAGTTTAATGAGATCTTTATCAGCTTCCATTACAGTATCAAAGGAAATTGATGGTTGTATCGGATCACGAGATGAAAGCCCCTGCTTAAGCATTTGATATCAGGTCTTTCAACATACAAATTGTTGGCCAGTTCTGTAGCAACTTTAAATTAATATCTAAAGCGATAATAAACTACCTGGTAGGTGTTAACTATCTATCAGAAAGGTCGTGAGTTCAAATCTGAAGCCGTTCAGTTGTGGTGTAATAATATGCAGTAGCTGAGCATTGAACATTAAAGTGAATGGAGCCCCGGGCTAAAGTCAAATTAAATAACTTGTTTACGTAACAGATGTTTCATAATTTTTCTTTCTTTTTCTCAGGTAAGTTCCCGGCTGTAATCTGTAATTCCACATCCGAGATTAATTACAGACAAAGGTTTGGATTAGTTTTAAGTTGAGGCAATTGCGATTTATTAGTACCGAAAATAGTCCAGTAACTTTACGTATGCAAAATACTAATGAGATAGACCACATCGCTCAATTTGATGGAGCACTCCCGCTTGATTGATTATGTCTGGGCTACGCATTCGGCTTTGATTCTTAATCTAGCACTGTCTACTCACATTTAATTAGTTCCATAGTCTACCTCGTTAGTAACAGACACAGTATTTTCTCCACTCTCGCCATCGTGTTTCCCTATAAGATCGATATAATATGTCGAGGCGAGCGATCGACAAACCGGTATAGATACCGTTGCCACTGGCATTTTGTTTATGGGTCGCGGGTTCGAACCAGACGGTGGCATTGGGATTTTTTAGTCGACTCCACCGTTCTTATTTTGTAAGTATTGACTGTCTTGGGTAGTGTCTCTCGATTGGGTCAATTGATACCTAGACTCTCTATTTTACACTACAGCATTGGCTCGTGTCGTATAATTTATGCAGGGATAGTCGTCGATGTATGCAAAACAAAGGTCATTGTATAAAATTCACTGGGTTCTAAAGGACAATGGAGTTATTTTCATTCTACATAGAAAGATATGCATAGTTTTAATTGGTCACCCCTTTTCAGTATGTCTCGGTATAAACTTATCTTCATCCATAACATTTTATTCTTAGCATAATCGCCCGTTGCATTGTCGTCCAAATTCTTAATCAAATCAATTTAAAAGACCTTTATTTTCCGACTACGTTGGCCCCTAGATTACCTGAAAGACTAGCATATTATTGTTAAATACAAAACTTGTTAGTAATAGAAACTTAAATATATATTAGTCTTCCTACGCAGTATGTCACTTGGGCTCGAGTGGCACTTGTCTTAATGTTGTGGCAAATCCTTAATGTTATCTTGTTGTCTATGAATAAGTAATGCTTGCGAATTACTATTGCCATTATAATCGCTTCATATGAATTTGACCATTTCAAATTTCAGTATAACTCTTACTAAGCCAGGTAAAAAGCGTGAAGAAAAACTAAGTAAATCCTTCCATTCTCAGTTAATTGAGTATCTCATAATGGTCGTTCCGTTACGTGGTGGCCGGTCATTGTCGTCACTCGCCGAACGAGTCGGGTCCACTGTGCTGTGGCGTTTTATTTTATTTTGTTCTCTTTTCACCGTCTGCCCTGCACTTTCTTTGTTTATGCTTTTTGTGGCGATAGGTTTTGAACCTTTCAACCTTTGTTGGTCACGCCACGGTCCGTTTCGGACGATTGTTTTACTCTAGTTCAGCTTTGATTCGTTATTAGGAGTTGTCTTGTTGGTCGGTCATAAACCATAATATCTAGTAATTCAAACTGTACGATGAATCACTGGTAGATTTATGGCGTAAACACATCAGAAACTATTATTGCGGTCTCGAATGTAAGCTAGGCAATTCTAAAATGTTAATACGTGCTCTATTATTGGTCTTTAACGTTTATCGTAGTTATAGACTTCAATAAACTAATAATTTGTCTATATGGTATCTAAGTCTATTAATTTTATGACTTTGTAGAAGCCCAGGTACTGCTTGATTAAAATAATCGTATCAACGCTATCTATTACCGATTCTACGTTGGTTTAGCATATAGCTCGCAATTGCCGGTAAACATCTGACCTCATAGTTATATACTTAGAGCGGAAAAATAGGATCTACTGCATCTTGGGTAGCGACCATATGGTCAACTATATCACTTAATTCACCACGACCGCCATGATGAATTGTTTGGACACAGCTGTGCTGGCCCAATAACTACCATACTTTAAGTACCCACCCATTCTGAATTCTAATGTCCAGGCTTACCGAATCATAATCTTCAATATCATAGTATTTTGAACCCAAAAACAATGGTGATAAGGATTAAACACTGTTTTTTGGTGGTGATCTAACTGGAAATGTAGCAAGGTGCGTCAAGGACATCACTTAACGTTTGACTGTGGTTGTTTCAACTTTTTTTTAACCAGTTCGTGTCTTGCTTTTAGGGTTGGCACATAGAAGTTAGAATTTGTGTCTTTTTATTGTACCTTTTTTGTGCAATCTGGAAAATAAAACTGTTTATTATTTGTGTAACTTAACAAAGTGGGAAATATGTCTTACGATCATGTGATTTTCCTTATTGACGGCCAAAACAACTTTCTGTCGTAAACCAAATAACAAACTGTTTTTGACTTTGCATATCAATATGTTAGCTTTTCATGAATAAAAGTAACAATGATGAGCTGAGATGACAGCCCTATAGCCCCCGCTCCCCGCGTACTCCTCCGCGTCCTCAGCGGTCGAAGGCCGGCGCACGCGCACCTCTTCGAATTTTGAATGGTACCAACGACAATATGGCAGACTTGTTACCGGATGTGTCGTACGCTACTAACGATTCGCCAAATTCAAATATTTCGTTCCATTCCATTGTTTAACAATTTGGAATAATAAAAAGTTTAGTTTAAATAAATTGGTATAATAATTTGGATATTTATGTTTCAAGTTTTGTTATCGTATGGTTTTTGTTAATATAGATTTCGTTTGTAATTAACGTCTTCGGATTGGTTTGTTTATAACGGTCACTGACTAAATTGAGTGATGACGATGATGCCTGAACTACAACATGTTTTCTTAGAATATACGTTCTTCATTGATAGTTTTGTTTGTAATTTTAATTAAATAAGCCTTCGGATTGCGTAAAGTTAATAGAGTAAGCGAATTTCAGGCAACATTGAAATATTAATTGAATTAAAGCAGTTAAAAGGTCACTGACAGACATTCCGCTGTTATCAGCACCTAATTGAATAACAACACAGTGTGTAGTGTATTAATTGTATGGAACACGTTAATTAGTCACGTTATTATTGACTCGTAGCGGATAAACTTAATCATTTTGACTAATTGAGAGCTGTTTTGGTACACCTTGATGATAAATTGATGTTTGAAGAGAATAATTTTCAACATGAGGTTTATACGAGCTTTTAGCATCAATAATTTGTAGAACAAGAATAACGTATAGAAGCTTTAAAATTATTAGATATTAATGTATAACATAATGATACGGTTGAGCCAGAAATGCAAGTTGGCTCTAAAATAGTCATAAAAAGTCCGGTCATTCGACCACTGAAATCGTTTTGGTGACATAATCTTTGATGGGATTTACTTTAAGATTCCACGTTAACATCCTTCAGTAGTAAACAATAGCATTTCATGCAGTTTGGATATCTAGACGAATACGTAATGACATCGTAATCTTACCAAGTCCCTTGAATTTTTCTAACTTCTATAAAAATTGATTTTAATATTTCCAAGCCAAATGTCCAAACACTAACCGCTACCTAATCCCATAAACATAAACACAAAGAAATAAATTCGTACAATTAAATTTTTGTGCAGCCCACCCACCGGCGCAGGCGCCTGGTTCAACGACCGTGCTGAAATGTGCGAATGTCATTGTGTACGACTGTACGCCCCACATTAGAATAACAGCATAATTGCACACTTTTTGCCCATAATTGTATTTAAATCATGCTTAAGATTTTGTGTCTGGTATGTGCTAAATATGTAATGTACTGCTAGAACTGTTATGAACTGCCGTCTAAGTTTTCTAGACATCTACTTGTAACAGTCAATCAGTTTCTTGTAAAACACTGGTACTCAGATGAATCCGTCGATACTGGAAGCTGCCCCCAACATAGTTGGAAAAAGGCTAGGCTTCTCAAACACTAAATGTAGGTTCGAGGTACGATCGAAACAAAGACTTTCGGTCTTTCAAGTGCTCCTTCAATAAACTCATGGAATCTCGTATAAAGGAGAACCTTATCTCACTAGACCAGTACGATAAACTCAGAAACTTGACATTGTGCCCGCTTTTATCAGATGCCGCATTATTACGGCAAACTTTCTAATTTATAGATTAATTTAAATACAATATGAGCTTAGATAGTAGATATAGAATCTGACATAACTGCGCCAATGTTGTTCAAAGTATCAGCTGCGTAGTAAACACAATCTGTTGATAAGATTTTGGTTTATCGTGCCTTTGTGTACCAACTCGAGTATACTTAGCTTGTAGTCCGGAATTTCCTTAGTACCTACTTCATTTTGGTTCTAGTGCTTCTTGTGCGTCATAGTTTCCAGTAGGATGTTCATGAATAATAAACTCTAAAGTCCAACTTTACAAACAACAATAGTTTTGATTTATGTCGGTCAGAAATACAGTACTGGAAACTTGTTCCCAGAAACTTCAATATCTGAAATACTTGAGGTTTCTCCCAATCCGATACAATTTCTCAATAATCCGCTCCAATTCCACCTCATGCATTAAGTATAAGGAAATCTGTTCGATTTTGTCATAATAACACGAAATCTTTACCGTACGTGTCGTGGCTACAATAGTAATAATTAGTTTTTAACCGCGCCGCAGCCGCAAAGGATTGGGGTCATGGAGCCAGCTATTGTCTTGTAGCTTCTGAGTTATGATCATTGGCCAATGCTTCGATCGTAATGATCGGGATTATTTGTACTCTACGTAGACAAGTACAGTTCTGGGTCAAATAGCTTCTTTATCGATTTTGGTACACAGATTTCTGATCAATATTACGCTTTCCAACTTAGAAATACAGAAATAACACTATTTATTTAAGTACTTGCTTTTATTGCCCTAAATTATTGACCAATAACTGTCCATACCAAAATTGCTTTACTTAATATCCTTTAAATGTAACTTATAGCTCGTTAAACTTGGCCCACGTTCGGAGAAAGTTATCTTATATCTTATCACGATTACCTCATACAGACGTAATGTTTCGCTTGTCATGTAAAATACACGAGTAATTACCTCGTCCGGGGTTAGGCAAATACGCGTGACAGAACTATTGTCATGAAAGTAACGACATTAGAACTCCGTGAGAACGCTCTGAGCCAATCTCGCTTCCCCGTGCCCAAGTTCAAATTGCTGAGCAATCTTTCTTTCTGCGTCGATTCTGAGAAAAATATTTAGTTCCAGAGTATTGTGTACTTATGTAGGTTAATGATCTAACTTGTTTTTGATGTTGTTTAGTAGTAACGCAAATAATCTAACAGGTAAAGTCGCAACATTAGGTGTTCATGTGCAAAATATTATCCTCAAATGCAAAGCGGTTGCCGGTCTAAGTAACACCCGAGAAAATGCACGAGAATTCATTATGAATCTTCTATTAATTACAGCTTTTTTCAATTATGTTTTATGATGCATTACTAATAACGAGCTAAGCCAAATGAGATCGTGTTAACTGTTGACCACAATAGAATCTGGTTTGAAGCAGTGACCTTGACTATTGAAGCTTCACTGATTTTACACAAATTGTGTGTTAAAGACTATCGAGAACTGTTTATAAACTCCGTAAAATAGTAGTAACAATTAATCTTTCATGAAATATTTGAAGTAATAACTGCCATAACAGAGTTGCACCTCACAATTGAGTAATCCGTGGCTTTCATGACATTCATGAGTATTATTTGGGAGTGGCATATGTACATAGATGTGACGTGTGAGTTTAAGGTTCTAGGATCTACGTGCTATCCCAGAGTGTTTGTTTGCCATGCGGATAAAGTATTGCAATTGGGACTGGGACACCCTATTCCATCATCTGTATTGAACGCCTTGTTTAGTAGACCTACTTGTTATGCCACCCGAAAGTTTTAATTACAATTTGTAGCATGAATAAACATTATGTTGATAATACTCAATATTGTTGCCAATAAATCACTAATTGCTGTTTCTCCTATCTAAGCAAAAGCTGAGTAAGCCGACGTATCAGTGCAACTATGTCTGGACATTCAGGAGACGGAGCCATATCTATTTATTCGACAAGTTGCGACTGGCTGAGTGCCAACTGTCTACGGCTAAGCTTTTAAGGGACCGTCTTGTAGAACTTTCAGTGTTAATAGACGAGGGTTATTTCATTAGATCTATTGTGGCATTTAGGACTTGCGGTAATTGAGTTCTCTGGCGCCTAACTTTAGGAAGCTAATAAAGAATTCGAAGCATGGAATGAGTCTAGCACGCAAGACGCAAGCCAGGAGACGAAAGTATAAATTTATTTTCTTCTGCTGGTCTAATATCTTGTGTATTGAAAGAGCACTTATTCCGAATTTGGAGACTGACGCTGTTTATGAGAAGTAGCCCAGTATTTCCATATGGGAAGCATCATAAAGATATTTATCGAAAGCGATTAACCAATCATTCGAATAAGCATTTACAGTTTTATAACTTATGGCAACTTGCTATGACCTTTGCTACCTTTAGTGCTGAGCGCAGTTGGCGACATATTTAGCGCTAGCGAGTCGTGACTCATTTTAACGGTCTCTCGACTTTTTACACAACAATCTAATAAAACTAGACGGTAACACATGGCGAGTGAATCATTGGACGTTGGGTTTGAACAGTTTCCGTTTATGTACGGATTTGGGGGGCCGGCAAAACGTTCGGGTATCGGATGAGGAAGGAAATTCACAGATGAAATTCAGATTCGAAGGAAAATTGTCTTTCTTGATGCTGTTTATGTCCATACAGCATGTAATTCGTTTGAAATGGACTGCAAAAAGCTGCTCAATTTATTGATTTGATCCAGTGTTTTTATTTGACGTATTTAATTGTACAAAATGTTTGGAATGGATTTGTGGATCAATCTTCAAACAATCATTGATGGGAAGTTTACTCTAAAGTTCAGTTGAACTCTAAATTAAGGAACAGTTATGAGATCCTTCTCCTGCAGCTTAATTGCTCCATCAAGAAGCCTCTGTAAATTAACACCTCGACCACATATGGAAACAAAGAAACATATACGAATATGTTTTTAAAGGTTTTTGAGTCATTAAAAATATAAGATTTATTGTACTGCAGAAGTGTTAATGTGAATTGTTAAGTTAATAACAAATATGGAGGCAATGAACGCTGTTGCAGTTCATCATTGCATGGTCCTAGGGTTGAGAAACTGCAAAAAAAAAAACAGGATTTTGCACAAGATTTGGAAGTATGAAATTTATTAAATTGGCATCGACATATCGTAACCGACGTAAAAAAAAAACTTGTCACTTATTACGTTGTTGTTGATTTCTCCTTGATTGTAAAGCTTCTTTTTAGCTCCTGAGAAGTTATTTCGAGATTCATTTGGAAATACGCGTTTATTTTAAGACAACCTTCTGATTCCAATTACATTACAGTAAGGTTAAAAATGCTGACATAAACTTAATTCTTAGTATTAAACTTGTCTCGTGAAGATATGGAGTTGATTGTCTCTGGCAGCCCTATTGTCGTTTCGGCGGTCGTTACCGTTCGCAGTTCGAACAATGCTGGCCGGTCAACGCTCGGTGCGCTGTGCAAACGTCAAAACAAAACTGATTTTACAACTTGCCACGTGGTACCAATTTGAGTGGACTGCTTAATTGCAATTAGGATTTGTGTTGTTTTTCACTGAATCGCTGTGTTTTTGTACGAAGGTGGAGGATTAAAGGTTATTCCCAAGTTGCATTCTCATTCTGCTTTACATTATTATAGGTTCAGCTTTCATTTGTAGGTTGACCTAGAATTATCCTTGCCGACTAGCAACACTAATTTGTTCTTAAAGTAATTAAAATTTTAAACATATTTGAAAACTTCACGCGTCAGTTGGACTCGTTACAAAGTAATTTCACGATTAAATGCGAAAACGATTAAAATGTAGTGTTTGGCATAAAAATGCGCTTACGCATACACAACCTCATTGATGGTTTGCGTAATTGTTTTTATATAGAATTAATGTATTCAGGTCAATGAGTAATGGTTTGCCTAGTTTGGTGATAATATTTTCGAGAAACGATGACTTACCGATGGTAATTATAGCTTCCAACTAAAATTTACCTGTATTCACGTAGTCATCACATCTGTGGCTTTGATGGTTCTAACTTTACATATTTTTTCTATCAAATTAATACAACGATACCTAGTCTAGTAACGTTCACAAAATACTTATAACTGTAAGAATCTATTGGCAATTTAACTCCTTTTTGCCTTACATCGTCGGCGAGACTAATATCCCTACATTTCCAAACAGTTTGATAAGACAAAGTAATATGAGATTTCTTTCAAGATCCTGCTTTCTGGTAACTTACTTGGTAACAGAGGAAATGAAGAACGTCTTGTGACTCACACTGCATATTTAAGTTTACGAAATTCGCCGAAGCAGTTTACGAATTCAAATGAGCATGACCATTTTAGCGAAAATAATAATAACGTTGGACTTTCCAGTGAATGATTGTGAGTTTCAGTCCGTCCCTGCAACCGTTAGGCTGAATTAATTCTTTGGGTGCCGATGGCCGATCCTGCTTCTAGTTTGTACGTTACCACTTCTAAAAATATGCTTACAGCGAAAACAATGAGAGCATTTACACGATCGATTCGGGATCGATGCTGATTCGATTCTGTAATGTGCACTGGTTAAGCTAGAAATGTTTTAGCTCCTTTTGTAATTCCTATAATTAGCTGTAGAATAATTGCTGCCTTCTTACGTTGTTATGTGACTAAAAAGCAAATCAGTGACATTTGCTTTTCCAATTTTCTTTTTATTGTCTTCTATATCTCTGTAACCAAAGAATCAATCGTCCGAAAATTCGATTCGCGGGGCTTATCTGACTTCCGAACAAAATTGAGTTAATATGTTACTTCTCGTGTCGACAAATATTTCTGCATTTTTAAGACAAGTATGTTAGCTCATCGAGGGAAAGGCTTTACCTGCGATGATTCATTCAAGATGGATGCTTGACCCCAATGATACATGGATAATTTTTAAGTGATTCATTTCATCAGCTGATGTAGTAAGAAGGGTTTGCTGCTTGACATGTTAATAGCCATTATGTATGGTAATGTATTCGTGTCTGTTTTTAATAATTGGATCACATTTATTTATCATGTTGTGACTGCTTCTAATAGTAATTGTTAACTGTTAATTGAAATGCTTTGGCTCATTTAAAATTCTACCGGAAATCCCACCCTTGATTATGGTGAATTCATTAGTGTGTCTGTTAGTCAGAGTTGGTGTTTGCATGTTTTAAGTGAAAGGTCTCTAATGCATCCGGATTTTCCCATTACGTTGTTTGGTCTCCCATCCCCACATAAAAAAGCCAGGCTTCTACGCAGCGGATTGCAAAAACCCCCACAATTTTTCATTGATATTATGCTGTCTCCAGTCTCTACACTCTTTTCTTACTTCAATGACATTTAAGTTAGTCCCTCGTACATATTTGGTTTGGCTGAATCAAGGCTTAGTTTATCTCGTCTTAGTACTACATCGCTTATCACTTTAGTTCTACCCAAGCATGACTGTAGCCTGCTTGCCGCATATCTGGTCTTTTCAAGTGGTAACCCATATTGGACCCTGATTCATTAACCAGTATCATGACTAACTTAATTGTTTTTTGTTCAACAGCCTCTGGTTTCCAGTGATTCAAGTAGTGGCCTAACTCGTAAGATGTATGACGCATCTCACGCACTTTAGATGCTAAGTCCTACGCCTGTTCACAGAAATAACTGTTTGTTTTATTTTGTGACGTCGTTGTGGTCAAAATGGTGTTATATCCGATACTACATGTATTGGAAATAGCTTGTGGTACTAGGTATTGCCCAATGATGACATTTTTTGGTTTGTGGCCAAATTAACAGGCTCTTAGAACTCGTTCATTTCTTGATGACAGTTTGCCCTTATAAGTTTATGTGGTTACGTAGCGGATAGCATGGAGTGTATTTAAAAGCCTTCCAGATTTTCATATTCTTCTTCTTTTTTAAGTATAACACTTAAAACAAGTTTGTTGTCCAGCTCTTATTTGTCTTCTGGGACTACTTTCATACAATACAAGTTATGGTCATGTTTTGTACCACATATCTCCTACCATAACAATAGGTTCTTTGACATGATTTACTACTACATACAAGGTGTCGTGTCTGACCGGCCAAGTAGTGCGAATCGTGACAGATCCTATCAGCCTGGATAAATAAGCGATTTTCCTTATTTGTCCTATTAGCATGATCAGCAGAACCTTATCGATTATTCCCAGAAAGAGTAATAATATATCATCTTCCTGATGATACTAATTGTTTTAAAGGACACAGATATTAATGGTACTTACCTTACGTTGCAACAGACTACAGTCTAAGGTGAAGTCAAAGGCAAGACCTAACAAAGAATAAATTAACCACGGACCTCATCAGTATGTTAATCTGTCCTATTTCCAGTAATTGATTCTAATGAGAACTATTCCATCGGAATATTGATGATTTATTGCTTTTGTAAACAACGTTAACTTATCTCAACGTTGTTAGTGGTAATTAATCAGTTTGTACCTACTAAGTTTGATAGGTAAATATATGATATAGGTACTTGTAACAGAAAAACCCAACCAAAATTATGATGAATTACATAATAAAGCTAGCTTATCATCAGAAATAATACTGATCTGTCTTTGTTATTACTGCACTCTAAATGGTATAGAATATCACTAACAAGTAACCTCGGGGTCCATTTACATTCGATGAGAGCAAGAATGTTCAGAGCACGCGGGGATTCCCCGCGTTCGGAGAAATTCAACAAAGCTGATTGTACTTCATTATACAGTGTCTATAGAACTCAGCATTACAAAAAGTGGGTTCTAACATCTTCAAAAATCAGACATGTAGTTCGGTTTCTCAAGAAAGGTGATCCAATATTTCGTACTCCGCACTTACTTCTGTAGTTAATCTAGTTAATCACAATAAAATAATAACACTGATAGGAGATCGACAAGGGTCTATAGGACCGGTTTGGCGACAGACCGGAAAATTGGCGCGCGACATCGCGACGCCGCCTGCGACAACACATCCAGCTAATTGTATTAGACGGCTGTGATTGTCGCGCGACCGATGTGCGAGATAGGTAATTAGCTGCTGGTGGTATATGAGTGAAATTAAATCGTTGGTAATGAAGTTAAAAGAGATTTTATAGGGATTGTATGGGGTACGAAGATGATGAGGGAAGATAGAACTGAAAAAATGGATGATATTGTGTGGGGATGTTAAAAATAAAGAAAAATAGTCTTAATAATGGATTACAAAATCAAGTGCCCGTGAAGTTTTCTTAACTTTGTAGACCATTCCGTTTGTTTAAGCATCCGACCAGAAAAAAGTAAATAGTGCCATAATGACACATGATTGAATTGTAACACGAATCGAGTATGGTTACGTTCATGTATATCCACGAAATAAAGAAAGATTGTGAATAAAATCTTGATAAAAAAGAAGAGAACATAATACACAGGTATGCATATTGCATAGCGCCTTGACAATAAAGCTAGTCCCAAGATTTAATCTTTATATTCCGTGTGAAA
This sequence comes from Helicoverpa zea x Helicoverpa armigera, assembly GCA_033682625.1. Lineage (NCBI taxonomy): Eukaryota > Metazoa > Arthropoda > Insecta > Lepidoptera > Noctuidae > Helicoverpa > Helicoverpa zea x Helicoverpa armigera. The sequence goes on along the minus strand of JAWIIS010000004.1, from coordinate 11,275,008 downwards.
AGAACAAGATATTTCAGCACGCCACGCGCCGAAGCTTAAGTAAAGATTTAATCAGTTTGAATGTAAAACCGATACACACAATAAGAAATAGCTCGCGTATAAAGAAGGGTCCCCTGACCGGTTAGGCGTTAGACCGGAAAATTGGCGCGCGACGACGCGGCTCCACTCCAGGCTAATTGTATTACAAATATTTGTTTTTTTTCTGCTGTGAAGTAGAAATATGATGCACACATCACCGTCAGTAGACGGATACAAATGATTTAGTTAGTATTTAAAGAAACGTCACTCACGCACGCCCAAGTGCCTTTAGAATCAAATTGGTTGAGACAATTTTAATATTTGTGCATGGAAATAATTCTGGTCTTGTAACCCTGATCACGCCACATGTTCTAGTAATACAACCCGATCAATAAACAGGCTGCTCTTTATGCCAGTAATTTAACATAATAGCTGTCCTGTCTAACCTTCTTACTACGCTAATGTAAGCCATTAATCTCATAATCTATTAATCTGTCTACGTTTAATACGAAACCTATATCATTCGTGCACATACGTCGACCTCCCAATGTCAGACATTCAGCAATTAATAAAGAAGCCATAGGATACGGATCCAGTTTAATATTAAAATGTCTCCGAATGTTTACGGCGGAGCGGCAGGTGGTTCAACCCCCCTCGCCCCCGACTGATGCAGGTGCATTGCCCCCCGAACTCGACCCGTCTCGGAGATTATAGGCTCTGTAGAAAGTTGCCCCTTCAAAGGACCGTAAAGTAATATTGAACTTTTGTCCTTTTATGTCCTTTAAGAAGATTTCGGTCTGAGAATTTTAGTGTTATCTGGGCATGTCGTTTACCTTAGGATCTTATTGTTTGTGGCTGTGAAGCTTTGTGTATTCTTACATTTGGTTTTCTTGACCGTTGTATGACGACGAATATTTTCTGCAAATTTCAGCTTCGAATAAAGTAATCCTGCTCCGTTTTTCATCGCCCTAGTTACATAGTGGCCATTAATTTCCGGGCTTCTACCTTGTATGCTGCACCTATCTATTAATTAAATGCGGTATTTAATTAGCAAAGTGCGCAGTGTATTTGTCATTCCAGTATCTAGCTGAAATACATGACCATAATTTAGTAATAAATGGTAATGTTTACTAATCCCTTTAGCATTAGTTATTCGACTTGCAGCTTTCTACATGTTGTATTAATTACGAAGATTATACTAAAGGGGTTCTGGTTGCCATTCTCCTGAATATTTTAAACTACATTTGGCACTAGAGATACTAGTTATCCATTGTTGTCTCAATCAGATACCTCGCTACGTTTGTACTCTTTGACTCACGACTCGATATCCAAAACTTTCTTCATAGCAGGATTCTACTAGTGATCCTTTGATATTGTTGACCTTCTATCAGTTTTGGAAGGTCATCCACATTGTCCATTGAACCATTCGCCTAACGAGTTACAAATGCTACCGTGGGATATGGGCTGACGTCAGCACAATCGCGATCACGTATCCATTATCCAGTCTTGATCCACTATACACGTTCTTACTATGTTTAAACAACATTTACAATCAACGTTGTACACAATTTCATAGGTTCATTCAGGTGACTTTTGATAGACTGAGATAATTGTCATCTTTCGGGACTAGACTTAGCAGAAATACATATAAAGTGTATAAGCCAACCTATTATGATTGTGGCCAAACCTCATATACATTTCAACCAAGCAAATCAGAAGGCATTGCCAGAATTGGTTTTCTCTAGTTGTGCGACGGTGAGGTGAAGGAGAAATACCAATAACTTATCTAAGTACACTCGCAATGCCAAAGGGCAAAGATATGATGATACTGCAGACGATATCAGGAGTTATCTTCCACTATTAATCAGAAACTGCTATGCAGTTTGACCTGCAGCCCGCTGCTATGCAAGATATTGCTGACTTACAATTATTGAAGGTTGCATATAAGGACCTGTCGGAATTAGGCGATTGATGAATGGTTGCTGATGGCCCATTGTGTAGGTCTGTATGTGCCATGTGTGCGACAAACTGACGCCAACTGCTAATTTGGGCACAAAAATGTGGGCGTAACCTTAAAACATGATTGTGAACCTTAAAATGCTTTGGAGGAAGATACTATACAAGCCCTTTTCACTGTTTTAAAATTAAAACAAACATGAAGCTATAATGAGCGCTCGTAATTTAAATATATCGATATTTTATTAGTGAGCATTACATCAGGTCTTCCAGGGCGGACAAACAGACCTTGAATCAGGACCGGACGACCGCCCAAATGATTGATGTACGGTTTATTTACGACGCCAACAACTGGGTGAGCCCGTACACGTCTTACGAAACTTTTAATGTGTTCAGCATTTAAAAAGACATTACATATTATGATTGGAACATCACCAAGTTTCTACAACTTTAGGCAAACCGTTAATAGAATTTGATCTATCCATATCTCTGACCGTTTGACAATGTAGTTGGCCTTCATTGAGTGCGTTTGGTCACACTATCATTCACACCGCATTGTAAACACCATTCACAATTGACCGAAGTTCGTATTGTCAACAAAAACAAGAGAGTAGAGCAAGAACAAACGCAGTTGTATCGCAACGGATGCCACGATACGATCCTATATCCTGCGACTGCAGTTGAACGACCCCCGCCGTTCCTCTGATAATAAACTAATTATCAACGCTAATTATTGTAATTGTTGAAAAATGGTTTTTATAAGAGTGAATAATGAAGCCTTTGATAAGTCTATTATTATTACGTAAACCTTAGTCATTGATAAGATTGTTGGGTTCTGGGAAGTAGGTGGTAAATAAATATAGATACGATGACTTCGTACTAGATAGTAGATAATGCAGATTTGGAAAAGGAATATTTAGCTAAAAGAATACGAACAACAGTTCTTTATGGTTGCTCTAATTTAATCAAACTCCCTAAAAATTCAATTTCATATAGTATACAAACTCTCGTCCCTGGTGTATGGGTGTATCCAATCAATTAATTGCAAAGCCTTTACAAAGTACCGCTAGACAATCTTAATGTTATCTCCCAACAAATAGCTATATCGAATCTCGATCTTGGCTCGTTGAATGCAGAACTTACAATAAACAATAGCTTACACCTACACGCTTCTCAAATCGGCAGCACAATTTGGGTGATTTATACTAAACGCTACCTCATGAAGTAGAGACCATTGATTAACATAACGTTTATAGTGATTAGCCGTCACACTTATATGGACCTGTGATCGGATAAGACTGATGTCTTAACTTTAAATGCTTGTTTTATGATCATTTGATTGCGATTGATGGAGCTGATCATGTTCATGATCCCGCAGTGATAGATGAATTTAAGGAAAGCACGTAGTGTATGTTAATTACAATTGACTTTCACTTTGGGAAAGCCGTAAGAAGATGGAATTAGAGGAAAGATACAGTTTCTACAAAATTCGATATATAACTGGATGTGAAGTCAAACCAATTCTCCCATATTAAGTGAATATTCAAATAATAATCACTCCATCAGTACCAGTCTTATTCTTATAATAACTACAGACAACTTTGATATGAAAACACTTGAATGACCATATAAGGGGCCTTCAAGTCACGTATACGTGATGCAAACGTTTCACCATAACACGTCTGCTAACCATGACTCATGCACTGTTTACATATTTAGTCACACACGTACACGCAAAAGTAATGTAGAATTTTAAAGAATTTAATGTTATTAAAGGTGATTTTAGCATCAATGTTGAAGTTATGTGGGCGGTAGATAACGATTACCGTCATCGCTGTACTAATGCGCTTCTTAATTATATCGTATTCAGAAGTTGACGTTGTCTGTTGATAGGGTTTCGATAACAAGAGTACAATGTATAGTCAGATTAATAATGCAAACAACGATTACTGATGTACCTTTTAATACCACGTAACATTCAGTTTAGAAATCTCATGTGGCCCAAACAGTTGATTTTTTGGAACTAAAATGCTCAAGTCAGCCCTGAAGGCTTCAAATAATTTTAGAATCCTTGCCTTAACAAAAACACTTAAATCCCTAAACGGCTGGAGGAATGACCAAGTCTTAATGCTGATTAGACCAACCAATTATAACTTAACATCTCAATACTCCATTCATGATACCAATAAAGGATCCCACTGAATCGTTAATATTTATAATTACTCTGCATTCTAACACACAGACTGCAATGAGTGTAATTACAAGGCTTATACATTCTGCTGTAATGGCCGCTGCATTTGGTTCATTGATCTTGAAGCTTTAGTACCATCCGGTCTTGCTGTGGTTGATAAAGCTTTAATATCATATTTGTAGGAAAAATCATTTCTCATAGAACTCAGTTGTCTGTCAGATGTACAGTGTACCATAATACCTTGTGCATCTTATGCTTGATTGCGGTGTAAAAGCTATGGTCATGTCTACATTCTAATAAGAGATAATATGGGCGTAGTTAGCAGTGCAGTAATTAAAAGGCGGCCTCGCGCGGCCTTGCCTACCGTTTGTACAGATGCTCAGGCGCAGGCTATCGTTCGACGTTATGAGTCAGGATTGTGAGCGTCGAGATAACGTTATTGGATCAATATGCGTGTATTAATATTAATATTTATTTTTGTGATTGAATACTGAGTCATTTATTATTGGTGAATGGATCGCTTTTATTAGAAATGGTCAGGCGTTCGAGGCATCAATGTCATCTATTTATGCTCAATTTCATATTCAAAATGTCACCTTCGTTAACCCTGAAACACACTTCAATCATTATCTGTTTTCAATCTTCCACGCATTGCAGTATGCAAAACAGATCCTGTCCATTGACCTGGATAACACAAGGATGTATCATCACCTTGCGTTTCACGATCTCTTCAGTAATTGAAAGCCATTTCAGTTCGTTTTGCATTCGAGCCGTGTTGTTCAATATTAATTAGTGAGGAACCATCAATTTGTTCAGTGTCGACTTCCATTAAAAGTTTTGTTTCAGCCTCAATGGTGCTTATTAACAGCGATGCTCTGGTGTTCCAAGGTCACGATCATTTCTTGGAACAATGATCATTATCAGCTAATATATTTTGTGAGTTATTGTTGTGGTGAAGAAATGAATTTATGGCGTTAAATGCCATACGCGCAACACGTGCTATGCACTGGTTCGTTTGGTTTACCAATGATTTCAATAATTTAAAACAATAACCTATAGAAAAAGTTTTCATTTTTCAATGAAAATATTTGAAACTAATCTAAATTTATGCTTCGAAACAATCACGGTTATCGATGCAAATCTTATTCCATCTAAGGATTTCAGTATTATACAAAAGAATTTCTCGAACGTGCTCGTAAACTGGTCCATAAAATATATTTGCGGCCATTTTCGTATGCCGAATGTCGAAGTGGTGAGTCATACGTTACGTTGTAACTCACCTTCCCATTGTGCGCAAGCGGTGATTGCGTTCCTAATGATGACACATCGGAGGTTACGACGGTTTTCGACAAATTCAAAATGTGGGGTCAAGACGGGACGGAAGCGTCCGGTTGTTTGTTTTAGGTTTCGCTTCGCCGGCTGCTTAAAGGTCTTCGAGCTTAGCACCTGTGGTTCTCTTCAAACGCTTTCAAAACAATGTTTATATGCTTCATTTATGTAGTAATTACACATGACTGTATATCAAAAGTTGGACTTTGATTGGAATGTACCTGTGTATGGTTGGTTTTAGTAATTAATTCAATGACACATTTGCAGCTGTTCAATTAGTTAATTAGTAGCTTTTCTTTTTTCTCACCGATCCTTAGAAGCCGCAAAATAAGTAAGTGTGCTATAAATCAGTCCAAAAAACACCAGCATTCACGCTTGCCCGCCTGTCATTCTGTCACTTAGATCTTGTAAAATGTCATTCAGTTGCACATTTTAAGCGTTCGGCGCATTACCAAAGTATTTATTAGTGTACTCCATGTATGGGTATCGTTGAACACGACCAAATAAGGCTGCAGTCTCGTGGAAACTGTGTCGTATTAGTTTTTGCGGTCTTTCGTAACGAGAAGTGGCGACACACCTCACAATTGGGTATACAGCTGCCTAAATTGTACTGTGTGGCGAGGGTCCTTTTAACAATGTGTACTTGACATCAGCCGATTTTGATAATGACCTTATAATATAGCCTCTATTCCAATACAGCTAGGCAATCTTTGGTGTGATATCTATACAAGGCTTAACTTAAAATCACTCGGTATTACGGAAAGCTGTGAATCCTACGACGCATTTTAGAGAGGTTACTTATTCGCGAGTATGGAATCCCAATAGGAATTCCGGAATGAAATGCCTATTAATATGAGGTCACTGCAAATACTTTGGCGGATCCTGCGGAATTCCAAAACCCTAGCGACTTAACAAAAAAAAACAACGTCATTGCACATTTGCTTAATGTAAAGTGTAAATAAATCGAGTTTTATGTTAAACATTGTCTGCACTTTCACAGGATTCCCAGAATTCTTTCAGACGTGAAATTCTTTCTTAGCCAAGTTTGGTTGAAAAATATTCCAATAAACAATTGCTTTCGTTCCAATTAACATAATCAGTGGCTATAGTCCGACAACGGTTAGGAAGAGGCGGATTGTCAAACACCCACTCACCAAAGCTAAAAACTATAATGTTTGTTTTTGACCTGAGTAGGTTAATTGCATATTTATCAAATATATTAGTAGAAGAAGTAACTTATACTTCAATGGACTTCATTTCTTCTTTTATTTCAGTCAGATGTTCATAGAGGCTTGGATTAATTTCAGATATACACATATATTGATGACATGGCAACTCGATCCCCTTCATACTAAGACAGCAAGACATTCACTCTGAACATAAAAGCCATAAAAAGCCATAAAAGCCATATAAAGCCACTAGGGCCATATAATATGTTCCTAGTGTTTAAAATCTCCCGTGGAATGCAGTTTGCATGCGAACAAAGTCAAGGACAACTGCTATTGCTGAATGATGGCGAATGCATGCGGCTGATTTTTATGCCACAATAGTTTGATTTTAATGTGCAGAACGGCCTAGCTAGTGGATAAATCAGTATAGTTTTTTAAGTCATCTGCACAGATTCGGACGGATTTTGTAGGACCGGTGTGGAAAAGTTTACTTTAACTTTCTTTTATATACACTATCGAAGGAAAAAACCCATTGGAAGCCACTTAATTATTATCAAAAGGACAATGTTTAGCATACAAATGTCGTTATTATAGTATTGTAAACAGGTACTACACCGTTATCTATCAAGTTTCCTGTAGGCATGAGTGGCCTGTTATCTATTGTAATAAGTTTTAAATAGTTTATCTAAAAACTGGTTGTTTATGACAGATTATGTTGAGAATGTGGTGTTATCTGGACTTAATGTAGACAAGGTCCAAGCCGTGTCCGGTGGCCAAAGGACGCTAGATTAGAAAGCACATCAAAATTATGTAGAAGTGTTTAACATAAGTAAACCTTTCTGTAACTAAACTTAGATTGATGTATCGTATTCTGATTAAATGACATAAGTTATTAATCATAATCAAGTAAACATTTTTATAATTGGACTCATCGATTCCCTGAACAATGTATTTTATTATCGTTTTAACGTGTAATTAACATTGGCTTGTTTGTCTTATGATGATAAAGAGTCCATGGTATCGTTAACCTATGACTCTCTTAAATGAATATTTTTTTCCTATTAAAAAGATATTAGAAGATATTTTGACAGGTAGGTATATATTGTCACTACAAGTGTGCACCCTGCTTGCATTGCACCTTATCAAAACCTATTAGTATTCATCGCACATGGCAATGTTTTATACTATTAATTCATAGAACTCGGACACCAACCACGTCGCTTACCACGAAGTGGTGTCATATTTTATAGAATCGTAACTTAACATCACTTTAGACGTGTAAATATATGACACGTAAAGGACCTACATAGGATAATTTGTTGATTCCCTTAGTAACAAAACCTTGCAAGGTTAGCATGGCTTGAAAGGGGATGGAGTGACATGGCTTGTCCAGTAAGTCTGACACCAGTCTAACCAAGGGGTATCGGGAAGTCTGGGTAACTGGGTTGAGGAGGTCAGATAGGCAGTCGCTTCTTGTAAAGCACTGGTACTCAGCTGAATCCGGTTAGACTGAAGCCGACCCCAACGTGATTGGGAAAAAGGCTCGGATGATGGGGTGACATGGCTTGTGAGTCATCGAGTGTTGTAACCCATCCATATTGCTTATGTGACTCTGTGTCTTGGTAACTCTTTCACACAGAAAAACCCAAAAATACCTTCCTTAAAACACGAAATTTATGCGCTAAAGGCATATGTGTAAAAAACCTCATCTGCCAAAGGCTTGCGCAAAAAGACGCAGATAATCGAGTCAGCCGTTACTTATCGATCTATAGATCGTTGGCTAGGTCAGGTGTTAACACAAACAACATTATACTCCTGCGCAGTACCCCCGACGCGGGTCACGTCGCCAATTGATTTATATAATTGCGTTTATCATTCGGATAACGTATTGATGCAGACTTTGATGTCGCCGGTACTATGTTCTTGATTAAGGCTGTGCCAAAAAGCTATATTTATTTTTCTTAACAAAAACTAAAAAAATATAATGTTGCCACCTTGATAAGGACCAGTTTGTTTTTGGTAGTTTTTGTTTTTCAGGTCGATAAACTAAATCAATTTGTATTCGGCATGCGCTTGATTATATTGTACTAGCTGGCTAGTAACAACTGGTCTGTTTATTCTAACAAAATATTTATTTGTAAACATTATTCTGTTCGAGTTCATAAAGTTTGTAACTAGTCGACTTGAAAAAAAAGAACAAGTATAAATATAAATAATCTTAATATTCTTCACCTTCACTTTTTAGTCCTAAATTAACTTCGTTTGGAAATTTTGTAGCCCTAACATGTTTAGGCATTAAATCTTAACATAAATTATCGATTCTGTCAATTTTACGTTCCCGCCAATTAGCATCAAGTTATAATTCTATTACTAATTACTTGTTTGCTCTGAGATAGACTGGCACTATCTACTTGACCCAAATAGCTTAGTGTTTTAGTGTTAAAGTCATTTGCACAGTTAGTAGGCAGAGCAAGTCTTGATTGAATTCGATCTGGAGCGCCCGTATAGGCAGCTATGTGGAGCATTTCAACTGTTCGTGTATTAAAATGTCATTATGTGGGCAAAGGACGGTTTTAATTGGCTGCATATGTAATTAAGCGAAGGGTTGTTAATCTGGTTAGTGTGATACTGCTTATATGATATGTTGTGATGGCTAGATGTTGAAGATTAACATGTTGCAGTTAATATAGGAACCAAATTCAAGAGGATTTTGTAAATACAGGAAGCTACAGTAAATAAGAAAGGCCTATCAATTGCCTTACAATTCGTCGTAAAACGTGAAGCTTCCTCTATGACATTTGTAACCAACAAAAACCCTAAGAGGGAACTAAAAAGACACGCATATACATAACACATAACATTCCATGTAACACGAGCCCCCAACAAAAAAGTCGCACATAACAAAAGCCAATTTTCTTATAAGAAACAACACAATAGTTTATGCGCGGGCGCAGATGCGCGGATGTTCGCGATTGTTGCGCGTGATTCACTCGCGCGCACGTCTTGTTCTTGTCGCCATTTCTACGGATGCGGATACTTTCGTTCTCGTTTGTTTTTTCCTATGTTATGACACTGATACAGCTTGTTAGTATTGAAATTTCTTGTTTATGTGGGAAAGAGGTAGTGGTTGAATCATCGTGTCATGCGTGATGGTAGTAAGATTGCCTGTTTCTCTTCTGTTGACATAAGCTCCTCATTACATTTTAACTTGTAGAATTATTTGGATCAGTTACTGGACTGTTTTCGGAAGGAGACTTTCTGGGAGGAGCCAGAGTTGTAATTCCACTTATGCACTGATACATATGTTTCACTTTCATCTTCATCTGGTCCTTGTACTAAACTATCCAAGTTTATGATGTCCATTAACAGCCGCATCAAATCTCATCTTGTCTCAAATAATATAATTAGTCTTTATTTCAGTCATGTTTTGTCACTTCTATATTAACAAGTCCATTTCTATAAACCTGCCTGCTGTTTAATCTAAAGTAATCAATATAATAGACAAAGCTATGGAAATGCAATGGTTTATTTTTTGACAAACCTAAACGTTTTATTAGCGTGACTATCAGATATTATCATAACAGCTTCTAATTTTGGGTAACTAATAACCACGTTAGTTCCAGTTTTATTGATATTGCTCCTACTTTGTTTAAAGTTTATGACTTACGGATTCCAAACCTTCTTATGTATTAGACAGTTTTGCACAAGACATACAATAGGTGGATTATAAGAATTGCATTTAAAATAAATACTTGTCGTAGAATGTCTAATCAATTTCCTTTTGTTTTTTCCACAGACATACTCAGGCCTCTTCTGCGTGGTGGTGAACCCTTACAAGAAGCTGCCCATCTACACGGAGAAGATCATGGAGAGGTATAAGGGCATAAAGCGCCATGAAGTGCCTCCTCACGTGTTCGCCATCACAGACACAGCCTACCGTTCTATGTTACAAGGTAAGATTATGATCTTGGTCCTTTATTAAGAAGTGCGTAATCTTCAGTTCTTTATTCTGTTTTTTATGAAGGGGTATTGCGTATCCTAGTTTTCTTTCGCACTGCTTCTAAGCAGTGATCGAAAATGATACCTAGTTTTCTGGGATCCTCGGGTACGCCACGTCTGCTTTGCAGACAGTTAAAGGTGTCTGGTTTATGCAAAAGCTTTTTTATCTATTTCATACGTAAAACTATTTTGAAATAATAAATAGAATTGCTATTTTAAAAGAAACTAAAATTTTAGGCACCTTTTAACCTACTGTATCGGTAATGGAAAAAATACAGGTTCTCGCAATAAATAACCTCTCGCCTTGTACGAAATAAAGTGGTATGCGACAGTTGCGCCATAAGTCATTCGGTATCGGCGCCATTACAGAACAATTAGACGAACGGCCCTTATCTCCGAGCTAGTGAGGGGCCCGAGTCGATACACTGGAACGTTACTTTATAATGAAGAATCCTAGAATTGCCGTTTAGTTCTTGAGTTCGTAAATAGGTAGTATTTTATCGTGTTATAATATTTTTATCTAATGTTCATATTGAGGAAGAAGTAAGGTCTGAAGGTATAAACATTGCTCACTTTAAAACATTGCTCACTGTCTTGTGATTTGTACTTCATTCCATGTGTAGAACAAATATTTGCATACAGGAAGACATGAAATGTATAAAACAAAGAATTTTTAGATAATACATAATGTTGTTGCTATGCAGAAACTCACTAGGAATAAAACAAGCCTTTCCATATAATAAGATTAGGTTTTCTTCTAAAAATACCGTCGCGATAAAACGACGTTATTAACGGCTTAGTCAAACTGGTTTCCTATTCAATTAAATGATTAAAGTATTTTAGTCGAACTAGTGTTTGACAAAACTTGGTTCAGCCTAATATGGAGAATGCATTTGTCCCTTCACAGCTGCGACATAATTTACCCAATATCGAGGGCTATTACTAAACAATTAGAACAATGTAGTAAATTATCTTTGTCTCACTTGGATATTTAGATTGCTGTACCTACTAGCTATTTCATAAGTCCTATGTTTGGACTTGTAAACAGCAAATTCTCGTGAATAATTTACCCAGAAATAGGTCCCAATTCCAATAACTTATAAGCAAAACATCCTTACATAGGGTTTCTACGTATTCAAAATAATGTACTAGACTTCGCCTAGATATTCGAATCGAACTAGTCCAGTTACAAAGGCAACAAACCCATTGTACGCCACTTCTAAACTAGGACTCGAAACTGGTAACCCATCACTTCGATACGATACTACACTAATGATCCCAGTACCCAGTGCTCAGGTAAGTGGGAACGCCCACACGTAGCTTTCGTAACTACCACTGCCATGGCGACAGAATTTAACTATAGGTTTCAGACTACAATGCAAATCTGCAGGAAGTAATGGAAGAGGAAGGAAAATTATTTGTGGAGTTTATTTCTAGCTGTGTATGTTGTTGGTATGGATAGGTAGCGCAGGATGTAACTAACAATAATATTGTGCAGTTACAGGATAAAATTTATGTGTTATTTTTGTTTAGGACATAAATAGTGTTGTGTAAATTTTTTTTAGAACTCCATAGGTCACTTAATTATTATGGAAAAGTTCAATCAATGTAGCTACATACATAACTGTGTAAAAAAATGTTAGTTCCACATATCGTTACTTTTTGCTTGTACCTAAAGCAATCAGCTGGTAGGTTCTTATCAGTTCGTCAGTTGTTTTAGTTACGCGGATTTTACACCGAAATTCGCGGTGAAATCCAAACTCAACTGAATATTGTTTTGCGTATAGGTACGTGTACCGTAACGATACTAGTGTTTTTTTTCATTACACTACAAAAATTTTCAACAGCCCATGTTTGCCGTATGGGTACTTGAAAAAGTATTCATTATAATTCCTGAATACCACCCCTTTCCCTCGCGGCTGCCACTATTATACCGGCTAGATTAAAGCTGTCTGGAATATTCACATGTTTCACCAAATAAGTTTCCTTTTCATGTTTTGCATTTTTTATGAAGACTTTTTTACTTTTTGGCTCTATCTTATACTATCCTCGATTTTAGTCTAGTGGTCTATCCAAAATATCAAATCCAATCCAGTAACCCTTAATATGTCAATTTTATCTTAGTACTCAAATTATATCCTCGAAGTACAATAGCTATCTATACGAACTTCGCACCATCTACACCGTTCCCATACTTTGCAGTCTGATACGATCGTCACATAACTTGTCGCAAACGAAATGTGTCTTATCGTAAATATCATCAAATCCTGGCTACACCCACGATATTTATGACGGTTATTGGCAGTCGCCAATGTTTAATGTGGTCGTTTGATTTGATTGATTATTAAATATTGGTTCTTAGATGCACTCAAGGCGGCTTTACTAATCTTTGGATAAAGGGTGAATAAAAAGCAATGTAACCTGATATAAACTTCGCTGTAAATATTTTTAAGCGCTGTCTTTAAAACTCCACTAAACCTTAAAAGATGATAGACCATCAATCAATCTGGTGCCTAATACAAACCCAGTCCAAGTATTAATACAATCTTCACTGTTAATTCCAGATCGAGAGGACCAGTCAATCCTGTGCACGGGAGAGTCAGGTGCTGGTAAGACAGAGAACACGAAGAAGGTGATACAGTACCTCGCGTACGTCGCCGCCTCAAAACCTAAGGGATCCGGCGCGGTAAGAACTCTTTCTGATCACCAAGCCCTGAAATAGTAGAATATCTTAGAAGAAAACTGTTCATAGACAGATAGTTCATATCTTTTTACGTGTTGATGAAGTTCATAGTATAGTTTAGAACTTACTAGAAGCTTAAGGAAGTATGTTAGACTGTCAAGAATATTATAAACAATAGCGAGTCATTCTTTAAGTATCTCTAGTGAGAAGCGGCCTTCGCCCAGTTGTAGGACACTAAATAGGTCATTGTTTACAAAATATATGTCGTCAGTCATCACCAATTCGTTACGTCTATTAACAATTGTTCGTTTTAGATTAGTCTGTGTCTCAGCTTCCTGTTAAGTAACATTCCAATCACTTTCTCAGTTAATCTTACAGCTCGTAAATTAGACTTAAACACCTTAGTTAAAGTCACTTTCCTAGTCGTAACGAGTTTAATAACAATGTTTAGTAAGTACAGTTTACGTAATATATGGACTGTCCCTTGCTAGGGGACTTGCGTGGACATAATTGTTAGTTAAATAATTGAGTGACTTGTACACCGTGTTTTGAACGAAGCAGGGGTATGTTTGATTTATTATTTATTTTGATATGAGTGGGGGAATATTTTAGAATGTAGATGATTTAATAGCAAAGATATACAGAGGGGGTGCATACATAAAAAAATAAGTTATTGTCAGTATTAATTATGTTTGAGGTGATTTATAGATACACCAATTTTAGTTCTCTAACAATTTGTATTTGATTGTGTAGTAATTATACTGAATGTTGTATTGTTAAGCGTTCACATGTCTACTGGTTCGACTATCGCGTTCGGGTGAGGAATGGAACCAGTTTGTCGTTATCTGGCTAGCCTCTTTACGGTTTACTGTACAAATGGCTAGAATATAATGTTATAGGCACTTTCTCTTCAGTATTTAGCCACCGTAGTATATGTTGTAATTACAAAAATGTATTTGTTCAAAATCTAGGTCACAGTATTGAGTGTTTATGCTAGTTCAGATGTTTTCGTTATATTGCTAATTAAATGAAAATTGTATGCAACTTAGCATCATGTTCCACGTTCTATACTTAATACACAGCTAAATCTTCAGATTTGGTGTATAATACGCTATCTGCGTGGTTCACTGCTCTTTTCAATAATCACCACTTTGACACTTGCATGTCATGGAGGTGGCATTTGTACAGCACTGCGGTTGTGCTCTCTTTATGTATTGCTAGAAAGAGTATATAATTTTCTACCAGTACATAATATCTTTCTTCTACAACACACTGATGTATATTTTTTTTATTTTCCCTCTTCTCCGTGATCCTGGCAATCGATACGAACTACAGGGACCGACACCACAGTTGATTATAGTAAGTCAAGGAAAATATTATACAAATAAAAAAGGATCAAATCAACTAATCGCCTGCTCAGTATTTGGGGATGCCATTTGGGTGTGGTATATTATTGTCGTCAATTAAAACGATGTAAATAAAATATGGCCAATCAAAAACATTAAGCATTGTATAAAACTTACATAGTTTACTAAATTTCATTTTACATAAGTTTTAATTTTGTAAGTAAAAGAAATCGTGAGAATAATTTACCACAATTTACGGGAAATGGGTGCTTTTTCCAAAGGTTGAAGGGTCGACATGTCATGAGCATGAAATGGGTTTTATTATCATAATTCTTCCAGTTTCATTGTGGCACAAGGTGATGCTATACCAATTTATCTGCCTAGAAAATATACGCTTATTCCTTGCATGGTTACCTATGCTGTAATGTATTTATTTATGTATTTTTCGATGCAGCAAAACTGACTATTTTTAAGTACCTAGGTCTCTGATAAAATAGTCCCTCATGATTGTACGAACCGTTTAAGATTATAATAAATTACAGGATTGTTAAAGAAGTAGTTAATTGTTTAACTTTTGATATTTTTTCCTATGCAGTATTAGCTCACGAATCACATTTAGAACTCCAATTAATATGTCTATTGAATAAAAGCTTGTTTTCATCCATATCAGTTTGCTACAGTTTTGTGTTTGCCAAATGTGTGTTTATGATTTGTCACTAACCTGCTTTGTCAATTATCGTTTGGCCACTCCAAATAAGCCTTATCTTTGCCGAAATTATAAGTTTTGTATAATCTTTAATAAATAAAGTGATATCCACAAAAAAAAAATTGTAATGAAAAGGTTTATTTGGATTTTTTAAAGAATGTAATATTATGATATTGTCGCTAACCTGTGTGTTTCATCCAACTAACTCTGTACCAATAACTTGTTACGTTTCGTTTCACGCTGCTAACCCCTACGTAGACAAACGGACCTACATTCGAGGTAATGGAACGCTAAAACCTACGTTTATTGGTGTGGCTCATGCTTACCTACATCTCCATTTAAGAAATTACTCACTTGTAACGATTTTATTTTTTGTCCTGTATTATAAATAGCTCATTCCCTATTTGGCCCTATCACCAGCTTGAATATATATTACCAAACCCTTTTTTCATCAATTTTTCATACCATCCCATCTGCATGCATGTCCTGATGATGAAGTCGTGATATTAATATGATTATATTATCTTGTAGGGCGAACTGGAACAACAACTGTTACAAGCTAACCCTATTTTAGAAGCCTTCGGTAACGCCAAGACTGTTAAAAACGACAATTCTTCTAGATTTGTAAGTATATTTTTTATCTGCCACTGTATATGTTCAACTTGTAATAAAGTGTCGAATCTAATATCACCCTAATTATGATTTCAGGGTAAATTCATTAGAATAAACTTCGACGCGTCAGGTTTCATAGCGGGCGCGAACATCGAAACGTACTTACTCGAAAAGTCAAGAGCAATCAGACAAGCGAAAGATGAGAGAACATTCCACATATTCTACCAGCTCCTCGCCGGAGCCACCTCACAGCAGAGAGCTGAGTACATCCTCGAAGACCCCAAGAGTTACCCATTCCTGTCAAACGCAGCCCTACCAGTCCCTGGTATTGATGATGCAGCGGAGTTCCAAGCTACCATCAAGTCCATGAACATCATGGGCATGAACAACGAAGACTTCAACTCGATATTCAGGATAGTGTCCGCAGTCCTACTGTTCGGATCTATGCAGTTCAAGCAGGAGAGGAACTCCGACCAGGCCACGTTGCCTGATAACACTGTCGCGCAAAAGATCGCACATTTACTTGGTACGTCCCTGTTTCTGGTACCTAAATTATCTATGGTAAACTAATAGTTATTCTAATGTATGCTTCTGCTCTTTCCAGGTCTTTCAGTCACAGAAATGACAAAGGCATTCCTGAAGCCTAGAATCAAAGTGGGTCGCGATTTCGTCACGAAAGCACAGACCAAGGAGCAAGTAGAGTTCTCAGTGGAAGCCATCGGCAAGGCTTGCTACGAGCGCTTGTTTAGATGGCTCGTCAACAGAATCAACCGCTCTCTAGACAGGACCAAGAGGCAAGGAGCTTCCTTCATCGGAATCCTCGATATGGCTGGTTTCGAAATCTTCGAACTCAACTCATTTGAACAGCTCTGCATCAATTACACGAACGAGAAGCTCCAGCAACTCTTCAACCACACTATGTTCATTCTCGAACAGGAAGAGTACCAGCGCGAAGGTATCGAATGGAAGTTCATTGATTTCGGACTCGATTTGCAACCGACAATCGACTTGATCGACAAACCTATGGGTATCATGGCGTTGTTGGACGAGGAGTGTTGGTTCCCTAAAGCGACAGATAAGACATTCGTTGAAAAGCTAGTCTCAGCCCACTCCGTCCATCCCAAATTCATGAAGACTGACTTCCGTGGAGTTGCTGACTTCGCAATCATTCACTACGCTGGCAAAGTCGACTATTCAGCCGAGAAATGGCTAATGAAGAACATGGATCCTCTGAACGAGAACGTGGTGTCGCTGCTGCAGTCGTCGCAGGACCCGTTCGTGTGCCACATCTGGAAGGACGCGGAGATCGTGGGCATGGCGCAGCAGGCGATGACGGACACGCAGTTCGGCGCCCGGACCCGCAAGGGCATGTTCAGGACAGTCTCACAGCTATACAAGGAACAGCTCACTAAACTGATGGCGACGCTCAGGAACACTAACCCGAACTTCGTAAGGTGTATCATTCCCAACCACGAGAAGAAGGCTGGAAAGATCGAAGCGCCTCTAGTTCTCGACCAGTTACGTTGCAACGGTGTGCTCGAAGGTATCAGGATCTGCAGACAAGGTTTCCCCAACCGTATTCCCTTCCAGGAGTTCAGACAGCGCTATGAGCTGCTGACTCCGAACATCATTCCGAAAGGATTCATGGATGGAAAGAAGGCTTGTGAGCAGATGATCGAGGCTCTAGAGTTAGATCACAATTTGTACCGCGTCGGTCAGTCCAAGATCTTCTTCCGGGCTGGTGTACTGGCACATCTTGAGGAGGAACGGGACTACAAGATCACTGACTTGATAGTCAACTTCCAAGCGTTCTGCCGAGGCTACCTTGCTAGGAGGAATTACCAGAAGAGACTGCAACAGCTGAACGCTATCAGAATTATTCAGAGAAACTGCGCCGCCTACCTCAAGCTAAGGAATTGGCAATGGTGGAGACTTTATATCAAGGTAAGTAAACAGTTGCGACTGCCAAGTAGCATAGAAGATAACCTATGGCTCTCGGGAACAGTGTGGCTTCCTAACAGTGAATTTATTTCGCAAAATCTGCTCAGTATTTCCAGTGATTACTTTTGCAAACAGCAAATAATTTTACCTCTTTATTTTATACGTAAAGCAAAATATTTCGTATATTTTAAAGAGCTAGAATTAGCTTGTCTGTTTGCAATTTTTCCGAGGTAATCTCTGAATCTACTAGTCTGATTTTAAAAATTCTTTCATTTATAGAAAGTTTGCCTCTCCAGGGTGACATAGGTTGTGGTTTATGTGAAATTACGAATGACAGATAGCTGTAATTATGATTTACACCGACCTTGATATGTAATAGGTTACCTTTCTCACATGAATTATAATATTATGTATATTATATAATAATATATTTACATATCACCCCTCGCAGCCGTTACGACGTAACTTCCTATTGTTTTATAAACATTATAGTTCCCCATCATTCTGAGTGATACACAGTAGCCCACGTTGTCTATTATTATTAAGTATAGCAATTCCATTGTTCACAAAAATCTCATAACCTGCTTAGTTATATCTACAATATTGTAATAGGAAGAGAATGTGGAAGATATGGCGACGGCGATCTGTAAGTGGTAATCAAAAAACATGTTTTAATGGCAGAGAGGGGTGATCCAAATCTTTTCATACATATTTGTAAATATGAATCCCCACATTTTGACACTTTGTAGTGCCAACATTAAGTATGAGAGAGGAACAGATTGAGGGTACTATCCATTCCTCTCACACACTTAATGTTGGCACTATAAAGTGTCGCTGGAGTCTGTATTTATTATTTTCTTTGATGCTATTTATCTCATTTCTTTACCTTCTTTCTTCTAGAAATAGCAGGGCTGCGATCATGTGACAATTGATCATATCATGTAACATTCAGCATTGTATCAAAAAATAATTTAGATACAATGTTACACTGTGTCCACTTTACCTACAACTTTACCACATAACCACAGCCTGATATATCTTTTAATTTCTTCTTCTCACCTAGAAAGTCTGTGTATTATTTTTTTCAGTGAATAGGCTTTACCACTCTTTTTTTCAAATGTATCGGTAAGGAATATCTGTTACACGAAGCACTCGCCGATGTTGTCATCAAGGGGAGTGAGGTGCTTTTGAGTACGTAAAACATCTTCTATTTATATTCTATTTGTTTTCACTAATCCGGCGCACATATGTATAACGGAGCGCAGCGACGAGCATGGTTCACTGTCAAACTATTATCGACTCTGTTCTCATTGAAATAGAGTCTAAAATCAACTTTGCAGCTCTTCACATCAGAGTTATGTCAATTGATTTTAGATTCTATTATAATAGAGATACTATTGATAATAGTTCAACAGGGAATAATGCTCTTCACTACATATCTGCGCTTACAGGTAAAGCTATAACACCCTCATAGAATTAACATGGTAAGTGCATGTGGTAAGATTGGTCACATTCGTCACATGTCGATCCCTCGGTCCCCAGGTGAAGCCGCTGCTGGAGGTGACCAAGCAGGAGGAAAAGCTGACGCAGAAGGAAGACGAGCTCCGTCAGGTCCGCGAGAGACTGGACACACAGCTGAAGAGATGCCAGGAGTACGAACAGAAGTATCAGCAGGCTAATGCTGAGAAGACACAGCTTGCTGAGCAGTTGCAGGTCAGTGCCAAAAACAGCTTTATTTTATTTTGATAAAAGTTTAATTATGTTCTGTTTAAAATCGAAACGCGAACTTATATTCGTACGTCACTCATTTACTACATGACAAAAAATTGGTTTGCAGGACATTTTATTAACCAGATCACATTTTTCACATCTGCACAAATAATTATTTTTTCTTTTAGAATCTGTTGACTAATTTTGAATTGTCGTATATTAGGCTGAGTTGGAGCTATGCGCGGAGGCGGAAGAGAGCCGTGCCCGTGCGGCAGCCCGCAAGCAGGAATTAGAGGAGTTGCTGCACGACCTGGAGGGACGTATTGAGGAGGAGGAGGAGCGCTGCAACGCGCTGCAGCAGGACAAGAAGCGTCTGCAGCTCAACATACAGGTCAGTAGCTGGCGTGATCTATGGTCCAGGAAAATAAAAGAAGGGTATATCTAGTCGCGTCCTTCTGGAAGTGGTTACGTTTGTGAAGGACATAGTTGAAGGGTAGAGGAAGAGAACTTTTGAACTGTGCTGCCGCAGAATACGCCACGGGCTTGGGGTGTCGAGACACGACTCCTCCGTAGACTTGGATCTGTTGGCGTTGAGGAATATTTGACTCGACATCCATCCATCTAGTGATGACAGGCCTGTGACGACGAACTCAATGCTAAAAATCTTTCTTGACATAAAAATGAAAATTTTTATACTAATGCATATATTTTGTACAGGATCTAGAGGAACAACTAGAAGAGGAAGAAGCTGCGAGACAGAAGCTGCAGTTAGAGCGCGTACAATGTGACTCCAAGCTCAAGAAGTTGGAGGAAGACCTGGCTCTCAGCGAGGACACCAACCAGAAACTGGTTAAGGAGAAGAAGGTACGTTCTACAACTTTTTTCTATGAAGTCACTTCTAGTTATTTCCTCTCAGCGTTACAAGTAGTACTTTAAAGGATATGAAGATTGAAGATGTTAATGAGTCATCAACAAACTTTGAATGCCTACGATATTATAAATTATCAGCAAGCCAATCTCAATTCTCTGACCTGTTTAACCTCAATATTGACCATCAGGTTCAAAAAGTTCTAAATAATAACATAAAAGTTAGATTTTATTTAATAACAATTTTACTATCAATTTTCAATATAAACAATTGTTTTAAGGAAAACGGATGTTGACGATAACATATATCGTCGAACTTGGCCAAAAGCGAATAAATAATTCAAACCCCATATCAAAATAATATAAGGCTAATTTGTAATATTGATGTTATAGATATTGGAGGAGCGTGCCAACGATTTGTCACAAGCATTAGCCGAGGAAGAGGAGAAGGCAAAACATCTTAGCAAGCTCAAGACCAAGCAGGAGTCCGCCATTGCAGAGCTTGAGGAGAAACTACTTAAGGTAAAATATTATAAGATAAAGAATATTACATATACCTAATAATGGCGTCCAAGACCGATTTCGACGACGGCAGCTGTCCTCATATATGGAGATGAGCCAGCTGGCTACTCCATTTAAGGGTTCATGAAAAATAATCCTTTTCTCGTGTTGTACAATGTTTTCTTGTGTGTGGACCAGGATCACCAAATGCGTCAAGAGACGGACCGCGCCAAGCGGAAGTTGGAGACGGAGTTGCAAGACGTCAAGGAACAGCTCGCTGAGAGGAAGGCACAGCTTGAGGAGTTGCAGATTGTGCTCAGTTAGTATACTCATAACAATAGATACATTTTTGCTAAATGTTCTAAAATATATTACATTTGAATAGTAATAAAATCAAAGTGTACATAATGTTAAAATAAAATTCTTTAAGGAAGTATTATTGCGCAACTATACCATAGTCTTGAAGAAAGGACTGTCGCTGGTATATGTTGTTACATAAAAATATCAGCATTTACCTTAGGCCAAGCATGTGAACCATTTTTCACACAAGGTGAAACCCGGTAACCGGTTTTGGAAAGAAAGCTCGAAAAATTTGCTGATTACTCGACGTTTGTTAAACTCACCACATTTCCCTTACAGCCAAGCGCGAGGAAGAGCTGGCCGTGGCGATCAGCCGCGCGGACGAGGAGAGCGGGCTGCGCGCGGCGGCGCAGAAGGCGGCGCGCGAGGCGGAGTCCGCCCTCGCCGACGCGCACGAGGACCTCGACGCCGAGCGCAACGCCCGCACCAAGGCCGAGAAGCTGCGCCGCGACCTCAACGAGGAGCTGGAGGCGCTCAAGAGCGAGCTGCTCGACTCGCTCGATACTACTGCTGGTGAGTTGTACTGTACCGAGCGCAACGCCCGCACCAAGGCCGAGAAGCTGCGCCGCGACCTCAACGAGGAGCTGGAGGCGCTCAAGAGCGAGCTGCTCGACTCGCTCGATACTACTGCTGGTGAGTTGTACTGTACCGAGCGCAACGCCCGCACCAAGGCCGAGAAGCTGCGCCGCGACCTCAACGAGGAGCTGGAGGCGCTCAAGAGCGAGCTGCTCGACTCGCTCGATACTACTGCTGGTGAGTTGTACTGTACCGAGCGCAACGCCCGCACCAAGGCCGAGAAGCTGCGCCGCGACCTCAACGAGGAGCTGGAGGCGCTCAAGAGCGAGCTGCTCGACTCGCTCGATACTACTGCTGGTGAGTTGTACTGTACCGAGCGCAACGCCCGCACCAAGGCCGAGAAGCTGCGCCGCGACCTCAACGAGGAGCTGGAGGCGCTCAAGAGCGAGCTGCTCGACTCGCTCGATACTACTGCTGGTGAGTTGTACTGTACCGAGCGCAACGCCCGCACCAAGGCCGAGAAGCTGCGCCGCGACCTCAACGAGGAGCTGGAGGCGCTCAAGAGCGAGCTGCTCGACTCGCTCGATACTACTGCTGGTGAGTTGTACTGTACCGAGCGCAACGCCCGCACCAAGGCCGAGAAGCTGCGCCGCGACCTCAACGAGGAGCTGGAGGCGCTCAAGAGCGAGCTGCTCGACTCGCTCGATACTACTGCTGGTGAGTTGTACTGTACCGAGCGCAACGCCCGCACCAAGGCCGAGAAGCTGCGCCGCGACCTCAACGAGGAGCTGGAGGCGCTCAAGAGCGAGCTGCTCGACTCGCTCGATACTACTGCTGGTGAGTTGTACTGTACCGAGCGCAACGCCCGCACCAAGGCCGAGAAGCTGCGCCGCGACCTCAACGAGGAGCTGGAGGCGCTCAAGAGCGAGCTGCTCGACTCGCTCGATACTACTGCTGGTGAGTTGTACTGTACCGAGCGCAACGCCCGCACCAAGGCCGAGAAGCTGCGCCGCGACCTCAACGAGGAGCTGGAGGCGCTCAAGAGCGAGCTGCTCGACTCGCTCGATACTACTGCTGGTGAGTTGTACTGTACCGAGCGCAACGCCCGCACCAAGGCCGAGAAGCTGCGCCGCGACCTCAACGAGGAGCTGGAGGCGCTCAAGAGCGAGCTGCTCGACTCGCTCGATACTACTGCTGGTGAGTTGTACTGTACCGAGCGCAACGCCCGCACCAAGGCCGAGAAGCTGCGCCGCGACCTCAACGAGGAGCTGGAGGCGCTCAAGAGCGAGCTGCTCGACTCGCTCGATACTACTGCTGGTGAGTTGTACTGTACCGAGCGCAACGCCCGCACCAAGGCCGAGAAGCTGCGCCGCGACCTCAACGAGGAGCTGGAGGCGCTCAAGAGCGAGCTGCTCGACTCGCTCGATACTACTGCTGGTGAGTTGTACTGTACCGAGCGCAACGCCCGCACCAAGGCCGAGAAGCTGCGCCGCGACCTCAACGAGGAGCTGGAGGCGCTCAAGAGCGAGCTGCTCGACTCGCTCGATACTACTGCTGGTGAGTTGTACTGTACCGAGCGCAACGCCCGCACCAAGGCCGAGAAGCTGCGCCGCGACCTCAACGAGGAGCTGGAGGCGCTCAAGAGCGAGCTGCTCGACTCGCTCGATACTACTGCTGGTGAGTTGTACTGTACCGAGCGCAACGCCCGCACCAAGGCCGAGAAGCTGCGCCGCGACCTCAACGAGGAGCTGGAGGCGCTCAAGAGCGAGCTGCTCGACTCGCTCGATACTACTGCTGGTGAGTTGTACTGTACCGAGCGCAACGCCCGCACCAAGGCCGAGAAGCTGCGCCGCGACCTCAACGAGGAGCTGGAGGCGCTCAAGAGCGAGCTGCTCGACTCGCTCGATACTACTGCTGGTGAGTTGTACTGTACCGAGCGCAACGCCCGCACCAAGGCCGAGAAGCTGCGCCGCGACCTCAACGAGGAGCTGGAGGCGCTCAAGAGCGAGCTGCTCGACTCGCTCGATACTACTGCTGGTGAGTTGTACTGTACCGAGCGCAACGCCCGCACCAAGGCCGAGAAGCTGCGCCGCGACCTCAACGAGGAGCTGGAGGCGCTCAAGAGCGAGCTGCTCGACTCGCTCGATACTACTGCTGGTGAGTTGTACTGTACCGAGCGCAACGCCCGCACCAAGGCCGAGAAGCTGCGCCGCGACCTCAACGAGGAGCTGGAGGCGCTCAAGAGCGAGCTGCTCGACTCGCTCGATACTACTGCTGGTGAGTTGTACTGTACCGAGCGCAACGCCCGCACCAAGGCCGAGAAGCTGCGCCGCGACCTCAACGAGGAGCTGGAGGCGCTCAAGAGCGAGCTGCTCGACTCGCTCGATACTACTGCTGGTGAGTTGTACTGTACCGAGCGCAACGCCCGCACCAAGGCCGAGAAGCTGCGCCGCGACCTCAACGAGGAGCTGGAGGCGCTCAAGAGCGAGCTGCTCGACTCGCTCGATACTACTGCTGGTGAGTTGTACTGTACCGAGCGCAACGCCCGCACCAAGGCCGAGAAGCTGCGCCGCGACCTCAACGAGGAGCTGGAGGCGCTCAAGAGCGAGCTGCTCGACTCGCTCGATACTACTGCTGGTATATTACGACCAAAGTTTCAAATATAATAAAAGAAATAACCTGAATTATGCTTCTAAAATTTGCAATTGGTATGTAACTTAATATGACGCCAGGTATATAACAAAAGCACACGAAAAAAAATCTGATTGATAAACCATACCGATAAATAAAGATCTTCCTAATTAGTAAATCAGTAAAAAAATTCAATCTAACCTACCCAATACTGTACACAACTAATCGATACCGTCATTTACTTTAGCAGTATAATCAAAATTTCACGTCATTAACAACTCTCACTGCATATTACTTCTTCATCTTATAAATTCTACTTTCCATCTCCAGCTCAACAAGAACTCCGCACAAAGCGCGAACAAGAAGTAGCAGTACTGAAGCGCAGCTTGGAAGAGGAGGCGGCGTCACACGAGGCGACACTGGCTGACCAGCGCCACAAGCACTCGCAGGAGTTGCAGCAGCTCAACGAACAGCATGAACAGATCAAGAAGGCTAAAGCTGGTGAGTTTCTGAATTTAAATCGTTTCGTTTGCAGTTTGTGCTTCAAATGTTGGGTGTGTTAAGTTTCGTAGGTTCTTTAGTCACACGGAAAAACTCAAGTTCATAAGGAAACTCAAGCGTTTTGCTTATTTCTACCACGACTTAGCTTGTATGCAGAGAATTATTTTTTTAAGAAGGATCAGAAAACTGCCACGTAGAAATCCTGACTTATCGTTAAATACAGCTCGTCGCAAAAATTACTATTCACAATCACACCGTCTTGGGATTTTGACCAAGAAGTTTTATAAACTTTAGGTTGTGTCATCAGATTAAAACCTTTTCACTACCAAAGACAACAATGACAACTCAAAAAAAAACTAAAACAACGAACTTCCAAATCCAAAACTCAGTTCAGTCATTAAAAAAAAACGTCAAAAAACTTTTCGAATATCTACACAAGAATCAAAAAAATTTTAGCAAAATATTTTAGTAGTATTATTACATATATATTTTATAGTGTTATGTAATGGCTTGCGTGAAGGAGCGTAGACAGAAGAACGTGAAGTTTGGCTTGTCGAAGGACGATAGCTTCGAGGTGGAGGGGGCGGGGTTCCCTTGCGACGAGGGCAGCTCGTTCACCTCGGCCAGGGACTACTGGCAGCACATGTGCAGTAGTCCCGAGCCTGACCGGAGGGGCGATGTCTCTTTAATATGTAATGGTATAACATATCGTGATGGAGTTTACCTTAGAACGTAGGCTTTGTGCCATGTAGGGTGTATGTAGTGAAGGTTCAGCTTTAAAGTGATGATTGCGGTATTTGTTGACTTGAGTCTTCTTCTGGTATTGCCGTTTGTGATGTTGTTTGTTTACCTATGTATTGCATCGGATCTAATTTTGGCGAGTTTAACAATGTGTCTGGGTCTTGGTGGGTATGCTTTAAACCAACCACCACATTTCGCCCGCGATTTCATCTGCGTCTCGAGGGAACTATTTCCCGCGCCAAGTGAAGTTTAAACTAAATTTTTGATGAATTTGCTCTTACACAAGATTTTTTTATATTCTAGCTCTTGAAAAAGCCAAGCAAGCGTTGGAAGCTGAAAACGCGGACCTCGCGACTGAGCTGAAGAGCGCCAGCGCCGCCCGCGCCGAGGGCGAGCGGCGCCGCAAGCAGGCCGAGACACAGCTCGCCGACCTCGTCGCCAAGCTGCAGGATGTCGAGAGAGCCAGGTACTGTGCCCTACATCAGCCAAGCAAGCGTTGGAAGCTGAGAACGCGGACCTCGCGACTGAGCTGAAGAGAGGAAGCTACTTTTGCTGCAAATGTAACCTGAGTTATTTTGAACTATAAGTCTATCATGTAAAGTTTTGATAAGAAGCATTCACACATCCTTTCAAACGCTTTTGTTTATAATACAATACTTCTGCTCGGAACACGAACTCTTCACTGTATCTACTGTTCAGTATTTTTTTAAGATACTGTATCTTACAATTGGTTTTTTAGTAACTTTCAATTGTTATTGCAAAGCAACGAGCTTACGATTCATCGTCCTTGCACTCAAGTCTTACGTGCATTTCTTGCTGTCATTTAAAAATGATCCTGGTTATTTGTGTAGTATATTTTCTATGACAAGGTCAGGGTACTAGCTTGACATTTCTTTAATAATATGTTGTGTTTCTCAGGTCTGAGGTAGCAGAGAAGTGCGTGCGGCTGCAGAGCGAGGCGGAGGCGGGCGCGGCGGCGCTGGAGGCGGCGGAGCTGAAGGCGTCGGCCGCCGCCAAGCACGCCGCCACCACCGGCGCGCAGCTCGCTGAGGCACAGGTATGGATGAGTCTACTTTATGTCGTTGCCGAACATTGCGCAGCCCCCAAATCTATTCTAAGTATCAGTGGGTAGAGTAGAGCAGTTGCGAGAGGGGTATGGAAAGACAACGAGAACTGTACAAACACTTGTTGCTTGGATAATAATTACGAAATTCTACTACTTCAACTAATGCCAGTTTTCAATAAGCTATTTATCTCTCTATATATGTAGATATACGCTTACACTCCATACAAATAAAATTCAAATTCCTATCTCTACAATAGTCTATCTATGACTATTGGAAACAACCATTAACTACATTAGAAGTAACTTTTTAAAAAGGTTTTTATGAAGACAAAACCAATATTTTTTTCCTTTTGGTGTCATTTTCATGCAAAAAAGCATATTGGCCAGAAGGCAAACGCATTTCAGATTAACAGTAGAAACTGTTAATCTGAAATGCGTTTGTTACATTAACTAGGATTCTTAATAAATGTCATGCTCTGAACATTTATAACAAAAGGAATCCATATTTTCACGATTTACATAAACTAAAAATAACTTTTCCCCCAGGCTCTCCTAGAAGAGGAGACGAAACAGAAGCTCTCGCTACAGACCAAGCTGCGCAACATCGAGCAACAGCTGGAGCAGGCGCGAGACCAACTCGAGGAGGAGGAGGAGGCCAAGAAGAACCTGGAGAAACAAGTTAGTATTGTTATTACGTCGATGTATACTTAATGCAGGTTCATATAGCAAGAAAAGATTTTTTTCTTCAAAAAACAGTCAAGCAGTTGACTGGTGGTGCAATTGGTTTCTATGTAATACCAGTTGTAATTTCTAAAGTTTTGATTGACAATGATATAATAGACAAACGCACCCTGTAAAAATACCCAAGTTTAATAAGTAATGTATGAGATTATACATTGCTTCAACCTAATCCTAGCTTAAACTAAACTAAACCTGTGCAGATACACATTCATGTTTTAGTCCTTCTTATGGCTCAAATCAGATTTCAAGAATTTGACACTGCTTTCTCGAGCAGTAACTGTATAGTTTGCAACGTATTATCATTTTACCACTCTTCCCCAGGTGACCGGGCTAACAGTCCAACTGGCGGAAGCGAAGAAGAAAGCTGAAGAAGAAGCGGAGAACGCGGCCGCTCTCGAGGAACAACGCAAGAAGCTCAGCAAGGACGTCGAGGCGCTGCACCGACAGATCGATGAGCTGCAGCAGGCGAATGATAAGTTGGATAAGAGTAAGTGCAAAGTTACTTGGTGAATTTGTTCCTGAAAAATCTGTTGCAGAACTAAAAAGGTGGAATCAAAATCAAAATCGCGATTGAATGTAATACATGGGGTACCTAATTAATGTTCGTGTTACGACTTGCTAGTATATAATTTTGTTTTTGTGTTGTATTTTCTAAAAAAAAAATGTATTGGATACTTACCTATTTTCAAATGCTAAAAAAAAATTTACTGAAAATTGTATTTCCTAAGCTTATCTAGTCTACATATGTATAATTTCATCGGTTTATCTATCTTCTTCTATTTCTCTATCTATAATATAAAAATGAATCGCAAAATGTGTTGGTAAGCGCATAACTCAACAACGCCTGGACCAATTTGGCTAATTCTTTTTTTGTTGTGTATAACAGGAGAAGGTTCATATGAAAAAAAAAATAGGGTAAAGTAGAGAAGTCAGTTGATGGGAGCGAAGCCGCGGGCAAAAGCTAGTTATCAATTAAAATAATTAACTATTGCATTATTTTTGTAACATCTAGGTAAAAAGAAGATTCAGGCTGAGCTTGAAGACACGAATATCGAATTGGAGGCACAACGCGCCAAGGTTATGGAGCTTGAGAAAAAACAGAAGAGCTTCGATAAGGTATGTAACCGTTCATATAATTTTAAATAATATCCTGTTTGTAACATTAATTTTTATCTGTTGTAATGGACATACTATGGGTAACGTAAAATCCTGTGTCTCTATTTTAGTTTTCTCTAGTTTTAAACTCGTTTTGTGATGTTTTTTATATTACATTCTGCCTAGCTTTTTCCTAAGTATGTTGGGGTCAGTTTTTAGCCTCACTGGGTGCAGCCGAGCACATGGAACGATTGCCTTCCAGACCTAATTTATTTTAACTCTGTATCATTTGTTTTCAACTCATAATAATGCATATTACTTTCTTCAGGTGGTATCGGAAGAGCGCGCGATAGCGGAGCGTTACGCCGCCGAACGTGACGCGGCCGAGCGTGACGCGCGGGACAAGGAGACGCGCGTGCTGTCCCTCACCAGAGACCTCGACACTGCTGCCGAAAAGGTACATTCTAGCCGATTCGTTACTACTTATGATTGTTTTCTTTGACTTTATTCGTACCACAAGAAAATCTATTCGTATCAGAAAAGAATTTCACCATGCTGTATTTTTGTCTATCTAATTAATCGACTCTACCTACTTGTCTTTTCGATGTCGTTTTAGGCAACAACACAAGCAAGGAACTATTATTTTTTACGTTTAATTTTCAAAGTAAACAGTTATTCCTAAAAACAAGTTGTTTATGTTATCTTAGTCCAAAAAAGGTGTGCTAATCTAATCACCATATTATTTCGCAGGTGGAAGAACTAGAGCGCACTAAACGCCTCCTCCAATCTGAGCTCGACGAGCTGGCCAACACGCAAGGCACGGCCGACAAGAACGTGCACGAGCTGGAGAAGGCCAAGCGAGCGCTCGAGTCGCAGCTCGCCGAGCTCAGGGCGCAGAACGAGGAGATCGAGGACGATCTGCAGCTCACTGAGGATGCTAAGCTCAGGCTGGAGGTCAATATGCAGGCGATGAGGGCGCAGTTCGAAAGGGACCTGCAGGTAATGTACATTCATATAATATTGTTTACTTAGTTCGACACATAATCTATATATAAAAAATACTAGCTTTTGCCCGCGACTTCGTTCGCATGGAATAGTGACTTCCGGCATATTTTTGGTTTGACCAATAGATGGCGCTATATGTCCGGAATAAATTTTATTTTTTATTTTTATATATTTTTTTTGAAATAAAAACTATCCTATGTCCTTTCTCAAGTTCCAAACTATGTCTGTACCAAATTTCACACAAATCGGTTCAGTAGTTTCGGCGTGAAGAAAAGACAGACAGACAGACAGAGTTACTTTCACATTTATAATATTAGTTAGGATATAACTCAAAAATGGTTGAACCGTTTAAGCTGAAAATTAAAGGGGAGGTAGCTTAGACCCGGTAATAAGACATAGGAGTTTTGGTCACTATCCGGCTACGGTAAACAGTCATACCGGGATGCGGGTGAAGCCGCGAGCGGAAGCTAGTAACACTGTATAAAGGAGGGAATATTCAGATTAGGGGATTTATTATATTTTAAACTTTTTTATTGCCAGTTTTTCAACTAAAAACTTTCCTAAACTATGATTCTTTTTGCTATTTCTAGGCCAAAGAGGAGCAAGGCGAGGAGAAACGCCGAGGCATAGTGAAGCAGCTGCGGGACTTGGAAGCCGAGCTGGAGGAGGAGCGCAAGCAGCGCGCGGCAGTGCTCGCCATGCGGAAGAAGCTCGACGCCGACCTCAAGGATGCTGAGCAGGCGCTGCATCTTGCTAACAAGGTATGTTGCATTGCAGGATCTGGAGGTGTATCAGCATATGGATGTAAAGCCCATAGGGTTGGCAGTCGCTGACACGGAATGAAAACTATGATAAATGTCGTTGTTGTTGCTAATCCTTTATTCTTCTTGACTGTTGTCTTGATCAAAAAATATATGCTTTTTTTTATTAGAAAAATGTGTACTTGTAACATAGACTTGTGACAATTGCTAATTATTTATTCATATTCTAGGTGAAAGAAGACGCTGCAAAACAAGTGAAGAAGCTCCAGCAGCAGCTCAAAGAAGCGGCTCGCGAGGCGGAGGAGGCGCGCGCCGGGCGCGAGGAGGCGGCGGCGGCGGCGCGCGAGGCGGAGCGGCGCGGCAAGGCGCTGGAGGCGGAGGCGCTGGCGCACGCGGAGGAGCTGGCGGCCGCCGAGCGCGCGCGCCGCCAGGCCGAGGCCGAGCGCGACGACCTGCTCGACGAGCTCAACAACACCGCCGCCAAGGTACCTTACATATAATGAGGCTAATGAGAGACTGTTTTCTTGTGTAGGAATTCTACTTGCATTTAGTAAAGGGCGCAATTGAAATAGTTGTATCTATAAAGGTGTTAAAACCCATTTCTTGACATCGCATAGTTTAGAAACATCGAAAAAGGTTCTCATGCTGTTGTAGCTAACTACGACTGCGATCTCTGCACGTATGAATATCAAAGATGTGATGAAGAAATTTAATGTCGCACATTACATTTGACAAATCTTTTGATACAACAACAAGGTGCAATAAACATATCCTACTTATACTTTACTTTCAAATATCTAGTAATAATTAGCATAAAAACTAATTTTTACTTTGTTCATGTTCTAACAAAATCTATTTTTGCCTCACCAGAGTACACTTCTCATCGATGAGAAGAAACGTCTGGAGGCGCGGATATCGGCGCTGGAGGAGGATCTCGACGAGGAACAGTCCAACAACGAGATACTTAACGACAGGCTCAGGAAGTCACAGGTAACATACATGAGTTTTACCCTACATAATATTTTTAAGTAAATTTAATTTCTAATAATATTATGCTTCAATCCTTGCAAAATATTCAGAATTATTTTTTTGTTAGTAAAGGCCTTTCCTTTTCGTATAAATTATTATAGTGACTATTTGGCTAGTTAAGAACAGAAGTGATCCAAGTAACATTTTTGACAAAATGGAGCTAAGTCGATTTTTGGGACTTTTGAGTATGAAGTGAGGTTGTGCAAAAGTAATCCAAGTGCTATTCAGCACTTTTTCAAACAAACTCTTTTATGTTACGTTTCTGTATTTCAACAAAAATATTGCTATTTTCTACAATTATATCAATATTTTTATCAAAATTACATTTACTAAAGAAAAACAGACATATTTTATCAAATAACAAACATATTTTAAATCATGTGCTCAACATAATTATGATATTCATAAAAACGCATTTCAATGAATATCTCAACTTTAAAAAAATGCTACTTGGATTACTTCTGTTCTTACCTAGCCATTTTATGAATAAGAACAAATAAATAATTCTGATTTATGATTTTTAAACCTAATCGTGGTAAATTGTTAATTGCAGGTTTTTCGTATTTGCAATTACATGACTTTTGGATTAACATAAATGTAGTGACCACAACGTTCTCAACAGGGTTGTATCTAAGAGCTTATAATTTTTTACTTATATACTTACTTTTTTCTCCTCTCAGAACCAAATCGACCAGCTGACGATGGAGCTGGGCACGGAGAAGTCGGCCACGCAGAAGCTGGAGAGCGGCAAGCTGGTGCTGGAGAGACAGAACAAGGAGCTCAAGGCCAAGCTCGCCGAGCTCGAGACTGCCGCCAGGACTAAGACTAAGGTACGGTCATATTTTATCATGTAGGAAGATTTATGGAGGTTAATGAAGGATTTTCAAATAAAGACCCCAATAGCCCACTTAGTTACGGTACAGCCTTTTTAGCGTCTCACTGCTGGGCTGCGGCCTCCTCTCACAAGGAAAAAGATTGAGCGTTAATTACCACGTGCGCGAGATGCCACTTAGTTATAATTATTAATGTCTTCTTTGTTGCAATCAATTGGTTTTAATTCCACTGTTTTATCTGTCTTTAAATCAATCTTCTTATCGTTTAGGCAGCAAGATTGACCTCCGAAGCTGCTATTTTAGAACTTTTCCAGATATTTTTACTGCTTTATTGCCATTTCCTGAAATTTTGTCCTTCAGAGAAATTCTACTTACGTAGAAATGACACTTGGGTAATTGATCCTTCACTAATTATTGTACATTCCCTCAGGGCGTGATCACCTCCCTGGAGCTGAAGGTAGCCAACCTTGAGGAGCAGCTGGAGGCGGAGTCCCGCGAGCGGCTGGCGCAGCAGAAGGCGTCGCGCAAGCTCGACAAGAAGATGAAGGAGCTCGCACTGCAGCTCGACGAGGAACGACGCCATGCTGACCAGTACAAGGAACAGATTGAGAAGGTGAGGAACATAGAAAATTTAATGTATTGAATGTTATAAATAGCCATTCCGTCAGAATGCTAATATCTTGATATGAATTAAACTTCGATGATATTTTGAATACACAGTATTGTGCAAAAAATATAAAAGGCTTTGTTTTATTCAGCCAAAGTCGCCAGCATACAACTGGAGCTTGGCATATAAATAATATACATTCATACAAACATTCGTCTTCGTCAATAAAATAACGTTCTCAGGAATAGATAGAAAACTATTGTAACTTTATGTTTTTAGATATTTCTAACTGTAATTCTATGTTCTTTCGAAAAGTATCCATTTAGTTTCTTGCCGGTTCTTCTCCATGAGACCAACTCTTTGCAACCAACAAGTTTCACGTTTCGAAAGACCTTTTATAGGCCTATTTGAAAAAAAAAACCTTTACTTTAAGAGATACGTAAGTTCCTTTGGCAATATAAGACATGTTGTGTGTATTCCAGATGAACGTCCGCGTGAAGGCGCTGAAGCGTCAGCTGGACGAGGTGGAGGAGGAGGTGCAGCGCGAGAAGGTCGGCAAGCGCAAGGCGCAGCGCGAGCTGGAGGACATGCTGGAGACGCACGAGACCCTCACGCGCGAGTGCAACAACCTGCGCAACAAGCTCAGGTAACTACCTCACCATACTACTGTACCATATCTTGTCTTATCCGGGAACATCGACGCGGTGACGCCTCTGTCGACGCTTTCTTTCGGATAATTAACCAAATTCTACGTTTCGATTTTCCTTTAAGTCCGCTTCCCTACCCTTGACTTGTAATTGGCTATCACAAAACGCGGAGTATCAGAAAAAAAACACGTTGCTGAAGACGCTCGTCGGTCACATCTAAAATGTGACGCGTACAAACCCTTTCCCGCCTGGTGGCACATGCTTACCGCAGGTGGTGGAAGCTCGTCATTTTTCCCAATGAAGGAGCAAAGTGATAACCTACAGTTACGAATCATGCTTTCGAAGCGAATATTCCCCTTCCCCCGTCCCTGATCCCAAGCCGAACGGACCAAACAATATTTGTAACTTAACAAGGTAATATACCGAAACTTATACATGATGTGTGTAGATGAAAGTTGTTGTATTATTTCCGCTAGGCCGTCGTTTGCTGACGACGAAACAGCTAGCGACTTGGAGTAACGAGCACGGAGCGAGCGACTAGCGGCAGGTACAGGGTCGAGCGAGCCTCGAGGAATACATGTGGAATGCGGGCTTTATCTTACAAACTTCTTACCGGCCATTGCTTGAAATATTCACTCTGCCATCACCGAATGAACGAATGGGAACAACATCATGGAACAAACAATTTCATTTCATTGTTGTGTCGTATTTTTCGAATTTGGTTTAACTTAAGCAAATGGGATTTTTAGACTTGAAAAACAAAGTTGAAGATTTGAAACTGCGCATATTGTGGTCGAAAATTTTAGCAGGGATTAGTCGCTTTGAAAATAACTGTTTTTTTATTGTGTCGTCCTTTTTGGAGTTTTTTAGATTTTTGGTATGTTGTACTAGTTGTTTTGGTGTGAACTTTCGAATAATCTTGCGTTACTTATTCATTGCATACAGTGCACAGAATGAATAATTTTACTAGCAATTAATATAGACATGTCTAAAAGAACTAATTCAACATTAAACTGGCAATTTTTTTAATTTATTGTATTATATTTAATATGTTATATTTGTTTGCATTGCAGACGAGGCGGCGGCGGCATCGGTCTGTCGGGCGCGTCGTCGTCGTCGCGCATGAAGCGCACGTCGCTGGCGCCGGGCGCCGGCTCCGGCGACGAGTCCTTCGACGACGTCAACGACACCACCAACAGCGTCGAGTAGCCGCCGCGCCACACCCACGCCACCGCCGCGCCGCCCGGCCTCTAGCCCAGCAACACGACGCCTCCACGCTTCAAAATCTCTCACAAGCGAAACATGCGCGTTTCTATATCGTGTTGCTGAACTAGGATCGAAACGTACACGGCGACGGTGACGTCACGACCGCGTGACTGCTACATGTAATAGCTTATGTGAAGTTCTGTGTTCTTCTGTCCAAATGCATGCGTTTTATACCGCAATAGTCTGGTGACGTTAGTTAGAAAACCTTGTCAGTTTCAGACTATTGTGGAGCCTTCTCAAAAAGCATGTAGCGAGAGGGTAAACGGCAATATTGGTAGTATGAAACACATATTACTTATATTTGTTTTTAATAATAAATATTGTCAAACGTGATTAAGTTTCAGTTTAGTGACTTTTTGACCTTAGGCTAAGTAGTTATTTTTTTGAAATTTATTGTTATTATTACTTCTTTCTTCAACTTTACGACGTACTTAATTACTGAAGAATACATGTTCACACTACGCTCTTACATGTAGCTACGTTAATACTACAATCGTATTTTTGTACATAAAATCTTGGGTGAGGGATTATAATATAACCCCGAGTTCACTTTAGCTGTCACATTGAACTAACATGAATGTGATGTAAGACGTTGTACATTCGCTTGACAAACTTACGATTGTACGCGAGTGGCCCATAAGTCAATGTAAATCGAGTTAATGTATGGATATAGCGAACAGCTGAGAACGCATAGGCTTTTGTATCTAATATACGTTTTCTTTCATTGTATAATATTATATATGTACGTGAAATTTTATTGTCATTATGAAATATTTTGAGTACATTTTTTCTGTTTTAGGTGTATGAATATGTACGCTAATTTATACAACGATATATTTTGTAAACGCATGAAAAATTTTCAACAGAACCTATGGCGCATTATGTACGGTCACGGCTTACTATTGGCGTACACGTTCGTACGTCTAGAACAATACTGAATAACGCGGGTGCTCAATTTACACTAAATAAATTGCATTTAAACAGTCGAATCTCTGCAAAACAATAGCAATTGGTGATAAACCCCATCCCAGTATTAAACTATACATTCCTTACAATCGAGATTTTCACTTTGCCCAGACAAAGTCGGACGGGTAGATTGTTAAATTACTCATTGGGTGATATTTGTAATGAAATTTTTTTAAAGTATTATTAAATTGTGGCAAAATATTACTTATACTGTTTGATGATTGCATTTAAAACGCGACTGAGTAACCAAGACTGTTGTTGCGATTATTGACTCCCCTCCACAATCATTTGTACCGTTTGCCGCCACGTTCCGCCGCGGCGTGAGAGCGCTCAGCACTCGCCGACGCCTACTTTTGAAATCATTTTACACGTTGTCTCTAGCCCCATCCGGTGCACTGAGCGGGCCCGCGTCGCGGCACCGACATCTATACAATGTAAATATAATCAGTGTCAATCACTGAGCGCTTAGTTGCCATACAAATTTTAATGATAGTTGATAAGTAAACTTGTGAGCTTTTGATGTGATGGGGTGTGACGACGACCTCCGCTCATTAAGCCTACTTGACTCAAACCAATCACGGTCGGCTCAGTCTTTTAAAATTAAAATGAGCACAAAATATAATAACTTTCAAACAGCCAATACAAAGAGTTTTGTGCA
Source organism: Helicoverpa zea x Helicoverpa armigera (assembly GCA_033682625.1). Classification (NCBI taxonomy): domain Eukaryota; kingdom Metazoa; phylum Arthropoda; class Insecta; order Lepidoptera; family Noctuidae; genus Helicoverpa; species Helicoverpa zea x Helicoverpa armigera. Next base: position 11,238,557 of record JAWIIS010000004.1, on the reverse strand, counting down.
AGCATTCTTGCCCAAGATTCTGAGCTGTGTGGAGTTGCACACGTTTTTCTAAGGAACATGTAGGCGGTGGGCGAGCCGGCGTCACATCTTATATTAAGTGTTTAACAATAAAGTCCACATCTCCGTAACCTAACATCTTGAATGTAAATACACCTGGCAGGTGGTGTCATGTAAATTGTTTACAAAACGGTATTATTTGTGTCTGCAGGCGAGGGTTTGCGCTAGAACGGCTTGCTCTTATAGACTTAGGTAAGACTCGTAGTAATAAATTGTGGCCTTAAGTTTTCTTTATTATCGACTTAATACGTAAAATGGATTGGAATAGTCTCTTGTAACAGAGGCCTAGTAACTTGTATCGTGCGAGCATTTTTTTATCATTATTTACCAGAGTCTACATGACCTCTTTTTTATTCATTATTATAGTTTTCCGAATAATAATATAAAATTTAAATGTAAGTAAACATTGAAGCATAAACTTATTTTACATAAATATTATATTTAATAATTAACAATATTGATAATTGTAAAATTGGCCATAGGTTGTAACAAGTTATCAGTTGGCATGCCAATTAAACAATTTTTCATGATTTTTACATCATTTGTTTTATTTATAGACCCCAATGTTTAATTTGTTTTATTTATAACAAACCACTCAAGCTGTAATGCGAGTAGTAACGAGTACACAAAGGAAATGGTATAAAATGTTGGTTGTTATTTTTGTGCAGAAATGCTGAACAGAGATGGAATGAAGTGGATACGGAGGGTAGTTACCGTTCGTTTCAGTAAAATAGTAGTAAAAACTTATGACTGAAGTCGCGAGCAAAATCCAGTGTAGCATAAATTGACAAAAAATAATTTTACTTATTTTAGGTCGTATCGTGGAAACAAGAATTTTGCGTGGAACGAAATCAATCTGACGGGAAGGAGGAAGACATCAATGACATTGACTTGACACTGACTGACAGTTATTAGAATTCATACGATTGAGTTTAGTTTACCTTTGCAAATTACTTCTGCGAATCCCTTTTAGATTGCAATCATTATCAATTGCGGAACTGTAAAGCGATTATCGCTTTACTTTTTCCATACATCACCAGTTAAACGTCACTTTTCATTCAAAATGGATAAAATAGACGAATATTTCGATGTCGCCTTATCACTGGTTAAATCCGCTGGAAACCTTATAAGTGAACACGTAAGTGGCTGCAAAGTCTTCGAGAAGAAATCCTGTGACATCGACCTTGTTACTGAAATAGATAAAAAGGTGGAGGAGACGCTTATTGGGGGCCTCTCGAAACACTTCCCAGATCATAAGTTTATTGGTGAAGAGTCAGTGGCTAGCGGAGTAAAATGCGAGCTGACGGACGCCCCGACTTGGATCATCGATCCAGTAGACGGAACTATGAACTTTGTGCACGGTTTCCCGCACTGCTGCATATCCTTGGGCCTGGCAATCAACAAGGAGTGTGTAGCCGGTATTATCTACAATCCGAACCTGCAGCAACTGTTTACTGCCAAGAAGGGTCAGGGAGCGTTTCTGAACGACAGACAGATACATGTGTCGCAAGTTACTGAGCTGCGTAATGCTCTCGTTGCATTTGAAGTTGGCACCAGCAGAGATGAGGAGAGATGTAAAATTGTGTTTGAGAACTTCAAGCACGTTGTGAGCAAAGGTCACGGCCTGCGGGCGCTGGGCTCTGCTGCCTTGAACATGGCAATGGTGGCCATGGGTGGAGCTGATGCTAACTTTGAGATTGGCATCCATGCATGGGACATAGCTGCGGGAGACATTATAGTGAGAGAAGCTGGTGGAGTGGTCATAGACCCGGCAGGAGGACCTCTTGACTTGCTCTCACGCAGAGTCCTCTGTGCCAGCACTCCACAACTGGCCCAGGAATTAGCCAAAACCCTGGTACAGTTTTACCCAGAAAGGGATTAAAGAATATGCAATGTAGCTAAATGTATATTAAATGTTCTGTGTTACTGCCAAAAATATTTATGTACCTAAAACCTTATTAAGTATATAGTATACAGTTTAAGAAAAAAATTATTTTATTTACTTAATAATTAACCTATTTAATAGGTGACCATTTAGTGTGATTGTACATTAAGTTATTTTTGTTTGTAAATGTCAGCAAATTGGACAGTACTTATTTTTATCTTAAGACTATAATTACAAAAGTTTTCTGTGATTTGTTTTGATTCTCATAATTTATTTCTGCTATATGTTATTCTGAGAAACAGGAAAGTTTGTATCGCAAATGTAATCATTGTATGTTCTACTGTACAGTATAACGTCTTTCATATTTGATAAACAGAGCTTGTTTGATATTCAGAACATGTCTGACTAATATTGCATCAGGTATGAATCACATTATTATATAATGAAGTTGATTATGCAAGGATAGTAAGTGTAAACTACCTAGGATTTTGTACTTGCTATAGCGCAAATATGTAGAGATATTTATTACCTTAAATAGAAGATTAAAAAGAATTATTGAAAGAAAAAAAATTGTTATCAGTTTAAAATAATTTAATCACAATATTTGATGTAATCAATAAATTATCAAGAATTAACTGAATTGTCATGTTGAAAAGTGATAATAAAATACAATCATACTTGTAAATGCTATCAGTTTGATTGGTTAACTTATTATACTGTGTGTACCTTAAACTAATTTGTCTGTTAATGTAATATTGTGTAGTTACATTCATTTTAATGTATACAATAAGAAGTAATTGTTTATTGATAACAAAATGAAATCTGCCATTTAATGGAAAGAAAACAAAGCAAAAATATTGTGAAAACTTAAATACCTACTTAAGACAACTAGTAGGTAAATTAAAAAGAATATAAAAACATACCTATTGGTATATTAATGAAATATAATTATTTATTAATGTTTTAATCCAAACAGTCTTTGTCATTGTGCGAGTTGTCAGTCAGTTTGTCAGTACTTATCTAAACTTTGTCATGACGAGATCTAGTATAAAAATGTACTACGTAATGTCAAGTAAATAACCATGTAAGTTGATGTCGTAAATAAAAATATATTTTGTCCTACTGAGTTGTTGTCACTTTAGTCAGTTCACGTTATTCGTCAGTCAAATTAGTAGTTTTGTCAGTCAGTTTAGGCGTAGTTCTGTCAATGAAGTCAGTTAAAGTTCAGTCACATTGAGTCATTCATTTGGCATATTTGTCAGAATTGCACCCATAAGCAGGTAGTTCATAAACTTGTGCTAATGTAAACTGTCGTATAAGCAACTTGTGTTGTACGTTATAAGTTTTGCCATAGATGTTGAGTCAATCGAGTCATTGTTCATTGTCGAAGCTCAATCAACATTCTAGTCATGTGTGCGCGTTTTATAGTTAGTACAGTGCGTAGCGAAAGTCATTTGGTAAGTAAGGTATCTTGACTACTTTTTCAAACTCTATCAAATCGAATGTCTTTGTCAAGTCGGATGGTCCATTGGTCAGTTTGTCAGTCAGTCATATTTGGTCAAGTCAAGTCATTTCATTAAGTCAGTCGCATTAGCTACAATTCAATGTCAGTCTCGTATTTTTGTCAGTCATAAATTTTTGTTACGTTGGGTTGGTCTACAGTTCAGGGAAGGTAAAGTCATTATCAAATCATGTCATTTAGTAGTCACGTCAGTCAAGCGGACAATACCGATACGACCTATTAATAGATATTTCATAATAATTTTTAATTTTATTTCAAGCCCATAACGCCCACATTCTTAAAACGAAATAGGCATAAAAAAGCTAACTTCATTGCCTACATTCATAACTTTATCACAAAATATTTGAACAATACAAATTCAATATTGGCTCTTACACTATTAATCTAAATTGTAACTAAGGCAAGATTTCTTCTAAAACATGGAGATGCGTCAATGTCTCCCAAGTCCTGGTCTTCGTCTCCTGAAGCTGTTGAAGGCTATGGGTGTAGGTATCTCCTTGAGGGCGTAGGGATCTGTCTTGATGGTCGGCATGCTGTGCTGTTCTGGTAGATCCAAGTTCTCGTCGTACACAGCCCATTGTGATGGACTGGAAAAGAAAGTCATTATGAGGAGCAAATTAAGAATCTTCCATTTTCTATTTTTAAATTTATGTGATTTTTTAAATAATTACTTAGTGCTTCTTGTGATCATGTTATTGCCGTAGATATTGCTGATAATATTTAAACATTTGAAAACAATGTTATCTATGCAAATCTAGCTTGAAGGTTGAAATGCACTTAAGATGATACAGGAAATTGATACGTGGAAGATAATATGTGCAATATGACTATGCAAAATACGTATTAATTATTATTTCGGATTCTCCTAAACTAAGTTATAACTCACATGTTTTCACTGGGTATTACTTGAAAGGCTACAGACGGAGTCTTAGCTGGACTTGAAGGCTTCACTCTGTTTTTATGCCGGCTCGGTACATTAGACTTTACTTCTATGTCTTCTAAGGACGCCATCTTGTCTACTGCAGACCTTTCTTCTATATTGACCTCACGGTCACCAAGATTGTTGTACCCATCCGTTATGACCTCTCTTTTCTCTTCCTTATTTGGCTGACCAGAAGGATTCTTGTCAGTGTTAGAGTATTTGTGAAGCACATTCCTAATGTAATAGTATTTGTTAGTCTGTACCGGTACTTCGTCATTACGTCTCGTCGGTCTCTGTAAATAAGGCTTAGTTGCGGTCTCGTAAAGGTAAAATGTCGATAATTTCATATTTTTGTTGTCATTCGCGTCAAAAGTCGAAAAGTCTTTACTTACAGTTTCTGCTTTATATCTGTCAGTCACTTCTTTGTCAGTCATGTCAGCTTCAATGTCCTTTTTGTCAGTCACGGTTTTGTCAGTCATAGTTTTGTCAGTCATGTCAGTTATTTTCTTTTCAGTAGTGCTAGCTGAACCTTTGTATGTCCCTACGTATCCAAATGTCACAAGTTTATATAAGTCAGTCGTGCTTTCGCTTTTAGTCTCAGGTTTGTCAGTCACTTTGGTTTTCTGTGTCACAGTCTCGTCATTGGATCTAGCAGAGGAAGGGTAGCTAATCTTAGTCGTATGAGTCGGTCTATTGTATCTGTAATTTGTCTCTTGGTTGTCCTGTCTGTTGTAATAGTAAGGTTTGTTTGGTCGTCTGTATGTGTCGTCATAAGTCTGATATGTTACTTTAACCACGTCCCTGTCAGATGTAGGTCGTCCAGTAGTAGGTCTTCTATTCGATTGTCGCCAAGACTCTGTTGGTCTCGGCACGTAGTTGATCAAGTAAGTGTATTTGTCAATGTTCTCAGTCACTGTAATTACTGGTCTGTTATTAGGTCTGCTGTTAGGTCTGTTGTATTGAGGTCTTTTATGTGCAACGTTGTTTATAACAACAGATTGCACTTGTTGAGTGTCTTCCTCATCGTCATATTCATATTCGTCATACTTGTTTGAAGGTCGACGTCTAGAGTCTACTTTAACGTCGTCAAACCGTCGGCTCTTGTTTTTGAAGTCAAGTTTGTCATCTATCTGTACGTCACGTCTAGTCACGGTGGGTTTAGTCGTTATGTTAGGTTTTACAGTCGTAGTCATGTCATTAGTCAGAGTCAAGTTGAGTTCGTCTTTGTCATTGTCTTTCTGTAGATCAGTCACGTTTAGTTTGTCAGTCGGGTTTTCTTTAGTCAAACTTTCAATAGTCATGTTTTTGATAGTACTAGTGTTAATGTCAGGCTTCTTTTTGTTTGGCTTAATCGCACCCTTTCCCGCCGTTTTCTTTGTCGTTGTAGGTCTTGATGTAGTGGATGGTTTTTTAGTCGGTTTTGGGCTTGTAGCTTCAGCTTTACTAATATCGTTGTTAGATTCTGAGTCTATTTCAATCCAAGGTGATAAGTCAAAGTTGTTAAGCAGTCCATTCTGGCAAGATATTCTGTCATTGTCGGGGTTGTCGGTAGAGAGGAAGACGAAAGGTTGAACTGTATCGATGCTGTCTAAAGTGCGACAGAGAACTTGTGCGAAAGAGATCCTACGGATTTGCTGAAGCTGTGCTGGTGTAAATGATGATTCAAAGCCTCCGTTTTCGTACCTAAAAGCATAAATTGTATTGTATGTAGTTTAAGTATATCTGAATTTAGTGATATTTTACTTTATCTAAATTATTAAAACTTACCAAAACCGATCTCCTTTCCTAAGATTAGTGAACTGCTGTGCAATAATACAAGCAAACGTTGGTCCCACTAAGCCACCGATCACCGGCCTCTCTGCCATGCCCGCCGTGAATAGGTCTATGTCATCCACATGCCTGAAATTTTTACACATTGATAGTACCGTGTATATACAACTAGTACATAATATCATTTTTATTGTGAAAGTTGATAACACACCTGTACAAAGTCTTCATCTTTCTCGCAGCTCTGGCTGGCATAACCCTCAGCAGATCATCAAAGTCTTCAATAGCTGACAACCCACAAGGTTCCCTCCATGACGTATACGGAGGAACTCCATGGTCCCTCCCTCTTTGGATGTTGATGGCTGCCAGGTCCATGCCGAAGTCGAACTGAGGAGTCTGGAAGAGGTGGTTGGTGAGCTCTTCCGTGATGAACTCGTCGCGTTTCTGGATGGGCTGGTTCAACATGCCGAGGAGCAGACGGTCTACTGCGCCGATAGACCAGATGTTGGATGGGTTGCTCAGTTCATCGTGGAGGGATACATCTGAAGAAATGAATCACATTAATTAGGAAAAATAATTCATGATAATTACTAATGGTGGAAAATTGCTCATTCAAAACATAGGTGTTATTTAATTTTGTACGACGGTACTTACTATTACTCATAGGGCGATGGAATCTATCGAAGCGCACCATAGAAGACTGCACGAGGCTGTGGCCGAATCTGAAGGCAGCTGAACCGAATGAGCTGGCCGGACTCGGGTTGATCTTAGGGTTGTAGCCCTTGTAGAAACCCTTCTTCTGCAGCTCGAGTTCAAAGCGATGCATTACTTCGGAACCTGCGAGGATAAGGAGAAAATTGTATTTTGTACCGGAAATAATCGTCAATCATCAGCGTCATCTCAGTTGTAAATATCTTAAGGAAGGATCCTGTGGATGGGGTTTCTTTGATGAGAGAACAATTGTTAAAAAGTCTTACGCGGGAGACAGTTCATTGTTGAAAGAAGCTTAAGACAAGAATTTGAAACTGACCTAGCACAATAGGCAGGAACTCTCTGTATGTGATGTGCTGTATCATTGCTCCTACGATCTTGCGTGTTTCTTGATAGATCTTTTCGTCGCTCCAGTGTGGGTTCAAATGCGTTAGCTCTTGTGCCATTCTGGGAAGAATAAAAAAACGAGTTATTTTTGACTTTGCCTTTTGATGCACAAAGAAAAATATTTTCGAGGCTAAAGCAAAGCTACCAGATGAAAGTTTCTGTTAAAAGTGGAACCTTGAATTTGAAAAACGCAGTGGGGATGTGGGGATGGATCTTCTAGACACCTGAAGATCGTAACAATTGTATTCAAGAAAAAATCTCGCTCCTTACCTATTATGCTGCCTCAGCCACACAATATGAGCGGCTACCAGCCCCGGGTGCTCGTTGACCCTGGCGTCTCCTGACTTGAAGCAGTCGGTGGACACGGCTCCCTTACGGCACAGCTCGTCGCGTCGCTCTGGTGGTAGGACTGGACGACGTTGTTGCATTCTGCCGTATTGCAGCATACCTGGGAATAGTAGCCAGTTTAAGAAGGAGTAAAATTGTGCTTTTGAGGTCGCTTTTAATTAAATTTTTGAGAATGGTTTCCTTATTGCCTGATGTGGCGAGCGCCAGATCAAATATTCTGTTCAAACATTGTTTATTCAGTTCCTTTCTTATACATAGTTTTATTTTGGATAGAATAGCATCCCCTTCAAGCAGTGGTAGCCTAGGATAAAGTAGCTCGTCAGGTAACCTTGCAAGAGTATACAGGTAATAAATAGTCAAACATTTAAAAACTTACCATTCCTAAACAGCCTCAACTTATCGGACTTGGTAGCCGAGCTCCCGTACAGCGGTGACCCGTCGATGTACGCAGACACCTGGTTGAGCTGCTCTCGCCAGCCGAGCGCGCAGTCGTCACGAGGAGCTGGTGAGGATCGCACGAAGTCTAGGCATCGTACTCCACGAGGACCGTAGAACGGGTCTGATGCTGGCACCGGGATGGGGAAGCATTCAGGATGCTGTTGGAAGAAGGAAGAATTTTGTAGCCTTGAGTTGAGACTGTTACTCAATTTTCCTTACCTTTACAAGTTCTTAACCGACTTCGCAAAAAGACGGAGGCTCTCAATTTGACATCGTATATATTGGGTGTGTCGTACCTAATCAGTTAACACAGTAAATCTCGCATTATATTTATTTTGTTTTTCTTTTATTCTTTTATTTTTCTTTGTGTCAATCTACTTACATGAATTGACCCGTATTGATTACGTATTTAATTTAATGTGATTAGGTATGACACACTTTGTATACCTATGGAAAGTTTTGCAACTGCTTCAATTATTTAACAAAGGCCGAATTAGATGACGATCAGCGAATTTAAAGTTTCCTCACCATAAACTCTTTAGGAACGAAATCCCGGCCACCGTCCTTGCAGCACCTCGGCACCGATCCATTAAACCCTCGAGACTGTGACGAAGAAGTCACATCATGGTCCAGGAACTGACCCCACTGCATCAGCAGATGGGTCACTCCTACTGTCTCAGCGTTCCTGTCCTCATGGATTGTGGAACTGATCTCTCTTGCTGAGGGTAGCTTGGTGCCGAAGATGGACCTCCTAGCAGCCTGCAGCCCGTCGGAGTAGGAAGGTGCGAGGAAACGCTGCACGGGAGTCATGGTGGACCCCCAGCGGGGACGGTTGATGTTGTTGCAAGTTCCATCGTGTGTGCGGTATCTGGAAGTGTGAAAAATTCGTCATCCACGTTATTTAATTATGGTGACTTTTAAGTTTTAAGCAGTTACAAAGTTCCAAACTGGCAAGTGTCATGAACCACAGCAAATTAAAAATAGTAATAGAAAAGTTGGTGAAAGTTACCTTTTTGAAGCGGGAGGGCACTTAGGAGCTCCTCTTAGAGGACAGTGCTGCATCAGGGACGACTGTCGCATCATACTCGCCGTCGGGAACTGCGTCTCCTCCTCGCGACCTTCCAAACCCTCGCCATTGCCACCGCTGTAACAAGCAGAAAATATTGGTTAAGATCTTATTGCTTAAGGTTATAGAGTTATTGAGTTAAGAACAATTTCAGAAGTTGTAGATTCTTCGAACTTAATTATGGATTGATCGTCATGATAGCCGGTCACTGTCTGGTTGCTAATAGCTGTCATTAGTTGCTAATAATTTGTAGCATTGACCGCTTAGTTAAATCATACATTCATACAATAGTTATGTCTTATATTTTATGGTTAAGTTTATATCATCAAAACTATGTCGTACAAATACAGTTTTACAAGAAAACCGAAAAATAATATACCACGTCGTCATAAATACCATTGAGGTCTCGTCAAGCATAGGTACCTGCTTAAGTTTACGCACATTTATTAACTAACGTAAACAATATCACTAGTATTATAATACATGTTAATGGCAGTCGCGTGTTGCGGTGAGATCTTAAACGAATTAATTACCCGTTGCGGCGAACCTCAAGCATTAACGCGATGTATCACTAGCAAATGTAACCGCCTTGGATTAATTTGTGGCTTCTAGTTAACCAATAGTTGTGGCTTATTAATAACTTTGCATAGATTAAAGCTGATTATTCCAGGTAGATGGTTGGGATCTTTGTCGGTAGTCAAGGTATTCGTAAGACATAGGTAAGTTCCAAGTTAAGATGCTGTACATAACTGAATATTAAAAAAAAAACACATCTCAAAGATAAGTTATATGCAATTAAATAAGTAAGTGAGGTATATATCGTAATAAGCAATGAAAAACCTAAGACGATAAATTCGTAGTTGCAAAATAAATAGATGATACCTATTTGTGCAAATATCATTAAAATAATAAGTGTACGAAGATAATCACCTCGATCTTACCAACAGTTGCAAATAAATAGCAAACATTGCAAAACTCAACCGGATTCAAAAACGGATTCAATTTAAAATCGTGATGAGCAGTCGTTCAACTATTACCTTGCAAGACGCACTCGTTTTGCAATAAGACCCGGTTGCAAAGGTCAATACTAATAGGCCATATATTAAAACAATTTACAATAAATAAATAATTATAAACGACATATATAGTACTTGTCGTTTTCCCGCGTTTTCACCCTGCTTGTCGTGGGAACAACTGCCCATATCGTAAAATATAGTCTTCTTTACTCGGGAAGAGTATAGCTTTACAACAGTGAAAAAATTGCTCAAATCGGTTTACTGGTTTCGAAGCCTTTAAAACAATATCTAAGAAAATATATCCTCTTCTCAGTACTTATAGTAATTCTATATGAAACATATATGTATGTATATAATAAGAATCCCAAGGCCTGATATAAAATTGGTAGCAAACGTAAAAATTCAAGGGAAAGTGACAATGTATTATGTAAATGGTGTTTCGAAAATCGATGGCGGCGTCACATCGAGTGAAAGTCATTATAAACAATCTCACGTTCTCCGATATTATCAGTTTTCTTCTGTTTGATGATTTGTTTTTGATAATAGCATACTCAAATATAATGCGTGGACGAGCCAAGTGATGTTTAAATAAGACAAAGTAGTAGTAGTAGGATTCAATTTTTGGATGATATACCTACCTAGGTTTTAAACAAGGTGACTAATGCCCGTTTTCACCAACGAATACCTAAATTTAGGGAGCATTTACGGAACACTTAATAAGAATTTCATTTTCACCAAAGCCTAGGTGTCAATTTTAACCTAAAAATTTCACTTAAACTTGGGAGCCCGATTGATGCCTGCTTAAACAACCCCTATCATTATCCTTACAGAATACAAACATATTTTGAACCGTTTCTGGCGATGGATAGTGAAATGTACCTTTATATGTTATGTAACACCAAAAATACCATGTTTAAAAAGCAAAAAAAAAAATGAAACGTAAACTTTTAGAAAGTTTAGAAGCTGTGGAGGTTGTGGATATGTAAAATAATAATCATTAGAAGACCACGTACCTATCTTACGTGAAAGAGCAGATGTCTGAGAAAAAAGTACGATGATCATGACTTTTTTATAAGATTATAGGTTATCACTTGCTATGAATGCACTTGCTAGGTCGTGATGTCGCTGAATTATTCAAAAATAGGAAGTCCTGCATGTCCATAAATATACAGACCATAACAGATGCAAATCTGGTAATCACTGATGTAGTTTCGCGGTGGCCGGGACAACTATAGGCCTATTCAGACCTAAGCGGTATTCGCTACCGTCTACGGCAGAGAAAACCCTGTGGGTATGCGGTAATATGACTGTTCAGACCTAAGCGGTATTCACTATCACCTGCGACAGAGAAAACCCAGTGGGTATGCGTTAATATTACTGTTGATGTTCGGGATGCATGCCGCTGCTGCCGCGCGGTATGTACTTCTACCCACAGCGGCAGTGGATATCGCTCAGGTCGCTCTAGCCGCGGTATAGTTATCGGCACGGATATTGAGCCCTGACCTTCACCTGCGCAGAAGCCATTTATTGGTTTATTGCCTTGTGTACAGTGCGCAAAGCGATCCCCATTCTTCCGCCGAGAGCTCAATATCCGTGCCGGTAACTATACTTGATACTAAATACCTGAGCGAAACCGGCGCGGTATCTACCTCTACCCACAGCGGCAGCGAATATCGCTCAGGTTTGAATAGGCCTTAAATACCAAAACTGCAGTAGATACCAATGATTCGAAAATGGTGAATATGGAGGAGCCTATCTCCTAGGTGATAGGGGATACCCTCTGGAGGTAAGAAGTAGGCTAACATTGAACATAATAAATTATGTAAATTAAAACAAAGATAGTAAACAAATATTTTAATATTAGTCCTCATATGATGTACCAAACATTATCATCATCCTCCTGCACCAATTCAATTTGAGGTGGGCTGGGCGCAGCATGTTTTTACACGTCTTTCCAATTTCTGGCACCACCTGAAACTAAATAAATATATAATATTAACCCCATACTTAAATCCATCAACTCATGGAGAACAAAAATACAATGAAGCCGACAGTAAAACAAGGAACACAGTTGTACGGCAATATCTTAATACACTATATTATTATACACATTTACCTGTAAAGGGTTCCTGTCGCATTAAAACTATTTGTGACTGGATCCAAGCTTTGTTTTTGGCTTCGTTCGTGGTCCCATCCGTTTTTCTCGTCTCTATGAGACGTCAGCAATTTCACTAGCTTGTCTTTTTCTTCTGTAAGAAAGGTATATCCTCGTTTTCTCTTCTCTGCCAAAATAAACATATCTATTCAACAATAATAAACCCAAAATTAACCTCACTCTATGTACACATACACATCAGTCAATTTGACAAACGCGCGAATGACATAGGTAAAAATTCACCTATAGAAAACCTCTTTACTGTTTTATTGCATAAAACATAGCGGAATGTTGTTTAAGTTAAATTAAAATAACATCACAAGAACAAAAACTCACAGGCTTTAGTAATATATACTCGATAGACGTTTATTTCTTAAGAAGTACAGAAAAATCATTTTATCGATAAAATATCGACTTTGCATTATCGTTTGTAGAACTAGTAATCTGTCACTTACTTAAGGGATCCATGTACAAGTGTGGTGAAAATGAATTTAGGTAGATGTCAAATTGGGAGGAGTCCTTATTAAAAGAAGCATTTAGATAGGGAAACGGTAAGAGGTTGTTGGTGAAAACGGGCATAAGACATTAGCTGATATTAGAAAAAAAAACTAAAAATAAATCTTTAAAGGACAGAATCGAATACAGTGTGTGGTGTGAATGTCGAATGTGGTTAGTTATTTTTTTTTTAATAAGTTTAAACGATAGTAAAGTACGAAAAAAATTGTTTAAGGATGGTAGAAATAAATGGAAGCAAAGTTAAGGACTTGGATAAACCCACGCAACATAGCATGAGGGAAATAAATAGTGGGAATTGAATGCACATAAATTTTAATGAGCATTTACGAAGTAGGAAACGTGTGCGCATTCACGTTTATTCGATGCACATGAACGAGCTGCATGTTTTAATGCACTTGTGCTATTCACCTTTAATGGTTCAATTCATTTTAATGCTGGAAAATACACGTTTTGCGTTAATTAAAAGGTAGTATAAGAGCATACTGCAGACTAAACTGTCGGTTGGTTGATGCGTATTTTGAAGATAATCGTGATTTCTATAAAACTTTTTATGTTAGTCTAAGATCGTTTGGATACCTGATCTTCATATTACTAATTTATCTTCATACTGATTTATGAACCCGATAAAACTATCAAGCGACTAAAAGTTTTCAGGATGTGGGCCGGCTGTATACAATAGTGCAATGCTGTTAAATAATAAATTATAAGGTAAGTACGATACCTTGGACAAAATTGTTTAACATGGAAAGTAAACTAACGGCCATGCCAATTAGTAGCACCTTCAAGTTAATTAATCAAACGTAATTGACACTGAATTTAACCACGCTAAAATAGGAAAAGCTACTAGCAGATTTTCCTGACTCTTACGCGAATATTAGACATTATTCAAAAGATTTCCATAGTGTAAATGTTTAATTTAATATTGACACTACTTAAGTGGTTATTTGACGTTGATAGCTGAAGAAAGGAAACCGGTAAGTTTGAATGTTTATCTTACTTTTACTATGAAAGGCTTATAGTACTTAATGTATTAGTAATGATAATATGTATTTGTAAATGCTTTAGTGGTAGACATTTGTAGCGAGAGTGTTAAGTTTCGACTTTCAAGATGAACCAAGTATGTATGATGTTATTATTCTTTCTTAAACATGGATGATTGATTTGTATTAACATTTTCACCTGAAAACAACGGAAATTCCTTTTATCTTTTTGTCTTGTAATCATAAGGTTTGTTGTTTTAAATAGCGAAACTGTAAGGATTACTTCGTCATCCGCTTGGCCGTTTGTTTTTGCTAAATTGTGGTTTCCAAAGAATTCTATTAAGGTTTATTTTCGTTTTATTTTCAATTTATGACTTTCTCTGCATTATTTACTGGAAGATAATCTTCCAAAATGAAGGTGTGGGCAGTATACATATAAAACTTAAGAATGTTCAACATATTTTCGCAACGAAGGGTAAAGATGAAGAGAGATATTTTTTTACACGTTTCTTCTACCTAAAATTACTTCTAAATGGAAATGTAAACAATGAAAACCTGATAAGAATAAGACAAACTACTAACAGAACGTCTTTTTAACATAAAATATCGCATACAAGTGATAATATACGTTGATATGTGACCTCGAGTGAAAGTAAATTCACTTTCGCTCACTCACATAATAATTATAGATTTTATACGAGTACCTACATGTATTTGTTTAAATATATGGCTTGTTATGAAAGCGAAAGGTTATTATTTGTCAGTTAATTAAAAAGGGTTTAATTGTCTCGCATTGTATTGTTTTGTTTGGTGCGTGAGAATTTCTTAATGAATTTAGAGTGGATATGCTTATAACGTTTTGAAGTAATTTGCGTCATTTTTTATAGTAAAGTCGAATATAATTTAAGAGGAAATAATATGTGCATGAGCCATTTAAAAGTGGAACCTGAGTTAAGTAAAAAAAAAACTTTTAAATAGGTACATTTTGCGTGCACGGTTCGATTTCTAGATTCAAAAGTATCTAGAAGTGACGCAATTTAAAATAAATAATAGTTAGATATGAATACATTAATCTAATTTGCGTTATTATAACCAACGTCTAATTTAATTAACATAATTTATTTTTTTAGGCTCAAGGTTTTCTCTCTGAAAGAAGGTCTTCGAGCTCTATTCTACTTGTTGCTAGGGCTGCCATCCGTCCGGGTTTCCCCGGATTTGTCCTCGTTTGGAGGCCGTCCGGGGGCCGTCCGGGCGGGGTTTCAGGAAGTGTCCGGGGAAAACCCGGACATTTTTCATAGGGCCATCTTAACCTATGGTGACTGGGTATGCGAATAACCCGGGCGCCTAATAATGCAGAAGTCGAAGTGTCCCAAATCTCAAAAATTTTCGCGCTCGCTGCGCTCGCGGTTTCTTTTCTTGGCACAATTTTTTTACGTTTAACTACTTTAATATCTCAATATTCAAGAAATTTAGCGCTCGCTTCGCTTGCGGCTTCTTTACTTTGCGGATTTTTTTATTATACAAGTTTAGGTGCTTTAGTGACCCAAAACTCCAAAATTTTCGCGCTCGCTGCGCTCGCGGCGACTTCACTTTACAGTTGTTTGTATTTTTCAACATTTTTTTGTCTAACCTATCAAGAAGGTAACCCTAGTTTCCAAATGAGCTTTCTTAATTATGACCTTCGAAATACATTTAGTCACAATCTTTCAATACTAGGTACTACATGAGCTAGAGAAGGCACTGACTTTTCATGTAAGGAAGGAACTCATTGAATTTAAGTAATATGGTAATATTAAAAATTAGGTCTTGTTTTGTTAAACAAAAAAAATCGGACTCGTCCGGGGAAAAAATGCGATTTACGCCAAATGTCCGGGTTTTTTTAAATATTTGTCCGGGTTTGGCGAAATTCGAAATGGCAGCCCTACTTGTTGCGCAAAGTAGCAAATTCATAATTTATAACAAAAAATACATGTGTGAGGCCTTATCTAGATTATTCACATCATTAATGAAGCACTAATCTAAAAATAATTTAAGATGAAAAATTGCATTACCAACCTGCATTTCCGCTCCGAGTCAAGATCAGTCAGTCAATCCAAGTCAAAAGTCACGTCATATTGTCACACTAGTCACTGTCACGTCACTGGTCAGTCGTAAACATGGTCATCATCAGTCAAAAAAAAAACACCGTCAAAACATCGATCTCGTCTATGCGTACGATTCAAAAAAAGAATGACTAGAATTTGAATTTGGCGCGGGAGAACGTCAGTGCGCGTGGGGCCGCCATGGCGTCCGCGCGTAACTGTCGTGGGGGGAGGAACGCGCGCGCTCAAATACTACCACTACTACTCGCAAAATGTCGTAATTATAATTTTAAAAGGTGCATGTTGACATTAGCGGGTGCCACGGTACGATAAACAGTATTAAACGATTTGATTTGGAACTGATCAATTCGTTGAAGGGGTTCGATGTCTTTCTGTTGCGTTTCGGATGTCAGCTTTTTGCAAGAAGATTTGACAATGCAATCTAGTTATGAAATGGTAATAGAGACTTCCTGCGTGATCAACGATTTGACTTGTTAATATAGATTTAATGAAACGCAAATTGAATTTGTGTCGCCATATTCAATACTGCTTTCAAATTGCAACGTTCTTCACAAATTCAGACAAATGCCTTTGCTCATTGTGAAAGCTGATCTTTCGAGGATGCCCAAGGCTGCAAAAGTACATTTATCGGGAAAGCAACTAGTGCAAAGTCGTGTAAGGCTAGTACAAAACTATAAAATAAATGAGCCAACCGTTTCCAAGCCGCTTTGAAAGCACTGAAATGCTGATTGCAAAGTTGAGATAATTTGGGAGACTTTAACAGACTTTCTGCTGCAATTTCAATCGTGTTCTTGGCTAAATATTTCATTTATTTCAGAAACGAGTATCTTAGACACGTTTTTAAACGGGTTTCATTATATCCTTAATTTTTATTGCATCGTGCTCAGTCAGTTTTCTCTTAAGGAGACTTCTTGTTCTCCCAGCTAAATGAACCCAAAAGTCTTGGCCTTTATCCGATATCACTATAGTCTTAAAATCCTCAAAACCCCAATACTTGATTCCCAATAAACTATATTTATCTACAAGTGAATGGTCATCGATGCCTGCGTATCGGTGGATCCGCGTGACATTATGACCTTTCATGCTCAGGGCGAGCCAGGTGTGCGAGCAGGTTTGTTTCTCAGCTCTTCATTCACCTTTTGAGATTTAAATTAAATTATTGGGTGTTAAAAAGCAAGATATGAGGCTGTATCAGATGTCATGGATAGAGCGAAATGGACCCGACCATAATGTGGGATCTAAATTAGGAATATTAAAGTAATCCTTCTATGCTACATATCTCCTTTAGAGAAGATAAAAAAGCTTGCGTTGACATCCGAATCCTGTGTCCTAGTGTCTTCAAAAATACTTAAATCGTCTTCAGAGTCAATCTCAAGTTTTCACTGTTCAACAAACGAATATTAATGTTTACCTCATAGTAATGAGGATGAGGCTTGAAGAGATTTATTGCAGTTTCACCTATAACTTCCGATATTTAATAATTGCGTGTCGGTAATATTTAATCTATTAGTGTAAAGAATACAATATGACTAGGTTTCTTTAGTTCAGGTGTTTCTTGAAAGCGAACAGAAAGTCTGCTTTCCAAGTTATTAATTTCCTATAGACTTTGGTTTATAATGATTATTAATTGTGTAATAGAGCTACGATGCAACATCCTGTGGTTTTAAAGAGTCATACTTATATGTTTATTTTTGCTTTATTTCTTTGGTCAATGCTTAAATTCTTTGTAAAATATTGCAGAGAGAGAATTTAACCGACCAATTTCACATGGCCATTTCTGTACTTCCGAAGTATGTACCTCTATCCTCATTTCCCCCAGTTACATTATACTCCTTTATCTCTCCCGTGTAAGATATAACACCTTCGGTTTCATCCGCATCCTGTGGGACCTGCTTACCCGTTATAACATTAGTACCAATCAAATCGTACAACATTTCCCCAAAAATATTAGCAGCAATATCCTCAACCAGTCTCTCAATAATTCTTCATCTGCATACCACATCTATCGTAATACAATAAGATCTGTATCTGACCTACATAGAACATCACGTCTGGTCTGTGTAATTGCGCTAATGTTTTTGCTACCGTTGTAAATCAGTGGCAGTGGCCTGTGACTGCGATCTTACTAAACCGAGCACAGGTTAATGTCAATTATGTGCTCGTTAGACAAGAATCTGATAACCAAGGAGTTTTCCTAATGTTAAACTTCTTTTAAGAAGTATCTGACTTCTAAAAAGAAGGTAAGAATAGAAGGCAAACTTCAATGTGTTTAGTTCGTTTAAGGCTATACAGAAAATTATGCTGTTAAGCTTATCGGGAGACGGATACATGATACCGTTAACGAAAGTGGTTCTTCCAGGACTCCCGGGTGAAACTGCGGGGAAGAACTAGTGTCAAGTATATAAGATTTCGCATGGAAAGCAATGAAAGATTGCATCTAATATTTAACATGTTTGGCAATTTCATGTGCCCGGTCTTATATGTTGTAAAGTATTATTTATTATTAACTTATATGTGCAAATGAAAAGCTTAGCACATAAAGAGATTGTCTTTAATTAAATAAGTAATCCAAGTAAATGTATCATCGTTAATTTCAAAGTAATTAGGTATGTCGACACTAGATCGAACAAGATTTACCATCTCCGAAAGTGTGGAAATACTTTGAGAGGTATATTTGGAAACATAATATACCTGCGATCTATTTAAAACGGATACTTATAGTAAAAACATTTTGTCACAAAAACCTTAGAAACTTAATTTTGTGCCAAAAAAGTGGATCCGAAATTTCAAAATTCGAATCACCTGTCAAACGGTAAAAAAGTTGTTAAAAATGGTTTTACTCATTTAACGATCTTAGCTGCCATATTGCAATAGATGCTTTTAATAAAAAAAGTAAAATAAAAAGTATGGTGACGCTAGTAGATAAAACGTTTGCTAATTCATAGACAGTTGACTAGATTATTCAATTTAATAACAGATACTAGATTATTTAATTCAATTGTAGTAAGCAAGGTTAGCAAAAGGTTGAAATGAAAAGAAAAAGATATAACACCACGGTTCCGCGTTCTATGAAAAAAAAACTGAAGTTTGCAACTGCCGTGGTCTCGATCTATTTCGTGAATATTACATGGATTACAGAATAGCCGTTCTTAAATCATAATCGTTGTAATATAATATTTCAGATTTACCGTAACACGCCTTGCCTTACCATTACGGCATAAAAAAAAATCGGCTTCCCAAAATACTGGAAAAAAGCAATTAATAACATAGCATTGGTGCTCTAGAAGTCAATGTCTTGAGGTTTCTCCTTTGTTTATTGTACCACCGGCTTCTATTTAGAGCCTACATTTATTAGTATTACGAGATAAATAAACTTAAAATAACGATGTAAAACATAAAAAAATAAAAGCAGTTTCAGAATCTCTTGTCCAGGATTCAATAACATTTTTCGAAAGGCAGAAGAATTACTTATTGACCTAAATCTATAAATTTTACTACGCTACGTTGAACTTGGTCTGTAATTAAGAAAATAAGGTTAAAAAAGGAAATTATACTTCAAATTCTCTCTTTCAATATTCGTTCCGGATTCCCGATGCACAATAGTTCAATGATATCAAACTTTTTCTTCGGGAACTTTTCTTTTTACCAAAGCAAGGAAGTGTCATGCAACGTGCGCACGCGACTCATACGTAACCGATAAATTAAACGCAATTAATATTATAAGTTCATCTCTTTCTTTTATTCGAAGTTAGAAAGAGAAAAATGCAGTTTTCACTGCATTCTTTTGTCGAGTATAGTAATTTGTGGCTGCAGTAAATTATTGGTTTTTGACGAGGAAGTTTAGAAATACGTAAATATATACGTATCATCGTGACGGTCATTTTCTTGGACAGTGCATTGCATATGCATTATACCTCTACCTATGCATTAGTGCAATAGGGAAATGGATATTCCACATTGATGTTAAGTTATTGAGTAAGTCATGGTAAACAGAAAATGGCGGAAATTGGTTTCCTCTACTAATATTATAAAGCTTATGAAGAGTTTGTTTGTTTGTCAAACAAACACGACGAGATAGAACTGATTTGACAAATTATTTCATTGTTAAATAGTCCATATATCAAGGAAGACTATAAGCTACTTTTTATCCGGGTGCGCGGAGTAACTCCCAACATATTGGAATAAAGAATACCTGTTCGAATACCCGTTATTCAAAGTATTCATTTCTACAAACGTCTGTTCTCAATAAATTGCCAATTTTCCTAATTTGTACCTATCATCATCTTAATAAGATTGCTTGGTTCCGCCATTTTTGTCACAAAGGTAGAGAAAGTTTATTTTCAATACGAGATATAACATAACGCGAAAGTTGTGTGATCTCGGAAAGAATTCGTATTGTATTTTTATGGTTATGCAACCATGGTTGGGCGACACTCCGGTGTAGGCGTATTTTATTAGTACCTACTTTGTTTGGTATAAGATGGGAAATTGATGAGCTAACGGTCAGAAGAAGTAGATAGTACTTCTATCTAAATATATAAAACTCAAAGGTGACTGACTGACTGACTGACTGACATAGTGATCTATCAACGCACAGCTGAAACCACTGGACGGATCGGGCTGAAATTTGGCATGCAGGTAGATGTTATGACGTAGGCATCCGCTAAGAAAGGATTTTGATCAATTCTACCCCCAAGGGGATAAAATAGGGGATGAAAGTTTGTATGAAAGTTTGTCAATTTTAAACCGATCGGACTGAGACTTAGCATGCATAAAGCTACTATGGCGTAGGCAACCCTTAAGAAAGGATTTTGATAAATTCCATCCCTAAGGGGATAAAATAGGGGATGAAAGTTTGTATACATCTTAGATTTTATGAAGAAGTCCGGATGACGAATCAGAATTTTATGATGACGTTCGCTTAAATACGATTTTGATTAATTCAACCCTCATTCAACCCCCACGGGTGATAAAATAAGGGATGATGAAGGATGTAAAATGTATTAGTTTGAACCTATCAGTACGTAATGGAACGAATTAATAATAATACTTCTTAACGCGAGCGAAGCCGCGGGCAAAAGCTAGTTTTATATAAGATAGCAGAAAAACGGCGGATTTTTAATTTTGACTGTAAATAATGAAATATGTCTACACAACAAAAGATTAAATAAAAGCATTCTCCCGCTTATTTAATAATCTCTTTCTTACTATATTAAAAAAAAAAACGTCAACTCAACTAAACTTCAGCATGTAGAAACATCAGCACCTATAAATTAAGTGATATTTATTTAGTTCCGTCTTCCATTCATAAATAAACACGGAATACATTTCGGGGGCGTCCAAAATCTTAATCCGTTTTTATATAAGGCTTGCATCACATATGGCCATCTTTAGGCTGCGTGTTTACTTGCAATATTCCAAGAACTGCACGAGATTCGTGATGCAAGCACTAACGACTGCTCCCCACATCATTGGAACAACTATTCCTCCGTGGGTAAAAACAGATGTTTTGTCTAAAACAGTGTTTGATATGTGGTGATAAATATTCCTAGTAAGTAAGACTTATGCCAGTTTAGGGTTCGAGAAAAACAGCGGTTTCGTGTGCAATGTAGCATAGAATTTTTCGTGCATTTTCTTGAGGAAACTTACGTTTTTACCGGAACATAACGTTAACTTAATTAAGATAGACACGACATAGTAATTTGGAGTGCATTGAGAATAATAATGGACATTCCGTATGGCTTGTGCACTTTGTAACCAATTGTGACTGTCTTTCCTTTAGAGCCTGATAAGATTTTTGACATCAATTTGACACTTAGAAAGGCTCTCAACATAGGTGCTGTCAGGTCAGGATAGGCAGTCGAACTATGGAAAATAATGGTATTCACTTGCATCTGATTAGGCTGGAAGCCGACTCCAAATACATACCTAGTTGGAAAAACTTAAAACGGATCATCATGATCAAAATCTCCCAATATTTGTTACGAATTTGGGTGGTAAACTTACCAAAAATAATGCAACCTTTTCGGAAGTAGGTATAGGTAAAAGTGTAAGAAATATTATGTCAATCCCATTGTTACATAAGTGTTTTATGGTCGAAATCCCCATTAGGGAAGTGGCACCCAATAGTAACGCAGTGTGTGAGATTCATTACCACCGTGAAAGATTTCACCTAAATCCGTTCAGCCGTTACGGCGTTATTGAGTAACAAACAAGTCTAATTTTGATAGGATAAGCTATTGTTGAATGGTAGTGTAATAGTCAATGATGTAAGTAGCAGGTGAATGCTGAGGTGAAGTTTAAGTTTTTCCAATGTTTGTAAGTTTTTTGCTGAAAATTCAAAACAAATTCTTGAAGTTCCAATATTTACCTTCCTAATATTTATTTTTTACCAGATTTCATAGTTATTTACAGCATTATGAAAATATTCACTGTTTCGAAAACTGTTTTATAATATTGTGTTTATTGTGTAGACGATAGTAGTATTAATATAATCATTTAGATAATAATAAATCAAAGAAGATCACATGAACCTTAACAAAAACGACCAAAATCAACAAGCCAAATTAAACCTTATTCTCAGAGACATAAATTTCACAAACCACAGAACTCATTAATTCCAATCAGGGTGAAAACCGAACGGATATGTTTATATTATAATACGTCCGTTTGTCACCGGCGGCTAACTCAGAAACTCGTTGGAAAGTTGCAGAGAGATCGGATACATAGTTGTATGCCCTTATGAGTGGTCGCTTGAGAATTATGTATTTTAAGAATACGTAATAGGATTAAATTAATTGGTTTGGTTTCTATTGGTAGATTTTCTTTTTGAAGTGGAAATAAGATTTTAATACACGAAAATTAATACTACAGCGTAAACATTTATAGCTATTTTTTCATTTAAATCATAATTAACATCAGTTATGTAATGAACAATTTTCAAAAACTATGTATTAATTTAAAAAGTCATAGGGATATGTACGTACGTTTACAATTTATTGTATTTACCGCAATACAAAATTAGGTATTAGCTAAAGTATTAATTCATCTATTACACTATACTGTGATGCTAGGTGACAATCAGAAAATAAATCGGGAAATCGGTAGTATCTTTTGGCTTAGATCAAAGTATATATCTGTTCTTTTCAGCTTAATATCTGAAAGTTCCCTCACTGAGGGACCAGTATATGAAATCGGAAAAGCTCTCACTTGCTAGAAAGCTTTAAATTAAACGAACTTCAATTAAGGAAACGGGTCGAGATATTAAACAGACATGCTGAAACGTTTCATTTTATATTTTCTAAAAGTTGATTAACAGAAGTTTATGAAATAGTCTTTGTAAAAGCTACAAAATTAAATTAAATTTTATAATTTATTTCCGATATTTTATTACGTTTCGATTATATGAACACAGTAATAAAATATAATCACAATACACCTGCAGTATATAGACGTATATTTTATACCTGTCTGAAGATAGTTTAAGAGCTGCAGCGAAAGTCTGCGCTTAAACATAATTTACCTGTATTTTAGGCAGGGCCGGACTAACCACGAAGTTGGGCCCCGTACCGTTGAGGTAAGAGGTGCCTGCACTACCTGCCTAAAGGCTCTTGGCGTGTTTTCTTTACCGCCATTTAACTAAAACGAGAATCGAATCATTCAAAAGTCTCAAATCGTCGATTTGACGCAAGTATACGGCTGGTTATGGTTTGTTATCTTTATAGTTAAATGGTGCAACTCACCCTTAGGCTCTGTGATAAAACGCAACTATGTAGCTTGACTTCTCTTAAGAACCTGTAATAGGTCTATATGAAATAGAAACCTTTGACTTTGAAAACATGCTACAGGCTTCTCGCTTACTAAATCCGGCCCTGTACAACGGCAATCAAGTGAGAGTCAGGTTTCAGTGAATATTACTTTCTATCTAATTTGTATGTAGTTCTGTGTATGTATGCACGGTTGCACTTTCGTCAGCAAATTTGCGAGGATGATCGTGCATTTGCATCGTAACGACAGTTTAATGGCACTTGGTTTTGTTAAACCGTGGTTAATAGTTAATAGTTTGATTCGTTTTGCTCTTACATATGTGCTTTTTACAAGTCAGGAAAAAGAGGGATGTGGTTATGATAGTTAATATGTAGCACAAATTATATGGTTAGTTAGGTGCATATAAGAGAAATTTTGCGGATATTATGCAGCATATTTTTATTGATAGTGCAGATTTTTTTCCTCCCACAGTATATACTTTTGAAGCAGTTAAGATTTCAATTAAATATGAATATATTAAAATTAGTCATTCGATATAAATTATACATTTGAGATTTAAATCTTACGTCATAATTTTAAATTAATTTATTTAATTAAAGAATAGAAACGTAGACTTCCTTATATAATTAATTGGCATACAGGAGGGGGCATCCTCCTGTATGCCAATTAATTATATAAGGAAGTCTACGTTTCTATTCTTTAATATATTATAAACGAATCAGCATTTTATTTTTATATTTTTTATAGCTCATTTACTCATAAAGCATTCAGTGTAGATATCTTCGCATGTCGTACTAAATTGGATGTTCTTATAATACATATAAAATTGGCAAAATCACGTAACTGGTCATTATATAATACCTACACGAATGACGCTTTCTTCTCAATAAATTATTTGTCATCACAGGAGCATGAACACTGAAATAGTATATCATAAAGTTAATGATTTATATTTAATGTGGTTATAACATAATTAATAAAGGGGCTTAGAATGTGTGACTCAAGTATTTATTCTGTATTTTGAAAATTAAGTGTCTTTCTTTACCGGGCTCAAATTTTCAAAAATGTACCAAAGTTGATTTTTTGTGTATTCGAACGGATCTGAAAATCTAGTTGAACCAGGTAGAAACCACGGGTGGAAACCAATGCCTGCCTTATCTCTAAAATACATATACTTTTGGTAATTCGAGCTGTCAGACTTTCTGACATACTTGAAGATCGATAGAACCCAACCAAGAGAAACCACTACTTCGTTTATTCTGAACCCCCATTGTTCCAAAAATCCCCATTGTTTGAAAGAAACATTTTCTCCAAAAAAACTGTCGTTACATATTACGTAACTGACGCAAGTCATACCTACTCGTTACTCAAACGTCAATACATAACTTCGTCACTGTTTGTAATTAGCAAATATGTAATGAGCACTTTCGCTTACTTGAGAAAACTGTTATCGTTGTCGTGGTATACTGAGCGCAAGCGCAGCATCCGTGATTTTTTTGTTTTAAACCTATTTTTTTGGGAAGACTTAAAAATGTTTGTATAGGAGATTGTGTGAAGGGGTTTTGAGTGGATTAATTAAGCGTTATGTAATGTTTTTAATCATTTTTAAACTGTTTAAAAATACAGATTTAATATTAATTATAAAAATATCTTGCGGAATTACTTTGTGTCTTTTTTTTAATTTTTGGTAAAATAAATATTTTGCCCAACTCTCTCGAACATATTTATTTTATAACGAGCTTTTGCCCGCGGTTTCACCCGCGTCCCGTAGCCGGATGGTGACAAAAACCCTCTCCCGAGTCTAAGTTACCTCCCCTCTAATTTTCAACCAAATGGGTCAAGCCGTTTTCATGTTATGTCATGTCGTGACAACGGAAAGCGGGTTGCATTTTTATATATATAGATTATTAAGTAGCTAACATAGGTTATGTTACTTCTGTTACCGACACGTTACTGGCCTTTGTGTCTGATTACAAAAGATTTTCTATATTATTAATTATTATTTTTTTCTACCAAATCAACACAACCTAATATTCTTTTTACATAACATCAATTTCCAAAAACCCGCTACACCACAACCGCAAATGACTTAGCGTTAACATTAACGTCTAGTTTCCGTTACCGCCGCACATTGCGTAACGCATACCCATACGTGCGCCTGCGCCGACCGTAGTCCCCTACGGTCCATGTTATGATACATTACACGAAAGACATATACTGGTGATTGATTTAATAGAAGTTTATTGAAAATAATGATAAAAAATATTTTGCAGAATGATTTCAATGATATGAATAGATAGATTAAAAGCTTTGTTTAATTTTATTACTTCATTTGAAAGTAGTTCTTATTTTAGCTAAGTCAATATTTTCCCAACTCTATCGAATATTGATAAAATTCCTGTGTATTTTACTGTTCTTGCTCTTATGTATTTTAGTCAGTAAGTAGCTAATATAAATTAATTTACTTTTGTAACTAAGGTAGGTAGGTAACATCTATAACATATTATGAGTAGGTACATACGTGCGCCTGCGCCGACCGTAGGGGACAGTTATGATCCATTACACAGGAGACTCGATGTAATAGAAAATCGATTATGAAATGTGATTTGATTTACATTTTTATGAATATAAGCTTCAGATTTATGTGCAGTTTTTTAAGAGATTAGCATTGCCGTTATAGTAATTTATTATAAAACCATGCTATTGGAGATTATCGGAATTATTTCAATACCAAAAATAAGTTTATAATACCTTAAACTAGCCACATATGACACACAGTTCCTAAGCTAAAATTTAAATGCTAGCTGACAAAAAACAATTTTCCCTAACGATTCGTGCGACGTGACCTTGCTTCGATGCATTCAAAACTAAAATTAACAACCCAAAGCTACCATATGCATAACCTGAACATTCAAACTTGGAGAGGTTTTACGCCAACAATTTTCACAACCAAGATTTTCCTCAACAATTTTCTTCGCAACTTCCCGCCCCTTATCATTGACGTTTTTCTACAATTTCGTAAACACAAGATCAGATATTCTCACCTGTTTAGTATCTAACACTAACGATCCGTCTGTATGTATGTCACGAGTTATATATTACTCAACTGCTGCACATGGGAACTGGTTTTTTAATCGCTAATAATTGGTGGAAATTCGTGCAGTTTTCCGCGTTTGTGCGCGATTTTTCCACGCCTTATATGGGAATGTCGGAAATAATGGTATCGTCAATATAAGTAGATAAGTGTAAATTAAATTAAGGAACAGTTTGTGTAAATTAATTATTTTACTAAGCAATAACCCATTCTGAAGGGAAATTACAAAACGGCTAAAGAACATATAACCATTATATTTTATGTCCCATTGTTGTTTCTTTCACGAAAAGTCTTTACCCAACAGCAAAAGCTTGAGTATAAATCACCAAGCCAGTAATTAGAAATCAATATCCCACAAGATAAATATCTTACGCCAATAAAATTAAACTGTGAGAATTAGAAAATATCGATTGAATCTATCGATGACACTTTTCCTATTGTTGCGATGTTTTTATCGATATAGAAATCGGATGTAACTGAACAAAAAGTATACGCATTCAGTATCTGTGGAGACCACAGAGGAAGGAAAGTAGCGGAGATACCATAAGGAAGGTAAGTCAGGTGCCATCTTGTAGGTCAAGTAACATATGGTAGACAAGATCAGTTACGAGAACTAGCGAGGCGTTCGGGTTACGTGTGAACCAATCTGTCAATCTGTGTCTTGATTGATTGGCGATTTTATTTTGAAAATAATGGGCTGGTATCTATTAAAGGCATGTAAGGGCGAAGCTCACAAATTCCTCCGCTACTACTTTCTAAGGAGATATTGCGCTATGATATCTCCGACAGCAATTTTGTTCTCCATGGTGGAAACCCAAGTCACGTCAGTAAACTCACATGATTGTATGATGCTGCGTGTCACGGAGATCTTACTTAGAAAGCATCTTTGTTTGAAAATAATCTGTGGGAATATGTAAAACTGAGTAGCTTACGTTTCAGAGAAATGAGTAGTGTTGGAGGCAAATTATGTATATTAGAAACGATGGTAATGACAGTTTCAGAATGTCATAATGATTGGGGAAGATTGAACAAGAAATTATACTGTTACTCTTAAATATTTAAACTGCAACTATAGTTTTAGATTTCTTTATAATGGCAAGATCGAATGATTTCCTTGTGCAGTGCAGGATGAAAGCGGTGTATATTTTTCCCTTAATTTTACAATTCCAATGTTAATTAGCACAAAATATTGTTCCCGTCCAACAATAAAAGACCAAGGCGAATAATCTTCGTCAACACAAATATGTACCTAAGTTCTAAACAAATGTCAACAGAGAACGTTACATAAAGGACTTGTCCTGTTAAGTTCATGACATTTGACTTGCTCTAGGACAAGGATTTTATGTTACTTGCTACAAAAATTTTCACCTCTAATTTATTTGCAAAAATATTAAATTACTATAACAATATGCTATCAGAGGGGTATCGGGTTGCCCGGGTTACTGGGTTGAGGAGGTCAGATAGGCAGTCGCTTCTTGTAAAGCACTGGTACTCAGCTGAATCCGGTTAGACTGGAAGCCGACCCCAACATGATTGGGAAAAGGCTCGGAGGATGATGAACAATATGTTTTCAGATATAAAGGGGGTCTCCCATTTTAGGTGAAATCTCCCATATTAGTAAATTGTTAGTTTACATATTTGGTTAGCAAATAACCACACTGAATGGCAATAGTTAGTTTTAACTATGAGCCAGTCTTACAAAAATTACATTAAAATGGAAAATGCATTTTAACTCAGCCGTGTCTTTAATAACTTAGCTGTGGTTATACACCGGGTGATAGAAGTTAATGCATATTTTCTAAACAACTAACAATGATATTGTTAAGATCTAGCAGTGGTTAAAGATATCATTTACACAGATATACTTAATGTTGGTACTCTCTCCATTGTCTATCAAAACAATGTGAAAGAAAGTTGAGTGACATTTTATACGATATAATTTTACGTCGGTAATTGTTGATAGTAAGTTTGTGATTAAGTTATTAAATTTTAATTAGTTATTTTTGTATTTGTTATTATGAATGACCTGTGTTTTATGCGCACTTACCTAATAGGACACGATCTTTAGCTCTCAAACTCATTGCAAAAAAAGTTATAAAGGCATGAATTTTCTTGTGACAAAACTTTTATAATGTAATAGTCCGTAAAGCCAGAAGGTTCTATTTTACTTTTTAATAGAAGGGATAAATATTTTTTTCATTCACTTGTGACAAACACACGAATTATAAAAGGTGGCTATTCGGTACCAACTCGCCAACTCGCACTATCAATGTGATGGGCCAAAAATATTAGCTACTCATCTGTTTAACAACTTGTATTATTAACAGGTAGTTAAAAAAAACATACCATAACAAATTGATTGATTGATAAACAGCTGAATCAGCAAATTGATTGATCAACAACAGCTCAATTAATCGTCAATCAGACTCAATCACCATCACCAATTCACAGACACACACAAGTTCACTGGCCGTACCAGGAACGCATAAAATCGAAAGTGCTCGTGAAAGTGGGACCTTGCTCTTGAAAGCGAAAGGTGATCGCTGCTCATAACATATTGTTAGCTCGTTTGTTAACATGTGTAGGTAGGGCTATCTGATTAGGTATGTGTTTTAAGTGGGCATTACATTAGATGTGCATTTTATGTTTTTAATGGTAATCTGTAAAGGGAATATAGTGATTCTGTAGTGAAATGAGCCGGCCACAATGATCATATGACATCAAAGTTAAAGAGATGATTTAAGCACTAAGCTAATGTTGATCCAAAAATTGAAATGGACAGCAATATACTGACCGAATAATAAGTTATTTTGCACGATACAAATGAGGTTTTAGTCAAAGACACCGTGGGATTGAAATAATTGTTTGCCGTTTTGTAAACCTATGCATAGTGTCCAAAAGGTTTTACTATGTTTAATGCAGTACGTGCTCTTTTCTGCTTTTTATGACCCTTATATTACAAACAGCTATGCAGACATATAGGGAGAAATCGATATAACTACCTACTGCTAAATACTACAAACTCACATTGTTCATAATTTTGTAGACATTTAGTTAAATAGACCCAAGTCTTATGTCATGAGCAATGAGCCTGACCTTTACCTCAGTCCCTAGAGGTGCCCCTCAAGTTTTTAGTGGTGAAATACCTGATACGTGATTCCCAATGCCAATTTTGTCTCTCAGATAGATACACGATTGACTCCATCAAAGCATTACGTTAGCCTATCATAAATAATAACATCTAACACATAATATGATGCATGTTAAGCTTCGCAGTCGGTGCAGTGGGGCGTGGCTTCCTGTGCTGCAGACAGTCTGTTCCGACACGACAACCTTCATGCTTGCACTCGCGGTTATATTGCCGCATTATACGCTAACATTCAACGGCCAATGTGAAAAAATACAGAAAAAAATATATAAATAGATTATTTATTATTTCTGTAGTATTTTCTCATATAATATTACAGATGTAGATAAAACGGTGTGCTTTTTAAGCCGACCCCAACATACTTGGGAAAGGGTTCAGAAGATGATGATGTTATAAAATAAGTAACAAAAGAACAATGAAAGAGCTCAATAAATGTGACATAATTCATTGTGGATTTTAGGGATGTTAAAAAATTAAGGGCCTTACTACAAAAACTTTAAACCCTGTTTTACACTTGTCTAATAAAATTTTGGCTGCAAAATGAACCATATGTCAACGTCATAATTTGACATTTTTTTAGACAAGGCATAAACTGACGTTTAAAAGTTTTTGTGGTAAGACGGAAATTGTGCTAAAGTTAAAAAATATATAATGTATTTGAAAATGACCTCATATAGACGTAAATGTTAAACTGTGTCAATGTGACTCGAGACCCGAGTTCAAAGAACTTGTAATTAAGTTATTACCACAGTTATGTTAACGTTAGTTATGGCAGAAACAACTGTTATATTGTTGTTTACAACTCACGTACTCAGCACTCGGATAGGTTTTTGAACTGGTTTAGTACACGGCTACCCGACGATCTTTAATTGTTTATATTTAATTGGTGGGAACTACTGCCCTTACCGGGATAACATATAGCCCGTTACTCAAGAAGAGTGTAGCTTTCTAACAGTGAATCAATTTTTCAAATCAGTTCAGTAGTTTCGGAACCAAGTTAACCAAGTTTCCATATTAGTATAGATAGGATAGATGAGATTTAAAAATGTTTGTTTTAAACTTCTTTTGACTTAGTGGTCTAGTAATGCACTACTTCATCGTTAGACATTTATCAAAAAGGTTTAATTTTCCAAGCAGAAGGATAAAAAGGAAGCTTGGAAAGATAGTTTGAAACGTTCAACCGTTTCCGATATAGGAAAAGCTGTTTTCGAAATTCTGCATGTGATTTTTAGGCCTGATTCAAATACTAAACAGTCTAGAGACTTAAGCCTGACTTAAATACTAAATGAAGGCGCTTGCATTTTGAGTGAACCTTCACTTTTATTTTTCATGGTTTTCTTTAGATTATCTCAAATGTCGGGATTCCTCTATCAAAAGGCATACTTCTGCAATTTTCAATAGCGCCGAAAGGAACTATAACTAAATATTACCGAATATAAGATATTACCGATCTTAGCTATTATGGTCTTGTCTAAAAGTCTTGTCTAACGGCCTATTAGGTTTCTATTATCAGCAAATTATAGGTATGTCACAAACCGTAATTTGCTAAAGTATTACTATTGTAGTAATACCAAGACTTATTGAGGAAAACAGAATACTTTACAAAACAGTTTTACAAGAGTAAAAGAATAAGAGATTCGGTCCAGCGATTTCGGAGTTACTGTCTACATACAAAATAGTTACTCATTGTTATTTAGATTATATATTATGCAGAAAGTGCACTTAAATAAATAAGAGATTGTATAAACTTGCAGGTAAATAAACTTTTATGTAATGTGCTAAGCGCATACGGTGATCGGTCGGAAGTATTTGTCGGTCTGTAATTTATTATTTTAAAATAAATTGGAGAGTATTGTTTTCTTTTACACATTTCGTTTTAAATTAGTAGAGAAGTAGGATTCTTAGTCCTTAATAATTTGTGCATTTGAAAAGATGTACCTACCTATATGCCATTTTAAAATCGAAAGTAACTCTAGTTATATTATATGGTTTCTATTGTTAAAAAAATATTAATTATAAATTAAATAAAGTATCTAATATTCGATCATATTATTTTTGTTATAAACAACATTGTTATACTAAAACACGCAATGCTTGATCATAATAAAATTAATTAGTTTAGGAAGCTTGTTACGTTTCAAGTATTTTATCAGATAAATTGAACTAACGAGTTATTTTGTATGGCCAATTAATAATTTTACTAACTTATGTTCCTGTTGATAATATTAAAGACTATGTTTCGTGTAGGTAGTAGATGTTTGATATAATTACAATATATCTATAGCTTGTGATTACATACTTTTAAACGTGATTTGAAAACTGCTATTTAGGCCATTAACGGGCACTGGTACAGAGAAAAATGCTTAGTTATTGTAATTTTTAACATGTTTAACATTTATATGTTAACCGTAAAAGAATAGTATACAAAAATATGCGGAAAATAAATATGGAATTTATCGGAATCTGCTCTGCTCTAGACAGATAGAAGATACTCTATTTCAAAAATATTTTTTATCCAAGTAACATAACCAGCATTTACTTAGTATCTAACACGTGAACGTAACCGCGAATGCCCCAAGTTTCCCATACAAAACACCGGTTTTTGCGAACCGGTCGCGACTGGCAATGTGTCTGCTTTCTAGAGAGTGCGGCTTTCCATGCGCAAGAGTCTGTCATAACGCGTTCTCTATATATAGATGCGATGGGATCCGTGATTTATGTACTTTTATGGAAGTTTTTTTGAATTAAGTAAGAGGTTGTGAGAGGGGGGAAAGAATGTCTGTCTGGAGTTGTAATAAGAGTTGTATAAAACCGTTAACCCGAAGAAAGGATTAAGAGTCTCATTCTTAATCGATTAACTAACTTCAATATATTGTTCATGAAGGCTTGAAAAACTAGCTTTTTAATTCGGTGTAAGATTCACAAATATTATTTCTGATTGAAATGTAAATAAAATGAATTGTGCATAGTGACACTATGATAAGTTAATAATACTTAACTACAAGTCAATATATAATTACCCGTACCATGATGATAGTTACCTATTACCTATTACCTATGCCTACACAATAAATAGGTGCTCACCAAGCTCTTACAAGTCATTTCTATAATCTAACATCTTTCTTTACGAATAAAAATACCTTATATTTACAAACAACACCCCTCATCTAACACCTCATCATTCGCAGTCACATCAGTTTCGCCAAATTCATTGTCAGTTACGTCAAGTGACATTGACACGGGCGATGCAAGGCATGGCAAGTGCCCCTGTGTCTATGGTGTATGTTACGACAATACCCCATGGTATGGCCTGCTTGTATTTTACAAAGGGTACAGGTGTTGCTTTGGAAAATAAAATGGTAGGTAGAATGAAAATAGTAGGAAAAGGTGAAGGGAAAAGATATTGGATAACGTATGGGATTTCAACGTTATTGGGGAAAGTAATGCAAAGTTCTGAAGTTGCTATACCTGGGCAAGTTTGGAAAATAATTTAATACTCCCACATAAACTGTTGTCCTTGTATATAATGCAAGTTTCAATCCTCTACCAATTGCAAATTATGAGAGCCTATGCAGAATACATTAATTAATGCAAAGCGGTTAGTTTTTAATTTCAGTAGATTTTCATGGTAGCTTTCGAGCTCCTGAGCTACCGGCCGACAATTAGTTATAGCCGCAACTATAACTAATTGTCGGCCGATGGTTGTCTGACAATTTATTTTGAAACTAATCGTGAATCCAATGAGACTTTTTAGTCGTCATATACCGACCGTACACCCGGTCGTTTGTAATGTGTGTACTACCACAGTAGTTCTTCATAGTAATTTATGAGTACAATCAAACTATCGGCCGACCATAGTTCCTCTAGCAACCTTAAACCTAATCCTTCATCACAAATCCTAGTCATGACAAAATGCCTATTTTCATTGTCACTTACGCAAACTGACATTGTAGAAACGCGAGTTGGGTGCC
The DNA here is from genome assembly GCA_033682625.1 of Helicoverpa zea x Helicoverpa armigera. NCBI lineage: Eukaryota > Metazoa > Arthropoda > Insecta > Lepidoptera > Noctuidae > Helicoverpa > Helicoverpa zea x Helicoverpa armigera. The sequence goes on along the minus strand of JAWIIS010000004.1, from coordinate 11,204,705 downwards.
AAAATGCAAACGGCGCAAGTAGTGGGTGGTATAGCTAGTTCATTGTCGCGCATGCGCCGTGTAGTTAATGTTTTACTTATATAAGTATGAATCATGATAAATGTTTGTAAACATGAGGTTCCTTGAAGGTTGATTGAGTTGATTTTTATGATGTTAAAATTGAATAGATAGACATTTTGGTAGATGTGGATGTGGCTGTAAAGTTGAGCAGATGTTTGTTTTAATTTTGAATAGATAGTATTTGTACTTCGGCAGACTTCGATGTAAAGTCAATCTGGGTTTGAAAGCGCAGCGGTGATAGTTTCTATTTCAAAATGAAATCACTATGTAATTGTCCACAATCCCAGTTAAAAATCCTCTAACATGAAAAGCTTTCAAACATAAACTCATCTAAAAATATTTTCCTCGAGTAATTTCATAATTACCACCTACACCCATTAAAGTAGTACACTACACCAATTTATTTTCCTCAGCTACAAAAGATACTCCAGGAGCTCACAACATAATCGTCTTAAGTTTTTAGTTCAAGGTACAACCCACGCGAACTTCTGTTTTATTTCAAGTACTTTACACAGAAAGCTTGAGAAAGCACAGTAAACTGCACATCAGTGGTAACTGTCATGCACCTTAACTCAATAGTAATAAGTACGATTTTCCTATAAAACTATTACCACTGACCTGAAGTTGACTGTACAAGTGCACACCTACTTGTCTGTCTGAGTGTTTGTCTGTTGTCTTGCGCCACATCTCTACAAATAAGAGTGTTTGTTTGCCTGTCTGGTAGTATGAACAGTAGCTTGTGAGTTTCAATATAACATAAGCTACCTTATTATTAAACGTCGTCTTAAAGGAGCATCTTTAGAACTAAGTATAAACCAGCGACTCGAATAAAGATAATGCTCTAAATCTAGTTCCTACTAAACAAGGAACTATTTAAAACTACGTTTTATAATGAGGTGGTAGCAGTTTGTTTCCGTATTTTTTTAAGGTCGTTTACATCTTCATTTGGATTTGAGACCCAAGAAAGAAAACAGGAGATCGTCAGTACTAGACTACCAGTAGCTACCAGAAACTCAGTAAAAACTAGTATCGATGGGTTGTAGAAATTCTTTTAATTCCGCAATCTCTTAGAACAATTCTTCAACCGAAAACAAAAACAAAATTACTAATTTACCAGAATTTGCAATGCCATCAATCAATTTAAATAGCGTGATGAACAAAACGACAAAATCCCCATCAATTGTAATGATTTCGTGCAATAGATGCAATTCATTGGCAATCTATTGCCATTGTTTACATAAAGAGAGCAAGTAGGTCATACGGTCAGTTAGATCTGAAGCCGAGCGGGTATTGAATTTATTGATTTAAATGTTTAAAGATAAAGTAAGTAGAGGTAATTTGACAAATGGACAATGTAACTTAGGTAAACTTAGCTAAATCATATGGTAGAGGGATGGTGATGCCCAAGTCATCATAAAGAAAATCGTGTAAAGAAATCTTACACCTTATTAAAATGCTGGCTGTTTTCACCCAATTAGTCCGCGTTCCGTGGAAACTAGTTTTTGTACGGGGATAAAGTATGGCTAAAGAATTTTTCAAATTGGTTTTGTTATTTCGGAGCCTTAAGGGCAGAGAAGAATAAATAAATATATAAACATAGCATAGATTAAAAGAGCAGACCTGTGTGATACAGGCGAGACTATTGCTACCAACTTGGGAAATTATACATAAGAAATAAAAAAAGACTAGCCCCATTATCGAACGGAAGATGCCACTAAAAACATCGTAAACACAAAGAACGACCATGACCTATTCAATACTGAGAGGACCAGTTTAAAGAAGATATAAATATCTACTAAGAAGCTGCATTAATATGTATGTTTATTGCCGGACATGGATGCAACAGAATTGCAAGAGTCGTGACTAAGCGGATGCACGCCATCAGAGAACCTGCCTGGTAGGTGTTGCCATAAATAGGCGAATTAATTTAATTTTCGCATCTTTGGATGCTTCTGGTATAACAGGATTTAATTTATACTCCGAGTTTTTTCCTGTTAATCATGAAAAAAGTATATCTATCTATATGCAAACCTATTTAGGGATATTTTCAGTTACAGATATTGTTCACCTGGCGAAAGGGTATTTTTGCAAAGGTTTACGTTTCTTCTCCATAATTATATTTGTACTAGAAATCATTAAATATTCACTTATCAGCTTTTTAGCCGCAACACAAAACTTGATCTAGTATTTCTTGATCTACAGTACAGTACGATGTTGCATTCTTTAAAAATATGCTGTATCATAAAAATGCATACTTTACTCATCTAAATGACATTTTACACAACTTCGTCCGGTTGTAGAATTGCTTAAAAAATAATCTGAATGCTAAAATGTTGCAAAGCTCGGATGTTGGCTATCAGACTTAACTGGGAGGTAAATATAGCACTTTTCGAAATTGTAACACTTTTCATAGAGTGCTAAGTATAAATAAATTGATTTATTGAAGTAGATAGTGTTTCTAAAGAAATGTTATGAGGGCAATATAAATTGCAGTTCGATTGCTGCTATTTATAATGAAGCAATTTTAATAGCCATTAATCTTACTAGTGTAATGTGACGACCATCGACTTTTTCGCCAGCTGTGCAGGACGTTATTTATACTTCTATCTTAGACAAAGATATTATTCGTTCTTCTCGAGCACTTGTGCAGACACAGGTGTACTCCCTATTCACTTTCATAGCTCGATGGGACATGGGACGGCAACACAACCAGAGAGAGATCAGGCGCAGGGCATTCATAAGGATTTCAATTCAAAAGTGTGAGCACGTTAAAAAAAGGAAGCAATTGAGGTGAGTTGATAAGTAGGAGATATTCAGCTGCTAGAATCAACAGTAAAAAGTTACTTTTTTATTCATAAAACTTTAATTATAAAAATGACATAAATCAGATTTATGGTAAAGGCGTGTGAAAACATCATAAAATATTTTTGACAAGTGGTCTCATTTATCACAGATGATATTTGCACACGTATGTGAAACCGGTTAACGTCATGCTTAATTGCAATTAAAAGTTCACGTGAAGCCTCTCGGTAAATAACGTTATAATTAATGAAGTGTTATAAAACATACAGTTGTACCATATTAATTAAACGCTTCACAAAATATACGCACATTTACAATAATTATTAACGTAATCGTAACACCTTGATTCTTTGGCAATCTTCATCTAAAATTAGTCTAAATGATATTTATTCATGTATAATATCGTGTGAATTTTGATCAATTACAACATGTAGAAAGGAAACATCCTAAATAGCAAGGTTAGGTCTTGTTGATGCTGTTAATCATCTGGTCTGCTCATTTGTAAGTCACCTTGATTTTGTATGAAAAATATACGCGTGTATTTTGATTTGATTTATTAATTTGAAATTATAAGTCGGCCGGTTTTTGTATGAATCTTTGTCAATTTATACTAATACATGAGTAATATTATTATGCTGATGAGTTCGTGTATTGAAGGTTGCTAATCTCAATGAGTACTGGACCGATTTGAACAAATCTTTCAGTGTTAGATAAGGATATCTATACACAGGAATGTATAGAATAGACGAAGGTTTACCTCTAAGGCTTCTTATGCACATAAGCGGAGTAGTTCCAATGAGACGCAGGTGAATCCGCCGTGCGGAAGCTACTATATTTATAAATGCGCAAAATTAAACTGTTTTGAAAAAAAAAAAACTGTATTTTGATCACTTTTAAGATGGAATTTCAAAGAGGAAGTCATTAATTCAAGGCTTTCTTGACTTTTAATCAATTTTAATCGATTGATGAGCTATGCATTATTCATTACACAGATACGCTAAGTAAACACTGTTTGCCGTTTGCAAATCAGTATGAAGATAAATGGTAGTACGCACATTACAAAGGTGAGTAATTTAGCCAGTATCAGATCGACTGAAAACTTTGATTGGAATCAAAAAGTTCTTTAATAAAAACGTTTTGCTAATCGTCGGGCACGTTTAGTCTGCATTGTTATTGTATCTTAGTTCTAACAAGAAGATTCGAAGCTAAAGTCTGTGGTCTATACTTTTTAAATTATAAACTTTTACTGGATATGTAAGGTCTAGATTATTTCTCCACCATACCCCTCCGCCTCTATCATTATAAGTTTATTTATTCAGTTTGCGAGTTAATAGTATATCATCCCTGCTATGAAACTTATGATGTAATAACTCATATCCCTTACGCACTTAGTAGCTTGTGGAAGATTTATTAAGTTTTATATCCTTTTCCTTTTATGGTGATTTTTTATTGAATTGATTTTATGTGTGGTCCTTGGTGAGGACCTCCGTGTAGATAAAATGGTAGTGGTTCAATTATTATTATATTTGCCTGTCATTAGTTGTGAATAATTCATTAAAATGTGTACGCCGTGAAAAATAGATAGTAAAAATATGACCACGCAGCTATCTAGATCTTCCGACACCTTCTTCTAAAATAAGAACATTAAGTATCTAATATTTGATAGAGATAACAGCACTAACAAAACGCAATCGACACTTAAGATTACCAATCAGAGAGATTGTTTTACCACGATTTCGTAGCTGCGAACAAAATAATTTCAAAAACAAAATTACTTTTGAAATCTTTCCAATGAAATTCAACAGAAGACCGGTTTGATGCAAAGCTTGTAAACCGTATCATTTGAAAATGATCGAGAAATTGCGTGGATTTGCTGCGCCCGCCGGAGTATTTTTTATTGCAACAGGTATCCTTCGAATATAGGCTTGCGTAGTGTCGAAGAGTCGTGGTAGCCTAGTGACTAAAACACCTGCCTTTAATAGGTGCGGATTCGATTTTTCGCCGTGTTGTCTTAACCACCAGCAAAGTCAAAGTCTTTTTATTTCAAATAGACGTTTGCAGGCTTTTTATGAAACTCGCACAACTCCACGAAGTACAGGCTTCGTACACACTATGTACTAATATGTACTTACTAAGAACAGATTACTGCTTACATCATCATACGTCTTCAAAGAGCTTATAACGTACTACATATTTAATATATCAAAAGAAGCACGTATGAGATGTACAATCCAACTAATCTACGCCCACAATAAGATCTTCGAATTCAATTAAAGCATCTCCCAACATATTTCGATTTCACACTTAATCAGTACGTAATTTATATTCTTAATTAAAAAACCTTTATTTAAGCAGATCTTAAAAAACCTGTAAAGGTTTATGCCCTCGTAAGTGTCAATGAACTCTTGATAAAAATCGACACGTAAGTAATTTGCCCTCTTGCTTTATATCACCAGTGAAAATTGCAAGTCGATTGCATACAGAACGCATTCTTTACCCATTTCATCATCATCATCATCTACCTATCCTTTTCCCAACTGCGTTGGAGTCAGCTTCCAGTCTAACCGAATGCAGCTGAGTACCAGTGCTTTACAAAGAGCGACTGCCTATCTCACCTCCTCAACCCAGCTATCCGGGCAACCCAATATCTGACTTCACTGTCACAGAAGTTCAATTGCTTACTCATTTTAGTCTTCACTAATGATAGTCCATCTAAATAAAAAGCAATGTTTCTACTATTGCTACATGATTGATTGATTTTTACATAATATTCTGAGATAGAAATAATTGGTCTTTTAACGATCAAAGGTTTTGATGGTTTACCAACACTGTCGCCAAATTTGGCAAAGACGGGTGTGGGATGCTTTTGCAAGCAGTGAGACCAGGTTTAACTTGTAAATTAATTTACAAAACTGACCGTAAATGAAGACCCATTTTCTTCAACTATTGTTAAACCAGCGATTTGAGCACGTCAAATTATTCAACTGTTGTTAAATCAGCGGTTTCCAACGTCAATATAGAAAAGACAGCTTGCAAAACGTCTGCTACCACTTCCCATTTGTTGGGAAGAAATTCTTCAGCAACACATATCTCGACGGCTCCTAAGAATACTGAGTCAACTAACAAATTTTGCGAATTGCACTTTTTTGTGTATTTACAATATTGTTATTGCGCAAAATTTGTTAGTTGACTCAGTATACTTAGGAGCCGTCGATCTGTCTGCAATGAACATTCCAGCAGCACCAAAATATGGTAAATGCTATGTTATTCTTGGTAATCACTGACCTGATTAACTGCTTGAGCTTAGTAGCTGCTTGAAGAGAAGCATATCCGTATCGGGAGAACTTGGCTGCCTCTTCAGATGGCGCGTTGAAGGCTGCCACGTAGCGGGCTGGACTGGAGTCGTCCAACCAGAGACCTGGAGAGTTAGGATATTAGATACAAGCTACTAGCTACTTTTTTGGGGTTTCGCACGCTTACAGAAGGAACTTATAAACATTACAGTTATATAAAGAACAGAACTCATACCTATATTCGCATAAAATGTAGGCTTACAGTGCTTGAAATATAGTTTTCAAATCGGTCCATTTAAACTTTGCTTTTGTTTTGCTTCAATTACTTAAGACTATCTTTAGTTCTCACTTGCTCTTATGTACCCCTTGCCTGTTGCTGGGGATGATTTCTGATCTAATTTCCGTTACTATTAGGTTATTAGAGGGAATATCTTAGTATTATACTCTTGTCTCTTAAACGCAACGCAATCCGACTGACGTCAATAATATTAGCAACTAGCATTAGCCTAAAGTTTAGAAGTTGTTGCATGTCTACCAAATAAATGACCTGGTTATGGCGTGACCATGTTTCGTTAAAGGTCACGATAGTTGAAATGATGACAAAGCTATGCTTAGCCAAGTGACCAATAAAATATGATGACTGTTTGAAGTGGAAGGCGTAATTGATTTGAAAAAGAATGTAGTACCGTTTTGTAATATCAACTTGTTAAATGTGTACCGTTTTATTCAAAAATTTTAATTAATCCATATGAAATGTCATACAACTCAACTATGAGATTTTAATTATGAATTGTATTTTTGGCAAAACTATTATTGAACAAATTCCTTACCCATAGAATACAGCTTTGGTTCCAAAACTGTGTACAATTCGTGCATTTTCTGCATCCCATAATCAGCGGCTTCCATAATTTCTTTCTTTTCTCCAATTGTGATATTATTTGGATCACCTTCACTTCCATCAATTTCCATATCCTTTTCTTCATCATAATAATCATCAATTTCTTCATCAGGCTTTTTATCACTTTTGTCAGCAGCAACAAAAGTCTTGTTAGCTTTAGTCAAGTTATCATTATCACAATACGTTACTATGATAGTCGAAACGTTTTTAGTTGCGGAAAAAGAATGATTCTTACTATGATCTGTTTCTATAATAGTTATGTTATGCACTTCTTTTGTCAATGTACTGTTGAACAAAGGCATCAGGTGTTTTAAAACTTCTATTATGTTCGCTGATGTTGTGTTTTTAGTATGTGGATCCTTTGTTAGAATTTCCACGTATTTAGGTCTTTCTGTTGTAGGATCTTCATAATTTTCTATGCTCTTAGTTGTGTGTTTTTTGGTTGCATCGTAATTGGCGTAAATATCAATCTTATCTTCAATACCGCTTTTAATTTGGTTCTTGACTTTATCTCCAGCGTCTTTTGGAGATGTTACTATGATTGCTTCATTTAACTTATCAGATGTGTCACTTATATTATTTTTTATTCTATTTATTGATGCTATTATAATATTTATGAGATCTTCTTCTTTCCTACTTATGTTTTCATTTGTGATATTAGCTATTGTACTCAGAAACAATTTTACTCTTTCTTCATCCCTTTTATATAAGTCTTTATCTGATGTTTTGTTATGAATTTTGAATACATCTTCTATGATTTTTGAGAACGGGCAATTTGGTGTGGTTCCTGTCGAATTTGTTTTAGATTCCTCGTTACTGACGGACTCGAGAAGCAGTGACACCACGATAAAGATGTATTTATATCTGCAAAATAGAAAACAAACTAGATAAATTACAGTGTTCATGTCAACATCCTGATGTATGATTACTTTTTATATCTATATTTTAATCCTATAGAAGCCGTGACTTGAAGTTCTACCAAAGAAAAACTGTATTGTTTCGGGGTTACGTATTGCATTCAAACGGTTGATAGCACCATTCATACCTGGCATACTCATAACAACTCTTTAAAGCTACGTCATCACGCCATTACGAATTCACACACGTGTGCATATCGCACTTACTCAAGCAGGATTATGGTCACCCATCCTGTCACAAATAGCAAGTATTACACAAGGCAACATTATGTTCAGTTGCGTGTAGTCATAGGTTATGCGCGATTGTCCACACACTTTCCAAGTATATCTGAAATGGAAAGTATGCTTTCTCTAGTCGATACGTCTGTCTTGTTATTGTGAACCATTCGTTCGTAAAATGTCTATGGATTATTTTGTCACGCTCTTTCTGTGTCTAAGTCTGCATTTTGTAGCTGGACTGATTAGTAACGTATGTAGGCTTTTACTACTTTTACTGACGCCTTCAATGCCTCTGTCGTTAAGTAGGTGGAACGGATTTTATTGTTGGTCATTATTATCATGGTAATCATGATCATCAATTTATGAGTTTCTCTTGGGATGGGTTTTTTGTAATATTTACGCTATAATCAAGTGAAGTACATGATTGGATGACCAGGCAATCGTGCAATGGTTTGCTTTGTTACTGTTATTTTTTTGTATGTTCTTTTCTCGAAAGAGGTTAATTTTTATTTTACCTACAAATAACTTTCTGTAGCTACACTGATCTTGGGGAAACCTTTGAAGTAACTTTAAACTTTTATACGTATATCGAAGATAAAATTAGACTACTAAACCAATTATAAGCAATACGATGCATTAAATATTACACAATTTTCAATATCAAAGATGTCGTAAGATTTATACAGAAGCGCGATATTTTGCGAAGCTTTCTCGATTGCTCAACTAAGGCCAATGTTGGGAAAATTAATGAGCGTTAAGTATCGAACAAATTGGGTTGCTAAATTTTAATGTTTTGGCATTTAATAAAAAGTCAATTGAATGATTTTGCGTTGAGATAATATTTGTTTAGGTAAGTGGAGCAGTTTTATTTAGATTTGACGATTACGGTGCGTTGCGGCGTTTCTTAATAATGTCATAATAAACCATTGTTTACATGATTATATCAGTTTATTGCCGTCCTATTTTTTACACGTTCTTCTGTCATGGCTTCTTTCCGTGCTTCTAAATATATCCTATTTTGCAAGAGACTGGAAAAGGTCCACATCAAACATCTGTAATATCAGTTTCATCGCTTGTATTGAAAGCCCCAACGAACAAACCGACATTCCATCTGAAAATATTATTAGTCAGGCACGGTCTAGTAAAAAGTGGATTGGTATTGAATTTAAATCCGTTTAATACTTTTTTTTCTTATAATTGCTCCAAATTGTAAAATCCAATTATTTGTTTTTATTGCAGATCAAAAACTAATTCGATGCGTTTTTGTTAATTTCAGTTTGGTTGCCATGCTAAGTTTTTTCATTATGATGTTAGGACCATTTTTTAAGAGCTCATAAAAATAAATAAATAAATACTCTATAGTACTATTGATCCATAGCTAAGCTGGGCTTAGCCCGGTATGTCATGGATGGGTCTACGGATACCTCGGTAATTTTCGGACCCCAGCTGTCGTTTGAACATCTTGGATAGTTGTTACGGGTAGTCAGAAAGCCTGTAAAGCAGTCTCACTCAGAGGTATCCCGTTTTAGAGATCAGATAAGTAGTCGCTCCATGTAAAGCACTGTTTCTCAGCTGTATCCTGTTAGACTGGAAGCCGACCCCAACATAGGTGTGAAAAGGCTGATGACATGTCATTTTTGTATTTGTCATGTTGTGTAACTTTCTTTGTTTTACACATGATTACTTCATAACTAGAGTTCCTATAACATATCCGTGTTTGTCATCGATCTACATTACAGTTAGCATAACTTATATTAGTGTTATGTAACTTAAGTGTAAGTTCCGTGCCACGGGAAACAGGAAACTTTATTGAACATGTTCTTATGTAAATAACTTGTTTTAACAGAGAAACTGCTGCTGTTGTGAATTAGGCTTTTTACTTTATGCTTATGTTAATGTTTGCAAGTTTGAAATAATGGATGCAAGTTTTTTATGTGATGGTAAGCGATTACCGTTTCTTATGGACATCCGCAACACCAGAGTGGTCGTGGCCAGCTTTTAATCGACTTCACAATAAGGAGGAAGTTTTCAAATAGGATATACATAGTTTTTTAAGGAGTAAGTACGCCTTTATATCACAAATACTTATCGAACATGTATCGAAGTTAGGAATAGGAACTGCAATATCTTTACACTCGCTTCTGATAAATCTTTGTGCAAATATATAATCTACTCAGTTTTATCCGACCTAGAGGCAATAGTTTTGGGCCTAAAAAGTAAATAGACAGGTTAATTATAGTTGAGTCTGCTGCTTCCCTTCCCTTCATCTAACATCTGCATCCCTTTCCCTTACTTATGCAAATATCTTCAGGCGTCATATCACCTTTTCTCATGATGGAAATCATCAAAAGTCAGTGTCAGACTCTTACTGACTCTTATGTACCGGGCTGCGGTAAATCTTTCGAACACTCGCAGCCCCGGACGTCATAACATCACAGTGATATAATGTCACTATCGCAGGCGCAGTCGTGACAACTATGAGCTATCGATCTATTACTGGTTTCAGATGAAGATAGCAAAAACCTATGCAAAAAAACACACCTTTACGCTAAACTAAATCTTATATCCTAAGCAATAGAGTCGATATTCGTTTGTCAATGCAGTACATAATAACAGCCAATTAAATTGCAACTGTAAGCCGAATTAATAGAGTTGAATTTTGATTGTGGAAACTGGTGTGAATGCATGACAAATTGCAAATATTACATGGACCATGCATGCTTAGTTTTTGCTACGGTTTAATATTAAAATATAAGGTGTTAATGAATGGATAGGAGATTATATTTATTTGTGGTTATTAAGTTATAATTTGTTAGAAGTGTAGTATATTAAATAATAATATTTGTCTGCAATAATTTTATCTATGGAGAAAGTTATCGTTAATGTACCTTTATGTAGATGATATGTTTAGTAGATCTCTAATTGTTACAGTTGATCAGTTGATGCAAAAACATAGTTCATGAGAGAAAAGTAGCCGTTATTTTAAAGCAGAGTTTTCAATTGAACGATTCCTTTTCACTCAAGTCTTAGCCCTTAAGGTTACAACTGCTCAATGTTTTAACTTCGATAAAGATCTCTCGTCTTATTCACCAGGAGGGAGAGAGATTCACAGTAGGCTGCAGATAGGACCTACATTCCTCAAAATTAGAATTAAATTAATGTCATGTCGCCTAAGCCATAACACAGAAGGCAGATATCGTAGATACCAGATAGAGTACCCTCAAATAACAGACAACTCTTTTCCATATTTCCGCCGTACTTGTGAACAATTCTTATTATAACAAACAAAACATAAAAACACAAACCTTAAAACTTCCATAATTCGAGAGCACTCCGAAATTAAAAACCATAAACAATAAACACAGACGAGCACTCCCGCCAAAATTTGACAGCTCGACGCGGGCAGATTAAAACCTCCTTCGTTTTTTAAAATTCGCGTTGTGATCCAGGCGTGTTGTGGTTCAGCCAAGCGCCATTGGACTAGCAGTTACATAATGTCGGGACGCTGTAGTGATTAAAGTACAGTTATAAGACCTCGCATCGAACGATGATCTCGTCTCACGTCCGCTTGCTTGTTTTGTGGCGAAATGAGCTTTTTTGGTCCACTCACACCGTTGCGTTTATTTTTTTGGAAAAACATTCCGTTAAAAATACCCTGTTACCGATATTATGGTTGAGTCGAAAAACAATTGTTAAGATAGGTACAAATCGTTGCAAAAAAGTCGATAATTTCTGGACCTGTCATTTTGGATTTTGCGGTTTTCGGTCGCGTAAGATTCTGTGGTTTGAAAGAATTGTTGAGCAGTTACGAAATATTGACAAGCTGTTGTCTGAAGTTACATTCCTGTCATGATCGTGTTCTTGAGCTTTTCCGATACAGAACAACATGCCACCATATAAAGCTGATGTTAACTCTGTAACATAGGCTGGTAGCTTCTCTAACTTAGTAGTTAAAACTAGATAGACATTAGGTATTAGTAGAAGTTGAGAGTTCGAGACGATGGTTGTCTTCATGGACATAGCAATCTTGATGCTCACGAAGTGTTTTGAACTGGCCCGCTTCGACTTTAGATCCTGCACTAAACGACAGACATCGTGCATCAATCTTCAAGATTCCTTAATTAGATAACCTAAATATTAAGCGTGACATAGCTACACCAAAAAACTGTACTCGGCAGAACCAAACCCGATTAGCACATTTTTTGCTCCGGACATTGTCTGTGGTTTAAAACGTTACTTTAATTGACGCGTCTCGTGTCCGTTACCACATTGTTATATCGATACCTACTTGTTTTATTTGCGGGAAATCGATACCGCTTTTTATCGATATCTTGGTGGCAAGGTGACGTAATTTTGGCAAATTTCTTGTGAGAAGAGGTGGAAAAAGTAGCGTGGAATAGTGTGTCTTAGACACTAATCATTTGGTACATACGTATTGATTTAAGTTTAAAATAGCAGAATAGATTTTGATAAAATTTGCACACAGAAAGGCAGTTTATTGAAGACAATGGAAATAAACAATGTCTTCAATAGAGTAAAAGAATCATATGTTCTCCTGCTCGCTCCGGTGCAATTGAGCCAGGAAGGCCTTAGGCAAATTGCTCTACTGTGTACATATCACTACCGGACATAAGCGATTTATCCCAACGGTTAAAGACCTTTGCTTCTAAAAAAACAATACCATTGTCACTGTTGTCTGAGAAATTCGGTCCAAGATTAGTTTGCGTGTGGAACGGTAATGGTAATTTGGTTGGTCAGCCATTTGTCATATGAGTCCGAGAGAGCGGTCAGTAGCCTTTTTATTACTTCCTAGATATGCCCCGCGGTTATACCTGGGCCCTCAGCCAAACAAACTCTTCATGGCATCATGGTTTAAGCTTTAACAGAAAAAAGCTTAATCTCTTTTGTTTTATATATATAGGTGACTTCTGCTGTGACATCCTTGAGTGAGTTTTCAAAGTTTTCCAAAACTTAAGTTTCTGTACCAATCTTTCTAACTAATCACAGAAAAAAGTTCTCTATTCTCTCCTCATTCAGTGTTTCTGTTTCCAGTCTAACTTGAAATTTTATTCGCCAACGTTTTAAGCTCTGCCTCGGTGAATCGTTCTTGTATATCTAATATCTGCTCTGCCCATCCTATCCCTATGTGCAATTTTAAATGACAATGTTTTGTCCTGGTCTGGGATATACCAGTCTTTGCACATTTAGATCCTGTCCAATTCAATAAGTCATCATTAATGAGTCAATACAAACATTTCCTAATCAACGCAGCATAAAGTAACTAGTACATTTTTGATATGTGCACAACGTATGCTATTAGGCGTCAAGGTGCGTTTGCGCAACCACTATGACAGTACGTGACGTGGGTAAGTAGAGGTGACCCTAACCTGTTTAGTGGATCGATGACGTGATGCTATGGTGGTTGGCCGATATGGATGATGGAAGATGTAGCTGGTGGATCCCTGGAAGATATGATGTTTAATTTTTGTTGTATGATCGGATTTTGCAGCTTTTTGACAGGATTTTGGATTAGGTTGAGTCATTTCAGGAAAACTTACTCTTTCAAAAAAAACTTATCTATTTAAAACCTTAATTGAGCTATTTGAATCTTCATATTTTGGCCATGTTTGACATGCTATGTACATTTGGTAGCAACAGAAATGTTAGGGAGTTCTTTGAACCCTAATAAAAATATCCATAGAAAAGTATCCTAAGGATACTTCAAAGAATTTGTCCTAAGTATTAATTTTATTTCAGTGCTTGTAAGTTATAAATCAATGTAGTAGTGCCTCGTAACGTTGTTTAATGAACGTCTGATCTGATTGTGATTTCACCTGAAGCCATGAATCATCAAGAAATGAAGAAGCCGTGTATATTTCAGACGGCGCAAAAAATCTAAATTAATTCGATCAATCAATTTTATTGTGGTGTTTTTTCTTAGCATTCGATGACATCTGCTAATTCTTTGATACATGATGTTGTTTTATAAACTTACTGTTTTCTTGCGGTTTCACTCGCGTCCCAGAGGAACTACTGTGCGTATCTGGTTAAAATATAGTCTATGTTACTCGGGGACAGTGTAGAGTTAGTTTTAAAACAGTGAAACTATTTTTCAAATCGGTTCAGCAGTTTCGGTGCCAAACACACTACTATCTTGACTTCACCTCTCGAGTATGAGGGCGTGGGTAAGTACCAATGCAACTTTTCTAAGTTTGTATGTACTTTTTAAGTATATCTCGGTATGTTTCCGATGGCACGTTAACCGTATGTCATTGAACATCAGAAGCCAGTAAGTCTGTCACCGGTCTAACCACGGTTATCGGGTTGCCTGGGTAACTGGACTTAGGAGGTCAGAGAGGCAGTCGCTTCTTGTAGAGCACTGGTACCCAGCAGAATCCGGCTAGACTGAAAGCCGACCCAAACATAGTTGGGGAAAAGCTCGGGAGATGATTAGCTTTTTCTTGAATATAAATCACGTTTAAATAACAAATTTCTGTATGTAAGCTTACTAGCAGATCTTATTTCAATATAAGTTCAATTTAGTCAAGCAAACACGTATGTACCTGTGTGCGAAATTCCCTAGCTTTTTTATACCTGTTAGTCACAAATTGATTTTTTTCTTCAATTTCAGTCTTATTTAATGTGATTTAGTTACACTTCATCCTATATTTTTTTACCTACCCAATTTTCCTTTTGTACATTGCAAACAACAGTATGCCTTTTTAGGGACCAGTACCCAAGTGTGTAAAACCACCAAAGGGACCCCAATTATTAATACTTACTTAAAATAATTATTTTTGAGGAAAAGGACTCTAAAGAAACATTTTCCAAAGTCCGTGCTTACGAAAATTTTAATACGTTCCAAAACAGTTAGTACAAAAATATAATCTAAGTATATTAATTAATACATTAATAAAATCTCTAAAAAAACAACAGATCACAGATAAGTGTTGTGACGTTATCAACAAAATCTTGTTGTTGTTGACTATGATATAAACTTAATTCAAAGTTATTTTGTATTTTTCTCCAAATTGTTTGATATTTTCTATTTTTTTCGTAATAGCCTCCATTGACTACTGACATGATCTCCATTTTTAAAATTCGATATTAATGGGCAATGTTTTCACTAAAAAAAATCTTATGTAGTACCTACACCATCTTAAATAGTGACTAATAAAGAAGAATTAACAGTTATATAAAAATATAAAACATTTATTAATTTCGATAAAATTTTACAAGGAGGCGGGTTTTTAGGAAACATCAATTTAATGGCTTCTGTAAATACTCTTTAAATTTAACATAATCTCTTTTAAAAACTATCTAAAATTAAAATTAAGTCGATAGTTTTCTGAGTAACACTAATTTTATTTCTCTTTTGCGCAATAGATGGCGTTGTACTTAACAATGATTATGCTCTAAAATAAAATCCGTGTCACACAGAAAACTGGATCTTTTCTTAATTCTAATATAAAATGTATATAAAAATATTTATTATGGACATAAACTCTGTCTTCCGAGATCACTCCTTAGCTTCCAATATTTTCTTATCACATATTCAGCTCCTGGAATTAATAAAAAATATATTTAAAATTGCAACAAAAATAGAATATTTAGGTGTTACATACAATAAAGGCAAAATTATTCTCAAAGTAGGTATTTACCGAAAACTATAACATTGTGCTTGGATTAGTTACTTGGGTTACAGCGCCATCTAACATCCTACTTCCGAACTACCAACACTCGTACTTCACCTGCGCACAAGTAACGCCATCTATTTTGACAAAACCAAACTAAAGTTTCGCCCACCTGAGTATAGATGTCGCTAGTGTGTCCGCCGCACTTCCCGCTCCGTCTTGTCCTGCCTCTTGAGGTCATTGATCGTCGTGACGCCGCTGAACAGCACTTTCGCCGTCATTTGCTGCAAAAATACAAATTATTACTTAATATCTATTGCGTTTTGATTGATTGAGCACCTGGTTCATTTTTTGGATGAAATAATTTCGGTGTAAGACATGTAATGTGACATGTAGTTTAAGCACGGTTATCCGATGTATATCAATGCTGAAAATATTCATAAAGCTAAACGGGCTATCTAACACTGAAATAATTTTTCAAAACGTTTCAGTAGTTTCTGAGATTAGCGAGTAAGTAAATAGACAAATTCTTCATCTTTATAATATTAGCATAGATCATTAATATCATGATATTGTACTCGTACATATGTACATATTACACATAAATACATAACAGATGAAATGGATATGTCAAAGACTGCGAAATTAATCGTTAAAAGTATTGGAAGAGTTCCAAGTTCCACCTGTCTGGGAAAGTAGAACCTGGCGAGAATCTATGGTTTATTTTAATATTAGGTACTGTTGTAGAACTTTATAAGGAGTCAAAACATTTTCAAGTTTTTGCACTTTTAAGTGAAAATTACTGAATGAATTGAAATGTTTAACAGCAATAGTTACTTATAATTTATAACCCTTTAATAAATAATTATGATTTTTATGCTTTCGTTCCAGTTCTATTCAAAATTCCCACGAAACTGAATGCAGAAGCTAGTGACGATTAACAGTAATTGAAGACTAAATTAATGGCTAATTCGCAAAAAGTTACTAAATCAAGTTCGTAATTTGACGTCTCTGGAACGATATGGCGGTTCGTAGAATGTTGACATCAATTGACTTACTTCTATTCTGTAAAACTAAAAGAAACTAAGTAATCATTTTGTCCAATACAAACGGAAAAACCAATCAATTACTGTTGTTCCTGCTATTGTGATCAGTAAGTTAAAATTATCATCATTACACAACAGATCAAGCATTTAAAAAGTTAAGCAAAACGTCATTTGCTTAACTTTTTATCAACTGACCTATAATTTGCGTCTAAAGAAATACAGCTCATCTTCGGCCCAGCCTTTTCCCAAACTTTGTTGGGTCTGGCTTCAAGAATTAAACTGATGCAACTGAGTACCAGTGTTTTATATGGATGACTGTCTATATGATCACAACAAAGTTACTTCAGTAACCTTGTTACCTAGTCTGAAAGTCTGACTTCTGAGAATGACTGCCCAAGATATTCAAATGTCAGCAATACTCATACTCAAATATTTTTTGTACGCAACGAAGAGTTTTATTAAGAAAAACATGTTTTTTTATTTGTTTCAAATTACAACCGACCGCGACTAGATTAACGTTTAGGAATACATCTGTTCTATCTGGACCAATTTCTAACCAGACCAAAGCACGCAATAATTGAAAACCCCCATCCCATATGCACTTATCACACATATACGAACTCGGCTCCAATTTTCGCCAAAAACACATTGGCCAACTGCTGGAAATTGGACCGTGTTGAAACGCTCGCAATTAGCCGTACCATTATCATTTGTGTTTCAGAGAAAGGCCTGTTAAGGTGTATCGATTACTGCTGGACAAAGGATGCCTCGAATTATATCGTTTTGTGTTCAGGATATTACAGCTTTGGGATTCGGAATATTAATAGTTATTTGTTGATGTTCTGTTGTTTTGGTGAACGGGGATTTGGTATCTTGTTGTTTAGGAAATTGTTGTTATAGAAATGGTGAAAGAGCTTTTGAAATATTTCGTCCCTCCTTTTAAGAATTTTAGATAAACTCGGAAAACGAAAAATAGAAAAATATACAAAAATACGCGACGAGTTAAAAACACAAAAAAATCTCGTCATTATCAATTATTGAACCGATTCCAGACAATTATAGTCTCTTTGTTTTAGTTGAAAGTAAAAAAAAATAAACTTTTACGATATTTTAACAGTCGCAGTATCCTCAAAAACGAAGACACGCACGTAAACAATGCTTCTAATTTTACTATCAAATGCCTTAAACTACTCCACAATTCTTAAACAAAAAAAAAAAAATCTCTTTCTCAAAATTTCGCTCCAGAAGCGTCGCCTTAACCGTTATATTATAAGTGGACGATCAAGATCGGTTGCTCCACATTTAATAATTACAATTTCGGCTACACGACCAAGACCATATACCCACATACCGCGCTACACTTACTTATGTAAAACTGGACAATCTGCATCATTACTTTGCATCAATAAAAAGGCTTTATGTCACACAGTTTTGACCGACTTTCGTTATTTTAATAGGTGATTAAGATTTTTGCTTTTATTTTTATTGAAGATTACAAGTAATTGGAAAGGAAAGTTTACTTTGTTACTCATCGTATGAATTCGTTATAGGTACTTTTGTTTATTGTCCCAATAATATAATGGAATAGTCTTGTACTCATGTCTGAATAACAACCTCAAAATAGGTGCCATTTTGAGGATGCGGCCTTTTTTTGGTGATTGGCATTAGGAGTAAACTTCTCAGCAACTTAAATTTCTGATTCATTCAAGATCTTTGTTTAAAATTAAATCAGCTTAGGCACGTAAGAAATATTTAGTAGTCGCCTTCCACCGAATTGGCCAAGACAATTTTAAACAATTGTTTTTCTTTTAAGTATTATTCAATCAAATGCTCAAAAGAAGAAAATAAATAACTGAGCTTATTTTTACATTATTACAAGAAATGAAAACAATATTTCTATATACACATGTTTGCTACAAATAGCCAGTGAAGCGAATATCCTTTCATAGGCGGACAGGCTTCGCAATGTATTTACACATTACATACATAATATATGAAGCATGTATGTAATGTTTCTTTATGTATGGTTACAGTGTAGATCAGCGGTTCCCGAATTATTTTGGCTTCGGAACCCTTTTCGTTTCAGCATTTTTCGGCGGAACCTTAGCTTAAGTAAGAAGTAAACCAAAGACGTAAATACACTTAGGTACGGCTCATGACCCGTGGAAGCGCACCAAATGGTTATATGGTTAGAAACACATTCAGTATACTCAGGCGTAGCATGGCTATCTGCCACACGGGCCAGAATTTAGCCGCCCTTGACTTTGTGTATTAGTTTTCAGTTTGAAGACAGACAAAGTAAACGCAAAAAGAAATAGATTGGGTTTGTACAGGTGTGAGGCGAGCGAGCGCGATTTTTTTTAACTAAAAGTAGAAGTCGGAGCACCCGCTAGCATTGAAAGACATTCAGCGGTAGCCGGTATCGCGAGCGAAGCGAGCGCGAATTTTTTTTAGTTGTAAGTACCTACACAAAATAAACAAAACCACTGTAAATTAATAAGTCTCAAAAAGTACAATATCCACACAAAAAAGCAAATGCAAATGAATACGCAGCTAGCGAAGAAAGCGCTATTGCTTTTCCTGAACTGTGTGTTGGATACTTGAGCGATTAAACGAACATAAAAGCACCACACGTAACATGGAGTCGCGAGCGAAGCGAGCGCGAAATTTTTGGATTCGCGGAGGAGCAAAAATTGTAAATAATATCATACTTTGATTCATGGTAAAAATAGCCACTGGAAATACTTATGCCGTGTCATTTCACGTCCTGTCAAATGTATGAAAACGTATAAGCCCAAAAAATGCGGTGATTTTTTGCCGACTCGCTACCGACTTTTGCCGATTGCCGAAGACCTGGAGGTATTAAGTTAATCTACAATTTGTAAAAAACGGAATTAAATTATCAGCTGCCGTGGCCTTCCCCCGCCACTTGTCGCGAACTCGTACTCCCGAGTGGTACCCACCTACGTGGTGCCTAAATGGAATTTTGGAATGCAATATTTAAAACAATTTAATTGAAAGTGAATAATAATTTAATATTGTCAAAAGTGAGACGATTTACCAAATGGAAATCTTGAATTTTCCACGGAACACCTGAGGGCCTGTCACGGAACCTTAGGGTTCCGCGGAACCCCATTTGGGAACGGCTGGTGTAGATAATTGTATTGGTTATCTGTGTTTTATTGTTTTATTATGGCTATAATTCTACTGATATTATCGATTGAACTATCATCATCCTCCTGGGATGAAGCCAGGACGATGAGGATTATCGATTGAATGAAATAATTTGTGAGGAGTTTAGATGCCTTGTTGCATACTTTTAGACGGCCGATAGGTTGATCTGGCTCTTTTATCGGTATAGACATGCATGGTAGTGCGTACATTATAACGATCAGGTATCCGGCTGTTATCAGATCTTACTATAAGAACTATTTTTACTGAAGTCAGAAGTCCCTCAGAATCACTTGTCAGCCAACCATCAGGCCAACTATTGGCAGACAGTTTAGTCGGTTATGTGTGGGGACTACATCAAGTGACGATTTTATTCCCCCTACGATAGTAATAAAGCTTTTTAGAATCACCATATGTGTATAATACTTTGATTACCTTAAGGTCATTACAAAAATACACATACAAGTATAAATGCAAATCTCACCTGATAGTTTCCATTGCTGGCAACACTGGGGGGAGCATAACTCCTCCCCCCGTACCCCTGGCCAGTCCCCCCATGATACAGCGTGTTGTTATTCGCGTCCCGTGTGGTCGCGGTCGCGTACGACGATTTGCAGTTTTGTGACATCTTGTATATCTGGATCTGGAAATAGATGGAAAATAATTTTAGTTTAGAGCCATTTAAAATTATTAGGTATATGCCTAGTCTTTGCCTATATTGGAGTCGGGGCGACTGCCTCTGACCCCCTCAACACAGTTACTGGCACCCCCTCGTTTTCAGACTTTTTAATTATAACTAAGTACTCGCAACGGCTGCCAAAGATGTTCAAATGAAATGCCTAACCTTATGATCGATCACGAGCTCCAAATAAACAAAATAGAAAACTGCTAAAAAAGTCAGCAAATACAGATTTTTGACCTATTAGTCTAGACAGTTTATCGGATCACTCGTTAATAATTCAATGCCTTCCCAATTATATATTTGGAGGTTTTAATGGTGTTAATGGAATTGAATAATTGAAAACGACGTCTGCTCCCATCGGGGATTTGGAAGGCATCTAAAATAGTTAGTGCAAACTGCATGATTTTAGTCTATCTATTCTGAAATAATTATGTGTTGTTGCAAAAGCTTCCGCCCGCGGTTTCATCCTCGTCCCGAGAGAGATTCCCGCATGTGAAGAAAAGAATTGTTTGTTTACCTATGATATTTTGATGTATGATGTCAAAATCCATCCGTCTTTGCTTGAAAGATTATGAAACCTGTATACATTCATCTTTACAAACTTAGCATTTATATTATTAGTGGTATAATTCTCAGAAAATATTTACCACAACAAATAATTATTCAGGTAATTACCTAGCTATCTGCCATTACTATAATTTAAACGTTAAAAATCTACTGACAAACCCTTATTTTCTTCTCTTTAATAAGCTTTTAAATGACTCATAATTTTAAACGTCTTTACCATGTCACATGCGGTTCATTGCAAAAAGATATTATATGCCAAAAATGTCTTTAACCGCGCACTTCCCTCAAATTATGTCAAAAATGTCCATCGAGGACCACACAACATAAGTTTAAAATTATCACACTCCATTTACATACCGTCTTAAACAATGTACAGTCAACGACAATAATATACCTAGTAAGGGCGCGTTTCGACTGTCTTGTGACGAAAAATCTCATCTTTCATCATCTGCCTAGTCTTTTCCTAACTCTGTGCTAAGGTCAGCTTCCAGGCTTTGATAAAGCTTATCATTGGGCGGCTGTTACTTAGCGACGAGCTCCTTTAGTCCTTCATATAATTACCTACGTTATTCCTATATTCGTGCGTGACAATCTGTAGTGACGAGAAATGTGTATGTGGTCATATAAATCTATTGTCATATGAACATTGTAAATACGAAAGTGTTTTGTTTATTGCGCTTTCACAATGTAAGCAAACATATCAGGACTGTTATAATTATGGTAGGTACTCATATTATCTAGGTACGGGAATGAGTTCTCTCTTCACGCAGATAAACATTGTACCTATAAATTGGTTACTATTTTTGTACTGATTTCCAGTTCGTCACAACAAAATGGGAATGAGTCCTTACAATTTTTTTTGAGAAAAAAGAATAACAAGAAACATGGCTGCTATGTCTTCGCGTGGACGGTGGCTTGGGTAATTAAAAAAAAACGGGCGAACCAAAACTGTGGCGGTACAGTTACTAACTGTAACACGAAACGAACAATTAAATACGCGGCCCGAGGCATAAGCGGTAGCGGGGAATTAATTAAGAGTTAATGAACATTCATAAAATTTTTTGTTTATTTTCAAAATCTACTGAAAAGCTTTTCATATAAAAAAATATTTCAGGCATTGTGCCTATAATAGATTGAGTAAAAATAACGACTTTAATTTTAAGACGCAAGCACTATATCATACAATAGGTGTCTGAGTTCAATTTTCAGTTCGAGAAATATATTTTGCTTCTCTGAGTTTTAGAGGTAGTGCATAGTTTGGTTTTGTAATGACTAAAAGGGAAAAGGCACGTTCAGTGGAAACCCAGGCTATTTCTTGCTGCCCTGCGTACCGAGGATTCCCTTACTGGTTTAGGTTTTGAATACAGTTAAACAATACGGTTGAATAAAGAACATATTGCTACGCAAAAACAACAATGATCATCAATTTTTATTACACTGACTAAAACATATCGTCTTTTGTTTACCATTACGCACAAAACAGACTGCCAAGAGCTATTTCAGACGCAAGATTCATAAATCAACTAGGTATCAGGATGTCGAAAATTCAATACACGTCGTTTCTCCAGACATGTAGGTACGCGATTTATTACTACTATAAACGCTGAAGGAAACTATCGTGGAGCAACTAGACATGAAGTATCGGTGGCGCATACATTTGATGTCACCGCGGTTCCACTTAGGGAGATGTTTAAGGGGTTAGCTGAAAGCGGTGTTGTATAAGTCCATGAGACTACAAAAAAGCTTTTTAATTTTTATGTAGGTACCTATAAAATAGACATTTATGATGCCTTCTTATTTTCAAGGCCTACGAATGAGTGCGTGATGTTAGAAGAATCTTATGGGAAAG
Source organism: Helicoverpa zea x Helicoverpa armigera (assembly GCA_033682625.1). Taxonomy (NCBI): domain Eukaryota; kingdom Metazoa; phylum Arthropoda; class Insecta; order Lepidoptera; family Noctuidae; genus Helicoverpa; species Helicoverpa zea x Helicoverpa armigera. The sequence goes on along the minus strand of JAWIIS010000004.1, from coordinate 11,181,567 downwards.
GTAAATATTATATTTTACAAATAGATTCATGTTGCGCTAAGGTTGGCCTAATCACTCTATCTATTGATGAAAACCGAGTGAAACTGTGCTTCAGCTTTTGAGGCGCAGATTTTGTTTCTTAACATGTACTGGATTTTTCAGTGCCCTGTCACTTTGCATTTGCATTGCATCGCTTATGTCTTAATAAACTGGCTTATAGCAGGTCTTAATCAAAATAAGAGGTGCGACAGGCGTCATCGTTATCATTCACACATCTTGACTTGACCTGATTGTGGATGCATTTTAAATTATTATGTCGATCACTTTCGCGGTGTCAGTATGTTGGTTTCTGTCAATGCTGTCAGATTTGAATCGGAGATTGTGTTTGGGCAACGAAATTCTCATCATTTACCTAGCATTTTCGCAACTGTGTTTGGGTCGGCTTCCAGTCTAACCAGATGTAGCTGAGTGCCATTGTGTTCAAAGGAGCGACTGCCTATCTGTTTTTTTTGCCAGTTTTCAGAAAGGTTTAAATGCATTAAGGTTGCATAATCCGCAATCATGGTTTTAAATATTATTATTGAATAGTATTTTCAGAGAATATGTACCAACGCGAACAAATCCTGACGCTATAGTTTTTATCCTTTGTTGATTAGCACCTCATTTTTTAATCGAAGTCAATTATAGTCATTGGTTTGTTTTTGTTTATTATTGTTTAGATCGGAAATGGTTTCGTGTCGAGTAAAGTAACGGTACAGGTTAAACCATTAGTAATTTGAATACTGTGACGCAAATAATTAGATTTAGATTTGTATGACGTCAACAAAGTTTTGCTAACGTCAGAATCACCGTCATCTAAATTATAGCAAACTTTTTTATATTAAGGTTTTTTTTTTATTTTAAGATCATTGAGGTTGATGCAAATGGGATGTTTTATTATAATTATCTTAACTGTTTTCTGGAATTGTTATTCAACATCAATTGTTTGTTTGTTTAATTGATGGAAAAACTAATAATTTTCTTGCAGTCTGTTTGCCATGATTTAAAAAAAACATTTAAATTATTATTGTTTTTTTTTTTATATATTTTTTTTTTAACTCGCTGTCGCTTGTAACTCGTCCATCGATTGCTGGGTACTTGTTTTTTTCGGCGTTCCGTCAAAATGGATTACCCATTTTCTTTTTGCCAGTACCGACATAGAAAAATGCCGTTTTATACGAAGCTTTTTATAATTTGGATGAGCATTTTTAAAAGGGGCAAATAGTGTTACTTTACAACGATGTGTTGGCAAGCGGCTTAATTTGGCGTAATTCGATGGATCTGTCACTCTGTGGATTTGAATGTAATTTTTGAGCTAGAAAATACCTATTGGTTAGTTGAGTAATTGTATTATATGACTTATGCACTTACAAAAAAATTTAAACATTTGCGATATTTCACGATAGGTGTGGTTTTTGTAACAAGTTTTTAAATTGAGCTTCATAAATAAAACGAGTCATTATGACTGTAATATTTTGTATGCAGCTCGATTTCAGCAAACAACAACAATACAATCTATGTCATGCCTCGATGCCTCGCGTGAACGCCTCGACAAAGGCGTGTGGGAAAACTAGCAAATCTCGCACCGCTACAACTTTTAACTTTAAAACGCAAAAAACAATATACTTTTTTATCATAACGCACTTAGCAACCGCATATCACCTTGAAAAGGACCCGTTCTCGAATTTAATATAGAGCGATTATACAATTGCAAAATTAACATTTTCACACCAAAAACAATTATTTGCACCTTATTATTGAAGCGGTAAGGGTGCGAGTTAATTTTTTTGGGCATTCGTTTTATTTTTGCTGTTACTTGGTGACCATGTAAGACGGAATTTTACCGCATACCTACTTTTTAAATAATGTACATAAGTATATTGTACTTATATGGTGCATTCTCGATTTTTGCTCTTATTTTGCGGTTGGTCACGTAGGTATGATCTGAAGCCACGTGTTAAACGGGTGTATCTACATTTCGAGTCAAGATTTTTTGATGGCGGACTTTTGTATATTCGGGAAATGCGAGCAGTCAGAGTAAGAAACAGATAAATTCATGGTTGCTTACTTACGTTTTTAGATATTTTCATATTATAAAATCAAACTTATTAAGTACTGCATAGAGGTATTGTACAAAAAAATACGAGTCATAAAGTTGTTTTTTAGCAGTAATATACGCCCTAACCGATTTTGATGATGCGTGTGTTGTGTACCTATAATAAGCTAATATCTTTACGTATTAGGTAAACTATTATTTGCGCCTGATTTCTCTCCGGTCGCATTAAATTGCCGTCCCATCGGACCATGGCAGTGAAGTAATAGTGAGTGCACCTGTGTCTGCGTAAATGCTTGTGCACTATAATATGTCCTGCGCTTAAACAGCCGTCGAGGCCGACAATCGGCTAGGATTACATTATTGTTATTTCAGAAATATGATTAATAAATATATAGCTATAGAAACTACAATTTCGCAACATTACTGCCCAATAATGTTTAGCAGCTCTGTATAATTTTAATTCCACTTGACACTTAGTTAATTACAATTGCAAACTAGAATGTAATGGCCTGTTTACACGTTGATTTGCAACCTATTAGTTTACTATTTAAATACTGCAAGTGATTGAAATATTAAGTACAGGGATCGGTATGTAATTTCACTTCGAAATGACACAGTATGGTTTAGTTCTTTTTAAATAACTATGGCGCTGGCGCTCCAATAAATACGTTGATTTTTAAGACAATCAAAAATAACAAACTCGAACACTTAATATAATGCCTTCACACTCAACATCTAATCTATTTTTAACTATATTTATATGTATTGTACAAACTTACATTATTTATTTGGAATATTGTTACAAAAGACAACTTTTCAAAAGCTCTTCTCTTTTGTCTGAAAACTACATTGCTTTCTAAGTTTGTGACTACGGTCACTAGGTTAACAATATAAGAGTCAAGGAAGCTTTTTATAATTTACCAACAGCTTCTAAAAGCCATATTCTAAATCTGCAGTTCCTTCTTTACCCATTAAAAAAAATCTCTCTGAGTACCAATTAAAACATAAACGAACCTTAACTTTTGAGCTATCGTTTTTAATTTTACATCTCGCCAAACACTTAGAAGTATCTTATTAGCATTGCAAAACAACTTGTCTGTAAGTTAGTAGCAAGAATTTAAATTCTAAGTTATTTTATGTAAGTGTACTTGGTTATTTCGATCTTGAAGTTAGCCAATGACTGATCGGTTCAGTGACCTCTGTAGCATCCATGATGGATGTCCATGTTGAACCACTTTGCTTATCTATCCTAGATTATAATGACAGTTATGCTAATTTATGTCTGTCCTGAGTATTATTACATGTTACCGTGAGTGGACGACCAGAGAAACTACGAAAAGAAAAAGAAGACCCATTGCTTAGAAATGTGTACCTAGCTTTTGACGTTTCGTAAAAATCTGTAATAGGTCTTTAAGAAATAAAAAAAATTGACTCTGAGACATATGGCTTCAAAGAATGTTAGTTGTGAGTTGATGGCAGACAGAGAACTGTGGAAGATGATGACACGTTGTGCCGAGTTCAACCAATTTTGATTAAGAAGAAAGTCTCCTAGCCACTCTTTTACTTTTCACGTTTTATTGATAAGACGTAAGTACCATTGATTACTTAAAAGGCTTGATTTGCGTGGTTTACAAAGCATTTAAGAAACTTAAATAAGAAGATTATATTACCTGAAAGTTTTTAACTAAAAATTGAGAAAAGTCGGATGACAAACAGTGTTTAAAATAAACAGGTATTAGTGTAAGACCCCGAGGATCCGCAGACTAATCCTCTTCGTAGGAGATTATGAAAAATTCATTTTTCTTATCATTTTAGCACTTAGTTTTTTCTTTATAATTCGCTAAGAAAGTGCCGTTTTTTCAGCAAATGTTCAGTAATCTAGCTAGGTGATTGTTTATTTAGAACGTTTTTAATGGGTTTCAATAGTGCTATTAAGTGCTTTTTGTTTTGTCAGCTGATCTTGGGAAGGTTTTATAATGGCTGCTAAATTAGCAGTGCTAATAGGTTCCTTGTAAATAGTTAAAGTCCTTACCACGGACCTTACTAATATTATTAATGCAAAAGTTAATATGTGTGTATGTTTGTCGCGCTTTCATGCTAAATCGATTGAACTGATGATTAGGTACAATTTTTTTTAGTTGTTACAGCCTGAGAAAATACATTTTTATTGTCCAAATGTGCGATGTGTGTTCCCACAGAGCGCGGTTGGAACCGCGGGGAGCGGCTAGTCGTAATAAAAATGAAATTTTTATCCGTTTACTGTAGGAATCGAGAAAACCTTTCTAAGAGGTTACATACTGCAACTGGCCCTTATATTTTTTATAACTATCTAATCATATCATTAACTCTAACTAATGTTTACAGTTAGTTTTTATTCGGCACTTTACTGACACACTTAAAAACAATTGATTTCATTTCCAATTATAATCAATGAATCATCGACTACTACTGGGACACCACAATGCTAATAGCCAGTTTAAAAAAAATCTACTGACGCAGTCGGATAAAAAATATTAGTTGATTGCACATTAAAAAGAAGAGAAAGAGTTCCGTAAGAGAATATGGTCTTTAAGGAATAATCAGCCCAGTTACAGCCTTTTTATCGTCCCACTGCTGGGCAAAGGCCTCCTCTCACACGGCGAAGGATTGAGCGACATTTAATCAAATTTGGGACAGTTGTTACCGAGTTTCAACACTAACACAAAACAGTCGGTGATTATTATTTTTTATGAATACACCTAGACCTAGATTGACACAGCTATTCAGATTAAAGATACATGGAATTACCAGACTAGTTCAAATATCTTCGTTGCCGGACCTAATGTATGAATATCTAAATACAAAATGGCGGACTTGATAAAGGATGTCCGCGTTTATTGTACCAAGGATTATTTATGTGGAATACTTGAGCTTGGAATGCTCCAGTTAAATGTATTAAATTGATGATTCAGAGTTTAGAAGGGATTTAGAATACATTGGTGACGATCATGCTGAATTATTGCAGGGTGCAGCGAATCCGGGTTTGAATTAGTAGACGAGAAATCTTCGAAAATTATGAATGGAGATTTATGACCTTAGAATGGAACTGTTAGTTGATAATGTATTATATGTTGATAATATATAAAAAAAGAATACTAGAGGTATCTAATCGTTTATTTGTTGGTTTTGAGGAGTGAATGCCTCTTGCAACAAAGTGAAGTTTTTTACTGATTTACAAAGAGAAAGAGAAGGAGATTCTAAATTCGACCGCAGAGAATATTTTTCCTTCCGGTTATTTATTTATTAATCCCAATCTTTTATTTATTGTAAGTTATTGTTGAAGTTTATTATTGAAAGAAAGTACATTTATTGAAGTATCTTTTATCCTTCTTTTAGTTCATAAATTCATTAAAATAACGCATTTTATTAATACAGTTTTCCAGAAAACTCCAATAGATTCCCGGAAACAAATAGCCCAACTAACAACGATGAAAGTAACTTATAATAGAGGTGCGCTAAGTAATCCCCGTATCGAATACCAGAGACTACCGGTTTGAAGTATTCAGAGCTTTAGGTCAGCTCTAGTCCGCTCCGTTAGTGGTCCTCTATAATTATTGTCTATGTCTAGCTATCATTATTGATGGCGGTTAGTGAATTTATTATTGGAAAAGTGCAATGGATTCATCGATACCTACTAATATTGTTTGCTTGGTCTAATAAATTAACTAATATTAATAAATTGACTAATATTGTTAGTTTGTTTGCTTGGTCGCCCTTATCTCAGGAGCTAATGCGAATCCGATTTGATAATTTATTTCGTGTATTAGGTTTGTACAGTAATTTGGAAAACTAATACAATTGTTGGTTAATAAAAGCACTTAAATGAAAACACAATTAAATAGATTTTTTTTTGTTTTGGACGGCGGATGTGAACGATTTTTCAGTTAATAGAAATAAGTAATGACCAAAAAAATGTTTAGCTTGTAACCACCAAAAAGTAACAGCGATGAAGATCAATTTTTCGACGCGCTTTATTAGTTTTTATGTAAATATAGATTCAGTTTATTTTATCAAATTTTAAAGCTTTTTATCAAGAACATGTAAAAAAAGTATTTCATTATATTTTCTTTGCGTTCAAAATTCACAAAAATTATTTAAATATATTCCGAAATATTAACGCGATTCCTCAAGCATAGCTGAAGTCGTGATTTTCAAAAAGTTTTAACGAGTGGCAGATTTTTTGGTACAATGCACACTCGTGTGAGTTTCATGAAAGTTAGAAGAGTTTTCAAGTTTTCAGTTTACTTTGCAAATATGTAAATGATTGATGGGAAAGCTAAAAGTTAAATTCAGTGACATTTTCGTTCTTTTTATTAATACTAGAACGTATTGTGGCCGGAGTATATTTGACACCTCTGCTAGATATAAAATAATATTGAATGGAAAATTCAGTAAATATATTTTCATAATTGTACCTATCCAAAACTTAATAATTTACAAAAATACCCATACACTTATTAGAAAAACCCTCACGTCCAAATCACACATTTTAACACAGTTTTACAGTAAGAAAACTTAATCATTCCTCTGAAAGAAAAATGCAAAGAAAATGAAATATTTACTCACAAATGACCCACAATTTGACAAGCACTAGTGCAAATCTGGACTATAACTAGTGAAATAATTTGTTTGTCTGTATATATATGTTGGGCATACGGTGTCTATGAATGATATAGCTAACGGTAGCTGACCACATCCGGGTTCGTGTCACATAACCGGGACATCCGTTAATACTGCTGCAATTACTTTAGGGAAAACCCCTTGATTTTTTGTATGAAAAACAATAAACAATGGGATGAAAAAAACTTTTTTTCTTTCACTAATCTATTAACACCTAGACCCCCTAAATTATGATTATTATTCTTTAAATGGTATTCATCTAGATTTCTAGAGCAAGCAAGATTTCTGAGTATATACTATAATTCTGTTAGGATATCCTTGTTACCCTAAACATAAGGGGTTGACATTGGATACACCCCCCTTACATAGTCACACTTGCTTTTGGAAAAAAAACTGCGAAATCGTCTTTTAAAATGAAAAAAAAAATGTTGCAAACTTTATCCCTGTTTCGAGACTATGGCAGAGGGGCTTAATGACTTTTGTCAAAATGTTCACACGTGAATCATGTAGAATCCTTCAAGTAGTTGGTTTAATAAGAACTGGCAAAATGCATTCTCCCTCTAAATCCTGGTAAACAATCTTGCTATTACATGATAACAAAAGTTCCGTTTACCAACAGATCCGGTCGTGTAATCCATGTTTACACGTGTAACAACTTAGTTAAAACCTGTTGGTCAAACCCCAGACTTGTATCATTATATTATCTAACGGGACTCAATCACTTTCGTTAACTAGTTCAGTTATTGATTGGTTCGGCAGATGTAGTAGGAAGATGATTATGATGAAGACTTTTTTTGGTGGTAGTCGTAACAAGAGAATGTTACTTGTGAGATGATGTAAGATACAGGAGTGTAGAAGAAGAAGAAAACATGTTTGGCCGATTCCAAATAAAATTGGGGTAAAGGCTGGATGATGATGACTGATAACATGTCATAGCAGGATAGAATTTGAGTTCAAAATAACAAGCCAAAAGAACAAGACGAGAGCAAAAAGAAGAAAGGTAACGCATACTGCTAACTTTTAGTCGGCGGATAGTTTGTTTGGGCTCATAAATAAGTATGAAGATGAATGTTAGGACGCACATTACAAAGATCAGGTATTTAGCTGTATTGGACCGACTGAAAACTGTGATTGGAATCAACATTTTCCTTAAAAAAAATTGACTACCATCGGGCCACTTGTCGGCCGCCTGTTAGGTATTCTTGGAGTACTTTATAATGTTAAATGTTACACTACTAAACTTTGATTTTCCTGTGAGAAACAACTTATAGTTAAAGCCTCTCACGTTTAACTAAAGGATCCTTACAGTTTAACTGCAGTCTGTTACTGGGAAATGCTACTTAATGCTGCATCTCAACGTGACATCCAGACAGTGTCTGGATGCTTGGTAAACATCCCACAATACTCGTGTTTAGTGCTTAAAGTACTAAATAGTTGTTCTTACACATATATGTATATTTAGTACATGTATAATATCCGATAGCTTCAATTTCGGAAAATAAAGTTTAAGAATAAAAGCCTATTTTGTAATCTTTGCAGATAAACTGCATAAAAAAGTTTTGACTGGTTACATACCAGTGAAAACTTTCTTATCCTCAACGTCTAAAAAGTAAAAATATAAATTCCTTAAATTAAAGTATTCAATTAATAGAACAAGTAAAACCTTTATAAAACCATAACCCTCCCACACACAAACAATTCAACTTTCCGATCGTAAGAAAAAAAAGCATTAAGATAAGTAATACTATCATGGCCGCTCCGTAACCATACCGTAATCGTCACATAATCGTCCCGTAATCGTCCCGTAACCGTCTCGTACTCGTCACAGCCCTTACGAGCCGCCCTTGTGGTACGTTTACGTAAGCTAAGTAGCGATCACTAGCGCTTACAGATTTTCGCTTTAGATAAATTGCTGCTTCAATACTGATGTTATTAGGAAGTGGGTCCAATTTAAAGAAAACAGCGATTTAGGCTGGATTGTATAATTTTGTTTTGCATGAATCCATGTTTGTAGAACAATGTACTACAAAAAATCATAATTTTAATAAAAATCAAATAGTAACAAGATTGTTACTTTTAAATGATTGTATTTTGTTATTTTTAAATGATTTTATTTTGAGTTTTTATTTTTATAAATAGATTGCCAGACACCATGTATTAAGACTTATTAATATTTATGGTGCCACTTAGCTGGATAGAAAAGCATTTGTTTTTTTCGAAATAACTATAAATCAGTATGTTTTTTTAAATACAGTTAAATGTGTTTTATGGAATTCTCGTCATGTACCGTAAATACCTTGTTTCCAATAACAACCTAAATATAAAATACATATTGATATATTATTCTAAAATATGTAACATTTCAAGTAGGTTATCTCCAATAGATAAACTAGTTTTGTTGAATTAAACTAGAGGATTTTAGATTAATTTACATAACGGGTTTTAAAATGTATTCTTAGGAAAATGAATGCATCTGTGAGATAAAGACTTATATAACGGAATTAATTGACTTACACTGCGAGCCCAGGTGTGAGAAAATTAGATCATTATTGTATTTTAAAATATAAGAACTGGTTCGTTTTTAAAATCGCACGTGTTGTATGCATTTATATAAAAAATCGGCAGTAGAAAACAGGAATATTGTTATTTTATAATAATACGACATGTTCATTAGTGACAAGAAAAATAATATTTTACTAAGTTTAATATCTCTAGTTCGGTTAGTTAGTGCCAGGTCTAGTTAGGTATAGTAAAGCGTGACTGTTGAACGTTCGGTCTAGGGTTCGCTTCCCGAGTCGTGCCAAAATCACACAAATGTTTCACAAAGCGACTTCGGGATCTGAAAGTTGATGGTGGCAGTGGACTTTACAGTCCAGGTGTGCCCTGCGTGGGCACAGCCATTTGATGATTTTTGCCATCAGTAAAAAAAGGCGCTCCAATTAGAATGCTAAGAACTCCAGCATCGGTCCATGGCTCTTTATGGGTCCCAGTTGCCCACTACCTGAACGTGCCCAATTGGAATATAAATTAAGTATTTTTAATAAAAGACTCCCGCTAGTCGCTTGTCGCTTGCACTATTAACCTAATATGTGTCTCCTATTTTATTCGTAAGCTGTCTCTAGATATGCCTGTCCCGTTTCTGAACTAGTATCAATAACATAAATGGATTAAGTTTATTTACCTACTACATACTAGCTCTTTCTAGCGATGTTACTCGTTTTTTTAGGGATTATCATTCCCGCATAAACATATCAATATATTTTAATTAGTTTTCTTACTTTTGAAAAAGTCAGACTCTCTAATTTATCTCACTATTTATTTATATTAAAAATAAAATCTAGACTTAGTAGGGGGTTTTGCTCGAGTCCCGTGGACACTTAAAACCAAAAAGTAGGCAAGGAACAAAAATCAAAACTTTTACTTTCAAAATATTATCGTCATTTTTTCCGCTATTATATTATAATTCGATTTTCCTAGAATTCCCTTTGAACTTTAAAACGGTACCTAACTGAAATTATAAGAGAAACAATTTATAAAAGGCTGTAGATAGTCAGCGTTACAAACCGCAGTATCACCTCGGCTCGAGGTCGCGGTGCATAAAACTGTCGCACCTAAATATAAAATGACATAGTCATTGCAGTTCCTTATTTTATTGTGGCTGGTAGAAGATGAAGGAATAGGTAAAAAAGTCAAAAAGACAAAAGTCAAATCATTTATTTCATTTAGGCCTTTACAAGCACTTATACGTCAAAATTATAACTAAGTTTGATTCTAGTTGCCCATTCCAAAAGTAGCTTCCTATGGAGAAGAACGGGCAAGAAACTCCGACGGGGAATCATCGAATGATGTGGTGATAGTCTTCTCTAATTATGTATGCTGATGTTACAATTTAATCCAATCTCACAGGTCTTGGGGTCAGTGTTGCTACACTTTCACGCAAAACGGCTAGACTGATTGAGACGAAATTTACTATGGAGATAAGTTGTTCCCTAATGAAGGACAAAGTTATTTTTCTGTCCGGATATTTTAAGTATGTAGCTCTAAAAGTAAGCCAACATAAAGTTACTGTACTCTGTGGATGAAGTCGCAGTTTCTATTTCCTAAGTTAAATATCTCTTACTTCATCATTTATCAAATTACGTTAGAACTGCAATAAAATTCTCTTAGAATTACAATAATTTGGTTGCAACAGGAATTCACCTTCACAAGACAAAGCGTCGATAAATAACTGATTAATAATAAACTAATGAGTAATACTATCGCGGCGGCTTTGTTTAGACAATTTCTTTGTCACCGAAGGCCGACTATGATTCATTAAACTGCAACGGTTACTCATTACTGCCTTAATATCTTGTTAATTTAATTTAAGTTCTTTTACGCTCTATAAGGTTTAAATTATGATTTTTGATAATTTGCACAACTTCTCAATTGGCTGTACTTATTCTGTATCTAGTAGGTAAATATTATAAAGTTGAAGAGTTTTTACGAACGCTCTAATAAGTCTCAGGGACTACTGGACCGATTTGAAAATATTTTTTCAGAGTTCGATAGCCCATTTGTCAGTGTTAGTTAATTTAATATTGATAACTATAAATTAGTCGATATCTATGTCACATGGCGGATTTCAAAGAAACAACTTCTGACCACAGACTCACGTATCTAAATAAGTAGTGATTAGTTATGTCAACAGAAGCCCATACCCTTTAAAAAGGTACTTCAAACTACAACTATAAAGTCTGCCTACCCCGTCTAGCATCACCTTTAAGAAATCTAGACATCGCGAGAGCATCTCTAGACCTAGGAGAAAGTCAGGTCTTTGAACCTAGGCAGAGTTTCTCGAGCGTGGAAAACGTTTTGTTGTCATTAACTTGATATGTTGTTAGTTGAAGTATTTAGTTATTTGTCGCTTTCTTCGACTTAAGGAACATGTTGGGGTCATATGCCTTTTTGATCTTACCATCCCAATAGTTTAGAAAACTCTTATAATAATGCCCCGTTACGCAACCGAACATACAAATGTTTTTATTTTGGGTGCATCGGTACCTACATATCTACTCCCCACGGTTTCTCGTCCAGTTGGTACTCCGATAATATAGAGCCTATGATACTCACAAATGACGTAGCTATATCTATTGATAAGAGATCAATCACAAATTCATAAACACACTAGGTACACACATACATATATCGTTATAGAAATAATCCTAGCCAATCTATGTCCTAATTCCATTTGCATTACAATTTTAGTACGCCTTTTTTGATAGAGCTATTTCCTCCAATTAATAATTTTGCTTAACCGTTATAATCTCTTTCATCATAATAACTATTGACATAGTGGTCATATCAAAACTAGAAGTATGATGTAAAGGGATCAAGACAGGTGCGTTTATATCCGAAACAGAGTCGTAATGCAGAACAATAAAGCGATGGAGTATCACGTTGAGTTGCCTATAAAACAAATTATTTGTTGCCGACAATTTTGTCAAGGTGGCTCGTGGCCACTAAGTTAGCGATTTAGATATAAAAAATATATTGACTTACACGGGTAACTGCTCTACAATGTACTATAAGCATATTTTTGTGTTAAATGTTAATAAAATTACTAGAGACATGTAATAATATGAATATAGCTGTTTATAAGAACAACAATATCTTGTGACTCATCTTGAACAATTATGTAGGTATATTTTTTAACACAAACTCTTAAACTGCAACGACACAATGAAACAATGAAACAATTTAAATTACATTTTACAAAAATCTGGGTGCATATAATTAATCTTTTAAAAACCTGATCCAGTTAATGACAATGTACATACAAGTAGGTATTATGTACCTGTAGCAACGGTAGGTACAACCTTGATAAAAAAATACATTTTCTTACAAAAACATTGAAATTTTACGAGTTTATTAAAAGCCAAGTTTACCAACTGGCTCATAATATAATGTATGTATGTATTAACTAGCTTCTGCCCGCGACTTCGTACGCGGATCCTGTCCCTTATGCCAGCGACTACGGGGTCAGCAAAATCAAAGATCTGAATAGTCTGATATTGAATTTTAAGGGACCGAAGAGAAACGTTCTATATACTTAATTTTTGTACTTTAACAGCAAAAGCACAGCAGATTAAACAAAACGCTGAGAACTGAACCGCAATAGACGTGACCATAGGGATAAAAATAGTGATTCTAATTAGTCCGCATTTGTGTGTGGCAAAAATATTACACAAGTATTATTACGTAAAAAAACAATAAATAGATGACAAAGTCGTGGTGACTTAGTGGAAGTCGTGGTGGTTTAGTGGGTAGAGAACCAATCTCTCAAGTATGAGCTGAAGGGTGAGGATACCTCGGTGGACTTTAAACGCAGATTACGCGCTCCCTGTGCTTACCATGAGGCACCTACCCTCCGAGCAGGGCTACTAATCCTGCTCTAGCGACTCCACTCTGGACGGCCAAGCCAAACCAGAGGCGTGAGACCTACCCCCGTCATGGTTCTAGCTGGGCTCCTGGAGTTCCACATCAGGTGTAGGTGTGGTTCAATTTTTATAAGTCAACAGAGAGTGCTTATCAGATTGAACAACTTTTTCTAAAACGTCATACCTCTATATGCTATAGTCTAGCTGGGCCCCTGGAGTTCCACATCAGGTGTTTTAGATCTTCAATTTGTGTAAGTCAATAGAAAGTGCTTATCAAATTGAACAACTTTTGCTAAAACGTCATACCTGTATATGGTATAGAGAAGCTGGGCTCTTGGGGTTCCACATCAGGTGTTCCAGATCTTAAAATTTATTATCTCAGCTGAAAATGCTCATCACATGAAACAATTTTTGCCATGGCACCATTTTTGTATCTCTTATAGTTTTGTTGGTCTATATGTTGACCAGGCTTAATACTGATACAACAAAGAAAAAATCATTGAAATCCGTTCAGTAGTTCGGAAGATTAGCGTGTACAAATCTAAGAAGATGTATACAAACTTTCATCCCCTATTTTATCCCCTTAGGGATGGAATTTATCAAAATCCTTTCTTAAGAGTTGCCTACGCCATAGTAGCTTTATGCATGCAAAGTCTCAGTCCGATCGGTTTAAAATTGACAAAGTTTCATACAAACTTTCATCCCCTATTTTATCCCCTTGGGGGTAGAATTGATCAAAATCCTTTCTTAGCGGATGCCTACGTCATAACATCTACCTGCATGCCAAATTTCAGCCCGATCCGTCCAGTGGTTTCAGCTGTGCGTTGATAGATCACTATGTCAGTCAGTCAGTCAGTCAGTCAGTCACCTTTGAGTTTTATATATTTAGAAGTATTTAAAGCGAATGATTTATTATAATTATTGTTATTTCCTTGATGATCTGGAAAATTTATTTTTTTGCGCACAATTTTGAGTAACTATTAATAATTTTCTTATCAGTTTTGTAGTATCGAAATAAATACATTCTTATGATTTTATTTACAAAGTTTCATCAGAATCGAGTAAGTTGTTTCTTTAATGTGGACGAGATAAACACAATGTCGTTTTTTTAATTTACTGGGACATATTGTTATTTAAATTAATGTTGACGGATTAAACAAAGAAGGATTTGGACGATGGGCGTTTTGGTACCCTGTCCAACAGAGTTGATTCTAGTACCATTGCGTAGGTCTTGACAAGGCAAAAAATGTTTACTATGACGACTAGTCCCAAATCCTTGTCTGTTTCGCGTGACATCGACTAATAGAATGTGTAATGTTCATAAATCATCAACGTAGATGTAGTTCTTAAATCCAACTGTATTGAATAAAAACTGGACAAGTAACAAAAAAACAGGAATTTGGCCTTCTTAAAATGTTTGCCTGCCGACTGCTTTAAAAAAAGACTGTGCAAACCTTTGCAGTTCACGCAGAACTAGCTTATGTATTTGATGAAAATCTTTCAGTATTAACAATCAATTGAGGTTGAAAAGTCAGGAGACGATGTTAACATAGTACATATTACGACTTAATCTTGCTCCTCAAGAGGTGTTGAGATAATGATGAATTTCTTCCTAAAAAAAGATGAATAGAAATGTTTTGAACTTTTGTCAAATCAGACGATGATTGTGTTTCCGTAGTATGACTCCATAGACTATTACAACCTTTAGATTATAATAGAGTGTATCTCAAACAATGTAATATGTCTATTAACTGAGTTTAAAATTATTACACTGACGACATAAGGCTCTTAATGAATTTGCGTATATGGATGACATACTTGTTTCTATGTCGATTCAATTTTTATCGTTACTCGGATCGGACAGCTAATTGAGGCAAGCCCCATAGTTTTTATTATTCTTCACGTAAATACCTTTCTAATGATATATCACACGTTACTGTTGGAGCGGGTACCAAATCCCATACAAAATGCCCATTGTCCTTTATAAAGACAGTATGATTTACGTGCACATGATATTGCAGCGTGATATTCTTTTTTGTAAAAAGTACAGGTTCCAAAGGTTTGCTTATGTAAGTCACTTTAAACTTATCGACTTGTCTATTATTAGTGGAAGACCTATATAACGCTACTGAAAATGCCGTATGCGTAGTGAAATATTGGGCCTCCAAAATTTAAGTTGCCATCGACTCGCCAAGAAGAAGAAGATTACTACGTTACAATTTATCTAAAACAAAGCCAAAGTCAGAAGCCAGTAAATCTGACAACCAGTCTTACTAAGGGGTATAGAATTGCCCGAGTAACTGGGTTGAGGTCTGATAGGCAGTCGCTCCTTCTAAAACACTGGTACTCAACTGCATCTGTTTAGACTGGAAGCCGACCCCAATATATGTAGTTGGGAAAAGGCTAGTAAGGCAAATTATCAATTTATTTAAAAAAAGTTTCAAAGCCCGTTTTCATAGCTCCACACTCATTTGTCGTCTTATCCCTGAATTAGTACCGATAGCAACGAAATTAAAATTCGCGACTGATACCTTAGAGATTTAGTGGTTGATAGTAATTAACTTGCAGACCGTATCGTGGGTAATTAGGCTTGTTGATTGCACGATTGCTCATTAATGTGTTTCAATAAACATTCATTAGCAGCATTGATGAAATATTGGTTACAATTTGGTTGGTTATTTTAAAATTCGTGTAAAAATAAAATAAATGTAATTTTGAAAAACCTCCTTCCTTCCTTTATTTATATTTCCTTTCCTCAAAACTACAACTTCGAATTATCGCGCAATAAGATTGTTTCAAATCGCAAATGTCAACAACTCTTTAAATTACCGATTGGGAACTGCGTCTAAACTACCAAAATCGTAACCAAGTTACTCCATTAAGTTTGCTAAATAAATATGTTTTTTTAAAGTTATTTAATAATTTTACAAACTTGACTACAAATAGTGGTAACAAAAAATCATATCAACTATTTGAAGCCAACGTAGAGTAATTCATGAAATTCATAGGTATATTAAGCTAGCCTAGAATAATATAAGACCTAGTTTAAATCTAGAATGTAAGAAGTCACAAGGGAATAACGCCAATTTAGTACCTAGAAAAAGTATTTTTCGGAAAATAGAGCTCTTCTTTCCAATTGTCACGTACTGATTCCAATTGGTAGGTTCCCAGTGATATTTGGAGGAAAATTCTAGAGAAAGGACTTTGGTTCTAGCTGATATATTGGTAAAAGTAGCTGCTCGAATGCATCGATCATAAGTGGGCGTATGGGTGATCATCTTGTCATGACAAGTTCCTCCGTGTCTCAGAAGGCACGTAAAATTGGTGGTCCCAGGGGTCAATTGAGCATCTTTAGCAGTCTTTACGGGTAACCAGAAACCAGAAAGGTTGACAAGCAGTTTTAGCATCTTGCATTAGTTTAACTGGGTTGGAGTCAGGTAGGATGTCTCCATGTATAACATTGGTCCATGTATTTGTTGGAAAAGGGTTGCCAGATGATGATAGGTGAACGTCTCAACAAAATAATTTTAAAATAAGTCATTATCTGCGAAGAAAAACGCTGTAAAGGCCAGGTAATGAAACCTAGCTTAGTAAAATGTTTATAGTGCTTTGTACCACGCCAAATAAATAATTAAGTTACCAAGACTATCTATTGTTTCTTAAGCTTAGTATATAATTAACAATACTTAAAGAAAATTAATAATCGAAGACAAAGTAATTGTAAGTAGGTACTTAGCCAGAATATATCTACAACTTAAATATATCCATAAAAGTATTTAAGTATTGCTAATTTACTAAAACTCCTCACAGTTATTACTTAGGAGAAACCTTTTGAAATATTCATATTTCTGAAGCCGAAATTACCATTCTACAGTGCATGTAAATTATATGCTTTAGGTAAAGCTAAAAAGGAGATAATAATATTTTTTAGTCCAGGTAATAGTAGTCCGTAGCTGTTACGAAAATGTCAAAAGTGATAAAAATTCTGCACATATATGACGGACAAACCCATTGTGTTTTTTTTTAATATGGAATAAATAAGCGTTTGGCAGGAGCTGGCAGGAGCTGGATGCGAGAAGCCGAAAATCGATCTCAGTGGCGTGCACTTGGAGAGGCCTATGTCCAGCAGTGGACTGCGATAGGCTGATGATGAAATAAGCGTTTTTAGGAGATTACATGAGATGATACGGCCTTTTACAAACATATTATTTCCTCTCCCCCTCCCTCCTCCTACCCATGAATTTCAAGAGTAGAGTTTTTTATTTGTTTAATTATTATTGTACGCAGGTAATATCACAGGCAACAGCTACTACATAATAAATACCAATATCACTAAACATTTTCAATAATTTTAAGTCAATTTCAGAAATAGGCTGTCTAGATTCCAGCAGCCCATGATAAGGAAGCAAATTGGCACTTTAAGAGGCGATCGATAGATCGCAGGTTCGTATCTCGGCTGAGGCACTTAACCGAAGTACTCTCGATTCGACGAGTTAAGGGGAATAATAGTTCTGTACGTTATTATTAATACTGAATAATTGGAGATTGTGATTTATTTGTTGAGTTTTTATTGATGGTAGAAGTGGGTGTTTGTGGGTCAATAGGTGGGTCAGATAGGCAGTCAGTTCTTGTAAAACACGGGTTTGAAAGTTGGGAAAAGGCTAGTTAGTTGATGAGCTTTATAACAGAAAAGAAAGGTTTATATGTTCTGTTATCTTTATTTCATCTCCCTCTAAAACCGTATTCCCATAATCACCTAAAAGTTTGGTCCTAACAGGTGCCGTACATCTTTGGGGTTGGCCGTAAATCTGGGCTTAAATGTCGATGCACATGAAATAATGCAAAAACAGTAGTTCCAATAAGTCAACAGCGTATTATTTGCAAAAAACATAATGATTTAAAATTGATATGCTAATATGAATAAAATAAATGACGCGTAAGATATCTATGCGAAATTCCTCTATGAATCAATAACGTTTCAATAATAAAAATAAGACCAAAGATTTATTGTAACAGTTCAAACCCAGACAGACTGGACCGGTTACTTTATAGTTACAAAAAAATAACGCGCCGAACACAAAACACTTCGCAAAAAACATAAACATACGCAAAAAGAGTTTTTTCTCTCGTTAATATTTAGGTTTTTTAGTCTCTTACAACGAAAACGGCTATTACGTTTTTGTGCCCGATAATCATTTGATAGGCTTTGTACTATTGATTGATGCTTTACAAAATAAACACTGACAAAAACCATTCAATTTATTCATGCAAATATTTAATTGAGAACTAACTTATCAATGCGAAATAAAAAGAGTTAACAAGGCTGTTAACATAATGCAATTCAAAAATTCAAAATCCAAATACCGGAAACCATTAGAATTTAAAACCAAAAACTAAAATGACAACTCACCTGCTTCCTTGAATGACAGCTTCAAAAAAGAGGCACGATAAAAAACACTGGCTATAAAATAAAATAAATAAAAAGAAAAGAATAAAAAAAACACACGCGACAGTTTCAAATTTAAAATGAGAACACCAACAGTTGGTGTGATGCCAAACTAAATTGGACAGGGGGTCCGAAAATGGCGGTGTCTAGAAATTAAGTGATATATTTATATGAGTTTTAAGCGAAGTTTTGAGGGTTTTCGCTAGCAAGCAGTGCATCAGTTTGTACGGCACAGTAATGAATGGTGAAGCGAGGTGCTCGCTTGAACAGCTTTGGCGGTAAATGTGTGTCTTAAAATGTGATTGGCGCGAAACTACTTGATACTTTTTGGTAGATTTTTGCGAGTTCTCCTCTAGATAACATCAAAATAAAGAATTTGTAATTTATTTTAATAGTGTCAGTTATGATTATGAGGTGAGGTGAAATTTATAGGTTCTTTAATAGATAGCAATATTTATGTTGCTTTTAATTAAAATTAAAAATTTTCAAGATGCTAATCGCATCACAGACTGTTTTCAATTTAGAGGCACCGGTTTAGTTTTGTTTTTGAGTGTTTTCCATTATGTACCTAACATAAATATGTTTAATACTTTTACTCTGACTGTGTAAATTAGCTCAGATATTACAGAGAGGTACATATGGTTATTCCAATTAGCCTAGTTATATTAATATTAGCACAATTCTATTGGGTAGCGTCCCCAAAAACTTCTTTGCTCGCTTCTTAGTTTAATGGCTCTTCTAATCTAATACATAAATGGTTGTGAACACTCACTGAGACCTCCTAGCAAGACAGTTAGCTGTCTACAGGAAACAGTAACAAGAAGTCTTAACTTTACTAACAATAATTGTGTTGCAAAAATATAATTTAGCACAGTCGTGATGTATCAAAACGTGTTGATCGCACTCTATAGTGTAGCGGTCTGTAGTCTCGAATCGACTTGGCATTTTGGCTGACAAAACGCTCGCGCCGATGTTGAGTAGTATGGAGTCAAATATTTGTTTTATTTGTGATTTATTGAAGCTGGTGGTTCTTGTATCGATTTGAATTTGACGCGAAAAATGGTCTCTTAGGTTATTTAGAAAAATTTTGAAGACATAGCCTAGAACCCTAGACTAAAATGATCTAATTTTCGTCCCTTTAAAGTTTTCCTCAAATAATTAAGCCGTTTTCCGCGATAGCCAATACCGAACACATAATGACATTTGTATTTTATAATATAGTTCAGGTTCAACCAAATTATCCTAATTTGGCTATAAAATGTTTATTGATCTAATCTAGCGACTGATTAACGTGATGATTCCTAGCAAATTACTAATCATATAAAACACCTAATTTACTACAACTGATCCATATTTTTAAATGTCAGTATGTTAATTGTGAAATAATTTATTATATTGTCACGGTTTGCTTTTTAATGGTCGCTTTAGCATAAAATGATAATTTTGGCGAAAATAATAGGTACTGTTATAAATTAAAAACTGGTTTAACTGGATGCATTTCCGCAGGACTTGTTATGCATGAAAAATTATGTATTTAAACGTATCAAAGTTCGTTTGAAGTTATTTGTGTGTTCTTTTCGGCGCGTTTTATATGACATTTGAATAAAATTAAATAATATCTAAAATAATCTATGTTACTAATTATACGACATATATTCTTGACTTCACGGGACCCACTTTACAGTTGTTTTCTATACCTTATTATCACGAAACCTCAGTACTTAAAATAATCATACAATAATCAGGTCCTGATTATTTTATAAATTAATTATTATTCTTTTAATTCTGAAACATGAATTGGATTCTTTCCGTTCGAGATAACGCAGCGGAATGTCTCATATTTTGCTTGGCTCGAAGCTGGTTTTTTTAACTCTTCTCTCATTATGGGGAGAATTTTCCCCCTCAATGCTCATGTACTAAAGTAATATTTAGTAACACAAGCCGTTTCCATACAAGTTGACCTGTAGCGGCGTACGCGTCTATAGGTAAGCTTCCCACGGTGAACTGTGATGCAATTCTAGTGTCTAATGTCAGAGGTGCCCGTTTTTTGTACACCGTTAGCCCTGCACAAATGCTATGCCGTCCAAGTCACGAGCGGACAGCGATTTCATACGCGGCAGCGAGTTATTGGACGTAAAATGAGTACTGACAGTTTTTGTGCGTAGTAATTTGTGCTAGTTTAAGCAAATCTCGTTAGCGTTGTATTAGTAAAGTTTTTATTGTGTTGAGTTATAATGAAGAGGTGTAGTGCTTGTTAGAAGTGGGTAGCGTTTTTTATGAGAAAAGAAGCAGAAACCATGGAATTACAGATCTCCTTATGTATGATGTCTGCAATTTGTAATGGATGTGGAAGAGGATATTCCTAAATAGATCTGAATATTTCGCGTAAACTTAACAATTTGTCCCGTTCTTGATGGCAAAATTGTATTAATGCACTAACAATTTGCTCTCATTAACTATTATAAAAACACGATTTGATTTTTTATGGGTACAATTATTAGAAAGAAACATAATAAATATCCTTACTTTTAAGCAAACGGTGTCACAGGTAATAAATAAGCAAAAGCAATTAAAATTGATGTACTTTGATGTACATGTATTTTACTAATTTATATCGTAAACAGTTGTAACATCAGTTCATTACGTGCAAATTCCTGCGTCTAATGTCAAAGGTTTACGAGTTTTTGTTAATTGAAGCTTGCCGTTAAGCTTGTGGGCTATGTCATGAGCGTCAGCGGGCGCGATAAGCGGAATGCATGCAGTTCCAAAGTTTAATGTCAAAGGTGCATCTTTTTGTTTACCGTTAATCTCGCGGGGTGTGTGGTATATTTTATAAGCGTTGGCGGTATGCATTGAAGATGTCACTAGATATTTATATCATACCTGAAATTCTAAAGAAACTTGTTACATGTAGAAATTCTAAGCTTATAGTGGATGGAAAAGCTGTGAAATCAACTATACTTTATGGTGCCATATTTGGATAAAAATATTAACCATTTAGTTTCTCTAAATCCTAAACAGCTGGTTTAATAATAACAAGTTAAAAGACACTGAAAAGCCTTTCCCCGAGATTTTCTCAATAATTCTAAGAATACCCATAAGTAATAAAATGAATTTCACACACTCGTGGAAAAGACCGACAGGTTTGGAAAGTAAGAATTTATAAACAGGATTCATTTTCAATGTCTAACATCAAAGCAAGAATTGTGTGTGGTCCAAGTTAAAAGCTGAAAGAGTGAAAACATGACATAAATTGGCAACTTGTTTTATATTTTACACTGGAATGACGATAATATGCATACATACATTCATAACTTTGGGGATGGATATATTATTACGTAAATTAAAGACCACAGAATGGTTTTTTGTAAATGGACCTGACCTCAGACCGCTTATTGTAACTTAACTCTTAAGGCTGTGAACACCATCAGTGGCAGATACGATAGAAGAACTATTGTCTGACTTACTCTTGGCGTTCAACGTATTGAAGTGAAACTTTGCAGCAAAAGTTAGAACTTCAACGTAGTCGGGAGATGATGACGATATCCTGTAGGTAGTACCTATAAGAAATAAATGTTCCAAGTTAACTCGCTATACCTTCTCGCTTACACCAATCTTCGACGGTACTCAGCAGCGATGGCACTGATAGCAATGTCTTTGCACCGCCACAAAGGTCTGTATCGGTCCCGATTGTACCATTGTGAACCACGGTGAATTAGAATTTCGTTTAACAGTACTTGTCAGATGTACACGTCTTGATAACCATATTGTGCGGGACGGACGTAGCTCAGAAGCAGGTACTATGGGGTGGCTTCGAGACGTTGACGCCCCGTCGGTCGCTGGTTCTTGGACGTCTGGGCGAGTGGACTGTATTTACGATGTGGCGAGAAACAGGAATTTCAGAAACAAGAATACGTTTAGACGGGTTTTAGACTCTCTTGCTGCTATAGGTTCAGGAATGCCGGTGAAATAATAAGTCTTCATATATTTTTCAGGAGTCTTGAAGGGACGAGCTTCGACGCACTTACCATACTACAATTACACTATTTACTTTTCACTATTTACTTGTTATTATACTATCAAAAAATCCATACCGATGACTACGATTTGTACGGCGGCGCTTGCGCACCGAATGAGCTCGAAACTTTACCGTGACGAGCACCTCGATTTCTCGTCCCTCCGACCAACTCAGTTTTATTGACCTTTCAATTTAACAGCCGTATTACAAACAATTGGTACATGATATCATTGCAGGACACATAGCGTCAGACGCCCCATGAAGTGCGCTACTGAACTATACCACACACACCCTGCATACCTTAAGGGCTGAAATACTATAACCGAATAACTATAAAAAACTATGTGAAATCGGCCCTTAGGTGGAGACTATCTTGAGATAAAAAACAAACTATGGGGGTTATCTCAATACGAAAGGTAGTGTGTGTTAGGGCATTTCATGGGCTATCTGGCGATAGTAATCCTAACAATGTGACCTAAGCCCTAGTATTGTTAATTTGCATGTGAAATGAAAGTCAAAACACAAACATTATTTATTGCTCTATAACTTAAACTATTGACAATATTCCTATAAATTAAGTTGTTTTCTATACAATGGGACCTAGGCTTTCAGTTAAACACTATTTCACTAATGAAAGTCTAGGATTTTTGCTATCGAGAAATGTTTACATAGGTAAATCAGGCCTTAAACGGCAGAACTATTAGGTTTATTATACAAAACTAGGTAGGTTAAGGTTACCGCTACAAAACTATTACAATTTGGCATCAAAAAACACTATAATTTACAAATTAAAGCACTATCAAAATCTGAACAGAATTCTATAACAATTTAGAAGGAGGGTGCACGTGAAAAACATACCTTGGCGCGGCTCACGGCACTTTTTGCTCATTACCCTCATCACAAAATTGTTAGAGTATAAATAGTTACGCGCATACACGAACACTCAGGCATTATGATTTTGCACTCGCGGCGCACGGATGCGTCTGTCGCGAACATCTCTCCCGCCGTGCGGCAGAGCGTAGGCACTATCACTTTCACTTTCACTATCACTATCACTATTTAGTCTATTAAACGATGACACGATGACACGATGACACGATGTAGGGACTCGAAGCGTTGACCCGTAGCGATGACCCGCAGCGATGACTCGTGGCTCTGGCTCGCAGCGATGCCGCATCTCCGGTGAGCGACGGCGCGGCGATAGCGCGAGGGCGCCGCGACGCCGGTGATGCCGCACTGCCCGGTTACTTAGGCAGCGGCACGAGTTTCTTCGTCGGACGCTTTAGTATGCCACCTGCGGTGCGCACGTCAGCGGTCCGAACTTCACCATCAGCGCCCGGGTAGACGGCCACAACCCGGCCTCGCGGCCAGGTGTTGCGAGGCAGGTTGCCGTCGGCGATGAGGACGGGGTCGCCCAGCTGCAGCGCGGGGCCGCGGGCGTGCGGCTCCCGCCGGTATTGGAGCTCGGGCAGGTACTCGCGCACCCAGCGGCGCCAGAACATGTCGGCGAGTATCTGGGCGCGCCGCCAGTGCTTCTTGCTGTCGATGTCTCGCTCGTCGAACGTGCCGGGGCTCGGCAGGCGTGCCGAGCCGCCCAGCAGGAAATGGTTCGGTGTGATGGACTCGTCGTCGTCGCCGCTCACAGATACGTGGGTGAGCGGCCGGCTGTTGACGACGTACTCGACCTCGCAGAGCAGCGTCGCGAGGACCTCCTCGCGTGGGTGGCGCTCGTGCAGCGTGGCGCCTAGCGCGGTCTTAACGCACCGCACTAAGCGCTCCCAGGCGCCTCCCATGAAAGGCGCGGAAGGCGTGATGAAGCGCCAGGCGATGCCGCGTCGGCTGGCCTCCTCCTGCCAGGCCTCACGCAGCTCACGGTCAGCACCGTGCATGTTGGTGCCGTTGTCGGAGTAGATTTCGGTGGGACAGCCGCGTCGCGCTGCGAACCTGCGCAGCGCCAACACAGCTGAGTCCGCGCTGAGGCTGTGCGCGATCTCGAGGTGAACTGCCCTCGTTGTGAGACACGTGAACAGCGCCACGTATCGCTTATGATGCTGACGACCGACGGTGACTGACAGCGGGCCGAAATAATCAAGCCCGGTGTATGTGAACGGCCTGCGGTGATGAGCTAGGCGTGTCTTCGGGTGGTCGCCGGTTGCCGGCGTCGGCGCGCGCGCGCGACGTATGCGGCAGTGCAGGCAGCGCGCGATAACTTGCTTGACTGTCGGGCGCAGGCGCACAATCCAGTAGTGCTGTCTGACCTCATTCACGACGAGCTCGGTGCCGCTGTGTTGTAGGCTACGGTGTGTCCAGTCTATATATAGCTGTGTAATACGGTGATCGCCGTCTAACACAGGTGGACTCTTCACGCTTTTAGCGACTTTGTCTACAGCAGCTATGCGGCTTCGCAGTACTATAACTCCGTCGTTTAGTTCTATGCGCAGCGGGTACAGCCGGCTACTACTTGCGACTGTTTCGTTGCTCTCGAGACTGGCTATTTCTTGTTTAAAGGCTTCTTGTTGCACCACACGAACTAACAGCTTCTCTGCTCTTTGAATATACGTCGCGTCCAATATAATAAACTTGCGTGTGTATATATGGGCGCGCGCAGCTTCGGCGGGCGCGCGGGGCGCTCGCGCCGCTCTCGACCAATCAGGATCGTTTTCTTTGTTTTTCTTTGTTCGCTTGTAGAACGTTTTTTCTGTATGTTGTTTTCTACATAACGATATAAACTGTAGTACTCTGGCTGTGGCGCGCAGCAATCGCTCCCATCTTGAAAATCGAACGGGGTCGGGAACGACGTCTATGAGGTTTGCTGCGCCCGCTTGTATGAGCGTGACTGTTTTTTCCTCGCCTGTCGGTTGACTGTCAGCTGGTGACTCGGTCGGCCATGTCGATGGGTCGTCGTAGAGGAACTTAGGGCCGCAGTACCACTCGTGGTTGGTGTGAAAGTGCGTCGGGACGTCGCGGGTGGCGGCGTCGGCTATTTTGCTTTTTGTAGGCACCCAGCGCCACTCTTCGACTCTGCTATTTTCCTCTATGGCGGCCAAGCGATGTGCGACGAATGGCTTGTCTATGTTTTCCTCGGCGCTATTCAGTTGATTGACGTAGTGCACCTGCTGTTCCTGCGTCCTAGTGCGGGCACCGTGCAGCACCCAGCCCAAGGGAGTTAACGATGCTATCGGCTGATGCTGGGGCCCTCTTCTGATGTCTGTTGCTAGGAGCAGATGCCAGTTGTCTTGCCCGATGATAATCTTCGGCGTCCCTGCGTTGTACGTCAGCTGATCTGCCAGGTCAAACAGGTGCTTGCAGTCAGCGATGTCATCCTTGCTGATTGACTGCGGCGACAGATGCAGGCGTGGTATGGTGCGCGCCCTGAAGGGTATCTTCTTCCTATGGCAGGTCGATAGCGTGAGGTCAACTCTCTTCGACGTGGGCGTGTCGATAGTCACGTCGCTGATGGCGCCTATTTTCATCGGCTCGACTGGTCCCTCTGCACCGATCATTTCTGCTAGCTCTTCGTCAATCAGTGACACGGTTGAGCCGTCATCCAGCAGTGCGTAGGTGCGTACTTCTCCCGCCGGTCCGGACAGTTGCACCGGAACGATTTTCAGGAACGCTTGATTTGTGTGGTTGCGTGAACTTGCGACTATTTCTTGCGCTTCTTGTGCGACTTCAGTAGTGCTCGCCTTCTTCTTGTAGTGAAGCAGATGATGGTGTGATGCTGTGCAGCCCTCGATTCCACATCTCTTCTTCTGACATCTGTGTCCGTGCTGACGATGGCGGAGGCAGCGGAAGCACATGTTGTGCTGCTTGGCTAGTTCCCACTTCTTGTCCGCAGAAGCCTTCACGAACTTGTGGCAGTCTAGCGATCGGTGACCATCCATCTCGCAGATGCGGCACTTCGATGCGGGCTTCTTGTCTATAGTGGTGTGTGTTCTCTGCGTCACACGTCTAAGTCCAGTAGCTTCACTGATGTTTTCAGGCGGTGCAAACGCGCTGCAGTAGCGAGCTTGTTCGGTGATGAAGTCGCTGAAGAGACCCAAGTCCGGCGTTGACTGGTACTTCTCAGTATATGTCTTGTACCACTGTACACGTAGCGAGTTCGGCAGCTTCTCTGTGAGGATGCGCATAAGCTCGGCGTTCATGAGGTAGTGTTCCTTTTTCAGCGCTCGCAGCGTGACGATGCCACTTCGTACACGGCTGGCGAAAGTGCAGATGTCCTTCGGTGCTTCTCCGCAGCGTGGCAGCCCGCGCAGTCTGTCTGTCTCCGCTTGCGCTATTGAATCGGGGCGGCCAAACTGAAGCTCCAACTCCTTCATGATGTCATCCGGCCTGGCGTTGCCGATAAGCTCGGAACTAACTGTATCAAGCGCTCTTCCTCGCAGGCTTCTTCTCAGCCTCGCCGTATTCTCCACGTCGTTGAAATATGGTCGCGTTGTCTCATAGATGGCGCGGAACGATAGCCATTCTGTATGCAATCCACTAAAGTTCGGCAGCGTCATGATGACTTTCGATGCAGCAGGGTTGTGGTACACCGGTTTCTCTTCGCTTCTATTGCCGGCTAGCGATGCGATGGCGGAGGTGAGTTCCGTGATGAACGGACGGAGCCCTTCACCCCCTGCAGTATCTTCAACTGGTTTCTTCATTGATGGAAGGGCTTCAGTATCTATGGTCTTCGAGGGGGGGGGCTCTGGATTGTCCAGGGTACCCCGCAGTCTATGTCCTCCCTCGGCGGCGGCGTCTCTTCCAGGAGCAGTACTTATTCCACGCAGGACCGGATTCACTATAACCGCGGAGGGGGGGGGCTCGGGCAGGTCCAGGGTATCTGGTGGTCTATGTCCTCCCTCAGCGGCGGCGTCCTGCGGGTCTGGTTCCGGAGCTTCCTCCAACCAGGAACGAATGTACTCTTCATTGGAATTTCTATCATCCATATAGTCGTCGTCCGATTCTTCCTCGGCCCTCTGAAGTGCTATTTGCGCTAGCTCCAACTTAATCTTCAATAAGTCTTCACGCGCATTTCTAATTTTTCTATTCGATGCCGTCGATCTGTGCGACGGTGCCTTAAGTTCGGTACGGGCGTCAACCCGGGTAGTCAACGGTACAGCTCGGTTGTATGTCTTGTCGCAAGCCTTCAGTGTTCCTTCTGAACTATATTCTTCAGCACTGGTTCCAGGCGGCCTCAGTGATGACGACGCTTCAGTCTGCATCAACGACGACGGCGCTGGTCGCTCTTCACCCCCTCGCGGGGTAGGGGGGCGCGGTCGGTCTTCACCCCCTTGCGGGGCAGGGGGGCAGGGCGGCGCCTCACTTCCCCTCTCAGCTGCGGGGCAGGGTAGGTCTTCACCCCCCCTCGGGGGAGGGGGGGGCTGCTCACTCCCCTCGGTGGTGGTTGGAGAGAACGGCGGCTGGTCGTGCACGATGGGGGGTGTGCGGCGTCCCGGTCTGGCGTCGATGATCCAGGCCTGAGCGGCTCTTCCTTGCGATCTTGTCACAGGCATACTCGCTGTTTACAACTCTTCAGTATCTTCAGCTGAAGTTCCTGGCTCGCTTCCCAGGCGATCCGGGTCGCAAGGACCAAACGGATGTGCGGGACGGACGTAGCTCAGAAGCAGGTACTATGGGGTGGCTTCGAGACGTTGACGCCCCGTCGGTCGCTGGTTCTTGGACGTCTGGGCGAGTGGACTGTATTTACGATGTGGCGAGAAACAGGAATTTCAGAAACAAGAATACGTTTAGACGGGTTTTAGACTCTCTTGCTGCTATAGGTTCAGGAATGCCGGTGAAATAATAAGTCTTCATATATTTTTCAGGAGTCTTGAAGGGACGAGCTTCGACGCACTTACCATACTACAATTACACTATTTACTTTTCACTATTTACTTGTTATTATACTATCAAAAAATCCATACCGATGACTACGATTTGTACGGCGGCGCTTGCGCACCGAATGAGCTCGAAACTTTACCGTGACGAGCACCTCGATTTCTCGTCCCTCCGACCAACTCAGTTTTATTGACCTTTCAATTTAACAGCCGTATTACAAACAATTGGTACATGATATCATTGCAGGACACATAGCGTCAGACGCCCCATGAAGTGCGCTACTGAACTATACCACACACACCCTGCATACCTTAAGGGCTGAAATACTATAACCGAATAACTATAAAAAACTATGTGAAATCGGCCCTTAGGTGGAGACTATCTTGAGATAAAAAACAAACTATGGGGGTTATCTCAATACGAAAGGTAGTGTGTGTTAGGGCATTTCATGGGCTATCTGGCGATAGTAATCCTAACAATGTGACCTAAGCCCTAGTATTGTTAATTTGCATGTGAAATGAAAGTCAAAACACAAACATTATTTATTGCTCTATAACTTAAACTATTGACAATATTCCTATAAATTAAGTTGTTTTCTATACAATGGGACCTAGGCTTTCAGTTAAACACTATTTCACTAATGAAAGTCTAGGATTTTTGCTATCGAGAAATGTTTACATAGGTAAATCAGGCCTTAAACGGCAGAACTATTAGGTTTATTATACAAAACTAGGTAGGTTAAGGTTACCGCTACAAAACTATTACAATTTGGCATCAAAAAACACTATAATTTACAAATTAAAGCACTATCAAAATCTGAACAGAATTCTATAACAATTTAGAAGGAGGGTGCACGTGAAAAACATACCTTGGCGCGGCTCACGGCACTTTTTGCTCATTACCCTCATCACAAAATTGTTAGAGTATAAATAGTTACGCGCATACACGAACACTCAGGCATTATGATTTTGCACTCGCGGCGCACGGATGCGTCTGTCGCGAACACATATTGTCTTTATTTTAGGTCGGTTTTAATTTAAAATGTTGGTGCGTTTTCAAGAAAATGCTGTGGGAAAATTTTGGTGAAGACGTATTTTCAATCAGATGTAGGATTGAACTTTACATGGGCTTACACATAAGAATACCATATGATGAGAATTAAAACTGAAATCATCACTTTGGAGAGACACATTGAGCTTACATAAGTACTTTGACATTGGATCACTAAATAGAAAAATCTGTGAAATTCTGTGAATTTAGCTATTATCAAGTGAAACAAGTAAACACTGTTAATGGATATCAGTTTTACGATTTGATTTATTTTCAATATCTTTGAATAAAGTGCAGTTCAAGTTACATATTTCACAAACACAACTTTTATCGTATATTTTACAGTAAGTATAGCACCAATAGGTAAATTTAAAACAACTAAATCAGTTATTCTTAACAGTTAAATTATTTCTAACGTCATGATCATAATTAATTTACCAGTCGTACTCAATAGAGAGTCCATAACCAGTTTCATCATTATTTTGGGCTACATCATCAGTAGTCTCATAATTAGCTAGATCAATCTTATCAGCTAAGAAAGTGTCTGCAGCATAAGTCGTAGTCTTCTCAGTTGAAAAGAAACTATCTATCCAAGAATTAGTTGGTGCTTTAGCTGTCGTAGGTTCTTCTGTAGTTCTTTCAGTATCTCGCTCTTCCGAACCTTTCTCTTCTGAACTGTCTTTGATAGGTTTAACTTTAGTAGCTTCATTATCTTCAACTTTCTTATCGACAACAGTTTTATTGTCATCTTTGGGAACATTTTCAGGCTCTGGTTGGCAGAATTCTCCCCAGAAATGCCAGCCGTGGGGACAGATGAAGACTTGAGGGTGTAAGACGCCGTTTCTGATAAGACATACGTAGTAATGGTTAGAGCTTAGAGCTAGGACTCCATGTTGGCCAACGGTCTCGCATTGTGGTACTGGGTTTTCGATGCACTGGCTGTTTTCTAGTTGGATCTGAAATTTTGAAGTATATTTTAATTTTGTGTTGATAGAAGGTTGATTTTAACTCGTGTATTTTGATATTGTTGCTATTAAAAAAAAAAAACTCGTCTAGCTAGCTTGTAAGACCTGATTGTACAGTACGGGTAAGTCTACTACGTAGCAAAACAAATATAGCCACATAAAAATATCAGAAGCCATTATAATATTAATTAAGAAAAGAAATACGATCTACATAAGCACTCACTCGAGGCAATCAATCAAGATTACTCGTGAGGTGTTACATTTTTATGATGAAAGTAGCTTACTCATTTAATTGGTCAAATAACTTGTCTATTGCGTAATCGAATTTCTCAACAAATATTGAGAGTGACGGAGCAGTATTGTGTCACTAGGTTCCACCTACGGTTTTGGCTAGCCTTTTTTGTAGAGTACTTGCATTTCTAGTGCTAGCTTTTTAAGTATTTCGTTGACTATCTCTATTAAAAAGGCGATTACTTAATGATGGTGTAGGTGTTTCACGTGACTTTGTCATGTAAGGTTAATCTCTCTAATCTGTATGAATCGAATTAACACATCCTCCTTATGAATTAACATTTCTGATTCAAAATGGTAACGTAACAAACAAGCTGACAAAACATACTTGACCCTTAACGATATTTGTGTACTTGGATGGAACTTACCGAGCATTGGGCAGTGGCAGGGTTATAAGCGTAATGTCTTGGGCACAGAGCAGCCCTGTGGTCTGCAGGCCTCCCATCAGGCAAGCCTTCAGGAGGGGAGCAGAGGTGGAACTTTCTGCAGTCGTATGCATCTGGGAATATTCCCACCTGCGAAATACACCAGCGTCATGAGATCGAATTCAAATAGTATTTGCATCACACATGTTTGTCAGATCAGTTTCATTAACTTTTAATTTATTGAGCAGTAAGGTCTCTCTCATAATCTGGTATCAATGAAACCACAGCAGCTTTTTAAAATAAAACTGACATGCACTCTACAACTTAAACGGAAGATCTCAGACCAATAGTTTCTTTCACTGTGATTTTTTTCACGTATTTGATGATGGTGATAAAGGGACTGACCTGTTCACAGCTATGCTCGAACTTCTGGGCTGCAGTGGAACATTCAGGTACTGGTTCCTTGGAGCATTTCCCTAAGTGAGCATTGCAGGTGAAGCCTTCTCCACATTGTTCTAAAGGCACCTGAAAGAAGACGAAAGCATTGGTCAAGCACTTGCAATTTTATCACTGTACTAGCCATTTTGCCTCCCGTTACATTTGCGTCCCGTGAGAACTATTGCCCATACCTAGATAAAAATATAGCCTATATTACTCGCCTACTCGGAAAAATAGGAGCTTTCCAACAGTGAAATAATTTTCAAATCTGTTCAGTTGAAAATATATATGAAAGAGAAAGGTAGTGATGTAAGAAAGAGAGATCGTTGTAAAACAAATGACGTGCCAACGACGACACGCGCGAATTGAAAGAGACAGGTTGTGCTGTAAGAAAGAGAGAATACATGATGTGACGTCATGGAGAAAATAAACAACCTACTTCCTTATTTTTTTTACATTTTTGATACCAAAAAATGTTTGATAGCAAAGTTGTTATTTATTGAATTAATAATATATCACTTATTTATATTTTTCAGTTGCACTTCAAAGGTCCATACGCTATCCTAATAGTGGAAAAAGGAAGAAAGCAGTGGCACTATTTCATCGATCGCAAAGTCCCATACTACTACCGGAAGAAGTCAAAATCAAACTGTTTAATTCTCTCTGGCGTTTGTTACACTTGTTCTTTGGTCATCCAGTATTATTAAATTATTCCTTCAATAATTACAAATCATGTTTTTTATTTTAGTTTTTCAACAGCGCTTTCGCACTGGGGGGTTTTCCGCTCGGAAAATGAGTATTTTTCTGCTGTGAGTGTATGGCGTACATCGCGGTTGCGGTTTGGCTACGCGTGGAAAAACCGCCGGTGTGATGTGAAAGCTCTATAAACGTACTGATTGACGATTGTGTCTTCAGATTAATGAATTTTGAAATTGGGTCTGACCCATCTGACCATAATCACCAGATTTTATTTGAAAATCGAAATTTAAATTCAGCCCTGAGGATTTCGTTGATAGACTGGATAAGTTTATATTTATAGAATTAATAACATCAAATTCGTATTTATTTTTTTAACGAAAGAGAAGCGGGTGGGGTTCGTTTTTGATATCACATCAAGAAATGTGCTCTTGTATTTACTGTTTTATTTATCATTCTGCAAGCGGTTTTACCCGCATCCCGTGCAAACCTCTGAACGACGAACCCGGATAAAAAGTAGCCTATAGCCGTCCTCGATAAATGGGCTATCTAACACTGAAAGAATTTTTCAAATCGGACCAGTAGTTCCTGAGATTAGCGCGTTCAAACAAACAAACGAACTCTTCAGCTTTATAATATTAGTATAGATTAGCTAGTGTTAGCATAATTACTGTGTATCAGTTCCAAGGGTATGTGATATTTGTGTCTGATAACAGTGCAAGCTATTCCCGCCTTAATTCCCGAAAAACAATATAACGCTGATATGTCCTGCGTAAACTGTTTCTTCTTTAAAATATATTCTGTATGCAGATCTTTTTAGGCGGCGATCCTTCTTCTCTTCTCTTCTTCGTCCCACACCGTCAGCTTATCCAGATAAAGGTTCCGTGATAAGCAATTCCTTACCTTAAGCCATCCTCCAGGCAGAGGAACACAAGTCACAGACTGGCTGCAGTTCTGACAGGCCATGCCAGGCTTCGTACAAATGCCTTGCACGTCCAACTCTCCAGAGCCTAAGGTCAGCCCCAGAGGAACGCCAGCCATGCGGTTCCCATCGAGGACTCCGCGAAGATCAAAGGATGTTGTCACCTAGAAATAAAAGTTTTGACAAAGTTTAAGAGGTGATGATGAAGGGAATAGTGGAAATTCTGGACTTAAATCTGCCTTGAGCTTATGAAGACTTCACATGGTTCGAAGTGTGTTGGTCTTGCGCTTGATCTCTCCGTTCGTGTCGGATTGCCGTCCCATCGGGCTATGAGAGTGAAGGAATAGAGAGTGCACCTGAGTCTGTGCACACGTTAACGCTCTATTATGTCTTTAGCTATTTGAATAATACTGTTCAAATGGTGGCTTGCTCATTACTAAGCACTGCTGTAGGAGTCTTTAGCTGCAGATGTTTTTTTCTTTGAATGCGTTTCAAGTTTCAACAATTATGCTTTAATCATGGGAATAATGTACATCATTTTGCTATGAAGGTGGCAATTTTTGTAATATGACATCTAATCACTTGAAAAGCGCTAGTGTTTATTACATCATATTCCCATGATTGTTCATTGTAGGTTTGTATCGTGGTTTTATACTCAGTATTCATTTTATTAGGTTAGAATACGGGGTTCACATATGCATGCGTACGTTTCTAAAAATAATTTGAAATGATACTTTTAATAAATTTAGATTAAGAGTTTATTCGGTTTAGAGTTAAGTACCTATAGGTTATTTAAAAAATGTTAGTATTTAGTTTTATTTGAATGGTGTGCTAAAGCTTAAGTATTAGTCTTAAGATCCAGAAATAAGACAGATGATTAGATATAGGAAAGGGACGCTAAACTAGAGACATTAATTTAAACAACAAACAATTGAAACCTTATGTTGTTTTTTACACTTATTATTAGTATGTTTTCTTCTATTATATACTAAACACAAAAATACAACTCACAGATCCACTAAAACCAAAAATGGATACCAAAACCAATTTTAACCACATTTTGAACAAACTCAATAACAAGCACTATTGGTAACTATATCTAAACTAAAACAGTACGAAATAAAAATGCGTAAAATTGTCAGTCCAGTGATCTTTGACATTATTATCTGTTATTTTAAGATAAATAATATTTATAAATTATATGCTTACACGTTTGTTTTCGTT
The DNA here is from genome assembly GCA_033682625.1 of Helicoverpa zea x Helicoverpa armigera. Classification (NCBI taxonomy): domain Eukaryota; kingdom Metazoa; phylum Arthropoda; class Insecta; order Lepidoptera; family Noctuidae; genus Helicoverpa; species Helicoverpa zea x Helicoverpa armigera. The sequence goes on along the minus strand of JAWIIS010000004.1, from coordinate 11,147,177 downwards.
TATTAAGTGGCCATTAAAAATAATACTAAGATTATGACGTGTATGGAAGAGACATCCTTGACATCCTTTGTATTCTATATCGACTCCAATCTTGTTGGATTTCCGTCCAACTGGTTTCTGATAGTAAAGGAATAGAGAGTGCACCTGTGTCTCTGCGTACGCTTGTGCACTACGACATGACTGATAGGTATTCGAGAATAGAAGCCGTTAAGAATAGGAGACATCATCTTCCTATACATATATCATATTCAAAAATATACATACCCTTTTAGCATCGAATTGTTTATATATTTGGAAGTGGAAGTTCTCTGTAGAAAGAAGTTGTTCGTAGGGAAAATGAAAAGTCATCATCTGCCTAGCCTTTTCCCAACTAAGTTAGGGTCGATTTCCAGATTCAAATCCATACTTACTTACCATGCCTTGTAAATATCTTTGAATAAATAATTCAAGTGTTTCTAACACAAAAATCTCCATGTACCTATTCTTCCAAAATGTAATAATAAAACATAATGCATCTTAATCATGCTGTCAAAAATATTTAATTCAATTAGATTAGCGGACCCAGGTGGCATGTTCATATTGTGAAGTTTCTTTAGAACAAACTCAATATAATAACATTAATATATAGCCTATGTTCTTTCTTACGTTCTAGACTGTCTGTGTACCAAACTCCATTGAAATCAGTTCAGACGGAGTAACTTTTAACTATCAATATGCTAATAAATGTATATTAAAGAGTTGTAAATGTATATTGTTCGATTGTTTGAACCCAAAAGGATCCGAAACTCATCATCCTCCGACCGAGTCTTTTTCCCAACTATGTTGGGGTCGGCTTCTAGTCTAACCGGATGTAGCCGAGAACCAGTGCTTTCCAAAAGGATCCGAAACTACTTAACCGTTTTGGAAAAAAATCATTGTTGGAAAGCTCCACTCTTCTAGTGCAACACAGGCTATATTTTATCTGCGGGTTGTTCGAAAGAGATACCGCGGCCCTGGTACATAAAAGGCCCATGACGGAACACGACGGTTTTTAGTCAGTAAGAGTCTGACACTCCCTCACCGCCGCTAACCCACAGCGGGAGGAGTCATTTGATGATTTTTTATCCCGGTACGGGGCAGCAGTTTCCACGGGACACGAGTGGAATCGCGGGCTAACGGCTTGTTTATAATATTAGTTACAATGATAACTTCAAAAGTTTACTCACAGTAAACTAGACATAACACAAACAAGTTGCTACAATATTAACCAACTGCGATGACTTATTAGCGAATTGTACTTTAAAGGGCGAGAGTCAACCAACGACCGGCGTTTGCGCATCCAACTTGCTATGTTATTACATAAACGTAAATTGCATTTAGTCTATTGCGGAATTTCAATAAACTTTATTATTTGACATTAATTTTGCTTATATGTAAGTATAACTAGCTGTTTCACGTGGTTTATCCCGCGTCCCGGAGAAATTTCTTCGTGTACTCGGATAAAATGTCCAGCGTATATGTCGAGATTCCTAACAGTGAAAGAATTATTCAAATTGTTTCAGTAGTTGTAGTAGTATATTCGAACAAACAATCAAATATTTCCTCTTTCTGTATTAATACTTTGATTTCTATCGTGATTTCAGCTGTGCCTAGAAGTACCTAATTCGCATTGTGGATAAAAAGTAACCTGTCAGTACTGAATACAAACTACACTAAAGTTTCATCACAATCCGTCCAATAGTTTGAAAATAAACTATACTACCACCTAGAACCATTGCAATTTAACAATGCGTTAAGACCAATCTCTACCACTTGAAAGGCTACAGAATTAAAAGCTTAGCTAAAACTACATACTGCAGATTATTGACCTTATCAGATATAACCACAAGAATAAAGAAGCTTAGGCAAAATATTACAAAAAATAACCGAAGCATAAAAATGACATGATCAAAGAAATTTTAAATCACGAGCATTGAGCCCAATATTACAGCGCCTAACAAAATGATTAGAGCAACGACTTTTGTATCGGTACCAAAACCAATTGAAGTTGGCCAGGCGTTATTACTTACTGAGCTATATCTCGAAATACCTAAGATCATTTAAGTAGCAGGAGACGCCGTAGCCTTGCCTTTCTTTTTTTGCGGGCATCATTAAATGATCCTACAGTGGATGCATTGGGAGGGAGTGTCAGACTTTTACTGACTAACATCCTGGTTTGTTCCTTCTGGAGCCTTATGTGTGCCAGGGCTGCGGAAGCTCTTTTGAACGAACCTGCAGCCCTAAATTAGGCAAAGTACCTAAGGGGCCCAGTAGAAGGGTTTGAGACTTATGTGCGTTAAGTATATGCTTGTGCTGTGATTATCGTGTGCGTGATTGAGCTATCACTATTTGCGTTGTGTTGCACCCGGCGAGTAAATTGACAGGCTTTTTTGCGTAGAACGATGTGGTCATGGCGGCTCCTGTAGGTTGAATGCTCTAAGTGAAATATCGAAACGATTCGGTGCCAAAAGCCAATGGAATCGTATATCGGGACCTGTCGGGATAAGTCATAAAAATGCCGTTTCAAAAGTAATTTTAAATGATATACGATTTGGTATATTATTTCTGTCTTATCGGCTGGTTATTGAACATTTTGTTCTTAGTGAATGTTTCAATAATGTTATAGTTTTATTGCATTATGTACAGGAGCCTGTTTATTTAAACTTCAGTCGCCGTTTTTTGCCAATAGGAATTGTTGTAACAATTCCACGTCAGAGGCAGTCAGAGCAGGATTGGAGAAAACTGTGATACTAGTGCTTGTTAAGTGATTGAACCTGAAGCAAGACTAAACATGTAAGATAAACGTATCAAACATCATCTGCCGCCTGCCGGGCTTTTTCCTCCTCTATGTTGTGGACGGCTTCTAGTCTAACCGGATGCAGCTGAGTATCAGTGTACAGTGAGCAACCCGATGCCCTTCGGTGAGAGACCAAAACTAGAAAATCTTCTCTCTACACAAATATTGAGACCTTTTACCCAAAAATGGGTCATATACCCCATCGGAAGTCCCCTATGGTCAGTGTACACCGTTGAACTTCGAGGAGGAAATGAAAAGACCTATTTAAGTAAATGACTTGATTCCATAAATATCGGTTTAGAGTTTCTTGTGGTGGGTTTGTGTTTATTCAATTTCCTTTGTATCTAATATGGTAACGCATTTTGGAACTGTAGTTCAGTTAAAGCATTGCTTATAGCGAAAGTTACTTTGTCTGTCTGTCGTATTTGCACGCCAATACTACTCATCATCTGCCAATAGCCTATGCTCAACTATGTTAGGGTCGGCTTCCAGTCTATGTGGATGCAGCTAAGTACCAGTGTTTTAGAAGCAGCGACTACCTACCTGACCTCTTCAACTCAGTTACACGGGCAACCCAGTACCCCTTGATAAGACTGGAATCAGACTTACTCGCATCTGACTACCCATAACGATTGCCAATGATGTTCAATGTCAGCCGGGACCTACAGTTTATCATGCCCTCCAAAAGACGGACGGCAGTACCTACTATTAGTCTAGATCCTGAGAAAGGACATCGGGTATTTTTCCGGGTGCGAGAAATAATTAACTCGGGATACGGGTAAAACCACGCGAAATAGCTAGTATTGACCACAGTCAATACCCTATTTACATTATTCAAAAAGTACAATACATATTATACTGAAACTCTAGTTTCATACTAACTTAGTTGATTCGCTTCCGTCGCCTTCCGCCTAATAAAGAGCCAAGGCAAAACTTTAATTGCATAAATTATCATAGCAATTTCAATACCCGGGTACCGCCTCAATACTTTATTAAGAACTTCCAAATATTCTGACATAAAATTTGGTGAGGTGAGCTTCACGGTTTGCTCTTGGGAAGCAAACTTTTTACTTACAGTAAAAATAAAACCGAGTTCTAGAAACACAAAAATCATACTTTTAGGTGCATCAATCGAATATTCGGTGTTTACTGGATGCTGCTATGTATATTTCGCCAGTGACTTCTGAACTGATGGCTAGTCGGTTAAAAGAAAGCACAAATAAAAAGGAAAGAATTGGATGGTTGTAGAGAAAATTTGCCTTTCAAGCTTTCGATTTCTACATTAATAAAACACAAGTGTGCTTTTTGACATAGTTTGTTTATTTGTGCTACGTACTTAAGGCGAGGAATTGGTCAACAATAATTCCATAACCGGCACGCGCATCTAAGGCGCCAAAAGGGGTCGGAGCGTCTGAGCGGGGCGAGGATAACAATACGCGCGCTAGCTTATAACTAAAAGTCGTAAGCGACAAAATGGTTTTGTAATTTTAATATTTAGAAATGATAATTTAATAAAAATTCCTACTACAATTTTAAAGAGTATGTATATACTCAACTACTAAAAAAGTTAAGAGGCTTAAATCGGTCCCGTTTGCCCATAATATGTGAATCTCTTTTTAAAAAGAGGTATGTTTGATATATTTTTCTCTGTTATAAAAGTTACCTAATCATGTTTCTACAACTAACAAAATAAGGTATATATCATGAACTTTCAGGTAACCAAGTTGTATTTTGATCCGTTTTGTATTTACTGAGAAAAATTGACATCCTTGGCGCCAAAAATTTCAATTCGTCCTCTTAAATATTTGAAAAATAGCAAGCATTGTAGTTTTTGTCTATGCAAAATCATGCAAATATTTCAGTGTCTGTAAATTCCCGCCATACTGTGCGCTCAATGGCCGCTCAAAAATAGTTTTGTTGTTTATCCATTATTATTAAAAATACTTTCAACGTGGGCTCATACCTACTAAATAATTAAATACTTTTTGTACCTGTTCGTTTTCCTGAACTTCGCTGAAAATCTGATTAAAATTGTTTGCGGTAGAAGTGGGCCGGGATTGTAATATTTTTAGCTATGAAAACAGTAAATTCACTTTTTTATAATTGTTAGATAGGTTTCCTTTTCATTACCTAAAGTACTTGAGTTAATAGAAGATAATGATTATAATTATTTATATAACAGTTTTTGTACCTACAAGAAACACACACACACACAATACAGATAAGAAGAAAAATAGAGCAGACAGTACAAAGGCACAGCTTACAAAATTTTTTTTTGCTTTTTTTAAATTATGAATGAATTCTTGCCAGTTTCCAAGAGACAGAGGTGCCAAATATCGAATGCAAACTTAAATAATGAATGCTCATAATATATATATATTTTTTAATTAAAAACAAAATCATTATTTCAAATAGGAAAATTCTACATTTAACTACCAACAAAAATATAACTTACATACCAAAAGCCTACTTTCGAACACACAAACCTACTTTCCCATACATAAACCGATCCTTCAATACTTCGATACATAGAACCTTCTAGTAACATTTCACGATAGAGTGATAGACGATACGTATAATGGCATAGCTACGGTTCGTTAGAGACCCGTGGGCCACGGTTTCTTGTGAGTAAAGGAAAATATGTGAATGTATTGACTGGTGACATGCCAGCATAATTTGTTGATTGATTTAGCCCTGTTTACTGGTAGGTGACTATTTTTTTTTTTGTGTTTATGAAAGAACTAGCTTTAGGCAGGAGTTTTACTTGCACCCCGAGGGAATTACTCCAATTTATTTATTTTCTTTACTAAGCACTTCCTTCTAAAATATTTTTCAAATCGGACCAGTAGCACAACTTGTGAAATATCTGAGATTAGCACGTTCAAACAAACAGATAGTTATGGTACTTACATACATTGTAATCTCTTTAAGCAAACTAACAACTTTGGCTTTATAATTATTAGCATGGATAATCAAAATTAAATTGGGTACCTATAACATTTTGTAACTTGTCCAGTACCTACTTTGCAAATGCTGAATTTACCCTTACATATACAAATTAGTTACAAATGTTTGTAAAATTTTCTCAAGATTCATCCTTTTATCCCCAAGAAAACAAAACACAGTGTAAAAACAAATACACTATCTTGCAAAAAAACAGACCCACGTTCACAAGGACCCAAATAATGGTACAAGTTCTACACCTATTCATATTATGATGAAACAAATACGTATGTAGCATATTTTCTGTAAGTTGTTCCTCTCGACTTGGGCTGACAAACGGATGAAACTCGAAGCGAATGTAATAAGAAGTTATTTGATCGATGATCGTTGGGTGTGTGGGTTAAATTGCAAGATAGTGTAAGAAGAGAAATATTTTTGTATGGTCTTTTAAAATAACCAAAAACGTTATTTTAGGAATCTTTAATGGCCTTACTACAAAAACTTTAAACACTGTTTAACACTTGTCTAAAAAAAATGTGGCTCCAAAATGAACCATATGTCAACGTCATAATTTGACATTCTTTTAGACAAGTCTTAAACTGACGTTAAATTTTTTTTGTGTTAAGACGGTAATTGTTTTAAACTTGAATAAGTACAGCAATAAAATTATAATATGACACCCCAGACTGCAGATTAAACTGTCGGCCAGCTATCCGAGAAACTATCAGCCAACTGAAAGTTTATAGTCTGAAAATAAAATGTTTGCTTTATTCAGGCTTTGTATGATAGTCTATATTTACCCTGTCAAGGTACTCAGTACCAGTACGACGTATACGGCGTAGGTGTCCATGTACATACATACTCAATACAGTGAGGCAAATTTATCCACGAATTACGTTATGAAAATGTATGGTATTGCACACTTATTTTCCTTTTAAAAGATAATTGATTTGAAGAATAAACAATACAAAAAATAATAAACACAAAACGCTAGCCGCTTCAGCTTTGAACACAAAATTTGAACAGAATCGTTCACTCAGTCGGTCCCTTTAACTTTTTCACGCCTTTTCCGCGCTAAAATATGGGCCTTTCAAAACTTACTTATTTTACGTTCAGCATTACAGCTCATCGTTCACAAACTTCTGCATTTCTTTAATTATAAGGATTTTATGAATAATGGAATGCCTATGGTATCTTTGAAAAAAGTTTTTGGTTTTAAGAGTGCTTTTTGAAATAGTAATCAAGTGCAAAAGTTTTTAATTTTGTGTTTCTACTCATTCGCGGGTTGTTAAGAAAGTGTATTTATATTTATAAAATATATTTATTTCAAGGTCAAACATATTTATATCAATAGAATAATTTGCACTTTTTTAAAATAAGTCTAATAATTTTTCACTTACACTTTATCATTTACGTCCTCTCTATTCCTTGCTAAGTCTGTCCACATAATGCTGTATATCCCGTAAGTTCAATACAGCGTGAGGAAGTATGAACCTTTAGCTTTGACCAGTAATATTGGTGTGAAGCTCAGCTCGGCACGAGGAGTCAGTGGAGCAAGAGCTGTGTCTACGCAGTCGACTGGTACGTGCGCAGACTTACGAATATTTAGAAGGAACTTCATTACTGCGTTTTTTTTTGTGGAGGCGCTCGTCTACTGCAGGTTAGACATCGAATGAAGTAGGTCTTCAAAGTGGCGATACTTATCATGTACCAAAGCTATAGTCATGGCAATACAATAACCGAATATCATAAATCGTTGACGCCAAAAACCCTCTTTCTAAATACTTGTGTGTCTGTAATCAGATTTTCTCCATTTTGTCACTTCTAAATTCAATATTCAATTTATTTAATTTTATTTTTAATTTTCAATTTTACGTTCAATTCCACACTGTAAATAAATAGCTACACGGCGAGCCAGCAAGAAAATAAAAAATCAAAGAAAGCAATCACTAATCTTAAAACTCCTCTAGAAATTCCCAACTCTATAGCATCAAGGGTGTTCACGATCAGTGTAGCTAGCGGAAGCGGAAATAGTGCCCGTTTGATGCACCCACAAAGCCGGTTTGAAAGCCTTTTACGTATCACGATCGCTTTTCATAACGATGCCGCTATGGTTTTTCAGTTTCGTCCCAAAATGTTCGCTGTATGAAGACTTTGTATAACAACTTTGGTGTGTCGATGTCACTTTAATTTTTGAGAGTATTTTTTTAATATTAATTTATAGATTTTTTTAGTACTAAGTATTGTAGGCTACACTAAAAAAAAGATTCTGATAAATTGAGAACTTCCTCCTTTTTGGGAATTCGGTAAAAAAAATATATTTTATTTAACATGCAAAAGAATTGTTGAATAGGCTTTACCTGCTAGGTAAGATTTGCAGTTTGTGAAAGAGTGCATAAAGAAGACTATTAGGGGACAAGGAAAATAGACCTAGAAGAAGAACATCATGCTTCAACACCATTTCTATGAAAGACCAAAAAAAATAACTTACCACCAGACGCGACCTAGTTTATTTTGCAAGTTTTTAGGGTTCCGTACCCAAAGGGCAAAACGGGACCCCATTGTTTTCGCTCCTCTGTCCGTCCGTCCGTCTGTCACCAGGCCGTATCTCATGAACCGTGATAGTTAGAGAGCTGAAATTTTCCCAGATGATGTATTTTTGTTGCCGCTGTAACAACAAATACGAAAAACTAGAATTAAATAAATATTTTGAGGGCTCCCCTCCCATACAGCAAACGTGATTGTTTTGTCCGTTTTATAAATAATGGTACGGAATCCTTCGAGCGCGAGTCCAACTCGCACTTGGCCGGTTTTTTATTCTCACATAGCAAGCAAGCACTTACACAAATTTGTTGGACTCAGCGAGATATTTTCACAAAAACAGCCTGAACATCAAGAATGTAATCGCGTATGTTGCCAAAACTGCGGTGTCCCGATGCGCCAGTGACTGCGGAATGCTAGGCCACGTGTGTTCTGGAATGTTCTGTAGCGTGGGTAACGAATCAGTGTGTTTGGAATTTAAAATTCGGAAGTTTCGGGAGTGAAGGGGGTAATTTTGGTGTTTTTGAGTAATGTTTTGTTAGTGAGATGGTGATACTTCTTCGATAGAATAACCGCATTATTTTTTTGAATTTAAAATTCGGGCCAGGTTTTGTCTGTGTGAGATGGCATCACATCTTCGATAGAATTCACTTGTTCCGTCTTTTTTTGCACTGAAATTGGTGTGTTGTTTTAGGCTCAAAAGAGATATGGGATACGAGTGTATGTGTGGGGATGCAGTGCATATCAAAGCAATTTGACTATTTCCTTACTAAAGCCAGAATAATTTTACATATCATAAAATGTTGATAAACAAATTACAGAATAAATTATTTCTAGGTTCTTTATTCCAAAACATTTTTACTATTTTTTTACAGGAATAAAATGTTTGCTTTTCTCAAAACTTTCCTTCTCATTATTCTGTACACCGCCCACAGCACGACATCAAACGAAAATCAACTACAAACAAAAGTTCAGGAGTATTTCAGTGACAACACCTGCAACATTGGCCGTTCATTTTAAAACCAAATCAGTTTGGCAGCACGAGCTGAGGGAGGCTGAGGCAGTCGCCAACCTGTGGTCAAGCAGCTTTTAAACTTTGTTCAGTAGTATTGTAAGCTTTTGTGTTCGTTTGTCTTGTAGAAACCACTACTTAAATTAGCTATTGATTTATAAAATAAGGTTGATAACTTATTAACTGTAACTACTTTCGAGGATCGTTTTTGTCTTTGCTCTCAGGAGTTATGCGCGAAAAACACAAAACTAAGAAGTAATAACATACCTTTGCATAAATGACTTATCAGTCAGTATGTAAAAATTCATAAAATATGTAAGTATTACGAAATTGTTCCAAAACTACTGAATTAGGATACATTACCAATTCCTTTTTACAGATTTTTATTAATCCTTTTTTGAATGTGGTGGACATAGCCAATCGTCTAATAACGCCATCTGGATAGCATCTAAGTAACAGAAACTAAAAGGCACTTTTCATCCACCCTAACGTAGTCTTAAGTGTTCTCTATTCCGCTACTAATATCGCAGACCCTAACCAAACACTCGTCCAGATTACTGAACAAACAGTTGCTCCAATCCTGTACTAATTGTAAAGTCTACCTTCCCAACCCCTATTAGTACACTCGAGAATCGAGAACCAAGTGCCTTTAGAAGCACTACGGCAATGCGACATAGCCAGCTATGCCTACAATTTCGAATACCCCCGCGTCCATGTCATACCATCCACGAATTCTTTGTCAACCATCCCGAATATTTGAAGCAATGGATGCCAAAACTCCAATGTAGTCGGTTCCACGAATTTGAATGCATTTTTGGATAGATGCTCTGAATTGGGTGAATTGGTATTTGGTTTTCATTCTGCAGTGCAATGAAGGTTTGTCGTTTTGTTTGTAATCCTGCAGCGAAATGAGAGAAACGATTGTGTGGACGTTACTGCTATACTGGAGCAGTATTATATTTTGGAAGGAAAAAATACTGTTGGATGATTGATAATACATTCTCATGGGTCTGAAAAATGTTGCTACCCAATAGACAATCGGGACATTTTCTCCTACTTCGTATTTAACTTTTGAAGTAGTACAAAAGTGCCTAGCTTTTTCCCAACTATGTTGGAGTCGGCCTAGCGTCTAAGCGAATATACCTGAGTAACAGTTTTTTAGGGCGACTGTATCTAGTCTAATAAGTTTATTGCGTTCAGGGCTTTACAAATACTTATAAACGTCAAAAATATTAATAAGTTTTTTCTACATATAAATAAGTTTGAATCTAGTTGTCCTCCTCAACATTATGTCCCTGTAGGTAGCACTGGATATCTGACTCTCTGGCTTCTACCCCTAACGACTACTGGGGCCCACACTTGAACAAAATTATAAATAGCATAACATTAATACAGCTGTTTAATTAACATCCATGAACATTTCTGAAGTTCTGTAGAAAAACGAAGTAGGTACAGTAGACTGCACATCAGTGGCAACTGTCATGCACCTTAACTCAATAGTAATATGTACAATTTTCCTATAAAACTGTTACCACTGACCTGAAGTTGACTGTACAGAGCAGAGTCGACTCGAATAGTCAACAAAAAGTTAGAGAAGTTTCGGGTCAACATTAAAACGTTGAATGATACTGAAACAAGTTGTTATTGTTGTTACGAGTATAAGTATTGTTAATGTAACATTATGTATGAAGCCAGGCTTATTTAATTAGGCTGGTTATTTGTACTTTCAGACGGTTTTGTAGGCTAGTACACTGTTTCTGCGTTTCTAATCTAAGTTTCCCGGTAATTCTCGCAAAGGGTTTCTTGCTGGAATCAACTGAAATTGAAACTTTAGCACTAGACTTTTCAGTTAGTATATTTTTATCCTTGAGCAAAATTGGTGTTTAAAATACAAACAAACCTTTCTTAGCGTAGTAAGTACGAATAAACTATTAATTTTAATAAAATTATTTACTCTTGACGATTATTTTTTTGCTTGTAAGTTTTTTTTTCAGTAATTAAGTTCTTTATTTTAATTTAATTGCGAATAACGACCCATAAAATTCTAACACCAAAGCTCACAGGACTGCCCAAAAAATCCTTCGAAAATTGGAAAATGAGACCCCATTACGCAAATTGAACATTATAGGTATAATTTGGTGTTCAAATAAAAATCGTTCGGAAATCGAGTGTAAATTAACATGTACCCTCGTCAAGATGATGGTACGAAGCTGACATATTTATCACAGGCTTGGGACATTACCTACTACAATGTCGCTGTGTTGGTGAAATCTACTACGGCTACGGCTTTGGCAAGGAAAATTAAGTAAAAAAAATGTTGCTTTTGGACTATCGAAAGAAAATTTGGTTTGTAGTCAATTTGCACGAACGTAATTAGAAAGTGGGCGAAATTCGAACGGATTGACTACTAACCCTGAAAATGGTGGCTTGAATTATTTGCGTTTTTGGTCTCAATAATAAAATTATCTTCTTCGTAACCTAAACAGGCGAGGAGTTATCTAAAAGGGACCACTCAGGGTTTCGTGATTGATTGCATAACATAACACTAGCTCCCAGCCTTAGCTGCGCTCGGCGAAAGTATATAACCTCAACAGCAATTACTGGTATACGAGTGTACCGGTGAAAACCGCATGTAAATCTGTGTAGTCGTTTTTGAGTGCATCGATTTTTTTGTATAATAGGTATGTAGAGGTGTTAACAGTAGGGTTGCTTATCTTATAAAATTAAATCGTTTATGATGAGATTCTTAAATATGTTAAAATTTTAAAATACAAAATGGCAAGTCTACATTGTGGGCAGTTTGTTCAAACAATCCTAAACCCGGCTCCAAAGGTAATCGTAAAAAGTTTTCAGATTACGCATAATAAAATGATATTAGGGAATATTTTAAAACCTTTGTTTGAAACAATGTTAATAACAATGTAGGTGCGTACTAAAATGTTATGCGGTTGCGTAATGTATTCATTTTAATTTTGAATTTTAACCAAGCCTTTCCTGGAGAGATTACGCAAGTGAATTGAATCTGATAATAGGCATGGTGAATGAAAAAAGTGTAAGTCCGTCTTTTGGAAACCCTAAAATAATTGACACGTATTTTTCAATGCAATTGAATTTTGAATTGCAAACGAGACGTCACAAACCCCAACTTCTAATCTTTAATGTCCTATATCGAAGTGAACTTTTATAGACAGTAAAAGTCTATTACATATTTTTTTCTTATAATACAACTAAGTCATTTCATTTGTCTGTTGTTCGAGAAGAACTTAAATACTAGGAACGGATTTTTATTTAAGGCAGTTAGGTACATCGTAGGACTCAGATTTACTTTATCATAATTTAAATATAACTTATAATCCTATTTAGAAACTTTTCAAACAAATTCAGTGAATGTATCCATACCACTAGAGACAGGACAAAATTGTGTCTCCATCTCATATGTACATACATATTTTTATGATCGCCCAAATAGCGTGGATGGACCAATCCAATTGCATTTCAATATCATGAGTGTATTTTACTTACAAATGTAGAAGATATTTACCTAACTTACTACTTAGTAAGATGTATTTTTTTTTTTTTTTTTATTTATTCCTTTATTTCAGGCAACTAAGGCCCATAAAAATTCAATACAAAAATATAAAAAATACTTATAAACTAATACATATGCTTACATAACAATAAATACAATACTATATTATTATAATATTTAAACTTAACTTACTATACATACATACAAAATAACAAAGAAAATAAAAACTACTGCACACGAATCATCGGCGTCGTGTTACGCTGACTGGTGTCACGTAGCCGGCCACGAAACCGGCGGAACACAACACCTTTCGGCCAAAGGTCCTCCTTTAGGAACTTTTCGAGATCGCTCGTCGGAACACGCACCACAAACGAATTGAAGTTCATGCTGTGACGCGGCTCTAACTTCTCGACCCTCAAGGTCCATTTGGTCTTTATGCGCAGGTACTCCACGATCTCCTCAGCCTTCGTGGAGTGGTGCAGTCTGGACACGTACAGCAGCGTCGTTTGAATAGCTGGACGCAGCAGCATATTGGGTCCTGTCAGTGCAGTACCGCACTGGTTCCGACAAGGAGGCTTCTTCTTCTTCCTCCTCTCTACCACCTTGAAACCATCCTTGTCGCACGTGTCCTTCTGTGGACCCTGCCTCTTCAAAACCTGTTTTGGTTTCGACTGGCTCCGTTTACCCCCTTTTGTTTTTTCCGCTGGTTTTGCCTGCGAGATTTGTGGCCCAGCAGGCTTATTAGCGGCTACTATTGCTGCGTAGGCTCGTTTGGGGGTCGCCGAACCAACTGTACTTACCGAAAACATAAAGTATCTGATATAGTACTTTTCACGAACATAAAATGAGTACGTGTGTCACTCAAGACAGATTAAGAAAAAAAAGAATGAAACTGACTTCAACAATAATTTATTTTAAGTCTGATAATACTATGCTGAAAACTGCATCAAAACCATTTCAACCAAATGGGAGATTACATACAATACTTCCATACAGGTCAATGTGAAAACCCCTTTTTTGAAGTGTGTTAAAAACAAAGACTACTTTCTTAAAATGTCAGACATACAGCTTTTCGTCGCACGATATTTTCTGACCGATAGGGGAAAATTGTGCGACGAAATCGGGGAATAGTTCAATGGGGGTACGATTTATAGCTACGAGTATATTGTCGGCTTGGGGGAGTTTAATCGAAAACCTGACTGGATCTGTTGCTGATTTATGTGTAAGTTAGTGTTAAATACTTGTACTTATATGATCTTCTTTGTTTTCAGGTCGAAATTGATTTAGTTGTTTGTTGTATTGTTACTGTTCGAATTATTATTCTTTAAAAATAATTGTTCATCGCGCCGGATTGTTTTTTTAAATTAACATATCCCAAACTAAAATAAAGGACAAGTTCGGAAGTTATAGCACCGTATAATTTTTTCTTTAAGGAAATCCACATCCTTCTGTTGTATCACAATTTCAAATCAATGCAGTATAGCTTTTTCCTTACTTCTCCATCTGACGTCAAAGTAAGTATAACAGAAAAAGTTATATACTTTTTGAAGGTCATGTATATAAAAGACAGCCCCAAAACGACTCACCACTTCCTATGTGTTTTTTCTGGGCAGAAGGAACAAACCCCCATTCTTAAGAAAATCATATTATCTGCATTAGTATTAATCCCACACTCATTCTTCAGCCATTCTTATCTGACACATCCAGCAAACGTATTACCATCCTTGACCTTCAAGCAATATATCATAGGAAGTAGTAATATTTCTCAGATCTTCTTGCGAAGATCCGATAGAACATAGTCTCGCTTCACGAGCTCGGCATACTAAACGTTCAGTTCAGACAATTGACCTACAACACTGCTTACCCTTCCTACTTCATATTATTACGTCAATAACAAAGTTGTAGATAACTTTTGGGTTTTTTCGTGGGTGTTTAAGTTAAGAGCGGACAGAGAAAAACTATTATTTTGTAAGTCATTGGTAAACTTAAATCTACCAATTCAATCTATGTCTTATAGTTAGATTGAGAAGATTGATTTGAACGCTGGAGTATCACAAATTACTTATTTGAATAGTTTTTAAAGGTGGAAGAGAACTTCACTAAAATGCTGAGTAAAAAATGACAAAGTCCTCAGACTCCTACATCTGCCTGTTCTTGATTAGTCGTGTTAAACTCCAAAATTCACCAATAGATAGATTTTAAGAGCAGGGAATTTCCAAAGAATGGTTTGCATACTGCTGGGCAAAACTGGGGTAAAAATATAATAGCGACCATTAATTCTGTGAGAAAACGTAATGTGTAATGGCGTCCAAGGCCGACTTCAGCCACGGCAGCTGTTCTCATATAAGGAGATCAGCCAGCTGCGCAGGACATATTATAGTGCACGAGAATTTGATACGAAGACACTATAATACTGTAATGTGTCACGATTTTAAGGGTTATAGTTTTTTCACAACCCGCTATCGCTTTTGTCTTGTCCATCAAATAACGCTCAGTCCGTCCCTGGCACGGTCTGGCCCATAAATTTTTGTACCTCCTGTCTCTGTGCGATTTATGGTCTTAAAGATACGTGGCCAATGGAAATTGATGTTATTATATTATACATGAATTACTATTTGTTTTTATATGTTGCCGGAAAATTGCTTCTCAACGAAAAAGTTGCAAATGTATTTCAGGCATCTGCTTCCGCCATGGTAATTAAAATCAATGTGGGCTCTGTTATTTTTAATTAGGGTTGTAACTTTTTCGGGCCCAGTTTCGAAGGGTTCAGTGAAAAATGTAGGATTATTTTTCTACATCCATTTTGCTGGATTTCATAGGATCAACATGCGTTTTAATTTTTCAAGTTTTTCTTTCCGCAAACGCTATTTATAAACCTTACTATATTTTCTTCATTTAATTGCGAAATATAATTTTAAGTAAACAACGAGTTACATGAGAAAACCCCCTATGTTCTGCAAAAAAACTAAATGTCCAAAAAAAGCCACATCAGGACCACAATTTCAATATCCCTGTCACATAATAAAAATATCCTAAAAATATATGAGAATCCTCCCTCCCGTACGTGATCAAATCTTCTGAGAAATAGTCGTGAAATCGCGCACATTATTCTAGATTCTGTAAGCAAGCTATGCATATAAAGAACTTGATTTTTTCAACATTACATGCCACTTGATAGATGAAGAGATCTGCGGATTTGGGTGTGACATGTCTGAACTCTGAGAACTCGGAGAGGTTGTTTAAATATGTATTGTTTTTTTTTTAAGTACATAAATGAACATAAAAGCTTACTGCTAGTTTATTTTCAGTCACTTATTTTTTACTTACTTACTGCCAGTTTCTTATGGCCTTCTGCGGTGCCTACTTCTCATCCCTGATACATAAGCTTGTTTTCCTGATAAAAGATCGTAATACCCATTATTATAGGGCTTTTTATTGGTAAAATAATCTTCTATCAAATTTTACCTGTTTGTGTTGTAAGATTAATAAAAATACACTTTATTCATTGAATAAATATACAGATCGAACGAAAAAATATCTTTGACTAACTTACAAAAAATATGCATATTTCTTGCACAATACATGTTACCTCTTAGTTCAAACACGCCTCTGGTCAAATATATCGAATGCTTTTAAACAACACGACACAAGGGAAATGCAGGTCCGGTCACCAAGACGGTTTAACGAGGCAGACCTCTGCAGGTCCACATCCAATACATACGATCTGAAGTCCTCTATTTTAGCTTCCCTCTAGGGAACGGGTAGAGTAGAGCAATACTCTGGGACCACTCAAGCACTTTTGTTATGAAGTGTATACCTATTTTTAAAATTGGTGTTTTATAGCAGGAGCATCGGTTAGTGAAGTTAAAAATAAGGTTATTTTATGTGTTTTCATGTTTCTTTTGATGTTTGAGGACTTGAATTACATAGAATATTTAGCATGAATGATTTAAGAAACGGTCAATAATTGTGGCGAAAAACTCTTGTCAACTTTAGTATAGTATTTAAGAGTTAGAGTTTAAGTTTCATTTGCAAGTATTTCTTACCGACTTTGTTGTATTTGTGTTACTGCATATGTAACCCATAATGGCGTCCACGGCCGATTTCGGCCACGGCGGCTGTTCTCACTTAAGGAGATCAGCCAGCTGCGCAGGATTATAGTGCACGAGCATTTGCGCAGACACAGGTCTCGACACTCTCATAACCCGATGGGACGGCAATCCAACACGACCGGGAAGAGATCAGGCGCAGGACCGACATTTACGTGCTCTCCGATGCACGGGCGAATCAATCACCAACTTCCAGACTACGGGCTGCTTTTGTGAAAGCTTAAGAAAGAAAACCCACAAAGCAATTTCGGCCCGACCCGGGAATCGAACCCGAAGCCTCGAGCACAGCAGCCGCGCTTGCGACCACTAGACCAACGAGGCAGGCGAGAGGTGTAACCTATAGACTAGACATATTTATATTGTTAGACTCAGGCATCTAATCAAGTAGGATACCTATAGCAAATCAAACCGGCTGTATGTAACTATCAAATAAAGCGACCTTTTTACTAGTAATCCTCCTCTTTTTAAAGAAGCTAAAAAAGTGTGGATTTTAAGGATCTGTTCAAGGACCGTAAACTACTGTTATCTGGGTACTTTGGACTGATACTGGGAATATACGGGGTTGAAAATACGATGGTCACGCGCGATTGTTAGCGGCGATAGCGGAATGGTGGCTAAGAAAGATGAATGTCCTAATGTGGTCAGTAGAAGATACTGCCATTTGAAAATACACCGTAATGTATGTGTGTAAAAGTGGGTTTTTGTGTGGCATATGTGTATAGGTAAGCTGGAGTGATGCCTGGTCGTGTTGGAGCTGAAGATTAGGAGATTTGCCTATCGTATGTCTAGCGTTGGACTGTCATAAAACATAAATATATAAATGATACATGATTATATACCTATTTCAGCGTTGTATATGACTGCTGAGTATGAATTTTTAGGTCAGAAAAACTCTTCTAGGTAATAGTGTAGCAAAGTTGTTTTCTCTTTATTATCCCAATAATTCAGAATCTACCCCTTCAACAACTGCCTAGACTTTTGCACAAGTTTGTTATGAACGGCTTCTAATCTAACATGAACTGTGCATATAGCTTTACATGCATATGCGTTAAAGAAATTATTCATCAAATATCAAACACGACATACCCTCATGGAAAACCCCATTAAAACACGTTCCACAATAAAAAGAGACGCTCCAGTGACGTCACAGTCACCGCAACACTATTAGGGTCATCACAATTAATTTGCCGTGACCGCAGTCGGTGGCAGCCCTTACAAAATGTACTCGTATGTTCTGGGAGTTAAACAGTTGAACGCTTGATAGCTGTGGACGTGTGAAACCAGAGGTAGAGGTTGATAAGTGGTCAGTGAACCTTTAATGTAGCATAGATGGTATATCATGTATTTAAGCTGTGGTTGTACCATGTAGTATGGATTTAATTTCAAAGTCTTCAAAGTTTATGGAACATATATTTTTATTGTTCTATCATCATCCTCCGAGCCCTTTTCCCAATGTTGGGGTCGGCTTCCAGTCTAACCAGATGTAGCTGAGTACCAGTGTTTTATATTCTTATTGTTCTTTGTTCTTCATAAAAAGGCCGTCTTTGCAGTAGATATAAGCCACAGCAGAAGGAAGTAGCTCTGAGTTATTTCACGTTAAATAAGGAAGTATGGAAGAAGTGTTCTAGGTCTCGAAGTCTTCAAGTTAAGTGTGAATTGGAATTTCGGGCTAAGCTTGCTCCACTTTCCACCACATCATTGTCGATCATGTGTCTACCATAAATACATAACAAAATATAGTCAGATTCAGATTTTTAGCTAATTATCCTTTAATAAGTACCTATGTCAAATATAAAGTCAAGAATCCCACATTCACAACAATGTTTGCCCCTGAAATAACGTACTAAGTCAAAATTTTTGTTCCTTTGAAAATGTTTAGCAGCCAACCCTCACGTAAGATTTAAAGAGTGAAAAGGGCCTTTCCGAGAAAAATATATACACACGTGCTTTTATCAGGGGTCGCAAATTGTTGCTCAAGGAATTACAGGGGTCAGACAGGTGAACATAAAGTGCCTTGTTCATATGTATTACTGGGTGGGGGTAGGGTCTGAGTGACAGCGGCTAGTCCGTTCATTAAATAAAGTTTTAAACGTAGTTTTGATTTTTCCTGTGTTCTAGATGCAAAGAAAAATAAATAATTTACTATAAAATACACTACTAACAATTTTAAAGCTTCTTCGAAAAAAAAATTTACAAAATGGACCTCGAAACGTATAATGTAGTTTTAACAAACCTAACCCTTATGTTTTAATGTCTCATAGAGAGAGCCTTTAGTATCAAACTCTTTCATAATGATGTTACCAAAAGGTCTCGTTAATCAATATGGTATATGGGTAGCCACACGCATGCCAAGACTAAAAAAATATTCAAAAAAGTGCTCCTACTGTGACCTTACTCTAATAATGAGAAATCGATATTTACTGTATTTCTTTTAGATTATGTATTTGTTAAAGCAGTGTCGAAAAGTAAGTTTTGTTTCGTTAACTTAATAATATAACTTACGTATTAATTAGCTGGTAAAAAACGATGATGTAATTGAGATCAGTCATTGTTGACGATTTTTATAAATAGGAAATTGGATATAACACCTTCATCAATATTTTAAACCTAATTATCCCTTGCAGTCATAGGTTCAAAAAAACCTTTCAAACATAAATTTTGAATAAAGAGTGTAAAAGAAATACCAACCGCGGGACAATTTCAAACAAGAAAAAAAGCTAGTTCATAATTCACAGTCTAGCTTAGGAACTAGCTTAGAGAACTGAATTTAAAACATGTAGTAAAACTATTATCCGCATACTGGCCACTAAACAGTCGGCCGACAGTTGACCTAACGACAAAACAAAACTTTTAAAGAAAACCTTGATTCAAATTAAAGTATTCAGTCGCTCTGACACCGGCTACCATTCATCTTCATACTGATTTATGAGCCCAAACCAAATAGCTGCGGGATCGAAAGAGTTACCGCGGCTCAGGTACATAAAAAGCCTACGACGAAACACGACGGTTTTTAGTCAGTTCACCGCTGCTAACCAACAGCGGGAGGGGTCATTTGATGATTTTTGAAGTCGTTACAAAAAGCCCAAGCCAGCTATCGGCCAACTAAAAGTTTGCAGTGTGCTTCTGGAGAACTGAATTTAAAACATGTAGTAAAACTAAAAATGCAGCACTTTAGCTTTTACTTACTTCTAGAATTCCTAATCTAATTTCTCTCTGTAAGCTTCGTAATCCCACTTTAATTGAAGTATTCTTTTATTCAAGTTTATATGAGCACTTCACTGTAATAGGTACACAGTTTGAAAAGAATCGTAAAATAAAAGAGGAGAATTTTTGGGGATCCATACATAATAATGTAGGTAAGTGAAACCCTTTTATTGAGCTACTATGTCTCTAATGTCAGGTATGTCCATTTCAAAAAGGGATGGTGTGTCAATGTGAAAATAAATATGTGTGAAATATTCTGTCCTTGGCTCTACTTAAATGTGTATTGTACATAGGTATTTGAAGAATTATACATATGTCACCACGATTCACACAATGTGTTTGCATAAACATGTACCATGCTGATTAATGTTAACTATTATCTAATAACTACCATACTATGTACGAAAAAAAAGAAAATCTTAGTTAGGTACAACAGCATGACATTTTACAAATCAAATTATTTCTCATCTAACAGTGCTTTAATATTATATTTTTCCAACTTGAACACAAAATTGGCATCTGAGAAAACTAATATTAAAATATACAGAACCTTCATCTACATCTCTATAATACTATTCAAGACTTCGTAAGAAAAATTGAATAGAACGATGGAAAATAACTGCTAGGTAAATAACGGAGGTAATATAGTATCAGACGGGGAATATTAAACAGTTCTGAACAAGCGCTGTTCATTTTTTTACAAGATTCATTTTGTTTCAAGTTGACACTATTGGGTTCTCTTTAGGTACTTACTATTTCTACAGTTTGTTTTACTGCTTTTTGGTATATCGTTTGTGCATTCTTCTGTCTTACATAGGTGACAATTATTATCATCAAGTGCTTATTTTAATAGGGAGAGGTTTTTTATTAGTCTACATCATTTTATATGTAAGTTTCTATTATGGTTACCGAGTACTTGTAGATGTCTCAAACGATTTCATAATTGTTTATACAACAAAACAGTTTCCTTGCAAATTGCATACATGAAACCCAACAAAAAACTATGTTAAGTTTTTCTTTATTAACCTTTACTGCGTAAGTACTATTGATGCTAAAAATAATCGTTTTTCAACTTCATTCCGAATAAGAGTTAAGATTTCCGGTAATAAGGGTTTTTCCTCATATCATTGTTAGTAATGGTATAGCTTCCTCTGATGATCAACTCTGGCAAAAAGCCAGGATCTCAAATTCAGCAGAAAAATATAAATTTTACTACAAACAATTTCATTACAGTTGCAAAACTTTAGAAATATTTTCGATTTTATTGTAACGAATAAAACTTTATTTTGATTCTATTCTGAAACTGAATCGAAAACAGTGGTTGCATAAAATCGAGCAAGGTAAATTGTTAAAGAAAAGGGAACAGTTTTTATCTGCTTCATTGTTTTGGCAAAATCAAGAACGGTTTCAAGGAAGGAACTTCTAAAGTGCTTCACTGAAAAAGCGCTGTTTTCCGTGGTTTCACCCGTGGTCCGTGTTACTTACTTCGCAGATCCGGATAAAAAATACTCAATACTCAATACTCAATACTTTTATTGCTTTCCACGTATATTCCACAAGTAGCCTTAAATCTGCCTCAATAATTGAGCTGTTTAACACAGAATATATTTCAAATGCAACCGTGGTTGACATTAGATCGTTCAAACAAATTAAGCATTTTATAATTTTATTTCTATTACACTCAGATAAAACAAAGATCTTTCTAAAGGTCAAAAAACATGTAATAGGTACATGGATAAATTTTAATCATAATAAACTGAGCGTTTACTTAACAAAGTTATAAAGAGATGTTCCACATTACATTTTAAAGTTTAGAATATATAAAGCTATACTTTCTGGAATGTTCCATTGAATACAAAATACGCCATTTTGTATGAAGTTGCATCTGTGAACTGCTAAATTCAATTACTTTAACTTTTTTGAAATTTATTTTCATTTCAGTAAAATTGTTTTCGAACTGAATATTTTTTATTGAGTTAAATGGTTGTGAAAGCTATAAATATTTTTTTTTGGCTCATTTTTCTGGAATCTATAAAAAATGATATTTTTTTATTCAATTACTTTATACGAATTCAAATAAATATCAAATAACATATTATTATGAATTTCTCAATATCCATTTTGTAAAAATAAATGAACAAATAAAAAATTATTTTAAATTATTTTTGAAAAAAAAGACACATTTATGGTAATCTATTTTTACGTCTTTGTGGATATGGCAATGATGACTAAAAGACCCCTCTTCTCTTTATTTTTTCTTCGTTATCATTGCCGTATCCAATAATTCTCTTACCTCCCACCCTATCGTAAGAAAGTGGAAACTTTTCAACTTGTTACGTGAGAGTTTTTCATGAAAAATTCAAATATTAATTTGTGTGAGGTGAAACTCTTGAAGTAAATCTAAATTAAGGATGTGCTTGCTTCAGAATATCTTATCCATATATCAGGGAATAGGATAATCCTTTGAGCTGTTGGGATACCATGAATTTTAGTATAAGTTTAATTATGAACAGTTTTTTTTGATACCTTCATTTTGATTTATTATTTCAGTAACATTTATTTTTACAGCAAAACAAAAATTTTGTGTTCTAAATATCGACTTTTAGATGTAGTAAAGTTACTCTCTTATATTTTTTTCTTTAGACAGTATCACTATTCTTTTATTTTCATTCTGGTCAGGCCTCAAACCAGTCATATGCCTAACTAATTAAGTACCTAAAAGGGCTTATTGTGAGCGTGCAAAAGAAAAATATGTCCTATACTCTTTGACCCCATACAATATTGATCCACAAAGCATAGTGTTCCTATAATTCTGAACATAAACCAATAATTGTGTTACAATCCAATTTTTTGACCTTTTCTGTCGCGTGGGAAATCTTGAAGTGTAGTATAGAGGTAGAAGTTATTTTGTTTGACCTCTGTTCCTTTTGTCGCACATACAGATGTGAATTTTATGGACCTTCGTGCTATGACAGGTTTCCTGGATATTATTTTTGACCATTTCTTGTGGATTTTACGGGTCTAAATTATTTACTTGTAGCCTTTTCCTGTGATTGCGCTTATATCAGGCTAATACTAGTGCGGTAGTAGAATCATGCTTTTAGGCGCAAAGCCTGCTTCTGTAGACCGCTGGCAATTTACGAAAAGTGATACCTTAACTTCTTTTCTTTTATATTCTATATTAATATATCAAAGACTCCAAAACTACTGAACCTATTTAAAAGCTACACTCTTTCTGAGTAGGTAGGCAGAAGTTCCCGCGTTAGATGCGAGTGAAACCGCGGGAAAACGACTAGTATATAATAAATTGCATCTTATCTTGCCTTTCAAATAATATTAAAAATTGCAAATGTTATTCTGCCTGTACGCGTGTCTGGCATGCTTTCACGAATAAATAACTGAACCGGTTTAAATTAGAATTGTTACCTGCACAGTTTAGAACTTGAGGAAGGACACAAAGCTAAATTTTATCTGGGTGCTGGAAATAGTTGCTTCGGGTCGCAGGCGGTAATGCGGGGAACTGCTAGTATCTTCACAGTTGAAGCCTATATTTTCCAAAAACAAAATCAACGCGAATTCCTAAGCCATCTTAATTAAATAACAAACTATCAACATCAAAATTATTCCTTATCTCTCAAAACCTAGTACTTCATCTAAATACTCGTCCTAATTGTTTTCAATTAACCTGGATAGCAAGTTTCCATTAAAGCCGTCAGGCTGTAGATGATCCTCAGAGTTCAAATTAACTTCAAAGTTATATCTAACTCGGTTAGCTGAACTAACCCCGTTATTTGATAAGCTACACTGCAATTAAGCATCTATAGTTGCGTTTAACTGGCTTGTTAGGTTAAACTGTTGCTTGTGTTAATTTTGTGTATGATATTATAAGGATAACATTATGAAGCTGAAGATGTTATTTGTTTATAGCTTTAGCTGGCTGATTTTTATCGGTGTACGCGAAGTACAGTTTCCTTGGAACGCAGACTATTTAAATTGAGGCTGGAGGCTATGGTTCAAGAAATTTACAACTTTTGATTAATCCAGGCTTTAGATAAAGAATAACCCTGTTAGGTAAAAACCTGTGAAGGGCTTTAATTTGATATCCTGCCATGATCCGTTTAATTGATAAAAAAAAAAACGATATTGTGTGAAAAAACTTTTTTAACCTGCTCTGAATTTCAGCACAAATGTCCAATTTGCACTAACAAAGGCATCGTATGTCAATACGTTAGTCAGAAATGGATTTATTTTAATAGATCGTTTATAATCCGTGGCAGAATGCCAGGCTGTTGATTGAAAATCGGCTCTTCGATGGCCGAAAACTTGTATTTTCAGTTTTTGATGTAAAAATTTGGGGTGCAGTGCCAAAGTGTGGTATTGAAATAGATGATGCGGAAAATAAAACGTTTTGTAGTATTTTTGTTTTGTAAATGATATAATAGCTCTTGAACGATTTGGCTGGCGAGGTCAGATAGAGGAAACCAAAATAAAATTGAGATGACGATGGCATAATTTTGGGATAAACTTGAAAATATCTGTCAGTGATAATCGCAAGTCTTAGAATACAAAACCAGTCTTAATAATAATCAACTTTATTTCGAAACTATATGTATAGTGCATTTAATAATTATAAAGCTTGGATTACATAACACGATCGTTAATGCTAGAAAATTTTATTATTGTGTATCTGTGTAGTTGAAACAGTAGCCTACAAGTTGGCAATAACAATAATGACTACTTCACTAGATTTTCATGTTTCATCTTAAACACCAATCTGTAACAAAAAACACCATTACATCGACCTTCCAAAATGCATCAAACTTTCTGCAGTAGATAACCTCACCTCTCAACCAGCATGATAACAGTAGCCAGCATATACCCTCCGAGAAGGAGTATGAAAGCTGGTGCTGCTCCTCCCAAAGCCAGGGCTCGAGGAGAACTGCCCTCACATTTAACTTCAAACGATGATCTGCGGATCTGTATGCAGGAGACTATGCCCTGCTCTGATAGACGCATGAGACTGGAGGAAATAAAAAATATCAAGGTAAAAAAAAAATACACATAGAATTGTGTTACACAAGCGGATTATTTTGTGTCCCATCAGAGGTGAAAGCTGAAGAATGTGTTTGTTTGCTTAAACAGGCTAATACCTGGAACTAATGGTCTAATTTGAAAATATATTTCGGTGTTGTAATAACTCGTTTGTCGGGAAGGCAATTTTTCCTCTTGTCCGGGTGCGCGAGGCAGTTCTAACGAGACGTGGGTAAAACCGCTGATGAAAGCTAGTGAAAGGTAATTAGGACTGCCATGACACGGGGGGGACAAACTATAAAGATGTGTGTATTTACGAAGTAGGTACCTTATCAGCAATAATAAAATTGATACCTCCAAGTCATAAACTCCTTATAAGGGCTGTGTTTCTGCAGACACGGGTGTAACAAGGTCTTCTCCATCGACTGCAAGGAGCCCAGCTCACACAGCTCGCTTTGTGAAAACGTTCTAGATATCAGAGCGTTAGCGCTGTTCACTTCTGTGTGGTAAGCGTAGCCTGCAAAAAAGATATGATGACAAGCATCTTCATTGATGATAAACAGTGCTTTCATATAAACTATTACATAGGGCAATATCACTACTATAAAATAAAATCCTCTGCTACGTCTGTCCTTCGGTTTTTTCGTGATTAACTCAAAACCATTGCACAGATTTACCTGCGCTTTTCGTAATTATATAGAATAGTTTGTGAGAAAGAGTAAGGTGTATATAGGACTGATTGAATAATGACGTAATGCTGCATGAGACTGTTACAAAACTTAGAGAATGTTGCTTTAGAAAATATAACGGTTTTTATTGTACGGGACAAAAAGTACTACAGAAATGAGACATCCTCATTTATCTAGCAAGACCCAAAAGGTTTTGATGTCTATCGAACTTTTTGTACTCCCAAATTGATAAACGTAACCTCAATAGCTGCTCAGAAGCTGAAGATTGATAAAAGAAACAATTCAATGCCAACGTTCTTATAGAAAACTAATATCGAAAATTCGTTCAATGTCTTTCATACAAAGCTTTCGTACAAACCTAATACCATAGAAAAACGATCCCGGTCATAGTAAATTACACCAATTTATAACGGAAACTCCAATTTCGGATCCCCATGTACAAAAACGTACCCCTATCTGACTGAGTTGTGGGAACATCTATCCTGGCAGTCTTTTAGATCTAGTTATTATTTTAGACATAGGTATCAACGTCTAGATATAGTTGTAATAGTAACTTCTATCCACGGTTTCGCCCACGTCTCCGACTCCTACCTTTCGGATAAAAAATTGCCAATGAATATCTTAACCTTGCATCTCAACCGGCTTAGTTATTTTTTAAGTGCAGGTGCATATTGCAGACTTGTTGTCGGCCAATAGCTTGTTTGGGTTCATAAATCAGTACAAAAATGCACATTACGCACATTACAAAGATCAGGTATTTAGCCGGTATCGGATCTACTGAAAACTTTGATTTGAATCAATATTTTCTTTTAAAACCAAATTTTGCCAACCATCGAGTCAACTTTCAGCCGACTGCACGCCTGCTCAGACTGCAGAGCGAATTACGTCCGCATTTATGTAAGAATTGCAACCATGGAGATACTTGGGCACAGCTAAAAAAGCCATGTATTCCAATTTTAGAACAAAACAAACTGAAGTAATGTTCGACCAGTTCCGACTCCCTAAAAGTACGAAACATCGAGTGTATCGAAAGAGTCCCTTTTCTAAGACGGGAATATACTAACCTCCTTTTTGCACCATTTTGATCCCTTGAACCAAAGGCTCTAGTAGAGGAGCATTTTTCTTTTTATTGAACACTTTCTTTTGACGCAGTTCATCTTCAATGGGCGCGTTCCTTTTGTTAAAGTAGTATGATGGCGACTGAAAGTTTACGGGATTTGCGGCTGAATTATTTAATGGATGCTTTGTGCGGGATATTTTGGAAGTTCGGTTGGAAGATTAGAAGAAGAATGTTGATTTATTGGATGTATTATTGGTAAATTATATATATGAGTGTTTTTTTACAGTGTGTGAAAAAAAAAACAATAAAGACTTGAAGTTTTTAATTAAGTTCTTGTCTCTGAATTTGTCTTTACAAATTGAAGAAACAAATATCAAAGCTTATTTATGAATAGAAATGTGAGACTGTGTCTCAAGTTCTCATGTTTATATTAGGACCAGCAAAGATATTATTAATCATTTTACGCATACCTGCAACCAAGACCTGGTATATCCAATATCCTCATAGATGAGCTCCAGTGGGCTTTCCAGGAGCTCTTTCAAGGAGTTGATGGAAGGTGGAGGACCGTTCAGCAGCCAGCTCACCACGGAACTGGTGTAGTAGTTATATAACAGGACACACGAGAGACCGGTCACCAGGATTGTCACCTTCCGAGCTGATGATGGTAAATTTTAAAGACGTGACTAACTGGTTGAGATGTAGACGATGATGGTGGAATGGAGGAAAAGTGAAGGATCAAGATATCAAAAATAGTGCATTTATAGGAGCTTAATAATGATTATTCTGAAGATGAAATGAGGAGAGCCTTATGTCATAAAACATGGTTTCCAAGTGGCGTTAAAAAACATACTATTTTGAGAACTTACTCTAGAGGCTTAAGCTCAGCAATCTTACTTGTAAATACAAGACCAACAATGGTAATAACATTGAACGGAATAAAAAGCAATGACGCAGATACCTTCCAAATACTAGAGTTATTCTAGATCCATCAAATAGAGCAGAAAACGTTTGTTCAAATTCTAATTTTGGAAACTGACATGAATCACGATTAAAATTAACTTTAATAACTTTGCTCGATCGAGTTTCTTTGTTCCCGATATCAAAGAAACTGATTCGAATACCCTTCGATGTTATTAATGGATCGCTTTTGAAAGTTATATAAGTATCTGAAAGTGCTTTTCACAGATGCATTGGGTGCTGGCTTTGGAAAAATTTTACACAATTACCTTAGCCATCACTTTACCAATCACAGTTACCACGACATAACTTTTAAGCAAATTGTTGAGAAAATTGGCAGTACAAAATTAGATAGTAATTCTATAATAGTTCTGTTGTTAGGTAGTAGTTCTGGAACAACAAAAGAGGACATTGTGAAGGGTATTGACACCTTACTTAGTTTAAACATTGGAAAGTTAATGTTATGTGCTTTCCCTTATTCTGATAGTTTTTCAGAATACCAAAATAAGTGTATATTTAATTTAAATAATACATTACACATGTTGACATGTTGTCATAGTGACAAACTTTTATTTTTTGATACTAATAAGTTTATTAGTGATTTTACTTTGATTAAGGGAGCTGTATCTGTTCCTGGTAGTTGTAGACATACTATTGCTATGTTGATAGCATATAATATTGACAATATTATATCTAATATAATGAAATGTAGGTTAGGGGACGAGGGTATGCTGTATAGTTATACTAACAGCACACTGATAGATTGTTGTATGATGACGTCATGTACGAAGGGGGGTCCACAAATACTATCTACCACTACTACCACCACCACCACCAATATGTTAGAACATTCTAATCATATTGAACACGCCGGTGGCATAGATTCTTCTATGCAAGTTATATCATTTGTGGAGAAAACTCCTGATATAAATAATTTAAACTAATTATTAAGACAACAGAAGATATTCCAGTATTTAATAATTTTAAAGATAGAAGCAAGTTATCTTCTGGCGACTTAGTTAATTACAAAAATCACAGGAATGAGCAACATATTTTAAAACTTTTCAATCAAAATATTCAGAGTTGCTCTTCTAAACTTCTTGAAATAGAATTAGTATTAGAACAAACCAAGTTTGATGTAATTTGTATTACAGAACATTGGCTGAAAGATTATCAAGTAGAATCTATAAATTTTGAGAATTATTGTGTAGCTAGTTACTTTAGCCGGAAATCCATGATACATGGTGGCTCCTTAATATTAGTCAAAAATCATATTAAATATAAAGTAAGAAAAGATATAGTTGATATGTCAGTGGAACATAATATTGAATTGTCCTGTGTTGAGCTAGATAAGCATGTGATAGTGTGTGTCTACAGACCACCGCAACACCAGAATCTTTGTGTATTTGACTCTGTCATGGAAGATGTCTTGAAAAAAGTCAGTAGCAGTAGTAAGTCAGTCATCATATGTGGTGATTTCAATATTAATATTTTAGAAAATAATATTATAAGTTCGAGTTTTTTAAATCTTTTCAAATCATTTAATTTGCATAACGTTTTTGAAGAACCTACTAGGGTAACACCAACTACTGCTACTTGTATAGACAATATTTTTTGCAGCTGTGAGTACCTGCATAAGTCCATAGTGAATTACTTGCCATCTGATCACAGTGGACAAGTGATCACTTTCCACACTTACTCTCCACCAGAGAAAACAAAAATAAATTTTAGAGAATATACTTCAAAAAAAATCGATAAACTAAATCAGACTCTAGCTGATAAACTGTGTGTACATAGCTTCAATCTTAAAAATCCAAGTGATATTTATGCCGATTTTTTCTCTGTATTAAACGACCAATTCAACTTAGCTTTTCCAGTCAAAACTAAAATTATTAAATCTAAGTTCTTATTTAGTGACTGGGCAACCCCGGGTATTCGTAAAAGTAGAGAAAAGCTGTTTGAACTTTATGGTTTAAAGCCTTATAACGCCGATCCAAGTTTCCGTGACCACGTCTCAAAATATTCAAAAATATTTAAAACCGTTTGTAAACAGGCAAAATCTATTCATATTAGAAATAAAATAAAATATGCTAATGATAAAGTAAAAACTACTTGGACAGTAATTAACAACGAAACAGGGAGACGAAAAGTTCGAAAAACTGATTTAAGTCTAGAAACTGATAAAGGTCCCATCAGCAGTAACCTTGACGTAGCTCAAGAGTTTGAAGCATTCTTCACTAAAATACCTTTCGAGACGACAAAAGCACTAAATTCTTCCACCACCGTGTCTATCGATCTACTCAAAAAACATGTTAAACCATGCTCTTTACTATTTAAATTTCAACATACCAGCCCCGAGGCTATTATTAAAGCCTTTAAAGATCTTAAAATAAAATCAACAGAAGATCTGTGGGGTATGTCTGTCAAGGTATGTAGGTCAATTATTGAAACAATTGCACCTTATTTAACTTACATATTTAATGTTAGCGTAGACCAAGGCGTGTTTCCTGACTTAATGAAACACAGCAAAGTAGTTCCTTTATTCAAATCGGGAAATAGTAAGGAATCGAATAACTACAGACCCGTTTCTGTCTTGCCGGTTCTCAGCAAGGTATTTGAAAAGTTGATGCTTGAACAGATGTTGCGCCATTTCAATAAAAACTCCATCTTTCACAAAGAACAATACGGTTTCACTAAAGGTCGCTGTACAACCGATGCTGGTGTAACTTTGATCAAGCACATCTTTAAGGCTTGGGAGGAAGCTGAAGACTCTATTGGAATCTTCTGCGATCTCTCAAAAGCGTTTGACTGTGTAAATCACGAAACGCTTTTGCGAAAGCTAGAGCATTACGGAATAAGAGATACTTCTCTCCAGCTGTTAAAATCTTATCTAAATGGTCGGCAACTTAAAGTTCAAGTAAACGGCGTAAATTCACGAGGTTCAGTGATGGCAATGGGCGTACCACAAGGTTCTATATTAGGTCCGTTCCTCTTTTTAGTTTACATAAATGATTTGCCCTACTTATTTGATAATCAACCTAAAATGGTGTTGTTTGCCGATGACACTTCTCTTATTTTTAATATTGATCGACGTAGACGTACCTTAGACGACGTAAACAATTCCATTATCCAGGTTCAAAATTGGTTCAACGCAAATAACTTGGCTCTTAATGAAAAAAAAACAAAATGCATTCGATTTTCATTGCCAAATGTAAAAAGTAGTGAATGTGACATTATACTTAATAGTGAAAAACTAGAATTTATAAATCAAACAGTTTTCCTGGGAATCACTCTTGACAAAAAACTACAGTGGGGACCCCACATTACATCTCTTGCGGGTCGTCTTAGCTCGGCCGCCTATGCTATTAGAAAGATGAGGCAGCTAGCGGACGTAGAAACAGCTAGACTGGTATATTTTAGTTACTTCCACAGCATCATGTCGTACGGCATTCTGCTGTGGGGACGAGCTGCTGACATTGAATGCATATTTATCTTGCAAAAGCGAGCTGTCAGAGCTATGTACAACTTACGTAGTCGTGAATCTCTTAGGGAACTGTTTAAAAAAATTAATATCATGACCGTACCTTGCCAATTTATTTATGAAAATATCATGTATGTTAGGAAAAACTTACATTTGTTTGAAAAAATATGTGATAGACATAATTATAATACTAGAAATAAAAATAAGATAGCTATCCCGCAGTTTAGATTATCTAAAGTACATACATCTTTCATGGGATATTGTGTCAAATGTTATAATAAAATACCAGACAACATTCTGGAACTAAATGACATGCGGTTTAAAACTCATATAAAAGCCACACTTTGTAAGCAAGCATATTATAAATTAGAAGATTACATTCAAGATAAAAATGCTTGGAAACATGCTGGTCCTGCTCCATAGGACATACTGACAATATCTAATTAATTAACAAATTAAAATTATACCAGCAAATAAAATTGTATTCATCTTTTGATTATTTGTTTGTAACTTTGTACCAAAATATAAACCAATTTGTAAATGTGAACACCATGTAGCATTTTAATTGTCACTTTATCCTCATTTGTCTTTGCGATTCTACATGATCTTCGCATGCTTTTACTGTATGTATCAATACATACAAATTGTAATACTATATTATTTTTAAAAAGAGTAACCATGGAGTTTCTTGCCCGTTCTTCTCCATAGGAAGCTACTTTTGGAATGGGCAACTAGAATCAAACTTAGTTATAATTTTGACGTTCATAAGTGCTTGTAAAGGCCTAAATGAAATAAATGATTTGACTTTTGACTTTGACTTTGACTTTGACTGGAAACTTATTTTTCATCGCATTGTCATTTGTCATTGATTGTTTTGTTCAGTGCCAAATATATTTTTCAAATTCCAATAATATAAAAATGGTGAGAATACACAACGCGTTTTGCAGTGTCGCGGCACCACAACGGCATCCTACATACAATTTTTATATCACGCCTCACAAAGCATTGGGATGTTGCGTTGTGTCGCGCAATCGGCAAACGCGTCGTGTGACCTCACCGTTAAACAGTAATAGACAAACATAAAATATACATAATGAAAACATAATGCACATACACGCAAGTCTTTAAGAATCATTTTTGATTCTGTTACCTGTAGAAATTCGTTTGGTACCACTATCATCTATGTCTTGGAAGACTGAAAAAAAAAAACAACAATCAATTCATTTGTTTTAAAGCACCCCATTTGAAATTCGAACCTCTACCAAAATCACACATACATTGCTGGCATAAAGAAGCGACCACAGAAAATACTGCATATTGAACCGACGATGGACGTTGTTCTAACAATGCTGACAGCAGTAGGAGACCAGCACATAGTGTGGAGACTCCTATGACACTCCACCATGCTGTGGTACTGAGCGGTCTTAGGAATTGGTTCTCGAACTTTCCAGGACCCATTGTTGGTATTCGGTAGTAATATCGTGTTCTGGAAGAAAATTACGTGGTAATAAATATTGCTATAAATAAACTGCTGAATGTAGTGAGAGATATAAGGATACCTCTAAGGTACAAGATATTTCGGACTAGGTACTTATAACTGTATGATAAGAGATAGACTAAAGAGAAGATGCATTATGTATTGATGAAAAAGGAATGAGTGCTAGAATAACATTTAGACCAGATAAGATTAAATACAAAATAGGAGTACCAATAGCATAACGTAAAACTGTTCAAAGCAGTTACCTCTGTTTCAAGAGCTTTTTCATAATAATCGAGATTCTAACTCTAATTAAAGCATTCGATATTCATGAGCGATCCCAATTTGTTTACTTTATGTAAATACGACATTGATAAAGAAAAAGTCGGCAAAAAATTATAATGGAAAAAATACGAAAAGCATAGATTTACAAAGAGCGATTTTACATAATATAATGGATGTGAATTTTAATTCAACAACCGGAATTGTATTTGCAATTAAGAGTCTGATAATTCTTTTAGGTTGGGCTGTTTTGTTTACGCTATCTGCGTTATATATACGAAGAATAATATAATATAAATAGGTTCTATAATTTCTCTGGACGACATAGGAATAAAAATCCAATATGTTCTCCAGAGTATTGTATAATTTGAATGCTGACTAGTAAGCGCAGCGTAGGACGTCCACCAACAAGGTGGACAGACGACCTTATATAGGTCGCCGGAAGGCGCTGGGTGCAGGTCGCCTCCAACAGGTATCTGTGGAGATCAAAGGGGTAATCTTATGTTCAGCAGTAGACGTCCTATGGCTGAGATGATGATGATGATGATGAATGCTAAAATTATTGGCTTCCACCAATGGTTTCACCAGCACCACGTGCTTTCCGCGCTAAGAGTAGCACTAGAAGCCGGATAGACAGACAGAGTGCTAAGTCGTACCAGAAATGGACTCCTGCGTAGTTGGGAAAGGGCTAGGCAGATAATAATAACTTACTCGATAGATGTTAGAGGTGGATTTATCACGTCGATTCTCTCGTAGACTGTGGACAGGCCACGTATGACCGGTGACACATCCTGTTCTCGAAAGTATAAAGAGGTGGAAACTACCTGTGAAATTGAGCAACAAGTACGTGACTTCGAGCCTTTTACTATTTAGTGGAATTAGCACCAAATGTGAAGTTAATATACGAGAAGCCGAAAATCGATCTCAGTGGCGTGCACTTGGAGAGGCCTATGTCCAGCAGTGGACTGCGAGAGGCTGATGATGATGATACGAGCAGATTTAATAAGGTGTAATTTTCCCCAAATATATTTGCTTGTTTGAC
Source organism: Helicoverpa zea x Helicoverpa armigera (assembly GCA_033682625.1). Lineage (NCBI taxonomy): Eukaryota > Metazoa > Arthropoda > Insecta > Lepidoptera > Noctuidae > Helicoverpa > Helicoverpa zea x Helicoverpa armigera. The sequence goes on along the minus strand of JAWIIS010000004.1, from coordinate 11,113,005 downwards.
ATGCTCACTAATTTGCGTACGTTTTGACTACCGTGATGACTAGTAACCAAGTTCGAAGCGGCGATGTAATTTTGACGAGATCTGCACTTACTTTTAAAGTAGTGTAAGCAAAAGTTTAAGCAAGATAATGCAAAAAGATACCTTTGAACTGTTCTTCTCATAGCTTCCAATCCATCTATCGGTAATCGTGGAAACATATCTGTAAATTAAACATTATTACTTAAACGACCTGATTTTCAGAATCTTTAAAGAATTAACCTATGTTTCTATCATACTGTAGGCTTTTCTCACGATTTTTCCTAACAATTGCGAAGAGTCCATTTACCTGATATTATGTATTTTGGCAACTATGTATAATATGTCTGTAGGCGTTTGAGTAATCATTGCCACTCCAGGAACTGGTTCCGGACCCGTTAGCGATTCCAGATCGAAGTTCTTTGAGGCTCTTTGAACCTGGACAGAAAAATAAGTATTTTCTTGAACAGTGGATTTTAATGAATTGGAAAGCTCATGACGATAATGATTATGGATTAAATTAGTTCAAGGACTTTTGTGCTTTAACATTTGCAGTACAATGAACAGCGTGCAATATTATATTTTTACCTGAACGTGTTAGACACTTACCGCCTGCTAGGGCTGCTCTCTTATATGGGAATCCATACAGTAATTTTCGAGTTTGTCACATACAGAGATGGACAGAGGACATAGTTTTCTACAATTTATTGTTAAATTTTCCAATGATGTGAGATACTATACTTACAACCAAAATCATCCTCATAGATATATTCTGGAAATCCCACCGTCGATAATATTTGTATCCATTTAGATTAATATTCAAATTAAATCCGTTTTCATGACTCCAAACACCAATTTCGTTTACAATCAAATTACCACCTTGAATTTTGCCATAGTTGTAAACTTCGTATATATTGTAACTGGAGTTACCTTGAAAATAAAATAATGATTCAGTTTTAGGCCCTGTTAGGTCACAAACGTCTCGGCTTGAAATAATAAGAAAATTATATACTTAAAAAGAAAATCTCCTTTGGCCAATTAATTCAGCTACAATTTGAGCCTAATTCATTTTCATGTCGGGTGAGGGATAAAGTCTGTAATAAGTTTCTACATTTCTAAATTAACTGCTAGTTCTCTATTAACCAGTTATGCCAGGCATGTGGTTTTTGCATAATTCCATAAAAACTTTTATCAATTCGAAAGTCGTCCCATTTTTTTTATTAGCAGCATTATGAATATTATATTTAATTATGGGACTAGCAAAAATAATTCATGTCTATTTCGGGAAGATACCTAAGTCTCTTATTACCCAAAACTTATTATCTATCAGCTATCCTCTTTATGTACGTAAGTAAGCGTGAAGATATTATATTGATAAGATCTTAAGTCCTACTTTCACACATCGTCAATCTATTTCTTAGATAACACCCTTAAGTTCTCGTAATGAACCTTTTTCTTTTAGTAATTTATCTAATTCCCTTACTTTTATCTTTTTATCTTTAGTATAGATGGCTGGCAATTCAAGTGACTAAGCTATAAAGGATCTATTGTCATCAATTCGGTAGAAAATTAAAGCAATTGTGACCTTTTTTGGTGGCTTGGTGCCAGAAAAAAATCTATCGTAAATATATTATGTTAACATATGCTTTTTATTGGCATCGATCCCATGATAATATTGTCAGTTGATCCGTCTATATTATGATAATATATCATTACACCAAAAATGCTTGTAAAAACTAGCCCTTTCCTAAAGTTTCACATAATATATAAATGGCTTTTTGCATACACACACACATATCTAAGGGGGAGGCCTATGTTAAGCAGTGGCCGTCCTATGGCTGAGATGATGGTGATGATGATGACACACTGGGTATTTCTTCCATTTCAATCTGCACTTTTTCGAATTTTAACATGATAGCTTAGCAATCTGACAGACAGGCAGTTACAATAATATTAACAGGTATAACAGACAGGATACTAACTATCCCTAGTGAAGGAAATAAGATTCGTTCATGGCATGAAGAGGCAGCATTGTAATTTCCCTTCCCTTTATAGCGGTGCATCCGCGGTTGCTTATATTAAGTGTGAGGGATTAGTTTCATAGTGTCTCTGATTTAAGTGAAAGCTGAAATCTGTAGTTCTGGAGTTGGGCATCCAGTTTGGGATATTTTCATTTATCAAAGTCAAATTATTTATTTAACAGATTATGTACACAACTGATGAAATAAGAAGAAAATAATACGATCAAGTACAAAGGCACAGCGTATTTCTTTAAAAACAATATTCCAGCAAAAAAAAGAAAACAAAAATATTTAATCGAGTTGCTTATTCCAAAGTACCTAGCTTCTTTAGAGAAGAATGGACCAGAAACTAAAGGATTACTCTTTTTAAATATTAGCACATTTGCTATTGAGGCATAATAATAGTTTTATAAATAATATCCTTTTGTTTGTGTACTCTAACTCTGCTGTATCCTTCGGGGTAGCTTATTAAGCTATAGTTTCGTTTTTTGGAAGTAACATTCCAATGCCTCAATTTCTATTTTATTTTCAAAATCTCCTTACCTTTCTCAGCAACCACAATATCAGCATCCACACTTATATTCAAGTTACTAAGTATGTCAATCAGTGTCGTATTACGATCTTCAAACAGAATATTCTCGATTTCAGTATCATTATATCCTTTTATATCATTATATACTTCAATTTTAGCTTCATCATCGTCAATAAGGAGCCATTTATGATGTGAGTCTAGCCACATGTTTTGAGAAGCCTGAAATATAGTTGGTTAACTTATTTAGGTATATGTTTTTCGATTAGAGATTGGATGGATATGGATCGTCATTTATATGGAGCTCATGTGAAAGTCAATCTGTAATTTAAAATCAATGGATCTGTAATTTATTATTAAGTTATTGTAAAAAGTTATTTGTAAATAAACATAAAAAATCAATGGATAGTTTATAGAAGTCCAGGTCGCATAGTTTTTATAATAATATAATGTAATCAAAGTTCCTATTTTTGCATGTCTAAGTTAAGGTAGAATTTAAAAGGATCGCCAATTGCATTTTTGTAACATCTGTATTTATATTACTAGTATTACCTAAATTCCGTTGCGAATAAAAAACCTTTTATGAGAAGAATGGCTAGTTTTGGTGGAAGTAAAAATTTAATGTTGTAACATAAGTGCACTTTGAAACTTCCCTTACAAAATGTTCAAACTATCGGTGGATAATCAATTAGAAGATAATCTCGGGGTCAGGATGGGAGTCACGTACGGGATTTAGACGTTGGATAAAACTGGGTCGGTGTATCCGTTGCTTCATTATGCTGTGGTGCAAGAGGAATTTCCAATTTTTTCGTGCAGAAAATACATCAGAGTACTGAAGGACAATTGGCAAGTTATATGGGATTTGGTACCCGGTCCAACAGTAAGGTATGATTTATCATTAAAAAGATATTAACGTGAAGAATAATAAAAACGATGATGCTTGCGTCAATTGGCTGTCCGATCCGAGTAACGATAAAAATTAAATCGACCTAGACATAAGTGCATGGTTTTAGTCGGGCGATATCTTCAGCGGGATAATAAATGAGTATGATGATGAATGGTAGTGCCCACATTACTACGATCAGGTATCAGACTGACTTTCAAACTTTCACCTAATCATTAGGCCAACTAATAGCCCACACTTTAGTCTACAGTCTACAGTGTGCTCTAAGCCCTTCCCTCAAACCTTAGTAGGCCGATAGTTTGATTGGCTGGATCAGATCAGATGGAGCTGAATCCGGTTAGTCTGGAAGCCGACCCCAACATAGTTGGGAAAAGGCTCGGGAGATGATGATGATGACTTTGAATGGCTGGTTAATCATTGGCAAGACACGTGCATTATGGTCAGGTGTCGACCGACTAAACATAAATTATACACACACAATACAAAAAGTTTTAATTATACTTACAAAATACAAAACATCTTCGGCCATGTCACAATTAGTATCAATAATGACTCCAAGACCGTACATTTTACGGTGCAAGCAATTTTCAACTCTATTGTAGTTAACTTTAGAGCGGAGAATGGATGTTTCTGATACGGCTATGTTTAATGTTGATGCGTATTTTGAATATTGAAGCGCCCCTAGAAATAAATATTAGTTTAAGTTATATTACATTGGGTAGTGTAGTTTAAATACATTGGGTTAAGTAACGTTACGTTATGTTTTAACCGACTTCAAAATAAATACCAGCCAAGTGCGAGTCAGAGTCGCGCACGATGGATTCCGTATCACTATTTGTAAAACGGACAAAAAATCACGTTTGTTGTATGGGAGCCCCCCAAAATAATTATTTTATCCTAGTTTTTATTATTTGTTGTTATAGCGGCAACAGAAATACATCATCTGTGAAAATTTTAGCTCTCTAACTATCAAGGTTCATGAGCCTGGTGACAGACGGAGGGACGGAGAGAGGAGCGAAAACAACAGGGTCCCGTTTTACCCTTTGGGTATGGAACCCTAAAAAGGAGATTCTCAGTATGTCCTGTATGTGTGTGTAAAACAGAATAATGAAGAACAATAATTATAATTACTTACAAGAACTGTGTTTTTCACATGTCAACAAACAGACAAACTTAACATCTCTGTATTTAAAATATTCAATACCAAGCTTCAAAGTATTTTGGTTTAAACCAAAAATGATATAAGGCAGTATTAACACTAATAATATTTGATACCAAATCATGATGTTTTGATTTCTACTTAAACCAATAATAAAAGTGGGTGGTTTGCTTGTTTACCTTTTTATACATATTTTTGCAAACCTAATTACATCACGTGTGCTTATGTTACGTAGGTATGGTCAAGAAAAAAACGTATAAAACAGAAATTTAATAAAAAAGTTAAACCTTTTAAAAATTGGCTTTACTTTTTCACATAAACCACACAAAACTATGTAACAGTTAATATTCTCCTAACAACAAAAAAAAACACAGTATGCACATAATTTAATTAAAACAACTCCTAGATTTATCTTCTATTCATTATTTTACTACATGTTTTATTTTTAAAAAGATAACAATCAGCTTTCCAATGAACGGACGCACCTATTCTTAACCAGAAAAAGAAAAAAAAGAAACAAGAATCGCGATCTAATTAATTTCTACGTTTGCGAAAGCTAATAAAAACAAATACCTACGTGTTCTTGGAAATACCCCGTTAATGGAATACCAAGCTAACAGAAAAAAAGCTTGTAAAAAAACAACACGGTTAAATTAATTATTTTAGCTGGTACTAATTGTTTTATGAAACTTCATCGGCATAAATTAGAAATTGTTAATCTCATCATGTATACCTACTAGCGGCTCTTTCCAATATTCTATCTATCTTTTCTTTTAATAACTAGAGATAGAATTTTGCCATAAACCTCGTACTAGTTTTGTAAAATTCTGAATAGAATACTGAGACATAGAATATTGGGAAAATAACTATAAGACAACAGTAAGGCTTTAGACAGACGGACTAAACAACTGCAAATTTGCAGTTCAACAGTAGTTCGAATGCAGTTGATACGACTGCAATAGAACTGCAAATCAACTTCAGAACACGACTGCACGCCGACTGCAATTCAACTGCAATCGGACTGCACGTTTGATTTGTAGTTGAAACGCAGTCTGTCTGTCTAGAGCTTAAACCTATGTTCTTCCGATAATTTCGAACGACTTTTAGTTTTAATGTCAATCTGTTCATAATCTACAAACAAATATAATTATGTTACAACAACGTGAAATGATTAACGTTTTGCATAATTCTGAACCTGACAAACGGCTGAGACTATTTAGATGGAATTGTGTTACTTTAATCCTGGTTACACACACACTGACTTCCTCAGAACTTGTATGGCACTGAGGGAAATAGCTGCTTTCGGCACAAAATTATCTAGATAGACTAGAAAAATAGTCAAACAGCGTTATTCTACATGTATGTGATAAACGACTTTAGTATGCTCCCGACAGGTTCATAGTCGCCAAACTGTTCTGTAAGAAATATGATAAAGTACTGTCTATCCCTGCGCGGTACGCCCGATTTACATAGTGTTGTATTAAACATTAGGTATGTTTTAGAACATTATAAGTACTGTAAAAAGCACTAAGGTTCAAAAAATGCGAATATATTAAAAAAAAAAACAATTGTGTAAAAAATTAACACCAATAAAATACTGAAAATTGGATTATAAAGTTTGCAAACGTTAAAAAGTGGTTATCCACGGACTAGCAAGCGCAGCGTATTACGTCCACCAACAAAGTGGACAGACGACCTGATAAAGGTCGCCGGAAGACGCTGGATGCAGGTCGCCTCCAACAGGTATCTGTGGAGATCAAAGGGGGAGGCCTATGTTCAGCAGTGGACGTCCTATCGCTGAGATGATGATGATGATGAAAAGTGGTTGCGGTGATTGACACTCATTCCTTTTTCTGTATATGGAGTCTAGAATTGAGCCTTTGATTTTCATATCATTTGGCACTGTGTGTGGGATGTAAACAGGATTAGAACCACCTCTGTTTCTTCGATATTTAAGATTTACGGAATTTATCCAAACTTGATCTAAGATTTTATGAAGATTATCTTCTTAGACCCAGTTTAACACAAGAAATTCCTCAGTGTTGAAACTGGAATATTCATGAAATCGATATAGGTCTCACCTATTCAAATTATTATGCTGGGCGGTCTTAATATCGGCTTACTGGCTTCGGAGGTGATCGTGATTATTCGGAACTATTCGGTTCAAACATAAACTGTAAGGTTATGGCAAGATTCCACCTAAATTGTTTGCATGCATTTGTTTATGAACGAAACTTGTGTACGCGTCGCGTCGGCGCGAACCCTAGCTAGCATGTGTTCGCGCACAAAGATTTTTGCATGACATTTTAGAAATGTTCGCACACAATTTTTGTTATATGCTAGATCAATTAGAAAAGAAGAAATATTTATGTGCGTGACAGACGTGACAGTGCTGCGCATAGGTGGAATCTCCCCTTAAGATTAATATTATTCAGTCGCAGGTATTAGTTATAATCTTTGACACTAATATTTATCAAGGTTTGTAAATGTCAACCGAGATAAAAAGGATATGTTATTTTGTTTACTTTTGTAGTTTTGGTCAAAAAGACTAACAAACATCCACGTATAATATTAGTGTAAAGTGTGATAAGTGTATCCCTTTTACGTATTATTGTTAACACACGACACATTTTTTTAATCCCAAAAATACCCTGATCACACTAGAAAGGTATATTAGGTACAAAATAATCTCCAACTCTTGACTGTCTTTGGCAGAGCAACTCAACTGCCAATTTCAATCGATCAGACATCGAAAGAACTCTCGAAAGATGAATCGAGATTTCAATATCGTAGTGGATACTTTATTTGCTAACCTTACAAATCGAATATTTTATCGTACAACAGAAAATGGATAGCAATTGAGCTGTCACAATTCAATAGCAGTTGGTTTCTCTTTGATATTAGCTGTTTGTGAACTAATTTAGTAATTTACATAATTGAAACCTTTGATCATGTATTCTGTTTAGTAGTTAAGCTTGATAGACTAATGATAACAGAGAAATTACGTGGAATATGAAATTAGAGAGCTGTGATTTGAATTGGAAATTGAGCGTAATAAAATATTTATTTACTTGTAGAATTTTTCAAATGATAAGGTATAAAGAATGATGAATACGAAAACTTCTTCTTAATCCAAAAACGTGGGTGAAAAGGTGTTACTAGTACATAGTGGGTTCCAGAATTAAAAATTTTGGATTTAAGTTATTAAAATAAGTCTGATGACACGGTCATCTGTCGATTAACCACTCAAAAATGTATTATTTATTTTTTCTCAACAAAGTCTTTAAATGAAAAAGAAATATCGATTCTGCTCAGTACCTATGTCCCTCCGAGTTGGTTATTAGTGCAGAGAGTTTACACTAAATAAAGCATATCATTCATAATTCCAAATCTGAAAAAAATCTTTACGTTAAGAAAAACCCAGGCAGTCTACCTAACATTTCTACATTTCAGTTCACATATTCAGCGTTCTTTCAAAACATTGTACCTAGCTGAAGTTGCAAGTTCAAAAAAATCTTGCAAAACTTCGAATAGTTCTGTATAGGAATGTTAGACACATGTACAGGGGCAGATAGAATCGAATCAGTCGTGAATAGTTTTCAAAATACCGATTCATTGGTAAATGCATTGTTATGCCTCTGTTGTGGGGTGGCCATGAATTTTGGGAGAGTGAGACTTTTTGCTTTATCATTTATACTGAAAAAATATTTTAAAGTTCTAGTGTAGGATTGTTAACTTATTTTGGTCTTTAAGTATACAGTTATTGAGAACGCTAGAAAATTGAGATGTTAACTTGGAGTAATATTCAGTTTTTTTTTTTGTTTCATTTTTAATTCAAGTCTTACTTGTCGGTATTGCGTATTGGATCGCCTGGTCAATTTGGTTGAAGAGATCAGATAGGGCAGTCGCTTCATGTAAAACGCTAGGACTCAGCTGTATACGATCAGACTAGAAGCAGACCCCAAAATAGTTAAGAAAAATTCTAGGCAGATGATGATTGATAATTCACAGTACACTTTGAATGTTATATTTCTGTAATTATAAATATTTATTGCATAAAATAAACACATGTGCTAGTCTTCAAGCAACAGTTAAGTGTTTGTTTCTGACTTTATTCCCCAAGTTAGACAAACTAAGATTTGTGGAAGTATGTTAGAAAATTCTTACTTGTTCTTTACGTCACGCGGGATTTTGTTCTGTGATTTGTGAGCTTAAAGTTAAGCTCTAGCTTTGAGTTAGAGCTTCTATGCGCACTTTATGGTACAATGTGTGCTATAATTGGACTTCAGATTTATGTACTGTATGCTAACTATTGTTTTTTCTTGATTTTCTTAACCTGTAGTCTGTCACTGTACTTATTAAATAAATAAATAAATAAATAAATAAATAAGTTTTTCTTCTACGATATGACTTGATTATATTTTTCTAAGAATAAAGTTTTTAAGTTCAAAAAAAATCCACGGACACAGTACTTAAAATCGGATAATTACTTTAATATGATGTCATTTTTATTATGTTTGTTATTCTTGCCTAAGCCATAGAATATTCATAATAGTCAATAGTCAAAGTCAAATTCATGTATTGAAATTAGACTTGATAAGCGCTTTTTCATGTTACATTACAACTGACATTACTCTAAAAAACTGTTCCCTTTCACCGCTTTCCGTTTTATGGCTGGGAAGAAAAAACGGTGATGAACAATCTGCCCAGTACCTAATTCAGCTGTCTATTACAATTAAATTATTCATATTCAATATCGATAAACTGAGCACTTATTTAATGTATTTGAGCACACTTGTCCTGGCTTACACATAAGCTATGGTGACCCTACAGGCTGCGGTACAGTAGCTGCCCGAAAACATTCCCGTTGTAATTGGACGGGCTTCAGCAGATTTCGCTCCCGTCGGGCCATGCCAAACGTCATTACACATTTTCTTTTAACCGACTTTCAGTGAAAATGGTTGTAACAGTTTGCAGTTTTGTACTAACAAAAAGTTCTTTGAGAATTTTTTGAAGTTTGGTATTTAGAAACGGGCGTGCAGCAAGCTTTGTATTAATAAAATTTGGCCGAGAGTTTTCAGTATTATAAATAAGCCAAAAATAAATTGAAATAAGAGCAGCATGACGATGATTTTACTGTCGTTTACATTGCAGAAAACTATAAAATAAACCTCAAATCTAAGCTAGCTATATCGTATCCAGAAGTCCATATAAAGAACAGAAGCCACATACAGCTAAAGCAAAAGTTAGTTTCTTTTTCAGTTTTTCCTTGAAAACTCTTCAGAGATTGTTTGCACAGTTGTGCGTGGCTGTGAAATTAGCTTGATATTTGGTCAGGTAACACTGAGCTTGTACATAGTAAAGCTTTTGTTGGTTACCCCTGCCAGACAACCTTATACCCATTGGTAAGACTGGTTATCAGACTTTAGAATGATTTGAAGCTTTCGACAAAAATCTCCGTTTACAAGGCCATAGTCCTCCCAAATCTTTTATACTCGGCTGAAACATGGGTCCTCTATCGGAAACATATACGGGCGCTGGACCGATTTCATCTAAAGTGCATAAGAGACATTCTGAAAATCAAATGGTCGGATCGGATTAGAAATACCGAAGTGCTACGACGCGCGAATGTCTGCGGCATAGAAGCGTACCTGATGCGGCGACAGCTCAGATGGTGCGGTCATGTTTTACGCATGGATGATGATAGGGTGGCCAAACGCATCTTCTTTTCTGAACTCCAGAACGGCAGACGGAAACAAGGTGGCCAGTTCTTACGCTTCAAGGATGTTCAGAAAAGACACATGAAAAGGTGCAACATTGATCCTCAGAACTGGGAGACAAAAGCCATTTGCCGCCCTGAATGGAGAGGCCTACTTAAAAATGCGATCAAAGATTTCGAAGAGCAAAGGAAATCCGCACTGGATGCGAAGCGTGATGCTCTTAAGGCTAAAACACCAGTAGCCATTCATTATAACTACGTGGACGGTATCCTAACGTGCAGCCAATGCTCGCGCACGTTTACACATAAAATAGGGTACTGCAGCCATCAAAGGGCGCATAGAAGAGCTGATCATTCTAGCTCTTCTCTCAATGGTAGCTGAAAGCAGTCACCGTAGCCGAAATCGGCAGGGAAGTATATATCAGACTTTCTGGCTACCAACCGTAACGACTGCCAAAAGTGTTCAGATGACAGCCGGGACCCACCAACTTAATGTGCCTTCCAAAATAAGAACACGTCACGAAAAAATGGGTACCATCCACGAACCGACCAGGCCGAGCATTGCTTAACTTAGTTTATTTAGCCACGAGCCCCCGTAACATGATACAGCAATATTTCCCGGTGCATAGATAGTGTTCAGGCAAACGTTATCGATCCTTCCGGACATCAAACTGAGTGTCATGGTGACAATCACGACTATTTCCTTTGTTCGCGCTCACACGCTCGCACGAGGTGTGACGATTTCTGCTGTTTCACACACTTTATGTACAAGTTTTGTTGAGATTTTTTTTTTTGGAATAAAACACCGATTCCCGAGTATATTTTACTCCCGAAAATGGAGACAATAGAAAGGGGTTTTGTAGATTTATTTATGTTTTTTATTGAAGCTGTTTTTTGAAGCTTTTGCTATTTTATTGAAGCTGTTTTCCCGCGGTTTTATCCACGTTCAACTGGATCTACTACCTGAACCCTGATGAAATAAAACCACATGATACTCGCGGCCAGTGAAAGTTTTTTTTTTAAATCAGTTCAGTAGTTTCGGAGCCTTTCTATTAGGGTACAAAAAAACTAAAAAATGTTTCCTAGTTATTATATTTGTGGAGTTGTAAATGTTTTTTCTTCGAATAAATCCATGAAATTGTTAATCTCAGAGAAAACACAACTTACCAAAAAAAAAAAAAATATACCGACTGCCCATTACTGTCCTTATAATTGTCCACCCACGCTCAACCCCTTAAAATTGTAACTACTATTTTCACTTTGCACCACCTAAATCTTATAATTTATTCAAATAGTCGTAAGTAGCATATCACTTACATTTCAGCTTACGTCCACGTCACAGTCAAAGGGCTAAAAGGGAAATTTAGAAGGCATTAAAATTATGACACCGCAATAACTCAGAGTTGGGGAAATATTACAGAAATGCTGACATCATGCGGGTCTTGGGTCTGGCCTTACCTGATATACTGGGAAGTAGGAATGGTCTTAGTGTAGAGTGGGTACTTGTTTTTTATGTGTTGAGTAAACTAGGCTGCTGGGGTTTTCATTGCGCTTCAAATAAATAGAATAAAAAAATAAAAATAAATAAAATTTCGAAAATAGACACAATAATTACCTTTATTTACAACTACCTTTATTTACAGGAACTTATTAATTCTGAAAAAGTTCCTGTAAATAAAGGTAATTTTTCGGTCAGAAGCAAGTTGTTTTTAGACACTTAAACCAAGGGTTAATTAATTTTAACATCAGAAAGAACCTATGTATGTAAATAAATAATTCGAATACACATCAGTATTTTTAATACAATAATCTTTTGTAGTAAAAAATAAAATTGGTATTTGTGAAAACCACAAAGAAAAAAAAACACAAAGCTTCGTAGCTCAATGTTAACCCGAAATAAATCTGAAGAATGCCGTCCCTCCCAGGGTCTAAAATGTTGACGTTAGTTTTTACCGCACCTTTGTAATTTACTGGCGGGTTACTGCCCACGGTAAATATACTCTGTTTTTAGTTTTACTCTAGTCTAAAAGTAGATGAAGGGTTGGAAATTTAATGTGATATTCTTTTTTTGTACATGCTTTCGTTAGCACAATACAAACAAATGCGGATGAGTGAAAGTAAAACTTCTTTCTGACCAAAATTGAGAATGCAAAATGTTTACCCGATTGGTATTGTGGTTATAATTGGTCTGGGTGTAGTATGTTCGATTCTCGGGATGGCTAATACACATGCCTTAAACTATGATGATTTCTAAGATATCAATGAATAGAGGTCACTAATGGATATAAATTATCCTTATTTGGATATCTCGATAAATGTGCTATATAAAACTAAATGAATTTTTCAAACCGAATCAATAGTTTTTGAGATTAGGTCATTCAAGCAAGCATATAAACTGACAAACTCTTCGACTTCATAATTTAATATTGATTATGAAGATAACATCCCACACAGAATTCCTTGTAATAATAATACCTTATTATCCAAACAACAAGTACAAACCTATTCATTAAAATATTTTTAAAAAGGTGCTAATTATTTTAAAAACCTTGCTACTCAGCAAACAATTAATATTTTTTGCTTAAACTCAACCTTAACACCCACGTTTGCTTAAAAAGGTTCTAATCATATTTCTAAGTCATTAACTACGCTCTGTTATAATGTTCACTCAAAAATAACTCCTACTTGAGATAATAATCTTTTTATATGAAAATTCGTGTAAGGAAACCCTGATAGGTGGAAAAAATCTGCTGAAATTACAACTTTAAAGAATAATTTTGTTTGTCGATATGCCCTAACATAGGTAACGTATCTTTGCTAGCTGATGTCTTATGAGAACAGCCGTCATATAATCGGCGAGGAGGATATCATCTATGTTTGTATGTTGAATGAAAAATACCAAAAGGAGGTAACTAAATTTTAGGCTAACTACAAAATAAAGTCTTACTATAGATCACACTAAGAGACAACATTTTTTTAATAAGATACCTAAAAAAACAGCAGCCAATTTAATAGAAAACAGCTCACACATCCTCATCCTACCATTACTAATTGAATTCTAACAATTTACATATAATGCCTTACCAGCCTTACAATTAACATCAAACGGCAAAATTTCCAAGTACCCATTTCCATACATTCTAGTCCTTACTTATTAACCACCAGACTATGAAACAAGTGAATATTGGTACCACGGAGGAAGGAAAGATAGCGGAGATGCTATAAAGGAAGGTAGGTCAGGCTTCTTGTAGGTCCAGTGTGCATTATCAGTGACTATAATAAATAAATAATAAATCTTTTATTTGCATTAACCATGGAATACAAAGGTGTTCAATAATAATACAGTAGGTATAAGCATGTTTAGTTACGATGAACATAGCACGCAAAAATTTTAGGTAAACTAAACTGAACTATTTAAGGCATTAACATTTATAATCCATAAATTCTTTTAAACTATAAAATTATATAACTAACGAGGTGTTCAGGTTCTTTGTCAAATCAAAATAAATCAGTCAAAGATTGATCTTGATTGATTGGTGATTTTATTTTGACTCGTTACATAGAAGGAGGGAGGAGCTAGTAACGTTCCTTGTGACTCCCACACACCCGCCTTTTAGCGCACTACTTTCTTAGGAGATTTTGCGTTATGACATCTCCGCTAGTAATTTTGTTCTCCATGATTTTTACAATAGGAATTCCTGATGAATGGAACCGAAGCTCCATAGTACAGCTTGCTTCAAGGACCTGAAAATTCGATTACAAGAGCACGATCGGGTTGAAAGCTGGCGTCATAGGCTAGATTAAGTTTACACTATTCTCTTTGAACAAGTTGGTTGAAGCCATATGTTTGGATTTCTGGTGCAGTTCGTGTATTACTACTACATATTCCCAATACCAATATTGGAAATATATGGTCTGGTTTCAACAAGATGAACTTTGATAGCTGGAGTGAATTATTTGTGTTTGAACTTTCCTTGTTAATCATTTTACCAAGTGATGAAGGTTCGTGCCGTAGTTGATGATTTTATCGCAAACAGATAGATGGGAGACCAGGAAGAGAATTTTGTTTTATGATAAAATACACATGTACATTATTATTAAGAAAGCATTTCTGCATAAGCTTGGGGCATCAAATGGCTAACTTTTATCTATCAAGTTAATTGGCGTGAATTGTAAAGTCAGATGCTAGAAGCTCGAAAAACCAAGATCGATGACAAAGCCTCTCTAACCTATCACAAAAACATACAAAATTAGAATATCAAACAAATTCAATGCACATCGTTTTTCAAACCCTTTGCAATTCAATTTTAGCTTCGAGCGTACAAGCGGAGAGTTTGGCCAAGTTCTGCAGATTAGCCAAGTTGCGCCATGGTCGGCCAAGTTCGGTCCAATAACTCTTGCAATTTTAAAACGGAATAAAGGTTTACCTCTGTGATGAAAAAGCCAAGTTTTTCCATTTAGAATTCTATTGGTTCGACTCGGTGATTAGTTTCTGAGTGTTTTTCGATGTCGTTTTCGATTTTGTTTTTTTTTTGTTTTTGTTAAATATTTTTTTGTTTTTGTAAATTTGTGTTTTGTATTATTAGTAAGCTGTGTTGGTTACAATGAGATTTTTAGCTGAAGTAATATCTGTACTGTTCAACATAGATTATTTGACCACACGCCTCCCACCTTATTGATAGTCGTTTATGGTTTGTAGTTATTATAACTGCTAAGGGCTCGTTATAAAAGAATAGACGACCATTACACATTCTATTTCAATTGTGACAGCACTTTGTGGCATTTACTTACTGTATGAAAATCGCAAGAGTACATTATATTATAGAGGTTTAATGTCAATTAATTAAGAAGCTCCCTTAAATAATAAGCATTACCCTTCACAAAGAAAATCATAACATAAAATCTTATAATCCAAATGAATACAACGCATACTTGACAGTAATTGTTAACTCGTTTTACCCGTAAAGAATAAAGTACAAAGTTTTCTTAGAGGATCGTGCCAAAATCCGACCAACTCTCTGGGATCCTCTTAAATACGAACTGACAGCGGTGAAGAACTTTTCGTTAACTTTTTACGTTAATTTTAACCGTCTCAGTGTTACGGCGAAGTTTTGCGTTCAATTATTTCGAACTATGTGATTGGGAGTTTTTAGTGGGAGAATAGGTTTGTAAATGGTTTTGACTGCAATAGCGGGTGAGAAATATCTACTTACTACTATATTTTTTGTCTAGAATACATAAAAGTTTGCTTCGGTCAGCGATTTCACCCTCATCTCGAAGATACCAATACTTCGCGCGCCTGGATAAAAAGTAGCAACCTTCCATGATAAATGGACTAACTAACACATACTGAAAGTTTTTTTTTCAAATCAGACCGAGAGATCCCGAGATACGCTCGTTCAAGTAAACAAACAAACTTTTCAGCTTTATAATATTAAGTAAAGTATTAGAAAGTGGGGACCAAAACAGTACGTATAATAAAAATATTTTTAAAATCTTAGAAAAAGACGATTTAATCCCCACCATTCCGCAACATCCAGTCTGAAGACCATTCCGCAACTCCTGGCATACCAATGTCTTCCGCTGCAATCTTGGCAGCCAGCCAAGATGATGTAGACCTCTTGCCCTTTTAAGCCGAATAAATATTTGTTATTGCTCAAGAAATATGGCGGATTAACTTATGTTTGTTTTTTCGTGTCTTAATATAATATGGGGGCTATAAGCTGTGAGTACTTGCACATGGAGAAAAAAAAATAACTAACAGAGATGTCATAACGCCAAAGCTTAGAAGAAAGTAGCGCACTAAAATGAGAGTGTTCGGGGACGAGAAACGTTACTAGCTCCACCTTTACACGCCTTCTAGTATGGAACCCACCCATTATTTTCAAAATAAAATCAACAATCAATCAAGACCAATATTTCACAGATTAGTTTTTATTTGACAAGGGACCAGAACGTCTTGCTAGTTCTAGTAACTGCTCACGCCTACGGTACGTTGCTTGACCTACAAGAAGGCGTGTGACCTACCTTCCTTATGGTATCTCCGCTATTTTTCCTTCCTCTGATATACTTGCACATGTATGGGAGAGTTATGGTGCGGACTTGGGAAGTGGACCAGCGAAGTAGGTCAAGATAGGAGGGACAGATAATAAGTTGCTTATGTTATGCCCGAAAATATCTTTGTAAGATTCCATAACAATAGTGATGATGATGATGTCCTCCTAGCCGATTATCGGCTACGGCGGCTGTTCTCATTTAAGGAGATCAGCCAATTACGCAGGACATATTATAGTGCACAAGCATTTGCGCAGACGCAGGTGCACTCCCTATTCCTTTCACTCTCATAATCCGATGGGACGGCAATCCGACACGACCGGAGAGAGATCAGGCGCAGGACCGACATTTACGTGCTCTCCGATGCACGGGTGTATCAATCACCAACTTCCAGGCTCCGGGCTGCTTTGTGAAAGTCTTCTAAAACCCACAAAGCGATTTCGGCCCGACTCGGGAATCGAACCCGAGACCTCGTGCTCAGCAGCCGCACTTGCGACAGCTAGACCAACGAGGCAGTTACAATAGTATTTATAGTATAAAAGGGTCTTTGTAGTAAAGCAGTTTGCTTTGTTGAAATATTTTTATATGTCACAATTATTGATTTAAAGGGTTTTCGAAGCAAGTCTTTGATGCACTCGAAAAAATTCCGCCCCAAAGCAGACCATAATCGGTATAATTTGTCATCCAAATTGGTTCGGCCTTCTCGTCGTGACAGTATAACTAAAGAATGTCCTATCATGATTTACTCAACCCCTATTGAATCTCTCTATCGCTTTCAGTTGACTGTGACTTACTGGATTCTTTGGGGTTTCTTTCTTTCATAACTCGTTGTTTGTCCGGGTGTATAATCATCGGCACGAATCTTGAGCGGTGACCTTCACCTCTGCGCAAAAGTAATTTATTGGGTCCCTTTTGTGGTATGAAGTGAGGCGCGGGGGCGGGCTAAAGCGGTGATTGGCCCGCAGCGCATCGCGTAATGGCCGTCACTCGGGATTGGTTCTTTGCTAATAGATCACTTCTGCGCAGGTGAAGGTCAGCGCTCAAGATTCGTGCCAATGATTCTATTCCCCACCAGAAAGAGGAAAGAGGACATGGACACCTTCCTCGCAGACTGGCCTTAAATAGCGACGGATAGAGAAAGATGGAAGGCTTTGGGGGAGGCTTTTGTCCAGCAGTGGAACAGCCTAAGCTAAATATAAAATAAAAAACTTGATGTGTTGCTCCATTAAAAACAATATTAATAAAAAATCCGTGTTAAAAGTCCTTCTAACTACGTAACACGAAAGCTAATAAACTCCACATAGGTACGTCATCACAATCCTTTGGCAAAGTTCTCTCAAACGTAGGTGTTCGTACCTCTGATTACATGTAAATGTTACTCAGACCTGTTAGACCCGATTGTTAGGTAGCTCACAAAGTTTTCTTTGAGTCTGAGCTAGCTAGCTAGTTAATTTTCAATGAATTTTCCTATTCACATGTGTTTGAAGAGAAGTTACTGGAGGAACTTGGCTTGTGTGAGCTTGGAACGTGTTAAGGCGTCTTCTATGGTTGCTCGATATATTTTGGTGTCATAGATTGGGGTTATGAAACGCTTTGGTTCATAAAATATTTGATAAATGTTCAATATAACACCCTGGTAACTTAGCATGCTGGAGATTTTAGCTAGAAAAATTTTGGTCATCCTCATGATGATAGTTGTTATATTTTTTGTCGTCAATGTACCATGCGAAAGTCGCTGTGCAAAACCATTGTTTGGTATCAGCGGGTATTATCCGTATTCATTAAATCATTAGTCAGTGACTCAACTGATATAAAAAGAAAAATTGTTTGTTCAAAATCTACTAAAATGGGTCCGTACAAAAGCCACATGTAAACAATTTCATTTACATTTTAATTATAATCCGAGCTACTGAACCAAATTCTGGTGTCATGCTAGACAATCTATAAACTAATTTCATATTTACAGGGGTGCACACAAAAACATGCATATGGTGTTCGTTGACCTCGAGAAGGCATATGACCGGGTGCCTCGTGAGGTTTTGTGGTGGGCCCTTGAGGAGAAAGGTATACCAGGGAAGTATGTGCAGTTGATCCGAGCGATGTACGGCAGATGCCGTACAGAAGTCCGGTCCGCAGCGGGCACTACCGCCAGCTTCAGTGTAGGTGTTGGCTTACATCAGGGGTCGGCCCTCAGCCCGTATCTCTTCCTGCTTGTAATGGACGCGCTTACGGCAGATATACGGGAGGAGGCACCCTGGTGTATGCTTTTCGCCGATGACATTGTTCTGGTGGGGGAGAGTGGGCCAGAGGTCCAGAGTAGATTGGAGGCATGGCGGCTGAGACTGGAGACAGTGGGTTTAAAGGTGAGCAGGAGTAAAACCGAATACCTCCATTGTGATTTTGGCGGTATTTCGGGACCCATGACCATAACCCTAGCCGGCATGCCCCTACCAGTTTGCTCCGACTTCCGGTACCTTGGTTCACTCGTCCAAAGTGACGGTGAGGTGAACAGGGACGTTACGCATCGGATCAATACTGGATGGATGAAGTGGCGACAGGTAACTAGCGCTATTTGTGACCCGCGGATGCCCCTCAAACTGAAGGGCAAAATTTACAAATCCGTCATTAGACCTGTCGTCCTGTATGGATCGGAGTGTTGGGCATTGAAAAAGAGGGACGAGAAGAGAGTGCATGTAACAGAAATGAGAATGCTGAGATGGATGTGTGGTGTTACAAGAATGGATAAAGTGAGGAATGATTACATTAGAGGAAGTCTGAAAGTAGCGCCAGTTACAGAAAAGATGAGAAGTAGAAGATTGTCGTGGTATGGACATGTAATGAGGAGGGATGATACGCATGCAACAAAGTGTGTGCTAAGTATGAATGTAGATGGATGGAGAGGAAGAGGAAGACCTAAGAAAAGATGGATGGATTGCCTGAAAGATGATATGAATAGGAAGGGAGTGAGTGTCAGTATGGCGAGTGACAGGGGAAAATGGAAGAAAATGACATATTGCGCCGACCCCAAGTAATATTTGGGAACAGGGCAGGAGAAAGAAGAAGACCAAAAATTTAATTTCGTCCACAATTTTTCCAGCCATAAAACAATTTAACGGTAATGTTAAGAGATTCGCAGGGAGTCCCGGCAAATCCCCGGGATTTAGCTTGAATAATGTCCCGGTTCTGCCCCGGGACAGGAGCATTTATTTTATTTATATAGCTCATCGGTTACGGATGCGTCTAATGCTCTAACTTGATATAGGACCTTCTTAGGATTTTGTTTGTGCTATCTCGTTTATGCATAGTTAGATAACAACCCCATAAAACATCCTTAAACAATATATTAGGGGTCAGATATTTACCTTATCGTATATTGAAATAGCTCTATGTGTTTGTGTTTCTATAAAGTACACGGTCATTTGGCTAACCATGGTAACGTCCCATGCAATTAAAAAAGACCTTTTTCCTACTACTGCGCTGATGTCCATACTGCGGGCTGACAAAAAAAAAAAACAAAGAAAATCTAATTTATCGTGAATGTGACGGTTGGCAGGAGCTAGATGCGAGAAGCCGAAAATCGATCTCAGTGGCGTGCACTTGGAGAGGCCTATGTCCAGCAGTGGACTGCGATAGGCTGATGATGAGCGAAAGCATCTTTAATATTACCAACCGCGCACTATTTCCTTACTACATGTCTGTCTGACAATATTTCACTATATTATAACGTATTCCTATGTACTTCCACTGTACTTGCGACTTCACTTTAAACCATACATATATAACTTTATCTACAGTTTAACACGTACAGAAGTCTATTCTATCATTAGTTGTTCGCGAGCTATGATTTACTGCACAATGTAGGTTGAGAGCGTTGCTGAAATGCCGGCTATCCTCAGGTGATTTTTAAATTGTCTCTAAAAAGATTAATGTTACCTGGGGTGAGAAGGTGGGGTCTCAGTAATAGTGATATCTTTAAATCTATCATCTTTGCATGTTCTCAAAATCGTTTCTAGAAATGGCAACTGTTAAGTCTCTCTAGTAATGTAAACTGGTCTTTTGGGAGTAAGTAACTCAGTAGTAAACAACGCAAATCTGGCCATACAAGAGGTAACTTCCTTTTTTGAAGTCCGTTAAAAGTGAAATAACATGATAGAGACCCATTTCTGTACTAAATTAGAAAAAAATATTTTCCAAGTCGATGTTACCGAAGCATGATTATTTTTGTTAGCTGTAAAACTATTAATGAAAAAATGTTTCAGTTTTTTGTTAACTTATGTTCCATGATAACCGGGTTTTTTTCTGGAATACCTAAATCTATCTATAGTAATCTTTAAGTGTACGCTAGCCAAGCTAAAACAAACAACCAAAAAGTTACATTCCCTTGCATACTTGTACCATACAAAAATTATGACAAGGAATATAAAGGGGGTTTGGATTTTCGCCAGCACTTCGTACGAGTTTGCACAGAATTAAGTCATCCCATACATAAGTGATGGTACAGAGACATTGTCTACATTCTCTAGGGGATTATGGTGGAATGTTCCAGAAATTATTTCTCTGACTATTAATTTAGTGATAGAAGACTTTACATCCTGTAGAGGAAAATTATCGCTCGGAATTTCGGAGATAACTCAGCACTTTGCAGATTAATATTTTCAATTTTGTTACTTAATTTGGAGCAAGTTTGTATTACCATAAAAGCAATGGTTCTTTCTTATTACTTTTTGAGTACTTTCACACTGAAAACTGTTAGTCGGTCGATAGTAGGTTTGTGCTTACAATAAATTAGGATGTAGGTGGATTACTATGCATATTACAAAAGTCAGGTATTTAGCCGGTCTCCGGTCGATTGAAAACTTTACTTTTTTTTAATTGCCTGTTATCGGATCAACTATCGGCCGACTATATAGTCTTCAGTGTGAAGCTAATCTTAATCTAATTTTATTTTCAAACTGTCATCATGTATCTTCGTCTTTTTCTCTACGAATTTGGCCAAAATGTATGTCTTTCATCAATTTAGCAAAAACGTCTAGCTTGACATTAACTAAGTTATGGTCGTCCCACTGAGATAACCCAGATTACCTGAGAACTAATGTTGATTCAGGTCAGCCTGGTGAAATTTATTAGTTTATATCGTATCTCGCTGACCTATCGTTAGGGTTTTGTGTTGGAGCCAAAACGAGAGGTCACAATGTATTATTTTACGTAATAGATTTGTTTAGAAAAGTAAAGCTGCTATAGTATGAAAGCAAAGAAGATGATTCCCGAGCCTTTTCCAAGTATGTTGGGGAAACTAATCCACGCATCTAGATAAAAAGAGGGCTATATTTTTTCTCAATAAATAAGCTATCTATGTAACACTGAAATAATTTTTGGAGTCCATCCAGTTGTATCTAAGATTAGCAGAAACAAATAAAATCTTCATCTTAATAATTTTGTAAAGATTTAAGATATCAAAATGATTAATATTAAACGATTTATGTGACTTGAGTATTATAAGGAAGTACGTGAGACTCGTGATTCTTAAACTTGTTTAGAAAATCGATCGTCCATTTTGCTCTCAATCGAACTTTAGATTTGGGCTACTGCCGTAAACTTGTCAAATATTTTCAGTGTACTTTATACGAGTGTCTTTGAGTCTCTTCAGGAGACTTCTGGCTTAGACAGGTAGGATTCTGAAGTACTAAAGGTACTTTTAGGTACCAGTACTTTTAGAAACTTTGAGGTGTCGGTAGACATTGAAAACAAATTAAGACCTTTTTTACTGACTTCCCATAAAGGCGGAGGTTTTCAATTTTGATTGTTAGTATATTTGGTTAGATTAATATTGATAGACAATTTTAATATCAGAAAGACCAGTTTTAATGCGTTCATCAATAACTGATCATCATGATCTTTTTCTTATTACAGGATACCTTTCAGGTTTACTGCTTTCAATGTGCGATCTGTCCCTTGTTTCACAACAACAGATTGAATGATATAATAATATGGGTCTAATGTCAAAATTGAATCTCTAACGGATAGATTACTTATGGAAATAAACCGTTGATTGTTAAACAATTCTTAGTGATATACTTTTTATCATATTTGCCTTACTGCCTCTAACAAGAAATAGATGTACTAACATAGGAGTACCTATGTATATAAGTGTACCCGGGAGGTAACATCTGCTTCCGTTCCGTTGTGTAGCTTATGCTATGCATATACTTAGAAATAAAGCTGGGTTGGATAACTTGAGCGTAGATGACATTTTGTATGTGTTGGCTTACATATTTGCATTGTGTGTTTCATAACAGATGTATAAAGTTGACACATTAACGGATTTTTTTCATTGAACAGCCTGTAGAATAGGAACATAGGTTTTTTAAAGTGCTATTATACATAGGTATTGCATTTTTCATCATTTTTATTTACACTACAGGACCTCCATTGCGAACTGCAGAACTCCCCCACGAGATCTCCAAAATGACTGGTCGGATGAAGTCTGCTTGTCACGTTATATCGGCAAATTTTCAAGCTATCTTTTCAAAACATCAGTTACGAAGACTTTGTAATATTGATTGGAAAAATAAAATAAAAATAGTATTATTAAAATCCCGAATCAAACAAAAATCATATACAATCCGCAGTCTAGACAAGATCTCACACTAAAACATCACATACAAAACAAAAACAGTATTTCCCGAACAAGATAGTTTTACTACAATAATACGTAACATGCTGCGTCTCAATCTAATAAAGGACAATGGTACGTAACAGCAGTAACTCTATGGGAATGCAGCTCAAGCCATGGAGAACAAAATGACTAGCGGAGGTGCTATAACGGAAAATCTCCTAAGAAAGTAGCGCGCCAAAATGCGGGGAACGAGGAACGCTACTGTCTTCGCCCTTATACGCCTTCTTTGGACCCTATTATTTTTGTAATATCAAAAATCGTTGACGAATGAGTCTAACCAAGGGGTATTGGATTGCCCGGGTACCTGGGTTGAGGAGGTCAGATAGGCAGTCGCTCCTTGTAAAGCACTGGTACTCGGTTGCATGCGGTTAGACCGGAAGCCGACCCCAACATAGCTGGAAAAAGGCTCGGGAGATGATGATGAAAAATCGTTGACAGATGTCTTAATGAACCCAAACGGCTCATTAATGCACAAGTAATTGGTCGTTTTGATCATACCCCCGTTCGTATTTGACCTAGTTGAAGACGCCTGACCTACGTGCGTTATGTCATCTCCGATCATCTTTCCTTACTCCGTGAGTTCGTGCCATGGGGATCCAATAACAACCAGTGCTATAAACTTTGTCTTTAGTGCTGGTTTGCTTGGTTTATGGATTGTTTGGTTAACTGGATCTGAAGAACCAAAAGCATTAATTAAAATGATCGTAATAATCTACATATTACCTATATCCATACGTACTTAAGAGGAAACATTTTGTGTTTCTTTGGCTACAAAACTACTGAATCGATTTAAAAACTTCTTTCACTGTGGGGAAGTTAGACTATCCCCGAGTAATATAAGCGATATTTCATCAGGTTACGGGCATCAGTTGTCACAGGGGTGACAACGCGAGAAAACTGCTAAGATGAACTATTATGATCATGTCAGATCATAGAAGTAATAAAATCAGTACATCAGTAATAAAATAATATAATCTTAAGTGTACAATTACGCAAAGTTTTTGCTAAACATTATATAAAAGCCCATCAACCTTTTCTGCATTTGCCGAACTTGTAGCTAACAATGCAGTACATAATTTGAGGCTGCCCAATAAACCTCAAACCCCACACATCACAGACAATTGACATAACAAACACATCACAACCGACAGCTGTATCACGTTACACGTAAGACAAACTACGGTATTAACATTCCTAATCTGCTTGCTACAGATCGAGTGGCGAGCGGCCAAGTTGCGTTGCAAGTTGCGTTGCACGTTGCAAGTTGCAGCTTCTTATTGCAAGTTCGGTTAAGCTTGTGTTGTATGATGAACGATGAATTTGTCAAATATTTCAATTGACTTTTGTGAGTCATAAAAAATACTTATAAGGCTTCAAAAATCACACAACTGTTGACGCTGCAAACATATAGTGCAACCGACAGCTGTATCACGTTACACGTAAGACAAACTACGGTATTAACATTCCTAATCGGTTTGCTACAGATCGGGTGGCGAGCGGCCAAGTTGCGTTGCACGTTGCAAGTTGCAGGTTCTTGTTGCAAGTTTGGTTAAACTGGTGTTGTATGATAAGCTATGAATTTGTCAGATATTTAGCTTGACTTTTGTGACTCATAAAAAGTATTTATTAGGCCTCAAAAACAACACAATTGACACAGCAAACATATCTTGCAACCGACAGCTGTATCACGTTACACGTAAGACAAACTACGGTATAAACATTCCTAATCTGTTTGCTACAGATCGAGTGGCGAGCGGCCAAGTTGCGTTGCACGTTGCAAGTTGCAAGTTGCAGGTTCTTGTTGCAAGTTTGGTTAAGCTTGTGTTGTATGCTAAGCTGATAATAAGCGATGTGTTTGTTAGATATTTGATTTCTTCATCGGCGAGATTTATAGTGTTGGGTAATTTTTATTTGGTCTACCAGAAACACGTGATAAGCGACTGTTGATAAACAAGTTTTAAAAATGGAAACTAAAATGTAATCGAATGATAAAAGTAAACAGTACGAAAAGGTTCAATACCACTGTAATTGCCCCCAGTCAACTAATAATACCTAGTCGAACAAGTACGACATTAAGTAAGTAAACTATTTGCTTGGAAACGGAAACTATAAAATATACAAAGCTCAGTAGAAGATCGCTTGGTATCGCCTAGCATTACACTGGAAGCCAAACTCCTTGAACAAATTCTAAACAGTTTAGGGAACAATAAATCTATAGCAGTGTCAAAACAATATCTCGTTTTTGTTTATATCTGTAATACTGTAACAGTTTGTTACTGTTCAATCGAACTTGTTTTATGAAATGTCAGGGAAAAGTTCGGATTAGGTGTTTTGTTTAGTTGTTTAAGTTTACTATGGAGTTTGTTGGTTGTGATGTATTCAATATGCTACTAATATTATAAATGCGAAAATCCGTTTGTTTGCAACGCTTTCACGCAAAAACTACTTATCCGATTATCATGAAAATTTGGACACACAGGATACTTTTTATCAACACACCACATGAGTAAGGCCGCGGGCGGAAACTACTAGCGTATATTTTTGTTTTAGTACATTAATTGAAGTTTTCGGCTTTCGTAAGTCCTTTTAGCATCTGCATAATTATTACAATACAAACCTTTAACTTAACTCCATCGTCTCTTTTAATCATAAAGACGATTAAACAATGACATTATCACGAGTCAAATGCCACAAATTCACAAACATAAACAAAAAAAAATTCCATATTTACTTAAACACCGATATTTACCAAAACATCACTTCCCACACACAAAATTACCAAAGTTAAATTAATTACTCCAAAATATTCATAAGATTGGCTTAAAAATACCCTCTTGTTTGTCCGAAGTTTGTCTTAAAGCCGAAAAGACGTGATAAAGTAGCTAAAACAAGTAAACAGACGTGATGCCACGTAAATTGTTCCCGGGGTGAGGAAGTAGACTAGCTAGAGTATACAGTCCTGACCGTTAATCTATTATTGTTTTGTAGAAGTTTTTAAATGTTTGAAATGGTTAGAGTTTGAAGCTAGTTTGTTTAAGTTTGTAATATTGGCTTATAATTTTTATTAATGTCTAGGTTTTTCAGTTTCAAAACGTCTGAAAGTATATGAGCTATACCTATCGTTTTCATCTGACTTCCCATAAAGGAGGAGGTTCTCATTTCGGATGTTTTTTTTTTTGTATACATTACTTTATCATGTGATTAGTCACATGACAAAGTAATGTACAGCCCAAACTGTGCCAATACTAATAAGGTACATAGTTACAGACTCAAAGTGATCAAGAGACATGAATTTTAATGATAAGTTTTTTTAACTCATCGAATATGCCCCAGACTGAGGTAAATTAAATAAATAGGTACCATTAAATAATGATACAAGTAATTTAAAACCTAAAACTAAACCTATATTTAAATTAATTGTGTTTCTATTATTGCTGGCCACTGTACACAGTCCCACTAAAATTCAAGGTGCTGATAGAATAAGTTCCGTGCGAAGTGAAATTTTCTTAGCTTGTTTGGACTTGTTTTGTTTGCGGAAAAAATGGTGAATTGTAGTACATGGGATAGACTTTTGGTTTAAACCAATTTCCGAAAAAGGAGGAATGTCTCAATTCAGATGTTATTCTTTTTTGTTGGATACTTAATCTGTTCTCTATTGCAATATATTTGGTTTTACTGTAAATATACGCTTTTTAAGGTGTAGTTATTTTAATTGGTGTAGTATGGGTAATACAATAAAGTTGAAGGATTTGTTCATAAGTTTCTTTGCTTGAACGGAAAGGAATTTCAGCATCTAACCGATTTTAAAAACTCCTTCAGTGTTTACACGGCCTCCGGGTACTGAAATTACTTAGCTCGTACTGGACGTGGGTGAAACCGCGGGAAAACAGTTGTCAACTAGTTTTCAAGAAAAAAGAACGAATAAAATATGTATGTGCATTCCGCTATCTCTTAGTTTCAGTACCACACAGATCCGTAATTAAGTGAAAACTTCTACAAACTTAACGTAGCTGTTGCTAATTAGGTACTTTTGTTAGTTTTTGCTCAAAAACTTGAGATATTGTGTCGCTTTCTATAATGTTCGAGTTTATTATATTTTCGTTGTTTATGTTCGCAAAGATTTGGAGCTCAAGTTCTTTGAGAGGAAAAGATAAACGTAACTGCTGAGTTGGTATTTTGGACTTGCGTTGAATAATAAAAAGTAAGTAAGCATGATTTCGTTAAGCATTTTGGGTGTTTGTAATAATTTTTTTTAATATGATTTTAGCCTTTGAGAAGCTTCCACGTTTTATTGCAGTTTGTGTTTCTTGTTTATTGTAGTAGTTTTGAGTGTAAAAGAAAACTGTCAAGTAAAATATTATGGACTTATTTTTTGTACCTATAATTTACGTATTTTACATAACAGTTTACCCAGTTTAATTCAGTTCCTATTTTGTGTTTGTTTCAGGCTTTAGGAGATTCGGAAAAAAGGGTTGGTGCTTGGTTTTTATTACAACACAAAAAATGTGTACCTAGGTGTTATGATACAGATAACTTAGTCCTCAAAAAAATCGGTAAAAAAACTTTTAAGTCAAACGGTTTTATCTTATGCGCAATGAAAACTAGAAAATAAAAAAATAGTTACATACCTGTCAACCTACGTAGGTGGTCTTGGTCATCTAAATATATAAAACTCAAAGGTGACTGACTGACATAGTGATCTATCAACGCACAGCTGAAACCACTGGACGGATCGGCCTGAAATTTGGCATGCAGGTAGATGTTATGACGTAGGCATCCGCTAAGAAAGGATTTTAATCAATTCTACCCCCAAAAGGATAAAATAGGGGATGAAAGTTTGTATGAAACTTTGTCAATTTTAAACCGATCGGACTGAGACTTTGCATGCATAAAGCTACTATGGCGTAGGCAACCCTTAAGAAAGGATTTTGATAAATTCCATCCCTAAGGGGAGAAAATAGGGGATGAAAGTTTGTATACATCTTCTTAGATTTGTACACGCTAATCTTCCGAACTACTGAACGGATTTCAATGATTTTTTCTTTGTTGTATCAATATTAAGCCTGGTCAACATATAGGCTATAATTTATCTTCGAAACTTGAAGACCTGATGCAGAACTCCAACAGACCAACAAAACTATAAGAGATACAAAAATGGTGCCATGGCAAAAATTGTTTCATGTGATGAGCATTTTCAGCTGAGATAATAAATTTTAAGATCTGGAACACCTGATGTGGAACCCCAAGAGCCCAGCTTCTCTATACCATATACAGGTATGACGTTTTAGCAAAAGTTGTTAAATTTGATAAGCACTTTCTATTGACTTACACAAATTGAAGATCTAAAACACCTGATGTGGAACCCCAGGGGCCCAGCTAGACTATAGCATATAGAGGTATGACGTTTTAGCAAAAGTTGTTCAATCTGATAAGCACTCTCTGTTGACTTATATAAAAATTGAACCACACCTACACCTGATATGGAACTCCAGGAGCCCAGCTAGACTATAGCATATGAAGATATGACGTTTTAGCAAAAGTGGTTCAATCTGATGCACTCCCTATTGACGTATAAACATCGAAAATCTGGAACACCTGATGTGGAACTTCAGGAGCAATACTACACTTGAAATGTATAGAAATGAATGTTATGAAATAGGTATGATGAATCAAAAAAGTAATTAGTCCGTCTTTTAGACACGTATTTTTCTTTTCTCTCTCTCACAAACAAATAATAACGAAGATACAACAACGCTTGAATTCACTGCTTAGTACAAATTTTACATACCTAGACGTGGCGTCACAAGCCCCCACTCTCCGACTTTGTTGCGTTATATCTCATTATTATATTGTATGTCTCTTCCAGACCTCGGGACTATAGAGTTCCGAATTTTTGGGAGGCAAA
The DNA here is from genome assembly GCA_033682625.1 of Helicoverpa zea x Helicoverpa armigera. Taxonomy (NCBI): domain Eukaryota; kingdom Metazoa; phylum Arthropoda; class Insecta; order Lepidoptera; family Noctuidae; genus Helicoverpa; species Helicoverpa zea x Helicoverpa armigera. The sequence continues at coordinate 11,084,023 of JAWIIS010000004.1, read as the reverse complement.
CGTGGGGCCGAAGCCAACTCGCTGAAGCCCTTTTGAGACAACTTTAATGAAATGGTGACACAAAACCGACGATTATCCCTTTATACACTATAGAAATGAACCCAAGGACAATCCCCGGTAGACGTCGTTAAAAAAAGACAATCCCCGGTTTTGTGCTAAAATATTGCTAACTATGGAGGAAAACTACTTGGGCTATTGTGATGGGATGTTAGTGGATGACAATGTACCTATTAGGTACATCTAAAAATGGCAGGTGGAGACTCGCCACCTCACTTACTGGGCCCCCGGGAACCAGTCACTGAATAGCAACAAGAGGGCAACAGGGACATGAGGGGCTGAAGGGTGAGGATACCTCGGTGGACTTTAAACGCAGATTACGCGCTCCCTGTGCTTACCATGAGGCACCTACCCTCCGAGTAGGGCTACTAATCCTGCTCTAGCGACTCCACTCTGGACGGCCAAGCCAAGCCAGAGGCGTGAGACCTACCCCCGTCATGATTCACTCCGACCGGCCGGAGATGGGGGACAGTATACTCTCCCTGGAGAACTCAGTATATATAGCCCCGTGGGGTCGCTACTCCCCGTCTCCCAGCCTCAGATGTCCTGCGGTACCTATATCTCATTATTATTGTCGTTATTATCTCAAGAGCCTTTGTCCCAATTATGTTAGGGTCGACTTCCAGTCACGATGCAACTGAGTACCAGTGTTTTACAAGGAGCGACTGCCTATCTGACCTCCACGACCCGGTTACCCGTTCAACCCAACACCCCTTGGTAAGACGTACTGGCTTCTGACTACCCATAACGACTGCCAAGAATGTTCAATGACAGCCGGAACCTACAGTTTAACATCCCCTCCAAATGACGGTCATTGGTATCCAAAATATACGTAGAAAGTACATATGAACTTAGAAAAGTTGCATTGGCAGGCACTTGCCAGACCTGAAATCAAAGACGCACGCTCATACTTGAGAGATTGGTTCTCTGCCCACTAAACCACCACGACTTCCACTAAGTCACCACGACTTTGTCATCTATTTAATGTTTTTTTACGTAATAATACTTGTGTAATATTTTTGCCACACACAAATGCGGACTAATTAGAATCACTACTTTTATCCCTATGGTCACGTCTATTGCGGTTCAGTTCTCAGCGTTTTGTTTAGTCTGCTGTGCTTTTGCTGTTAAAGTACAAAAATTAAGTATATAGAACGTTTCTCTTCGGTCCCTTAAAATTCAATATCAGACTATTCAGATCTTTGTTTTTGCTGACCCCGTAGTCGCTGGCATAAGGGACAGGATCCGCGTACGAAGTCGCGGGCAACAGCTAGTATTAGACTAAAATAAAAACGTGGGGCCCATTAACTGTTGCTGTAGTACTTTCTTCTAGTGGTATAATAGGTGTGGATTGCATCGACTTACTATAATCGTAACTGGAGATTTTGACAATCAATAATCAGCCGTAGCGGCTTCACCAGCGAACGCCGAGCTCATGATCTACCAAAGTATAAAGATATGCTTTGCCATAGGTAGGATTTCAGAGGGGCCCCACGTTTTTATTTTAGTCTAATATGACCAAGACCACCTACGCAGGTTGACAGGTATGTAACAATTTTTTTATTTTCTAGTTTTCATTGCGCATAAGATAAAACCGTTTGACTTAAAAGTTTTTTTACCGATTTTTTATTTCCTAGTTTTTAGTATTGAATGAAAATGCCTACCGAATATTTCTCATTCTATCTAATTCATTTAGTGCATCATTATTACACGGTCTCTTATCTGATAATTTATTACAGTCTAATTTTTTAAAAAGTCATTTTTTTTAACGACGCCAAAAATCATCAAGTGACCCCTCCCTGGGTCAGCAGCTGTAAGGGAGTGCCAGACTCTTACTGACTAAAAATAGTTGTTTCGTCGTAGGCCTTTTATGTACCAGGGCCACGGTAACTCTTTCGAACAATCCCGCAGCCCAGGCAGGCCTTGGCCCTGTTGGGCCCCGCTGGGGTTGCTGACAGTATTCTACTTGTGTAGCCCTTTCATTTGATACCCATATTGAGGGGGTTGTCATATTAGATTTACAATGTTATTGATATTTCTATATTGTATTGTCATCGGAATAAAAGGTGTATACAAAATTTCAGATTAACCGGTTGACAGGAAGAGGGTGAAATTTGAATTACTTTTGACCCAAGAATAAAACAAACGGGATGAGCTAAATAAAACCGTTTAAAAATTGTTATCAGCCATTTGGTAGCGGCGGCCATCTTAGATTTCAATTTTGCATAGTAAATTGTATTCTACTTGTTGAGACCTTTCATTTGATACCCATGTTGATGGGATTGATAAAACCTAAGTTATCCGCCATTTTGTAGAGGCCGCCATCTTGGATTTGAATTTTATATAGTACATTGTATTCTACTGGTTGAGCACTTTCATTTGATACCCACATTGACGGGATTGATAAAACCTACGTTATCCGCCATTTTGTACCGGCGGTCATCTTGAATTTGCAATGTTATTGATATTACTATATTGTATTGTCATCGGAAATAAAGGTGTGTACCAAATTTCAGATCAATCTGACAACAGGAAGGCACTGAAATTTCAATTTCTAAATTTGACCCAAGAATGAATAAATAATAAAACAAACGGGGTGAGCTAAATAAAACCGTTTAATAATAATAAAGAGCGCAATTTGCTTTCTTCCTAACCTCTAAACGTCTTACCTTACACTCGACCTAACATAACTCGGTCATAAACCCGGGTTACTATAAAGTTTCAGTCGAGACAGTTTTGGGAATCAGCTAGTCTGTACTTTATATAATAAAGAGGAAACATGTTTTGTTTGTTTGTACCCTAAAGTCTTCGGAACTACAAAACCCATTAGAAAAACTCTACCACTATGGAAAGCTAGACTCGTCTCGAATAATATAGGGTATATTTTATCCCAATATGGGAGAATTCTCCGCGAGACACGAGTAAAACTGCGGGAATGAGCTAGTTTTTAATAAAAAAAACTTAAGTGATCCTCAAAAAACGCAATTTGCTTCTTTCCTAACCTGAAAACGTCTTACCCAACATAACTCGGTCATAAACCCGTCTTCACACACTATAAAGTTAACGCGACAGTAAAGATAACAAGCGAAGCAGAATTGTGACCGATGTTAGTTACCGACGTTAAAATTTTATAGCAAAAGTATATCTTTTGGTGGTCAATAAGGGCAGTAATTGATCGTTAAACTGTTGAGGTTGAAGGTTTGACCGATTATGGGTTGTCTTTTTTAGTGTGTGACTTGCCCTTAATGTTTAATAACAATTATGATTAAAAAAGAATGAGGAGATCCTTTATCCGGAATGAGGAGATCCGTAGACGAACTAAAGTCACCGATATAGCCCACCACACATATTGCTCGCAGAGCAGATGGCAGATGGGGCCGAAAAGTGCTGGAGTGGAGACCACGGACTAGCAAGCGCAGCGTAGGACGTTCACCAACAAGGTGGACAGACGATCTGATATAGGTTGCCGGAAGACGCTGGATGCAGGTCGCCTCCAACAGGTATCTGTGAAGATTTAAGGGGGTGTACACTTTTTTCTATCAATTATGTTCGATAAACACAGAATTATTACTAAATGAAAGCCTAATGTGCTGTTGAAAGCTAAACGCTGATGTAACATTGTGAAATCAGAACTCAATACGTAGTATTTGTCAAACGTACATAAATATGTGAAATGTATGTGTAAGTGTTTGTTCGGAAGCTACATTTACATGGCCTGCAGATATTTGGTCCGGTTCAATGGTCTATTTGTATTCGTATTGGCAGTATCATATTGGTAATGTTCATGATTTAATTTTGTGTTTATCAATACTTTGGTTACAATGATATTGGTTTATTTGTAGATTGAAAGACTTGATTAAAATTATTAATTGATAATATAAATTATGTTATTAACTTAAATTTTCTTATCTGATAGGTATCTTGTTTGATTTTTAGTTAAACTTTTAAATTAGTGATGAGAAGAAAGAAAAGAGTGTAGACCGTGCTCAGCGGAATAGTGTATGAAGACATTTATCTCATTGCACCGAGAACCTTTTATTATTAATAGACCAGTGTGTGATTGATCACTTACTGATAGTAATGACCTCCCAAAGATGTACAAAATGACAGCTGAGATCCACAATTTTATGTGGCCAAGCCTTTTAAGTATACCTACCTATAACTATTTAAAGCATCAGTAGGTAAAGCTAAGCTTACAAAGAGTGCTAGCAGTAATATTGAGTGCTGATCACAGCGGGTGCAGCACATACAGGGTGCGCTGTTACCGCGCGGCAGGATAATGCGCGCGTTATGCGCCGCGCCGTTGTGCTGCAAGGCTTGAGCGGCGAGCAAGTTTCATACAGGCTGTTTAATCTTTTGCCAGTATTCTGTAGTTGGCTTCTAATCCAATCAAAACCAGAATTTTATAAGAAGGAACCTGTCTTTAACTGTCTTGTGCCTTCCACAACCAACTTGGGACGATACGTAGAGGCAATACTGCGCCGCGAGAATACGCTTACTCCACTTAAATCCAGAATCAATAAATTAGCAATAATTACATTTTCACTTAATACTGTAGACTGTGGAACGCAATAAAGAATAATCTTCTTCTTCATTGTCTCGATACGGTCATAGTTGTCACTTCAGGGGTCGTGGTCCGTCACCATTTCTCTCGTTCTGAAGCTCTTCGTGTGCACAAAATTAAGAATTATTATTTTCCATAATCGCTACCGCTCACCCCTTGCACCTTTCTGTATGCGGTTGAAAAGTGCGGTGCGACAGAAGCCACAGGGACTCGAAATGAGCATACAAAGCAGCCCTATGCGCTATTGATGCACCAGACGACGTAACGACAGCCAAACAATGTGTTTTATTTTATTTTATTTTTTCTTTTAAGGAATAGCAAACAGTTACATTATATAAACTTACAAATAATATAACAATGACTTGTTGAGGTCATAATGTAACCCACAACGCTATCCACAGGTAAACATAAAAATTTAGAACAGAAATTCTAATCGCTAGGAACATTAATAGCAGTACGCGTAACAAATAACAATTAGGGAGAGTATAGTAGTGTAAACATGACTTTTAGCAAAATATATTCATAAAAAGGAAAGAGGAGTTTAAAGATACGATGACAAAATTAAAATGTTTGTTATTAAGAGGTTTGGGTTTTAAGTAGGGAACTATGAAGGAGGCTTTTGAACTTATTTATGCTACAATTGAAAATATCAATGTTTATAAAGGTGACGTTATAAGTGTCAACCATACGGCGGATAGGTGAGCGCAGGCCCGAATTAGTGCGACAGGTGTTCAGCGCAAAAAGAGTGCCTGGGCGCACCTGTCGCCTGTGAATGGTTCTTGGTACAGCATAACAGATCATATTATTTAGGTTTGTACAGTTAAATTTATTTCTGACTATATTAAACAAGACAGTTGCCTCAAGGTACTTTCTTCGAGAGCTAAGGGGAAGGAGTTTGTATTTGCTTAGTAAAGTAGGATACGGCAGCTAAGCTTTATGACATCTATAATGCATTGCACGCAAAAATTTATACTGGACATTCTCTACCATCTCAGCGTATTTTATGTAGAATGGATTCCATACCGAAACTGCATACTCTAGTTGCGAACGAACAAGGGCTTTGTACAAACATAAATACGATTATATATTATATATTATTGTTTTATTATATATTTTTTGTATGTTTTATTTATTTATTGTTTGTGTGTTTTATTTATCATTTATTTATTGTTACTTTGATTTTTGATGAGATAAACTTTTTTATTGCAACCATGTTGAAAGATGTTGTAGAATGTTGCTGGAATATAAAAGTAAGATTTAAAAACATAAAGTTTTTGTATTGAAATAATAAGAAATAACAAAATGTCTTATTTTAATCGGTTAAGGAAAACTAAGTTAAGTATTCTAAAGAAGAATACTTAACAGTTCTACGTTTCCAATAATATTAAATATCAGAAGATGATTTCAGTTTCAATAATTTTGTTTAAATTCATTGATACTCTGTTTTTATCCAGTTCTTCTTCCGAGCCTTTTCCCAACTGCCTTTAGGTATGTCGGGATCGGCTTCATATTATTCATATATATTGCATATACCTATATATTCACGTAGGTATAGTATGTATGCGTTTGTGTACGTTCTTTCAATCTACCCATTCAAACCATTCATAAAGCCATTTTTCATACAAAAACTACCCCAATAGTTTTTACTCTCAGATGAATGGCTACACAAAAAATGTTCAGAGCCATTAGATTCGTGAAAAAATAAAAACGAACAGTTTTTTTGAATTTGGAATAGAAATATATTTGTTTTAGTGCATCGTCAATATTTTTTGAATGTTTTTTTTTTGTTTTTGTGCAATGGAATAAAATGTTTGACCAACAGTTTAGTGTTTACAAAAAATGCAGTTTGCATTGATCGAAATAACTCGAGTGACAATGTTTTCTGAATATTTTTACAATACTAGTTCTACCTACCTAAGTTCTTACCTACCTTTATAGTTCACAAGTAATCACAATTAGGTAACTATGTCATGACAGCATATTTTATAGTATAACAAGCGACCCGCTCCGGCTTCGCTCGGGATAGCAGTATTTTCCTACTATTAAATGTATGTTATGGTTCATACAAACCTTCCTTTTAAATCACTCTATCTGTTTAAAAAAACGCATGAAAATCGGTTGAGTAGTTTAAAAAATGTAAGCGTACAAAGGGACATGGGGACAGAAAAAGCGACTTTGTTTTATACTATGTAGTGATTAAGTATTCATCTGCCTACAATAAAAAAAAAAATACAGAAAAAAATGCATTGCTCATAATTTGCCGATGGTACGTTATGTCAAGTTCATTAACCCCATGTGACGTCATCGCCGTCGTTGTATCGTCACGCCCCCTCCATAAGTATAGCGGGGCCTAATTTATGCTGCCTTTTAAAATACGCCCTCTACGTTCCTTTAAAACAGGGTAGCAGGTGCATTTTATATGAAACCAACCCTTAATATATGGAGCTGAAAAAAGTAATTAAGTGGGTACTGGGTTCTATTGATTGGCTATTGGGGGTCAAGTTTTAGTTAGCTGTGTAATAAAGCCCTAAACTTAGATTACACGTTAGAAGTACATTATAATAGTTATACTTATGTATTTCTAACGTACAAATAACACTAACTACTATAGTATACTTCACTTATGTACGTCTAACGTTTAACGTGTAACTTAAACTAGGCATAAATGTCTAACTGAATTGTAAAGTAAACATGCATGGTTATGAAACCGGGACTCTAAAACATTACACTGCCAAACTGCATTGAGCACGTTAGGTATTTGAACGAAAACAGTGAATTGTAGCGGGACTATACCTACTACAAATTTTATACATACCAGTTGGTATGTATACATGTATGGTGGTACATCTTTTGTGCTAAACAGTAGGCTACAAAGTCCATATTCATAATAGTGAGTATTTGTGCAAGTATCATTTTGCTTTAAACTTCTCTCTATGACAGATCTTTATCTAATAGGGCATAAAAAGCTGACGACCATTACACTCAAATGCAAAATTACTGACCCAACTTTCAACCACCGAAAAGGTTACCCTGTCACTCGATAAAAAGCCCCAAAGAATTGTCCAGTCACTTCTCAACAAGAAAATTAACTGTAATGAGTGTTTAATTAATATGCCACGACTTCAGTGTTCTAGCTGTAAGTAGCTGAACTTTGTTCATTAGAGCCCAACAGCTTTACACTGGAAGACAAAGAAAAGTGGTGCGGTTTAGGAATCTTAAGTTTTTAAATTGAGCTGGGATTTTTTGAATTGCTGGGGCGTTGGTTCTACTATTTCTTCTTCCTAGCAAAAACACATCGGAAGTGAAGAAGGGCGGGCGTTTTGAACTTGACCTTCAAAAAACGCAGATTTTCAGCTTACTTTAAATTGAATACATATTTTTTTCTAATCTTTTGACGGAATTAAGTGAGTTTTTACTGTGTCAAAAAAAAAAATTTCGACAAAATTGGGGCTCTTTTGGTTTACCAACAAATTGTGAAGAAGTGTTTGACATAGATCGATATATAATAATACACTTTGTAGTTTTAGTATCTAAACTCAGGTTGTTTCTTTTACAAAATTATCCGCGCACATTTCCGAAGCTTCCTATAACCTTACCTAAAAAATACTGCCTAAATAAATCTTTCCAGATTTAACTAGCACCCATTAGGTATCCATGTCTAAACCTGACACTTCTGCCAGCCTCCCAACGAATAACCGCCAAGATAACGAGACACACAGATTAGTAATAGATCAACAAACCTAAATACAACATTAATAATTCGTGCTAATTAATCATTTTAACACGAAGCTATGAGAGGTTAACTAGCTTCTTGTAAGTGGATGTGGTATGTTCAGAATAGTGGAGCACAGGTGACGAATTCAATTTGTTTTTTTTTTTTAAGTAGTACAGAGACTTCTTACTACTACTACAATAATATTTCCCACAATTTGAGGTTTTTGTTGTAATTGGGTTAATTAACAAAAAATACTGAACAATTTTAATCTTCAACATTATTTGCATGTTATTAAAATTGAATTCTTATGAAACGATTTATTTGACAACATATAATAATATTACACCAACGATGAAAGACAATGCCAGCCAGGTACATAATATCCGTTTCAAATCAAAATTGACATTCACAAATTCAAATATTATCCAAAAATATTACCCCCTGTCAAAAACCAGACATTCAATAAAACATAAATTATTCATATCAAATTGCTACGGAATTTCGTAGCTCGTAGGCAAGACTACGCGCTACGCTGCTACGCCGCTACGCCATCAGACCGTATCATATTTCATTGTCGGCATGATACAATCATAGTGACAGAGTGTGTCTATCAATCAGAGTGACAGACATTCTTCAGGGGCTTTTGATACTCTATAGGTATATGTGTAATTATTATATTACCTACTATATTTAGTACTTACAATCTTTCTTATTTATAATTCTAAATGGATAAGATTATAATTTTTTTGGTCTAGATCGAATTTCTTGTAATAACGTAAAAGGATCTGACTTATGATCATGCAGTCATGCTATTCTAGGTTCCCCTAATATGTGACTTTTTTGGATTTTACAATGACAGTTTTGACATCAACAATTTTCAAGTACATGATTTTAAGAGTAATAAAATATTCCTTACAAATACAAATTCACATTAATTAAGAGGGTCATTCACACCATCAAAATTAATATAATTCAATTAGTATTAATTAAAACACAATAACGAGTTTGAGTCGAACAAAAGACGAAATATTCTTCAGTAAGAAATAAACGGTAACACTCAGCTTAAAAATGTCCTAATTTTAATTTAATTTATACTAATTTTCATCCCCTCTATTGGGTACAAACATGGATCTTGAAAGTATCATCAGCAAATAAATTAAAGACCTAAATTGCTAACTTCATACGCACATTTTTTTAAATTATCCAGGTGCACGACGACACAATTTTCAACAGACTTTAAAAGAGGTGGGGATTTACTGGGAAAAATGTAATTTTTCGGGTGTTTTATTTCTATGAAATTCTCAGACTACATCGATTTTTCTTTAAAGGTTTATTTCGATTTCGATTACAAAATTTTGAAAATTCAAAAAAAGTTAACATTAATTAACTAGACATCTATCTAATTAAAAATAAATTACGTACGTATTATTTTCCACACCGTACCTTCAGTGACCTATTATCGCTAAATTGGGGTAGCCAGGATTCAGAGGTATTTGCGTATAATACCCAATTTGTTTACCGATTTCAGAAGATGTATTAGTCGTTTTGATTTATTCATTTACCTGTGGGTATGATAAGAAAGCTTGGTAGTACTTAGTCGATTTTGTGATTGACGAAATAAGTTTTTGGATAGTTTTGTGAAGGACTTAACAAATATGAATTTAATTCATACTTTTGCTGTCTGCTTTACCTTGTTTATTTCGAAAGATAATTGAGGTTTCAAGTACAAGCATATAAGTTTCACAAATATATCTTTTATACCTACGCAATGAAAAATATGTTTTATAATTCATAAAAAACACGTAAAAAGCGGGCAGTGACATGAGGTACTAGCTGACGATGCAATCTTTAACTAATATCGGTCAGCAGTCTAACGCGCTTTCACGCCAAAACTACTCAAGCAAAGGTCCTCCAGGGACGTGAGTAAAACCAAGGGGTACATCCAGAATTTACTATAAATGACTTCTAACAATAGAAACTTCCACACCCAACACCATGCACAATAAACTCATACTTACAACATAATAAAACGGCTCACTTTTCACACAATAAACAATCCGTCCAACATTATTTGGGCGGATACCGCTTGGGCGGGCTTAATGGTTTTTTTTTTCGTCAAAAAACGGGACCTTTGACAAGCTTGTGACGCAAAGGGTTGCTGGTTGTGTTAAAAAGTTGTTTCGCTGTGTCATTTTGGCTTTTAACGAGGTCCGAGGGTCTCAATTTGGAGTTTTTTGCCGATTTTTCAAATCTATTTAGGCGGGATTATCTTTTTGGGAACCTGGAGATTATTTAAGGGATAACTTACTGGCGTTTTGATTGAAATATTATGCTCGGAAGAGTGAGAATTTGTTTAGCTTCAGTTCTTTAAAACCATCTGTTCCCTGCGGATAGTTATTTTAAAGTAGCTATTGCTAGCGGTTTCACCTACGTCTCGTCGCAACCACATTCCGATGTCATTGGTTACCGAATGATTAATTAAATTCCACATACTATTATTATACTACTATTACTAATACGATTAGGTATTATAAAGTTTGTTCGTTTGCTTAGTGAAGTTATTACCATTGGACATGCGGCAGAAGTTAGTTAAACAAAATACCTAGACACCTAGACATCATTTTAATATCCAAGTTAAAAAGAACAATGTCAGACGTCCATAGTAACAAAGTGAAAATTCTTAGTTTTTTGTGTAGTTTAATGTCAGAAGCTTTTCTATGTTTTCCACTTTTGCATCGAACTTCTCAAAACCAAATTATTAAAACGAAAACGCAAACCTGAACTCGATAAACGAAATAATTACTTATTAAAATGTTTTTTTTTTGGAAAACTTCTAGATAACAATTAAATATTTTTTAAGAAGTTAGCATTTTATATTTAAATTTTTGTAGTAAAGAACTTTGTGTCCGTGAGAATTGAGTTTTAAAAGTTGATTGGGTGGGCCGAAACCTGACATTGTTCTTTATAGGAATTCAGTTTATTAACCTCTGTTTACCGTTTCCCCAACATAATCAAAACCTTAACTCCTCAACTCCTCACACAGGCCATAAATAAATCACAGTTAACTAGAACTTATGGTTAGCTGTCAAAGTTAATAAGCGTGAACTCTGCACGCCGTATTGCTATTATTATTTACGTAGGCGCTGATGAGACAAGTTCCCTTTGAGATATTAAAGCCTGGGAAGTCGGGGATTAGTTAGATGTTTTGTATGTAGGAAGGTATTTGAAAGTTGTTTTATTTTAGTAGGTATCTAAATTGAACACGTGTAAAATAGTAATTCCTCTGGTTTTTTTTTCTAGTAAATGATTTGCAGTTTCTTTCAGTTTCTCTCAGGCTGGCTTCCAGTCATAATAATAATAATAATAAGCCCCCTAAATTCCTACCTTACGTCCGAGCTGAACACCTAGCCACGTGGGGGGCGGACACGCGTATTGTGCAACAGTACAAAAAAACTTATGCGGCTAACAAGGTAAAGGTTACCCTCTATGGAGATGAGTAAAGAAAGAAGATATAATTTACGGTCGCTTCCCGGGGAGCGCCGGGGCGCATCTGGAGCCGATGCTGGGTGCCACAGCATGCGAACCATCGGCGGTGAGGCGTTGAGCAGGCGGACTCTCACCGAAAATAAAGTTACAGCCGGTCGCAGTGAGTTGAGCAGGCGGGCTCACGGCGTAGATGCTACAGCCGATTCCTCGGGCGAAGATACTATTTCGTTATTCTCTTCCATCCCTTCCACTCGCCCCTCCTACATGACAAGGCGAACATCGACCTTGTCCACCAGCACGCTTGCTAGTGTTGTGCAGGATGTCAACCTTGACTCTGATCTAGCACCCACTACGAGCAGTACTATCACGCGCAAAAGATGGACACATGAAATGAATGAATTCGTATTGCGCACCTATTTACTATTAACTTCATTAGACACAGACACTAGAACTTACCTTGAACCGCTCCACCTTAAATTTACAGAAAAGTTCCCAGATATGCAAGTAAGCAGACAAAGAGTTGGGGACCAACGCAGAGCTATAATCCGTAACAAACTCATACCACAACAGTTAATAGAACAGATATACAAAGAAGTAGAACAAGAACTCAACCAACTACAATCAAATCACACTCTAGCCTACACTGATCAATCACACATACAACCAACACCAACACAATTCACTCAAATTCAGCCATCAACACATGGAACCGATAACACACAAAGACAAACGCGGACGCGCATGAGATGGACCAACGAACAAAACGAAGCAATCATGAGATCATACTATCGAGTAACAGATTTAGGTAGAAATGAAACAGCACATCGTAGGCCCATGTATTTAGATTTTATAAACACCTGTCCATCACTCTCCCACCTTAGTGAACAGCGAATAGCTGACCAGAGGAGAGCCATTGTTAACAACAAATACATTAAGAGTGATAGATTAGATTCAATTAAAATGGAAGTAGCTGAAGAACTAAGACACAACATTTACAACTCATTTAATTCTATTAGAGAAACTACTTTAGTAGATGAAACTGTTAACACGCAATCCGCAAATATTTTAGACATAAGCCCTACAACTGAATTCCCCCCTAATATAATCCCCAATACCATCGAAAATAATCCTGAACCTATAGACACTATACTGAACCCACAACCCAATCCTGAAAGAGACCAGACAATAGATAACACATTTCAACAAGCATTCCAGTTTTATAAAGAAAGTAATCCCGTAAACCGAACTTATATCCCCAAACAGAAACCGTCTATAACTCTTGCCAAAATTATTAACTATTTAAATAGAATAACAATACCAGAAAACATTGATGCAGATACAGATTTTCACACACTGCAGACTGTGATATATTGCGCAGCATGGACTGCTGCTAAGGTAAACGGTTCGAAGATAGAATTACAACCAAAAGAAACAGAATCAAATATAAGACGACAATACAAACCTAGGTGGCAGAAGCGATTAGAACGAAAAAGAAATGATCTAAGATCAAAAATAGGTAGGATGACACAGTACATTAACGGTAATAGAAGTAACAGATTAATAAAACGAGTAAACGCAATAGTTAAACAGTATAAGATCCACACAATACATGAGGAACCAAACACACAAATTATACACACATTAGATACACTTAAACAGAAGCTGGCAGTAGTTACAGGTCGTCTTAAACGATACAGCGCGTGTACTCAGAGAAAACAACAAAACTTTCAATTTACGCATAACGAAAAACTTTTCTATCGCAATCTTAAACACACAACTTCGAATTCCCATGAAAATCACCAAACCAGCGAGGGCCGCAACAATGTGGACCCAGATACTCTACAAAGCTTCTGGGCGGGAATCTGGGAACGCCCAGTCGAACACAACATTCAGGCTGAGTGGATACAGACAGAAATCACTAACACAAACACAAATATTCAGGAAATGGTTTTCGAACACGTATCCCCAGATATTTTCCAAAAAGTTTTAGCCCGACTCCATAATTGGAAAGCACCTGGTTCAGATAATGTGCACAGCTACTGGTACAAAAAATTCACCGCAGTCCACGGCTGCCTACACAATCACATAAACAAGTTTATTCAGAACCCAGACACAACACCGCCATATATCACATTAGGTACTACTTATATGATCCCAAAGGACAGCAATGATCTTTCCAATCCAGCTAAATACAGGCCAATTACATGCTTGCAAACCTTATATAAGATCATTACATCCTGTATATCTGAACTACTATACCAACATATCACAGAAAATAATATCTTAGCCGAACAGCAAAAAGGATGTAAGAGGTTTAGCCAAGGATGTAAGGAACAATTACTAATAGATTCTGTAGTTCTAAAGAAAGTTCTAAAGGCAAAGTCTGATCTGTTTAGCATGTATATTGACTATAAAAAAGCATATGACTCTGTCCCCCACACATGGTTAATACAAGTTCTAGAAATATATAAAGTACACCCGACCTTAATCCATTTCCTGAAAACTACAATGACAACATGGACCACCGTTCTCAGACTCACTACCACAACCGAAACACTACACACCGACCCTATTAGAATCCAGAGAGGTATTTTTCAAGGAGATGCGCTAAGCCCGTTGTGGTTCTGCCTTGCTCTCAATCCCCTATCGAACATATTAAACTCAACCTCATTAGGAACCCCTTTATATTCTAAAGCTGACGATAGAAACCACCATCTAACTCAAAATAACGTCTTAAACCATCTGATGTATATGGATGATATTAAACTGTACGCAGCAACAGAAAGCCAACTCCACCAATTAGCTAACCTTACTGAACAATTCACAAACGACATAAAAATGGAGTTCGGCATTGACAAATGTAAAATAAATTCAGTAAAAGCAGGGCAGAACTACCAACATCACTACACCTTAGAGACTGGGTCACAAATAGAACCTCTCAACGAACACGACACATATAAATATTTAGGGTATGCACAATCACGCCAGATAAATTACAAAGACACAAAACACAAACTACAAAAACAATTTCAACACCGCCTAAACACAATCCTACGAACACAACTCTATTCAAGGAACACTATTAAAGCAATTAACACATTTGCCATACCCGTTCTTACGTATTCTTTTGGTGTAATCAACTGGAATAAAACCGACCTTAAAAATCTGCAACGGAAAATTAACACAACACTCACAAAATTTCGAAAACATCATCCAAGATCTTGTCTGCAGCGACTTACTTTACCTAGGAAAGAAGGAGGCAGAGGACTTATAGATATATTAAACCTTCACAATAAACAAATCACTACACTCAGGCAATATTTTTACACCAAATCAGAATCTTCTACACTACACAAGCTAATCACACAAAATGACTTACGTTTCACACCCCTAAACCTAAACGACACGAACACACAACGAAATGAAAAAATAACCGACGACAAAACTAAGGTGCTAGAATGGACCCAGAAGTCTCTACACGGCAGACACCGCCTCGATCTGTGCCAGGAAAATGTCGATAAAGATGCGTCGAACGCATGGCTCAGACGAGGCGAACTCTTCCCAGAGACTGAAGGGTTCATGATAGCTATACAAGATCAGGTGATAGAAACTCGAAATTACAGGAAATATATAATAAAGAATCTGACTAACGACAACTGCAGAAAATGTAATAGTTCCCCGGAAACCATCCAACATATAACAGGCGCATGTAAATCCATAGCCCAGACCGATTACAAGCATAGACACGACCAAGTTGCCAATGTAATACATCAGAAATTAGCTCACCAGTACAAACTTATCGATTCCATAGTACCATATTACAAATACAACCCTGAAACAGTCTTAGAGAACTCCTCCACCAAATTATACTTCGACCGCGCCATTCTCACCGACCGCACAATCCACTTCAATAGACCAGATGTAACACTCATAGACAAAACTAACAAGATCGGATATTTAATTGACATCGCTGTGCCAAATACACATAACTTACAGAGTACAATAGCGGAAAAAATATCGAAATACACCGAACTTAAGGAAGAAATAGCTCGCCTCTGGCATTTGCAAAAGGTAATCATAGTCCCCATAGTACTATCTACAACAGGCGTAATACCCACACAACTCCACCAATCTCTCAATTCCCTAAAACTGTCCCCAAATACTTACCACTTACTACAAAAAGCGGTCATATTAAATACCTGCAGAGTGGTCCGAAAGTTTTTACAATGCGAGACGGACAACACCACCCCTTAAAATCACAAACCCAATTGATGAACACTTGGCTAAGGCCCGTGCCATCAATCAAATCCCGGATAACCGGAGGAAAAAAATACGTAAAAAAAAAAATAATAATAATAATAAAAAAATCTTTATTTTTCTCTTCAATTACAGTGTTAAAAGTACATTACAATACAAGTTGCATTTCTAAGAGAATGGTGTCTGCTTAAGGTTACCCCTGTGTTACAGATCACCATTAATCCTATTGAATTTTCTACAGTACATTTTGTAAGGAGAGAGGCAAAGAGAAATCTAAAATACATCTTATTATCGTAATGCTTATACCATAGATAAATTAAAATAACAGAAAATAGGAATACGTTAACAAACATAAGTCACTGCACTTATTATTGCAAATAAACATTTAAATATATAACACATAACATATAATTATAGCTTTTTCCACTTATGAATACGCGTTATCAATAATAAAAATAATAAACACAAAATTAACTTAATATTAAGAGCCACTTTTCCGTGGGTACAATTACATTCACAATTATGCACATAGTACATACGATGGCGAACTTCTAATTAATAGTAACTTAAAAGTGTAGTCATTTTGAGATCAAATGTAAAATGTAGTTTAATTACTAATTTTGAGATCAATGTTAAATCATTTTGAGATCAAATGTAAAATGTAGTTTAATTACTAATCAAGACTTAAAATATAATTTATTTAGGATATAAAATTTGTGGTAGGGCAGATGAATTAATCCTAGAAAGTTTTTTAGTTAACAAAGTACTTTTATTTTTTCTAAATTTAATTTAGTAGGTAGTTAGTAGTGGTGTATTTAATAATTCTAATTTTTGTTTCATATTTTAGTTTCATATTATTAGTTATTTTTGTTTCATATTTTAGGTAATATCATCAATTTTATTTTATTTTATTTATTTTTTTATTTTATATCTAATTTATGTTTTGCATTTAGTTATCAATATGTATAAATAGCATAGGTATCAATAGTGTTTGACGTGTAGTCCTACAATGAAGGTTTTTTTTTTTTTTTTTACTATAAATAATTACTTATTTAGCTTAGTTTATAGGTTTTAATAATTTTTCTGTTGAGTCATAATCTAAGTTTTGAAGCCATGTAGTCAGTTTCTTCTTACATTGTAATTTAGTATTGGTAACGATATGTAATTTTTGGTTTATTTTATTGTAAAGGAATGTCCCAAGAAAACCAAAAAAATTATGTGAGAAACTGGTGTTGTACCTGTTTATTGTGCATACAGTGGGGATCCTTTTATTCTGGGAAGTACTAATTGAGTTGTGTGTCAAAGAATGTTTTTTGAGAACTGTCATTAGAATGAAGAGCTGTCTAACAGTCAAAACTTTGCAATCGAATGATGCTGAAGGAGCGACTGACTGTCTGACTGACCTCCTCAACCCAGTTACATAGGCAATCCGATGCTCTTTGGCACATATTGTTACGTGGTATATTGTCATTTTATGATTTTTTATGGATCTATACATATTCCGATCTTAGCATTAATATTTCAGCAGCAGTTCAATTGTTAAAGCAACATTAAAGGACAAGTCACAGCCACATTGTCAGGCAGGTACTTACATTTTTCTTTTACAAAGCAAAAGTACTGAAACTAAGCTCTAAACACTGTCGACTACAAACAGGCTTAGAACCAAACAAACGGAACTACAACACTACAAGATTCTACAAAGTCCTTACAAGACTTCTTTCAAGAAAAATAAAATACAAGAAAAACACAATAGTGTTACGCGACGACACAACACGTCATATTGACCGACTTACTAAACTCCGCTGTCATTGTTCACCTTTGTGCTAAGACAAAGCTCCGGCTAATCCTTTACCCCATTTGAGACTTACTCGCGTTGTTTTGTCTTGCTTAACAAAAGAGGAGCGTATGGTATGTATGTTTTGTGTTCCGATTTTGGGCGTTTTATTAATTGGTTTTTGTTCGTATTTTGTTTTGTAGCTTTCCTAATGAAAGTTACTCTGTCTGTCTCGCTTTCACGCCTAAAACTACTGAACCTATCTGAATGAAACTTGGTACACTGGTTATACTGATAGAAAGCACAAGACAGGAAAGGATCAACGTAATGGAAGACATTCCAATGATTATCTTCATTCTATAAATAAGGGAATTTCAGCAAACCAATGTATTTTGACAAAAAAGAACATTTGTATGTAGTCAGTAAGTTTTGCAAACCCTTAACACAAATCCCTGATGATTTTCTGAAGGTGTTTTCAGGAAATAAAATCTGCACTACTTTTCAAACTACCGTATACTGGCATAAATACTTCAAAAATGTCCAGTAAATAATAACCAACAGTTCATTTAGCTCATTATCATCCGTAATAGGTGCGTCGTTAGCAACCCCCCGCCGCAAACCGCAGTCACCACAGGTATGCCACCATGAAACCACAGCCATGGTTGTGCTGCTTATGGGTATAATCTGCCCATCGTAGTATATCGCTAAACTAGTAATAGTACATCAATGGTTTTTTGACAATCAGATTTTTGCGATGATTATAATCATCTTGTGTAAATATTTTTGATATGTATCTTTTTAATATTTTCAGCGACTACACAAACCGTTTTTCTTAAAACTATTATTTACTTTGTTGAAAATTCGTATCAAATGTTCATAAAATTTTGCTGTGGAGTTTGTTCCACCACTTCTTCCCAGCGAAAATACATAGGAATTGGTAAAGAGCGGGCGTTTTGGGGGTTGTCTTTTGTCAATCTGACCTTCAAAAAGTGCTGATTTTCAGTCTACTTTGAATAAATGACCTTTTTATATTTTTTTAACAAATTAAGTCGATTTTAAGGTCTTTTGCCGCAACTTGCCAGCCACATTGGCTCAAGTATTCTATAAAAAATACATATACTTAAAGTCACAAATAACTATTAGAATACTAGAAAGATCACTTCATCATGTAATACAACCGATATAGAGAAAAACAGTCAACACCTTGCCGAATGACACAGTCTAAAAAAAGTCCCCACTTCAGCCTCACTTCTCGCTTAACTTTTGGCCGTTTGACAAACAAATTATGAGCACATCTATAGTCTGTGGGCAGTTGAACTGTGCAATAAACTCTGGGTGGTGTGTTTGTGGTCTCGCTGGAAATTCCCGCGCAAACTCATCTGTGAAGTGTGCCATTTGAGTTACCGGGGTAACGGCGGACGCAAGTTGTGAGATACTAGAGAAACTTAAAACATATTTTTAACATCGTTATTTTTTGCGAGTCTTTTACAGAAAAGCATGTTTTATAGGATTCGATAAAAGTTAATGTTTACTTCATATGAAAAAATAAACAAATCATTGCAATCTTCAACTTTCTCATCTAATACCTTTGCCAATCCAAAATACAGTTACTACAGTTGCAGAAACGAGCATTAAGTGACTTATCAGTATGACGAGTGACAGGGAGGGATGGAAGCGGGAAACATGTTGCGCTGACACCGGATAATATTGGGAACAGGGCAGGAAGAGGAAGTGACTTAACAATAGTCAAAATGTACCCATCAACAAAAATAAATTGTAGCTAACATAAAAACGCATAAAAAATATAGTATTTTTTTCAAATTCAGTTTTATAATACTAGCAACGTTAATCATTTTATATTTTTCAGTCCGCTACCGCTTATGACTTGCATAGCACGGCTACATCGACAACTCAGAGGTCCCGAGTACTCTTCGTTAATTAGACTCCTGTGTAAATTTGCACAGCCGATTCCACTTAATAATGACTGTTAGTTTAAAAAAAAAAAGTTATTTTGGGAAAAAACCTTTTTTATGAACAATTTATACGGTAGGTATTTTCGGTTTCTTTCCTGCTTGGAGAGAGGTGGGGAGGAATAGGTGGAATTTTTATGGGTTTCTAGCTTCCACCTACGGATTTACCCGCATCCTGAGGGAACTACTTTACGTATATGGATAAAAATAAATTTTTATGTTGTTATTCTGATTACTAGCGAGTTGCAGCAACATCGATCCAGTAGATTTCTCGTGACGCACTAACAAATACACATACCCATATATACCTTCATGATTGTACATCCTTACAACATTTCATATTAATATTATTAGTAGTTATATTTTTAACCTATTGCACTACAAAGGGTTCATCACTAAAAGGCAAAATTCTAAACAATAAGCAGACTAATCTAAAACATCATTTCAAACAAAACTATTTACGTTATTAATTCACAAAACACCATTTAGAATGGAAAATAATTTCAAAACTCACTCCTACTGCATCAGACTAATTGGATGCACTTAAATTTTGTTTAATTTGAATAAAAGAGAAACTCCACTGCGAATTATCTGAATGGATAGACAAGTGTTTGTAATTAAAAGTTAAGTACGTAATTTATTTTAATTTGCTAATTGTGTTTCTAGTGTTCTTTTTTACCTGACTGCAAAGAAGGGAGAACTTTAACCAACTTCCCGAAATGGCGAAGGTTCACAAATCGATACTTATTCATCCTTCCAATCTAGGGATATTCCATAACAAAGTCTTAATTTTTCACGATATAATTTAAGGTTCGTAAGGGATATTGGGTTGCCAAGGTAACTAGGTTGAGGGGATCAGATAGGGCAGTCGCTCCTTGTGAAGCACTGGTACCCAGCTACATCCGGTTAGACCGGAAGCCGACCCCGCTATTCTTCACCTGTTTTTTTACCAAATATATTGGGATCGGCTTCTAGTATTACCGGATACAACTGAGCATCACTGTTTTACAGAGAATGTGATTGTTTGATGAAACTTAAAAACGGATTTTGATGTAGGGGAGACCGGGGTTGGTTGACTATAGGGGTAGGTTGACTAACTAGCAAAAACTCGTCCAACGCAATAGCCGTTCCTTCTCTCAAACGACGTGCGTGCGCGACGCCGCGTTCCCGGTGACTGAGCGGGGGGAGGTGTCGAACGTTCGTATCTCACTGGTTAGCTCAAGGCTATTGCGTTGGACGAGTTTTTGCTAGTTAGTCAACCTACCCCTATAGTCAACCAACCCCGGTCTCCCCTACCTTCATAGCCACAAATAGCTTAAAATATAAGCTACTTTCTATTTTGGTGTGGGAAATAGTTCTCACGGGACGCGACTGAAACGCCTAGAAACAGCTGGTACATTTATACAGCAAGAATACTATTGTTTAAAATACCAAGAATCCCACATCTACAAATACAACTTCAGAGAACTTATTATCTCTCAAATCCGAACGTGAAATTCCGAGTATGCTTAGTGTACGTTCACCTTAGATCATTTAATCAACCGGAGGCATCATGGAACCAATTCTACGTTTCCCAATTTGCGCGCGGGGCCAGTCAACGCAACAAATAATAACAGCTCAGTCATGCATTTTCGATCACACTGTGATGTTACATACATCGTGTCAGCCAATAGAAGTGTCGTGTCGTGTCGTCCACTGCTGGACAAAAACCCGCCAAGGTTCGCCATCCATCTTCAGCATCCGTAACTCGTTACACACGCTCACTGCAAAATTGACAAACACAATTAGTATTAACTTCAATTACAAGTAAAATCGGTACTCTCGTACCTATAGCAGATGGAAAGGTACTTCAATAGCGTCTCCAGCATGTTACATGCTCTAACCCGTTCACCGTCAAAGATTCGGAGTCGCTCGACTTGGCTGGGTACCAACACTGTGTTCCACGATATATCTACATATAATATACGTTGGAATAATAGCCCAGGTAGGTATATGAAATACTTGTGTCTTTAGTTCGGGGTTGGAGGCTAAATAATGGGATGGTTTTGGTTTCTGTTTACTGAGTAATCTGTTACGTTTTCTGTTCAAGTCATGTTTAGACTTAACTTTTTTCTTTACTGTTATACTGTGTGCTATTGAATGTAATTTAGCATTATCCAAATTGAACGTGGTTTTATTAATCTGTCTTTCTGTTTCTTTATAAAAAAAAACTTAGGAATTTTTCATACAACTATAAAAGTCGTACACTACATATTTTTTTGAGAACTGTCTACTCCAACTTATATTTTAATCCCCGCAAGTCATTTCTTATGGGGATTCTAATATAAGAACACTAACGAGAAGATGTATGATATTATAGAGGTACATAAAGCATGTTGAAATTTTATACGCAATTTTTAGCACACCAAACATAAATTTACACCTCACAAAATTTTATATTTTCATGAAGCCATAAACCTCTGGCTTGGTCCTCTACTACATCACAACAGCACTATATAATCCTTTTTCTTTTTCACTCAAACAAGTTTCAATCAAAAGACTGACAAAATCCGAACCCAGACAAAGACGTACTCAGACTACTTTTGCCCGGATAAAATGCATGTCGGCACCCGGTGCAATGCCGGCCGTAGTGTCTCGTAAAACTGGATAAAACCGGATTTCACGGGTAGTAACTGGGTAGTAGGGATCACCGGTGGCTTTGATCCACCTATATTTTTAGGTGTAAAAGAGAAGCGCTTGGATGGTTTCCTTGTATGAAGATATCCTCTATTTTCGAAATCTGTGAGTTTCAATTTTAGAATATTTTCCAAGATACTTTAGATAGGTTGTAAACTATTTTGAAAGTTAGACTTTTCATCTATTTTCGTTTTCACCTTCCATATTTTGTACACAAGAATACACTTTGCCCAACTTTATGTTATTTTTGTGCAAAACATATATTACCTTGACTTATCCGACAGTTATTCTACTCAGCATG
The DNA here is from genome assembly GCA_033682625.1 of Helicoverpa zea x Helicoverpa armigera. NCBI lineage: Eukaryota > Metazoa > Arthropoda > Insecta > Lepidoptera > Noctuidae > Helicoverpa > Helicoverpa zea x Helicoverpa armigera. Next base: position 11,061,223 of record JAWIIS010000004.1, on the reverse strand, counting down.
AGGGATAGATATCAAACAATTTAAATAAAATCTGTTTTTCTTTGTTGTTTTTAATATTTATAAATCAATAACACAGCATTGTCCTTCAAATAGTATCATCATACAACACACGTTAACCACCCGTAACCCTCTAAAAGTTAATGAAACCCGATATATCCAGTTATAACCGGTTAACGGTCGTGTAATGGCGGCTTCGGGAGATCATTACGTGACCTCCTGTGTACATAATGTTAACAAATTGCCTGCAGCTTGGATAAATATGCAGCTTGTTTAAGTTAATTTCAAAGTTATGGCGGACACGGCTTGGCTGGACGCCAGGTTGATGTGTTTTTTGGGCGGTGAAAGGGTTGAAAATAAGAGTTGGGTTTTTTTTTGGATTTTCAATTTTTTTTTGTGGAGTGGTGAATTCATACTCTTTTTCAATTGCCGGTCTAAACTGTGTTGTTTCTTAAATGCATCATGTTTTTTTGTAGCGATCTGAAGTGGCAGCCAGGATCCATAAAATTGATGTAAGTACCTTTCGAAACGCGGAGGAACTCGTTGTGACATTTATAGTCCACCCATCCAAGAACCAACCGCTCCAAGCTTTATGCTTAACCTTATGATCTGTGAGTTACTTAGCTATAAGCTACACAAGCCCAAACTAGAGATGACTACCCAAAGTTAAAACTACATATTAAGTTATTGTAAAAATTAAGCCTGACACTAGTCTTACCAAGGGGTATTGGGTTGCCCGAGTAACTGGGTTGAGGAGGTAGATTAGGGCAGTCGCCCTTGTAAAACACTGGTACAAGCAACATCCGGTTAGACTGGAAGCCGACTCCAACATAGTTGGGAAAAGGCTCGGAAAATGATGATGACGAAGTAATTGTAAAAATTAACTAATGGATGTCTAAGTACGACCCTTAAAATTTTCCGTCATAAACCAGCTTAACGCCCATTATCTTAAAATCATCAAATCTTTTATTCAGTCACAAACATTTTTAATTGCGAATCGTGAATTTAAATCTGTATATAATTACAGTTACTGCTATGTAGGGCAGTACGATAAAATTTTAGGACCTATAAAGCGACTGCGTAAATTGACATCAAAAAGACATTATAAGTGTAATTATCTTGATATTAGATACGCTCGATATTGATATTTAGTGGTACCTTATTTGGCTGTGATATCAAAACTAACTGTTGTCTGCGGATTCACCCGCATTTAGTCGGACTGCTAGTTGCAATCGGATAAAAAGTATCCTATAGAATTTTTTTTTCGATAAATGGGCTGTCGTTATCACCACTTGCCAAGCCTTTTCCCACCGACCTCCTCAACCCAGTTACCCGGGCAATACCCAATACCCATTGGTTAGACTGGTTGTCAGACTTACTGGCTTCTGACTACCCATAACGACTGCCAAAGCTTTACAATATTCCTCTGTCATGTACACATATTATTTTCTTTGTTCTCAATAAAACAAAGCTTTGTACATTAATAAAACGGTCGGAAATCTAACATTAGTCACAATTTAATGAAACAGACAAAATCCATTTAAACACGGTGCACGGGTACAAAGTTTGTTACTGTATTGTGTAACTTATAATTGGTATATATTGAATATTTCCTATTGAGTGTAATACATTGATGAAATATTATAAATCTGTGTTGTGCTTTTGTTAGCTGTTTTGTAATAAATTAATCTGAAAACCTGTTGGACTTGTGAACTTAGCTGTGTTTGTCGATACTTTTTTGCATACCTATTGACCTGCAAGGATATATTATTATATGTATTTATGTAGCTTTAGTACAATAGTAGTATAAAAAAATCCATGTTTGTATTTTGTACTGGGTCGATACCTAATCTCTTTCGTAACATTAAACGGTTATTGACAGGCTGTAGTGCTCTTGTTTTAATTTATAGAAAAAAACTCAAATTCAAGGTAAATTATAGTTTGAGTCAAAAAAACTATACTTACTTAGATGCTCGTCATTTACAGGTCAACCATTTCAGAAGGCACGTTGATATATCTGCCTCGTGTAAAAAAAGGAAATACATATATTTATACGAACAAAATGAATTCTACAAACAAAGATTCTCCACAATATTTCTCCAAAATCCTCTAATTGTTCGTAACCAAATTAGAAATCAATTCAAAAACGAGAATAGAATAGAAATAGAACAAAAAGCCAAATTGGTTCTAAATAAAAATAGCTCAAGTACCTATCATTGTTTGCTCCTGAAGGTACAAGCACACTGCAAACTTTTGGTTGGCCGATAATTTGTTGGGCTCATAAATCAGTAGGTATGAAGATGAATGGTAGTACGCACATTACAAAGATCAGGTATTTAGCCGGTATCAGAACGACTGACCACTTTGATTAGAATGAAGATATTCTTTCAAACCGCGGCCCTGGTACATAAGGGCTTGGGAAGGAACATATTGGGTTTTAGTCAGTAAGAGAATGACACTCTCTCACGCTGCTAACCTTCAGCGGGAGTGGTCATTTGACGATTTTCCATAAATACCGGCCAAGTGCGAGTCGGACTCGCTCACAAAGGGTTCCGTACCATTATTTAAAATCACGTTTGTTGTATGGGAGCTACCCAAAATATTTATTTTATTCTAGTTTTCAGTATTTTTTGTTATAGTGGCAACAAAAATACATCATCTGTGAAAATTTCAACTCTCTAAGTATCACGGTTCATGAAATACAGCCTGGTATCAGACGGACGGACGGACGGATGGACGGACGGACGGACGGACGGACGGACAGGCGGACAATAGGGTCCCGTTTTACCCTCTGGGAACAGAACCCTAAAAAAAGATATTTTTAAGAAAAATAATTGTCAACCATCGGGTCGGAAGTCGTGGTGGCCTAGTGGGTAAAGAACCAACCTTTCGAGTATGAGGGTGTGGGTTCGATTCCAGGGTCAGGCAAGTACCAATGCAACTTTTCTAAGTTTGTATGTACTTTCTAAGTATACTTAGACACCAATGGCTGATAAAATGGTGAAGCAAAACATCTTGAGGAAACCTGGACTATAAAGTCTGAAATCACCAACCCGCATTGAGCAAGCGTGGTGATTAATGCTCAATCCTTCTCCATGTGAGAGGAGGCCTGTGCCCAGCAGTGGGGCGATAAAAAGGCTGTAACAGTAACAGTAACATCGGGTCAACTGTCGGCCGACTATTTAGTCGTCAGTGTGCCACTTTAAGAATATTGAATTGTTTGCCCCCGAATGCTTATTGTTTTCGTGTCGACGGCTGCCGAGGAAAAACATATTTATTTCAGTTTATTTTTCACTTAGAACGCAAATAAGCTTTTGTTGGACAACAACGAAGTTAATTTGTAATTTGACTTTATTGGTTGTGTATTGTTTTTCAAGATTATTTCTGAATTGATGTTGTTTAGATTCATAGTGATTTGTTTATTTTAAGGCTTTTACGAATTGATATGAATTGTGTATTGAAATTAAAAGTAAGTACATTTTTAAAAAGATTTTCATTGATTCTATCTGCCAGTCTTCCACATAAGTCCCGTCTCTTACAATTTTTTATAATCATTTAATGTTTACTCAATCTGATGTTTATCATATCTACATAGTTTTTTTTTTATTGTCTTTAACCAGTCCAAAATTGCAAGACACAAGCTGCTACCGGTCATTGTGGAGATCAATGGGGGAGCCCTACGTTCAGTAGCGGATGGCTTTGGTTAGGTTGATAAAGAAGTACAAAATTAAGATAAGGGCAGGACAACCGGATTTTTGCCCTTATACGTTTTGGATGTGAATAGAATTTTGTGGCCTTGTTTATTTGTATATGATACTTACCTATTTTCTTTGATACTTACACAAGATAGATCACATGTGACTGTTGGAAAATATTGTCGCTAATACTTACGATGACAATTTATACATACAAAATTCTCCTTCTGTCTGGTAAACAGTTCTGCCTGATACTTTAGTTATGCACTGTTACCCAGAACCTTCTTCACCTCACATTTTGAATTCTAAAGTAATAATAGAGCTTTTTCTTTTAGTTAGTCAGTATAAAAACACGAAATCTATATATATTAATAAGAGCAGGCTATTGAAAAAATAATTCATTTAATTGAACCTATACTGAACTTCAGGGACATAACTAAGAGTTGAAATCAAACTTCAAACATTATAGATTTTCATTTATTTCAGTGATTACTGATTACATAATTAATAATAACATACGATACCTTAGAGCTATTGATTCTAAAAAAATCATTTCCAATATCACCCTTACCTAGTTAATAACGGATAAATCCATTAAAAATTACAGTTTATTACTTCTTATTATTAATAAATCAAAAGAAGGTAAGTCAAGTGAAACATTTTAGACGTTTTAACGACTAATACGTCGGTGTTAAGTTTTATTATGACAGAAAGTTGTAAGTCATTAACTTCAGGACTGAGGTCCGTGAAAATCTTTGGTTCAATAACACAGTATAACAAGGAAATAAAATTATTATTAAAAAACATAAAATAATCAAAAGAGTATTCCCTTGAAAATTCGCCGACGCTAACATATCAAACACCGCGAACAGAATTTGCCACCATTTTATATAAGTTCCCTTATCATTCACTAAATTTAATTTTAAACAGTTTATTATTAATCTAAGGTTAAAATCTCTGAATTGCATTTTTTATTATACTGATTAACAAACAACTGTTGATTTTTCATGTTACTTAACTAACTCTACTTTACTTACTAAAGATTCTAAGTTTTTTTTTAATAACTATTTTTATGCCTAAAGGATAGTTGAACTTATGTGTAAGAACTGAAATATGAGGAGCAGAAATGGAGTACCATGATAATGTAGATATAGAAAAAAAAGTACGTATAAAGAATTGACATAGGTTCCGTACACAATGTAGTAGAGAAAAGCTGTGATAGTTGGAAAAAACAATCGGCATGATTTTAAAGTAGGTGTAACTTTTTTTTTCTTTGAGTAAAGATGAACGTGTATCTAGCGACGAATCATCTAAATAAATCAAGAATCATTTCACAGCCAGAATGATTTTCCATACACCGTGTCTAGATATGGTAGAGGAAGTTTTTAAATTTTTTAAAGAGTTTTTTTTTTAAGTTTAAAGTTAGATTTAATTTTTTTAATCTATAATTATCTACAGTGCGTAAGTTTAAATTTTTCTATTTTAATCAAAAAATTAGGATTTAATTCAATACGTTTAATTGGAATGTAAGATAAGTAGCGCTACTCGGACTGGATGCGGCCAAAATTGTTCCGTCTCCAATTGGAATTGTTCAACAAACAATTTTGGGGGACAGTCGCAGAAATCTTAGATTACGAATTTAGAAGAATTTTACATGGAAACTACGTATCGCTTTATAAGTAAACTTTCAATGACTTAGGTAGAATTCCGTCGGTTTTTAATTTTGAATTATACTAAGCTAAATGAGTGCTAGATCTTTTTAAATTTTATTTTGATAGTTTGATTTTAAATACTTAGTTTTAATATGTTTATAGGTGTTGGGGATGAAATCATAGATGTTAGAGAGCGGGAAAATAATGATAGATTTGCTTAGTAGCGATTATATTTAAGAGAACAGGAGAGTAGAAGATAGCTAACAGCTAGAAGCAACTAGATCAATGGCACTGTGGAATGTACCGTGTTTATAAAAAAGTATCCTAACCAGCTTAACAATTAAGTTTCAAACAAGATTATGTTGCATTACTCTTAAATTTACATTTTTTTTCATCATCTCTACCTTTTTTTAATCATTTAACTTTATTCATCCTACATTCCCTTTATTGCCAATATTTTAACATCTCTAATCCGTGATTCAGCGAATATGTATTAAGTTGTGATTTGCGATTATCCCTATAGTTTAACATTATATTTATTAAATACGAAGATTCGTGAGCTCGGAGAATCTTCACATTTAACTTTAATTTTAACGTCTAAAGTTGTGGCAAAGTCTGTTGTGAACCGGCCGCGGGCGATCGGTTCTCCGGTTTTACAGAATCCATCCCAAATCCATACAAACAGATGAAAAAGGAAGTTGCTTATATTCGTATGGAACTGCATGGGTTCTTTACAAAATATTCTAAACAATTTTCAAGGTAATACTCGTCAAGTTTCACTTCAAATAAATTATATTCGGTTGTCAACGTTCAATTATGATTAGCTTACTTTCCACATTACAATTTGTTTATCTCATTCATTTAACTTTTCCCATTAACCCCTACCGATATTATCGTGTCCGAACATTCTATTACTAGAAATACAAAATTTAACGTATTTACAACCATTTTTAAAACTTTATTTTTTAACAAAAACATTCATAAGTACATCCTTGCTTCTCGCACAGTCTAAATGTACATTCTTTACATTAGAATTATAAGGGACTAGATTCGTTTGGGAACAAAAACTACGTAAACAAAATAATAATGAAATTAATGTAACGTTCAACGTTTGCTACGTCTGGTGGTTATTCTACATCTTTATATTGTCTGGCAGTTTTCTTTACCATCTGTTGATGTTGATCGCCGGTCGAGTGTACCAGACTCGGAGCCATACTCTTAAACTGAATATTTTAGAATTTTGGTGATATTTTTACTTATGTTATAAGTATGATTACATAATGATGCACTTCCCTTTTTCGGCCCAAGGGTTATTTTTCTTGTCGGGAGCGTGTATGAGTGGATCATTCTTTTCATTCTCCTCCACATACTCCCGCATCCTGTAACAAAAGGGGATTATTACAAATGGAGGGAAAAATTTCGAATATTTTCTTTGGCAACATTATTTTTGGCTATTCATGCGGGTTTGCTTTTACGTATGTTAATACTGTTTTAGCTTTGTTTCCTTTGAGTGAATTTCTCGTATTATTCTGTTATATTTTTATAAAGAACTTAGATGTTTTAGGTTTCTGATATAAACGATAGTTTTTCTTAGGTATTGAATTCTGTTACAGTGAAATTCCATCGGTGTGCTTCAATATTACTCAAACACATGTTTATTTTGATATATTCACTGTAGAAACCAGTAGGTAATAATTTGGTGTGAATATTTATAAAATTTCCACGAAATTGCAACCTTCCTTAACGAATGCTAACTGTCCACTGGCACCGAGGCGTACACAAATCTTCGTGGAATCTCGCCATTATAGCGGTAAAATCAAACACAGTATAAGAAATACCAGTAAAATAGGGAAGGGACTCGATACATCCATGTCATGGTGATAAATCATGGGTGACATGACAACAGTTGACCTTATCGTCTTACATAGACCCTGATGGTACATTATGACACTGATCCTATAAAGCGGATTCCGATTTTGTTGTGCTTAAGGGAGCGTATTAAATATTTTTTCATACATCTCTATCGTACGCCATTTTGTGTCCACTTTAAGTTATTTCGTACATCCATCTTATCTCTATCTGTATTTTCTCGTTAATATTCGTTCATACTGTTGCCTATTACATTCATCACCTGTTAACACTACATATAAAAAGGCAATTTTAAAATAGTCTTGAAAGGTTCGCCAAGCCCTTACATAGAAAATTAGAGGACACGCACGAGCATCATTATTTCATACTATGACGATCCTAGCTGCCATAGAATAAAATGAAATTACTGTTGACCTGAGTTGAAAAAGTAGATATTCACACAAAAGAGTAAAACGAGCATGAGGCTCCTTTTACTCTCCTTTTACAAAATTAAAATACCAATAATATCAGAAGCTATTCCAATTCAAATGAGCATAAAAGCATTTTATATCTGCACCCTTATGAGCCACTTGAGTTCAATTTTAGTTCCGTAATGGAACAAACTCTTAACGAAATCAATTAATAGTAGAACTTTAATTAAAGGAATACCGTCTGCAAAGTTTTCAATGGAGATTCTCTTCGATTACGTTTCGGCACGGAGTATGGAAAGATGAGCGGAGATGCCATAATGCAGGTAGATCAGGCGCCTTCTTCTAGATCAAATTGGTACCGTGGGCATGACCAAAAGGATCAGTTATGAATGTACTAACGAGGCGTTTGGGTTCTTTGAAACATTTGTCAAAGATTTTTGGTATTACAAATAATGATTGGGTCCAAAAGAAGCCGTATTAGGGCGAAAACAGTAATGTTCCTCGTCCCCCGCTCATCCGCATTTTGGCGCGCTACTTTCTTAGGCGCATGTTCGATAAGCCATCTCCGTCAGTTTTGTTCTCCATGCGTTTCAGGAACTTGAAGAATGTGAAGTTATAAATAACTATTGTTTTATTGCTGCAGATGGAATGAAAGTTATAGTTAAACTTTAAGTATGAATTTGGTTTGGAGTTATGATGATTTGTATAGAAACATTTTATGGATAGATTATGTCAAGTAATTAAATAATTATGGGCGTCTATAGGACTGTTAAATAGTAAACGTTTTATGACTGATGATGATGATTAACTTTGACGTCTATCTCAGTAGTTTTTAACTTTGCAAAATACACTAAAATATACATAAATCACGAAAATAAAAGGACTAATAATTAATATTTTTTCTAGATCGTTATTTTTCCAAATAAATGTACTTAAGTAGGTGTAATCTGTTTAGAACCTACCTAAGTCTGTAATCTGTCGTATCAAAGTACACTAAAAGGTCAGAAAAAAGACCCCAGAACACAACCAGAAAAGAAAGTAACTAAAGATGAATAAACAAATAAAGAGCTGAAAATACGGAATGATGATTTATTCATTAATTCAGCATTTAATAAATTTATGCGCCCGTAACGACTTCATATAGACACTTTATTGACGTAAAACGATATTTTAATGAACGTAAAAATACTTCTGTTTCTAGACGGTAGAAAACTGGTTTTATTACCCGGGTTTACTCGCCCGGCAATAAACAATTATCTCGTATTTTATGATGATTTTAAGATCATCTAAAATTTCTAATGATTGAATACAAGTATTTGTATTTTTATGATTTTTCACCGCACTGAAATAAAGTTTTTATACTGAGTTATTTTAAAACGTATTTTTAGAAAGTTAAGTAAAACGTTACGTAAAAGTTAATTTAGTTTTGCTACCGTTCTTTAATATTTTAAATCTCATACCCAATTATCTATAGAATATTAATAACTCCAAAATCCGATAATCCATAATACGCACAACAGACTAAATAATAACCATGCGATACATCCAATTTTTCCGTTACTTTGATCAAGCTAATCAATTATTATTACTGAAACAACTTAATTTATATCAATATCCGTTCAAACCATGGAGAACCAAATTACTAATGGAGATGTCATAACAAAAAATCTCCAAAGAAAGCAGCGCACCAAAGTGCGGGCGTTCAAAGAACGGCTAATTTTACTAGCTCCGTCCTTATACGCCTTCTATGGAGCTCATTATTTTCAAAATTAAATCACCAATCAATCAAGAGCAATCGTTGATAGATTGGTTTTAATTTGACAAAGAACCCGAACGTCTCGTGAGTTCTAGTAACTGATCACGCCTACAGTACGTTGCTTGACCTACAAGAAGGCACCTGACCTACCTTCCTTAGCATCTCCGCTATTTTCCTTCCTCCGTGCTTCAAACCATAATATTGTGTAAAATTTTAATCGATTCACAAATTGGATGAGCCATGATTGGTTGGATTAATCCATTTATCTGTTGTACAGATTAATTCGATTTTCTATCTGGAAACCGGCACGGTACCTTTGTGCCACTTTAATTTGGACGGAATATTGTTGCTACCGTAATTGGCAATTTACACGAGCGCCTCTTTTTTTGCCACACAGTGTAATTTCAGATGGCCGGGAATTTATTGAGCTGGTGTTTTATTTGATGCTAGTTGTGTATAGTTCATTAGTGTTTGTTTAAAAGTAGATACGAGTAGGCTCATAAGTCAGTAGGTATGAAAATATGTAAGTACGCTCACATATATTATAACAATTAGGTACTTAACCGGTATAAAAATCGACTAAAAATATTCATTGGAATAACGAATTTGTTTAAAAACAAATTGGCAAACATCCGGTCAACAGTCAGTCGACTATTTAGTTATCAGTGTGCGGGTACACGAATAATGTTATAAATTATTACAATACATGTATGTAGAGAAACAATACCGGAATAGTATTGTTTACATTGCCATGTTTTGTTAACTGACATTATATTGTGCAGGTTTGCCAACATAATTTATATTCAAATTCTGTGTATTCAATAACATTTACCTCTAAAACATTCCTAATTCCTTGCTATTAGCAAATATCTAGATCCTTACTAAAGTTACTCTGTCTGTCTCTATGTCACGTCAAACCTATTAAACCGATTTAAATAAAATTCGCTATACAGATAATATAAAGCCGTAGAAAGGACAAAGGCTTCTTTTTAACAGGGCATGGAGAGCAGTCCCCTTAAAACGCGGGTGGAATCAGTTTTTAATATACCGGACTTTGTAACATTCCACGAGGATTATGATAACTAATTCAAAAAATCTCCGTACCAAAATAGTTCATAGGTTACAAAAATTGGCAAAGTTTTGAAAACAGTGTTTGTCAATAAAATATACTAAAATCAACTACTTACTCAAACCAAAAACCTTCGTATTGTCAAAGAGAAAAACAAAAAGATATGTGTCATCCCTCCGAGGGGGGATGATAAATTATTCACCAACCCATCCCAAGGATAGCCCTCGGGGTCCAAACATTGATATTACAAGATCTGTCCGCCAAAATTATTGTTTTTCCAAAATATCATTATGTATATTTTATGTAGATTCAAATTGAAAGGTATCGGGTTCCTGAATATTGCATATTTCATGTTACCTTGCGAGATGATTTTAATATCAGCTGCTTTGGTATGAGGTCTGTCTATATTTTATGTAGAAGAAGCAGATTTATGTTTGTAACTGCTGACGAAAAATCATCGTGAAAAATCACCTTAAAATATTCGAAAATTTCTTTCGGAGTTAAGTAACCCATTTACTGTGGAAGAATCTTCTTTGTAGTAAAAAAAACCTGACCGATTTCGTCATAAAATAACTATAACCTAGTTAACCTGAAATTTTTATATCATCTCCATTTTTGTCGCAGTTCACTATCATTATAATTAAAGGGGCAATTTCAGTCATTGTTTACACACATGTAAATGAGACAGCCCGTGCTGGGAAAAGGCTCGGATTTAAAATTATAATGAAGATTTATTACAAGGTAATTTATCATTAATGTTTTGTTGGTTTAATCCAATATTTTAGGGAGGTTTCGTTTCAGGTTAAATTCTCTGGAGATTTGGGACCGAATAGAAGCTTAGAGTGCTGTAAAATACTTATTATTCTGTACTTGTTCAACTGAACTTCGGACTGGGCAATAGGGAGAAGTAAATCCTGATAATACCTATATTAAAAAACCTATTATACTGATCCTACTATAAATCTGAAAGTTTTTAAGGATCTACGTATTGTTTCATTTGAAAGAAAAGTTAACATAGAGAAAATAAATTAAGATGAGACACTCGTTTAAATAATATGAAAATATAAAAAAATTGCCTACGGTCTCAATATAATACCATCTTCATTAGCCTAGCCTTATCTAACTGTGCTGGTGTCTTATCCCTAGGTAGGACTGGATTTTTAATGTTGATTTCAATATAATATGCAGTTCATATGAGATAGCAGTTTTTTTATATGAACAATAAGCTTAATAAAACCATTGATAAAATTAATTACTTATAACATACAACGGTACCGGATATTAAAATCCATTGCCGATATTAGAATATAAATATTCATGATACAGAGCTGTTTATCAGATAATCTGGAACCCTGTATAAATCATTGCTGTGCTGTTTGCTGATAAAAGCATTAACATTATATAGTAAAAATCAATACTATTTAAAATTTAGGTCAGTTAAATATAAAAGCAATGAACATTACCTACTAAAATACATATCCTTGTTACTCCACAATCTCACCATGTACTATTATAAACGAACTGAACGGAATTGAATGAAATTTTTATTATTAGGTATAGCTTACACGTCAAAATTGCTACTTTTATTCTAGTACGGAAAGTAGTTTCTGTTAACAAAGCTGGGTCTAGAAACATGTATTATTGCACTAACATTCTTTAAATAATATCGATATATTTCTTTAAAATTCTACCACCCAATTATACTTAATTAGAGCTTAGTTTTGAACCCACTTAATGACCAATTTCCTCACAAAAATTGACACACAAACGACTAATTATTATAATACGCTAATAAAATTAACTGTTGCTACCGGTAGTCGGAAGCCTGAAAAAGTCTGACAGTATTAGGTCAGAATGCCAGTCTAACTAATTGGATTGTGGAGTAACATTGAAGGCAGTCGGTACTGTGTGTAGTTAGACTATAACTTAACTGCCACGCTTTAGAGCTTGACTTGAATAATTACCGCTGAGAATGGAATTGTCGATAGTTTGGATGTCGGTAGGTTTAAGATTATCGAAAAACAAACAAAAATATTTTCATGGTATTCAAACCTTTTACAGCATTCAGTTTACTAGTTACACTTATAGGTTAGATTTTAACAGATTACGCAACTGGTTACGTTACTTCAGCGATTTTTGTTTAGATTAAAGACCATTTAAAAGTTTAAGCTAAAACGCTAGCACGTTCTTCGTTACACGTCTTCATTTAATGATGGTTTTAACCAATAAATAAATAGCATTAACTCCAGAAAATGCTTCAATAAAAACCGATTCCCTCAACATGTCTCCATGAAATAAACCTGAAAACTTTTCGCACCTCCGTCTACCTCTCCCAGCGACAATATCGACACTTCAAACTGATCGAGTACAAATAAAACGTTATCGATATCGAGTCGTTATCAGCACTATTACATGAACTGCCGGTAACTACGTATACTTTATGAGTATGGTTTATCACGTACCCTTATTGAAGAGGTACGATCAATACTATACTGAGGTGCATTGACACGAATAGTTGAAGTGTTTGCAAAACATTGGTCTATACTTTAAATTGCAGATGGATTGAGCGTGGGGAAGATGATCCAGCGTGAATATTGCTTAAAAGACAAAAAGCCAGACGATTTGAAAACGTCCTCTTTTTTTGGAACTCGGTTAAAATATTTTGATAAATACACCTACTGATTTCTTATAAGTAAGTTTGAGAAAATAACCATAATATCCTGGGTCCGCTCGTATAACTTCGGGTATAAAAACGGCTTCACAAGTTTCTATACATCACCATATCATTTGCCTAAACTACCGTGAAAAATCACTAAAATCATTTTCTACGAACATCATAAAGAGTAAAAAAAAACAACCTTTAAAAAAATCAATGCGCATCACCCTACTATTTTCAGTTAGCCGTCATAAACCCGCTTCTCATCTGATAATTTAATTTAGCGGAACACGAAGCACATTTTGTTCAGTAACGTTATTTTTTATTTTATGTTCGCGTCGAGTTAATTTGCGTAATTCTCCAATGAAGTCACGTATTGTAGGGAGACAGTGAGGGATGACAGACGAGGAAAAAATAACAAGCTGGGAAATATTTCCGGAGTAGCTGTTGTTTTTTGGTTGGAAGATATTTTGAGAGGTTCAGGTTTTTGTGGAAATCTTCGTTTATGATTGGTTCAGTTTTGCAGCGGGAAATATGCAGCAAGAAAATCAAAAAATACTTATGGATAAGACAGAACGGAACATGAAAAGAATCACTAAATGCACGATTTACAATACTTCCAAAAATAACTTATTGTAACAAGATAAAGATAATCAAGAGATGAATATTGCATAAACGAGCAGAAGTCTAAACAACACACAAACTCAAAATCAATTTAAATTAACATATTTTCCAATTAAAGCTTTTAAATTATTCAAAGCAACAATCTTAAAGACTTTAGCTTGTGGCACATTATAGCAGCACGGCAACAGCACGGCTGCAGCACGGCGTCGCCTCGAATTAAGACTACGGCGAGCGGACAGCGCGCCAACCACGCGCTGACCGCTCGCCGTTGGCGCGCCGTCCGCTCGCCGTCGGCGCGCCGGCCGCGAGGTGTAAGCTTGTTGTCACCGCAAACTCAATATTATTTTAAGACGATTATGATTGATTTTATGATTGAACACGACGTAATGACGTTGTTTCGCTGCCGGCTCGGAGTCGGCGCGCAATTAGCACGCCGTCGGCGCGCTGTACGCATGAGGACCGCTCGCTTGCAGCACGCGGGCGGCAAGTCGAGTTGTGTGGAAGCGGCAAGCACGCTGACTGCTCGCAGTTGGCTTTTTCATATTGACATTACGAAATATATTATAATATACACGATTTAATGCTCTAAATTGAATGACAACTTAAATGCTGGTGTGGAGCCGTGCTGTTGCGGTGCTGCTGTAATGTGCCACGTCCTTTTAAAGGTAGCAAAAGCAACGATGATCTCTACTATTAACTCTTTAAAAGCGACAACATATAAACCTGAGTAACATTTCAGACTTATAATTAACTGAAATAGGTCATCAAAAATACGACTCCAAATCTGTTTTAACTGACAGCCCTACTGACAGCCCAACTGACTAGGGGAGATGGGGAGGTTTATGAGTTTCCCGAATTAGTACTAACGTGTACCGTTAACTTTGACGTTTGTTTTAGTGTAGACTACTTTAATTGCTTCATGGCATGTGTGTTAAAAATAGACAAAATAAATGTAACTTTAGGTTAGGTAGGTTACTTTTTAAAACCTTGTGTTGTGATGCACATATCACTAATGGGGGATACGTATAAACAAGAAAAGAACACATGATATTTACGGACGGTAGATTCTTGACAGCTCTATTGTATGATCGTCAAAAATCTACCATTGTTAAGCAAAAATAATCGTTTTTGAGAATTTTTTTATATTAATGAACTATATCAGTTATTAATTATGAATTTAGTATAGGTAAATGTAAATGATATGTGGAGGATCTAATGAATGAAGACGAAGAAAACACATCTCTCATTCCAAATAAAAAGTTAAACATTTTCAAAAACGATCATTATAATTGACACAGAAAAATATATCAATGCAACAGACCCCAACTTCAATGTCAAAAATAATCTGTATCTTAAGAGAAAAAAGCCACTCACATTTAGAGTGACGTTGAAAAACTTGAGATAGGACCAATTACGGTTCAAGTGATACCTCGGTGACGAGACAGGGGTCTTTGAGACCTCCCCGCAAATTAGTGTTACGTTGAAATTCAGGATTGTTTTATAGATACGATTTTATTTACTTTGCTTCTCTTTGACAGGGAATAAAATGTTTATTTTGTTGTTAAGTTCTGTGTTGTTTCGTTGTTTGGAGTTAGTTTTGAGTGAGTGTGAATTGGTTGTAGATAAGATTGTACAATTTTTCAAGTAAGGAATAATGCTGACGATAACTCCCGATTATGTAGTCACTTATAAAAATAAGATCGAATATTATTAAAAGGCTTTTTACATAGTCCATGTCATTTACAAAAACCTGTCACTATATTCTCGATATTATAGTGCATAAAATGCTTCTCTCAGTTTGTAAGGACGCGGTAAAGGCTAGTCATCTAAAAACCACAAGCCCCTAAAGGGATATTTCCATACTTTTATCTTTACCAACAAAGTAATCCCTCTTCTGCTTAAAAGGCGCGTTTACGAGCCAATGCACAAGGGTTGCGTTACACCTAAGCTTTTAAGACTTATAACCAAAATTGTTTACCCTAAACAAAAGCAAAGTTTTCTAAATAAATCAAATAACATTTTTCAATACATGTTATGTAAGCATACTCAGAAATCAAACTACAGTACTCAATAATCGATCGGTAATAGAATCGTTGCCTCATGTCTTTTTTTTTACGAAAAAGTTCTCAATTAGTGAATTTACTACTTGAAAACTCTCATAAACCTAGAACAGTAAGCTCTAATTATATTACAGAAACAGAAGCCAACAGAAGTTAATTATGAAGAAGTACCACTTCTACAAAATATGGAACATAAAAAAATTATATGAAGAGAATTCGAGCCAAATCTCAAATATGGCCAGCTTTTCTTTCCGAGCGAAACAGCTATATCGAAGGAGGGTGAAAATCCTCCCCTGTCACATTTACAAAATGAGACCACTCCGTTTTTGGGTCAGCCGTTTTGAGTACACCAATGTGTTTATGTATTTAGAATGATATAATCACCTCTTAGACACGGGTTATTGATCATCAGAAAACGGTGGACTTGTTATGAAAATTTCTCGTTTGAGAAATTCTTTTCAGAGTTTACTGCCGGTATTTCTGGGTCATTTGCTGATGCTACCTGTGAATTTTTGTATGATGTTTTTGATGTTGGTTTTGAGAACAACTGTACATACGACTGGTAAACACATGGAAATGTCGCTGTAGGTATTTAGCACTGTCGATAAGATATCAATAGGTAAGTTAAATTATATTTCAAATTCACTGTACTGAATCAAGAACGAATAGCATGTCAACCAAATAAATGTTTCCAGCTAAATTATATGAAAAGAAATTAGCTGTATGTGTGCTTACCGATGCATAAAAACGCATCGAATTAAGACCTTTTTAGTTCGTTACACAACCTTTTTCAAAAATTAGGGCTGTTCACTGTTCATCAATGGGCAGCCCTGTAGGGTGGCCAAATCCTCCCTCTGACAGTAGCACCGTGACTCGGTTTTTAGGTCAGTTATTCTGAGTAAAATGGCAATATGTTGATGACGTTCTTATTCCAAGGGAACGTGGATAAGTGGCGGTTTTAGCGTTCCGGAGTCTGTTCGAGGCGTATTGTGTTGATACGCATTGTAAATTTAGATTCTTTTGATGTTTCGTACTTGGTCTTTTTTTGGGTGTGAAAGATTTTTATAGTACTTATCGGGATCTTGGATTCGGATTTAGGGCGAAGAGAGGAAAAAACTTGTTATGTAATTTTGCATTTTTGGGCCTAAAGTCTAATTGTGACGCTTGAGTAAATTATTATGCTTTTAAATAAATCCATGTTTATATAGAGTAATTATGAAAAATTGTTGTGAGTTTTTTGTACATTCATTATTTGTTTCATTCTAAACCTTTTTGTCTTATTGGGTGTAAATAATATTATTAAACTCAAAGGCATTATATTTTAATGGTAAAGAAACCTCTGTCACAGGGATAATAGATTTTATGCACGACTGTTTCGTTAAGTATGTCACGAAGGCTTTTGAGTTCCTTTCTATACCTATTCTTTTGAATAAAATGGAAAGTATCGGCCTATAAAAACCCGATTTAGAAGCTCTTTTGAAGTGACCTTGAGACGTAAAAAAAGCATGTGAAGATTGGCAACTTTATTATCAAAAACCATATTTTCGGAAAGTTATTCCTCAAGGCAACATTCTTGGACCTATCTATTTTTCGTCCTTTTACCAAATACGTTATAATAATATCTTCACAAACGAAATTATTTAGGAACATGCTTGTAATAAATGTGAGTAAAACCTCTCTCACAAGGACAGTGGAATTTTGGGTCAGTTGTTTCATATAACTGTGTATGTATGTATGTCATTATGTTGTACATACATTTGTAGCTGTATAAAGAAGACCCATGTTTGCTGAAGGACGTCTATGAGTTGTTTTACAGTCTTTGTGAGATTTTATCTCTCATGTCATTATGACTGTTTGTTTCTTCGTATTTTATTTCTCTTGCATGTTTCTCAGATTTTATATTCATACATTCGCGTTTACATTGAACTTTAATTTAATAATATTCGTCTTTGAATATAATTAATATAATTCTTTATCATCTTTCTCATTCAATTCCTCTACCGAGGTATTCTGTATAATAGAGCAGCAGTTTACCGCTAATATTAATCAAATGATACCATAAGTTAGAGCATTTAGTGTTTCTAATATACAAATCTAATTATTTATAAAGCTAATTAGAGAGTTAGCTGACCAAAGTGCAGTAGAAAGTATTGATTACAATATAGAAGATAGCACACGTCATGTTTTTGTATTAAGTCCGAAATAACAATAAACTCATAAACAAATATTGATGGCTCATTTTCGTAGCACGTTTACAAGTATCTGCTTTTTCCAAAACATTTGTCCTTTTTATAGTACAAGCGAGGAAAATGAAAAACCACCTGATGCCGCTCGTAAAATTTTAAGAGGAACGTTTTCAGTACGTCGAAGTTTTTTTTATGTACGTTTATGAGTACCAAGTGTGTAATATAAGTTGGTACGTGGTGAATTAAGAATACTGAATTGTAGAGATATGGTTGAATGGTCTTGGTATTCTTTTGTTTTTAAAAAGACGAAATATGGAGATAATGAAAATTATTAACAGACAATATGGTTCATCAAAGCATAATGGTGCGGGATATAATGCAGAACCAGTTTTCCCAATTTTTTGTCAAGTAGGTACAAATTCAAATTAATATTATAAGTGACGCCAGCCAAATGTCAGCTTAATATAACTATTCATTGTTATTTCCTTTATACAGTTTTTGTCGAGTTTCTTATGAATACAAATTCTACGTAATACAAAGAAGGAAAAAATACGATTCTTATTTAAATAATACCAAAACCTAATCTAAAGATTTCAATGTAAAACAGACTCAAAGAAGTGTATTTAGTTGTAAAGAACAAGATTGATATCACGGTCTATTCTAGTAATACTTCCAAAACCATCATACTTATCAAAATGAGCGAAAACACGATTGTCATCATTATCATCACCATCAAATTCAGGCAAACAACCATTAAAGAACATTATGTACCAAAGATGGCTAAAATTAGCATTTAACCTACGGACTGAAGTTTCAACGTGTTAACATCTGGGAAATTTGAAACTCGCTTAATCAAATTGCACGATAGCAAGACAAATTCTTGGAATATTTTATGCAACAATTTTCATAAACCAGTTGATAAAATTATAATAGAAGAGAAATGAGAAATACACCTTGGAGATAGAAATACACAAGATCTAAATATTTATGTATGAACATGATGTTTTTAAAAAGAGAACTTGCAATAAAGTGAGATTAACGCACGACAGAAGCACTAGCAAGCATTGTGAAAGCAGATAATACGGAAGCCAACTAAGTGTTGTTGTGAACTAAATCACATGACACGAGCCACTCTTTATCAGAAGAAAAACCTACACATAAAATAGTCGACGACAAAATGTCTGACAAACAATTTTTTACTTTAATATTCAAGCCTAAGAAAGCGAAAAATTTCCCATCATTTCCAGTCCTATCACGCCCAAGTAAAAATGTATTATTAAACAAGGAAGAAATGCCAGCTTACAAAAATGTCAACGAAATGTAATTTAAGACAAAAATAATTAGGTTGAGTGTCATACTATTCTGGGGTAAGAAATCATGTAAGGTTCTAATGAGATAATTGTGTTTGCCTTTCACGAAGGTAAGATTATATTTCTTGATAGTTAAGGAAAGGAACAAAAGGTGTGGAGTTAATCTTGCGGCGAAAATTAGATTTGCTGAAGGAAAAAATGTTGAGGAGGATATTCTTTGTAAAGCTGAACTGTGAACGAAAGGTTATTTAGCCGTAAAAGATTTAGACGTATTTGGCTGTAAAAAAAAGTTACTTTATCAGAGATTAATCTTATTGAAGCTAGTTAATCGAATGAGGATTTTAAAAGAACACTACGCATTACCAAGCAAACTATATACTCATGTAAGTAGGTATAAACATAAAAAGTATGGGGAAAGGGAATAGATTATCCACTTCGCTGCTAATGAGTAGCCAGCTGAAAGGGTTTCTACTGACCCGTTTGTCCAGTTCATTCCCTCTACCGTAAAGTTTTACGTTAAGCATTCGATACCTTTTACGACACGCCTTAACACGAAACTACGCACGCCATGAAAGTGAGCAGTAAGAACTTTTACGGGTCCAAAAGGCCCCAAGAACACAAAGTAAGTATGGGAAAAAAAGGCTCTAAGAAAATTGCAAAACCCTTTTACTTGGAACTTTGTGAATAACGCAGATCATAAATCAGTAGCAGATGAAATATAACCGATGGGGAGAGAGGCTTATTATGGAAGTATAAATAATGTGAAATATTCCCATGCGATCGGAAATCTATGAGCTTTTGTATTGGTTTCGTTCAAGGGTAAATAATGGGTAGTTGTACGGTCAGGGTGTGGAAGGAGTTTGGTAGTTAGGTTTCCTTGCTTTGTGATCGTTACAATACCTTTATCATTCAAATATATTGTTATAACATCAAAAATTACTTCTGTATCTTTCATAATCCATGTTACTGAAAACTCAACCAGCTATAAAATAAATGTATCAAAGTATCCTGTTTACTGAATTACTTATGCTTCGACTTATTACACTCGTACGTGTATTGTGTGTATGTGTGTTTGTGACGTCATTATCAACACATGTTCAGCGACCTCGACATATACAAGGACTTTGTTTGAAACTCATGTTTTGAAATAATTAAGAGTTCCTTTTATTTTAAGAGTCTGTTATTTAATTTTGGATAATGTAAGTAAAACTCATTAAGGCAATATTTAGCAACATAATTATAATTCCACCGTTTTTATATCTACAAGTCTCACTTGTGACTATGTATTTCCTTTTTGCTTTTGATCTAAACTACTTCTAACATGCTAATAAAAATAAGCCTATGTTGTTCTTCTGTATCTAAGAGCCGCTTCTCAGTTTTGGGTGAAAGATCAACTGTACTACTATTACTAATGAAGAAGAATTTTGATGTATTATAATTAAGTGCTTATTTCATACATTATAGCCAGTACAGTTACGGTATAAAAATTACTATTTTATGGTAATCCGTTTCTATCACCGTGAGAAATCGTTTCGGTTGAAGTCCTATTGTTTAGTTTTCAAGATTCTACGGGAATTAGTTTTAATATGTTGGCATTATAATTTATAGTAACATTTGTATTGTAGAAAGGTTTTTATTTGTTTGGTGTCTTGAATGTTTTAATTTTATAGACTTAAGCCATATTTTAGTGGGTAGAAGATTTAACGATTAAAAACAGATTAAACGTTGATTGAGGTAGTCATATTTTCTCTTTTGCACATTGCATTAATATGTAGACTTTTTCAAATTTTGACCAATTCTTTACCAGGTCTCAAAACTTTTATCGAAATTAATCAAATCTATTTTCTCTTTTAAACAGAAGACTTGTATACCTAATCCAAACGTTTTTGTAGGTAGGTACTTAAATCAAATTTTCGTAGAACTAGGTGTTTTCGAAGCGTGGGTGAAACAGTGGGAAGAAGCTAGTTTTCAGATCTATTTTTGAAACTGTAGTGATTGAGTACTGTTGAAGATTTGGACTGATGTTATAGTCAAATAAATCAGCTTGAAATTCGATTTTGTTTTTGTTTTAGTACCTAGTACGTGGAAATATTTTATTTGAAACAAAAAGATAATGCCAAGACGATGTACGGTATATTCTAGTTTCAGCCATCATACATACCTGTACCGTTTGAGGTACTCTGTTTATCTGATTATCAAGAAGAGTTACCAATGATTTTTATAATATACATAGATTCTACACAGGAAAATGAGTTAAAGCTATATCGCAATAAAACCCTATAATATGCTTACATTTCCGTAAGCTCTACACGTTGAGAAAGATGTGGTTTAAGAATTACCCATCCACAAAGTGTATTAAATCTCCATATTTGGACTCAAGTAAATAAATCATATTGACCTCAAAAACATTATGAAATGGCAGACAATATGCTCTGATATCACGCATGGGATTATTTTTATCAACCTTTCATGTTATTACACTTTTAACTATCATTGAACATGACAGCTGTAGGTACCAATTACCTACCAAAAGACAATAGTTTTCAAGTAATGAGGAAATTAACCCATTCATCTCTGTATGAGAAGAGGCTTGTGCCCTAATCCCTACTAATATTATAAATGCGAAAGTAACTCTGTCTGTCTGTTACGCTTTCACGTCTAAAACCACTGAACTGATTTTAATAAAATTTGGTACTGAGATAGAGTTGACCTTGAGAAAGAACGTAGGACAGTTTTATCCCAGACTTTTGAAGACTCTCTTGGAAACGCGAACGGAAGCTAGTCTGGGATTTAAAAAAGGTCTGGTGATGATGATGAAAAATTGCTTTTAAATAATTACTGATTTTCAAGATTTCGATTAAACAAAACATTCATTTATAGATTGACTCCTTATGCGCAATCGTAAGCGCACTCAATCGTATATTGACAGTTGTTTTGATTGGACCTGTATTGCCAGATCTTAGAAACTCTTAACGTAAAATTTAGGGAGATTACCATACATGATTTGAGTTGTTTATTTTTTTTTACAGATGGAAGTTAAGGACGGAATGACGATGAAGAATTTTTGGTAAGTGAATTATAAATTCTAGTTCTGATACTAATGACAAAAATGGAATGACGGCATTTTGAAGTTGAAATATCCTTGCAGAGCATCTAGAAGATAATAATCCGGGTTTGGGAGAAATTCTCTCAGCATGCTGAGAAAGCCACGAGAAACAGCTAGTTAACGATAAAGATGGTGTTGTTAATAATAAGAATAGCAGCTATATATGTAACATAGGTAAGTTAAGATATCTTGCTAGATCTAAACAAGTAGGTATATCTACAAAGCCTGTTGTAACTAATATTAAGCTAATGGCTTACGATTCACTGAACTTAAGTATCTGTTCAATCGTGTAGCGCTCAGCTCTAATATATTACCCTTTTTAATATCAGGGTAACAAAGGTACGATGTATTGCACAAAATAGTCTTAGCCTTTCTCATAAAATTAAAAAGATAATGTTAGATAAAACTATTGATCTGAATAAAGATGTCAGATTTGTTAAACACAAAATCTTAGAATATTGTTACTAGTCAGTTTTATGATTCGGACAAAAGTATTGCAGTTTTGAAAGAAAGAAAAGACATTTGTTTACGTGTGACGCACAGAAAATACAAGAACTAAAAAAAGGGTTACCTACAAAAGAGAGTTGACGGAAAATTCATTTGGGGACTACTTTATCAATAAAGATGAACAAACAGGTACCAATTTCCCTGAATTTAAGCAACCCAATGAATCCTGGTATCACTTATGCGCGTGGGCAGTAACGTTTGTTTGTACTAGTCAATCTGATTCGAGTGTGGTAACCGTCGATTCGCACGGCCGTTCGTTACCACGGTTTCATAAAAATAATTCAAATAACGGAAGCTTGAATGAGAGAAAAAAATCTACTTTAGATCTAAGATTATTTTTGATTTATTGAAAAGGTGTGGGATATATCTATCTGTGTGATTTTTAGATAATAATAGATGCTGATCTTTGGATGGCATCAAAGTAAAGATATTTGGAGACGGAATTATATTAGGTACCGTTACAGAGTATGCAATCCGGTTAGACTGGAAGCCGACCCCAACATAGTTTGGGAAAAAGGCTCGGAGGATGATGACAGAGTATGCAATTTTATAGGACTATATCTTGGGAATGTTAAGGTATAAAGGCCATGAAAAATAGGCATTATTAGAACATTATTGCTTAAAACATGAAATAAAACTTAGAACAATCAAAAGCTAATGGAAAGCTTATGCAATATTATCTGAAATTATTTATTACAGATTCAGCATGTAACTACCATGTTTAATTTTTATGTTACAAAACAGCAGTGCCTATTAAGTAAATCACACTAATATTAATTCCACCATGTGAACTATAATTAAAATGAATGGACCTTTTGTAACTAAAAATAGATACGAAGCTACGATAAATGATACATAAGCACGTCACAGTATTGTTCTAAGAAACACAGATGCTACACAATTAGCAGCAATCATAAAAACTCATAATGATGATGCTATAAACTCATAGTTCACACTGTTTTGTTACGACTAAGCTTTAGTTAGAATTGAAACTAGGTAGGATCATAAATATGGATGTTTGGAAACTGAAAGTAGAAAATAGACTAGCTAAATAAGCTAAAACAAAATGTATGATTTTGAAGATCAGTTGAGTACCTAACTTGAATTATAACGTTATGAATATGAAGATAATATCAAATCAAAGATGAAAAACCTGCATGATCTGTAAGACGTTATACGTGTTCCGAAAGAATCTAATAAAAAATAACTTTTAAAAGATGAAAAAATTGGATCCCATCAAATATTTATACACAAGTTGTTATGCTTGTGTAGTTGTTATACTGTATTGAAAACATTAGTAATATCGGTAGCTAAGAAAACCGTCACAATAAGGAAACTGGTAGTTATGAAATATTATTGTATGTAGGTAAACCAATTAATTTATGCCCACATCCTCAATATTAATGTCACAGTACCATTTAAATAGGTCAAAACAATTATATTTTACATAGATGACAATAAGGCAAAACATGATAAATCTGTTAACGAAGAAAGAAGTTAATTGCTGACTTGAATATGTCGTTCTACTGATGGGCATTATCATAGGTCTCCTCTCACACAGAGATGGACTTTGATACTTGATGATAAAAAAATATCACATTTGATAGGTTCTAGGTAAGAATATGTTTTCATGAAGAAAAGAAGCTGAAGGCCCAGAATAAGACGATAAAAAGGCTGATGATGATTAAGGAATCCATCATAGAGAAAGATGGAAAGAAACTAGATGAATAAATAGAAAACAAAAACATATTTTAGAATTTCTACAGGATATTTACTGAAAAATACCCATAACCACAAACAACAAAGGTTGTTAATTGACTAAGGGTTTTGTATTTTTTATTAGATGCATTTTCCTTCAGTGAGGATGTTCATGTTAAAGTGAGTTACAAATTGACAGACTTTAGCTGACTAAGAAGATGTGACTTATATTACTATCAACAGAAAAGAAGATACTATAGGAACAGGTGTAGAATCTTAAGGTGATATCAAAAACAGTCAAATATCTACAAGAAGAAATAAATAAGGTGACTAAACACAACTGAAGCAAATACTGAAAATTATATCACACAATTTTGATAAGTCTGTCATACTTCAAAGATAAGAACACGAGACCCAGAGGACTGTTAATATAATTAACACATAAAAGCATTAATAACAAAAGCTTCCTCAACTGACGTCATTTCACCTGTCAAGGAAACCCATTGACAGTTGTGTTAGGGGGCACGCAGCCAATCAAAAATGTACCAAATTACAATCAACACAAGGCGTAAAATAGCACTCACGTTACACTGTTAGTCATAATTTTTTGGTAGCACACTTCATATCGATTTGGCGTTGTGTTTAGTGTCAGACAGTGTACGTGAAAAAAATGACAGTAGGCACGTTCATTGGATTTCCTAGTCACGAAACTATATGCGTATGTAAGTATAAAAAATATCGATTAATGCTATCCAAGTGGAATTTCTGGAGTTCAAACGTTGAACCCAGCCCAGAATAATTATGACGAAACACTCAGAAATTGCTCACTACAGAAATTAACTAAAATAGGACGAATATGGCACGTTTTAATTGAAGCAAATGGATCATTGGAGTAGCGACAATTCTGTGCGAACATAGACCAATTGGTACAAAAATAATAACATAAAAATAGTACGAAAAAAATATAGAACGACACAGGGAATCTAATCACATCGATTAAATAAAAAAAAACAGCATACATAATCCCTTAATCGCTGCACGCCCTCCACGCAATTTTGTACCTTTGGAACGTTGATAAAAGCACTATTATCCCTTGCACACACACAGGGCGACTCCCGCTCCCTTGCACTACACATCATGGCCACTCACAATACTAATATTTTTAAATTTTTAAATAAAGAATTACTCACGCAGCAATGCTTTTTGAAAGCGGCCAGCGTTCCATTGACGCTTGGTACTTCATGTTTTCAATCTGCTTTTTGAGTGCTTCTTTGTCCATGGCTGCAAGAATACTAGGGTCCATCGCGCAGAATCTGTGGTGTAAAACACGCACACATAGTTAGAGTATACCGTGTCTGTGTGAGTGAGGGACGACTAGCGTATAGTCGCGCACACAAAGGTCTCGGACGGAATTTATAATATCGTAATTTAATGCTACTGTAAATGGAGCGGTAAACATCTATTGTGATATTTATTGTTCGTTATATTAGTTTTTGTGTAGTGCGAGTAGTTTTTTTGCAGGAAATGTTTTTTTGTAGTTGTACAGTACATACAATGTGTTGTAGGAAAACTGTGTGAAAATTAATTAGCTAGGTAACATTAATTACGATATTATAGCATGCTATAAATTATATTATTTACAGGTATTCATAACACTGTTTAGTAGTAGGTATACTAAATTAGAAAGTACCTATAAACTATAAGAACTATTAATCAATTGCTTGTTAAAGACCAATTAAAAGTCAAGAGTTGGTAATACGTTGTTTTATATCAAACACAAATCTTATTATGAAAGATTTCGGATGTAATTATACAATATGCTTAAACAAAATAAAACCAGTTCTTAACCATAAAAGCACACTATTAGAATTTTCGCCTCTGCTTTCATAATGACGCTCATTTCCATTTAATTTAGTTTTCTCTTCTAACCTAACCTAACCCAATTAAAGCAACACCACACAATTCGTTTAATTTCAACACTTTTGTTCGCAACTGTACCATAGCGCTATCTCTTTCCTACATTAGGGGAAACTTGTCTATGTGTGCGTGAGCGTACGTGTGTAGGTGATGCGCGCGCAGAACTTTACAGTTTCTATGACAACCCCTTTAGGAACATTGAAGTTAGGTTGCGCAAAGTTAGTTAGTAAACCCTCACTGAAAAATGAACCTTATCTACGTAAGTATAGAGTTGAGTTTTAGATGTTGTTTCAGTTGTAAAATTAATGAATTAAAGCGTAATGCCCTGTAGTTCTTGGCGTTTTGTACACCATTATTCTTTGTTTTCGGACGGCTGTCATAGAGGGCTCTGCACGGACCCATTGTGAGCGTTCGGATACGGGCATCACAAGATGTTATATAAAATATTTTTCTACACTGAAGCTGTTAAGACTTTCAGAGCTAGAGTCAGTTCTTTTCAGAGAGAAAGTATACTTAATATAAAATAATGTATAGTTAGAAAGGTATCTAATATGGAATTATGTGAAAGATTAATCTTTCTATACTTGACTATAGGTACTTCTGTATGAAATATTAGTCGCTCCTAATAAACATTGGTACTCAGTTGCATCTGCTTAGACTGGAAGCTGACCCCAACATAGTTGGGAAAAGGCTAGGCAGGTGATAACGATGGAGGTACTAATGAATAGACATTTATTAATCAGGATTAGGACTTGACCTTAAAAAAAGTCCTGCGTTAAGGGTAAAGTTTATGAGATTATTCACTTCATAGATTTCAATTTGGGGATATCCCAAAAAGGAATGAAGAAAATTTATCCTTCTATTTGTCTCCCCTGATTACCGTAAGCGACAAATAAATTAACAAATTAATCACAGCTAGAGGCAAGAAATCTTGAGATAATAATTAATTAAAAAGTACAATGGGAGAGATAAGATTTTTATTCAGATAAAAACAATAGGTTTCACTTATTTTTATAATGCAAACACTGGGAAAGTCGGGAGAGTTCAAGCCGAGGTTTTTTATTCAGCTTTTTAATTTATGCATCATACTTTTGCCTGCAGGGTTTGAATAAGCTGGTTCGTGAACGTTTGCCTTGGATTCAGTAATGTATAAAGTAAAGCTGCGCTTAGTATGGATGGGTGATCTCACAGTACCTTCCAGTGGTTTACAAGGAGCAACATCATATCTACCTCTTCAACTACCTGTAACGACTGCCAAAGATGTTTTACATTGACAACATTTTATGCACCTGAAAATGCACATAATTGTTTTATTAAAGTACCATGCTTGAGAAAAATCTTAGCCAGACGATATATGTAAGTATCATCTGAGTACCAGTATTTTACATGGACCGACTGCCTGTCTGATCTCCTCAATTGAATTATCTGAGCGGCCCGCTACCCCTTTGGTAAGATTGATAAGATTTTCAGACATTCGATTACTGGTAACGATTGAAAATGGTACCGGTACAACGAAAATAAATTAATTATTGCTCCGTTACTTGAACCCCTTTAAATATAGCTACCAAGTACTACCTTTCTCTATTATTTCTTAAAATAAACTGCTAAGTAGTAAATTAACGCTCTTTAAACGAATCTCTATCTATATTATTAGTAGGTACAAATTAAAAGCTCCATTGGAACTCAGTCTTTAAGACTATGATTACGAAAGATTAAGTGGCATAACTTATGAAAACATTATTTTGAATTTATGTTAAGATAGAATAGATAAGTACCAGTTGTTATGCAACGAAGTTTATTTTGTTTTTGTGTGAAATTTGCGCAATTGCGCTTACATTTATGTCAATCAAAGTGTTTCTATGTAGGTGTAATGTTATGTTTATGCCATTCATAAAAATATTATAAAACAGAGGTTGAAATTAGTGCTGTTTTGTAAATTCTTGTAGAAAAGTAAGAGACTAGAATAGTATTGTATGAAAAAAACTTATATGTTTTTCCAATTAAGTGTAGGTTTAGTAAGTTTATGAAAGTGTACAAAATTAATAAAAGTCTTGTGTCTGACTGAAAAATCTATCAGATGTATCGTCATAACTATGCGAATCTATTACTTTATATTTATATAAAGCTATTGTTAAATCACGAAACTGATATATCCTAATATACCTCATCGTTCATACTACAAGAATCTAAAGCCATCTACCCATTAAGATACATTATTATCCCAACACAACACAAGCCGTATAACACCATAGACACACTACATCACTAACAGGCCTGCTTACCATATTAAACGGTGGTGATATCGCGAACAAACGACGATCGTTATCATGGGACCTTACCCTTATAGTGTTTGACTTGAAAGTAGGCCTGCTATCTAAGGTATTAACATAATAGTTTCTTTTGTTTACTTTAGTAATCTAGTAGTTATTTTTTTTGCAAATTGATCAATTTCTCTTCTTCCTCCTGCCCTGTTCCCAATCTCTGTTGATCAATCTCTACTAATATAAAATTAACTGCTGTATCGATTTGAAAGCCTATTACCAATAGAAACTCCTAGTACCTTATCTATGAGTTTATATTTTAAGCCTGGTATCGGAGGAATTTCCTCAAAAGAATAGTAAGGTTAAGGTAAGTCCTAAAAACCACAAATAAGTCATACCCTTAGATGCCTCTAACAGCAATATCAATTAAACTTATTTTTGATAGAAAAGCACTAAGCGCCACGAAATCGTTTAGTTAACGAAAACTTTAACTTTAAGCCAATGTTTAAAGTTCTTGTTTATCTTTGAAGTTAAAACTATTTAGTTACTCCGACAAACGGTAAACAAAATTCTGTTGATACAAGATTCTGTTGATACCGCTATGACGCAAATCTAAGAGTTAAGACCACTGAAACTGCAGAATTATTCTCTCACTTTATTACAATGGCAATCAGGCCAATTGGCGTTTGTTCTAATATAAGGAGATCCTAAAGAACATAACCATTTGCACAGACACAGGTGCACTTTTTATTGCTTCACTCTCATATAATTGACCGGAGAATGATCAGCCCCAAGACTGATAATTACATACTCTCCAATACAGGGGTGTATCAATCACCAACTTTAAGATTAAGAGCTGCTTTATGAAAGTTACTAAAACTGTGAGTTTTGGCCTGACCCGGGAATCGCCCCCCAGACCCAGTGCACAGTAGGTATTCGAGCTCATAAAATGTAGATCAAAGTGTAATTCAAGTGTGAACTTTAATTTTTTTTAAACTAGATATAACTTTCTTCCTAGCAATGTAAAAGTTATTTCTAAAATTTCTTAGCTCCTAGTACATTACAAACAGACATACGGAAACGTGGCGAACTTAAATACGGCTGTAATTCAATTTGTTAGTACTCACTGGCTTCGCAAATATATCCCTGAGCAAATGTGTACGTTATTTATATGCTAACTAATATTATACATATTAAAGAAAGGTGTGGTTGTTTGTTTGTTAAGTTGAGCGGTAATCTGTTAATTATATTTGGAGTAGTAATGATTAAAACAAATGCCTCCATGTGTACGGTAAATTGTGGTCTATCAATTGAACATCTTTGGCAGTCATTATGGGTAGTCAGAAGCCAGAAAGTCTGACAACCAGTTTCACCAAGAGGTAACGGGTTGCCCAGCTAACTGGATTGAAGTGGTCAGATATAAAGTCACTTCATGTAAAACCTGATAGACTGGGAGGTGACTTCAACATGGTAGGGACAACGAGAAAGTGGCAGTATATCTAGACACACGGCAGTGTGTCCGCCAAGTTCGAGAAAAAAAAGCGACACACCGGCCGTGGGTTATATTACACGAACCATTTCGGGCCAAATTCGAACACCCTATAACTCAAAATCTATTTTATTTACGCTTATCAAATTTCAAGTATCTGTTGAGACCCCCTCACTTATCTAAAATACAAAATTTCATTAATATACCTATTGTAGGTCTTGAGATATTGACGTCAGAAAATAGCTATTTTTACTATACACTCACTGACTGACTGACTGACTGACTGACTGACTGACTGACTCATTCATCAAAAACCTAGACCACTTCCAATGGTCGTATTGACTTGAAATTTGGCATGGAAGTAGGTCTTTATGTCAAGGTAAAGGGAAAAATCTGAAAATGGTCAAGTGTGAGTCGGTTTTAAAATAATGAAGGTGTTTTATACCCCTAAGGAACTAAAACGAACTAAATTTATCTATATTTATATAATATATTTTCGAATGGTCGTACCGATCTGAAATTCGTTACAAAGGTTTGTATTTAGTCAAAGTAAAAATCTGAAAACGGCCAAGTGTGAGTCACTTTCGAAAATAACGAATGTGTAACTTTGATCCACAAACATAATATATGATAACATGTCATGTCAGTCAGTTGGTAAATCTAGTTCATTTCTTTGTAAGAAGCGTGCATATTAAAAAATCTGAAAGATAGTATAAATGAGTCATTTCCTTAACTAACTTAGTCATATGAAAAAAAAAAAATAAACAACCTTACAAAAATAAATGAAATCCCACCCAAAACAAAAATGTGAAAGACTGCCAAGTTCGATAATATGGGAACGCTTCGCCTATAAAAGAAGTGAGATCTGAATAAGTACCAAGTTCCATACACATACCTCAGTTAAAAATAGTTACTTTTTAATGATGTTACTTGGCAAGTTTTAATAGAAAATTAAATACTTGATTCATTGCATTTAGTAGGTTTATAACAAGGTGTGTGAAAACTTGCCAAGTACATATTCAGATCTCACTTCTTTTATAGGCGAAGCGTTCCCATATTATCGAACTTGGCAGTCTTTCACATTTTTGTTTTGGGTGGGTTAGTATTTACAAGACTATGAAAAAGTACTGTATTGAACAGTTTTAAATATTAAAAAATGTTAATATATATGAAATTCCACAATGCTTAATTTGAGAGGTCTTACATAATTACTTTTACAGAGTATTACAAAGCTTGCCATCTTGATGGTAAAACTGACCTTCATTTAGTCAGTCTAAAAACTTTGTCCAAGTAATGTATTCAGCCAAAAGTTGAGTACACCATTCAAAACACAGCGTGTAAGATAAAACTGAGATTATCATTATTTATATTTAAATCAGCCTTGTGCCTAACTTTTTGAGACAAGAGGCCTTGGGCCCTGGACAAAGGCTAATTTGATGGTATCTTAGCAACAGATGTCGTTGCTAAAAAATGGGCTTTGTAGCAATTTGCTTAGGATTTTGGATAATAATATAATTTGTACTGTGAATACGCTTTGATGGTTTTATTTTTTTATTATTAAATCCGAAAAAAAGTTTTCTATATTTGTCTACTGGTTTTTTTACTACCGACTCTTTTGGTTGGATTTAGGTTTTTCTTTAGGTTTGATCTCTACTAAATACGAATGTTTATCTAATAGAAATATTAATAACTGTTGAAGACGATTATCAGTTAAAAAATACATTAATGTTTGGGAAAAAAGACCGGAAAAAACTGAGATATAGTTGATTTCAGCAAAAATGTCGTGTAAAATCCAACTTTTCTAAAGCAAACTGGCACCCCAAATAACTAGGTACATACAAGATAATTTAAAGTCTGTTGTTGTTACTCTAAAGTCTCGGCGGAGCGATGAGCGCCGCTCAAAGTTTTTATTACAGAAGTGTACCAAAAAAGATAACTTTTCATACAAAATGAATTCAGAATAAACTTGGGAAAATTCTTCTGAAGTTTCACGTATAATACAAATTCAATTGTTTTATGAAGATAATCCAGTTTAAACGAGTAGAATCAATAATGTTCAATAATGTTAAACAATTATATTTATGAGCGACTGCCTATCTGACCACCTCAACCAAGTATCCTGAGTTATCCGATACCCCGTGACAAGATTGGTCGCCAAGACTTCTGGCTTCTGACGACGATAAGACGGTCACCCATCCACAGGCCGACTGCACCAAGCGTTGCTTAACCTTATGATCGGCTCGTCTCGAGCTTCTCTTAAGTCAAATATAGGTAGAAAAAATGCCCTTACGAATAAAAGAAACACATTATCTTCGTGACAGACGTCGGGCCATCTGGAGTTCACGGCGACGAACAAACAAACAGACGAACGTTGTTTACTAAATACTACGTATTCGTACTAACAAGTGTTGTGTGCTTTCTGTGAAAATCTCTGTAAATACCCGTGCGACTCTGCGACTGTGTGAGATGTACGCTTTAGTTTTTGGTACTTTTTGAGAAGTGAATTTTATTATTGTAGCCTTTTTGGAGTTACAGGTGGAAAAATGTTTACCATCTACATATACCTAATGTTGAAAAGCCGTGTTTTGGACACGCTAATCACATTAACGACTAGGCCGATATAAAATGAAAATTATTTTAGTATTTTGGTTAACTGATTGAAGAAGTAATTGTTTTTATTTTTAAGCCTAAATACTAAACAGATAAATAGCTTTAGCTTTGACGGTTTCACCTGCGTTCCAAAGAAATTATTCCACATGCTTTCGGATGAAAATAAATTTGCAAATCGGTCTAGTAGTTTTTGAGATTACCACTTTTAAGCAAACAAACTCTGCAACTTCATTAATTAGTATTAATTATGGTGAGTACCAAAATTATAGATTAGTCTTATTAACCATGGCTCGAAATTACCAATACATAAGAGAAACCCCAAAATCCCCAAACAGGCATTATTCACGCGACTGCATGAAACTACCCACATATAACATCCAATATCGGGAAAGCCAATAAGGAAACATGATCAAAATAAATGGCTTGTCAAATAGAATCGTGTGGGAACTGAGCCCTTTTCTCTGCAGTTATGTGTGCTGAAGCTCTTCTATAGGGAATTTGATATAGGTAGATATGTATATCTTATTACTAGCTTCTGCCAGCGTTTTGTCCACTTCCCGTGGAAATTTCTCCACGATACCTGGATAAAAAGTAATCTAAAGCCTTGCTCGATAAATGGGCTACCTAACACTGAATGATTTTTTTATATCGGCCCAGTAATTCCTGAGATTAATGAATCCATCAAAAAAACTCTTCAGCTTTATAATATAAAGTAAGTACCTATATAATTTGGTTATTCGCGATTGCTGTCGGACCACAATGGCTTTGTGGATTATTACTATTGATTGAGAAGAGAGTGCACCAGTGTCTGTGTAATTTCACGAAAAACATATTTGGCTTCTAATTCTATAACCTAATGTTAAAATTATTACCAACTTTTGACTTTTTAATTAAATCAAAATCTACTTACTTTCGTTAATATCCGACAGTTACATTAGTTTTATTTTATAGAACATATATTTTTAAACAGAGCATTTCAATTATCAAAAATATTTGAATTAAGCATTTTACACAAAATAAAATCACCTATTAATACTCTAAAAAAATAAAACATTTAAATCTTACCTTACTAATTGCTTCTTATTGTAAGTCTTCGCTCCCGGAGCTGTAGTTTCAGCTTAGCTAGCAGCCGCTTCAGTCTGAAACATGATGCGCAATGAATATTTTACATTCAATACATGAGGAAGGAAAATCAAGTCGTTTGTACAAAGTTACCTAAATTCATCGTTACTGGGAATAGTAATATTGTGAATAGGAATGTCTGTTTGGTGTAACAAAATATAAAACGGCTATTGGAGTAATGAGCGAAAATATTGTTAATAAAGTAAGAATTTCTGTTTTTGGAGTCGGTTTATAATTGTCATAATTTTTATTTGTTGAAAATATGAGGTGTGTCCTAAACTGTTGAATTTCGCGAGGAGACAAGTGAAACCGTGGGTGGTAGACAGTTAAATTTTGGCAATATTACAAATATTGTACTTATTGACCAATGATAGATTTTATATAACTCTGAAAAGGTTTATTGTTTTAGTTTCTAATGGAGAACAATGAAACCTAATTGTTGAAATACAGGAAAGTAAAATAAATAATATAATATTTATTATTTTTATATTATGAACACGTCTAACATGAATAATAGCGAGGTTTTTCATAGTTTTTCCTTACTTTAGTTTGTAAATATTAGCTCACTTCAATTGTCAATGTGAAAAAATCTGTCTGTTGCACTTTCATGCCAGTTCTATTGAATACAAGTAATATCAAGAGACAGTCTAGAAAGTTAATTTACCCAGCTTAGTGAAGTAGTTCCCTTATTCAAAATTCAATAAAGTGTTTTTTCAATGTTCATATGAATAAGGATTGGATGTTTCCATGAGCGCAGATAAAAACGCTGGCCAAAGTTAGTCTTACTCTTCATTTGATTATTATCAATATCTATGTCACGCAATATGTTTCAAAATATCATGCGAATCAAACACTCTGCTAATATAACCTGCCCACTAGTATTGGCAATCATTGATCGTATTACTTACTAATATAAACCACAATGATAGATTTATATTTTAATTAATTCGAAATGACTTGTTGATCTAGTTACCAAGTTCTGGTAACCACTGTGCGCGGGGTCTCAGGTTCGATTCCCATCATCGCATCGTCTTCGTAGGAGTTATAAGGGAGGAAACCAAGGACTACCTATGTTAGAAGTTCGTGGTGATGCACCCAGTGATCACGAAATACTCGTAGTCATGCCTTCGCCTAATCTTTCTTTGATCGTGCTTAAATCCATACCATTCCACTAATCCATTTTATAATCGTTTACACAATTTGTTGCTTTTTGCTAGAGCGAGTAGACCAGAACAAACTTTTCTTTTTCGCATGAAAATCCGATGGAATATTTGCTTCATAATTCCCTACAGAACCCACGGAAAAATACTAGCTAAGTATAAATTAGTCCCACGGGTATAACACACTATCTATGGAATATGGATGCCATAAAACTAAAGCTGATTAAAATCAATAAAACTATACCGTTGTATAATAATAACAGTAACAAACGCTAGTATAAGTTTTAATTTCCCATGGGTTTACATCCCATGGGCACCATGTATAAATTTCACCTTGAGTGCACGCTGTCATTGTCACAATGTAGGTAAGACATTAATATTTTATAACGACCCCCGTAGCTAGGTTGGCACGTGAACAATGGATAAATTACATTGCTAGTTTAAAACCTTTTATTGTAATGGATATAAGGTACTTTTAAAATTAGCAAAGTAGAGGACTGCAAACCAATTTTATGTGTCTTTTCTCGGCTATGTTGTGGTCGGCTTCCAGTCTAACTGAATGCAGCTGATCAGTTTTTTACATGGAGCCAATGCTTTTCTGACCTTCTCAACCCAGTTGACCCACAACCACTCAGTAAGATTGGTTGTCAGACTTTTTGGCTTCTGACTATCTTGACGACTGCCAAGGTAAATGTAAGCCAGGACCCACAAAAACGTGTCCTCGGAACAATTGAAAATGGTAATAGTTTTTTTTATAAAAATAATAATGGTATTATTCAATTTGAATACAAATCCTTTGCGTATTGCATAATGTAAATCCGAGACTAATTTGATGTTCCCGATTTTTTTGCAATCACATGGATTTAAAAAATACGTACACTGAATGACATAAAAAACTGGACACATTTGTGTGATTGCATTTGAACGAAAAAATATTGACGAGATTGACAGCCATATGTTTCCGCAAAAATTATCGAATGGAATTCGATGATGATTATTTTGGCTGGAAATATATTTTTTATGGATATGGAAAAATGTATGATATAAAAGCTTTGGCCTGTTATTTATTGCTTGGTGCAGTTTTTTCAGATTTTATTTGATGATCGATGAATTTATGCGGCTGTCGCTTAGCCACGACAAAATTAATAAAATAATACCAAGAAAAAATAATGTTTTTTTTAGATTCGATCAAAAGGATACTAATTGTTATCGATCATTAGGTGAAGGTTTAGGAAGACATATTAAATTGATTGGTCCAGGCTGTCATTTAAACATCTTTGACAGTCATCCCAATAAGCCAGCAGCTACAAAGCCCGACATTCCTAACCAAAAGATATCGGGTTGTCCGGGTTACCGAGTTGAGGACGTCAGATAGGCAGTCGCTCCCTGTAAAACACTGGTACTCAGCTGTATCCGGTTAGACTGTAAGCCGACCCCGACATAGCTGGGTTAAGGACTAGACAGTCAGGCAGATGAAGTAACAAGTTATGCCTGCAGGTCAAGTAAGACCAGTTAGACCACATCATACTTATATAGCTGGTTAGACTGTGACGTCATAAGAGTGTTGTTTTAAGACGTGTCTGTTTCATGTTAAGTGAGAAAAATAAAGGAATGCTTAGGTAACTAGCATTACGACTTATGCTTTTATTATTGTAGATGTTCCGTTAAATATTGCGCCCTTTCTTAAAGAAAAAATACTCTACCTTATCATATTCATCTACTCATCATCATCTGCTTTGCTTTATTTGCGAGTGCATCGCGTACTAGCGTTGACATCGGACGCGCCTGCACCGTACGCAGAAATTATTATTCATAATTTCGGCCGAGCGCGGCGTCAGCCGTCGCCGCATATTTTTTCACACCATGCGTTCCGAAGAACTCGTGGCGAACGAGGTCCTGGCGTTCCTGCAGTACCAGCTGGACGTCATGGATGAGGTCAGTGTGACCCAGATCTGCACCTCAAACTTCACTGAGGCGGAGATACGCAGCGCCAAGACGCTGCTGTACGAGACTCTGCTTATGGCAGACCGAATGCCGTCCCGCAGGAGGGATGAAAAGGGAGAGAGGAGTCTCCAAGATATAATTAAAGTATTGAAGGAGACCGACCCAGACGACGTACCAACTTTCGTGGCAAAGGAGTTGCGTAAGCTGCCCCCGGTCACGTTTGACCACGTCGACGTCACCAGGCTTCTAAAAGACATCACGAGTATGAGGTCTAGCCTGGTCGAGCTGCAGTTGAAGCTGGAAGCATCGCAATCTACCATCAGTGATCTACGCAGTGAAGTAGCAGCATTACGTAATTGTGAATGTAGGTCACACGCGCCTGCCAACAGCGACAACACACGCCACGGACAGGCCAACGCATCGCCGCTGAGCGCCGCGTCAGCAAATTTGCACTCGTCGCCGGTCGCCACTGCTAGCGATGCTAAACTGTGCCCCGCCCCCTCCGCGTCTCCTGCCGTCGGGACGCCGATAAATGCAAGCACGTCGAAGCCTAGACGTGTTTACTCGGCTGCCGTAAAGAAAGATCCCGTTCAACGGCTAACCAAGGCTATTGTGGGAGCCCAGAGTCTCCCCGAAGTAACAAGGCTCGGTTCATCTTGAACCTGGCAAAGGGACGGCTGATGCAGATGGTTTCATCAAGGTGGAGAGGAAAAAGAAGAAGCCATCTAGTCGAAACCGATGCGGAACTGCATTGACGGGTCCGAACATGCTGTTGCGTCCCGCAATACCTACGACGCAGCTGTATGTTTCGCGTCTGCATCACTCCACGAAGGTCGAGGAGATCGTGGAGTATATACGTGTGAAGACCAACTGGACATTGAGAGTCGAGAAGTTAGAGCCGAGACACAACACGAATTTTAAATCGTTTGTGGTGCGTGTGCCGACTCAGCATCTCGACATGTTCCAAGAACAGTTTTGGCCGAAAGGTGTCGTTTTCCGGCGATTCCGCGGGAGACTACGTGACACCGCGCAGTGCAACACGACGCCGCCTACTCGTGTCAACACTTAGTTTTAATTGTTTTTTACTTTTGTATGTATTAGTTTATTATTATTGTAATGTTAATTATTGTTTATGTATTGTATGTGCTATGGGCCTTAGTTGCCTGAATTAAAGGAATAAATAAATAAAAAAAAATAAAATAAAAATTTATACCAAGTATGTTGGGGTCGGCTCTCAGTCTAACTGGATGTAGCTTACTTCCAATGTTTTACATAGAGTAACCTGATGCCCTTGGTAAGACTGCTTGACTGACTCACTTTCATGACTACTATGACTGTGACACAGTACTGTAGACAGACGATATCGTCTACATAGACTACTGGTCAAATGACAGCTATCCGTGTACGGGTGCCATATGTCACTGAACGGAATTTCACCCAAATCTGTTCAGCCGTTTTCTAGTGAAGGAGTACTAAACAACCGTCATGTTGGATATTATGAGATGATATATATTTTATACTGTCATAAATCGAACCCAGAACCTTATGTGAAGTAGCGACACTAATAACCACTATACCAAAAGGTCATAATTATAGAACAATTATTAAGTACTATGTAGGGCATCCTGCATTGTATTTGATACAAATAATTGTAATACAAAAGCAAATTTTAATGACAATAAAACCGACAGCAGACTAATTAGTTATGTTAATTAATGACTAATGTTAGCGGAGGACAAACGCTCAACTAAATAGGTTTAACTTTTATATAAATTGTCTGGCAACTTGTAAAGTTTTGTCTTTGTTTTGAAATTGGAGAGGATTATACTTGGGTCATAAACAAACTTGGGTTTCAAAAATAAAAATAAAATCAAAGTCGTATTTTGTTTGGTTCGAATCAGCATTTATTTTGAGAAACATAAAATAATTATAATAAAAATATTCTCAGAGATCAAAGCTTTGATTTTAATTAGTTTTTCAATATTTTAATTTATAACTGTCCACAGAAAAGACTTCACAATCAACAGAAAAGACAAAAGTTGTAATTTGTCTAAATAATTCTAAACTAAATAAAAGAGTTTTATTAAAATTACAACAATCTGGCTGTATTAATCATCTTCACATAAAAAATGTCATAAAATAAACAATCCTCTCGTTTTGAAAAAATAATGAATTTATGTCCACAGAAGGGATTTATTTTCGGTTGACTTAAATCAAACATAATGTCAACCAAACTGAACGTAAAATAATATAGAAATAAACATAATGAGACATATCATATTGTTTTATTCGTCATCGCCACTATCAGTGTAGGGATCGACAAAAGGTTTTTGAGACTGCTTAGGTCGTACAATGAAGTCGCCTTCGCTGCTGCTGTCTGTGGGCAATGGATGACGATAGCGAGGTGTAAAAATAACATCAGAGTCATCAGAGTCTGAAAGGAACTTGGATCTCTCATCCTGCAGAGGTAAAGACACGTCTGAATCATCAGAGTCTGGCAGGAAACCAAATCTTTTACAGGGACGTGATGGGACATTATGAGAAGTACCTCCATCAGGTGTAATCTGATCTGACCTATAAGTTATTGTAGAAGCATTAGCCGTGTCTTCACTTCTCGGAGAAACGTTCCTTGCGTCAGCCATACTCAAGGGACTATGCGTTTGTGTATTATTGGACGGAACCTTTATCTGGCCAATTTCAAAATGCGGGCAAACAGCATTAGATGCACAAGACAGACAACTAAGCCTTCGGGCATGTAAAATATTTGGATCATTTTGATTCCAAGAAAGTTGATGTATCTTAAATGTCCCTTTATAAGCTTTCATCGCATTTTTATCTACTATTTCTTGAATGTCTTCAATATTTGGATCCCCAATTCCGTAGATCTCAATTCCTTTACAGTTCTCTTTTAGACATAACATAAGTGAGTCATAGTCAGACACATCTTTGCCCATCGCAACCGAACTGTCGCACAGCCTTTTTATGCAGCCACCTACTCCGTCTGGAGCACCTTTGCCATGCCCCTTTTCGCTATAGTGCCAAACAATATCGGTCACGTCATTTAATTCTCGACTAATGAATTTAACAATTAAAAGAAACATAGTTTTGTTTCGGTATTGGGTCGTTGGGCCGTCACTCAAAATATGTAGTTCTGTTAAATTTGGACTGAGTTCTTTAATTCGCTGTAGAATTGGTTTAAGGTGGGCACAGATCATAACAGGATCATGGCGTAAATTTTTTGAAATAGAACACATGGATGTAGTTTGGAAACCATTATTCGGAAATTCTGCCGCGCTATAATAAACGCAAGTATGAAGAGACAATTGAGGCTTCGAGCCACCAAAATGAGCCGACTGAACCTCAGCACTATACTTACAATTATAGTTTTCGGAAAAGTCTACATGCAACAAGCCTTTGGTAGACGTTAATTGTTGTTTAAATGTTTGTATTGATCTCATTTGATGAATCATATTAGCTACATGTTGCATGAATACTGGTAAATTTAAATGTAATAACTTCACTAGCGCACCTATCGTAGTTTTAACAGTTTCTTTAACACATTTCTTGCACTTTTTCTGTACACCTTTGATAACTACATCCACGTCTTTTGTAACCCATCTATCATAAGTTATATAATCGTTTTCGGCAAAGTTATTAAAATCAATTTTCTTATAAAGACAGCTCTGACACTCTCTCTCTAAACATTTAGGAGTCAGTGTATTATTACAACACAATGCCTTAGCGGCATCGGATGCAGATCCGTAAGAAACAACTTTCGATTTTTGAAGTGATCGAATTATGTGATCATTATTTTCGTGTAACGTACAGAGACACGTGTTTCTTGAAGCTGCTTTTGGAAACAGAACCCAAAAAGGTCTATATCTCCTAAAAGTCTGATATGAAATATTAAATCCTGTTTTGAGTTTAAATATTATGTGTAAGTTTAAAAGTGTGTCATTTAGTAAACGAATTTGCCTTTTGCTTTTTTTCCTAGTTATTGTTTCATTTTTACCTGCAGTTAATCTACTATATTCGTCATTTATTAAAAAATCATGCACAGCTTTTCTTATATCCGTTTTCAAGACTTTATTTCTAGAACTCGACTTCGATGCTTTCTGTTTTCTTTCTTCTAGTCTTCGTATTCTCATTCTATACTTTTTAATTACCTTCCCCATCTGAAACACCTTTTTCTTTAAAGCCTCATTTTCAGCTTTTCTTGCTCTTTTATTTCGGGCAGCTACTGCACGTCCAGATTCAACTCGCGAGAGTGAGGAAGACGGACTTGCCGGTGGAGTATTTTCTTGTATAAGTGATTCAGTAGCTTTTCGCATCTTTAATAATTGTCGCCGTTTCTTCGATTTTTCGCGCCACATTTTTCTTATTTGCCGCTGTTGCCTCGGTGTAAACTGATCAATTGTTTTAATATCTCCTCTATCCTTTTTCTTATGGTATCTTTCTCTATCTTGTTTGCGTATCTCTTCAACAGCAGCTTCAGTTAACTTAGCCCGAGCTCGACGCATACTTAATTTTTTTTGTTCACGCCGTCTCATCTTTTTTTCTTCATCAGTAAGATTCTTTAGTGTATTTTTTCTAGGCATTTTAATTTACTGAAACAATGACAATGAACCATGTACCCACACCAAGCCAAGCATTAAAAAAGACATAACACGTAAATGCAACACAATATTGGTAAAAAAGTCCCATAATAAACATGACAATAAATATATTATACATGGCATAATATCCTATGCAAAGTAACAAAAACAAATGCTCTAGCTGTTCAACACATAATTTGTTTGCAAAAAGCAAGTTTTAGTCTTAATAGATGTCACTTCTGTGGACACAGTCTTTTCCGTGTCAATGTCCACAGAAAAGTCTACGTCCACAGAAGTGACTGTCTACGGAAAAGTTTGTCCACGGATGAGAAAATCAATCAAATCAAGCGTAAAAACACGTCAAAATTTTAGGTTAGAATTTAAAAAGCAATGCTTGTAAAAATGGCGTCCCATAACAATTGATGTTAATAGATTTCCATAATATTTGATAAAACACTTACCGTGGTATCGAAGTCACAGAAAAGTCGCAATGATCTTTTATATTATACTGAAATAATCTTTGATTTAAGCAATTTTTGTTTTTTAATTGACGGAGCGCATGCAGACCGAAACCAAGGTATCTTAAACTGACAGCGATTGAAATGTTACCAGTTCAAATAAACAATTTAGGCTGCGTTCCAAATATTGAGAATTCAAACATTGTATATATTATGACCACGGAAAGAGTCGCGGACCTAATAACAAATTGTTCATGTATCATAATTTGAAGAAATTTTATTTAAATATTGTATAACAGTGGAAAAATGGATTTTGATTATATTAATAACGGTTAAAAGAGGTGATGTATTAGTATTTGTAAATTATTACATTTTAATTTTGATCATGAAGTTTGAAACCGCGTTTGGAAACGGTCCACGGAGGGGTACAAAAAGGATGTTTATATTTTAATATTTTTAAAACTAATAATTAAAATGTAAAAATTACCTGGTAAATTAATGGTGTACACTCATATTAAATAACTGTAAGTATAAATATGGTTGATTTACATTGTTTTAGTTAAGTTTGAGTCAACGCACACATAATTTTAATGTTCTGTTTATGACCCACTTAGTAGTTTAATATTATTAGATATAAGTACAGTAAATAATAGTATTTATTTACGTTTTTTTAAACTGAAAAAATATTTTTTTTTACATAGAGAAATTATATTTAAGTGTTTCGTATGTACTAAGCGCTAGATCAGATACATTAATCAAGTTTTTAAGCGTATGAAAAAGAAAGCATATGTTACACACGTAACTTAATTAAACCATTAAGTATCAAAAGTAAATTTGATCACACTTTTACTTACATGAGAAGAGCGACAATTTCCAAGAATTATCCACAAAAACTCAACAAGTAATTAATAAA
Source organism: Helicoverpa zea x Helicoverpa armigera (assembly GCA_033682625.1). Classification (NCBI taxonomy): domain Eukaryota; kingdom Metazoa; phylum Arthropoda; class Insecta; order Lepidoptera; family Noctuidae; genus Helicoverpa; species Helicoverpa zea x Helicoverpa armigera. Next base: position 11,018,159 of record JAWIIS010000004.1, on the reverse strand, counting down.
CAAACAAATAATGAAACAGACCAAATGCCGTCAAATATCCGAGCCATATTTTTCATTGCGTGACTTACCGGGCTTGCCGCAAAACTAATTAAATTATCACTAATTCGATTACCCCCAATAAGCTCCCGTCTGCCCTCCACTCACACACGCAAACGTACACACACGTACAACAAAACACAAACTAAACCCGACCTCAAAAACACGAAACTCTTTTCTATGTCAAACCTATTCGATTTTCAAAACTCGGAACGCTATTCGAATCGCGCGCGTAAATTTAAATCGAATTCTTTTTGAGCGTGTTTTATTTTTTATTGCGTGTATTTTTATTTTTCGTGTTCTTTTTTCGAGTTTTTTTTCGCGTGTTTTTTTTATGTAACGTACCGTCTGTCTTGAGTGCCAGTGCGACTATACCCAGGCCTCGTATGCCGCTACCGCTCTACGCTCTAATTGACCAAGAATGTATCATGCAACTTCTGATATTCTAGCTTTGTAGTGCTAAAAATAAAGATATGTCAATTTGCATTCTATTATTGCGTGATTTGGTACCGCATTAGAAACTGTGCTTCTAATACTGCATTAATATTCATGCTGCTTTGCATGTATTGGTTGATCATGTTTTTTTATTATTTTTTGTTTTTATTTAAACCAACTTTCCGCATTTTGAAATGTCGTTCATAATATTTGAATCTGTAAGCAGAATTTAAAATAAATTTTATTTATTATTACTGATGCACCTCTTATCGATTTAAACAGTCGTCAGAAAAAATTAAAACACTTGAGCAAATATTGAATTTAAGAATAGTCTGACATAACGTAGATTATATTTATAATTTATTCACAAAACACCAGACGTACTGTCAATTTTCAACATGCGCTCCTAAATATTTAAAAAAATATTTATTCACTTAAAAAATTGGCACTTTTTAAAGCTCAAAAGACAAGCAATTTCACAAAAGACAGCCCGTAAAACACTCGCTCTGTGTCACTTTCTATGAGTTTTATGATACCACAAAACCCTTTAAAACAGCAAACTGTAAAAAGGCTATCAAAATATTCAAAAAATTAATTGAAAAAATTCTCACATACAGTCTTCTGCCGACCAGCCGTCAAACAAGGGCCACTCACACATGCACAGCTAATAGACACGCACACAGACACGTGTACGTGTATCGACGACGATAGATGCATATTGACCGTTTTGTATTATGAGTTAGGTTAGTGAGGAAAGTTCGCGTTGTCACACGAGAAATGGTTGACGGATGTTCCCCAAAATATTCGTGACAAGCTGTAGTTTTAGTTTTCATGAATTATGATTTGAAGGGTATTTTTGTTCAAATATTTCTTTAGATTTTCTTAAAGTCGCTACAAAAACATTGAATATCAAAGTTTTTACAAATTAAAATTCAGTTTATCACAATAGTCACATAAAAAAACAGTCAGTGGAGAAAAACATTCATCAAAATCCTTTCTACACAAGCGCCTTTTCACCCAAGCGGATTATCCGCTCGTTTCATACCGAATCGAGATTTTCAAACCGGGTCCAGACAGGTCCGGTTCAGCCATTCATACCGGGCTCGGTAATTATAATCTCTATTAACGACAGTTCTGAATATGCTGTAAATATCACACTTTTCTCAACAAAGTCCTACCAAGTGTGATCACCAACAATGGGAACGCGTCCCATCCTCACAGCGGCATCAGGTAAATGATTCAGCAGGCACGTATGTACTGCAGGTGCAAACTGACATACACACATACAGTTTACTATCAACCCTTATGCAGGCGTTGATGAGATTATATTTCTATCTGCTGTGATTAGCTGATGGGAACGGTGTAGTATCGCGATACTTGGGTAATATCGATGTTGAGAGGATCCTTGTTAAAGGCATACTGATTTAGATGTTAAACCGTTTTTGAATGCAGGAAGATTGATTCTAAAGGTTTCGTAACGAATTATGAAAATTTATTTCGTTTTTTGCTTGCTGAAAAATGATTTAATTTATTACTATTCAATTCCGAGTGTACTAATCTTTTACACACGGGTTATTCCACAGTCCTATCCAGTCTGAACTTTTGGAAATAAGATTCATCCAAGTAATGTCCCAAGATGTCTCTTCTGTTTTCATCATCTAGTGACTACTCCTATTGACTAGATTATATTCAATAGATACTATATACCATATTCATCATCGTCATCATCAAAATTTAAGCCAATTATCGTCCACTGCTGAACGTAGATTCTCCAATGATCCATCCCGGTCAAAAGATTGATACATTGTTCCTTATTAATTCCTAATTCAAATTCAAAAGATATAATCTGTCAAGATGTGAAGTCATAAAGCAAAGAGATCACTTAACCTGTTGACCTGTGGGTAATTGTGAACAATTGCTGGTCTTTGACCCTGAGGAATATTACATCATAACATTCTTGTATTATAAAGACTAGCGATAAAAATTGGCTTCCGCCCGCGGCTTCGCCCGCGTCGAGTTCGGTTATATCGCGTTTCCAGGAGAATTCTTCAAAAGTCCGGTATAAAAAAAAACTATCCTATGTCAAGGTCAACTCTATCTCTGTACCTACACAATTTTATTTAAATCGGTTCAGTGGTTTAGACGTGAAAGCATAACAGACAGACAGACAGACAGAGTTACTTTCGCATTTATAATATTAGTAGGGACTAGCCGCAATCTTGGACCACTCGACAAAGGAGATGGCCAAATTTTCATGGAAAAAAAACCCAGAATCGACAGCAACGAAATGGGTACCAATGGGTTCATTATTATTGACCTTTGATGGTGCCAAAAAATCCAGCCTGAAATCCATGGGGTATAGGAGCTATATCATATTTTCACAAAGATAAGTTCTGTTGAATTTATGTTGATTTATAAGATTATTGACATCAAGGCACATAAAAAACAAGGTACACTAACATTATACAAGCCAATGGTAATATCCCCATAGTTACAGAGTTTGTCTGGAGACTAAAAGGTCTTGTATTTAACCACTCCAGATACGATTAAGCACCGACCTTACCTACTTGGAGAGGTTTCGCAGTTACATGCAACCTCCACAACTGGCTATGAAATGTTTTTGGAGAAATTGTCTTTGAAAATCGCGCCATGTGACATTGTCAAATATAACAAATGACTTAGCAATTCAAAACGGTCCAATCACGAGTCTGCATTCAACTTCTAACGAACATCAAATAGTAAAAGTAAACTTTTTTGTGAGCTAAAATCTTGATCGAAAAAACGTTATAAAAAGAGAACCCCATGGTTTTTAGATGATTTGAAATACTTTTTAAAATCCACAAATTATACTGAATCCAATCATACATATGAAGTTCCTGTCGATTCTGGGTGTTTTTTTGGCCATCTCCTTTTGTGCAAACTTCACATTAACCATCTACTAACAGTCCTCACAAAGCCTAAACAATTGGTTAGGACAGGTCAGCCCATTCGTGGCGGTAAGTCCCCTCTTTGAGGAGTGGCTCGGGAGGAGTCACGGCGCCCTCACGTACCGCATGACGCAGGTCCTCACCGGACACGGTTGTTTCGGGAGGTACCTGCACCGCATCGGTCGTGAGGAGGCGCCCGGGTGTCACCATTGTGCGGACAGCCCCGAGGACACGGTGGACCACACAGTCCAGGTGTGCCCCGCATGGGAAGGGCACCGCCGGGTCCTCGTCGAGGCTTTGGGCGGCGGCGACCTCTCGCGTCCGGCCCTGGTTCAGGCCATGGTCCGGGGCGAGAGGGAATGGGATGCCGTCGCCTCCTTCTGCGAAGCGGTCATGCTCGAGATGCTCCTCAAAGAGATGTCAGCAACCCCAGCGGGGCCCAGCAGGGCCAAGGTCTGCCGGGGCTGCGGGTTGTTCGAAAGAGATACCGCGGCCCTGGTACATAAAAGGCCTATGACGGAACACGACGATTTTAGTCAGTAACAGTCTGACACTCCCTCACCGCTGCTAACCCACAGCGGGAGGGGTCATTTGATGATTTTACGTCGCTAAAAAAAAAAAAAAAAAAAAAAAAAAAAAAAAAAAAAAAAAAAAAAAAAAAAAAAAAAAAATTACAGTGAAAAGTGACATTATTATTTTTAATAAGAAGAGAAAATAGAAGAAGAAGTGAAGATGTATGAAGCGGAATGGCTTCAGGAGAGCATGTCGCAAATCTGCGACAGTGCCATGCCCCGAGTCCACATGCGTGGAAGTGCGACGCCAGTATGCCAGGTGCCGAAGAAGACGCCGTCGGCCCTTTACAGCGTCGGCCGAAGAGGCGGAACTTTATGAGGCGTACAGGGAGGCAAAGAGTGCTCTTCAGCTGGCCATCGCGAAGGCTAAAGCAGAGGCTCAAAGAGAACTGCTGGCGACTCTTGACCGCGACCCGTGGGGTCGGCCCTACCGGATGGTAAGGGGCAAGCTGCGCCAGTGGGCTCCCCCACTGTCCCAGAGTATGCAGCCCCAACTTCTTGCAGATGTAGTCAGCGCGCTTTTCCCCCTGAGGCCGGAGCATAATCCACCTGCCATGGTTCCGCCTTCGAGCGTGCCCAACGCTGAGGTCGACGACGACGATGTGCCTCATGTGACCCGAGTAGAGCTAAAAGCGGCGGTCGCTCGCATGAAAAACACTGCTCCAGGACCCGATGGCATTCCAGGCCGAGCATGGGCTCTGGCCTTTGAGGCTCTCGGGCCCCGACTAGCAGGACTCCTGAGCGCATGTCTGGAGCAGAGTCAATTTCCGTACCGGTGGAAGACCGGAAAGCTGATCCTGCTCAGGAAGGACGGACGCCCCGCAGATTCACCATCTGCCTATAGGCCAATTGTGTTGCTGAACGAAGTGGGCAAGATCTTCGAGAGAATCATCGCCGACCGCCTTGTTCAGTACATGTCTAGCGAAGGGCCAGATCTGGCGGACAACCAATATGGTTTCAGAAAGGGGCGTTCAACAGTGGACGCGATCATGCGCGTAAGGGTCCTGGCGGAGGAAGCTGTCGCCCGGGGGAGGTGGTCTTGGCGGTGTCGCTCGACATCGCCAATGCATTCAACACCTTGCCCTGGAATACCATCAAGGAGGCGCTCCGTTACCATGGAGTGCCAGCGTACCTCCGCCGCATAGTCGGGGATTACTTGTCGGAAAGAGCTGTCGTATACCCGGGTCGAGAAGGATGGGGTCGTCGAGAGATGACGTGCGGTGTTCCTCAGGGGTCGGTTCTTGGCCCTCTCCTGTGGAACATTGGATACGACTGGGTCCTGCGCGGTGCGCTTCTCCACGGCGTCAGCGTGATATGCTACGCTGACGACACGCTAGTAACAGCACGTGGGAAGACGTACCGGCAGGCGGCCATTCGGGCGACAGCCAGTGTCTCACAGGTTGTGGGCAGAATCCGACGTCTTGGCCTCGAGGTGGCCCTGCACAAGTCTGAGGCCCTTTGTTTCCATGGGCCGAGGAAGAAGCCACCTCCGGGGTCCAGCATAGTGGTAGGAGGGGTCACCATCGCTGTCGAGTCGACAATGAAATACCTCGGACTCGTTCTCGACAGTCGATGGGACTTCGGGCCGCACTTTCAGCGGCTAACCCCTCGTTTGATGGCCGCGGCTTCAGCGCTCTCGCGCTTGCTACCCAATCTCAGGGGCCCCAACAACTCCTGCCGAAGGCTCTATATGGGGGTCGTGAGGGCGATGGCGCTCTACGCCGCGCCAGTGTGGGCGAACACCCTGGCGGCCCGCAACCGCGCAGCGCTACGAAGACCACAGCGAGCGATGGCCATCAGGGTCATAAGGGGTTACCGAACGATCTCGTTCGAAGCGGCATGTCTCCTAGCCGGATCTCCGCCGTGGGACATGGACGGAAGAGTCCTCGCGTCACTCTATACATGGCGCGAGGAAGCGGTGGGGCGGGGCGAGCGTCTCGCACCTCGACAAGTTGAGGCGCATAGGGCTGAGCTCCGCCAAGTGTTAATGGCGGAGTGGGAGCAGAGGCTTGCACGACCCACGGCAGGGCACGCCGTTATCGCGGCGATAAGGCCCGTAATGAAGGAGTGGCTGGAGAGAAGCCACGGCGCCCTCAGCTTCCGGCTGACACAGGTTCTCACCGGACATGTTTGTTTCGGAAAGTTCCTGTGTCGCATAGGCCGGGAGCCCACGCCCGAATGCCACCATTGTGGCACCGGCAACGAAGATTCGGCGTAGCATACGTTGGCGGAGTGCCCAGCATGGGCAACGCAGCGCCGTGAATTAACTGCGGTACTGGATGCTGCGGGAAATCTTTCGCTGCCGGCCGTCGTGTCTTGCATGGTCAGCAGCGAAGAAGAGTGGAACGCCGTCGCCTCCTTTTGCGAGAAGGTGATGGTTTTAAAGGAGGCGGCGGAAAGGGTGAGAGAATCTGCTACCTCTCTCCCCACCCGCAGCAGACGTAGGGGGCGTCGCAGGGTGGCTGATCTCCGGCCACCATAGGGCGCGGCCTGCGGACGACAGACTAGGGGCGTCTGTCGTCCGATCAGAAACAGGCCTCGAGACGGTGGCGTTGTGTTGCGCGCGCCTCTCTCAGTGGAGTTACTGTGGCCGCTGGGTGACGGCCACAGAGGGGGTGCGGAAGAATGCTTTGGCGATACCCGTGCCCTCGACAACAGGTAATTGGAGGCAACACCAGGTAGGGTTTTTAGCCGGTAAGAGTCCGGCACACCCCTCCACCTGCCCCAGGTGGAGTACAGTCCATGAGGATTTTCCCCCCTGACAAAAAAAAAAAAAAAAATGTATGATTAGTCGTATCGGTGTAAAATATAGACAATGTTACTCGGAAGTCGGAAAGAGTGATTTCTTTGTGTGAGTGAGAACTTTTCAAATCTGTTCTATTGTTTCGGAGCCTCCAGGATACAAACAAAAAAAAAACAAATAGGTATATGTTTTATTTTTATTATATTAGTATAGATAACGTTCTTGTAATATAAAGATATTATTACGATGAGTTTATCTACATTTTATCCGAAGTTTTCCTCCTATAACAGTTTTGTATTATTTTCCTTGTTAGAATTGGGGGTTTTGGGACTTTTCGGAGAATATTTTTTGCCTAATTTTTGATGAATTTTCGTCATCCTGCTTTATTAGTGATGCTAAAGATAGAGTTTGGTCATTTAAAAATATTTCTGTGTTTCTTGTTATTTTTTTAACAACCCAGCATTTTCTTTTTTAGTTTACAGAGGCATTTTTTTTTCTTTTAAATATGTATGTTCTTTTAATTCTTTCATGTACACTCACTCAGTGTCATACTATCATCCGTTAACAAGCTTAAACTTATACAAATTACAGAAAGAAAGACTTAGCCGACAACCAAATAAAAAGGTGCTAATGTAGCTCATAACAAAATTACATTACCTACTATGTATATCATAATCAGGTGTAAAATCTAATATGACAAAAAGTACTAGTTTTCTAGTTATAGCATACTGTCTGCGGTTAAGCAACAACCCGAGGTTGGGTTGCGGATGAGTGGTTGTTGCGTGCAACCGTGGTTACGACTTAGAGCATTGAACCAGCAGGAACCGCCAGGAATACAGACACACGCCAGTCACGAAGGAACATGCTCCAGAAGGAACATGGTGGGCTTTAATCAGAAAGAGTCTGACACTCTCTCACGGTCGCTCTCAGTCTCTCAGTCTCGGTAGGAGGGCGTCATTTGATGAGTTCCGACCATAAAGAGGAGAGGCAGCACAAGAAATATATACTTAGCTCATTATTGTAGTTTTAATCTGATGGTTTGGCATGTACAATTGTATAAATTGACAAACTCAAACATGATCATCAATAAAATTAACACACATGAATGTACATACGAGCATAACCACTGGTTTTGTACCCTTGGTAGATAGAAAACATAGCATTGGCGTCTCCACTTAGTTAAGTGATCTAAGCGTTACATAAATAAATAATATCATTATCACGCTTGTAAGCACTAATTGGGTAAGCAGTGTTCTTAGTAGTGCTTGTAGAATAGTAGGTTAATTTTTGCAAGGGGATTCCACCATGACGTGTTTTTGTAAGCTCTGTAACAATGTAAGCAAGATGAAGTTATAAGAGCAAGATTCCATTAAAATTGTTCGTGTGTGTTCGCACGCAATTTGTTACTGTAGAGCGAGTAGACGAGAAGAAATATTTATATGTTAATCGTAGTGCAGTACAGTGTAGCACACTGGTGGAATCTAACCTTAAGCGTAACATTTGCATCCTATTCTGATATGGAAATACCGTATTTTAAACGATGTCATAAATTAGGAAGTTCTGTTATATCATGGATGTATTTAAGAGCTTACATTTCAAGATCTAGAAAGAATTAAGTTTGCCTATTTGAAAATTACAGTCTGTTTTTTAATCTCGTAGACTAAATTGACACTTGCAAAATGTCAAACTTTCTAATAATTTTGCTAGCTCTGTGGTGCAGTGTTGTACTTACGATACCGGTTCGTTGAATCGTAACTTTTTACAATAAGTCATCCTGAAATAATGGGCTTATCCTTGATGATTACGCATGGCTTTGCGTGGTCAGATATCCCTGGCAGTTTGTAGCACGTCGTACAGCCATGTGTACGTACGTGAATTTTAAATATAAAACTTTGAATGAATATTAAATTCGTCTATTATAGATAAAAAGTTACGATTCAACGAACCGGTATCGTAAGTACAACACTGCACCACAGAGCTAGCAAAATTATTAGAAAGTTTGACATTTTGCAAGTGTCAATTTAGTCTACGAGATTAAAAAACAGACTATAGATCCGCTATAAGCCTATTACATAGGTAGTTAACAAGAGATTAGGCCATCTGAACTACTTAATAATAAAAAATGTGACAGTAACTCTGTATGTCGGCTTTCATGTCAAAACTACAGAACCTATGTAAATGTAACTCGAGAACATAATAATCCGCCTAACGTTTCCTACGTATCTTGGAAAATTTCCCCCTACACATATAGATATGCCGAAAAACTACCCAACTATTCTCCAGCCAAAAAATAAATAGGTTTGTGTATACATTTCCTTCCTTACTTTTCTTTCAGTTCAATCTATTGTCTTATTGGAAGCATTCGCAATGGAGCGGCCCAGCACTGGAACTATAGGAATCGAACTATATAAAGTTGGTCGGCAGTATCGTATTACGCACACTTATGGCGCACTGTATGCTGTATTGTGCGGTGGTACACTTCTAGTTCTGGACTTTATACTTGCAGGGTTGGCACTATTGGCAGTTTTTGTATTGAATTAAATAAAATAGTGCGGTACCTGTTTAATCATCGCATGGATTTGGTTGATGTCAATGATTGGAAAGTTTCAAAATTAGATGTCTGACTTCTTGTTCTACATGATCATGGCTAGATAAAAAGTTTTTACTAACTTTATAACCTTATTACACCTCTGCCTATCACCATTTCTCCACCAGGAGTAGTCAGTAAGAAAACATCAAACTTTAACTTCTCGAAACAATTGTATGTTTTCTTCAAACTTAACACACACAGATAAAAATGATGACGGGGAGTTTATAGAGCAACTTCTTATTTCCCACAAAAATAAGTAATAGGTTCTTGTACCTATGTTAGGATATTCACAGACATGCTTTTTTCAGCCTAATTTGATACACTGACTGCCTTTGAAAATAATGCAATAGGGATAAAAATATTTTGATTACTACTTCATCATCTTATGAATTTATTTTCAAAGCTTATTTATCAGACTGGCAGCCCTACACAAAACAATTGGTGTGACAATGATTGTTGTGCCGTCTGGCAGACAAGGGTCTAACACAATGGGTCCTCACATCGGACTATTGATTTAGCACAGTTTTGAACCCCCACAAACATATGTACTGTTACTAGGCCGACCCCGTTAGTCTTTTTTTAAAAAAAGAAAAGACTATCTTCTGCATAAAAAACCACTTTTATTGTCCACAACACACACACAGGTTTTTTGTACACAATCTGTCCGTTAAAATGTCCCTCTTACGGCCAGTTTCTTCATCAAAAGTTAAAGTAATGTCTAAAGTAAAAGTAACGGTCAAATTCGTTAAATTTGGTAACGCGACAGCGGCGCGGTGGCGTCCAGAGTCTAACTGACTAATGTAGATATTATATTCCGTGCTTCATAAAAGTGCAGCCTCAGCATATGGCGAAATGCAATGAATGCGTTGTATGAGGGTGAAGCTGACTTAGGCTTTATCGCCTTGTAATAAAGGTTATAACAGCTCCCCCTCTTAAACGAAGCTTTATCTCATCAAGATGAAGCGAAGTTTGCAAATCGAAGATGTGACCGTTAAGGGAGACATTTCAGTCTTAAAAATATTAAGTAATAGTAAAAGTACAATTCTAAATGAAAAAAAAAGACATTTGAAAAGAGACATTTGAGTCTTAAGAATATTAAGTAATAGTAAAAGTACAATTCTAAATGAAAATCAACAAAATAGTAAATTTATAGTTAGCTAACATTATCTTAGAAGTTAAGGTTTCTATTTGACGGAAATCTAACTTTATTAACTTTACAAGTGGGTTTATAATTTATGTGTTGAATAGGCAAAGACTGAATAGACTTATTGTCTTCTTCAGAGGTTGAAGATACTTCCGTCATCTCAATACTATTTGAAATATTAGATTTACGTTTAGATTTTTGATTATAACATTGATTGAAAATTTGAACACAGCATCCAACATTGGAAGATTGTTTGTTCTTAAAATATTTATATAGTTTATAAGCTACGTATAAGAATAAACACATGATTAAAATATAAGTAAAAGTGGAGTAGTAAGGACCATATTTAATAAAATGAGATTCCTTTTCCAAATTATTCAGTTCCTGCTCTAAGTTATCCATCTGATGCGTTGCATATTTGAGAGAATCTAAGTTGATTTTACTCAAAGAGATTGGCGACAAAAGCGGTAAGCTTTTATTAAATATGTCCTTCTTACAACAATCATCTGCTGTTATATCAAACCTTATATCTAAAGGAGACTTAGTAAATAAAGAATAAGAGCTAGTAGGTATTAACTGAACAGTTTTTGAATATCCGATACAATTGGGTGATAATTTTACAATTCCTGTACCGGTGATTGAATGATCATCAATATTTTCATCACACTTAATGGTCAATTTATTTGGATTTGATTGAACATATATCCATTTGTTATTTCTTAATTTTTGCCAAATATCAATCTGACCATACAATATTTTAGCATTGCATTCTGTAGGTAATGACAATGTTATTTCAGTTAAGATTTTGGATTCACAATTAGGGTTACTTATACAAGAGTATATAGTATTCAATTCACAGATAGAAAGATTGCTACTTATTATTTTACATTTATCAAGAGTGTCCAACATAGCATAATGCATTCTGTCATCACTTAATGCAATGTAAGAGTTAGAAGGTTGAATTAAAGCAAATGTATTATGTGAGTCATCATGAGGTGTAGGTAATGGTATGTTTTTATAGGCCATGAACCTATCGGGAGTGATTAAAGGTATTTGTAGTATGAAGATAACCTTGTTATTATAGTAATAAGAACTAAATTCAGAAACATCAATTATAGAATGAATATTTTGGATCGTTAAGGGAATCGGGAAATCTAACCTTTTGCTTATTTGACTACTATGCTTAGTCAATTCTAAATAAAGATTCAAAGGGCTTATAACACTAGGATGTAGTACATTAACCTTAGAAAATAAAATAGAGTTTAGAGTAGTATCTAGTAGATTAGAAATAGCCAGTAAAGAACCCTCTATAATATTAAGAAGGTTGTTTAACTTAGAGGTGTATAATAATAGATTATCGGTCTTCGTAATTTGAGAGAATATTTCATTCATCTGACTAATTTGGGTATTTAATTTCATCTCGTTTTGATTAAGTTTGTAAATAGTAGTGTTAAAATTATTTACAGTGGACTTGATAATATGAATATTATCTCTCATTAAATGAAATAGTTCTGTTTCGCTCTTTTTGCATGACTCTATTGCAGCGTCATATTTTCGAGCATCATCTGCATCTAATGTGCCGAAAAAGAACTTTAAGATTTCGCCTCCAAATTCCAAAGATCGCTTAACTTTGTTTACTGATTGGTTTGAAATTATATGCGACAATGATTGTAGTTTGATGAAATCGGACTGAATTAAAACTTCGATAGGGCTAGACATATCTTTGCACGTACTTTCTTCTTTTGGTAAAATTTTGTCGCACAAATTTAAAGTATCATGTAACAGAGATTCGATTTTATTAAGATAAGGTTCTAAGGAAACTAAATCTACGTGGGTAATTACTTTCCAATGATCAGTGTAGAAGTTAATATTCGTTGTAGGTTCAAAATAAATCCCGGGGCTATGATAGATCGGGATGATGCTTGATTCGGTGCGGCCGAGGCATGAAGTGCCGTGGCAGCATATTATTCTGAAAATAAATATAGGAAATAGGTTAGGTTGTGGCAGGTTTAATTTCGTTGGTATGGTATTTAACAGCCCTGCGGCTTACTTGTAGAGTTACATTATGTTTATTATGTACTTTTATTATTTTGTAAGGGCCTTTCCATATAGGGGATAAGGCCTTACGTAACCTATGGTGGTGTTTAAGATAAACCATATCTCCTATTTTATAAGTAATATCGCGAGAGTTGGCATCATAATATTGCTTCGATTTTTCCTTACTATTTAAAATATTTTGAATGGCTTTTTCACGACTATAGCGCATTCTGTATTGTAAAGCTCGGATATATTCATTGTATGTGTTACCGGTACTTTCATATAAGGATGTAGGAATAGATGGCTTGTGACCATACAATAACTCGAAGGGAGTAAAGTTAGTGGTACTGTGTGGTGTAGTATTATAAGCTAAGATTGCGGTGAATAGATAACAGTGCCAATCATTCTGGTTTTCGTTGACAAAAGACTTTAGGTATTCTTTCAGAGTGGCATGTGAACGCTCCAGAGCTCCATTAGTTTGGGGATGATACGGAGTGGTGAAAAGGGCCTTGACCTTAAGTATTGTGGTCAGTTGTTTAAATAATTCAGATGTAAAACAAGTACCTAAGTCTGTTAGGATGGTTTTAGGGAAGCCGAAAAGAGACATGAAATGAACAAGGTTCCTAGCTATTTCTTCACTAGTGGCTGTGACCATTGGGAAAGCGCTAGTGAATTTGGTTAAATCATCTTGTAATGTTAAGATGAATTTAAAATTCTGGAAACCTGCATCGGGTAAAGGACCTACGACATCGAGTGCCAACCTTTCGAAGGGTCTGGTAGATGTAGAAGTTATCTCCATCGGGGCTTTATTCGATTTCCTCAAAGGTTTATTAATTTGGCAAAGTTTGCACTTCTTAACGTATTGTTCAATGTCGGACCGCATGCTCTTCCAATAATACGCAGCTTTAATACGCGAATACATTCGTTGTGACCCTGGGTGACCGGCTATCACAGAGTCGTGGTTTTCTTTTAATATTTTAGGAACTTCTACTGGAGTAGGATAGATTAGTTGGTTTTTGTATATGTGGATCTTAATATTCGTATTGTGAAAAATATAGGAAATCATGTTATAGATTTTAGTATATGTGAGTTTTGAAAATGGATCTGTAAAATCTGGTAATGCAAGGCTAGTAATATTTTGACTATCGATAAGTAAGTTTCTAAGTTTAATTAGTAAGTTATAAACATCTCTATAATTAGTTTCTTCATAGTGATTAACTTTTGTATATAGAAAATAGTAGGTTTTATTTTTATTGTTAATGCATTTTATTGTAAGTGGTTCACGTTCGGAATTTAATAAGTCAGCGGAATTATCGAGCTGCGATAGTATTTCCTCACAATGAGGCATAGAGTAGTCAAAATCTAAAGAGACTGGACAAGCGATTATATTTAACTTGGATGAGTGTAATCCTTGGATACATTCCTCTACGATGGTATTTGAGACTGGAAGTTGGTTCGTGAATTGAGCTTTAAAGTATTGTTCATATGAAAGATTATTTAAGTTATTTATGTCAATAGTATTGACAGGGCAACGGGATAGCGCATCGGCGTTGGAATTGAGACGACCTTGTTTGTAAACAATTTCGTAATCATATTCCTCAAGTTTGAGGCGCCAGCGAATGAGTCTGCTACCCGGATCTTTTACGTTAAATAGCCACACGAGGGGTCTATGATCGGTGATTATTTTAAATTTATTACCATATAAATACGGCCTGAATGTTTTCACGGCGAATATTATAGCTAGTAACTCCTTTTCCGTAGTTGAGTAATTGCCTTCAGGCTTATTTAGGGTGCGTGACGCGTAAGCGATCGGCTTATCTTTGCCGACGGGACCTTGAGACAATACTGCGCCAACTGCATAATTGCTTGCGTCTGTAGTTACATTGAATGGTTGCGAAAAGTCGGGGTACTGCAGAAGAGGTGCAGTAATTAGTTTTTCTTTTAGAATTTCGAATGCATGTTGTTGTTCTGTATTCCAGTGAAATACAGCATCCTTTTTTAATAGAGACGTAAGTGGTTTGGTTAACTTAGAAAAGTTTTCAATAAATCTGCGATAGTAGCCTATAAGGCCCAAGAAAGACTTGATGTTTTTGGGGTTTTTAGGTACTGGAAATTGCGATACAGCGCTGACCTTTTCAGGGTTAGGAGAGACACCCTTATCGGTAATGATATGGCCAAGGTAAGTTACTTCATGCCTTAGGAACTCACATTTGTCCGGCTGGAGTTTTAAGTTGTATTCACGAAATTTTTCGAATACTAGTTGTAGTTTCTGTATATGATCTTGTAGGTTCTGACTGTAGACGATACAGTCATCAAGATACACATAGCAATGTAAACCTTGTAGACCCGATAGTACAGTATTCATAAGGCGTTGGAATGTGGCAGGGGCATTTTTCAGCCCGAAAGGCATTCTGGTGAATTCATAGTGGCCGGACATATCAGAATTAGTGCTAATTGTGAAACCTGTTTTGGGCATGTCCTTGGGACAGGTCTTCAATTGATGGAAGCCACTGGCGAGGTCCAGGGTGCTAAAATATTTGGAATGACCTAGTTGGTCTAAAATATCCGTGATGAGAGGCAGTGGATAAGTCTCAGAAACGGTGACGTCATTAAGGCGCCGATAATCAATAACTATCCTCCACTTTTGTTTGCCAGAAGCGTCCATTTTTTTCGGAACTACCCACACTGGAGCGCTCCAAGGCGAAGTTGAAGGTTGAATAATTTTTTGGTCCAGCATTTTACGAATTTGGGAATCGACTTCTTGCTTGTGACATTCCGGGAAGCGATATGATTTGACATTAATAGGGGGTGCATCGCCTGTATTAATAGTATGCTCAATAGCATTAGTATATGTTAGGGGTTCACCTTCAACGTGGAAAATATCTGTATAGTGGGAGCAACATTCTAAAAGAGCCTCTTTTTCCTCATCATTAAGATGAGAGCAGCGGATGAGATTCAGTACCTTACTTACACGATCACTTTTTGAACAAGAGGTAGCATTAATATTATACGAGCTTATAGTTGAATAATCAAGTTCAAGGGGCGTTGCCGTCACGTGATAATTTCTTAATTCAATGTCACAGTCTGTAGTATTTAAAATAGTCACATTCGTTTTACCATTAGGTTTAATTGATACCATGCAATTAGCGACATAAACGCCTTCACGTATAATATGATCTAGTACGAGAGCTTCGTTGTTATGATAAAGTTCAGGAGAGTAATTTGATACAGTGCACTCGACAACTACTTCAGATCGAGCTGGAATGTTATATGAAGGTTGAGTATAAATAATAGGAATAGAATGATTATATATAGAAATTGATTTTGAAGAATAATCGATGTTTGTTCTAAAATAACTGCAAAAGTCGCTACCAATTATACCATCATAATTGGGAAGATTTATGTCGTCTTTAGTGACATGAAACTTATATTTATGTATATTTCCAGATAAGTTGAACTCCATTTGAAAGGTACCTAAAGTTTCGACTGGATTTTCTGAACTGTTAATGCCTTTTAATTTTACAGTTTCAGTAGATAAGCTTGGATGGTTTTGTAAACAAGATTCTTTGACAATGCTTATAGTTGATCCCGTATCAATGAGAAAACATAATTTTCCTTGAGCATGATTGGTACATAGGTAAGTATGAGGTAAGGCTACCTTTTTGCAAAAGTCATTAATTTCATATATAGGTTTAGGGTTATCACTAGACGTAATAGAACTTAGTTTAATCGACTGAGACGTAGATTTTTTGGAACTCATCTCCTTTGGATGAGATGCGGAATCAGAAATCATCTCTTCTGGATGACATGCAGAATTAGAAGAACTCATCTCTTTCGGATGAAATGTAAAATTAGAAGAACTCATCTCTTTCGGATGAGATGTAAAATTAGAAGAACTCATCTCTTTCGGATGAGATGTAAAATTAGAAGAACTCATCTCTTTCGGATGAGGTGTAAAATTAGAAGAACTCATCTCTTTCGGATGAGATGTAAAATTAGAAGAACTCATCTCTTTCGGATGAGGTGTAAAATTAGAAGAACTCATCTCTTTCGGATGAGGTGTAAAATTAGAAGAACTCATCTCTTTCGGATGAGATGTAAAATTAGAAGAACTCATCTCTTTCGGATGAGGTGTAAAATTAGAAGAACTCATCTCTTTCGGATGAGATGTAAAATTAGAAGAACTCATCTCTTTCGGATGAGGTGTAAAATTAGAAGAACTCATCTCTTTCGGATGAGATGTAAAATTAGAAGGTCTCATCTCCTTTGGATGAGATTTGAAGTTAGCAGAACGAAAGTTAGCGAATTTAGTAGAATTAGTAGGTGTCGTGTCGTTTATAACTTTGTTTGATTTTGGCAGACACGGTACCAAAATCTTACTTAGTTTAAATTATCATCATCATTAATTATAGCATCGCATGTGTGTGTAAGTGCGTCATTAGAGTTTGCGGGTGCTGAGTTACGGTCACGTTGTGCATTGTCAGCGGCTTGCCGTTGCTTCATATTATATTGAAGCTTGCGACACTCTTTAATTGTATGTCCAATATTTTTACAATAATTACAAGTTTTAGGATAATTATTGAAATTAGTACTGGTACTAGAAGACGGTGAATTACTATAAATTTTAGAATCTCGGTCACGCCTTTTATTCTTAAAGCATTCAGATGAACTATGACCCGGTTTATTACAGGTGGAACACTGTTTAGAGGTTTTAGCATTAGATTTGGATAAATTGTATAGTTTTTCTTCGTCGATAGCATATTGTATTGCTTCGTTTAGGTGAGACGGGTTTTTGCAGCGGACAATAGTCGATATGGAAGGGTTTAACCCTAACATAAAGGTGTTTAAGGCAAGGTCCTCCATGGCTGCTATTCTGCCAGGCAGTTCCTTGTCATTTTTACAACTATAGTGTATATCGGACTGTATACGAGTCAATATTGACTCCACCCTTAAAGAAAATTTTGTAACATCCTCATCTAATGATTGCTTACAATGTTGCAGGTCTGATAATAAATGTGTGGCGTGCTTTTTCTCCCCGAAAGTGGCCTTTAGAAAGCTCTTAAACTCTGGCCACGATGTAAACGACTTGAGACTACAGGCTACTTGTGCTTTGCCTTCTAACTGTGAAATTATAAATTTACAAAGCACAGTTTGTTGTTCCGGAGTAGCTAATGACATGGCATTCTCGCAGTTTGTGAGAAATGCAGGTAGTGTTTCCCTGTCACCATTATAGGGTTTTATAAATTTGGTTAAAACGGACAAAGTAATTTTGTCGGACATTTCTTTTGGTTTAGGTTTCGACTCTTCTTTGGCGGCCATGAAAGATTATGATATGTTGGGCAAAATTTAGCTTATAGTTAAATATATTAGAATATTATTATTTAGAAATAATGTTAGGATAGATAAAACGATTAAATTCAGTGAAAGTAGAAAAGCGATGTAGTAAGTTATTTAGAATAATAGTATGAAATCCAGAGACACGAATTCAGAGACACTTTGAGTTAGTAAAATGGTATTTCACAATAAACACTCACAGTAACACGATAGTTGCCGCTGGCACCTGCATCATCTGGTGCGCAGTAGGAACTCGGAGTCCGGAGTCTCGTTGCGATTTGGCGTATCAAGGTTGGGCAGTCACTCGATTGATTGACTGCGGAATTTCTCGGGTTTGATGGTTGGTGAGTTAGACCTGGAGCTTATGGTTGTTGCTGATGCCGTCTGCAGCAGACTCTCACTACACAGTGGAGGCTGTCAGTCGTCCCAGTGTCGATGTGGCTGGAGCGGGCTCAAGCTAGAGAGTTGAGGCTGACCGTCGTCCAAGTATCGATGTGGCTGGAGCGGGCTCAGGCTAAAGAGCTGAGGCTGACCGTCGTCCAAGCAGCAACGCAGGCTTGACCTTGGGTCAAGACTTACTGTCGGTCAAATTAACGGGGGGCTGTAGGTTAAGGATGCCAGCGTCTGTTTGACTCAACGTCGTAAGACTTCGTCTCTGGCATCCCACTTCTGACACCAATTTGTTACTAGGCCGACCCCGTTAGTCTTTTTTTAAAAAAAGAAAAGACTATCTTCTGCATAAAAAACCACTTTTATTGTCCACAACACACACACAGGTTTTTTGTACACAATCTGTCCGTTAAAATGTCCCTCTTACGGCCAGTTTCTTCATCAAAAGTTAAAGTAATGTCTAAAGTAAAAGTAACGGTCAAATTCGTTAAATTTGGTAACGCGACAGCGGCGCGGTGGCGTCCAGAGTCTAACTGACTAATGTAGATATTATATTCCGTGCTTCATAAAAGTGCAGCCTCAGCATATGGCGAAATGCAATGAATGCGTTGTATGAGGGTGAAGCTGACTTAGGCTTTATCGCCTTGTAATAAAGGTTATAACAGTACGTATAGGCGATGCATTTGTGTGGGGAACAGATTCATTGGACTGCATTAGAGAAATTAGAGCGAGTTACTCCAAATAGTATGGCTTTAGAGGATTATGTTCGTATTGGGCAGGTATTTGCGGTAAGCTGAACATCGAGAACAGTGGTAAGGATTTGCTGGGCTGATGATGATGACTTAGCTTTTGAGTCTTTGATTGTACTACTTACATGTTAGTTACTTTTGTTTCATTGCAAGCACTATAGTTGTTCTGTCTTATAAATCAGAGTGATAAGGTTCCCGAGATACGCAAGCTGCAAATACATCTTAATAAAAGCGTTTTATAAATGTTAGCTTAAGTACCTACCTATTACATCCACTACATCGCCAAAGCCATGCTTGGAAATACAGGTTTATTGTCCTCTGGGAACCAAGAGCATAGTACTTCCAGTATTTCATAACCTAATTACAAAGCTCCCAAACCTTCATCAGCACTGCACGATAAATTCAAATAAACTGCAACAATATTACATTGTGATCTTAGCTGGAGTTGTGGAATCAATTAAGCTTGCACCTAGGGGTGAGCGTTCATTATAACAGGACATTCTGCATACAGGGGATGTGTTATAGTGGTCGTGGATTTGGGAAGATTAGCTTAAACAACCACTGTTTGATTTTGGATTTGGGTAAATCTATTTTTAGATTGAAGGCCTCTGCTATATTTTGTAACTTAATTTGTATAGTAAAGAAGGTGCTCTGATACTTTTAGATTCATTGATGATGTGACGATGTGCATTTACTCATGTAGTAGTTTCACAATATTTAGAAGTACGCTGGCAGAACATATTTTGGAGATGACAGGACTTAAAGGAGCAATTCCACCTTATCTATATGTACGCCTACAAGCGAGAAGCAGTCAATAAATATTTTCTCTTTTGCAACTTTTTCTCAAAAATGCATTTTTTAAATTCTATAATTTGTTTTAGATTCCCAGAAATAATTTGAGCCATTGTAGAACACTGGTATACGTTTCACACGTTCTGTTTTTAATCAAGTGCGAGCAGCGAGCACGTCTGGCGGAGTACCGCCACCAATCAATCCATTTACTGTCATGTACTGCCGTTTATTTGAAACCTAGTAATCTCCTTGTTTTCCTTGCTTTGGAGCTTTGTAATGTTTTCTTTGACGATGTAACGATTGCTTGGAAGGGATACGACGATTGTTTTGATTAATTTTGAAGCTGTTGGACACACAACACGTTGCTTAGATTTTTATAAATGAAATTTGAAATGGGTGAAGAGGCATGATAAATACCTTAAAGACACTATGTGCAGGGACGGTCATTTGTTTCAGTGCTTTTGCATTTATTTTGATACGTTCAGAGTTTAGAGCTTGTGATTATATTCAACCTATCGAGGATAGATACCTGGATGAATAGCTATAAACAGTAAAAATTTAATACCATATTTTATGATCATACTCACCAGAGGAGTAATAATTTTACTAAAAAACCTGTGTTTAATATTCTTGACAAGCAAACAGAACCCAGCTCGGAGAAAATCTAAAAAAACTGTGCCATCGTCCATCAGGGTGGACGAAGTTTGATGCGTTCCAGCAAACTCAATTTTCAGCGGACACGCGATGAATTTGAACAAAAGATACACCTAACTTGCTTAGCGTTGGCGCGAACTAAGTTATATTAGAAGTCTGACGACGAAACAGCCTGTTACAATTTTTGGCGTTCTTTCCAAACTTTAGGATAAAAGACTTGCTGAAATTAGACAATGGAATTAGGACACAGTGAGAATTTGAAATTTATTTTGTGATTTAATAAAGAAAAAGCTAGGACTACAGTTTGCTGTTGGTTTTGTTCGCCGAAGAAGAAGTAAGATGTTTCACCGCGGTTTCACGCGCGTCATAAACTTACAATTCCGATAGTGTTTGCTACTGAGTTCACAAGAACTGCGAGCTGGATTTTGTCGAAACTTGGCTATAATAAAGGTATATCAGAAAAACATAGTATAGACTTATTTTTAAGCATGTGCAGGAAGTATTTCGACAGAGAACCGTGTAAATCTATAGGATAATTACTGCCTCAAAACTCAAAGCTACGATACATTCACTTACAAAACCGAAACCCTCTAAAATATCTGAGCAATGCTGAAGTGTAACAATCAATGTGATGAGTCTGCGAGTTGCTAAGTACTTGTTTCCTGTAAGATGTGCAGACCTCGTAGCGAGCTGTAATAATGAGTGGCAGCCGATGGCGGTGGTGGTGGTGCGAGGGATGGGAGGTAGCGACTACCAAATCGTATTCTGTAGAGGTAGAATATGAAACAAAAAACAGAAAATTTGGCTAGTAAGGACTCGGATTTCGGTATTTTTTTGAACATTCAATTTCTAAATGGTAGTTTGTAGGAAAGACTACAATGGTGTTTGAATATTGAAATTCTTATAGTTGTTCAAAAACAGCAGTCAACTTCGGTAAAGTCTGGGACTGAGAATAAAATTGATAATGAATGAGATTCGTTTTGATGTTTATTTGGGCTGGTAAAGACATGTCTGCCCAAATAATAAAGCAGGCAAGGTTAGGCTAACCCTTTAGACAACAAATAATGTAGAACATTTTGTCTAATCTCGTGGTCGATAAGAAATGTTTATTTTCATATTTAAAAAGTTCCTATCGGTTAACTCGAATGTACAGTTACCGGCACGGATATTGAGCTCTCGGCGGAAGAGTGGGGATCACTTTGCGCACCCGTACGCATAAGGCAATAAGGCATTAAATCGCTACTGCGCAGTTGAAGGTCATGGCTCGATATCCGTGCCGATAACTATACTCAGAAGGGTTAAAAATACGACGTAACGCTTCGAGAAACGGCAGGTAGTGCTCTTGTGCTTTGCTTTACTTGTTTTGACAGGGGCTTACATATATTACACTAGCCACCATGCTACAAAACGACATACTATAAAAATCGCTAGTTTCCTTTCACTTAACTCTCCACCGCCATTAGCGGCCGCCCATCAAAGTCCACTTAGCATCTGTCTCAACAAGTACATACTGTTTTGTAAACTATTCACAAGTACTTAAAGGTGCAACGTTTTATACATAATGTATGTTACTTGAGTCTGTTACTTCGGTCTGTATTTTTGAACAAATAGGAAAACTTTTGCTTTTATAAGGTGTTGAAATAAGACTTTATTGCTGAGCTTGACTTCTTTGAAAGTTTGTGGTTGGTACGCAATTAATTTGTGTTGTTTAGGTTTGCTTACTGTGGTTAGAATGTGTAAGGATGGTTATATAACATATCAAGGGTTGGTTGCACCATAGAACCATACCAGTCGTGAAATTGCCGCTCATTGGTCAAATCAGCGATTTGACTACTGAAAATGGTTCAGTTATTCATTATCATATTCATTTCATGATTGAGGTTGGATAAGGTCAAGCAATCATGGGCTTGAAAATCGGATAGCAAAGAAATGCATTGCCGTGTAAATCCTTCTCATTAATTCTACCAAAAGTAATTCCTACCCTATGCTAAGCTTTAAATATAAGTCTCTTGGCTCTTACAAAGTAACCTGCCCACATCGTCCGTAAGAAGCAGCTTGTCGGAATAAATCTCGCTCAGGCTATGATAATAACCGCGTCTGTCCAGCAGACATCACACAGAATCCAATAACACTAGTGATCCGTGCAGATTTTGTGAGAACCAAGATTATGATGGAGTAAGTTCGTACAGAGGGGACAGTTCTTTAAGTGCTTTTACATCTTGTAAGGTTTTTGTCTCAACATAACAGTTGATCAATATAGTGACTAACGGCCAGTTTCTTCATCAAAAGTTAAAGTTAAAGTAATGTCTAAAGTAAAAGTAACGGTCAAATTCGTTTATCAAGGCTAAAGTGACAGCAAAACTAATAGAAAAATTGAATCTGACCGTTACTTTTACTTTAGACATTACTTTGACTTTTACTTTGGCTTTAACTTTTGATGAAGAAACTGACTACATTTATTTCAAGATGTTTATAGTTTAGTTACTTGATGTGTGTGTGTGTGTCCTTTATTAAACCCTTTGATTGGTGAATTCAAATTCAATATAGTTTACTTAAACCCTGCTTTTTAATTTGATTTTCTTCGAGATCTAAATCTTGTCTTCTTAATTATGGTCCTCATAAATTAAATTCAACCGCTGTAATTAGGTTAAATACTCCCACACTTTGACACTTGTCGCATCTGCGTTCCTACCTAATCTATGTAAGAGATAGAGAAGCAATATCTGGTATTGCTCGGCTTTCATGTAGTGCGGCGATCGCGTGGATCACTGGAATTTATTAGTTCGCTGGCTGCTGATCAAATCCCTGGCCCACTGACCAACTGTGGAAATCAATCTATGCATTTTCAAATGGATTTTTTAGTGCAATCGAATTGTTTTTGTAAATGCGGACTGTTTAACGATTTTTCTAGCTTCTATTTTACCATCATCATACATAATCTTTTATAATCTTTTAGTTATTTATATTTACAAGATGGTATTAGATTTTAAAAATCATTAAGGATTTTTTTTTAAAGTAGAACGTAAGTTATGTGTTCAATCTATACTTTTAGTTATTAGCTAATAGAGAGTAGGTACGTTTATTTTCCTGAATGCGCAAATCTCAGTAGATAACTGCTGTACCGTTTTGGACAAAATCTTACAATGTTAGATAGCCATTTATCGAGGAAGGCTGTAAGTTATTTCTTATTCGGTTGCGTAGAGTAGTTCCTATGGGAAGCTGGTAGTACTGCAGCGGAAGTTAGTTAAATTATATGAGGCATGACATTTTACAGTACAAAGAACTTTGATAGTATTTGCTATTTGTCAATCCCTTATAACACATTTTTAAGCCAACCAACCAACGCCAGTCTTCTCCAATTTTCAACCACTTACCAGCCTTAAGTCTGTCGTTTTACTTTTCTTTTTAATATTTAACGCAGTGTGACGGCTCCTACAAAATTGTGACCTAAGTGATATTTAATGGAACCAATCATTTTGCTAATGGCGCCAACCAACAGTTCTCAGCTTCGATACTTAACTGCTGAATTTTATGTTCGGTGATGTATTTGTAGCAGATCGAAGGTTTTTTTTTAAGTTTTTATGATACGGTAAAGATGGTTGGGTAATTAATCTGGTTTTGCTATTTTATGTACAGTTTCATTAGAATAGGAAGGGAGTGAGTGTCAGTATGACGAGTAACAGGGGAAAATGGAAGAGAATGACATATTGCGCCGACCTCAAATAATAAAATTGGGAACACGGCAGGAGGAAGAAGATGTACAATTCATTAGAACAAAGATTCTTACATGCTTTAGATCTTTTCTGAAATAAAATTTGTTCGAAATTAGGGACAGCATAGATGTTGTTTTGAATTAATTACCTACTTACTTTTATTACGATAGTAGTGATAACTAGCAGATTTTCCGAGTAGATCGTTTACGCCGAGTTACACGCGACAGCAAGCACACGAGAAACTATGTGACAGCGGTGAAAAACCGAGCGGTAAATCCGCTAGTGCGAAAGCTCTGTAGGAAGCTCTTGCATTTTTTTAAACAATAAGGGCCTTACTACAAAAACTTTAAACCCTGTTTTACACTTGTCTAATAAAATTTTGGCTGCAAAATGAACCATACGTCAACGTCATAATTTGACATT
Source organism: Helicoverpa zea x Helicoverpa armigera (assembly GCA_033682625.1). Taxonomy (NCBI): domain Eukaryota; kingdom Metazoa; phylum Arthropoda; class Insecta; order Lepidoptera; family Noctuidae; genus Helicoverpa; species Helicoverpa zea x Helicoverpa armigera. The sequence goes on along the minus strand of JAWIIS010000004.1, from coordinate 10,993,620 downwards.
TTTTTAGACAAGGCATAAACTGACGTTTAAAAGTTTTTGTGGTAAGACGGTTTGTTTCTTTTTTATTTCTAAGACACCTATTTTAATTACTCTACACTGTAACTGAAAGGATCCAAGGTGGTATAACAAGCCATAACCAATTTACTTAATTCAAGTCTAAGCGCCGTCAACTAGCACTTAGCTGTAATATTTCAGCGCTGAAAACTGTTCAGTCATATTACCATCGTCGTTCAAACTCGATGAGACTACGTTAGATTTATTAAATTGTCTTTAGTTATTAGTTGTTCAATCTTCATGTTGGTATTGGGAAATTGATTAGTTTGTCGTCGTCTGTTAACTTATCATCCTCCGAGCCTTTTTCCCAACTATGTCGGCTTCCAGTCTAACTTAAGACTCAGACTGGTGTCAGACTTACTGGATTCTGACTACACGTAACGACTACCAAGGATGTTCAATGACAGCCGGGACCTACAGTTTAACGTGCCATCCGAAACACAGTCATTGGTGTCTAAGATAAACTTAGAAAGTACATACAAACTTAGAAAAGTTGCATTGGTACTTTCCTGACCTGGAATCGAACCCGCGCCCTCATACTTGAGGGGTTGGTTCTTTACCCACGACTTTTAGGCCGCCACGACTTTTTCACCATTATTATAAACACAAAAGAAACTCTGTCTGTCTGTCCGCCAAAACTATTGGACCGATTATAAGTAACCAGATAGCTTTAGGCGATACGTAGATGAGCTACTGTTTACCTAGCTACATGAAGTACTTCCCAAGGGACATGGGTAAAACCACATCTAGTAATGTATAATGCAATACACAAACTTCAGTATTACCTAGCGACTGTAAACAAGCTTTGAATATATTACCAAGTCACGTGATCCAATATCTTGGAACGTTCCATCCATGTCGACTTCATGTAGCTACACGAATATTGGAACTAGCGATATTGAATAGCTTTAAATATACTTTTGAATGTCAGGTAGCTTTTCAGGCTAGAACCTGGACGGTTTAACTGTTAATATTGGGTGCAGGCATGTATTAAATCTGTACTTTACCTATGCAAAGAGTGTTTGAACGCGCTAATCTCAGGAATCAAGTCCGAATTGAAATAATATATTAGTGCTAGCCCATTTATCGAGAAACGCTAATATAAGCCTGTTTTTGTCCAATTGGATGGATGCGTGAAGTATGTTCTTTGCGTTGTGGGTGAGAGCTTCTGCCATTGGCAAAAGAAGACTGAGAGTTAAAAGAACGAATATCTTCGCATTCCATTTTTATTTTGGTACAATCTAGAAAGATAATTGACGCAAAATAATCACCAAAAATATTCTATAACCGAACGCATACCTCTGATACGAAATACAACTTAAAACGAAATAATTCTTAAATCAATCTTCTCTTATATCAATTCTCTTCTTTCTTCTCTTTACTCTTACTTCTTCTTATCCAACTTCGCTTCCAGCTTCTTCCTCGTGGCTGATAGGTTTCTATTCAGCACTTCTTGACAAATGGCCTCTTCTCTCTGTTCCATAACTTCTACTAATTCTGGGCATAACGTTCCATCTAGAAGATCAAAAAAATAGATAAGTTTGAGTATATTTATATAGATATCTTATTTCACGAAAGCGAGGGAGTCATTCTTGCGTGTGTGATATATGTCAATATCATGTATGACACACCAAAAGCAATTTTTCGTTGTAGACAATCACATAAAATAAGGTCTTTTGGCATGAACTGTAGACGAACTCTGACTGAATAGTTCTAGCTGGAGAAGTTATAATAACTACATACTGTATAAGTAAAACTGTAGAAGTGTACACTGACTGTCCACCTTTTTTGCCAAAACAACTAAATCAATTAAAATGAAACTAGATACCTAGATAGCCTGAAGCCTGAAAAGGGACATAAGCTTCCTTCCATTCAGTTACAAGGAGTACCTAGTTCCCTCGGGACACAGGTGAAACCGGGGAGAACTCATCGCTACTAATATTATAAATGCGAAAGTGACTCTGTGCGTCTGTTACGCTTTCACGTCTAAACCACTGAACTGATTTTAATAAAATTTGGTACAGACATAGAGTTGATCTTGAGTTTTTATATAGGAGTTTTTATCCCGGACTTTTGAAGAATTCTCTTGGAAACGTGATATAACCGAACCCGCGGGAAACACATAGTTTATAATACCTTCTCGCATAGGTGTGAAATACCACCTGAAATACTAGTTCTAGTTGCTATGTAATAATGTTCGCGAATATTTCGTGAATGCAATAATGCACGTGGGATGCAATATATTGAACCTATACATCCAAGAGATGGTATGCTTTGCTTGTAATAATGCAGTGAATGCATTGTTATTTTTCGTGCTGGAATAAAATAAGCTTTCCGATAAAGTGCGCTGTGATGAAAAATATTTGCTTAATTTTTTTACCAGCCGTATGACCGTTGACTGCGTAGCAAGATTATTTTATACTAGGTACCTCTAAACCAGTGTGTATACGGTATTTAAAGGAATTCGTTATTGTCTGTTCCTTAAGATTTTTCAGATATATCCTTATTTTATTTTTTTACGTCCTAAAACCATTTTGGGGAAGACACCGATCTCCCCTCTATTCACCTAGCCTTTCCTCAACTACATATGTATGTTGGGGTTGATTTCTAGCATAACCGGATGCAGTTGAGTTCCAGTGTGTACATGAAATAACTGCTTATCTACTAAGCTCAACCTAGCTATCTGAGTAAGCTATTAAAAACCCTAAAACCACTTACCAACAAAAAGTTTCTCTAACACCTGGCAGCGATACTTCTGCCTGCCCAGCACGTGCTCCTCATTGAAGAGTTGCAGCTCTCGCATGCGTTCTTTGGCCGCTTCCATGCGTGCATGCCTGTCCTTCTTCGCTGCTTCTGCCATGTCCGGGGAGACGATGATGCTAGGGAAAATGCAAGGGGACATGTCCATGATTCACTTGAGATATCGTGTTTTAAATGCACAAAGCCCCATTTCCATCAAGCACTTATGAAAGATCTGCCCAGTACCCAGTTAATTATCATGTGCCTAGCCTTTTCTCAACTATGTTGGGGTCGGCTTCCAGTCTCAACGGATTCAGCTGTGTATCAGTGTTTCACATGGAGCTACTGACTATCTAACCTTCTGTAAGTAACCCTGGACATGCCGATACCCATTAGAAAGACTGGTTGTCAGACTTCCTGTCTTCTGAATACTTTTTTTTAATGGACGATAAAGATTTTACAGAATTCAACGGCCTTCCAAAAAGTGTAACAGTCATTTTAATATAGGAAAATTAGGAAGTAATTTACATCTCTTCCTCATTCTTCTCCTTCGTGCAGTACGGCAAGAAGTGGAGTGGAGTGAACCTGTCGCGGAGCTGGTCGGGCATCAGCAGGTACAGAGCCTCTTCCTCACTCTCCACCGACATTTCCAGCACTTGAAATATTAAACAAAGTAAGAACATGATAGTCAAATATTAAGTTATTTTATTTCAAACTAGCTGACCCAACAAACCTTCCCTAGACCTCTACCCTCTTCTAACATTTTAAGCCAAATCGGTCCAGCCATTTTCGAGTTTTTTGAGACTAACCATTCATTTTTCAAAACTGATCAGTTCTAGTTGGTTAAATTATAATACTAGCTTCTTCAAGTGGTGTTTCCTGCGTACCGTGGGAACTACATCACTCACTTGGTTATAAGTAGTTTTCCCCTACAAATTATTTAATTGGAAGTTGGATCAGTCGTTCCTAAGTTTATGCAAACAAACTTTTCAACTTTATAATACAAGTACCTATAGTTGAGTTTGTTTTATACTTACATCCACTTTCAGACACAGGAGATGGTCCCTGTGGTGGGGGTTGGTGCACCGATTCTGTAGTAAATAGTTTTGGTAAATATTTTTATTCTTCTACTTAAATGGCAAAATGATTGCACTTTTTTGCTGAGATTTTTTTTTCTATGAATAAATCATACATACCTTTACCTTCTTCAATATCCTCAAACATAGCCTCCTATAAAAATGATCGATTTGTTAACTTGGTCATGATCAAATATACTAGAATCTACGCCTGATTCAAAATATCTGAATGTCTTCAAAGGATCTTCAATGTACACTAGAATAACCCAAAAAATACTTACATAATCCATAGCACTTTGAACGCTTTCTGAAGGTGCAGCCGGCGGTACTTCCAGAAACTCGGTGCGAAAATCTTTTCTAATAACATTAACATGAAGATGATAAAGATTATACGTTCTAAGGACAGTAACATTCATACACATGCATTATCTAGAAGCAAATATCAGAAAACATAATCTATTTCCCTTAACTAGCCTTTATTGGTCTAATGATGTTTTCTCATATCATTTACTTCTAGAAGGTGCGTGTGTCTTAATGCTGCGGTCCTTGGACTATCGTTCTCTTCCTCCAAGCTTACTTACCTGATTTGCGCTCCTCTATGGTTCCTACCAGGCTCCTTCGCATCCCAAGCTTTCCTTGCATCAGAATACTCTAGATCTCTGTCATCATCTCTCTTGGCGACGGCTCCACCACCCAATGCTAGAGCACATTCCAATTCTACGCTGGCATCTCCAGGCATTGGTTGATGTACGTAGACTGAGGACGGTATAGTTTTCTCTTTATCTTTGTCTTTTGCTGATCCGGGTTTGCCTGGCTGAAAAAAAATGTAGATTGAACCGAATCCTTTCCTTGCTCGGGGTGCAAAATCTGCACTCGCAGGAAATAACAACTTTGCTCAACTTGTAATTCAAATAACTATGATTGATTACGATGATGATGATGAAAACTTCATAATATTCAATGGGACATATGCTGGACCTATACTTACCTATGGCTAATGACGGATTAACCCGCCTGGAGACGGGGGCAACGACGTAGATAGAACGTAAGTTTTCATGTTAAATAAAGTTTTTACGGTCTATTCGATTATGGATTTTCTTTCATACCTTCTCCTTCTCTTTGATAGCTTTCTTTTGTATTTGTATTTCCAGTTTGGCAGCTTCTTGTGAATTTCTAACTTCATCAACACGTCTCCACTGAGCCAGGGTCAACGGCCAACCCATTGGGCATACGACTCTAAAAACAATTGTCTGATTTAACGTAATATATATGACATTTAAATTTATTGGCTATTAACGAAGAACCGATAGACGGATTGTGAAAAAGAGAAATGAAAGAAGACAGATATGGCTAGAAACAATGTTATTACTAAAATAACGTGAAATACAAAAGTATGGAGGAGTATCCAAAACCATACATATATTTAGGGCGATCAGGATCAAACTTACTGAGCAAACCCTAATGTAAATGACAAGCTCCAATATAAATAAAAATAGATATATAATAAGTTTATTTCACACAAAGTTTACAATGTTGAACTAGATGGAATGTCACAGAAACTATCAAGGTAGCAGTCGCTATTATAGTGCCCCTAATATTATTGATAATTTATGGAGACTGAATGTAGTGCAAAAAAAATATAGCAAACTTACTCAATTGAGTACAACTTTGGTTCTTGATTTAGTGGTTTCATCTAAAATTGAGAATGTTGGTGTTAATTAATTTAAAGTCTTTAAGTTGTCCAACTATGAATTTGGAACTACCTTATATTTTAATGGCTAAGCAATAAAACTTTGTAACCTGAATGATAATATAATTGGTATCTGATATTATAATTATGAAAAGTTTTTTGCTGCAATGGGCTAATCTCAGGACCACTCAAAATAGTTTCTACAGGACGCTGAGACAAAAATGATGGAAGCTAGGTTAAAATAATAAATTAAGGTTACCTTTAACGTGGATCGATACTTAGTAGCTGGACCCACTTTATGATGTTTCCCCTGAGTTTTAACCAGGGAACGGGCACTAAGGGTAATATCCCTTGCACTCTGTAAACAGATAAGAAATTGCATACCACAGCTTGGAATTGGCACAAAATTGTTTTCAACATGAGGTGGCACAGTAGGTAAAGAACCAAACTCTCAAGTTTGAGTGTGTGGGTTCGATTCTAGGTCACGTAAGTACCAATGCAACTTTTTTAAGTTCGTATGTTCATCTATTAAAAAGTTTGCCATTCTATGCCAAACATATTACGTTATTTATTATTAATTTTTAAAATTTATAATGCGTCAAAGTTAATGTATTATTACTTTTTTTAAACTACTACTTTTAGAAAAATATTCTTAGATTCACTATGCTGACCATAGAAGCTTGATGATGAGAAGACGTCCCCTTCTTGCTCGGAGGTGGTTCCAGCCTGATGTAAGGCCAGTAGATCTCTCCTCTTCCAGAGCATCTTGATATTTCTTCAGTTGTACCGCCTGGATTAATGGAACGTAGAATTGCTATCATTTCTAACTGTAAAAGATGAAATAAGTTTATAAGTGTTATGGCTTGAGATTTAATTGATGTCTAAATATTAGAAGTATACGAACACCAGATTATGGAAAGACTAGAAGTGCTGCTTGCTTAATATTATAAAGAAGATACTGTGATGCCTAGTTCTAGAACAATAATATAAATTAACATACATCAGGCGACGTGGCAGCAGCCCTAAAACTGACAGCTTCATGCTTCACCACGGAGATCTGAATACCACCCAAAATATTTCTTCTGTTTGGCAAAAACATTTCATCGAGATGCAGTTTGTTTGAATTTGGAATCGGCGTTTCCTTGCAAGGGTCCTCATTATCGCAGATGTGGAAAGCACCATCGATGGAAGTCATGACGGTAAGCTGCCAATGGGCATCATAGTGAATGCCTGGAGGTTGAGTCAGATTGCTGTGGCCTAAGACTGTGTAGCTGAAATAGGGGGTACGAAAATGATGAAATCATGTTGAGGGTTAATAGGATTCACTTATGTTAAAGTATTATAATAATTAAGAGAAACTATTTAAGTTCAATACATATTTTGCATCACTTGCAACTAAAGAAAAAAATGATATTTTTTCAAAAACAGCTAGTAAGGGCTGTGTAAGCCGTGTGTAATTATATGTGTGTAACAGTGAATTAACATTAACAAGGATAATGGTATATATATATATATATATATATATATATATATATATATATATGATATGGTAGTACATACTTACCCAAGAAAGTTTGGTGCAAACTCAAAAGTAATATGAGCATTATAAGCTTGAGGCAACTGCTCTCCCGAATCATTATTGAAAACTGCTACAGTACTATGTGGAATGGTGCTCTGAACATCAAAATGTACTTTAACTGGTGCATGGCAATAAAACACTCCTTGAAAATATGGGACCCACTTGCATTTAGGGGTCACATTAGTAGTACCACTATGGTGGTGTAAGCCATAGACTCCACTCAACGCTGAAGATACTGAGTAAGCATATTTAGCACCAGGAAACATCCCGAAGAATTCGTTCATTAACCTTGAGAGTGCATCTACAGTTCCAAATGCATGATCATTCACCTAGAAAACAATATATTATACAGTATTCCTATATATAGTTATGGTTGTCATGTGGAAAAACACATTTTTTTATTTGTTTTATTATGACCTTCATACCATCGGATTGACTTACATATTTAGTCACTTCACTAGAAATAGTAATATTAGATTTAAGGCATTTTCTAGCCCAAGTGCCTCTCCAATGAGCTTGAAGGATTATAGCGGCTTCATGTTTTCTAATCATTTTCTCCCTTTCATCCTTCAGTATTCCACATGGCACCTCCTCAGTAGCCAGTTCACAAACTTGGGATGTTATTGGTAATTCAGGTGCTTTCAATAATTTAGCCATCATTTCGGGTGTTACTAAGGGTTTTGCTTCTTCGTTCGACTGTTATGGAAAATCCATCATGAATCTTTACTGTTTTAGAAATCTTATATGTATTGGCACTGACGCCATCGTCAATATAAATGGAATAAATACATAATACCTGTTCCATTTCCTCCATCTGCTCTTCCATAAATTCTATTTCTTCTATTTCGGGCATCAAACAATCACAGACATCCAGATTTGCAATTTCCCTCACAGATCTTGGAGGTTTCGGTTTCGGTGGAAATCCAAAATCTGGATCGCAGAAGTATTTCCTCAGAACATTTGACACAGCTTTCCATTCTGTTTGGTTCAATGTTTTTGATAGTAACGACTGGAGGGCTTGTCTGAACATCCAGTGTAGGAGATGACGATCATAGCCCGCTACTTCTTTGTCCCACTTTAAATCAGGTTGATAAGATCTGTCGATGAGAAATGCTATGTTTCGGTTTGACAGAGGAGGCTCAGAAGCACATAATACAGTCAGATAGTACAAGTCTAAATAAGAAACGGCCTGACTGAGGTCCTACATATTCAACTTTCAAGATGGCTAGAAACTAACTCAAAAATATACCTGAAAAATTCCCTATCAGCCGATATAACACTTTGACTGGCTCGATTAACTTTTATCCAATTGGAGAATGCCGCTCCAAGATTCAGAAGGAACTTTGCTGCCCATGGACATTCCTTGACAGCAGCACCCTGGATCACGTCTCTAGTGTTCAGCAGGACTGTGGAGTCACTGAGCACCATAATGTGCCAGTTCATTCGCGAATGTGTCCAAACCCTACCAAAAGAAAAATCAAGGTTCGAAATATGATGTTGTAATGTCGTGATATTTAAAAATCCCGTTGTACAAACTATAATAATACCGATAAAGGTTCTGTACTCGATAGATTTAGATTCGATTCTAAAACAGTCATATTCCAAAATTTTAGGAATAGGCAGTGTGATTCTGATTACTTTATTGAGTGGTATATTACAGAAATTTGGAATAACCTATATCCAGCAGAACTAATGAAGGCTAAGTCGATTGAGTATGTGGTTATCACCTAATATAAAAAAATGAAAAATACTTAACCTAAAAAAGTGTCTCCCAGGCTCAAAATCGATTTCAACCGATTCATATCCTCTTGTTCTCACGTAAGCTTTAGGTATTGGTAAATCTATATCTTTGAACCATTCAAATCTCTCCAAAACAAAATTAGCTGGTTCTATAAAATTCATTACTGGAGTACCGCTGTTGGCTAGGATTCTTGGATGCAGCATACTTAGAGACATTCTAATTTTATTTGTTTCTGGTCCATCGACTTGAAAATATAAGGGTGCTGATTTAGGAGCCACTATATCTGTTGTCTTGTTGGCTGCTTTCAAACTCCTCATTGGAGGATGACTGCCAGCCGACGTAAAGTTAAACAAAGACGGATAGTATATCACATGTATGAAGTTTACTAGTTGATGAAGCTGAAATATAGGTACAGAATTGTAATTTGTCGTATACTTAACGATGATAACTTGTAGTACTATATCTGTCTTCAGTTTGCCACGAACGGTAAATATTGAATGCTAGTGTCGACTCGTCATAATAAAAGCTCATTGATATTACAGTAGCTAATCTTTCTGATGGTAAACTGGGTAAAAACGTCATCAGCAACTACTCTTGCTCCCATTTTGATATCTTTATTTTAATTAATATCTGCATAAAGAATAAGTAGTGAAGAAACAATCACCGAACTAAATTGTATCCACTCTCTGAGTTCCTCTTTAATTGCCAAAGCCGCTTGCTGCGCAGCATTAAGAGCATATTTCAACTGTTCCTTCGTCTTCTTTTCTTTTTTCTTGTGATATTCATCATCATCTTTCTGCAATTATTCAGTTATAACTCATAGTTTTGGATCGTAAAAAAATATTGTACTGTAGTAGGTACTTATTTATATTCTTACCGGCGGTCCAGTAACGCTTTTAACTTGCTCTTCAATAAAACCAAGAGTTATCTGAAATGAGACATTATTTAGGTTGCTGAGATTTTTTTTCTGGATTAAAAACAAATTAAAACAAGTAAAATTTAACAAAATTAAATGTTTAAGGTCATGATATGATATAATTGACAAAAAGTTTTCTATACTAACAGACTCCGTGCTCTGAACATCCAAGAGGTGAGGGGCATAAGACAGCTTCAGCAGCCCATTCACTTTCAAGAACCTGGTGCGAGGACAGTCATACTCTGCGTAGAGCCCATGACCACGAGCCCAATCCACCCAGCGGTAGTATTTCCATAAGGCTACCTCTGAGAACCAAGAAAATACAAGGTAAGGTTTTTTGAAGATGGCATTGCAAGAAGTGTGATTGCTAGAAGCTTATATATATTTTCTGAATGTATTATGAAGACTGCCTCGAAGAAGTACAAAAACGATCTGTTACAGCCTTTTTATCGTCCCACTGCTGGGCACAGGCCTCCTCTCACATGGAGAAGGTTTGAGCATTAATCACCACGCTTGCTCAATGCGGGTTGGTGATTTCAGACTTTATAGTCCAGGTTTCCTCAAGATGTTTTCCTTCACCTTTTTATCAGCCATTGGTGTCTAAGTATACTTAGAAAGTACATACAAACTTAGAAAAGTTGCATTGGTACTTGCCTGACCCTGGAATCGAACCCACACCCTCATACTCGAAAGGTACAAAAACGATATTACTGTAAAAATCAAACCCCCTTCAAAAATATACCTTAAACCATATTCCAAGTCTGACAAATACTATACTGTAAGCCGCATCAAAGTCAGTTCAACTAAACGTGCACAAACATACATACATATGTACATATAAGTCAATCAAACTGAGAACCACTCTTGGAATCGGTTTAAAAGAAATGGTGTCCTATACACTTAAGATGTCTCCAAAAGGTGAACTATTGATATAAGAAGTACTAGATCACTTTACCAGGTTCTGGTAATGGCTTCTTCAGAGGCAGATCTCGCGCCATCATGATGAGAAGACTCATCTCGTGTCCTGGAGTTATTCCTGGGAGGTGATATGGTGGATAGTCCTTCGTGTCTCTAATAATGGCATACGTTAGACAGGTTCGCTGGAAATATCGATAATTTTGATATTTGATCTATGATATTCATTTGGCATATTGATTATTACACGTAATTTTTCATTGAACCCATTTTTGGTGTGAAGACCGAACTCGGGCCTCTCTGCTAGCTATCTATCTATCTTGGGATGGAACAACCAAATAAACTACTAGTGTCAATAAAGGTTTTTGTTAAGTTTTGACGAGCAAACTGAAAGCTAAAGCCATGTAATCAAATTACTATTGTAATTATTTCTTAAAAATACGACATTACAGTGCTTTGTGTTTGAAAACGTAGTTTTGTTAATTCATTAATAATTTATATTCTTATAACTCACTTTGACAACAGCAGCTAACTCCTTAGCAGTAGGTTTTTTAGTACTTTTGGATTTGATTGTACTAGGCTGAGTTTCATCGTCATCATCCCAGGAGAAGAGGGGAACTTCAGTGATGATACGCACCCAGAGGTCTTCAATATCTATAGGTATATTAATATTACCTATATTAGTTATATCAAGCGTGCTGTGTTTTTAATTATACTGTGCTGTAATTTGTTTGCAACAAGGAATAATAAGGCACATAAAAATTGTGGGACCAGGCTGTCATTTTGGTATCCAAAAACTGGTTGATTTGAATTATAAATGTCCCTCTATGTAAAACACTGATATATTATACAAGTAGATATATCTTGGAAGTCGACCAAACATGGTTGGAAAAGACTGAGCAAAAAACGATGATGGCCTATTGTTTTACACTCACCAGGTACATGATACCGTATATTCATACCACCAGTCAGCGCGTGCATTATGTTGAAGTCATCTAAGTCCTCATCCTCGGCACAATGGGAGTCTTCATCAGAATTCATGTCAGGTGCCGCCAGCTTGAGAAGCGCCTGTTTGATTTTGATTAGCAATTAGTTGCTCGCGTGATACGAATGATTATAGTGGCTGGCGCTTTGTTTACGAGGACAGGTTTGTAGTAGTTAGATGATAAATAAATAAATTTTATAAATCTAAAACGAATGATAGTATATATGTGGAAATGAAAAACAAACTTGCATAGTGAATGTCAAAGGTTTTTATTCAATATAGATCAAACTATTAGAGTTCCTTATGAAACGTCAGTAGCTAGATGCACGGTTTCAAAGAGTGGGTCTTATGGAGAAGAACCGGAAAGAATATCTATTAGATATTTAGTTTAGCTTTTTATAATTTTAATTGGTGTACATAATATATTTATCTATCTTGTCAAAACAAAGACAGGTTTGTTATATCGATTTCTAATAAAAATATTTATCGGCGAATAATTCAACCTGGTTACCCAATTGTCATAACATTTTTCTCTTATAATGACATAACAAAATTAGTTTATCTAAGAACTAGACCAGTTACAGCTTGCAAAAAAATGCTTACAACTGAAAACCTGCAACCTACTTTCCATCACCGCAAAAATCCAATAACGTAAATCAAACAAAATCCTCAATTTCACATAATTCGTTCGTTGTGCCACTAGGTAAATAGCCCATAGAGAACTAAATGACTAGCGGAGATGTCATAACGCAAAATCTCGTAAGAAAGTAGCGCGCCAAAATTCGAGTGTTCTGGGGACGAGGAACGTTACTAGCTTCGCCCTCACACGCCTTCTATGGAACTCACCAATATTTTACAAGATAAAATCAGCAATCTTTGATAGATTGGTTTTGACTTGACAAGGTACCCGAACGCCTTGTGACTTCAAGTAACTGATTTGCCAACCGCATGTTGCTTGACCTACAAGAAGACACCTAATCTACCTTTATGGAGTCTCCGCTATCTTTTCTTCCTCCGTAAAATAACCCAATTTACAGGCATCAAGTAATTTAACATCGCTGTCGCCATCTGAACACTTTCTCATTAGGAATTCTGCGGAACCACAGCGCTCGATTACTCTCAGTTGTGGTTGAGTATAAATCTCCAATTTATTTCGCAATAAACGAGCGGTTAGTGGGTTTGGTCCCGTCGGGAGATGAACGAGGAATGAGCTGTTCAAATGTTTGCTGGTTCATTTATGCGTGAACTGTTTTTGAGCTCGTTGGAAGGAGTTTAAGTACGCTATAGATGTCCTGGCCAGTTGGATAATTTTACAGTAAATAATTCAGTATTTGTAGTGCCAAAAACTAATTTAAAGTATTAAACTCATTTAGTGCTACTAATAGTTGAAACAGTGTCTTGAAGTAGTTTTAATTGTCGTTATAGAGGGTTAGCTCATGCTGAGAAATGATTCTATATGAAAAGAGACGAATGAAATTGTTCATCTCGCGACAGTACAAAAAGTCTATCTATATTATTATAGCTAAGCAATAAGTATATTACCATTCTTTATGTTAGAAAGGTTATAATTTTGTTTGCAACGTCAATAATATGTCTGAAATGTATTTCATGTTAGTAAGTATTTCACAACGTTCTCTTGTTACCTACTTATCAAGAAAAGTACTGAAGTATTTGAGTTGGTTTCTGTTTCAGTTGATTATTACATTAATAAAGCCTTTCTATGTTTTCTCTAATTGTTAAAGTTTTTTTTTTTAAAAAGATTATGATAAAATCCGCATTACAGCCATACAACTCTTAACAGTGTAAGTCGTACTAATGTAAGTTAATTTAATACAGCAAAGTATGACTGTTGTGTGAATTCTAAGAAATTTTATAAAACGGTCACATCGATCGCGGATCTCTCAATTAACAATATCCATCGACATTCATTTCTGGATTCATTTCCGAAAACAAGTACCAAAGGTATTGAGGCTATATATTTAGTGAACATGTTTAAAATGACCAAAAACCTTTCAATTTAATTATAGTTATTTATTACTATTTCGCTACTATTTTCTTCGTCCATTATAGCATTAAGCTGAAAGGTGTAAAGCGCCTATAGTTTTATTGGCATGAAACTGGGTGTCAAGTAAACTGCAAAACAGAACCGATTAGACCGTGATGAATTGATCAGACTACGTTCTTACCTTCGTCAGAAGCAAAGGCCACAGGTACACAACACCAGCAGTCACAGTTTGAGGAGCTTGCTTCGAACCAGGTTTCGTTGGAGCGTGAGTCAAGAGTGGAGAGAAAGGAAGCAGGGGAGATCCAGAGGTATCTACAGGAACTTGATCACTGACCCACACGCATCTCCAGGTGCCTAAGTAGAATAGACGGACGAGGTAGCAACCTGTAAATAAAAATGTAGGTGATAACACTTTTGTTGTAAACAGCTCATGAGTGGATCTCCCTGATTTCGTGTGGGTTTCCCAATTACTAAGTCTTGGTCTTTAAGTCAAGAGTAGGTAGGTTATTTCTAGGCTAAAGTGCTCTAAATTCAAGCACATCGTTATCCTAAAGGAAGATGTGTCCTAAACTGGTCAAAAACATGATTGTCGTTAAGATTCAGACGTTCGATGTCAAAGTTTTCCAAAATGTTGATAGCAGTGATGTTATGAATGGATATGATACCGGGAAAACATTTATGTGAACTAATTTAAACTTTTAAAATCCGATGTGGGTCACACAAGGAATACCTTTGATGAATCAATGACTGAATCATATCGAATCAATGAACTGACTGCATCTTAGTCACGACGTAAAAACTGACATGTTTAAAGAATTAAAAAAGAAAGAAGATTTTATAACACATAGGTTTCCTCAAATGACAAGGCAAAATACCCGGGCCAAACAAACATGTAACTGTCTTTCTTCACTGCAGTGTATGTAACATAATTCATTTTTTCTGGTCAGACAAAGGAATACTAAGACAATAAAAATGAAGCTAATTTCTTCTAGCTTTTTTCAATTTACCTACTTCCATAGCAATTTAACAAATGTTCCTGTATGATGACTTAACAACTCTTCAAACGACAAATGCGACGTGATACAATCGTTTCCTACTTTCGAACAATACCATATTTAGTAGTAAGGAAATAGCAAAGGAAGAAACGTTTCCCTTCGATAAGCTTGATGATTTACTTATATTGAAAAGCATGTTTTTTAATCTGTCTGAACCATAAAATGAAGGGTAAAAAATAACATTCTAATATATTTTTACCAGAAAAGAGGGTTCACAATTTTTATGACTTTTTTCTATTCCTGTATCACTCATGACCAGTAGCCTCACGAAGTCATCAAATGACCCCTCCCGCTGTCGATGCAGCGTAATGGAGTGTCAAGCTCTTACTGATTAAAACCCACTATTTTCCTTCTTAAACTCTTTATCTACCAGTGCCGCAGTAATTCCTTCGAACAATCCTAACTCAGGAGACCTGCTTCCATCATCCTTATCTTATCTTTAAATGTAAATGTACGAGATCTTACCGCTTTTAGAAAGCCCAGGTTTATGCTGAGGTCCACCACCAGGTTTGGTTCCAGGAGAGTAAATGTGATACTTCGGTCGCCAACCCTCTGGTGGGTAGAAAAATGTGAAGTACTCCCATTGATGTTCAACCTGGGAATAACTACTTTGTCAACAGAAGTGTATAAAAAGGACAGTAGTATCTTCTCCATTTATGCAAATGCTTGTCTTCTATCGTTATTAATATTAGGTATAAATAAAATTAAAACTCTGTGAAAACTATTCAGCGTATTAAAATTTTTGCAAACAAGTCTAGAGCTTGAGAAACGGTATCGGTTACTTTTTATCCGGGTGCGGGAAGAAGTAGTACCACACAATGGCTATTTATGTACTATAATGGCTATTTATGTGTTTTGTGTTCTATACATATGTTATCTTTGTTCTTTTTAAGCAATCAGATAGAAAGTAACTAAGACGAATCACCAGAATGACTCATAGAAAGAAGTGGGGTAGGATAGTCATCATCATCGTCATCGCTGCCAATTCATTCAGAATGGAACAGATTTTTCCCTACTCAAGAAGCAAGATACCAAATAGGTACGAATTAGTTTGTCTATTGCTTCTACAAATAACGTTCGGTCCTGATTTGAACAAAAAAATAATTAAGAGCACAAAATCTTCAATACTCACCATCAAACCTTCAACTCGTTCCAATATGAAGCAAGCTGATAGCACTTTTCTGCAGAACGAAGATCTGAACAGCACCTGAGCATGACTCAGCTGCATGTCACCTATCCCCATCTTGCCTCCATCGTTCTCCTGAAATTAGTTCTTGAGAAAGTTGCGTTGGACTGTCATACTTTACTTGTGTGGTTTTGGTTATTTTAAAGTAGACTAGTCAGCTTTGTGGGGGCACAAAATTATACTAGTGCACAAGCGGACACCCAGACATAGATGCTCATGAATACGTTGGAATGGCAACCCAACACGGCCTGAAAGGTCGAAGCAAAAACCGAAGGCTGAGAGCAAATTATACTGCTCAAGGCACTTGAGATACTATTTCTAGTAGATGAAATAGTCATACCTAGATACGGAAACTGAAACTTAGGTACAAGTTAGGGGAGGTCCATGTTCTTGTTCAACATCAATCAATATTACAAAAAGCTGATGATGACTACACTCTTTATAACAATAAACATCATCATCATCCTCCGAGCCTTTTCCCTATCATGTTGGGGTCGGCTTCCAGTCTAACCGGATTCAGCTGAGTACCAGTGCTTTACAAGAAGCGACTGCCTATCTGACCTCCTCAACCCAGTTACCCGGGCAACCCGATACCCTTTGGTTAGACTGGTGTCAGACTTACTGGCTTCTGACTACCCGTAACGACTGCCAAGGATGTTCAATGACAGCTGGTCTTTATAACAATAAACATATTATGTAAATCAAGAATATTACATATAACAAAATGATACACGTTGTTTCGAAACGATTGAATTAATCATATTGATTTATGATAGGCACCGAATCGAAGCGGCCACATGGAAGTTACCTTGAACAATGATTTTGAAGGTAATTGGTTCCGGTTTTTAATACGGCTGTATATCTCAAGTGACCACACAAAGAAATCGAAGTGTTTATATGCATGTTATATTATCTTTTCTCAATAATATAATCTTTCTCTTTTTATTTATTCACTAACTACCTGCGCCGGCTTCGCACAGGTTAACAATATTTCCCCACTATTTAATGTCTGTTATTATAGATATAAATCTTCCTCTTTACCCACTCTGTCTATTAAAAAACCGCATGAAAATCGTATGCGTAGTTTTGAAGATTAAAGCATACAAAGAGACACACGGACATAGGGATATAGTGACAGATAAAGCGACTTTGTTTTATACTACGTAGTGATGATGGATATATTATCCTTATTGAACTAAACAGCTGAAGAATTTGTGTTCATTTGTTTGAACACGCTTACCTCGGGAACTAACTGACCTGTTGAAAAAATCTTTCAAGGTAAGAAACTGCGAGCTAAAGGATAGTTGCCGTACCTCAAAAATAATCACTTCAGCATTCCATCTATCCATTGCAAGCTGTTCAGCCCTGATCCACCTATGGAGGAAGTTTCTCACAGACCTTGGCAGCGGCTGTGCCTGATCATCAACCCAAAGGCTGTTGTCATGTGGAACTTTCGTTGGCGTCTTTGAGACTTGACTGTGCGCTCTGAAGGCAACTGGACCCTTGGAAAAAGAAGGTATTGTTGAAAATCATTTGATAAAATCTAGACTATTTGTTAAGTTTATACGTTTGTTTGTTTGTGTGTTTGCAGTATTTCACGCATTGTAAGTCCCTTCGATACACAGATGAAATGGGAGGCAGCCAGTATTCTACATGGTAGACATACCATTATTTACTCTATCCGATAAAGCACTTATCCTGTTAACATGAAAGAAAATGCATTTTCATCATAATCAGGATTTTTACAGTACTATTGCAGAGTCTGCAGGGCACAGACCTGTTCTCATATAAAGAAGGAACGAGCTTTAATCACAACCCTTCCTCATGGTGCATTAGCGAATTCAGACTTTAAAATCCAGTTTTCCTCAAGATATTTACCTTTACCTTCCCTCAGTTTTTGGTGTGAACCTTTACCACGTACTTTAATATATTAAACACGATGACTTACCATACCCCAATAGTCAATTTGTAGCTCATTATCACGGAATTCCCTAAACGGACATTCTAAAGGATCTACTTCTACAACTGCAGTAGATTTTGCAGAACTATCTAGAGTTTTTCGAGACATTTTTGGAGTTTAATCAATAAATATTAAACACTTAAAAATATTTCGTTATTTATGAATCTATTGACAGTTTGACAATGACACGATTTTTAATTGCCATCGGTCAAAATTTTGGATAGAAACCAAAACGGTTTGCTTTAAAATAAATTAGATTGTGTGAAATCTAAACGACATATTATTAAACAGCCTTGTTTTAGAGTTTATTAAACAGCCTTGTTTAATACTAATATAAGTTACACTTTAAACTAATTGAGAAACACAGGTAAAATCTAGACACTTTCCCACATTGAAATAGGACTACTATGGGCCTTTTAACTTAATCATTCTTAAAAGTGTGACCACCAAATATTTACTAAGTTAATCCCACAGTGCTATTACCGTATATCCGTATAGTTATCCTTATCCTTAAAAGTTTTTTTTTTAATAGACTTATCACCAAGCCATAATATAATCATATATCGTTTCTATTTCACCCATCATAACTTAGTCATTAACCTATCCTAAAACTATCCCTGCTGACAGGATTACTGATGATTTTTTTGATACATAGAAACAATTTTTCCTTTTTTATTCTCATAGCTTAAATTATATAACATAAATACTTACAAAATTTGATATACTTAGACAGGAATTGAACATTCTCTTGCAAATATAATTAGTATGTACAGACGACTTTATAGATCGGTAACATTCTTAAGCTCGGACAAGCGAACAAGGTCGGTCCCACAAAAACTATAGTCACGGACATACAGACCAACATTTTGTTCGTATGTGTTGCATTGTCAGCTGGTTTTTTGTTGGTGTTCATTTCCTTATGATTGGGTATTAATCTTTGGTGAAGTATAGCTTTGTGGGGTTGGATTTGTGATCTGATGAATATTTTTTTGTTAGTTTTGTCTTGTCCTTTTCATATGTTTAATTTCATGGTTTACATTATGGGCAAACATTTTTCGATTTATAGATTTGATATTTATAAAGCTTTGGTATTAAGCCCTATTCAAGGGCCGTGGCGGTGTCCAGCTAAGAAAGACAACAAAAAAAGTATTGCAATATTGCCACATAATGAGATCCGATTTGATGTTATTGATCTGCTAACGATGTTTTTTTTTGGACCAAACCAGCAATATTACATTAGCCATTATTAATACAACAATATTCTTTTCTTCAGCATCTATTAAATAGATAAATACCATATGTAATGATTAGATGAATATCATTAAACCTATCTATGTATGTAATGATGTCTGTCCACTTACACCAGTAGGCGGATATGGGTCGACATTTAGTGCAGGAAGTGAACCAATAAGCTAAGTGTACCGGTTTGCCGTGAAAGCCTCCGCCGACGTCGGTATTACCGGCTACGAATGGTTTAACTGGTCGGTTTTGCGTGGGAAATTACCGAGGTTTGCATTAGTTGGTAGTGTGTGCTAATCTATTGTAGTTAAAGATAATCTCAAGAAGCGAGTTAAAGATAACTTTCATTATCTAAGATTAGGTACCTTTGCTCGGATAAGATGTAGCATTTTTCATTCGGGGATAGCATAGCACTCGGAGATGTAACAGTGAAATATTTTTAAAATCGGCTCTGTAATTTTGGTGCATTTCAGACAAACACATGTTTGTATAACCTTTTTAACTATTGTGATCTTACTTCGAGCAGGCTAGGCGTCTGGACAAGATGTGAACGAACAAATGCGCAAGGAATCAAATGGCCGATTTTAAATTTTCATTACTTCCCGTCCTATAAAAAAACTTTCAGTATTCAATAATCCATTTACTTAATACTCGATATTGAACAAAATATTTTCAGACCTCACAAGTAGAGGTACTCACTACATACACACTTAGCTTATATATAAACACATGTGTCATAAAATCTACATGATAAACAACTTTTTAAAGACATACATTCAGGAAGGAAACACACCTGTTTATAAAGGTCACTTGGAACTTACATGAATCACTAGTGAATGTACTTTCACTCATATTTCGTTGAAATTACTCAAATCAACGGTAAGACATTTCTTTTGGTGAATCATACAATATTTTAGCTAATACTAGCTGTTTTCACGCGGTTTCACCCGTAAGAACTACTGATCGTACCTTGATAAAATATAGCCTATGTTACTTGGGAAGAGTGTAGCTTTCCAACGGTGGCAGAATTTTTCATATCGGTTCTGTAGTTTCGGAGCTTTTTGGGTACAAACAAACAAATATTTTTTTGCCTCTTTAATATTATTAGTAGACATTAACGATAATTTTTGCTATTGACTAAAATTTTTATTTTGAGGTTTTTTGGTGATTCATAGCCAATTTGGATTTTTGCTGAATTAATTAACTTGTTAGGTAAAGACTTTCAAACAGGTGTTTTATTATATTACCTCTTTTCCTTAATAGGTATATAGGTAAGTTGGAAAATATTATAAAAACCCATCAAATATTATACCATATTTTAATATAGATAGGCATAGGTACCCAAGAGTCATAACTGGTATTTGGCCACGCATGCGCAATTTTATAAGTGTATATTTTAATTCATGAAAAATAAAACACATAAAGACGCGTAGTTATATACTTATTTTATTCCAATAATAGTCAGTACCTCTCAGGTAACAAATTCCAAGCACTAGTAAGCAGGTTCGATATCGGGCCAGGCCATAGTAATTATGCATATAAGTCATAAGCTATACAGTATTTTCTAAGGGTACTTCTGAGGCTTCTAAGGGTTGTACACAATATATGACTGAGTAAGGGTGAAAGAAATCACCAATCCACCTTGAGCAAGCTTGATGATTAATGTTCATTCCTTCTCAGTATGAGAAGATGCCAGTGCCCTGTAGTTGGACAGTAAAAAAGCTGATAAACGAGAGAGCGAGCCGTAAAACGTATAGTATACCTAGTATAGTAGTATCTTGTATAGTAGTTAATTGTCTAGAACTAGTGAAACCTGCCTTTTTACTAACCTACAGTACACTGATATACTTTCTATGTTATTCCGTTTGGACGCTGTTGTTAGCCTCGTTGAAAAATGGATCCCTCAGGGAGATAAATTGATGTCTGATAGATGCACTTCCAATTTGCATACAACGTGTTTCTGGTGGCATCCGTCGGTGGCTTGATGCATCAGCCTGATATATAGACGTCATGTCAATGTCAGTTTTGCGGGAAGTTTTTAAGGCCACAGAGTATTGTATGTAGCTACTATAATCTGTCAATTTTCAACTTTGTGCTCTGAAGGATAAGGTTCAATGTTGATTGGGAAAATTGTACAAATTGGAGCAACTTGATGTGTGTTTGATAAGAAATTGTATTTTAGATGCATTGCGTGTTCTTATGTTTGTTGTGTATGACATAGATAGATTTTGATAAGCAAAAACTAGTTTTATTTATTTTCAAAAGAAGGGGGTTTAGCCTGGTATAATTCCTTCAATCGACATACATTTCTGTCTATTTCATGTGTTGATCGACATTTTCATCACTCAAATTTGGACCATACTGGGAATCGAACCCAAGACCCTCATTTCGACAGTCCGGCAAAAATTTAGCACATTTAATTGTGCTTGCAACTACGATTCTATAATACTCCAAATAACAGCTGTGCCTGTAACTAAATACTAAAATACTCCAAATAAATCGTTCTCCAACCACATTATTCTTAATATTGCTCTACAAAAACCTAGCTCTACTTACCTCTATCAGTCGTACAGCCTTCATCGAAATGTTTTTACGTATAAGTCGATAACTCTTCAAGGTGAGCCAGCTGTAGTTGTTGTTAAATGTCGACTGCATTCGACGATAGTATGATTTAAAGCTCGATGCATCTGGACTGTGTTGAAGGCAAATGACAGATTGGGGCTGGTGAAAGGAGTGTGTAGATATGTTTTGATAATAATAGTGAAGTTGTTAATTATGATCATTTTGTAGGTCTATCTTATTCCCAATTTTTCACTTAGTTTTTTTCGGTACCTGTGAAGGTTTATTTATTTTATTGCCTATTTAAAAGCGCTATATTCGAAATCCTTTTTACCGATTTTTTATAAGTAGGCATTTATTTTCTCTAGCGGTGGGACAGCATAGGCTAATATTTATTTTTTATTTCTAAATGTATACAGTTACAGGAATACATCCTTATCCGAGGTATAAATTACCCTAATAAAAATAACGGTATTTTCCATGTTCACACTCTATATTATAATTTATTCCAGAGACATTAATTAAAAGACCCACTAGGTGCTTTGCTTAGTGTTACATTATGTACTTAATTTAGCCTAGTAATTTTTTTCTCCATAACCACACAAAATTTCCTTTTGACAATTCTTTAAACAATGTTACCACACTCAAAAAAAACAGCTGACTTCTCATGCAAGTAAAAGTTCTGACACAGTTACGTAGTTCTTAAAACATTACAAAGATTGCGTATTTATTTAAAAACATTGAAGTTCAGATTTTATTTAATATTACATAAAACGTTTAAGACAGGTGTGCCATATTTGGTTCAAAGACTTTAACACCTGTAGCATCTTGAGCATAAAATTTTAGGGTCCCTCGTACCATTGCTGTTTTGTAAAATTGTTTATTTTCTTTTGAGTTGAAATTGACTACGTTAGACATTTTGTTGTATTTTGAAATATCTGTTAAATGTGCGATTGAAATAACTGTTTTACAGCCCAATTCTATATCTATTTGTGTTTTGAATAAACTGAAGTGCTTCAAGCTTACTACTGAATAAAGTGTAGGTATGTGTAGTGTATTTAAAAGAGATACCTTTGTTTTATAGAATTTAGGGGCATATCTGTAGGTGCAGTAGTTATTGTATTCATAATAGCTGATGCAATAAAACTACTTCTTACAATAATTTTCAAGGTTTGATAAAGTCCAACCTGGTAGGCAAGTAAATTAATGACGGGAGGGAAAATCAGTTAGATTACAAAACAAAACAACAGAACGCTACTTAACTTATCTAATGAAAATATGAGATTTAAACTAGCATTAAATAGACGTTTCAAAGTCAAATCATTTTATTTCATATCGGATTTTGCAAGCATTTATAAACAACAAAAATATAAACAAGTTTGATTCAAGCTGCCCATTTTTTTTCACAAAATCACACTAATTCTGAGAAAATGACATGAAATATTGAAAGGAAATCTTAGTCATTATTGATAAGGAACCCACTACTATTTAACGATTTTATCCTTACCACCATATCGCCTCATTTTAATATAACTAACTATAACCGACGTCTTTAAAATGTGATACACTTAACGTCTCTTCCTGCATGCATTGCACTAATATAATTGTCACAATCTGCCCAGTAACTTCACAATAAGGTCAGTTGCAAAATGTACTGAGTGAAAGTAGTTTTATATCACCAGTTAATCAGACCTCCCTACACGTAACACTCCCATACAAACGATAGGTCTTGCTTACTGGTTTGTATTCGACCAGATAGCAAGACCCCCCGACGTAGTGCAATTTCAAAGAGTTGTACATACAATGAGAGGTCTTGTAACTGGTTTGTACACATAGTTGGGCAAATACTCGACTCTTGTTTAACGATTGTGTCTCGTGGTATGATACGTTAATCATTATAATCATACGATCGATAATTTGACAGAATTTTGAGTTTTGTAATGGTATTATTGTTTGTAATGATACGTCGGGAATTTTGAAATGCGATTTGGAATAGCTTAAATGCTAAAAGATCCTTGAGATGAAATTGAGAAACAAATGTGCTCCTTGTATTTATTGGACAAAGACAGAAGAATGTTAATAAATAAATAATGTAAATACCAAATTGTATGCAAGAACAAAAAAAAAACAATAAGTAATATTGCGATTTTTTACATACATACATCTGAATAAGGAATATGTACGCTATGAAGCTTTAGTAAGTTGCTATTCATGCATAACCAACTGTTACTGTTGTAGCCTTTTTATCGTCCCACTGCCGGGCACAGGCCTCTTCTCACATGGAGAAGGATTGAGCATTAATCACCACGCTTGCTCAATGCGGGTTGGTGATTTCAGACTAGTCCATTCCAGGTTTTCTCGAGATGCAATACCAAAATATCTAATTTTTGTTATACGCAAATATTAACAATTTATATTCCTCGATAATATTGTAGTTCGGTTCAGCTAAATATAATTCTACCATACTTACTTGCTTCTACAATGCCGACTATGTACCTACCTATAATTATAATTACGGTTATAATTAACCAACCAGGTCTGCAGAAGTGCAAAGCAATTTCGTAGCCCTAATTGCAATGGCATGTAAACTTATTAATATCATATTAATATGACCTGTCTCTTACACTAACGGTACAGTTAAATCATATTGGGCAATTGTTCAAACCAGTTTAGTTGGCTAATGCAATTTGGTAAATAACTGTGGCTAGCATTTGTTTATTATTTAATGATACTTTATTTTGGTGGTAGGGTAACAGTATTTTTTATAAGATAGATGACAAACGGGCAAATGATTGCCTGATTGTTACCTATGATCATCACATATTATATGGAAACATGCAGCATCAGGTGAGTTACATACAATATTAGCCTTTTCGAAGTTATATGAGGAAGAAAGCGGTCATTAGATTTAGACTATTAGGAGCGGGGTCATTAGATGACCCCGCTGCACTCGCAGTGGTAAAAGGACTAGACTTTTATATACCTACTTAAATCCACCTTTGTTTCTTATGGAGAATGTCCCTTTGCCTATCAGGGCCGCAGTAGCTATTGAATAATCCTGCAACCCACACAAGAAAGAAAATTAGCCTAGCAAAAAAATTTACTCACAAAAAGAACCATTCGATGTTTCAAATAACCTACAACTACATGTTTCATAACAAATCAATCAAAAAAAACTGCAAATCTAGCCACAACTTTACCTGAGTGTGATATGTTCCGGCAGTGTTCAAGTCTGGCCTGACCCCGTTTCGTAAGATTATTGATTCCAATTAGTCATGGTAGATTACCATTGTGGCGGATATCATAACTAGTGTATGCGGATAGTTTTGAGAGGTAAGTTATGTTTTGGGAGGGAAAAGAGGAATTGTTTGTTTAAAATTTATGATAACTCTTATCTAATATTATATACGAAAGTAAATCGGATTTTCTATCGAGCTTCCATGCTTAGACTAGAAGCCGAACCCTACACGGCTACGGCTAAGTAAATGACATTGGCATTTCACGCGACATGTAAGCTACTACTGAACCAATTTATACTGATGTTTGATTTATATATTCT
The DNA here is from genome assembly GCA_033682625.1 of Helicoverpa zea x Helicoverpa armigera. Lineage (NCBI taxonomy): Eukaryota > Metazoa > Arthropoda > Insecta > Lepidoptera > Noctuidae > Helicoverpa > Helicoverpa zea x Helicoverpa armigera. The sequence goes on along the minus strand of JAWIIS010000004.1, from coordinate 10,968,362 downwards.
AGCAAGAGTCTTACTTCAAGTAAAAATACAATTATATTCATGTGAGTTACTTTTGTGTGGTATTTCTCTATCCTTGAGATGACAGGATTAAGTTGGATTTGCACCATATTGGTGGAGTAGGTACTTTGAAACTTTGGTCTTAAAACTGATGATGAAATGAAAAGGAATTATATAGGACTCCGTCAAACCCGTCATGAAGAACAATATAATGTATATAGTTTCCTAATTACGATATTTACAGAAAACGTATGACATAATGCTCTGTTTACTAGAACCATTTTCCCATAGCCCTAGGCTAGATCGTAACCGCACTTTCAAAGGTTACTCTCATTACCTGCTTAGAGGTAAAACGTGAGGCGAACATAATGCTATGATGAGAAAACAGCACTAATCAGCGTGACTCGAACTTTCCTTGTAACCCCATTACTCTTCCATCTGCAGTAAATAGGTAACAAGAAAATGGCAATGTACAGTCGAGTGTATGAATGTTTCACTTGCAATGTTCAGGTGCTGAGAAATGTAAATGTTCAGTTGGGAGCATCGATGTTGGTTCATGATAGTCCCTTTGATGTCCTGTTTGTCACTTTTAAAATCTATACTTAATTCTATAAACCTGAAGAGTTTTTTGTTTTTCTGTTTGCTTGAACGCGCGAATTTCAGGAACCACTGAAATGAACTGAACTGGTTGGATTTGAAAATTCTTTCCGTGTTTTTAGTTTTAGATAAAGTTTGTATCGAGGAAGGCTATATAGACTTATACTTTTTTCTGGGTTCGTGCAGAAGCTCCCACGCGATGCGGTCCAAACCGCTGGCAGAAGCTAGAATGGTTAATAAGGAAAAAAGTACCCAAAACATCGTAAAAAATAAGAGTAGACATAAATTAAATCGATTGATTGTGGTTACAGAGGTTTGATTCTACTTTTGGGTAATAACGACTTATTAATAGGCTGGAAAATTTTAGTCTGATTTAATGAAAAAGATAAAAAAATTATCAAACGAGTATTATAAGGAAAATAATTATAAACTTGATCGTATTTGTGAACTCTTAACCACAAAAGACACCTGGTTAAGCTTCTAACCATTCAATGAATTATATCGACTATAAATAAGCCTATGAGGAAAAAGGACCAAAATAATAAAATAAATAACATGTTTTTTTATTAGCGATTTCGCTAAGAATTAACACCTGCGCCTCAAAGAAATTACATCCCATAGCAGGATCAAAAGTTTCCATGTTCTGCATGTGCTTTCTAGCATAGTTTCTGTGTAGCATATTTTATTTAAATCGATTCAGTAATATTAACGTGATAGTGCTACAGACATATATTTTATAGGGTATTGGGTTGGGTTGGGTTGCCCGGGTAACTGGGTTGGGGAGGTCAGATAGGGCAGTCGCTCCTTGTAAAGCACTGGTATTCAGCTACATCCGGTTAGACTGGAAGCCAACCCCAACATAGTTGGGAAAAGGCTCGGAGGATGATGAGTGCTACAGACATATAACATTCTTAGCTATTTTACTAGTAAGAAGTACAGAGAACAAAGCAAACACCCGGGTAACTGGGTTGACAGATAGGCAGTCGCTCCTTGTAAAACATTGGTACACAGCTGCAGCCGGTTACACTGTAAGCCGATCCCAACATATGTAGCTTGGAAGAAGGATCGGGAGATGATGAGAACAAATCATACTAATCAAATGTGTGTATTATAAAGGAAAAGTTAGTCCATCAAAGATCGGTAGAAACGACCACAGAATTCAGAAAATAATAATTGTCCAAATCGCGTGTTCGATTGAGATCATCACAATTGGCATCACAGTATGAGCTAATAACTTCTCACTAATGTTTCATGCACGCTAACAATACCAGTTAGAAATTAAATGAATTCCTGAAGATTCATTAAAAATAAATAGATCATCAATATAACTTTTCCAAGTTTGTATGTACTTTCTAAGTATGTATATCTTAGACACCAATGACTGTTAAAGGTGAAAGAAAACATCTTGAGGAAATCTTGACGATAAAGTCTGGAATCACCAACTCGCATTAAGCAAGCGTGGTGATTAATGCTCAATCCTTCTCCGTGTGAGAGGAGGCTTGTGCACAGCAGTGGGATGTTAAAAAGGCTGATGGTGTTGAAGGCCCTTGTCAAGTACAAGAGCAATAGTTAAGGAGACTATTGATGATGTTGATACCCACTAAGTTAGAAGTTAGTTACTATGTAGGATTTCCGATACTCATGCTAAATTCGTGTTTATGACCACTAAAATGTACGAGGAAGTACTTTTGCCAATTTCGGCCAATAGCTTCCGTTCTTTGACCTAGATAAAAAACTCTAGCAAGTAAATTTTGTTTTATATCTGCTTTACTTTGCCTTTTGGTCTTCGTATCATCATCTGCCTAGCCTTTTCCCAACTATGTTAGAGTCGACTTACAATCTAACTAAATGCAGTTGAATGCGAGTGTTTTACAAGGAGCGACTTCTTATTAGTAGTAAGTTATATCATAATCTATAGTTAAAATTATGAAGTTGAAGAGTTGGTTGTTTCTTGTACGCCCTTATCTAAAGAATTACTGGAGTTGAGAGAAATATCTGAGTTATATAGCCTTTTTATTAAAGAAGGCTATGGAGTAGTTTTTATTTGTGTTCACGAAATAATCTCACGGGAAGCGAGTGAAACCGACGGAAGCTAGTTATTGATACCTTCATATAACGTCTTACGACATACACCAAACCCCGTAGGCTATTCTTCGTCGAAAATACATACATTTAACAAAGTAATTACTAGTCTTTATGAACTATGTCCGGTAGCTGGTTTTGGTGCGTCTACGCATTGTCGGAAGGACTTTCACTAAGTCGATGACTGATTGTTTAACGTTGCAAAACGCATAACACATTTTGGTCGACAGCCAATGTGTTTGGTCTTATAGGCTGACCCGCGGTTTTACTTGCCTCCTGAACGAATCACTTGAAACACTCAGATTAAATCTATTTTCTCGCTTTATGTTCACACTTATCTAGGTACTAACTGTTCGGGACTGCAGTTCCATGCTAGTCCCGTGGAAACTACTCCTTGTACCAGGATAAAAAGTAGCCAACATTGGCCGGGATATTGTAGGTATCTTGCCATCAATGAAATAATTTATTTAATATGTTCAGTGGTTTTCGAGCTAAGTGGTCGAATAGAAACAATAAAAACAATCATCTTTTAATACTGGGACAAACCGTCCATTTTTTCCCAATCTGTTAAGTTGTTTTTGCCGGAAAGATATCTGTCGAAGTAAATGAAGCTGCGGGGTAATAAGGCAACATCATTTGGATCTCATCCATTTCCACTATTATCATTCTCATATTTTCACATAAAACCGTAAAACAAACAGACAAGTTTACATTAGTTAGGAAGTTAGAATTTCCGAATATTTTTGCATTGAAAGTGTCGTTTAATTCAAGGGTATTTCGAATTCTATTAGATTCAAGGTGTTGCTGGCAATCTGACAAGATTAAAGTGTTGATAAGACTTTTGGCAATCGATCACTACTTTCTTTGTTGCGGGATGAGTGCTCAAGTAGGGCGATTTATAAGTTAGCTTCCTCTTGCTGTTGTGCCTACGTTATGTGGGAATCACTCAATGCACCTGGAAAGAAAGTAGCCTAAGGTTTTCCTTGTTTCAAGAGCTATCTCTTAGTGTTTCGTCAAAATTAGTTCAGCCATTTCAGAGACAAGATTGAACAAGATGGAATGTTTTTACAAAATTTTTGAAACATGTGTAAAACGATACATATGTACCGTGCGTACATCCTTATAAGCACTAAGTAAATATCGGTTAATTTATAATAAAGGTGCATGGACTAGTTTCTTTAGTTTTCAATCTTCATATCAATTGCTTCGCCGTTCTAGTATGACAGCGTAACAAACAAACCCACTTTGGCACTACAATATTAGTAAGTATGATCTAATTAATTTATTGGTTTACACTAATATTAATTTACTCTACACTAGACCTGCCTGAAAGCGAGTTAATTGCTGTGAATGTAATGCTAATGTGGTTGATTGTGCAAGTAAATGTACAGTTTTGCACGTAATTTTAGTTAATGTCAATAGTTAATTAGTTGTTTGTTTGTTGCGTTTTAAACAATAATTTAGGCGTAGTGAAGTAAACTAGCGGTTCGGTGCGGTTCCACCTGTGTACTGAGGAAGCTACATACCTAACACACAATAAAATTGTATATGTTTTTTTTTCAGGTTCGAAACCTTTAGGGACCCACTGAAAGAGCAGCGGCCGGCAGCGGCCGTAAATGCAAGTGAGGCCGGCCGCTGCCGGCCGCTGCTCTCTCAGTGGGAATTGACCCTTAAATAGGTGCAATAATTTTCATATGTAGACGGACAGAGTTACAATTTCAAAATTTAACTTAGAACCACATGCATATACTTTTTTTTGATACGATATTTTTTTTTTTTTTCGGGCTATGAGAGCGAAGAAATAGGGAGTGCACCTGTGTCTGCGCAAAATGCTCGTGCTCTATAATATGTCCTGCGCAGCTGGCTAATCAGCCGCCGTACCCGATAATCGGCTAGGAGGACATCAATTTATTTTTGATATTTTCATAATCTCCGAATGAAGTAATAATGAATATTACTTACGAGATAATTTTCTTTTGTTTCACCTGTATTGTTAAATGGATTTCAAATAGAGTTGCATTTCTCAATACTTATAGCGCCTCAAACCGCAATATAAGATTTCTACAGAAAATCGATCCAGTTAAAGATTATACCAATAAAACAGTTATCGTATTACTGTAACTGTTAAGTTATTGCTTGTAAGTAGCAATTCTAACTTAAGCGTAATCTGTGAGCTCAGTATTTTATAGTAATTTATGTTTTAAATAAAGTGTATGAGATTAAGTTTAAGTGTATATGGAATCTTATTTACGCCTATCTTGGTATAGTTTTGCTTATGTAGGTGCATTAATACAACATGGGTAATAATGGTATTTTTTTAATTTCAGGTGTTTACCTACTTAATATATAAGAAGAGAGAGTTGCATATTATAAGACAAGTAGGTAGAGTAACTTAAGCAAAAAATCTCACATTATTTTTAATCTTGATGATTCTTGAAAGTTTTTTTTTTTTCAGTTAGGTATATTCTGATTAGATTTGTTTATATTTTTTTTTCATTCATAATACCTATAAGTATTGAACAATAGCGTATAGAGCAGCTGTGTTTAGCCAACCAATCAAATACAACAATTGATCGAGATATTTTCCAAAAATATTTACGTCTACTTAAATTACAATTGTTAATAAGTAAATTAACAGAACTAATGAAGTGTCGCGGTCGTGTCTTGAATGTGATATTTTTTGTCTCTTTCACACACACTGCGCGTACGCAAGGGGTGAAAGGAACCGAAACTGATTTTTACTTTGACAAAAGCGCATGGAATTCGGATCGTGAGAAGTTTTGATACTTGGAGTTTTTTTTTAATCTTGTTTAAAATATGGTTTTTATTTGTATTTAACGTAGCTCGCTTATTGATTCATAAACACATACTTTAAGATTTTATATTTTATTTATAGCATTAATTTATTTGCCATAATGGTATGTACTTATTTCTGTTTATTTTTTTTTATTTATGTAGAATGAGAGGTATGGAGTGCATCTTGTTATTTTCCTTTGTAAAATGAGCTGTTGTTAATTTTAATCTTGACAAAATATTTCTTCAGGAATCGACATTTCTGTATAGGTAGTCTACATAAATAAGGTGTCTAAGAGCGTAAATAACAATACTATAAGACATTCCCATTAATAAAAAACAACATTAAAATAAAATATGCATTCAAAAAGCACTCTCGTTTTTATACCAATCAAAATTCAAGACAAAGCTTCAAGACAGTTAGGTCCGCATATCGACTCGTGCGCACCTCTGAATACGCAAGAACCACGAAACGCAAGTCTTTCCGTCGTCCCTCAGTCCACGACTGTCTTTCAAAGCGGACAGACGACCGGACAGAAATGTCTTTGTACCAAACGATTTTTATATAAATTTGTCTAAACGAATCTAGTTTATATAGCAAGAGTGAACGAACAAAATTTTTTTTTGTGTTTTTTTTTTAATTTTTCACGTGTTTTGTGACCGACTGTACTGAGTGCGGTGTTGTGCGGATATTTTTGGTTTTTGATACTTGATTTTTTTTTTCTTTCTGTGATTTTCGTTGGATCCCGGAAAAATGGTGAGTAGAAAAAATATTTTATGAATAGAAATGGTAATTTGTATATTAAGCATAATGATTTTATGAAAATAGAAAGTTTGTTAGAAAGTTAGATATAATGAGACTGTTCGTAATATTGCAATATTAATAATATCTAGAAACGTATCAATTTAATTCTTGGAATTTATAGCTAATCTATGTATTTGCATATATTACAATAATTAATCTAAAATATAATATTATTCTAATATAGCATTCATAATACTTTTCCTTGTCCAAAAAACACCAACTGACATTTTATGTTTAAATCTTTATATCGCCTTCTACGCCGATTTAATTTTAAATCACCTTAAACTTTACAGAAATAAATTACAAGGTCCAAGAACTCTTGGACCTGTTTTAACAAAAACCGTTTTTGCATAAAAACACGAAATGTCAAAGCGGGTCTTATGAATTGAGAAATCTTTTCAAATACATGTATTTTTTCTTGTCTCGTGGCAAAATTATCAATTTTAGGATACACTTAAAAATACATTTCAAATTAGAACATACTTTCGAAGACAAATTCTAGAACCAATTTAAAATTTTAAATCGAACCACCCATTCTAAATTCAGAACAAACAAAATTCCGTTACCAAATTCAAATTTAGCGCCTTATTCTGCTCCAAATACGAATTTGAAATCCTTTGCGGTGCGTATTCGAAATCAGTAAGCGGCTGTACCGCTGACAATGAACAAAAAGTCTCAGTTTCTCTGAGTGAAAGTGAACAGTGAACTGGTAGAAATCGGCGCATTCACGAGGCGGCGGCTGTGTGCAGCGCCGATTCAGTTTTTTCGTACGTGCTATTATGATACTCGTGTTAGAAAGAAAGCATATGTTTGACGAGGAAAAGCAATGAGAAAGTTTGGTAAACAACCTTTTTGGAGCGCTAATTTGCTAGCGAATCTAGGCTGCCAGCGCCAAATTGCGGTTCGGTATTCAATTTTTTAATTTAAATTTGCAATACTTTGCAAATAAAAGTAAATGCCGTAGAAAACCAATTAATCATTGAATGACTGAATAAATCATGTTTGTAAATAATTTATTTATAAACTCCAATTTATTTAAACCTAATTCGTAATCAAATTCAAATTGTACCCGACCTACAAAGTTGCGCCAACCAGAAACTGCAGCTTGAGACATTTCTACTTTATTTACTGTTACATTGCCCTCACACATTGGCATATGTTTTTCATCCATTGCTTCTCCGACACTAATTTCCATGGAACTATAGCCTACTACACCAGCAATGGACGTTATTTCTAAGATGTTGGTCTATATTGTGTTTGGCTGTGTATCGATAGGAACATTAATCTTATAGAACTGCGCACGAGTTGTAGTAATGCAGGGAATTGGGTTATTACGGTACTCGGCTGTGGGACGTAAGAATATATTGTATATTATCAAGTACTAGTACCTATATCTAGTTAGCTGATAACGTGAAAAAAAGCAAAATTTTCTTTGTATGGAAATCAAGAGAAAAGAAGGAGTATTATCTGTCTTGCACTCGATCTAAATGCAAAATATGATCTATTAACATAGAAAAATATATATTTAGAAACTATTGTTACAGCCTTTTTATCGTCCCACTGCTGGGCACAGGCCTCCTCTCACACGGAGAAGGATTGAGCATTAATCACCACGCTTGCTCAATGCGGGTTGGTGATTTCAGACTTTATAGTCCAGGTTTCCTCAAGATGTTTTCCTTCACCTTTTTATCAGCCATTGGTGTATAAGTATACTTAGAAAGTACATACAACTTGATTCATCCATTCATATCATTACTAATATTACCAACCTCATCATTTAACACTGTACGCAACAAAATAAATGGCAATAAACAATTTATGAAAACTTCAACACATTTGAATATAATTACCCTAAATTATAATGACTTGTAATTAATTTCCTGCAATTGATGAAGAATTTGCATTCATCTAAATAATGATTGCACGCACCACCATTGAAACTGCGGATGGTAATCATTATTTTTGATAATATGATATAGATACCTTAGCTTTGAAGTCTTAGAACGAAGACCGGTGAAATAAAATATATCCAATGTGTACCTATCTACGTACATAGCCTCAGCTATTTAGATTTGTTACTATTAACTTTAAGAGAGTCTGTCATTGAACATCCTTGACAGTCGTTACGGGTAGTCAAAAGCCAGTAAGTCTGACACCAGTCTAACCAAGGGGTATTGGCTTGCCCGGGTAACTGGGTTGAGGAGGTCAGATAGGCAGTCGCTTCTTGTAAAGCACTGGTACTCAGCTGAATCCGGCCGACCCCAACATAATTGGGAAAAGGCTCGGAAGATGATGATGATGAACAAAGATAGTCACACAGCTAAGAATGAATGGGAAATCGAGTAGAATTCAAGGATGCTTTGGTTTTCGCAATCTAATGGCCGTTTTGCAGGTATGACAGAATAAACAAGTTATAGGTACTTGAAGAACATAACATAACCTCCTTGTCGAAAAGGAATTTGACTGTCTTTAAAATAGCATTATGCTTAAAGGTTTGGTTTGCTTAAAGGTTGCTAAAAGGTTTTTTATATAGGTGTCAAATAAACTAAGTATCTTCTCACTCGTATTATCCTTGATAATATTTTTAACGCCAGCTTGAGGCATTACGTAGAAGCCTAAAAACATAAATAAAACATAGTCGCACTCCACTTCGAGTCAATAAACGTCATACTTACTATTTTCACTTTATGGATGAGTAGAATTTCAAGTAGGTGCTGTCAAAGGTTTATTGACATTACGATATGTCTACCATTGAAACTAGAACATTAAAAATAAAATATGTGTGTAGCTAATACCTCAATAATAAGAATATAAAAATGGGATAAGGGCAGGAGGATGATGATGATATCAATACCTTATGAAGATTTGATAAGTTACCATAAGATCTGCCAGAGAAGATTATTAAAAGTTAGACAATAAAATATATTGCAATACGGACAATGTAAAAAACAGTATGGATATTTAGAGCCCTGTGCGAAGAGAAAAGGATCCTTATAATCAATCAATGGCTTTTGTCAATTTTTAAAAGATGATTAAAATTGCCTGTATGATAAAGGTGCGTGAAATAAACATGATGAATGAAACCAACACAGAACAAAACACTATCTATCCAGCCAATGATATTTGCATTATAAAAACACGTCTCTCGTCCGTAGATAGAAATGAAAACTGCATCCAAAAATCTGGCTCTATTTCAAGAGAGGAGGTCACAAAATATTCCGCGTGACATTTCCAAAAGCATTGCATTCGGCCCCCGTCCGACATAATTTGCTTAACAAACTGATTACAATTTTTAATGAAGCCATTAAGAATCTCTTTGCGTAACGAATGCATATTCATTTTCATATCTAGTTCAAGAACAAACTTTCTTTGTTTCCACATTTTTCAGTGGGTTGTGATTTTTTGAATATTTCAGCTCAATTGTCTGGTCCTGATCAAAGACTCGTTTGAAAATTTGTCATATTTGATTGGCATAAGAAGGTACTGCTTTCGATGTTAAAGTAACTGAATGGCCTTTTTAACGGCATGTATTAAGCAAAATAGTATCAGAGAATATTGATTTACCAAAAAAAAGAAAACAGATAACCCAAAGCCAGAAGAGAGATATAATGACTTTGGTTCCATTGAAATTGAACAAATACAGTTTGATGATGTAAACCGTTTAAACAATAATTATTGTCTTTTTGGAGTGGATGAAGAAGACCTACGTTCAGAAGTAGACTGCAATTGTCCAAATGATGATGACGATGATGAGATAACTAAAATCAACTTAAGTACAGTTATTCCCTTAGATGCAATGGTCCAAACAACAGTTAAAACCATCAATCAATACAAAAGATTACAGATTAACAGCAAATCAGTCACACATAAGATTAAAGTGACACTTATTTATATTAAAGAAAAAAATCTATGCCGTGTCGTGATCTACGCAATCCTAGTTATGGCATAGCATGGTGCAATGACCAAGTTGCGAGCTTAGAAAGGCGGTTTATTGTAAACCTGTAAATTGTATCGGTTTTAGTTCAGCTGTTTAATTATTGTGGGTTTTGTAACTAGGAGTTATTGATATTGGGATGAATTGTGAAGTAGTCGATTAATTGGTCATGAATTTTTATGGTGCAGATTTTGACACCGCTATAAAGTGCAGTTTCGAAAAAAATGGTGATTCGTCTCTACTTCTCTTTTGCGTTAATAAATTGCTGCCAATTGGAACAAATTTTGGAAGTGTAGATGTTTGTTACATAGAAAATTATCTCTTTTGCACATCGTGAATGATTTTAATGTGTACGTGTACGTTTTTTACATACTTCAAAATTGAGTGTTCTTTATTTTGAAGTCCGAATGATTGCCAATTGAAATGTATTTCTTTCATGGCAAGATTCATACCTTCGACCGCAAAGTCTATTTGTCTCTAAACTGTCCATTCAAACTTAAATGTCTACTTCAACAGTATCAAACGTCTGAATCAACCTGTCCTTTGTTCCCAAGTCCTAATTCATCCAGTCCTTCAAAACCCCCCTTCCTCACTCACCCTTTCACTCAGTCCTTACGGCATAGTTTCGACACGGTTATGCAACGAGACCGTAACGATAGTTGGGCAACTGTTGCGTTCAACTGCATTGTGCTACTGATCCGAGGATGTGTACTCGTGTATCGATTGATAGCTCGATTATTCGAATGATGGATATCGATTGTGGTGATAGAATTGTCTTCGATTGTCTGTTTGTTAGAATCTGTTTGGTTTTGCCAATTGTTTGGGTACTGTTTGCAGTTCTATTATTTTAGTTTGGCTTTTGTTATTGTATTTTTTTAAACTATGCGTATTTGGTAAAATTCAGCTGCTCTAAGTGATCCATGCTGATGATTGAAGGCAATATTAAGAGTTTCGGTATTTTTGTGTAAAGCGTTCTATTGTTTGGGTATTGTTCCCACGCAATTAAGAATAACCCTTTCTCATAAACAAACACTATTTAGAGGAGTATCAGTAGTTTGGGCTGCAACAAAACCAATTTAAAGTTAGCAGTGCCGTTCACAACTCGTCTTCTACTTTGACATTTTACAACTACAGTTATTAAAACCCTTTGAAATACACGTAAAGTCCTTAAAATGTAGATTTCGCATAGGTGCCCGTTTTTTTGCAAAATTTAATTTTAAAATCTGTCATTTGAAACAACTGACTTTGTACATATACTAAAAAGTACATATTTTACGATAACTGCACACTATCTAATGATAGATGTCACAAATGAGCATTACGCTTCGTCGGCCTGCTTGGCCATGCGTGAACCGTGGTGAAAACGAGCCTGGCTGATTACCATGTGCCGTAGACTGGCTGTATTTTCAAACTATTGTGCTTTGCGGGTAGGCTGGAGATAAGGCATAAATGGACACGCAAAATAGTATTTCATTTCTCATTATTACATCAATTCCTTTAATAGACCAAAGTATTTTTTTGTGTTTCTGAGCACTAGAAACACTCTAGGTGTGCAGACAAAATAGGGAGGTCTTTGCCCAGCAGTGGGCTTCAGGTTAAGAAAAAAGCTTAGCTACTTATGTAGCTCAGAATACTGTTTTGTAATAAGATGTTGAAGGAAAGAAAAAAGAGATCGGGAATGAACGATGGTCACTGGTGGACTTCATAAGTAGGTAGCCAAAATACCTTGGTTTGGTAGATAAACAGTACTGTTGGCAACATAATTGTTTATTTTCTTTCCCTAAAGTAATTCTATCGAAATGTATGCAATGTTTTATGGTTATTTTATAATGTGTGTTGTTATTGTTAGTAACAATCATCAAGAGAGCGGAACGCAAGCGCATACGTTTAACTTATAAACCCACATTCTCAGTCATTTCTAATACCATAAACTTAAATGAATATGACTAAATATTAGATTCAACCAAAGCCTTTACCCGTGTCCTGTGGAAACTAACACCCGAAACAGAAGTAGCCTAGATCACCTTTTTGAATGGACTATCTAACAGTGAATGGTTTTTCAAATCAGTATAGTCATTCCCAAGATAAGTTCATTCAAACAAACTGTTTAGTTTTGTAATATGAGGACGCTCCATTTTCTGCCAAATTCTGTACTAAAAGGTACAGAAAAATAAGGAAATGAAAGCCGAAACATAGCTGATTCAACTAACCAACACCCACAGTTTATTTACAATCTATTTCTAACCAAGGACCGAACCATTTGATCAAGTGACGTTTTAAAAACATTGCCTCTTATTGGAGTACCCATCAGACATGTCCCCCAATCCCCCTTCCCCCGTTCTCGGGGGATTATCCAAGGATAGCAGTCTATAGTACAGTTTGAATTGTTACCAATGAATTTCAAGTTGAATCTCCCTTATGTGGAAATTGGGGGAGCATTGATCCCCTTAGGATTTGGGGGATCAGTTTAGCTGGAAAGATTTTCTTTTGTTTACTGGAAAACGATTTGGTGTATTAAAAATATTTTTGTTTTTTTATCGGGGTAGAGAAATTGAAGTGCTTGATTTCAAAGGTAGTTTGTTTATGAGTTTAATGAGGTATTCAGTTTGAAAAAACCTTAGATAGATAACTTGCTCAGGATTAAATGATAATGTATCTAAAAATATTTTAGAAAAATATTCCCGTTAGAAGATTGAAATTCAAACAGAAAATCGTGCCTACGAAACCGATTATAATTTTCGGCATGCGTTCGCGTACAAAGTTCGTGATATTTTCCTTAAATTTCCGCAGGCTTGCAAAATGAAAATATTTCCTTTTGCAATAAAAACATTGATTGGAACGTTCATTGGAGCGGTTAATCAGATTAACGATCCGCCACGCTCAATTTTAAGCTGTTATTTTTATTGTTAAATGCAAATGAGTTAATGAGCAAACATAACACAGAAGTGCCACAAGCAAAGAAAATTTATTCACTTTGAATTTGCAAGATCAGTTATTTCAAACGTTGCATAAACAGTACTACTGTCAGTTTTGTCCACCTAATAAAAGACAAGTGAACATAAATTTTACTATTGTGAGTAATAAATTCATTGGTGTTGTGTCACGTTGTCAAGTTACCCGAAAGGCAACTATGGTTTATGGTTTGTTTAATTAACAGAGCAAATAAAATAATGTAGCTATGAATCAATACCATGACCAGTTTTATGAGTTATACAGAACCACATTTGTAGCAAAAATAACAACAGCAGAACTATTAAAACTAGGAGGTATCCAAGAAAAAGCAAACACCACGTCCGTCGAAGTACGTCACTCTCATCAAGTTGGTACTTACATAACCGAGAGTCCGCATGTTATTGATACGGAAGAAGGAAAGCTGTTATTACTGTGTGCAGACGATAGAAATGCAACTCGCAATGGTAAAGTGTTTGAGTTATGTGATGAGGCTGAAGATGGGATCGATAGTGTGTTGAGAATCTTTGGTTGAGGACTGAATAACGTTGATTTTAACGGTGAACTTCAATAAAAATAAGCGCTAGGTGAGGTAAATAAAGATATATCACATGGAGCTTGAGGTGACAGATGAAATGGAACAGGGAGGACTTAGAAAGTAACTGCTGTATAGAAGTAATTGGAATAGTCGTGGTGGCCTAGTGGGCAAAGAACCAACCTCTCGAGTATGAGGGCGCGGGTTCGATTCCAGGTCAGGCAAGTACCAATGCAACTTTTCTAAGTTTGTATGTACTTTCTAAGTATATCTTAGACACCAATGACTGTGTTTCGGATGGCACGTTAAACTGTAGGTCCCGGCTGTCATTGAACATCCTTGACAGTCGTTACGGGTAGTCAGAAGCCAGTAAGTCTGACACCAGTCTAACCAAGGGGTATCGGGTTGCCCGGGTAACTGGGTTGAGAAGGTCAGATAGGCAGTCGCTTCTTGTAAAGCACTGGTACTCAGCTGAATCCGGTTAGACTGGAAGCCGACCCCAACATAGTTTGGGAAAAAGGCTAGGAGGATGATGATGATGGATAGAAGTAATTAAAGTGGAACTACAACAAGTGCAACTTGTAGAAAACAGTATATATCCAGAGGTGGAAACATGAGCAAGCCCGTATGAAAATTAAATAAAACCAATTATGTCTTAGTGAATCTTTACTGAATGATTTGGTAATTTTAAAAATACCTGTAATTGTTAGCAATTAAAAGAAAGATAGGGCTAAAATAAGCACCTAATCCTATAAAACAACATTCAGCTTTAAATACTTCAACTATTATTATTATTTTAAGTAAAACTTCTGTTCAATTATCTTCATAACAATAGTTTGTACGGTCATTGTTCGTTTGCACAATAAATTAATCATCCTCTCGTTTATTCCCAGCTTCCAAAATGTCGAAGAAATAAAAAGGGTTTACAGCAATGTATATTGCACTTTCTTTTTTATTTTATCTTTTACCTTTAACAGATGTATCATCTGGTTGTTTCTTTGCATCTTTATCCAAAGGATTATCAGTGCTTGTCATTATTGATATGTTGGGCTTTTCATCATTGAAATCAAGTCTTTATGCTTTATTATCTTTATCATCTATCTTTAATATCTTTAATGACAATCTTGTTTTATACAACATCTTCAATATTTTGCTTTATTGTGCAGAATCTTTAAATACGTGTTTCTTTGATTCTTTCCACTGCGCCTATAACAGAAGGGTCATCGAATGTTTTCTGAAATTCTGAGATTAATTTTGTATGTCAATGAAAACGTTTATTTCATTGAAGATTATACAATAGATTTTTTTATCTACCTGAGGTCATTCATTGAATAATTGCTTGCGTGCAAATATTTTTTCAAAAATAATCCTATTACCTCACTTCAGTGCCTGAATCATAGATATATCAAATCTTTAATTATTATGTATTAGATAATCGAATAAAACCGTAACCTAACCATGCTAGGCCAAGCTGTTAGAAACCAGACGATTAGGTTATCAATCTCTATAACCAATTTTGGTCATAATTACTTCGACCCTCAAACAAAATTGGTTCCACCTACTGTATGCTAGTTAAATCATAAAAAAAGGTTTTTTGATGTTCTTCGGCTATTAATCAACCGTATATTTTATTCTGGGGCTAGGCAAAAAGAAGGACGTGATAAGAAATATATCTCAGGATATTACTTTATTATTTTGCCTCGTGTATGATTGGCGGAGGTGGAGGACAAAAAGTCATAGATACAGGTAAGATTTTATTTAACGTCATTTAAAAAATTTTCTTTGACTTCGGTTTTAAACAACTTATGGTTTCATTATAAATACCTTAGGGACAACTTTAGGGAGATTTTAACAAAAACACAAAACCTAACACAAATTGTATAGTATAAGTTTCCAAAATAAAAGAATAATTATCTCCATCTGCTTACGTAACATAATAAATAGGGTCACCATAAACAGAAACTGATTTGTAGACCAAAGTAACGAAAATTGACTTAAATCTCCCAATACCCAACTCTGTCCATTTGGCACAATAACTCTTGCTTTGCCAACACATAAATATTTCGTCAAAACTCGTTTACTGGCAAACTTGAACTCGAACATAAAATTTCAACTTTATTACCATCACTATAAAGTTAGATTTCCATTGTTGATAAATTTTAGTAGTTTTTCGACAGATATTATAAACGTCCATGTACGCAAAATGTCACGGTGTTCAAGTTGGTTACAAAATGCTCATATTTATTTGATTTCTATCTTGTTTCTTATTAAACTTAATTGGGATGACTTGTCTCAATAGCAATAGAAGACATAATTGTCATGCCGATGATTCTTGAGAGGATCGTTTAAAATGTAGCTACTGGACACATTTAACTTAAAGATGTTATTGAATAAGATAAAGAGATAAATTAAGAAGTGTAATGTATAGATGAAGAGAAACAAATAGCACCTACTTATGGAAGGTACTATGAAGATACCATTGAAGAAAGCGCAATCCTAAGAGAGGACAATAATCTTCTTAAGAAACATAAACTAAAACTATAATTGGTACTGATGCTTCTAGAAATAACACAGAAGAAAATATTATCACAGGTCCTTATAAAAATTGAAAGATTGGAAATTTTTATAGGAGGCCTTCATCAACATGGTAGAATAAGGGTTAAGAATATGATGAGGATAATATAAAAAATATTAAAGCAGGATCAGATGACGTCATCAAAAAAGCTTGACCTTTTGTTAACGAAGATGTTTGCTCATTGGATAATGTTTGATAATTTATTCAAACTGCTCAGAGGGCTACCGATGATTGCAAAATGTCGGATCGTCCGTCGTAAAATGTACAATATAGACAGATATTTACATTTTGATTTCGAGGGCACGAGATAAATGACGTTGTTTACTATTGAAAGGGCTGTTGTTTGATATGATTTGGATATCTAGAATTTTCTTGAACCTTGCCAGTTGCCAGAACCTTTGCCAGTAACAAGCGTTAAAATCTAAAAAAATCCCGTATTTATTTAAAGAAGGAAGAGTCAATAAGAGGCTATGATTAAAAGGGTGTTAAGAAACTTTCATAAAAAAAAGACAAATCAAATTATAGGTCATTAGCTTGATAAGGATAAAGGACGGTCTAAAATTTTAAAAGATGAATTTAAATGATCGGATTTCACAAAGATACCATCCATCCAGTTTATTAGGTTTAGGATATCCAGTTTGGAAATACAAAGGAGAAAACCCAAAAAAAAAACAAAAATGTATGAAAAGGTGTTTGACACCAAGAGGACAAGTTTTATGTCGAAAAATAATATTTTGAAACATTTATTGGCAAAATCATAAAGGATATCAAGCAACGGAATTTTATAAGACCAAAGGTTTGGAAACTTTTAGCCTTAAGGCACGTTTTGAATACTAGCTGTCCACCGCACATGCCACAGCTACATTACTGGTTTGTGTGTTTGTATTAACATGAAACCGTTTTAAATTGAAGAGGCAGCAGCACGTGCAATCGCCCTCAGATATTGTCTGATTACATGCAACCGCTGCATGTGCGGTCAGCAGTTGCAGTTGTCAGCTAGCTTTCAAAACGCACCTTAATGCTTTGAAGACCTAATAAATTGCGTTTCTATGGCAGTGTCATAATATGCCTTAAAGAAAAAAATGCTGTCACTTAAATAACGGTTTGCGGTAACTATAGTTACTCATTGCGTAACGCAACGGTTTGCAAAAAAACCGTGATTCAATTTTGATAATTGCACCAACAATTTTGTTATACCTTTGTCAAATTGGTTTTAATAATATTGTTTTAATTGTGCAATATTTAAATTTATTTATCGTGATTCAGAATTACCGGGTGTTTTGTGGGTTTTTGTATGATAGACCATTTACAAACCGGTTACAAATAGACCAGTTACTGTTGCCGTGCAATACTCATAGTTAATCACGTCATTGCAACCTGTTTTGTTTTCAATTAACAACTCTTGTTTTACATCTGTCAGTCTATGTAGAAGTATTTACTGCTAAGTTTTTATTTTGGTATTAAATGCCTAATGTCTTCGAAGTTCGTTAAAATTAACAACCTATAAAAATTTCATATCAAGCTATCCTAAAAATACTCATAATATTATTAGAAAAATAGCTGTATCGTTTCGAAAAGCAAGTAGCCCGCAAAATAAGTCTGACACTTATTGTGTAGACATAACTAAAATTAAGATACAGAAATTAAGTCTCTTACTGAATTTTAACCACAAAGAGAGGTTAAAAATTGTATCACTTCTGATGTAATTAAAAATAAATATTCATAAAGCTAGACAGGAAAAGCAAGATAATAAAGAAAGCGGATACTGGCCACAAATTAGAGCTACTACGCATTAATTTTATTCTAGTATATTTCCTATTACAACGACAGAGTTTGGTCTGGCTTTTACCAAATATAATAAACCTGTTTGACTTCTATTTGATGGCAAACAAAGAGAATAGAATTAATATTTATGAACTAGATTTTACCTGCGGCTATTTACCAGATATAAAATATGTAGTATATTACATAGTACTATAAAACTTTGCTATATTTAAGTATTTATCAACCGTGAAAAGCCTAAGTTAGCGTAAACCAATAAAAGGTAGGTACCCTTTATTTTATCGAAATTGTTCCCATGGGTGTAAACCACGCATATTTCTGGGAGGTCCTTTTATTGCACACAAAACTTAAGTATAGAACTTGATAATCTTGATCTACACCTCAAAAGGTCTAGAAAATGTGCTCGAATAAATAAAATAACTGAATAGAGCTACATAATAAACGAGCTCTTGAGGTCCAGTACGATATCGAAACTGTCTCAAGTGTGTCTCAATGATCGCTTGCAAAAATATAATACTCAATTTATTTGAAAACCAAGTATACTGGTCTAGGCTTCGAGAAGACAGAAATGGCGACATATTTCTTCTACAATCCTGTTCTAATTTCGTATTCAAAAGGTTCAATAAACTTATCTTTTAATAGGTAGAAGATAAAAGATAGATTTCGAGAGGTCCGTTTGCAAAATTCCAGTTCAATTAAAATGTTGATACGAAACCGTTATTTAAATCGATTTTAAATTCCATTATTTTTATTATATTTTTTAAAGACCTATCTAGGCGGCTGGTTGACGCTTCTCGTGACCATTAGGCTGACTGTTACCTCGGACAAAGGATCAGCATGGCCATCCAACGAGGTAATGCTGCCAGCCTCTTGGGCACTCCAGTCGACAGCGATGGGGACGAATTTATTGACGCTTAAGCTTTTTACTGGGATAGTTTTAATTTTTACTGTAAACAAAGATGGTAAATTCTGTAAATTAAAAAACTTCAGATCCTAAACTTCAAAAGCGTCCGCCATCTTGCTATATTACGCGATATTACGCTCCCCACCTAGGGCATAGGTTTTACGACACCACCAAACTGTCTCGCAACTCATTACGTATATTTATTACATGACAATAATGTGGTGCCGTGGTAAAAGTCGCAGGCACGCATTGATAGTAGTCTGACTTCCTTATACGCCTAGTCGACGTACCTAGTTGTTTTTTTGTTGCTAAAAACGGGGACATGTGATGGGTAAATTTTATGGGGAACGTAGTTCTTCTGAATAGGTTTTTTTTAGGTCTATGAGGAATGGTAGTGATGGATGGCAATTAGAAGTGTTATGTTACATGAAGGAGTGCCAGGTGTCCGAGACCGATGTCACGGATAGAGTGAAGTGGAGAAGAAAATTAGGAAAGCTGACACCATCACCATGTGGGATACATAGCAAGAAAGAGAGAGATGTTACATAAAAATTTGATGTTTAAAGATTAATTAACAGTTTATTTAAAATCGCATGTATCAGATACGAACAGGAATGTAAGATCTCAAAATTCAATTGCATAGTTTTGAGGCAACCTGCCTCATGCAGTGCTGCAAGATAATAAGCTAAACTGATAAATCACTGCCACATAATTCAAAGCGATTTCAATAAGCAGCTCCTTAAATTGCTTCGCGTTTCAATTTCGCAGGAATGCAGGTTGAAACCGAGTGTTTAGAGGTCCACTTGATTATTTACTATTGCAAGCTGCCAGTTCAAAAGATCAGAAAGATCATTATCTATAAGTAGTGAAAGGATACTTAGAATTTGAAACGTTAGGCAAACCTTTAGACGTTGAAAAACATGAAAGGCAAAATGAGAGATCTGTGGAAGGTGTAATTATTTCAATTTATGTGTTATGTTCTTGACAGCAAAATATTGAGTGAATGACCACGGCTAGCCCAATGCGGTGTAAAAACTATTGCGAAATTATGACTTGCTAGCCGTTATCCCGCGGGTCCCGCTTATTTTTGTCGCGGTTTCACCCGCATCCCGTGGGAACTACTGCCCATATCGCTATAAAATATAGCTTATCTGATTTGGGAAGAATATTGCTTTCTAATATTGAGATAATTTTTCAAATCGGTTCAGTAGTATCGGAGTCTTTAGGGCACAACCAAAATAATGTTTCCTCTTTATTATATTAGTATAGATTACTTTTTACTTAACTGATTTACAATATGTACGTACAAATTAAAAGTTTGGTCAAAAAACAGAAATTACCTATGTAACGACAAGTAAAGAAGGTAAACATAAACATGATTACAGCGACAATGAAGATCAAACAACAAATGATTTACTACCAAAGCCAACTCCAAAGAAGAAACAAAATGACAAACAATAAACAGCAAAAAGCGGTACAGCTAATATTAACCTCGATGAACTTGTGAAAGTAAGGCTTGAACTTGGCGAAAGTTAAGTCAACGTTGCCTAGCGTGCGTGCGTTAATGGCTCCTGTCTGCATAATGTTAGGCTAGTTTCTATTTTGATAGTTTTTGATCCAGGATCTGTAATGTGGAGGTCTTTGAATTTAGAGGACAATAAGTAATATGCTCTAGTCTAGTGATAGATTAGCTTTATTCTGGATATAAAACTTGTGAAACAAATGTTTTTTCTCTATTTTTGATAATGATCCACGGAGGATCTAAAGATTTTACAAACAGAAAAAGTATTGCATAGTCGGTATTTAGGTAAAAATATTTATTTTTAAATTCCCTTTGACTTTGATTAGCTCAGCCATCATATGATTGATCTGGAAGTGCATAAGGATTTTTGTTTTTATCGTAGGTAATTGGTACAAATAAAGTTTGTGATACCAGAAATTATGGTCCCTTACCTTTATGAAGTTACAAAAATATGTTAGTTATACTTTTGAATTGCTATGTTAGCAAAAAAATAGTATAACAGTCTATATCAACGCGAACACATCTGGCGTATTGCTTAACATACTCGCAATAATTTCATCTATAGACTTAATATTGAATAGGTTTTATATCAAGACTATCAAACGACCCTGACTTTTCTTACAAATATATTCTGTTTTATTTATATTGATATAAATGAATGTACTTCGTTTAAATTGTGAAATGTTTTGTTAATCTGTCTCAGTAGTTTTTTGTATGTTTAAAGGCTTATTCACAGTTGGTTATCAGCTGTAAATATCATTGAGTATACTAGTCAAATGATTGCAACTACATTAACATTGGTTTGTTTATAGGAATTTAACCTTGCTCTAAAATGTTTTATTTCTCTAAACGAAAAATAAAATTAAACAAACCAAAAAATCAGACTAAATGTAAATTATTTAATTGCCCTGAAGTTGTCTTGTATTTACTTAGAGTTGTTTTGAAACTTTTGATAAAATCTTGCAATAATACCATACTAAGGCATTTTCGCATTTAATAAATCTTTGCTAGAAGCAAGGAATGCTTAATAATTTCCTTCAACGTCCAAAACAATGAGGCAACAAGATTTATTCAATCGGCCGCTAAAATACCAAACTTCTTGCTGGTACGAAACTGGCCAGTACCAACCATTTTAATAAGACCTCTGTCGATATGAACAGTCATTCCTTATGTTTCTAAAATGTTCTAGAATAAAAAAAAACAGTCTATGATTAATTTTTTGTTAATATAAATGACATTTGTCATGTATAAGAGGTACATAAATTAATTTGTAATGGAAATTCAGATGAGTTGAGACAAATAATGTGAATTAAAAATACATCGATTTTATTGGTGTTTCAAATAATGTAAACAGAGCTCAAGGAAAATAAAATAAAATTTACAGTAGATTTTTACAGTAAAATATATTACATAATTTTGTTGAATCTCCTTGTTTATTCAATACAAAACAAATTATTATGAAGGCTGAATAACAAGGTATCAACTACGTATAAGATTTATATAAGGACCGCACGACAACGGTCAAACTGAAACATAGAACCAAATCAGCTTTTAGGCCATGTAAAACTATAGTTATTTACCTTATTCTAAACTATTACAAAATACCATAACTGACCACCACAGAACAATAACCATAATATTTTTCTTTTAACTGCTCCATATTCCTACTAGCCCAGGTCACCTTACAATGGTCATACCCACCACTTAACTTGACCCGTCCCACAGAGTAAACACAACAGAACAAGAGGTCTTGTTACACTGGTACTTTGTTGGGTAACGTGGTGTTGAAAGCTTGCGCACGCGCATACAAGGCCGCCTGGTCTTAGTAAGGACACTGTATGTTAGTTTGTCACTTTGTATTACGATTTTTAATGTCAAACTAGTGGTTTGTTGACGTTTAAGTTTCGTGTTTGTTTTTGTACTGGTTTTAAGTGGCTTTACACAAAAAAAATACGTTTACATGCAATGCAATAATGGTATTAGAAAATTGATATTTGACTAGTAGTTTGATGTTTGATATTTTTAATACGTCGGGGCTGCGGGATAGTTCGAAAGAGTAACCGCGGCCCTGGTACATAAAGGGCTTAAAAAAGAACGCGGTGCATTTTAGTCAGTATGAGTCTGACACGCCCTCACACTGCACCCACAGCGGGAGGAATCATTGATCATTTAAAATAAAATGATGATACCTTAACCTTCTTCTTCTTTTAATAGAATCATTACCTAGTGATGAAAACCGCATGAAAATCTGTACGGTAGTTTTTGACAGACAAACAGATGCGAAGGTTTGTTATAACGACGTTTTGTAATATTTTAAAAATAAAGACGTTATTCTTATAAATATGTAAAAGATACAAAAATTATGCTTGGCGCCTATTACACAACTCTTAACATAGGATATCGTTTTTAAAGTAACGTCACACTTTTTTTAAAGAGATTCTCTGTAATATTGTCATACATTTTTTATGTCTCGACGATATACATATTTCAAAGCATATTAAGCTTTCAGGAAGCTGCAATTTCTCTGAGCATCGCATATTATTTCTATAGCCTTAAAGCCTTAGGAGCCTAGGGCAAAAGCTAGTCAATAATTACAAACCTGGCATTTTCATAAATCACACCATCTTGATTCCCGCTAGTCCAATCTGAGCAGCTGGGCTTAAGATCATACACCGCACACCGCAGACTACAGTCGTGTTGGCCCGATAGTAGGTTTTTTTTAAGAAATTCGTGAATTCGATTATGGTTTTTAGTCGGTCTGATGCCGGCCAAATACCTGATCGCTGTTATGTCCGTACTACCATTCATCTTCATACTGATTTATAAGACCAAAACTATCAGCCGACTTAAAGTTTCTAGTGTTGATAAGTACAAACCTGCCATCTTCATACATATTTCCCTTCACATAGCCAGTCCACTCTGAGCTGGGCTAAAGTTCATACTAAAGGTCACTGCATAAGCAAATGCAATAAATTGCATATTTACTTATCTTCTTCTAAGTTGAGAGCGTTACATAATTTTGTTTTATTTAATCCATGACGTAAAGATCACTTTCTAGTTCAATGAACTTTTTGGTAAACAAGTGGATGAGTTTTGAGCACTTTATCTGTTTCTTAAAGTCTTTTAAAGTTTCTTAAAGCCAGATGGCAAGTTTATGTTCGTTATTTTCAAACGGAAGACATAATAAGAACAGATGATGTTTTTCACGGTTTCGCCCTCGTCCCGTGGAAACCACTTCCCGGTACTTTTTTAACAGTAAAGGAAGAAAGGATTATTTAAATCGTAGTTTTGGAGCCTTTAGCTTATAAACAAACGACCAAACCTTTCCATTTTTCTCACATCTTTTCAATATTAGTACATCATAATATTTAGTCGAATAACCAACAAGCGAACAGCAGTAAATAAATACATCCTGTATACACTTACTACATACATTGTACCACCACTAAATACAGGGTGTCCTGTCCACCAACGGACAGGATAACAAGCTATCAATCTAACCAATCGCACCAGGACAGGCCGACAAAGTTGATACTTGTGGTGCAACCGTAATTTGTAGGCAAGACGACAATTTGACAAGCTGCGTTTGCGCAAGGGAGCCTTGTAACATGGCCGTTTTACACATTGACTTATCAAACAAGACTGTTTAAAATAAGAGGTGATTTGTTTTACTTGAGGATGGTAACTTTGACGTTTGTCTATGAGTTTTAGGGCAAAAAAATACAATCAGTTAATAAAATGGACTGATTCTGTAAAAATACATGACAATTGTGTAAGCTACTTATCTTTATACAAATCTAAAAATAAAATACTATATGTGTAATCTATTTTTATAAATAGTAGGTATACTATATAGTTCGCCTCTTTTTAGAACTTATTTACACAAAAAAAGGACTGAAAACTATCTTAGTAAAAAGCTAAAACTGGAGCTAAAAAGCATCAGAGTACAAATTGACCCATTTGTTTTGATTTATTTTTTTCTCTAAACCGCATAACACAGTAGGTACATAATAGTTATATTAGGCACTTAGTTATAATTTTCACCTTCATAACACAGTTTACCTTCAATATTTCAATACGATACATCGGCCTCACTCGCTTGCTCCATATCCGGCATATCCACCATATCCGACAGTTGAAATTATATCGAGTGTTTCTCACATACATTAACTCTTTACGGACATCCCTAGGAAAGGCTGTGCAATTGAAATGTTAGTGGGCTCAAGTAGTGGGGGGTCTGAGTGTAGGGTATGACCAATTCGAGTATGTATTTAATTTTGTTTATTTAAGTTACATATGATAATACTTACACAGACATGTTTATCAAGTTTAGCCATATACGAACCGTAATTTAACATCTAATTATTTAAATAGGTAAAGTAGGCAATATGCTCATTCTCCCCTTTAAATTATGTTTGTTGCAAAACGTACAAAATTGTCCAGTAGGTTTTGACTCTGAACCCAGCCGGGACTGCGAGATGGTTCGAAAGAGTTACCGCTTCCCTGGTACAGTAGGGCTACAGAAGCAACAAGGTGGGATTTAGTCAGTAAGAATCTGATACTTCGTGACGCTGCACCTGCAGGAAGAGTCATCTGATAATAGTAAAAATATTCAAAATAAAATGTTATGACTCTTCCATCTCCTTAAAAATTGGTAACCTATTTTAGATTTTGCATAATCTTCACAAATAAGTTCCCTACTCTACATTACAAAGACCAGTCCCCATTTCACCTTCATAAGCTTAAACTGACCTTCCACATTTACATCATATCCGTAACTGATAGTTACTTGCGCTAACCATTGGTAACAATTATCACTAAGTATGTGCGTTGAATAATGTTGAGGTTAAGCAACTTTTAGTTAGGCGTTGAAGTGGATGGGTGAAGAAATACATATGTACTGATGAGGCATTGCGGATTGGTTTGGGTCATAATCAGTGTGTAATTAGTTAGGGATATGAAATGAAACGATGTTAGTTTAGTCCTGTATGTAGATAAATTAACTCTGCTTTTATTATGTATTACAAACATAGGACAGTCTCAAATATTTTATGAAAACCATTTTGTTTAAGTTTTATTTTGCAACTATCTGCCGATTTATCCTTAGTACCTATATTTTTTTACAGTTTGCAAATTTTTTTAATGTGACATTTTCTTTATTTTCAGGTATGTTCAGATTAATTTTCTACTACATAAGAATAAATGGTCAAGGTAATATGTTAATTTACAACGCGTTACACAAGGGACTACAAGGGACTTTATATTCAAAATGTACTTGCAATCAATAACCGACCTACCAGTGAATTTGTTTACTAGACACAGAATTTTGACATGTGCCCCAAGTACCACAAGTAATGTCAAATTCCTATTTCTCAAATATAAATCTTCAGATAGACATCTACGCGACCAGTACAATAACATTGTTTAGAGAGCTTACTTTGTGTTCTTACAAACTGTCTTTCTTGATTACTTTGTATAGAGATTTCCTGCACAACTTGCTTAACTTATTCTAAATAAGGTCCGAAGAGCTAATACAGGTAGTGCAATAGTAGAAATACGCATTTTGATTGCAATAGTTCCATTTTAGGTAGAACTTTATATGCAAGAGTTCCGTATGTTAAGGAAGCGATGTGACGAGTTGAGAAAAATAAAAAGCGTTTTACAAAAGATAACTTTGTAGCCATTTATTCTAACTTATTATAAATGCGAAAGTAACTCTGTTTGTTTATCCGTCCGACTTTAACGACGAAACTACTGAACTGATTTGGATTTTATGTACACAGGCGGTACATAGACAGTCTTAAGTCTGAGTAAAGCCAAAGCCTAATTTTGGTCCTGTAGCGGGTGTTGGTTCTCCCAGAATGTGGGTGAAACGATAGGGAACAGCTAGTAGTTTATAAGCCTAAAATATAGATCGAGGTTTATAAAGAATAGTCGATAAACGGAAACAATAAATATTGAATTGGAAATTTGGACTTGAGAATAAAATACAGTGCCTTATCACTTTTTATTTGCATCATTAAATACAAACACTTAAATCCGTTTATAATAGTAATATTACAATAGAAAATTATAAAGCCGTGTTCACATTACGCCATGCGCCGGACATTGCAGTGTGTACTGCCCTTAAATAGTAGCCTAACCGTTGACCAATACATTGCGATACACAAACATAACATGCGATGTTCCAAAAATATACCAACACCCTTAACTCAAAGACATAAAGTTCAAATTCGTTTGTGAAGTCGGCATTACAACAGCATTCCTAATTTGGTTGTAAATTTTAATTTTGCTACCGTATTAGTCTTTATTGCGTAGGAATTATGAGTTATATTAGCGATTCTGACCGCAAATGTTAGTTTGTTGACGAAATAATTAAGATAGGCGATTATCTAATAGTTTTAAATGTTAGCTAAATAATGTAATAGTGGGATGTTAATATTCTTTGTGCATAATTAAGTTTGGATGTGGTAAGGGCTTATTTAATTAATTATAGGTTTTGTAATTAAGTAATTTTAATAACTAAAACTGTAAAATAATCTTAAATTGAGATATTTAAATATTTATTTTTTATTTTTGCATTTAATTTGAATTTACGTAATAGTAAAATTACTTTAAAACGAGTAAATAAAAATTAATAAACCACATTTATTTACTCAGAAATTACATATTATCCACGTAAATTACAGATAATTATTTTTAAAATACAAAATATTCAATTTTCGCAACAACTTAAATATACTGGACCTTATATATATTATTTAAATACCACCATAAGCTGACCTGTTGCATTTTAAATACCAGACCAACTTATGCATATGCGAACTCATTAAAACAAAATTAAGGTTAATAATTAATGAAAAACAAAAATATCAAATGTTGTTCCAGTTTTTTGTATTGCTTTCACTTTATCTAAAGAACAACGGGACTTTAGTTTTCGCTTTTTGGAAACGTTTTTGTCCCACTTTCAACCAGGATTTATGCATTTACACATGCTGTGTTTATTTTTTGAGTTATTATGACTATAAGATTTACTGATAAGAGATCTTGTGTTTTTGTGAGTTGTGATACAAAAAAAATAACAAAATTATAGGCTGACAATTTTGTAGAGAAAGCTTGACTTTAGGATTCCGTATCGAAAGCTTTATGTCTAAAAATTATAGATTTCAAATTTTATTAAAAAAAAAACTCATCTAAGACAGCCTTCACACATTTTTCAGTTTTCAAATTAAATATCTCCCTAACTAACGAACACTATTGAAAACTTAAGCACTCCAGCAAAACTTTACACTAATTTCAATTACAACAAGCAAAGTTCTAAACAAAAATCTTGACATTTTAACAAGTTCCTAATAGTCCAAAATTGCCCTACAAAGGAGCTACCAAAAAACTTTCTTACAACGTTAATTGTAAGAAGCCTTAAGTAATACAAGACAAGCCATCAAATTAGAGAGACAACCTTCTTGGTACACTCGAAGCATCAACATGAGCTTAGTCATTCCCTATTAATTATGTTACATCAAAAAGCCAATTAACTCCCGAATTACGGCTAATTAAGTAAACTTCACTTTTTGATTAAACAGCTGACTTAATTACCTTTTGGTGTTAGAAAGATTCAGAGCAGAAGATAAGGTTGGTCCAAAGATACTGGGGTCGAAAGATTTAGGGTTTGCACGTAAATTCTACTGTTTAGTGTCCCGGATTTAGGTGATTGGGGACCCTATTTTCCTTTGTTCGGCTTTTTAGAGGTCTATTTAACTAAAAGGTTTGGTTATAAGTTGAATTTTTCATCGTTTTGGGAACCGTTTTTAGGAAGCTATTTTTGGAAATATGCCAGTTCTGTGATTTTTAGGACACGTGGGGAGAAGAGGTTTAAATAGCTGTTTTATCCAAAATTTTTAGAGGCTGACTGAAGTATGCGTTGAGCAAAGCAAGCTATGTTTTCCAGTTGAAACTTTTCAGTAGCTTTTGGGTTTACATGTAAGTTTATAATAGATAAATACAAAAGTCTAGAGCATGAGGTTTGTCGTTGTTATTAGGCCTAAAAAAGTGAGACTCCCTACTATTTTTATCTTATAATATTCTTTTACCATATCAACAGTAAAAGACAAAACACCTGCTACTCCAAATAACTTTATTTCTGACCCACAAATTACATTGTGTCATTCTGTACCACCGACTACAGATAACATACATTCTCCAAAGCCTTTTGGGCCCCCTATCTCGACGTCCATTGACCTCTACTTACATAAGCACAGTTAATACTCTAATTGAAACAAAAAGTGTGTCATATATATATTGATGGAGTACAGACCCTTATATAATAGCATGACAAGTATAAGCAACATCAGTTTGCCGTTTACCTATTGCGTCATGAAGTTAAGCAAGGTTCGTAAGTTCTGTGTTTGCAAACAGGCCTGGTTCGCTGTTGGTTTTTGTAACGTAATCAGTGTGTTTATGGTAAGTTTTACTGACCTTTGGTGGCTAGAAAAATATTTAAGTGTGCATTTGTAAAACTTAAGTACCTACGAGTAGACCACAATGTTATGAGGTAATTTATAATGGAAGTGCCTAATAAGGATTTTTTTCAATGACAGACAATTATTATGGTTAAAAGAAAGAGCTAGAAAGACAATAGATTTATTTATCCACTTAGTCTAAAACTCTGTATGATAAAATATTTATATGGTTCCCTTAAGATTGGCAAGGTAGGTATTCCACCATTTACCCCTTTAATAAAGTATGCTTAAATAAAGGTATTTTTTTCTAAAAAAGGGAAGGTAGTAAAACTTCTGTATTACCTGTATAACGCTAATGAAGAGCCCATCAAGTATCGGGTATCATAAGAATATCGTTTTCTAAGTATTTGATTAACTTAAGCTTACATCTTGCCTTTGAGATCTTCAAAGATTTTATTTTTAGCTTCTTCATCTTTCAAAGGCTTTTAGTTGAAAACTGGTAGTGTCGTGTTTAGGTCGAAATTGGAAAATATAAATGGAGATTTTGAGTAGGCTGTAGGACTCTCTATAAATCCTCTTTAAGCCGACAAGCTAGACAGCAATTTTATTTATCATGCAACAAAGAAACAGCAATAAATGAAGAACGAATTTAATTGATAGGTACGATAATTACAACTATAAATAAGTAATTTAATCGTTAAAAACTACTGACAAAATAAATCCAACACAAGCTACAGGAAACACCAAAATTAAGGATGTAATAAACTAATATGTAATACCAATTTCAACCGTCACATAGATAGACCATTCAAGGATTTGCAAACAACGAATATTTGCTATCCAAAACAAGAATAACTAAAAGATAGCGGAGATGCCATAAGGAAGGCAGGTCAAGCAACATACGTTAGGCGTGATCAGTTATTAGAACTAACGAGACAAAATCCCCTTAGTCAAGTCAAAACCAAGCTGACAAAAACTGATCTTAATTAATTTTATTTATATTTTTATTTTATTTTTATTTAATTTTATTATGAAAATAATGGGCGATTTCCATTGAAGGTGTGCAAGGGTGGAGCTAGTAACGTTCCTCGTCTCCCAAACACCCTAATTTTTTGGCGCACTTAAGAGATTTTGCCTTATTACATCTCCACTAGTCATTTAGTTCTCCGTGATCCATAACCATTGATGTCAGAGAGGGAACCAAATAAGTATTTATTCGGCTCATCCGTATTAAGAAATATGCTGACATACTGACACAGAGAACATTTGAATAAAAAAAGAAAGTGGCTTGGCTATTTCAAGGACATTGGACGCCTCTTAACGGTCACTTGGTCGGTTAAAATCAGCTGCTTTAGACACGGTTAAATAAATGTTTAAAAATGCTTACAATTTTACGAAAGAAATATCTATTGTTGTTAATAATATCAAGACATCGGATGGATTCGCTTTTGTTGCAATTTCACGGTCGTTTGAAAATAATAGAAGTGCAATGAATTCAGTATCAGTTAACCTTTTTATTTTTGGATGAGTTTCTTAATATTAAAAGTGGATCAGTACATTTAATGAGACTTGCTTCGAAATGAAGTTTACCAATATGGTTGGATGCTTTTAGATGGATGAGGAAATCTTTGTAATTGGTGTGAATTCTTTTGAAAGAAGTGAACTAATATGGAGTTGCTAATCTTATCAGCCTTTCATTATTTCTTAAACTCCTAAATTCGAGGCTCCGTCGGGCCCTGTTCGGCACTATGATGAACACAAATGTAACTTTAGATCTACTTCCTTTTGCAAATAGTAATAAATTTTGCAAAAATTAAGGCTTTGTGCCAAACATTTTATGCTAGTTGCAGAGCCATACCGACGCGTTTTCGCGTTTTCACGAACTTCAAAAAGAAAGCGATTTAACCCGCTTTCTAAGGGAACTACATCCCGCATCCGGATAAAAAGTAGTCCATATGTTGTTCTGATATATGAACTGTATTACTGCTAATTTTCACCAAAATCCGTCCAGCTGTTTACGCGTGAAGAAATAACAAACATACAGACGTCCCCCACAAACTTTCGCCTTCACAATATTAGTGTGATTATTAATCTGCAATTGTTACTATAGAAAGTTTTAGAAATGAGTCCACGCAATTTCACTAAGGAGTTACAATATAAATTGTGCCTATAGAAGTAAATAAATTGGTATTGGTAATAGTTTATTTCATGGAACAAAATATATAGTTTATTGTATAACCGGAATTTCTCTACTATTTCAGTGTTCTTATTATTTATTTTAGCTCTAGCAAGCACGTATGTGAAAGTTGTGAACTCTTTTAGTTTGAAAAAAATCTTTTTTCCAATGACGTGACAATATAGAGATCAATTAATGGACACTCACAGCTTGTATTTTTATTCCTTTCTCAAATTATTTGTGTGTTAATATTCTAAATTTAGAATCAATAAAATGATGTAATTCTTTATGATTCACATAGGTACGCGAAAACATATAAAAATACATATGAAACAGGTACACTTTTTTATATAAAAAAACAACTAACAGGAAAAAAAAACTAAAAATGAGCGGTAGAACAAATCTATCTACCAATAAATTAGTTAAACACCCACGAATGTTTTATTACTACGCTATATTTTAAAATCTATGACTCACCAAGGATTCAAATTAATTTAAAAATCAGCATCTAACATTTGCTTATTTTCCTTAACAAAAAAAAACTGATAGAAGTAAAAGTTACATTTAAAAGAAGGAATCTTCCATTAAAATATAGATTAAGAAATAGTTTTAACGTAGTAATAATCACCATACTTGCTTATATTATAAACTCTAGTAAAAACTATCATCAGCTTGTGACAAAAACTATGCTTATGTAAGTGAACTTTAATGGGATATTTCATATAACTTACATAACATAAGCAGAAGACATATTTATTATATTTCTGTAATGCTTCATAGTAAGAAATTAATATTTCTCAAAAACATTAAAGTATTTTCTAATGACACGAGTATAAGTGCGAAAGTAACTATGTCTGTCGGTTTTCTGGGTTTCACGCCAAAACTACTGAATCGATTTAAATGAGGTACACATATCTAGAGATTAAGAAAGGACATAGGTTACATTTTATCTAGGTCCGTGGAGTAGTTTTCTCAGGACTTGAGTAGAACAGTATGAAACAGCCAAACATATTAGAAAATTCACGCAATAGAAACATTTCACAAAAAAGAATAAGTTATGACTTGAACATGTAAGGATAAAAACGACGAAGAAAAAAATACCTCGTTCCTTGCTCCATACCATCTTAAACGCTCAGTTATTTTAATAACCGTAACGAGACAAATACAGACAAATAAAATCAAAAAGCAAGTCACTACGTGTCAGAACATAAATATAAAATTTCCACAACACCGACCCATTGAATTTCTTTCCGACTGTTAAGAGAGAACATAAAAACTCAAACTTATGCATTGTGCTGCACTGTATGCATTTTCTACTGACGACACGACTGGCATACGATCTGATTTAAAATTAGGTACAAATGGTCACTGGATCAAAAGTACCATAAAAAGAACTGGATTTTATGAAAAAACCCAATTTATTTTTCACTTCGGGTACAACAACCCAGTAATAAAAATATATTTTCCTGGGCCCAATTTTTAAATAACCTTGACCCTCCGACTACCTTCCGATCCATAAAATCGTCAAATCAAAACCATCCCAAAGGCTCAAAGGCTCTAAACGAGACCTTACAGGGACCTTCGAGAGTTCACTGACCCCGACCTCTTTGGGCTAACATAAGTTCCTTTGACATTACTCGGAGATTATTTTCTGGGAGCCGGAACGGATCACATAGGATAATGGGGGATCGGCTTGAAGGAATACTAGTAAATAAAGGTCAGGAAACAAAATATTATCATGTGATACTTGCTTTGTATGAAACAACCTCGTTTGAAGATGTTAGATCGAAATATTCTTTGATAGAAATGGAAAGATGTAGCGGACTCTCAAGTAGTGAAGAAAGTTTTTCTTGTTTTCGTTTTGTACAAGGTATTCACATTTTCAGATTGTCTTTGAAATTGACTTGGAGAACAAATAAGTTTTATAGCTGCAGTTCTGTTTGCACCAATCGAAATATCGATCCTTACTCTCTTTCCTTTCCAAAACATCAACATTTTTAAACATTGCAGCTATTCCAAACATCATTATGATTTCATTGCCAGAATTCTAAAGGAATAAATCAAATCCTGTCCTTACCAATCCAAATCAACGAGCCATGAAGATAATCATATCACTTCCGATCTGCGTTACAAGCTGGACAATATCCTTCACTATTGTTTCTACCAGTAACATCGACCACTTCAACTTTACTATCAATTTAGACTTTATTTTATCGCTCTTAAGTAGCAAATTCCATTAGCTTGACTGCAGTATTAATTTAGTCATTACTTTGAAAGTCTTAGCACTGTGCTGTTTGAAATTCAGTCGTAGAGTTCCAAAAATAAGGTTGAATTTTCAAAGTGATAGATAATGGCATGAATTTTGAATACCAAATTAATTTTGCCGTCATATCTGGCGGAATCTAATATGATTTGAAGGTAATACTCGTTTTTATGGATGTAAATGTTAATTTAGTAATTGTTGGCCTTTGGTAATGGTATTCTTATGTTTGACAGGCTCTCTGTTCTGTCAGAATGATGTTAATTGAATTTCTAATTAGGAAGTGCCAAAACTGGTTTGATGTACACCAGTAGCCCTAGTTGAGTGTTACGTTAATTAATATTGGCTTCTTTATTATCAATTAGTGTAATTATTTTATTAGCTGCTTTAATTAACTCCTAGTATTTGACTTTAAATATTTCTTCTCTTTTAGCTCCACATTTAAAATTAGCTGCAACATCATTATTTCTATTTCCTATTCGGACCTCGACTTCGTAATTAAAATGTTAGTCTGTTCCTTTATGTGATTGGCAATCATTAATTATAGCTTTAAAATTATTAGGTAATATATAACTAGTAACAAAACTTAAGAATATATTTAGATTGGATGACGTCATTCGGTCATTGAAAAGTTCCTGACGATCAAGGCTACCGGGAGTGAGTCAGAGTTGACCATAATTTTATTCGACCAATTACGGATATCTATTGGTTTTAAATTATATCAACGATAATGTCAAAATGCTGTCTTGTTAGAAAATGGTTATGATGTGGGTGGAAGATAAAAACAATAGTTTTTGGTAATGTTCTAAAAACTTGAACTAGCATTTTGAACAACGCGCATAGATTACTAAAATAAAGAATTTTCTTTTTCATGTGGATAATATGATATTTATTTTTATCTTACTGTAATTATTAACTCATTTTTATTCCTTTCTTTGAATGAGTCTTCGATTCAATATAATCAACTGGAACGTATGGTTACAAAACTAATTTTCAGTATCATTCTTTTTAAATTTTTTTCTTTACTTTCATTTTTGGCTTTAATATTTTTACTAACGATACATTATTTCTCTTCACAGGTAAGTCTACATACATCAACAGCCAAGTACAAAGCTACATCAGTAAGTCTTACTCATCGGTACTTCGGAACTCCACGTATCCAGGTCGCGATGGCGACAGAGATTCGGCTAATGTCAGCCATTTTATCGAACATTTTATCTCAAGTTTAACACGTAGTATTTACCTCAGTTAGCAATTAAGTTACATTATTCAAAATTATCTGTATTTCTTAGAGTTCAATTAAGTGTTTGAGGTTGAAGTTTGTATTAGTATTGACTTTATATGGTCTTGTTTGTTGGAATGGAATATTTTGCATCATGTACACGTACAGTGTATGAAACAAAAAAATAATGAAGATTATGAAATTAGTCGCATTCAACTAGTAGCAGGACTTATTGCTAAAATTGATTGCTAAGATTGATGATATGAGAATTTGTACCTTTTCATGATGGCTAGGAGAAATTAAGAAATCCTAATTACCTTTGTTTTGATGAACAAGGGTTAAAGTTGGGGGATATGGTAACTTCATAGCTAGGGAAGATCTTGAATCAATTCAACTAATAAGTATTATTAGTTTAGTTGATCTCTATGATGATTACCTAACATACCTATTTATATAAATATCAATAAATGAAACACTTCACGATCAAGATAACCTTTTAAATCTGCCAAAAACAAGATTCAAAATTAATCAATCGCAGACTTAGCAATAATTATGTGTCGTAAATAATAAAACGCGGAAGTTAAATAAGAAGAATATAATTTATTACGCGGGCGTAGGCTTTCAAACCAGTTGGGATTGGTTTTACTTAGAATTTGAACGACCAACGGAAAAGGGTATGCTAATGTCTTGTTGTGGAATTGTTCATGTCATTTACAAGGAGTTTTTATATCTATAGATTGTATTTTTTTGTAGCTGCATCATCATCATCATCTCAGCCATAGGACGTCCACTGCTGAATATAGACCTCCCCCTTAGATCTCCACAGATACCTTTTGGAGGCGACCTGCATCCAGCGTCTTCCAGAGACCTTTATAAGGTCGTCTGTCCACCTTGACTCACTTGTAGCTGCATGAAAGAAGAGAATGATAGAGATGATAGTTTGTCATAATTCGATTTTCAGGAAGAATTAATACAGAATTAATTTAGCACTAACAAAAACTGTTCCCTGTTACGTGGTAGGGGTAAATTAAAGACTACGAACTGTATCAAATACTTGGTTCGGCCAGCGGTTCCACCCATTTCATTCCATCCCGGAGGAACTACTTCATGCACCCGAACAAACGGTCGACTATAGCCTTCGTCAATAAATAGGCTATCTAACATTGAACTAATTTTTAAATTGTAACCTACCAAACATATTAGATAACATGAGACAAACGAGTCATACAAAAATACAGTTAGAATCAAAACGAGATCAACGCAGTCTCACAAAGTGGGCCCGTGTCACCATATGCAACGGAACTTCTGGTTTGACAACTGTTAGTAACCGTACACGGCAGACTTTTAGTCGCCCGAAAGTTAGTTTGGGCTCATAAATTAGTATGAAGATGTATTGTTGTACGAACATTACGAAGATCAGGTATTTAGCCGGTATCAGACCGACTGAAAATTATGATCGGAATCAAGATTTTCTTGCCAACCAACGTGGCAATGCCGCTAGCCTATTGCCGGGTGACAGCGATGAGGACTAACTTTTCGATGCCCTTTGTAAGTTTTAAGTTTCTTTTTTATGTAAAAGTAGATTTGATTTACGTTAAAATAAAATTAACCACAAATGAATGATTCTATTCTATTTAGTTTTTCTTACCAAGATATTTATGCCAGTCATCGGGTCAACTGTCGGCCGACTATTTAGTGTGCAGTTTGTGACTGTTAGTCCGCTAGACATTTGTTGCTCTGTGGCTGTAGTTGCGTAAACTTGTGACAGATGTGGAACTTATTTGGTCCGGCGAGCGGGTTCGCTTTTGAAATTGTATTCATTTTAGTATGTAAAACTTGTTGTGCAAAACTTGTTGTTTTTGTGTGAGGATTAGTGATGGTTCCAAGTATGTTGGTAAAGATATATGAAACTATTTATTATGTTGATATTGATATAGATGAGGTTGTTAAGGAATTAAAAAGTTACCGTATTTTTTTCAAGGTGATTAAGAAATGAATGATATGGTATACCAGTTGTTTCTAATTTATTTCAACTTAAAAGAAACATACAACCAAAACTCAGCAATGTTATACAATCCTTGAATATGCTTGGTAATATAAATGCGAAAATAGCTCTATTTATCTGTCTGGCTTCCACGATAAGACTGCGGTACTAATTTAAATGAAATTCGGTACATAGATAACCAAGAGCCTGAGAAAGGACGTTTCTACCTTTTATCCAGATGCGAGAATCCTCAATTCACTTGGAGAACTACAAAGAACAACTAATACCTAAATAATAATTTACACAATACCTAAAACAATGAAATAAACAAAACAGCTCAACAATTAGCAGCAACATTACATAACATCTACAATAATAATTCTATTTGCAGCATTAGGTACTTTCAAAAACACTGACCCGTGTAACAAGTTGGATAACAGTATTAAATAGCTCAGACTCCGGCCCCAGATTACCTTGAGAAAACAAATATAATGTGAGAATGAAAAAATCTGTTTAAACAATGCTGCGGTACTGAAATTTCTTCCGTTAATAGTTTTGCTAAGATCAAGAAGGTATCTTTAATGTTGGTGTTATTTTTTTAGAAAACAATTCATTATTGGTTATGAAAGTTATAGCGGTTTTATTTTAATAAAATAAATAAATAAATCATCATCCTCCTGCTTTATTTTAATTATTAATTTGTGGACGGTGCAGCATGTTTTTTTCTTCCATACTTCTTTACCTGACGGGTTTTTGCCGGCTCAATTAAAAAGTGGCAATCTTGTATTTATAGAATACTCCCAAAAAAACCTCCAAGGTACTCCTATAAATTCAGTATACAAAGACGTTTTCAATTATTTATTTTTATGCAACAATGTGAAAAAAGATTGACTTATCAATTAATTGATTGTTATATCGGAAACTTTAAATACTGACAACCAATTAAACTTGCCCCACTATACGTAATTGGCTTCGCAAATTTAATATTGCCAAATATAGACAATAGTTGTTGCCGGAACAGAAACGCAATCAAGACTATATAGTTACGTGAAACTTCACTTTATAAACGTTTTATTTTGTACCCACATAATTATTTAAATATAAAAAATAGTTCTGTGGTTAACTGACCTACAAATATTAAAATAAGCGGTTTAAACCAGTTCAAAGTACAAAGTGAGATTAGTTAACCAATAACCGATCAGCTTAAATAAAAGTATAATACATGGTTGTTGCGTTAATTAAATACAGTTCTTATAAAATCTTAGGCTAACATGACTATTAAATAATATTAAAAAAATCAGTCAATTGTGTGGTTTTTCTAGAAAAAAATCTATAAAAAGATAAATACCAGCATGCAAAATATACAATTTTTTATTCACTAGTAATTCATCACCATTACTGAACTGGATTCCAATCTATTCCACATTTCAACCAAAACAAAAACCAATAACTTTCCCATCGATCAATTCGAAAATAATTTTCAAAACCTGTTTCATTAAGAAGAAAAAAATGACTACCAATAAACTGCGTGGCAAATAAATCGGCCGTCACAACAATTGAATAAAAAGCCCTCTTTCCAAAGATATAATATATGTCGGAGGCGAACATCAGGATGGCACTATCGTCCGACATCAGTTAGGGTAATCAAGCAAAGAGATAACTCAAAGAAACTCAAAACTCAAACGAACTCAAAAGTCAAACGTTTATTCAAATTAGTCAGAACAAAAGACAGCCCCCAAAACGCCCGCCCTTCGCCACTTCCTATGTGTTTTGGCTTGGGGAGAAGAAGTGGCGGAACAAACTCCCCAGCAACACATGTCTGTCTGTTAGGTTAGAAGAACCTTTACACTTTAATTTCAAAAGACACTTTACACACTTTACAATATGGATCTACAACAGTACTACAACACTAGGCAATAACACTAGGTACACTACACGTAACGAAAGGCAGTATCGAGATGTGCGCAGCACGACGACTCGACCAAGACTGAGCTCCGCGGACGCCACGCTGACCACCACGACTCTGCCAAGCGCGCCAAAATGTTGTTTCACCGGAAACGCCACCAGAGGGCGTGCTTGCGTGACGTTTAGTGTCCGTACTAATGACAGTCTCCGACATATATAAGCAAAATACACTCAACTGCGAAAAATTGGTAACAGAACATGGAGAACAAAATGACTAGAGGAGATGTCATAACGCAAAATGTACTAAGAAAGTAGTTATCCAAAATGCGGGTGTTCGGGGGACGCGGAATGTTACTTGCTCCGCCCTTGCAAGCCTTCTTTAGAACCCACCCATTATTTTCAAAATAAGATCACCAATCAATCAAGACCTATCTAGACAGGTTTTGATTTCACAAGGAACCTACCTTCCTAATAGAACCTTGCTATTTCTAGTAACTGATCACGCCCACCGTACGTTGCTTGACCTACAAGAAGACGCCAGATTTACCTTCCTTTTGGTATCTCTGCTGTTCATTCCTCCATGTTACCGTTACTCTCTTGAATGGCACAGATTAATGTTAAAAACGTGGCCTGAAAGTTTGCCAGCAAGCACAATTTTTAGATACGAAGGGTGGTTTTGAAGACTGAAACTCAATTCCCAGGGTTACACTGTCAAAGCAATAAAAAGGCAAAAATGTTACCTAAGTCCACCACATCGGGATATGAATAATTTTCCCTTGGGAATTTTCGAGTGTTGAATATTCAGTATTTTAAGGAAAGAGTAGAATTTTAAGTACTAACATTTTTGAAGCTGAAATGCATCTGGTGTCATGTACAACAAGGTTTGGTGTAATGCATTTTCCTTGCTGACAAAATACGTACCAGTTCTTTTTGATATAAAAATGTGCATTCGTTTTCAAAATAAAATTCGATTAATGTTCAAAATAAATGACTTCCCATAAAAAACAAAAGCACAGTGTACCAAAAATACACACATGGGGACAAAAAGAAAACATTAAGGAAATGCGGATATTTTCCCAGTAATGGAATTGTACTACAAACGGTTTGGAAGTAAAAAAGAAGGATACGAGTGAGCCCTTGTGTCTTATTTCGAAATCGTAAACAAAGTATAATGGGCCAATGTTCGCGGTATGGTGATCAATTCAGACATCTTCTCGGGGAAAAAATAATAAAAAATAAGAGGGTTTTCGTAAATAAATTCGTTAGTAAAGTCCTTATTTTTATTTTACGAGTTTTGTTTTGGGATACACGGTTGTGCTTGGAACCTTTTTGTAATAATTTTTCCATAATGTTGAAAAATTACATTTATAAAAATGTAAGCAGAACTTTAAAATTCAATCCAAAACAAAAAAAAACTTCATTTATTTCTTGTATAGTACCTCGTATAGTTCGAAACGTTTCCACGGTAAAAAGGTTTATTACAAACACGGTAGTACATTTTCTAGAATATATAACAAAAAATGGTAAAAGTAAGACAACGGAACATATGGAAACGAATGCGCCTCTTGCATACATTCGATTAAGTTAATAACTACACTTGACGGCGTTCAAGTTGGTTTAAGTAAGGAGAATCAGCGAGAACGTTTCGCTTGGTAAAACTAGCTTTAGTATACCTATCAATACATTTGAATCTCCGTGATTAAGTTTTTCGTAATAAATAACTTCTGATTTAGATTTATCGAAAACCTATTTAGCAAAGTGACCCAGTCCAAAAAGGCATTAAACGAAAGTAAACCATTATCGTGTCTCAGTAACAGCGGTATAAAATCAAAATCAACAATATCATTCATTGGATAGGTTCCTGCCCTAAAAAGCCAATAATCGTGAAAACACTTCTAGTAAAAAAAACACAACAGTTAATACGTCATAACTGTTTACTACAAAACCATGGATCGAACAGAAAAAAAGAACCTACTTTTTTTAATAAATATCTTTTTTGTCCACGTCCGCTCACGATTTGGACCACAGTGCACCGTCCCCTGCGTGTCGGAATCCGCCACGCTCTACTTACCACAATTGTAACACTTGTCAATTTCTAAGTAAATATTTCAAATGCCTACCTTTTGTAGACGTTTATTAAAACAAGCTGGTTCCTGTGGTTTTACCCGCGTCCCGTAGGAACTACTACCGAAAATATAGCTAATGTTACCTACGAGATAATGTGACTTACCAACGGTGCAAGAATTTTTCAAATTGGTTCAGTAGTATCGAAGCCTTTGGATAGAGTATAAATTAGTAAAGACTAGCTGTTGTCCGCGGTTTCACTCGCGTTCCTGAGGAAACCTCTTCCCAAACCCGGACAAAATATAGTCTATATGCCATGGGTAACCCATGGGTAGTGTAGCTGAAGAACAGTGATACACATTTTCATATTGGTTCTGTAGTTCATGGAGCCTTTTGGGACCTGCAAACGAAAAAACAAGCAAATGTTTTCTTTCTATTCTGTAATGATAATATAGGTGTAGAATTTCTCATTTAATTGGAAAGTCATTCTTAATTACTGCTTCCATTTTTTATGTTTTATGGAGTATGAACGAGAAATGGCTGACGTTAATCTTCATGCAATTTGTAAGAGTGATAATTAAATTCTTTTTAAAGTTAGTTTTGCTGGTTATCGAGTTAACTACATGGTTTAGATGAATAATTGTGGTAATCAGACTTTTTATGGTTTTCTGCAGTCCATTTCAATTATGTTATACGTATTTATTAACCTACAAAACACGGTTATTTTTACATCTTTTAACCAACCTTTTAATTTCATTATTTTTGTTTTCTATATATTCATGTGAACAATAATTTTGACAGGAAGTAAATGAACACGTACCGTGGCCCATAGTTGGATGAAACACCATGTTTTCAACTATAGATTTTTACCCCTTCAATATATAGGTAATAGGTAATGTCGAGACACCTATTCACACACGATTGGTTAGCCCCATGGTAAGTTATTAATTAACTTGTGTTATGGGTGCTAACACAACTGATAAACTACATATAGTTACACATATACATATTTATAAATGCATATTGTAACACCCAGACCACGGCCAACAAGCATGCTCATCACACAAATGTCGACCCAACCGGGAATCGAACCCGGGACCTCAGATTCGGCAGTCCGGCTTGGTGACCATTGCGCCACAGAGGTCGTCGAACAATACGATGAATGAGGCCTCAGAAAGCTCTACCATTTCCCTATTCTGACTAAAACATTAGGAGCATATAAACGCTTTATGTAAAAGACAAGCGAGCCAATATGCTCAAAAAACGACAAAAGAGACTTAACATGTAATCCTTTCAAACTGCAATTCCAACTTCATGCCCACTTTAAAGGTAATTAAGTCATCTGCAACTCGAAAGCAATTAGTACCAGTAGAAGCTAGGCTACCTAAATAGTGCAGTCATTAGACCACCTACTGAATGTTTCATAGACAGTACATTTTGAATTAGCAACCCCGCAGTCTGCCGCATTGCTTTTTGGCCAAATGTGATAGGGATGGGGATGTGTCGATAATTTCTCTGTCCATTTTATCGATAATATTTTATTTGGTAAAAATAAATGTGTTACCAAACGCAAGGATAGTGACGTAAGTTAGTAAATATGTAGATAGAGTAAAAACACTCTATCGATAAGTTAAGCTAAATTTAAACATTTTGTTTTCATAATTTGTTGTGTACATAATTAGAGCTATTTGTTCTTGTTGCAATGAGTCCAGTACTTAACTAGTTACAGATGGCTATTGCAATTAAAAATACATTAGTGTTTTAATTAAATCAAGGTGCCTTTTAATATGTAACATTGCAGATGTTTATTTGTGTTTATATTTTAAACGTTCATATTAGATTATCCAAGGTTATATTCTTGCCTTGCTCCTCATTTTAAATCTAATTTTATTTGAGAGTAATTGGACACATATGGTAAGAATTATTATATTCTACCTCAGTCTAACAGTAATATTTATAAACTGTAAGACGGTAGTCCAAACAAGAGCATTTTTATGTGACACTCTCATAAAACGAAATCACGAAATAGACGTGTAATGCTTAAAATTATGAAACCCCATGCTCTGAATAAGCCGAGAATTGCACCAGAATTTACAAATTAAGTGCTAAAACATAAGTAATTGTGTTTACACCCTAAATAATAAACCTAGTCTGTTCACTATTACAATTTACATTTAGTAATGTTTACAATTGCAACAAAATTAACCTTGAAAAACAGCGCACTTTTTGCACCAATTCTAAATAACAGCGGTAACTTTTATGCAACTGCAAATTTTAAGACAGCGAAAAATATCTATAGAAAGAAATCAATACCCATCACTATGCCACGACAATTTAAAGCTGCAGAGTCCAGCAAAAAGTCTCATTGGATATTTATCTGTCCCAGCATTGGACCTCATACTGTTGCACTACAGAACCTCTGCAACTCTGCACTGATGAAATTTCGACGACCACATTTTTTCGTGCACTGTTTAATTTCCAGTCCGAAACCACTGTGAACGTTTGAAAAATCTCTTCTTCGTTTTCGTGAAAGTTTACGAAAATTAAATGTGTTTTTGATTACTGCTCTGTATTTGGAGATGAAAAATGAGGAACGTTTTAACGGGTTGCGCATTGTTTGAAAAGAAAGTTAATTCGGTGGTAGTTTAAAATTGTTGATGGTGAAACCAGATTGGATTGTTTTTCAAAGTTTTTTGGAGTACTGACCAAAACTTTGAGATTGCCATTCATAAATCACGAGCAATGGTGAAATCAGCTGTTTTAGTGTTGAACTTTTGGTTCACCATTTCATCTAGTAGGACCTATTGCATTTTCGAAACGGCCATTGGTGTCTAATATATCTGACTCTTTCTCTCTGACTGAGAAAGTCCATCCAAACTTAGAAAAAATTGCATTGGTACTTACCTGACCTGCAATTGAACCCACACTCATACTTGAGAGTTTGGCTCTTTACCCACTAGGCTACCACCTATGGCATTTTATCCTTCTAGAAAGACTGTCAACATAGCGAAATAAACAGTTAAACTAAAATTAATAACTAA
The DNA here is from genome assembly GCA_033682625.1 of Helicoverpa zea x Helicoverpa armigera. Taxonomy (NCBI): domain Eukaryota; kingdom Metazoa; phylum Arthropoda; class Insecta; order Lepidoptera; family Noctuidae; genus Helicoverpa; species Helicoverpa zea x Helicoverpa armigera. The sequence goes on along the minus strand of JAWIIS010000004.1, from coordinate 10,924,776 downwards.
AAGGAGAACTAGAGCAGTATTGCCAAACGTACTATCTTTGAGCTCGATAGTGCAGATATTACAACACCAACTTATATCCATTGCAAGTTGAATTCAAAGCGGAACGGTACACATAGTGCAGTGTGGAATAAGTACTGAGTAATTTAAGTGAGATTTGTAATAGAGTGACTTTGCGTTAAATATAAAGAGCTAAGTTAGAAATTACGAAAAAGTTATGAGATTAAGTTATGAGTCTAGCCGAAGGCAAAATTACCAAAGGGTAATTAATAAATATGTCTATCATAATTTCTTAACGATTTTATTTATTTATCCGTATTAACAGAATCGGTTAATTAACCTTTTAAAAACACCTAATAGCCACACTTACATTTCATCGATAAAATTGCCAAAACATTTGCACATCACTAACTGTCATTTGATACAAATCAACAGCAGTTTCGATACAAAATAGTGTTGTAATTACAAACTGGTTTGACATCGGTATGTCATAATGTTGGTGGTAATTAGAAATATCTTGGTAGAAAGATGTCAGTCAGTCTGTTTGTAACTAACTTGCTAATAGGTTAATTTCGCTATTTGTATTCTCTGAATTTGTGATGATGCAAACGGATTGGGAATGGGTTACTAAAAGGCTTAACTTGAAATGTTGCTTCACTTGTTTTGGTTTAGTTTATAACTGTTTTACAACCAGAGTTAACTTTTTATTTTATTAAAATTTGTTCACATTATACCTATTCAATCCGCAATAAATATCGTCTATCTGCATTATGGGGAAGAATTTTTATCATGATGCAAATACTTTTTACTCATTTTAGAAATGTATTGATTAAAAGTTTTTTCGCCTTGTGAAAACTACATAAAATGTGTGGTATACAATTTAAATAAATATTAGAAATGTATTCTCTGCAAGAAAGCAGTTATTGTTTTATTTTCGCATCTATAAAACTTACAAATTATCAACAATCACAATTAAACTTGACCTTAGATCCATTCATTACTAGTAAAATAATCTCTATACTTATCACAAAAACATATTAGTTCTGTGCGGGACGGACGTAGCTCAGAAGCAGGTACTATGGGGTGGCTTCGAGACGTTGACGCCCCGTCGGTCGCTGGTTCTTGGACGTCTGGGCGAGTGGACTGTATTTACGATGTGGCGAGAAACAGGAATTTCAGAAACAAGAATACGTTTAGACGGGTTCTAGACTCTCTGCTACTATAGGTTCAGGGATGCCGGTGAAATAATAAGTCTTCATATATTTTTCAGGAGTCTTGAAGGGACGAGCTTCGACGCACTTACCATACTATAATTACACTATTTACTTTTCACTATTTACTTGTTGTACTATCAAAAAATCCATACCGATGACTACGATTTGTACGGCGGCGCTTGCGCACCGAATGAGCTCGAAACTTTACCGTGACGAGCACCTCGATTTCTCGTCCCTCCGACCAACTCAGTTTTATTGACCTTTCAATTTAACAGCCGTATTACAAACAATTGGTACATGATATCATTGCAGGACACATAGCGTCAGACGCCCCATGAAGTGCGCTACTGAACTATACCACACACACCCTGCATACCTTCAGGGCTGAAATACTATAACCGAATAACTATAAAAAACTATGTGAAATCGGCCCTTATGTGAAGATTATCTCGAGATAAAAAACAAACTATGGGGGGTATCTCGATACGAAAGGGTGTGTGTGTTAGGGCATTTCATGGGCTATCTGGCGATAGTAATCCTAACAATGTGACCTAAGACCTAGTATTGTTAATTTGCATGTGAAATGAAAGTCAAAACACAAACATTATTTATTGTTCTATAACTTAAACTATTAACAATATTTCTATAAATTAAGTTATTTTCTATACAATGGGACCTAGGCTTTCAGTTAAACACTATTTCACTAATGAAAGTCTAGGATTTTTGCTATCGAGAAATGTTTACATGGGTAAATCAGGCCTTAAACGGCAGAACTATTAGGTTTATTATACATAATTAGGTAGGTTAAGGTTACCGCTACAAAACTATTACAATTTGGTATCAAAAAACACTATAATTTACAAATTAAAGCACTATCAAAATCTGAACACAATTCTATAACAATTTAGAAGGAGGGTGCACGTGAAAAACATACCTTGGCGCGGCTCACGGCACTTTTGCTCATTACCCTCATCACAAAATTGTTAGAGTATAAATAGTAACGCGCATACACGAACACTCAGGCATTATGATTTTGCACTCGCGGCGCACGGATGCGTCTGTCGCGAACAAGTTCTATGATCATTAATTAAAATCACATAAACATCTATGACTGAACATATGGAAAGCAAGGTCAATGACCGTAATGCGATAATTATTTTTACCTTTATAAATAAATGGGGTAATGATTTAGACCTTAGTTTTTCCGAGACATATTACATATCTAGTGTAGTTTATATCAAGGTTAAGACTAGTACATATATTTATTTAAATTGTGATAGTCACGATATGTTGTGTATGACCAGAAAATATAAAAAATAATATACATATATTTTTTTGTAGATTATGTTAAAGATAGTCTACTATAAGGAAGTAACTAATTTATTAAATCCTCATAAAAGTTTTTAAACACAATTGTATAGATAGATGTTAACTAGATTTTATCGATAAAAAGTTGGTTCATCACTTACTGAAAATATCATCCCATGTAATGTAATGAAACACTTTTATTGAAATTTAGCTCCAGTAGCAGTAAATAAAATAATAAGAATACAACTAAACTTAAAATTGTTATGCGACAAATATCGCAAAATAAGTCTATTATGAATGACAGAGGTCATGTAGGAGACAAGTAAAAAATTAACGCAGTCTAATATTTTTATTACATTATCTATTTATGTATGTTTTTCTGTGTTTTATTGCGCAATATCTCCAAAATAGCTAAAAGATATTTGAGAACCTTGTATTTTCGACCTTAGAAAACTTAAGGTCAATTTAACGTATTGTTTTAGTGCTTAGAAAAGAATATTTTTTGCAAATACAAAAACTTAGTGAACAATATTTTCTTGGCTTACAAAATGAAAATTAAACCAACAAAATAATAAACGAATAAGCTAAAATATAGTCTCAAAAGTCATCGATTTTTAAACATGTAACAAAATTACATAAGTATCTAAGTTTAACTTTTAAGACTAAAAACAAAGCCAGAAGATAACATTCTCCTATCCCAATTATCTAACTGAAATCCTTACAGGTAAAGGTAAATATTTTTCCTGTTTTCCCCATAAATATGTATGTACATAACACTATATACTTATCTAATCACTCTCCATTATATTGCCACACACATCAAAATAAGGCACATTTCTTGCGCACCCAAAAACTAACCTTATCTACCAAACAACAAAGTACAAAGTTGCAAAAAGAAAAAGTTTTGTAACTGATACAGAATGACCGTATCGCATGCCTCTAGATATATACTTGTTATAATTTTTATGAAAAGCCTTATCTTGGATACGGCTTGTGACCTTACTGGCCGATCGAGCACAGAGTAGTTAGGAACAGAGATTGCAGATGGTTTAAAAATTCCTGACCCTTTGTTGGTATAAAAGCGGCTTATAAACCAGAGAATTATTCGTTGTGTGCTTTATTATTAACTAGCCGATTTCCCGCGGTTTCACCCGCGTCCCGTGGTAACTACTGCCCGTACCGGGATAAAATATAGCCTATGTTACTCGTGGATAATGCAGCTTTCGAATGGTGAAAGCATTTTTAAAAACTGTCCAGTAGTTTTTGAGCCTATTCATTACAACCAAACAAACAAACAAATAAAGTTTTCCTCTTTATAATATTAGTATAGATAAAAGAGACTTTTCAAAATTGACGCTTATTCGATGCTTGGAATGCCAAAAACTCAGCTTGTAAAAGCATTCAATAACTGGCTTCCAAATACGCTCGAGAGAGTTTGTGCCCTAGGCTAAACCGACCCTCAAAAGCCACTAATTAATACACCCTTATGCCTGGTTCCTATAAAAAGAACTGTAGACAGTTTCTTGATATAACAACCTTTTCACATGTGCGGATTTTTGCGATACCTCTAGATTCTTAGGGTGGTGTTGCTAAAAAAATCTACCAATGTAAACAAGCTGTAAGCTTCATAGAATAAACTTCAAAGCTACCATCTATAATCTAAACAAATATATTATTATTTACTAATTTATATTACTCATCAAGTCTTTATTCCTAAATTATTACAAAACTAGCCAACAATAGCTTCTAAAACCAAAAAGGTAGTCATTACACTAAATGGCAAATAAAATGACACAACCAACTGACTATATAGAGATAATCGGCCAATATCTCGACGCCCACGAGATGAGTCTGATTTATTAGCTATTGTATGACTTTCCTGGGGAAAGTGATTTGTGTCAGTTTGTTCTTGTTAGTCATACTGGAATGTGAACTTTGTTTTTTTTTATTGTTTTAGAAATTTTGCCTTTAAGAAAAACATAGGTTGATATTTTTTACACATTTACTGTACTGACTTGAACAGCTGTGGTAATTCTATATTTTTTTTAATATCTGATTTTCATTTTCTTTTATAATTGCGACCATTTTTCATGGATAATGTTTTTGACGCAAAATTCTTTTAGCAAGGAATATTTATTTTCAGTTCATTGCTCCATTTGCAGCAGGTTTACTTGAAAGTACAGAAATAGGTAATCAGATATCAAAGGTCAACTTACATTCCAAAAAAAAAACTATCAACGTGTTTTTGATGACGCACATTCTGTACTGTTCCGTGTATGACTGAACATTGGATTTACTAAGAAATTGTTCCCACCTTTTATTACGACTATTTTTATTTACAAAGAATAGCTTGCAATACCTATTACATACTACATATTTATGATAAAAATAACAGCACATTTCTTTCGCATTTTGGAGTCAGGTAAAAAATTAAGAATCAAGTTAAGACATTAATTTAATGTCACATTGAAGATCTTCTTTTTAAATTATCTTTCTTTTATGAGATCGATTCGATAAAAAAAAAATAAAAAGAAAATATTATCTTCTATAAAAGAATCCGATATCTCTAAATAACTACAACAACGACTTCTCAATATATTTTTTATTTCTTTTTTGTAAATAACACAACACTAAAATAAATCGTCCACCTCTGTCCCCCAACTACTCTGTGCAAAGTTTTTGCAGGCAGCGCCTTTTCCTTTCATTCGACCTTGCGTGCATGCTACAATAGCAATACGTGTACTGTGCGAACAACTTACTAATTGTTGCTTGTTTTAATTTACTAGCCACTAAGGTATTTCCTTTACAAGCTTGATATTTAGTTTGTTTTCGGCCACACAAATTGGTACCACGTTCCCGTCTCAAACAAACAGTCGGGCCACAGTTGAACTGATGGTTGGCAAGCATATTTTTTTAAGAGCGTCGTGAATTCAATCAAAGTGTTCAGTCGGTCTGATACCGGCTTAATACCTGATTGTTATGAAGTGTGTACTTCCATTCATCTTCATACTAATTTATGGGCCTAAATAGTCAGCCGACTAAAAAGTCTGCAGTGTGTGGGTACTCTTAGAGTTTGTTTTTGGCTATTTTTTTCGTCTATACAAGTTGGTACTAAGTTCCTGTATATTTATGTGTTAAGCTGGTGGGTTGTAACCAGCTAGACAGTCTTGATTGAAAAATTGAAAAAAATAAGGAATCGGTTTTGGAAGATATTTTCTGATATAACTTTTAAGCCAAACAAAAGCGCATTATTTTTTGTTTATTTTTATCGTATAAGTAAACTGATATAGAATATTTTTCATTGTGTAAAACACCTGCTCGTATCTGTCATAATACAATCCTCTTACATCATTCACAAAAAACAGTCGACCTTTTATTCTGTTGATCTCATCACAGTAATTTATATCATAGTCATAGAAATAAAGGTTACCTAAATGCCACTTCTTCCTGGCTTAGGATGACCCATAATCTGACGTCATTGTTTTCCTAGAAATACAATACTGCATCTGTTTACACTGGGATCTGACCCCAATATAGTTGGGAAAAGGCTAGGTAAATGATGTGTAGAGGCGCATGTTGTGAGAGGCAAGAATAAAAATAAATCTAGATTAGTTACTTCATATAACACAATTTAATCTTTGTGTAAAACATTGGTCAGCTACATCCAACACTAGACCAGACCATAATCTCTTTAGAAAATGTCTATTATCACATAGATAAATAGTGCTAATAGTGCCACTCCTCCTAACAGCAGAACCATTTACAAAAGCACTTACGAAACAGGATATTTTTCCAATTTTCCCACTAGGTTTCCAAACGACCTTTAGTGCAAGTACCATGTGGTTCTGTAAGACCCTATAAAGGCCTATGAAGCGATAATATTTATTCAAACGGGGTAAATAAGGGCCAAAGTACCGTTTGAGGCCGTTTTCCTAAATGTTAGGGTAAAGATTGTATCCCTTTTAACACTTTGGATACTGCTTTCGGTTAAAAATGTAGGTTAATGTTGGTTATATTGCATTAGCAGAGGTTTTTTGGCCTGTAGTTGCAATACGGAATATTTTTACCCACGACGGAACGGAGCAGGTATATGCGTTTAGGGTGAGAGATGTGCGTTTGTGTGTTTGTGTGTGCGTTTGTGCAAAGTAATGTTCCCTCCTATCTTCTAAACTAATGATCTGATTTTGATGCGGTTTTCAATAACGTATTTGTGTTGAATGAGTTCATGTTCTTAGACAGGTGTCATGACTGTAACTCACTAGAGGGCGCCACAATATTAGAGCAAAACAGCAAAGTAATATTCCCACCTACCTTCTAAACTAATGATCCGATTTTGATGCGGTTTTCAATAACGGTTTTGTGTTCGATGAGTTCATGTTCTTAGATAGGTGTCATGACTATAACTCACTAGGGGGCGCCACAATATTAGTGCCAAACAATGTTGCAATATAATCAAAACGTCTGATTACAATTCTGTTTTCATCAGCAATGTGTACGTGCTTAATGCATGTTCCCAAATAATAAAAATTACGCCAGTAACTCACTAGCGGGCGCTACAATATCAGTGCAAAATAATATTGCAATAACATATTATATAGACTATAATTCGTATATGCTCTCTAAAAAGTCTGAAATAAAATTAAACAAAATTAAAAATTTTGAAAAACCCCCGACGGTAAAAATCTTATTGAAAAATAATAAAATAACTTAAAACCCCCGACTTAACCCAATTATATAGGAATAACCGTCGGGGGCTGCCTTTTCTATGAAAATTCAATAATTAATTGAGTGTATTTTATGTCATCGTTAAACATCTACAATTCTTCAATAATTGTATTCACGACACTAGGAATCCTTTAGCTGGTTTAATGGCAGCCCCCGACTGATAATTGAGAAAGTAGCTGAAATTTATAAGACAGTAAATAAGAATATTATAAAAAAAATACGAAAGAAACTCTGCCTATTCACGCCAAAACTACTGAACTAATTAAATGTTTATGATATGATACAGATAGTCTACAGCTTATATATCCTTTTTATTCAAATGTGGGAAGTAAGTTCCTCGGGTTGTGCTTGAAACCGTGGGAATAGTTAGTAAGATATAACAAGACAAATTAAGATTAATTTCTCTTGAGTCTTAGATCAGATCGAGCTCAACAAAATCATGTAAATAACATCCTACAATTCATTAACAACTTACAACATCCTAGAAGTTTCTAATTAACATTAAAATCATTTCCTTCCTCCGATCAATCTTACATTGATTTCAAGTAGTATCGCTTAAATCGTCACTAGCGCCATCTGTCACTGTTTAAGTGAACTGCCGAGGCTTTGATACATTACTTGGTAAGCATTCTGTGAATTCACTTATAGTCATGGAGAACAAGTTGACTAGCGGAGATATCATAACGCACAATCTCCTAAGAAAGTAGTAGTATCTCTTAAGAAGTAGGAGTCGAGGAACGTTACTGGCTCCGCCCTCATACGCCTTCTTTAGAACCAGCTTATTATTTTCAAAATAAAATCACTAACCAATCAAGGCCTATCTTCGGCAGATTGGTTTTGACTTTAAAGGAACCTTAACGCCTCGTTAGTTCTACCAACTGATCATGCCTACTGTACGTTGCTTGACCTACAAGAAGGCGCCCGACCTACCTTCCTTATGGTATCTCCACTCATCTTCCCTTCTTCCGTACTTACAGTCCATTACCCATGGCTCTCTGCTCACCCCACTACAAACTTTGACTATGAAGCTTTAAGGAAAATGTATGATTACTGTGAGATTTCTTAGAAGCAAACATACTGATAATAAACTAAAGATGAGTGAGAAAAAAGAGTGTTTTGGAGATTAATGGCGTTTGCCTAAATGTGGTTTATTCAAATGCTAGGTTCACAAAAGGACCGGTTTTTGCCTTAAAAACTTAATATATAAATACTACCAATATTAATTTTAATAGCTATATACTTAGGAACACGAAGGCAGAATAATATCAGCTTTTTAAATACCTAAGGAGATTTTCTATTATGCCCGAACATAAAGGAAGAGTGGTGATATTTAAAAGGAAAAGTACCAATTAAAATACACAAAAGAATTTAATATAGATCAAAGTTCAGAATTAAGTCTGAATTTTATAAAAAAAAAATATATATAAAATTTCACCGCTAGTTCTTTTACACCCCGTAAAAAGTAGTAGGTAGTAGTACCTATTATCTGCGTCCATATTATCTGCGTCCAAAATTTTATTATAATCAGTTCAGCAACATACAGACCTACTACATTATCAACTTTCTCTATCTTTTCGCAACTTGTCATGGCAAGATCACCCATCTTGGATGGGCTATTCTTTCAAACTTTTCTTAACCTTATGATTGACCAGTACGGCTGTTACTTTGCCACGCATTTTTTTATTTTTTAACACGATAATATATAAGACATATTACCATTCAAAGGCCTAGAACAAACGTCATAGTTGACTAGACGCGACCTTAGCCGTCTCACTATGGTAATACTAGAACCCGGGAGCGAGTCAACATGTTTTTTGCTAACTACATCTACCAGTATTTGTATTAGATTAACTTATGTACTTGGTGTAAAAACTTGCTTTGCTCTGTACAAGTAGAACATTAGATGGTATATGAGTATTTACCTTACATAGTTCTAGTGGAACAGTGGATGGTAGACTAAGTTTTTACTCAGGCCCGCCGCTAGCTGTTTGTTCGCCCGCGTGCAAAACTGATTATGCCGCCCTACGACTACATACGTTTTGTCAAAAAATATATGGGGGGGGGGGCGGATCCAAGGGGTCCGGAAATTCATATCCATCTTACTTGTCCAACAGAAAAAAATATGTACATGCACCGCTCTGATTGCAGAAAACCCACCTACTTTTGGATAAATAACTATTGCAATACATAACATACATTACACATAACTTTTTATTAACTTGAAATGTTCAGAGTAACCTAAGCAGTCCTGGGTTAGCCCATAAGCAAACTAAGCAATTGCTTAGGGCATCAATGCAGTGCAATCATTACCCAAGTAGCCCCTATGTATTGAAAGATTGTGATTAACTTAAAGTAACGCACTTACATATCTATAACAATGTTTAAAGTCAGTAAAATATGTTATTTGGTGGGTTTCCCGTTGAAAAGGCAAATTATAAGAAACAATGCATATGTAAGGAAGCGCGAGCGGAGCGAGCGCGAAAATTTTTAGTCTAAGGACACAAAACAAATAAAAACCACTGTAAATTGACAAAGCAAAGTCAAAAAGTAAGATAAGCACAAAAGTGAAGTGCAAAAGCCGCGAGCGAAGCGAGCGCGATTTTTTCCTTAGAGTTTTCATGAAGTAAACATATCATGAAAAGCCATAACGGACGTGCGCGAAAAATGTTTTTTCGGAATTGAATGCCTCAACAATTAAACAATGATAAAATGCTACATCTGACATGGAGCCGCGAGCGCAGCGAGCGCGAATTTTTTTGGGGATTCAAAGGGAGAAACAGTCAAAATTAATAGGAGACGACCAAAGCTAGGACGGCTTTTTCTGAAATTTTATTGGTCTAATTTTGCCGCCCCCTAAATAGCATTTGCTCCACGCTACGCCACTGGTTGATCTTAAATCGTTTTTAAGAATCTTTAATTTTGAAAATGTCCTTTCAACAGTGTACCTAACTGAAACCGGCAGTGTTAGTAATATTCTTAGCGCTATTGCTGTGTTCGGAAATATTGAAATAAAATCATTAGTAAAAAGATACTGTATTTTTTAAATATTACGTGATAACTCGCTAGATTTGCCGCCCCCCAGGACGTGCCGCCCGCGTGCTGTGCACGCGCTGCACGCCCGCTTACAGCGGGCCTGTTTTTACTTACATCTATGCATTTACGTACCTACTAATAAGGCTGAAGAGTTTTTCTTGCCACGCTTATCTCAATCAGTTCTAGACTGATGTGAAAAAGAATTTGAGAGTTAGATATTCATAGCGGGAGACGGTATACGGAAGGTTTAACTCTTAGTCATTAGGAACTATACTGAGACCTGAATAAAAAGTATCTTTAACATTTTATATTAACTTCACTTGTGACTATGTATGTAAGGAAATCTTGGAATCTTAATTTGGTCTTCTCGATCTTCGATTAGGATGAAATTTTACATACTATCTGAGTTCTAATGACAATACATGCCTAGCGTTTTAAACTAGCGCATTAAAACATGTATGTGTGTAATGTAACAAACTAACCGAATCCCTCACAATTGATCATCATCTCATTAACAAATGACGAGCAATCATACCAGAATTGTCATACAATCCGTGCAGAATCAACATGGACGGAACAATTTGGTCCATTTTTCATTGTCCATGATATCGGACCATAGTGCATGACGGGCTTAATAAATTACAACGCGGGTATTTCTGCTAATATTTGTATTGTACGTTTAGCAGATAAATTCGCAATTAATTTTGTGTTTAAGTTTATTTTATGACCTGGGTATACGAGATAAGTTGAGTGTGTGTTGACTGTGTCGTGTCGTGTCGTGTAAAAGTTGGTTGTACTTGGCATGTAGAATTTCGGTGTGGGTATAACAAAATGAATTTTGCTTTGTTAAAAAAGCTCTGTATCCTATGTTCGAAGTAATTATACAAAAGTTTATAGCTTCATCTTAGTGCCGGCTTACAGTAAATAAACGTTTTAATTCAGTATTCTATTATAATTAAGTTAATAGATTATGCTGTAAAATAAGTATTTAAGTATAACGTAAAACTCTATTGTTGATTCTCTGTTCTTGAAATTAAAACAACGTAATGGATGAACTTTATTTACGAAAATCTGGGAGACTTTTCACTCTTTTTTTTCTGTACCAATAAATGAACTATGCAAATTACTTAGCCATAACTTAACTTAAATCATACTTAATTACGTACAATATATAAAAAAAAAAACAGATAAGTCTTTGCAAATAATATTTTTCCAACGACCTACGGGTTCATTTGTCATAATTTTTCTGTAATCAGTACCACCGCTTATTGTTCGGGAATAGTGATTTTAAATTAAAAGAGCCGTGAGCAATGTCCTTATTTTCTATTTTTACGTGAAATAAATGGCTGTGTTTACCGTTTTATAATATTATTCCCAATAGAATATCCTGTAGTTTCATTCGAATCTCTTGGAGCAGGGAACAGACATATCAAGACTTATCCTATGTGATTTTGTGAATTCTCAAAGAACCTTTATCACTTCTAAACTATTGAAAAATCTCCATGCTAAACTGTTTCACATAATAGCACAAATGGTCTAGCTAGAACCTAAGAAAGCTCACAGTCTATATTTTAACCCGGTAGGTACGGGTAGTAATTCAATCGGGATACGAGTGAAACCGTGGACCAAAGCTACTCTGTATAAAAACAATCCATCGTACAAAAATAACTTCCATTAAACTAAACACAAATCCTCTCATGTCAAGTAAATAGTATTTTTGTATAAAAAGCGTATTTTCATTCTTAGAAGTTATACAATATTGAAAGAAACGCAATTATAGTATTGCTTAAGGGAATCGAGTTACCGAGAAATAGTTATTCACACAAATAGAATAAATCATTCTGTTTGAGAATTTGAAATTGCTTAGATTGTTGTTTTATTTTAGTATTGTTTTATTGATTTTATAATTATTCTAACAATGGGTATCCCGTGGGAACTTCTGAATGAACGATAATAAACAGTAGACTATATTACCTTTCTCGATAAATGTGCTAACTAATACTGAAAGAATTTTTCAGATTGGACTGAACTTCTGAGATCGTGAGTTCAAAAAACAAGCAAAACGTGCAAAAAGTCTGTGTTTCGCTGGGGTAGCTAGCTACTTACTACCATAGTCAATATATTTAATTGTCAAGGTACTTTTTATTGACTTGACTGATTTTTTAAAATCTTCATTGGCCTATTTCCTATTCAAACATATTATGACAACTACATACACACACAAAAGAAGACAGGCAAAACAAAATATTCTCTAAAATATACCAAACTGTGTCCAACTCAATCAAAACGCAGAAAAAAGTTGATGGTCCACATCTGTGACACCACAAACACAAACAAACAAAACGCCATAAAGAACTTGTTCAAATAAAAACAAACTTCAGTAAAGCGACCCCATCATAAACCATAATTAGGGAGGCTGTGTATACAATTTGGAGTGCGAGTCGCCCTTTAAACTAATGGTTCCGCACCATCGACATGATGTATATTAAAAATAATATGTTATCATTACAATTTGGTGCAGCTTTTCCACTGCAGAATTTGTTTATCTGTTTACTTGACGCGTTTATCTCAGGAACGTCTGGTCTGATTGAAAAATTCTGTCAATGTTTAATAGGCCTTTCATCGAGGGGTCTCTGTTGATGAATGGGCTCGTTCTCTGTCTTTGTGATACCTACTTTTTATCCGGGTGCGTAGTAGTTAAGTAGTTTCCATAGGTAGCAATTAAAATTCCTAGCAGACACTTGTTAAAGGAATGTCTTTGGTATTCATACAAAGTTCTTATTTTTGAAGTTGCAATAAAGTCCATAATTCTCAGTTCGTGGATTTATGGGATGACCGCAGGGTAATATAAAACAGAACAGCTATCAGATACCTACAACGTTTATTTCACTGGAAACCATAAGCATCTTTTGATCACGGAACCCTAAAAAGTTAAGTCCTCGTGTAAACTTGGTTCAATTTATTCGAATCTATGTGAAATGCTTTTTATCCTGTTACGAAGTTCTTCAAACATATATAATTGAATAAAGGAAGTTTTTGAGTTTAATGGGGTATTGAAAAGTTGGGTTTTGAACTTTAAGTTCAACACGTAAAGTTCAGATTTGTAATATCATGTTTAATATTTAATATACTTCAAGCACGCCTTGTACTGTAGGTGTAACTTATAATTGTAATCTTAATTTCGGAATATGGAACGAGCAAAATAGGCGACAAAATTACGAAAAAAACTTTGCACTTTGTAGGGATAATAGGACTACTTATTCTGCTCACAAGTTAGTCAAAGATTCTATGACGTATCCATTGAGCTTTGTAAGTAATTCCTCTGAGACACCATTCAAATTAGATATCATTTTATATTAGATATAATTTTTATGTTACTATTACCTTGCTTAGCTTTTTATCCTGCAGTAGCAGTAAATTCCTACCTGCCTGATGTCGAAGTTAGTTAACAATAAAATCCAGTCTATTTCATTAAATAATTATTCAGTTACAGTTTCAGTTCAAACGAACAATAGACTTGTCCAGCGGAGCTAATTAAACAAATCCTTTTCATTACTATAGGTATTGATTCCAAAGCCTTTTGATAAAACTATTTGAGCGAACTGATCAAACAGAACAAGTTAGTAGCCTATTGAACGCTTGAATAATTGGTGTTGATAAAGAGTCAGTGAAATTGGAAATAAAGGACTCTTTTAAAAACGAGAACTGATGCCTAGACTAAAAAAAAAGAAATAATTTAATCAAACTAGGCTGAAAATCTACATTTTAAATTATTATTTTTTTCATTTAAAATGTAGATTTTCAGCCATATTACACTGTGACAGCCCAGCTGGAAATGGTTATTCAATCATTTTGTCTCCGCTCACTCAGCAATATCCCCATGCGGAAAAATTCTAAACATACCAAACTGCCAGAGCTATATAAAGTAACTTTAAGTGATTTTTTTTACACCTACACAAAGCATAGCTTTTTAAAAATACAAAATATGTAAAATATTTTTTTATCCTTCATACAAGAAATCGATGCAAACTCACTCCCCGTGCATATTTTACGCTTGGTATATACGCCTCAATGCTGGGTCGTCTCTACTGCATTATTCATAGCCGTGACGTGTTGACGGCCAACTGAAACTGTAATCTTGAAGTGCGGGGAGGTTGTAGTGAGAGCGATTAGCGGGGAAAAAGGGTGAGATAAGAAAACGCGACAGTGATAAAATAAATACATTTGATGAGAAAGACAATTTGGTTGAATAAAAAGATATTTTTAATTAACAAAAACATATGAATTGGGCTAGTAAATTAATGTAGGTACTTCCATAGTAGCACAGACTTTCATGTAATGTTACTTCAACCGTTGTAGATAAAGAATAGAAGGCAGGAAAATTTCAACAAAGCAAAAAATAATACAAACAAAGTCATTATTTAGTTGATTTTAGCATGTCAATTAAATAACAGACAAAAATCACGGAAAAACTTAAATTTTAATAAACAGACCGCTTGCAAGAATCGCTCACAGTATGACCTGGCCCAAAGGTCCTGTGGCACGAACCACTTACGAAAATATTAAAGCGGGGGAGTGTGACAAGATATGGTAAAAATATTATATATTTCCCCCGCAGAGCCGACATACGACACGCAAAATATATTAGAAAATTCTAGAAAACATTGACCTTTAGGGCGTTTACACATCACTTCGGTATCTTGGCACTGATGCTATACTTTCTATTGAGCCCTATATACGCAGCATACGGCTGCAACATAGTTTCAATCAGATATACGAGATTAGTTGAAAAAAAGCTGCTGTTGCGGCGTAATGCGTAAACGCCCTTACGAAAATATTCTTGAAATTGTTTTTATGATTACATATTCTTATTTTTTTAAGTTTCTTCCAAATTATTTGTAAAATACTAATTATTTTTTATGTTTTGTTACAGTGGCCACCAAGATTGCTGCGGTGGGCAGTCACCGTCCTACTGATAGTCGCTGTTATTACACCTGCATCAGATTCCACTAGTAGTAAGTATCTATATTATCATACTTTACATAAGTTTCCACAGTACAATGACTGTATAAATGAATCGGGAAAAGCTATAGACACAATAGGAAAGGATTACAAAATCAAAGCTATTAATAGTGATATCTATACTATTAATATTATAAAGCTGAAGAGTTTGTTTGTTTGAGCGCGCTAATCTCAGGAACTACTGGTCCGATTTGAAAATTTCTTTCAGTGTTAGATAGCCCATTTATCGAGGAAGGATATAGGCTACTTTTTATCCCGGTATGGGAAGTAGTTCCCACGGGATGCGGGTGAAACCGCTGGCAGAAGCTAGTTTCGAATATAATTTTATAAGACTTCGAATGACTTAAAAATCCCGTTACGCCCACATCAACATGGTTTAAAGCTCCAAATACCACAACCTAACTCCAATATCACAAATTCAGTACCAACACAACATTTGTCGCATTTCCAACACAAATATAGACACGACAATCTAATCTGCGCAAGCGCCTATAAATCAAACTACAACCAAAAACGTTAACCAAAGCCTTAAAAGTGCGTCTAGAAATTTCTAGAATATTTCCACGTCCAAATTAGGATGTTAGACCCAAAATTGATCATGTATGCTCTTTGCGTGACCTCCATCTTAAGATTAGCATACTAGGGTATAACGTATGCAAATGTCGACCAAAAACATGGCGAATAAAATGACTAGAGATGTCATAACGCAAAATCTCGTAAGAAAGCAGCGCGCCAAAATGCGGGGTGTTCAGGAGACGAGGAACGTTAGTAGCTCCACCCTACACGTCTTCTATAGAACTCACCCATTATTTTCAAAATAAAATCATCAATCTTTGACAGATTGGTTTTGATTTGACAAGGAACCCAAACGTCTCGTTAGTTCTAGTAACTGATTACGACCCGCACGTTGCTTGACCTACAAACAGGCGTCTGACCTACCATCCTTATGGCATCTCCGCTGTCTTTCATTCCTCCGTGACCAAAACTATTCACTGATATGGTCAAATATATGTAAATGTTTGTTTATTTGACTGTTCAGCTGTTGTGAGTAGTTGTAGTAGTATGTTGCGGTTTTAGTGTCAAAGGCTAGGTCTCACTTTGCATAGAATCTTGATATATGTTTAATTTTAATGTTTTGATGTTAGGACTGTTTATCAAATGATGTTAGGTGAGAAATTAGTGTGATTTATTATGTAGTAATTTCTTTTCGTATCAACTTTCAATATATTTGAAATGAACTCTATGTTAAACGTTTTTCAATGCCATTTTATTAAGAAGATAATTTATATTTTTTGAGACTTTATTAACCTACAACGGTGATTAATTCTTACTTGAAAAAAATGAGTCAATAACGCTGCCATAAAATGATAAGAGATTATTTGCTTTCTATTTGATAATTAATCATGTGTCAACATAGAATACGCTTGACATCACAAACATTATGTAGTTATCTCAGTATCACTCATGTCTATATACTTACAGCACTAACTTATGTTCCATTTTTTTAAAACTTATGAATAAATTTTCGCTCTCAAAGCCCAAAACACGGTAACTACCACTTCGCTGCCTGCAGCACGTAGCATCAATTTGCCAGCATTCGTTCACCCCTTCACAGGCAAACCCGTCTGGAATGATAAACAGTTGACTAAGTATGAAGGTTGGCTCCTGATTGGATATTTTGCTAACTAATGGGGTATTATTTATTAATAGTAATGACGTGACAGTATTACCAGTAATATTGGCTGGGTAAATAGCAGTACTCGAAAGTGCATAATTGTGTTATTTGTTTTAATTTTTCTGTTAAACGGCTCTTCTTATTAAGGTAGAATTTAGAATGGAATGACCCACTAGAGAAATTAGTTACTTATTGTTAGTAAAAAGAAGTTTCATATATGTTATTTATAACTATCATTACCATTATGTAGATTTTGTGAGCATCGGAAAAAAACACCTCCGAGTTCAAGCAAAAATATTATAGGCGTATTCTAAGTCGCATTTTCTATAACATGTTCTAATCCTTAAAGTAACCGATAGTATTTTTATTTAAAAAATCAAGCAATGCGTTGGATTCTTCCGCAAACGAACCTCGCACTACTTTTTTTATTTCAAAAACGCCAACGTTTATTCCGAAGCAGATGGAAAAACAAACAAACTAACTATGCAAGGGCTTCCGAACATTCCGCCATTTTTTTTGCAAAAATAACTTTGATAGACAGACGGCCATCCGTTTTATAACTATGGTTTTTTTGAGCGGCATTTTAAGGCTAAACTGTCAGTATTTGATGAATCGTTACTACTCTGATGAGAGCTGTGGTTTTGAGGAAAAAGGAACTAAAGAATTTAAAAGAGAAATACTATGACATGACACACTATGTGCATGAACTTTTGGACAGCAAATTGTTCACTATCGTCATCATCAGCCTTTTTATCGTCCCACTGCTCGGTACAGGTACTCCGGTACTCCTTTCACACGGAGAAGGATTGTCCGTTAATCACCACCCTTGCCCAATACGGGTTGATAACTATGTAATTAATTTTATTTTTTTCTAGTAGTTAGTGGTGACGATGAGTTACAAAATAAAAGACCAAAAGTCACATCTACTAGAATTTAAGACATCAATAACACAAACTCCAGTCAAAAAGATAAAACAATCTTGCCGTTATTTATAGCTTCAAATCCTCAGTCAAAAAACTAAGCCTAAAGGCCTGATACTCATGTTTCAAAAAGCCTAGATAGTACATATCGGGCCCGCGATTTGTTTGTGGCCCAAAGTTATGGTTAGTCTGGCAGGGCCTGACAAGGCCTGACTGGACACGGCCAAAGATATATTGCTGATAATCCAGCAATTTGTTTACCTAAAAACGCGAGTTTTTTTACCAATGGTCGATGTTAGGGTGGACCTTCCCTTCGAAAAATTACTAATATTGAAAACAATAAAGGCGAATAAAGTACAGTGTATCGAATTACTTACCTATTATATCCGTGTAATAAACAAATGAATTTAAAAAACCACTTCTATTGGACACATAGCCTATAGGTACATTTGCAAAAAAAAAATAACGATTTGGAAAATTCAAATTGCCCACTGTTACTTCACAACTCCAATAATAAAAGCCCATTAATAAATAGCTGACCCTGAACACTTAACCCATAAAACTAGTCATTCAAATATGAGTATGAATACAAATGCTACTGCCCATTAATTGCCTTGCAAATTGATTTAATTACGCCAATACGCCTTGAAAATAGACAAGAAAGGAAACAGTGCTAATGAGCATTAGCGTGTTCACTTATGTAAACAAATAAAGTTAATTTTTGTAATTAATAAAGTCTTTCATGAGCGGTATTTAGATTTACGCGACGTTAAAGACAGTTAAAAGTCAATTAGTGTTTTTTTTTTAATAACCATTTTGTATAAAAATGATAATTATAATGCAACGTTTTTCAAGTACCAATTAACATGACACACCTATAACTTAGTTATGTAGTTCATTTTATCTTACTTTAAACTTAATTTATACTGTCTGTCATGAACATTTTTGGCAATCGTTACGGGTCGTCAGAATCTAGTAAGTTTGGCCACCAGTGTGGTCTTGCTTATTGGGTTGCCCGGATAACTGGGTTGAGGAGATCAGATAGGCAGTCGCTCCTTGTAAAACACTGGCCGTCCCCTACATAGTTGGAAAAAGCCTTGTCAGTGTGATGATGAAAACTTAACTTGTACAACACAACGCTTATCAAAAACCAAAATTTTCAGCGGCATATCCATACAATTCTTTAGCCAAAGATTTATGTATTTCATGAAAGAGCAGACGTATTTACCATCTGATTCGTCTAAAATGTGCGCGTGATGGTTTTGAAAAACGTGAACGCGCACAGAATATTATGTTTTTGATGTTGTTTTTTATGCAAATCCTGTACTGTTTACTGGGGGCAGACAGGCCCTTATTAATTGGATCACGTCAACTTATCTGTTTTGATGGCTCTTGTGGAATTTGTTAAAAATTATAAAGGTTTTTTAGTCTTAAAGAAGCCGAGAAGTTTTTTGATGAGTGCATCTCTGAAACTAGTTAACTTTTTAAGTCTGCTGAATTCAAATATTTGGCAATGGTTATTAAATGTTTTTTCTAGGATCAGTTTAGTTAAGAAACAGATATAAAGCGTCTTTTTTATATTTTATTTTTTATGTGTAGAGTTTACAAAAAGTGTCTATGCTAAACTTAGCTATAAAGACAGTAGTTTACAATATTAGTTTTTTCATACTCTTCTGTAACAGTAGGTAAAATAGTAAAAGTTGATGCAAGTCGTGGATAAAAATGAAACTTCCATCCAGTTATTAACGTGGCCGTCTATTGAAATCCTTGGAGTTATTTTTTCATATTTTTTTAACCCTCACTAACAAGCAAAGAAAGTCGAGAGTTTATTCCGTCTCTCACTATGATGAAGTTTTTCATTTTTAGGGTTCTGTACCCAAAGGGTAAAACGGGACCCTATTGTTTTCGTTTCTCTGTCCGTCCGTCCGTCCGTCCGTCCGTCTGTCACCAGGCTGTATCTCATGAACCGTGATAGTTAGAGAGTTGAAATTTACACAGATGATGTATTTCTGTTGCCGATATAACAACAAATACTGAAAACTAGAATAAAATAAATATTTCGGGGGGCTCTCATACAACAAACGTGAATTTTTTGCTCATTTTTGCTCGATATCTATGAATATACATAGACTATTAGTTTGGATGGTACGGAACCCTACGTGCGCGAGTCCGACTCGCACTTGGCCGGTTTTTTCACTTTCTGGAGCCGTTGTGAAAGCTGAAGAAACAATATTCTGAAATTATTTCAGTTGCTTATTTTTATTGATTTACGTAGCAGTAGATGGATATATTTTTAAAGTTTTTAATATAATATTTGAATTTCAGCACTTATAATTTAGCCATATTATATCGTTCAAGCGGGTGGCTTGAACGATATAATATGCTACGTTCCTAAGGAACTATTTAACGCACGTAGATAAAAAACATGCATGATTATGTTGAAAAATAAATCTATATGTTATTCTGATAAATAAGCTAAATTAGTGAGTTGTGTCTTCAAAATGTATTCAGTAGATTTTACAAATCCACTTACATACATTCGCTGGTTGTCGATGGGCTGTAGAATTTTATAGATGGGTTCTTTTTAAAAATGAAGGCAAAACATTTTAAAATATCAACATCACTCACAAAACCTAAGGTAAAACAAATGAAAACTCCGTAATGATACAAAATAAACTCTTCATATGTCCCTGGACAAAGCTAGTACCAAAAAACAAACACCCTGGCTAAACTCATATACATTAAAACACTTTCTTTTGTGGAGGAAAAACATTAACACCTCCACTGAAAATTCAACCTTAATTTTTCAGAACTAAGGTTGATTTTTGTTCAAAGTTTTTCTGCTATAAGTTACACTGCGTCCCATAGGGGCGTTTGGAATTCAAAGTGTAGTGCAAGTTTATTACACGGAACATATTGAAGGAATGGCTTTGTAAAAATGTTGCTAAAACACCTACAACAAAATTGTATTTGTTTTTAAATTTTAAGTAATGTGGTTTACATGCAGTTGGGAAGATTCAATTTTACGGGTTGCAAATGGAAATAGGTACAAAGTATTTTGTTTCATATATTTTTACTACCTGTTTGCTGCAGCTTCACTCGTGTCACAAGGAAGCTTATGTTTATTATAAGTACCCTGTGAGTTATTTTTAAGTATAAGTTGATTTACATCAATGTTTTGGGTTTTGTACGGTAGTTTCTATTATGATCCTGAAAAGTTTTGCATTTTCATGTAAGTCATAGGTGGTACTAACCTCCCTATTTGCATAGGTATTACAAGTATTATAATTACAATTTTGATACTGTTATTCTTAACATTAAAAAAACCGTACAAGAAGGTTTTACAACACCCTGTAACTGACCAATACATCACTAAGCTGACTTAACCCAACGCGGCACCTTTGATGTTTAATTTAACGGAAAAATTCGGCGCGGCCAGTCTTTGATGTTAAGATCGAAGCCTTTTGTAGTTTAGCGATAGTTACTGGAAAATGTGGAGGAAAAGGTACCTGAAAAGGTAAAATTCCATGGAGAAGGCATTATTGGTATTGATGGAATAATCTTAAGATATAGCTTACCATTTTTATAGAGGATTTTTTTTGAGGAAAAGTATTAGTGGATAACAATAATGTTCAAGTAGATTTTGGAAGAGCTGTATGCAGGCTCCAAACCTTCACTGTTGCATAGGTCTTGTCAATACGAATAATTTAAGCCCAAACACGAGGTAGTTTACATATTCAGTTGTCGAGTTCCCTCGACTTTCTCTGGTCTCCATCATCAGGTCAGCTCCAAACCTTCACTGTTGCAAAGGTCTTGCCAATACAAATAATTTAAGCCCAAACACGAGGTAGTTTACATATTCAGTTGTCGAGTTCCCTCGACCCTCTCTGGTCTCCATCATCAGGTCAGCTCCAAATCTTCAAGTTGAATAGTGCTTTTAGGCGTACACCTGAGTGTTAAGTTTTTACGATATGTATGCCTACAACTTTTGAAGGTTGCCCTCGATTTCTCAGGGTTTCCATCATCAGATCCTGACCTGATGACTATGGGACCAACTGGCAGCTATTCCGAGTCGAAAGAAAAAAGAATCACGTAAATCGGTCTATAAACCTCGGAGTAATCGATGTGTATGTGTAACCTCCTCCTTTTTGGGAAGTCGGTTAAAATGGAATAATTTTATCAAATTAGTGGATTGTCATCGGTCCTCAATAAATCTACAAAGTTTGAACGAAATCTGGCCGTTTAAAGTGGGTCAAAATCGCGCCCAAAGAAGTCGGTTACAAACCTACAAACATACAAACATACAGGTGAAGCTAATAAAAAGCGTGTAAAATCTTTTGCAATGGCCGATCTATTGATATCACTTTTGATGTGTCACGCTTTGTACAAAAAGGGGTCAGCAGAACTCTAAATGGTGCTGAAATGAGGCCTTACTCAATTAAACATGTCTTATTAGACCTTGTATTGTATGAATTAGTCTTAGAAACAGTTAAGGGTATAGATTTCATAATAACGGTATTACCGATGACATCAAGTTGCATTAGAAAGTGCCGAGTTTTCGCCTGCGAGAATACGGCCCGTCCCAAACGATTTTTTACGTTTTGCAACTTGCTAGATTACCATACAGAAATAAAGTGGAGTTCCAAATATTTTTTAGGATACTCAATGTAATTTTATTAAAGAACTGACCAGGTAAATATTATTGTCTAAACCTAAAATATGAAAATGTTGATACAAGTCCTTCTTAGAACACTAAGAAGTATTTCTACAACAGCGATTGACGTAAATGTGACAGTGATAGAAATGTGTTTAAGAATCACTCAAATTAAGATTTTTTTTCGGTAAATTTTTCAGAGTTGTAGCATTGCTTACTGGTTCCCAAATAACACAAGCACCAAAACTCCCAATTAGCTACTAAAGACAACAACGAAATTATCAAATCACATTCTAAAACTACCTTCTCTTCCACAGCCGTTCGCAGAAGACTCCGCAAGCCCAGCAAAGTCTCCACTTCAGTGACGTCCAGCGTATCCAGATCTTCAGACCAGATCATATCAGCTAGTGTGAACAGGCCTAAGATACGTGGTCGGCCCAACATCGCCAGCAGAAAGTCCTCGGCGGCCATTGACAATTCTGTCAGTACTGATCATCATAAAGACAAAGATGGATATAAGGTAAGCCGTAAATTATCCAAAAGATGTATGAATTCTATTAACATTTTTAGTCGGAGGATCTGTTTGTTCCTTCGTCTACATAAAATACAATAATATAAATTAAATACATTTATAGTTAGTTAAGGAACAACTCCAACACAAAATCTAATATGTTTGACCAAAATATTGAGCCATTCTTGACATTTTAATTAAAATCTTGACAGAATCTATAAGAACGTACGTGCCATTAAAATCAGTTTAATAGAAACTGTTCTACAAACTATATGCTTTCCAATTATCACCTAGCGTTTAAAAGCCAATTAAATAACGATTTAGAAAGTCGAATTTCCCTTTAATCAATTTCAATCAAATAGAACTTAATTAAAATATTGCTATCAATTTAGAAACGCTTTGTTTCCTCTTAATAGATATGACAGGAAAAGACAGCGGGCCGAAGATTGAGCCTTGTGAACACCATAGCACAATTTATTGAATGCATCTGTAAGCTCCACCTTTTAAACGATTTTAGATTCTATCTCCTGGCAATACGTGCTCTTATGTAATTTTCCAACATGCAAATACAATATTGTAAAAGAACAGCACAACGCGGATATGAGTGAACTTTTCGAACGTAAAAGTGAAGTTGTTAGCCTTCAAAATGGGTATTTGTCTACTTCTGGATTTTTATCCGACATCCGTAGTCTTTATTTCCATGTAAATAAAGACTATAATGCTTCGTTTAATATCGTTTCAGATGTTTAATGTTTCGCGAATGTCTTTAAGATGGGTTTTTGAATTTTGAAATTATTCATAACTTTCAAA
The DNA here is from genome assembly GCA_033682625.1 of Helicoverpa zea x Helicoverpa armigera. Classification (NCBI taxonomy): domain Eukaryota; kingdom Metazoa; phylum Arthropoda; class Insecta; order Lepidoptera; family Noctuidae; genus Helicoverpa; species Helicoverpa zea x Helicoverpa armigera. The sequence goes on along the minus strand of JAWIIS010000004.1, from coordinate 10,900,907 downwards.
AGAGGACCTTATGTCATATGTAGAAAGTTTATATTTGAATAGGAAGAAAGGAAGCTTTTCATGTTAAATGAGCTGGTATTTTTAAGGAGTAGACGGGAGTGGGTTATAAAACTGAGTGCCTGAACGCAAACTTTGCGAAGAATAGTTTAAAAATATACGCTTTAATATTGTTTGCAAAAGGACCACTAAATCCTTGAAGATAATTGTGTGCTTTTAAAATGCATCTGAATGTAGAGTTCTCTAAATTGCTTGCTACAATTTATTCGCGAGTCTCTGAAAACTTTATTGTTATGTTCTTAAGTCATTTGAATGCTTTTTATGAAAAGTCGCAAGCGTGACCACCGCACGCAGGATCCCGGGTCCAATTCTTGGGTTGGCCCGAAACTTTTGAAAAATAGTACGAAATCTGGAGGTTAGCGATGTTGCGCCCCCAACTTCAAAGGACATCGAATACTACTTGTCATTGTTCCACCTACCTCTTCTATTTCACCACCACCCTAAGGTAGACTGGCAAAAAACGCGTAAGGCGTTATGTCCGCCGTTCTAAATTGTGCAAAAAGTATAAATAAATAGATTATTACCAGTCAGGAATCGAAGCCGTTATCCTGCGTGTGGCAGTCGCATTACATTAGAGAAAGATTAGGACGTGCTAGGTAATCGTTAAGGTAGAGTAGACTTCATCACCATTTAAATCAAACCTCATCTCTTCTAGATCGTGTGCTACTACACCAACTGGTCCCAATACCGTACCAAGATCGGCAAGTTCACCCCTGAAGACATCCAGCCTGATCTGTGCACCCACATCATCTTCGCCTTCGGTTGGCTCAAGAAGGGCAAACTCAGCTCCTTCGAGAGTAACGATGAGACCAAGGATGGAAAGACCGGATTGTATGACAGGATCAATGCTTTGAAGAAGGCTAATCCTAAGTTGAAGACTCTGTTGGCTATTGGTAAGTTGTTCTAATTTAAATATCTTTCGATGTTTCGTCTTTTATTCATGTCTTGGGAGAAAAAGTAGTTTGTGTACTTTCTGAGGTATGAGAATAGCTATGTATCTTTTATTTAAATCGGTACTGTAATTGGCGTGAAAGTAATATTAGTGAGAATTTGTTTATATATATTCAGTCTATTCAAGATTTCTGAATTAAAGATTCTATTCAAAATAGTGTACTGCACTACAGAAAAAATGGAAGTTTTTCTAATAAACCTAATAGGTTATGTTTATAATGTGCAAAATAAACAATTAAATATTCAAGAACTAAATGTTATGTCACAGAAGATAAGCGAATATTAATATAAATGATGGCATTATAAGCGTGTCACACATTATAATAAAAAATGCATTAGTTTGATTACCATGTTAAATTGAATAAATTAACAAGATGTCTCTATTACCCATGCATAATGCATTATTATGCAAATTACGACGCTGGATGCATCAAGTTGAGACATTATTATTATTGAGGAAACGAATTTTACAATAATATTTTATCTAATGTTAAAAGTCACGACCTATTGACACATGCAATAAAATTATTATGTAAAAGTCACACAGTTCAAAATATAAAACATTTCGTACGTTTTTATAGTTTTGACTATAAATTATACGACTTTAACCCAAAGACAAATAAATTAACTGCAGGTTAAAACTATAAATAATATTTAGTGACACATTTGGTCCAAAATGAAAGAAATAAAATATGAGAGTCTTTTCATATTTTACGAACAACACTTTGATTGTCCATTCGAATAAATAGACGATTAAAAATACACGAGATATCGCATTCGACAGACTGCGTTTCAAAATCGATAGTTTTAGTGATGTCCATACAAGCATCGATAAAGTGCATTAAAATTAAGATGTTATAACCTAAAATAATTGTTCAAATCTTTTCATACCACTGGTAAATTAAATTTACAATATGCCATAATTATTCCGCCATAATGCACTTGTATTTAAAAAAGTAAAAATATGCGACTAAATCTTCTTTTGCAAAAACTCTGCTTGCCCATCAGTAAAAAAATCTTTTTCGAAAATATAAAATAACTCTATTATAACTTTGTATGAAAATATTATAACAAAAACAGCAATAACGCTCACTTTCATACACACTCGACTTACATAACGATGGGTTCTATATTATAACATTACATTAGCCATTCAATCGGCTAGTATAATATCTATTTATATAAATATAATCATACAACTTTTTATAGCACCACAACTTTCTAACAAATGAAACGTTTATGGTTTGTACGTGTTATAATAACATACCAAAGTGTGTAAATGTAATGGTATTTTTAATGGTGCTGTAAGTAAAGTAATAAAAAAGTGTCAGCACATTGTAATTATTTTGCCCTTTTTTGCACAAACTTAAATACGAACTATAATTACAAAATTAAGACTTATATTTTGACAAATAGGTATGCCAAAAATAATACCACTATTTTATAACACAATTTTTTAAGTACAAAAACAGAAATTCAAAACAAATATCGATATCGATAAAACAGCACCCTCGCACCATGCCTACTCATGTGCGAACTCACCGCGCTACCTTTCCCACGGCACAAAGCGCATTCGCGCGCATTTTCACCTATTTTCACGGGAATGCCTACAAAAACATCGCCTATTTTCCTGAGACCTACGTGTCGGTTGTGAAGCAATGCATTATGAGCGCTCAAAGAAATCGACACGCCACTTTTTTGCCGTTTCACCTCACTATGCAGTTGCGAAAATTCTGCTCGTGTTAGGTCGTAATTAGTGCTGTGAATTTTAGATAACTGTGAGATAATTGTGATTGATATAATAGGTATTGAACCGATTGGTGTGACAAATGAGTAAGCTGGGTTATATGTATTTACTACGTTGGCCTTATTTTCGTATCTAAGGACTATATCTAGGTTACCCAAAAGAAAAACAACACTATTTCTAAGGCTTTTTTTTTCTTCACACTGTCCTTGAGTCCGTCAGTCCATTTGTCGCTAATTTGTACCACGATCTCATAAACCACGATAGTTAGACAGTTGAAATATTGACAGAATTCTGACAAAGTATTCCTGTGGTGCCTATATGGGTGACAAAAAATATGAAAACAATAATAGAACAAATATTTTAGGGGCTACTCTCACACAACGAACGTTATTGTTTTTGCTCGTTTTTTTAGATAATACTGAGAGGAGGTGTAACCATTCTTCTTTGCCGCTTTTCAATAATTTTCTTACCCTCTCCAGGTGGTTGGTCATTCGGTACCCAGAAGTTCAAGGAGATGTCAGCTACCCGCTACGCCCGTCAGACGTTCATCTACTCCGCGATCCCATACCTTCGTGACAGGAACTTCGATGGTCTGGATGTGGACTGGGAGTACCCCAAGGGTGGTGAGGACAAGAAGAACTACGTTCTGCTGCTGAAAGGTGAGTCTTTATTTATTGGTTTTATAATAATAATATTTTTTTTAGGCAATCGAAATTGTGAATGAAACAATTTTTAAAAATTATAAATGACACATTTTTCTATATTTTGCTGTATTAACTACGAAAAACTTGTATAGTACGATTACGTCTTATGTGCAATTGACAGCTGTTATTTTCTAAGGGAAGATAGTTATTTTTTTGTCTTGAGCACCACCAATAGTCAACTACAACAAAAAACTTGCATGGTGTCTAAAAAATCACCCCATTCTCTGTTTTAACCGCAACCAGTCAGAACAGATATAAAAGCTAATCCTTCTGTCCATTTGAAAACTACAAAACCCCAAAAAACAATATCCGAAACATACAAACATTTATTTCACATTTCAATGTAACTGAAAACCGTAGTTTTCCGGTATTTTACCGCTGTACCGGGATTCATTTTAAATGTAATCTGGCCGGGATTGCAATATCTGTGTCCGCGCTGTGGATCTTCTAAATATTGGCGAATATCGGACTGTGGTCGGCGCACTCAGGTGCCTGTTGTGTTCTACAGAGTTACGAAGGTTTAGACTGGGTTTCATTAAAAAAAAAATCCTTTTTTTCTGTAATGTCATTTGATGATCACATGATTTTTTTTCATATTTTAAAATGTAGGGTTAAATATGGCTGTAATTTTATACCAAATAATTCTCAAGTCTGTAAATCTGTACCTACTCTCTTAATATGATTTATTTCTAGAAAGCTTTTGTATGGAAATCACACACAAATTCTGCAAAACCCACAAAGCTTAAAGGTATCAACAAAGCGCTACTCTAGAGACATTTCAAATAGGAAACATTGGTACTACTAAACCAGTTTACACCGTCAGAAAGTCCCAAATTAGTTTCCAAAACTAACCCAGCGTGGGAGACGCGTAGGAAGTAAATTTAATCAATAAAACTCCAAATAAAGTTAAATCTCCGACCAAAAGCCACTTAAAACCGGTCTAAAGGTGATAGAGTGATACCAATTAGTATGAATATTTGACGAGATGGTCTAACCCATCGGGTCCCATGTGATATGGCATAATAAATAAGACGATAGTAGGGTTGACTTTCTTGAATAAAATATTTGAACTATCAATATTTTAGCAGTGTGAAATGACCTCGTATTATTTTACTAGTGTCAGAAGCTTGCATTTATAGCATGGTTCTATACAAAGTTATGATAAAATAATATCTATAATTTAATTATTAAAAGATTGTAAATCAAAAAGCGCATTTAATATGCATTGAAATTAAAATGTTAATACAATAATTCAAAATATATTATTTGTAAAACTAATCCGATTTCAAAATGCCATACATAATAAAAAATGCCATGTCTATTTTCAGTCATAGTGCTGTACGCTATCAAAATACAATTTATCGATATATCGATAGACCGTGTCGCTACCGCCGTTCGGCTGCACCTGTCGCCGGCACCGGTAGTGTCGTTCCATAAAAATAGTTTATCGATAAAAATTTCACTTTTATGTCAAATATTTATGACTGGAAAATGTGGAGCTTAATTGACCCTTATTTTAACGATGACAGATTTTTGCAAAAATATTTTTATTTTTCTCCTATGATACTTATTTAAATATCTAGGTGACCTATTTATTTTTAAAATAGGCTACTATCCATTGAAACCAATTAGTGCAAAAAACATTGTAATATGAATATAGTTAAAACAATAAGTTTACAACATTTCAACAATAAAATCAAAGAAAATTATAGTTTAACAACCCAATCAAAGATAAGACTACAAGTTTACACGAATAGAACAACCTAATAATACTAAAATGAACTTTATTGCCCTGCCAATCAATTTACCAAATAAGGTCAGAATTAAAATAAATTAACAAATCATTTGTTGTCTTACATTAAAATTCTAACATTTGTGTGATTTTGTCAAGGTGAAGAAGCAAACTATTGACTTGGATGACAAAAATAAACCTTCGATCGCTGATGCGGTAAAATATGATAATTTACAATTATAAAATGCATGAGATGTTGTTAATTCTGTCTGTTAATGAGAAGCCGATGGGATGTACTTAAAATTGTTTACCTCCTACTAAGATCGTACACAAAGGTCATAGTGCAACTACAGTCATGTAGATAAAATCAGCAATAACTGCTTATAAACACTTTAATATTATTAGTACTGGTTTGAATGAACAACACACTGTACAATGTATAATTGTTAAATATATATACTACTAACATTAGCCAATTAGGTGCAGTTGAAAACTAAAATATGCTATTTTGTCTTGCTAAATGCTTTATTAAAGTTACTGAATCAAAAATGACCTTAAACTCGGAGGAATCAGTCAAATCTTTGTTATCCCACGGTACGTTTTAGCTCAGCAACATTGATTATTAACTATGTAATCTCAATATTAAATATGATCACAATTTTCCAATATGGCTGTGAAGTAAACCTTGATAACTCGTTTATTGAAATATTAAAATAATTAACAATAGCCGACATTGCTAGACACGGCCTATTTCTGGTAAAAATATACAAATATCTCAATGTTTTGTTCTTCAATTTTGTAATTTACAAGTATTTTTGCGTCGCAAATGAAATAATGAAAATAATTAGAACAAATACATCGCAATTTCGACATTTATACAAAGCGTTTGACAGCTCAATGACAAGTAACAAAACTACCTCTGTTGTTGGGTGCAATTATATATTTTTAACTATTCAATACCTTGATTACATAATTAGCCAACCAATTTCTTAACACTGACTGTCACGTAAAAAAATCACCACTAATGACGGCCACTCCAAAATTATCGACCACCAACTTACCCTCATTATTTATCGACAAATGATCCTTAACTTTCCCATCCCTAGAATCCTTTGTTCCATCAAAACTCTGCGCACGTTTCGTCACATCACGACATCTTTTAGTCGTGCCCTAGTCATAACGAAGAGCTTAGAACTAAATTATCAAGCCTTGTGAAATTCTGAAGATGGACAAAAGATTGTAGGCTGTAGTAGGGTACAGAAATTAGGAGCAAATTGTTGGGAGATCACGAGTAGTTATGTTTTAGAGCGCATTGTTTTGTGAGAAGTATTGCTATATTGTGTACCTAATACTTTTTACCTTGCCGTTATTTGCATTTATAATAATTTAAGTTTCTAATTACGACTTTTGTCTGAACTTCAGCTAGCAATGCATTTTTAGCTTTAGTTTCTTTTAGATTTATCTTACTGTCCAATTTCATTGAGGACTCCCAAAATTGGACTGTTGGACTGATTAAAGACAAATATGGGCTCTTAATTCAAACTTTTCTTTGACAATTAGGTATGTAAACTTAGCACAACTTACACAATTATTCGTAACTATTCTACCACAAATCCATTCAAATATCATTACCATGTTTCTAATCCTTCACCCTTGTAAGTGCCACATCATTACCTCTTAGAACAAAGTCTAACGTCTAGCTAGAGTGTTGTATCAACAATGTCGCTTAGTTTAGTTTCAACTCTTAAACTAAAGTGCGCAGGGACTCATTGAGACTTAAGTCATTAGGAATGTGTGTATGGAAATAGATGGAAATGGATGGTCCCGTTAAAAGGATTAATTCTATTTGGAGTTAAACTATTCTAATTTAGTTACTTCTTTATTTGTGGTATACATAGCAAAAGAGAAAGAAACTTTTGTATTTGATTGTCTGTTTCACACGATCTTACCCGGGTCCCTAGAAAAGGTACTTTTCGCACTTACGGGTATAAAGCCTAATATATTCTGATTTATTAGCATTATTTAATTCTTAGTTTAATTAGTAATACATTTGTGTAAAGAAATAAAAACATACTTATTTAAAACTTTCGTTTTCATAATCTAAGTGTGATTTCTTAGCTTCACAAGACATGACATCATGTAACCATCACATTGATAGGTAGCTTCGTAAGTAGTGGCATTAACAAGTAGGTAATAATACAAAACTTGAAAAATATTAGGTATTCACAAAAGGTGAAGTTTTATAATAAGAAAAGTTCTTTTGACGTGAAAATCACGTGCAGATCAGAAAAAGACGAGTAAGAGTAGAATGCAGTATACCTATTCATAAAAGTGGATATAAATTCACGTTTCAAATTAACACGTTTTTCTTTAGTTTACGACTTATGAAAAAATAGTAAAAAAAATGATAAATCCTAAATTTTATTACTGTGTCAAAGGTGGCTTAAAATGTCGTATATTATTTTCTAGAATTCTCTGAACATCTTTTGTTTGTTTTTGATGATATGTTACATCATTTTCTTTGTTTGAAAGCAAAAAGTTGTGAATTATGTTGTTTTCTTCTTAAGCAATTTATTGTATTCATTTACTTTATTTTGTATTTTTTAACAAAAACATTTCATATACATATTAATTTTTAAATGTTTTTTTTAGGCAGACATTTTGTAGAATGTTGTAACCGCCGTTCTTTGGTATATGACATTAGGACTTTTCCCATAACAGAAGTGATCAAAAAGAAAAACGCAATCCCCTTAATTAATCCTTACCCATTTACCATGGGACCGACACAAAACACCATACCTCATGGCTCACTAACGAGAAACATTAACGTTCTAATTACGTCCCCATGACAAATAGTTGTGGGTAACTCACTTGTTATATGTTTTGGTTTACCCGATGAAATTATAAGCCCGTTTGTTCGATTAAATTAAATCGAGAAGTTTAATCGAGACTTTTTCTGTAAAAAAATAAATTTATTGATGGTTAGCACCATTTTAGTGGCCTCAGATTGAATGCTGAGCAAGGCTGGTTTTTGACACTGCTCATTTGGTGTCATTTAATAATGTTACTGTAGGTCAAATTATTTCAAACACATACGAGTATTATATTATTATTGTTATGTAAAACTAAAACTTATTGACATAATCACGGTAATAAAAATATCGCACATTTTGTGGTGACATTGACTACCTAATGCAGGCAAATAACTCGATTTAAGATATTGGGTGAATTTATTTTAATTGTGGCGAGCTTTCGTTGTAAATTGTGATTTACCATAATGGGCCTGTTGGAAGAGATTTCTTTTGAAATAAGCTGTGCCTATTTTTCTATTTTTCTTCTTGTATCTGTGAACAAGAACTTTTAAATAAATAAATAAGATCTGAATATTATTAAAATTGAATTTCGCAAAAAGTGTACAAGGGTAAGCCTGGACAACATACGTGGATTAATAATTTTGATATACCTACATAATTTTGATTGCTTATCCCAAAGCAACCAATTATCCCAAACAGAAGAAAAATCCAATAGCTTTGAGAGATAACCATTTTTTGGCTACCTTTTAGAAAAAAAAATGGCAATTAATTTTAAACGTTAACAAAGTTGTGAACTGGCATGCCTAGTTTACAACTTTGTAGACAAACTAATAGCCTGCCTTTTGATATTTTGAAAACCATAAAATCAATTTATTCCTCCTTCATTTACCTTTTACCTACCTACTTGATTTAGAGGTGCAATTTTTTTATTTTCAGTCTCCTAAAAGAACATTGAATATGTGTGCAATATTTTATTTTGACTCCTAAAAGAACATTACATTTTATAAGTTGTTTTACTAAAAATACTGAGGCATCGGTCACATAAACAAAAGCAGAAAAATTAATAGTTGATGATGGTGTGAATAATGATAGACCTGTTTATAGGTATTTTTACTGATTCTTCTTTTTTAAAGACTATATATAGTAAAGAGCTGTGAATCTTAAAGCATCTACTAGCTGGTATTGTACCGTTTTCAATAATAAGGCTTTTGTACATATTTCTACCTACCTCTATAGGTCCTGTGATAATAGGTACTCGAGACCTCTGAGTCACCACGAACAACAAACCTAAACAAAAGTCAACTATATTTCTCTAGTCTAATATCTAGATGACTCACATCTAATCTACCTACAATTAATTAAGACGCCACCAAAACTATCAAATCAAAGTCAAACACATAAAATGTTCCAAATTGCTCCCAAATTTCCTTCGCAATGGATCCAATGTTCTAAAACTTCTAGTTCATCCTTTTTTGGATCCAATAAATCGTTTTGAGACCAAAAAGTATTTTATGTATGTTTATAATAAGATTTCTGAGTCATAAGGCATCTTCACCTCGACATTTGACTAAGGTCAGGTAGATAAAGTTTTCTATGTAAATGATACCATTTTTGTTCCTTATTTTTAGTTGGTTAGCCGTTTGTGTTTTGTTTTTGATGTTTGCCCAGGTTGTTCTTTTTCGAGAAGTTCATTTGTTTTTCGATATTTGAAGATTGTGAAAAATATTGAATGTTCTGTATTTTTTAATTCTTATTTTTTTTTTTTGTATCAATAATGCTTGTTTCTCATTATATTGAGCTTCTTGGCTTTCTTGAGTTTGGGTGTAGTTTGATCCTATTTCTCTGGCAATTAATGCTATATCTTGACTTCTATTTATTAGACCTTACAGTACGTAGATTATCTAATATGACTTTGTGGTGCAATTAACGATATTGTGCCCTGTAGACAAGGCAATAACGTTGTGTGCTCAAACTCGACGACATGCTGAACAATTGCTCAGACTTCAATCAGAAGCGCGCTCAAACATTGACTGAGTAACGCTGTGCGGTCTGAGTGTCAGAAGGTATTACGGCGTTTGAGTATAATCCTAATATCATAAAAAGAAGCGATGATTGTTAAATGAAATAATAAGTACCTATAGAATTTGAACTTTTAAAAACCCATTCCTAAAAATCTGTCTATCGTCTGATTCATAAGCAATGTTTTAGACATAAGAAAGCCAGGCGTAGCGAACATGATTTATTTAGAATTCGAGTGTATAGCTTTTTATCACCGGCTAAATGTTTGCAATGCTGGATCCCCATAAATCCTCATTTTCCGCTATTATTAAGGCCTACTTTTGAGTAATGAGTATCAAAATGCACTCGCGTATCAATGCGTATAAGAGTCGATTACCAAACCAATATGTGTCACCAATTTCAGTCTAGCTTTTAGAAGTAGTCATAACAAAATTACTTTTTCTTTACATATTTAACTCCTCTCTCACTGAAACCGAACCTTTACCTACCATTGATTACTATGTGGAATTACTCGCAAGTGAACACAAGATTGGGAGACTTGTCAGGCCAATTTCACGCAGTTTTAAATCTCAGACGTGTTTCTGGGGGAGAAATGTTCTTAATGAACATTTTACATTTAATGGAAAGAGGATTATGAAGCCAATGTTAATTTGTTACGCACCTGGTGCGTCTGGTTGAATTTTGTTTTAAGCTTACAATATTCTTACTGAATTTAACGTAAAAGTGAGATTTTTGTGTCAAATTTGCAACAGAAAAACGTACAGGTTATTCTTTATCCGGGTGCAGGAAGTTGTTACCGAAACCTCAGATAGAAGCTATTAGTATTTAAGAATGGTCACTAAATGACTCTTTTATCATTTTAATAAAAACCTTTTGAATGTACCTCTATAATTGTAACAGAAAATATTGAATCCAAAAACTATATAATTATTTTTTATAGCAAAACATTAAACTCTTCAAATAACGTTAAGTCAATTATAGCTTATAACGAAATAATTACCGGCCATTAAGTAAGAGGAACGCAAGAAATACTCGAACATACGAAGTTCCGTACGGAAATACTGGCTTAATACGAGTATATAAGGAAATTGCATTACGTTTGGATGTGTTACAACTTGATATGGGTATTATTTTTTTGTAAATATCTTTGATATATCTTGTATTAATCGCTAAGTAATCCAGTGATCAATTAATAGAAACTAAAAAAATAATTTAAAAAATCTATCAATAGTCTACCTCATTGACCCCATCGTACACTAAAAGCTTTGGATCTTTTACTTTTCCGATTATTTAAATAAATAATATTATTATATAGACTATGTTACTCGCAGATAATGTAACTTTCTAATGGAGAAAGAATTTTTAAAATCGGTCAAGTAGTTTTTGAGTTTATCCATTACAAACAAAGAAACAAAGTTTTCCACTTTATATTAGTAGTAGTATAGAAAACAGCACAATCAATATCAAATATTCTATCGCAGTACAAAACTGATGTTTGACTGACTATCGCGTGCAACTCGCCTAAGAAAAAAGTTGTACAAAAACTAGCTTAGCGTGGTATTGTGCAACCGTTCTTTTACTATAAGTGCAATTAATTTTCGTAATCACGCCATTTTTGAAGCAGGGCCAAAAAAACAAATGGCCATTACAAGAACGTAAGCACTTCATTTGTTTTCATTGTTACAAAGCGTAAATAGTGTGGTCTTGGTGAGAAAAATTAGATTTTCTGTGTATTTTTTGTCTGTTCGCGTATTTTTAACGGACTTCAAACAAAGATTCGTCGGAATATTTTATATAATAAGTGAAATTGCAGGTCAACCTCTGTTTTATATATAAAATGAAACCAAACGAATAAGCCAGAATACTTTTCCTTCAGGCGCTTTTTATAAATATCTTAGCTTAAAAAGGTAGTTTGGGGCTGCATAAGAAAATCACTTTCATAATAATATGTGTGTTTAAAAAAAAGTTTTTTATCTTCAAGCATGAAAAATACTAATATCCGAATTGACTTCTTTTTTGCGAAGTTGGTTAAAAAGTTTTTCTAAGCTATCAAATCAGAATTCCCATAACCTTAAAATCAATGACTTAACAATACACTCTTAAAAACCAGAAGCAGGTTTGTTTAACGAGGAAATTACAAGAAATGGTTTTAACATGAAAATCAACTAAGATTAGTCAGAAACGCGGTAAAATCGCATTCTGTCAAACTATATCATGTCTTGTCACAATGACGTTCGAAAAAAGAATCCTCCAAGCATAGATGCACGGCTGAATGACGAGGTGTCTATGGTCGCTCGTCTCTGCTGCCCTCTTTGTAACTACTGGCAGCTAACAACACTTTATTATTCAATGATGACCATAAACATATTATAAGTATAACCTCATATAATACTTGGCGTCTATTTGCAACACGCAAACAAACCGCGGGTTTAACCAATATGACCTCTATGCTGTTGACCTTAAGAGCTAAATTTAATTTTATGAAACTCGGGTCATGTGTGGTCATGATATGTACATATGTACATAGTTGCTCTTTAGTTCCGGATTTAATTGAGAAATATTGTTTATTTCCTATAAATAAAACGCAATGCAACATTTTGTTTGTTTGTTGGTTTGTAAAAGCTCCGAAACTGCTGAAAAGATTTAAAAACATGTTTCACTTTTGGAAAGCTACACTCTTCTAGAGTAACTAAGCTATATTTTATCCGGGTAAGTTCTCACGGGATGCGGATCAAACCGCGGGCAAATGGCCAGTTTTCTATAATTTAACCTGTGGAGAAATGAAATATTTTTTCTAAAGAACACGCTTGTTGTAAGTTCACCGAACTGTTGATCTGTCAAAATAGTCTGAAATATATTAAATATTTTTACTACTCGATAATAAAAGTTACACCACTACCCAATCCAATCCAATCGAATGGTTTGTTCCATATTGTTACGCTTTTATCTCCACATGCTAACTGCACAGTGTTCAAACCATGGACACCTGGGGCCACAAAATGTGGGCCACGGTCGCTTCTGTGTGAATTATAGATGTGAAAAAAATCTTAATTAATTGCGAAACAGTCACTTATCATATTTCTGTTGACTTTTGACTCTAGTTTTATGTAATTGTCACTTGTTTTGTGTTTGTTTACGTAAGTTTTGTTTATATGATAGGCATTGAAACAGATTTTTTTTGGAGACGATGGGGGTACTAAGGACCCCAGTTCACGGCCACAAAGACCTCAATAAATCTTCATATCAAATTTTACCTAACCTAAACCAGGCATTTTACAGTGTAATGGTTAATATATGTAGGTACACTAGCCGTTTTCCCGCGATTTCATCCGCGTCCTTTGAGAACTACTGCCCGCACTGGAATAAAATAAAGCCTATGTTTCACGGGAAGAGAGTAGTTTTCCAACAGTGATATATTTTTTCAATTCAGTAGCTTTGGACCCTTTAGGGTACCAACAAACAAACTGATATTTTATATGTACATAAAAGAACTCAAACAATACTACACATAAAGTCGTTTCACACTAATACAGTAAAGACATAACGTTTGAAAAGGGTGCGTTTTCCGGGTGAATAAATAAATAAAAATTATTCGGGAGGCCGAATAAATATTATGTTACGACTTTATTTATTGGTAACATAAATTTTGCTAAGTGATATTGGTGTTATGATATATTGTTTGGTAACTAGAAGTGTAAGAAAGGGACTAAATATACAACGTACTAGCTCTGTGCAGAAAAAAAACATTAATTAATATTTTTAAAAATATTATTCCGTAATGTCGACATTAAAGAGTTATTATTTTCAATTCACGTCTTTTTATTAATAAGGTGATTTTAACTTTTCATGATTATTACTAAGCAGTTAAAATCTACAAACAAACCAATACATGAATTACCTGTCCTACATAGTGAAATTGTACTACAAAACTTTTGCATGCTCGCACAGTGTACCAACCATACAAATTTAGTGCCAAAAATAAAATGAAATATGAATTCTTAAGACGAACATACTGATAGTAACTATGGCACATAGCCAGTCAGAATTTAAATATTTAAATCAGATTAAAATACAGTTATATCTACATTGTTGGCTAGTTCTAGAATTTCGAATTTTGTCCACTGTGGGAACTGGTTTTTTGACATAAGTTATGTAATGGACGGATTTGTGTATCGATCCAGTTTTGCTTGAATATTAAATGTAGCAGTGATTTATTTTAAAAGTATGTGAAAAATATTCCAATATTAACTGTTTCATTAGTCAACCATATCCCGAGGGAATTACTTTTCGTGCCTTGATAAAAAGTATCCTAAATATGAAACTGATTTTATAAGCTGTAATATTTACAAAGCTCAATAAAAATAATTCAATAGTTTTATACGTGAGAGTAACAAAGCAATATTCGTTGCTATCCCAATTTTAATGAGTTTGATAGGTCCCTACTACTAACCAATATATGACATTCCTTATCAAATAGATTTAGGTCAAAATTCGGCCTGCACTGCAAGGGTACTCCCTCTTGTTTTGGCACTTTCAAACGATATTCACATAAATTGGGTCATACATGTAATGGGTTGATAGTATATTATACAAAGCACTACATACCCTGCTTACCCCTTCATAGTCCTACAGTATCGAGGTTAACAAGTTCATCGGACGTTCACTGTTGATTCCTTTCACAATCATGGTCGGTTGAACCTTCGTGCGATATGGAAACTGACGCGAATGTTAAACGTCTAGCTTTGGATTCATGATTCATTGGGATTGCTAGACGTTTTGTTACTGGTTTTGAGATTTTGTAGATGGGTCTTTTGTCTACTTAGAATTTTTTGTAAGATTTTGGATAAGTTGCTATTTGAATAAACTGTTGGTAATGTTGCCTTGATTCGTCATGTATTTAAATTAGAAGTAGAACAGAGAAATTAAGGAATTAATAAAGGAGTCTTTAAATGCTTAAAAGCAATCGACTTCGATTGAACCAGTATCATCTGTCAAACATTTTCTGAACTATGTTGGGGTTGGCTTCCAAATTGACCATAGCTAAGTAAACGAGTGTTTCTGGTAGGTCATAAAATTTAATTTGGATATCGATGTGAGCTATAATTTACACGAAATACAACCAACAGCTTCTGTCGATTAAAAGCTACACGACCTCGAAGCATTAGCAGCATCACTCACGATTCTTTCATTGAAAACATTCCGCTACTAAAAACAATTGAAATCCCTCAATAAAACAATAAGCAATCGAGGCGATAAACTGCAAAGGTAGAACAGACCACGGAGTAATGAAAAATAAGCGAAGATGCCATGATGCAGGATGCAGGTCAGGCGTGGGTTTGACCTAAACGATCAGTTAGAGTGAATTAACTACGAGTCCTGGTTCTTTGAGACGATTGTCTTGATCTGTGAACGATTTTTGCTATCACAATACATGGGGAGGTCGAAAGAAGCCGTGTAGGAGGAGTCAGCGGTCAGTGTAGCGTTCCACGTCCCCCGCTCATCCGTATTTTTGCGCTCTACCTTCTCAGGCGATTTTCTGTTATGGCACCTCCGCTAGTCATTTTGTTCTCCGCGATACAGACCAATAATACATCACTCAATGTCCTTGCTACATTTAGAGAGGATCCTTTCGAAAATTCCTATAATTCAAGCTCGTAATAACACTAGGCTATCTTAATAGTATCTGTCTGTTTACAGACTTTTTGTCTAGATTGAACTTTAAGTTCTGCATAACGGTGGGAATTCCTTCGAAGATGAGAATGTCAGTCTTTTGAGTGATTTTGCCTACATTTGTGATGTTTTAGCTCCGTTTAGTGCACGCATGGTCTTTTAATACGACATTTGATTGATGATGACCTTCTTAAATTGTGTCTGCTTCGTGTAAGCTGTTGGTGTTTTGAAATTATTGAAATGATCTTGTGTGAACATTGTTGTTTAGTCTAGACGAGATTTAATGGAATATTGGCGATTCTAACGTTCACTCAAGTTAGGTTTGGCCAAAATGTATGCTGCATCAAAATTGTCTTGATTGTTTTAAGCTGTGATTATACGTAATAAAAAGATCTTTAAATTTTGTACTGATTTATTCATAAAATCTGTAATATAACTAAACAAAAAAAAAACAAGAATATGGAAAAATATATAAGTATGCTAATAGTCTACCGTTCCTTGTTACAGAACTGCGTGAAGCCTTCGAAGCTGAAGCCCAAGAAGTGAAGAAACCTCGTCTGCTGCTCACCGCTGCTGTCCCTGTTGGTCCTGATAACATCAAGGGAGGATACGATGTACCTGCCGTCGCTAGGTACGTATCAAAGGACTAAACAAACATACAAACAGTTGACGACAGGAAACAAACAGAATGACAGAACCTCAGAACCATTATCAGTTAGAAAACTCAATCTATTCTCCCCAAAATATGACAATGGGGACATATTTCTACACATAATTTTGCCATAAAGTCAGCCCAAACGTCTCATTTAAACTTCCGCATCCATTCGCATTTTAATACGAGTACTCGCCCAAATAATTTATATTGAGCAGAAAAACGATTGTCACACAGCCGTTGCGAAATTTCCTCTTTATTTATAAATTTTTAACATTGTTCAGGCAACTCCATGCGTTTTCCCACATTCGGATACATTGTGCCAGTAACAACTTTATCAAGTACGCTTATTTTGAACGAGCTATTCAAACTTTCACCCTAAGCCTCGATAATAAGGACCATAACTTTTGATCCTAATGTTTGGGGAGTGAAAACGTATGTTTGCCAAACTAGGCACGTATATTTTGATGTGTTCTTATCGCTCTTTTGACGTGTCTATCAGAAACATTAAAATTTGGCCTTTTATGAGGCTGCGCTGTCACTTCTGAAGTTCGTTGTATTAAATTTAGATTTGTTGATGCAAAGTTTTGATGGGAATGTCAGTTTTGTTATGATATCTTATTAAATACGCCTTACTTTTTATTGTTTTCTCAGCGTTTGAATTATTATTCTGCTCACGTTTGTATTGTGGGTAATTTCATTAGTCCATTTCATATCGATTTTTAATGTTTTCAACATCTTAGATATCAGCAAAAATTTTTAGTCGTTCTAACGACATTTTTTCCTTTAGCTACCTGGACTTCATCAACGTCATGGCGTACGATTTCCACGGCAAATGGGAGAGGGAGACTGGTCACAACGCTCCTCTGTATTCGCCCTCATCAGACTCCGAGTGGAGGAAACAGCTGTCCGTTGACCACGCTGCACATTTGTGGGTCAAACTTGGAGCTCCTAAAGAAAAACTTATCATTGGTGAGTTTTGGAAAATTTTGTAACGACGCAAACAATATTGTAAATAGCAGAAACCAGTTTCTACAGCGCCTTATAAATATTTGTAGAAAAATGAGAATCTAAAATAAAACAGGTCCTCTGAGACGCAAAAACATTTTAATAAGCAAAGAAGTCTAACACTTAACGAACTCATTATTCCTCATCATTTATAATGTACTGCGTAAAATAATATTCTACCGCAATCTCACAGAGTGTCGCCCTCAAATTAACCAAAATCTCCAAGAATTTCTAAGAAAGCCAGCCGGTGAACATTTTGATGACGTACATAATTTTCAGGTATGCCAACATACGGACGAACATTCACCCTCTCGAACCCTAATAACTTCAAAGTGAATTCTCCAGCCAGCGGGGGTGGGAAAGCCGGCGAATACACAAAGGAAGGAGGCTTTCTTGCTTATTATGAGGTTGTTATAATTAAAAAATATTGCTCAGAATATGAGGTGATTTATGCCAGTTTAGATGCTGTTTATGAGATTGTATTTTGGGATGTTACAAAGTGAGAAGATTTATTTTGCCTGGATGGGGTTGATTAAAGCGTAACAACAGAATTTGCTTTACGTTCAATATTATTTTGTTAGACATTGAGTAAGTAGCTTGTATGTGCAAATTGTGAATGAAAGCTCGAATGATTCGTAAATGAAGATGGATGCTAGCGCTCAGAAAAAAAAAAACAGCTCAATATTACATACTAAAACAAGATATTTTTCTCAGGTATGCGATATACTGAGAAATGGCGGCACATATGTATGGGACGATGAAATGAAGGTGCCTTATGCTATCAATGGAGACCAATGGGTCGGCTTTGATGACGAAAAGTCTATCAGAAACAAAATGAGGTGAGTTTGTGAGAGAAAGAACAAAAATAAAAGTTGCAGAGATTCCACGAACCAGGCTAAAAATAACCTTTTATGTCTGAACATAAAATGATTTATTAAAGGGGTAAAATGGCAGTACGTAATGGTGTACGTACAACTTGTTAATAAGGATTTATGATACTGTCGGGGTCACGTTAATAAATGTTAAGCCTCTTTTGAACATTTGACGATTTTGCCGACTCTTCTAATATTTCAAACATTTTTATATGCCAATAATATTTTTATGATGATGATGAAGATTCTAATACAGTAAACGTTTGCAGATGGATCAAAGACAATGGTTTCGGTGGTGCTATGGTCTGGACTGTGGACATGGATGACTTCAGCGGCAGCGTCTGCGGTGGTGATGTCAAATACCCCTTGATTGGAGCTATGAGGTAATTTGAACTCAATTTCAGTAGAGCTAAAGATCAAACTTGTTTGTTTACTGTAAGAATACAGATTAGTACAGTTAGAAACTTGAAATTATGTAACACTTTGATTTAAATTGGCAAATAATTGGTTGCTATTATAATTCCAAATTGATGAGAACTCAAAATAACCATCACTTTTAAAACGAAACTTACACAACATCATACTACAGATACCAGTTCCTTTCCAAAAACCGATCCTAAAATCTTTACCAAAATTTCAGAGAGGAACTCCGAGGCATCTCCCGTGGTAAAGACGCTAAAGACGTCGACTGGGCCTCCGTAGCCTCCAGCGCTGTCATCGAGGTCACTGAGAAACCACAACCCATCAAGATTAGCCTCTCCGATGTCCTCACCAGGGTCAAGAAGCCGGTCAAGAGCGTCATCATCAAGAACAACAATGCTGCTGTTGATAAGAATAGTAAGTTTCTAGTTATATATTGTGTTATTACTAAATTCGCATATTAAGTAATTGATGTGTCAGAAAATTTTACGAGGTAATTTGAATTTCCCCTGTTTCTTTAAAATTCTGCAGTATTAATACCAAGCATTCAAAAGTTATAGGTTGTTATGAAATTAACAGGTTTTTATGTCATAGGTACCTACACATAGAATTAATCGTTAAACAAACGATTTCTAAAAAAACATTGTTATGTTATCGGGTATTTAAAAAAATTACATCGAATGTGCAATGCTAAATGCATGTCTATAATTTTATTGTAAGAGCTTGTATAGCCTAAATTATACCGGAAGTATCAATAAACGAAAATTTAGTTTAGCGTCAGCCATATAATTTGTCATCAAAAAAATCTTAAAATTTTATTTAATAGCGTCTTAAAACACTTTCACGTGTTGATAATTGGTGGCGTTTATCAGCCCACAATGGCCATCTATAATTTCAGTGAATACAGTTTAACTTTCTAAAATTCTCATATTTGGTTTTTATCTAACGTCGAAATTTTAATTGGCTTTATGCAACATTTCTGATCTTGTCAACCGTAAAATCTTCATGTTTATTGCACTGACTACTATCTAATTAAATTGGTCAATATTTACTATTTTTGTGATAAAATATGAGTCACTGCAGCTTTCGTTTTTCATCATAATATTCTAAAATTCAGCCCCAAATCACTTTCATCTCACGCATCCAGCCAAAATCTTAAAGAAAAACATCTTACAACAGGGATTATCTTCCAAAAACTTCAAAGCGTGTAAAAGTTACGATTCGTTTAGCATACTCTTTTGGGCACGTCAGACGCAAAGCTCCGTTGTAAACATGTTTGGAGAAATTCCATTTTCTAACATAGGTACAGAAAAATAAACAATGTCTGCTAGCAAATGGGAGATATTTTTGAGTCCTTAACGCTCCACTTGGCACCTGTATCGACAGTTTGCCTTTTCAGCTTTTCTTCGCTGATATTTTAAAGATTTTAGTACAACACGCTTTAGTGTCAAAGCCTGTCATACAACCAAAATTGGGGGTTAACGGAGGGAAACGTGTTACGAGGAACTTCTAACTACTTATGAACAATTCTGTTACACAAAGCCAAGAACCGAGCTTGTTACCGCGTAATAGAACATAAAGTATACACTTTATACCGAGCCAAGTAAAAGCTCCAAGTTACACCGATACAAAGAACCTCAGAAGCCCATTCAATAACAGAAAAAATTAAGGTCAAAGCAAAAGTTTGTGCTATAAACTTTCATTAGCAAACATTCTTAGTCGAGATCTTACGAGTTACGAGTATAACAGATGGAACAAAAACAACTGAAAGTGTATTTGACACTAAAAGCTCGACATTCTAAGGAGTACCGCAAGGGTCACTCTTAGGCCCTCTGTTGTTGCCAAGAATGGCTTAGGAAAGTCGACAATTCGTGACATAGTTGCTAAAAGTTTGAAACATCGAGTGCTTTTACGTTCAAGTGGTATAGCCGACCAAAATACAAAGATCTCTGAAAATGTGTTCGCACATACTTTGGCTATACATTTTCGGGTGCTTAGGAGGGCAGGGGTAGGTCTTCTTTTGTTGGTAGGTTGGCCTAAATGGGGTTTGTGATTTAATGCCGTCAAGTTTATGACATTGGCAACCGACATCTTAACAAGTAGGTAGGAGTTTTACGGCCTCTCAAGTGGGGAGAATGTAATAAATAACATATTTTCAATGTAAAGCATTAAGTTATGTTTCCTTAAGTATTCTTTTGAAAGTGATATATTTTTTATCTGGAACGCGAAATATGGAATGTTTTCAGAATAATATTTCTTCCAGTAGTATTGGGCTCTTTTAGATTTTTGAAAAAAACTTTCTAGAGATTTGAGTTCATCGGTGTTTAAGAGAAGGTATACATAATAACATATCACATCTCAAAGTCACGAATTAACACATCAGATATAAAACCAACTTCAAACAATATCCCAAGCAATTTAAAGTTACACAACCAATTAGAAAGAAAATAAAAACCGTCAATTTAATAAATTAATTTCCTAACGTTTACATAATTTATTAGAGTTTGATTGCTGTCCCCTGATACGAAGACTGATGATCAAGAATTTAATAAAAATGTCCGATGGACTAACTGCTATAAGATAGTGATGACTGATTACAAAGTAACGATTTAATTTATGAGCCAAGAGATTCTATATCGATGATGGCAAATAAATTTAAAGTAGATGACGTTAGATTGTGTAGAAAATTGATGAATGGGGACTAAAGTTATGATATATTAGAAAGTTTAATCACTATTAGGAGCTTTGGATAAAAAATAAGATTCACTTTTTGATTGCAAACCACTAATATGATGATGATTCAAATTAGATTAATTATTTTAATTAATTAAAACATTAGTGTCAACAAGACTCGAGAGCAATTTCAGTGAAAGTTTAATAAAATAAAAATTGTTTATGATATCTAAAACACATACAGTAATTAAACGATCCAAAAATAAATCATCAACACAGCCTCCAACAATACAAAATATACTTTTTTCTTTCAGAGCGTGATCCACAAATCCTTTGCTACCTCACCTCCTGGTCATCCAAAAGGCCGTCTGCTGGTAGATTCTTACCTGAGAACGTTGACCCTACCCTCTGCACTCACGTCATCTATGCTTTCGCTACCCTCAAGGATCACAAGCTGGCTGAAGGAGATGAGAAGAAAGACGCTGAAATGTATGACAAAGTTGTGGCTTTGAGAGAAAAGAACCCTAATCTGAAGGTAAGTGATATATCCGCAATTATGCTTAGAACACTAATGTCTAAACTAATAAAAATAAATACTCTACCCTTTTACATTTGCACAAATCATAATTTCAATAATTATGAAATACTGGAATGATTTAATGAATAATTGATTGGTGATTAACTAACTAGCGATGATTTGGATGTAAAAGCTTAATTCGGCAATTATATTTGACCTGCCAATAAACTAGCTTTACTGCCTTATTATTTTTATCGTGACCTGCAGGAGTTAATGATTTTATTGTAGTTTGTTAGTTGATGATTCTTTCGACTAAAAAGTCGTTCCGGGTTGACAAAAGCCTCCTTAGTCTGACAACCAGTTTTACTAAGGGGTATCGGGTTGCCCGGGTAACTGGGTTGAGGAGATCTCAGCTGAGATGATGATTCGTTAACAACATGTATTATTTTGTCTTCTAGATCCTCCTCGCCATCGGTGGCTGGGCTTTCGGCTCCACTCCCTTCAAAGAGCTGACCTCCAATGTTTTCCGCATGAACCAGTTCGTTTACGAAGCCATTGAGTTCCTCAGGGACTACCAGTTCAACGGTTTGGATGTCGACTGGGAATACCCAAGGTAAGAAACGAAATATTTTGGACTACATTTTTTATTTCCATAAGTCGGTCCTGATTCTGGTTATAAAATTAAGATATGTTCGAAACTATTTACAAAGATTTATAGGCTCAAAGTCCTTCTATCTATAAGCCTTACCGCTGGGGTCAATAGGCCTTACATAATGTGATTAATTATGATATTACAATGACCACGAAACTTCCATAGTTACATAATTTACATAAATAAATACAAATATTGCATTAATAGATAAGACTTTATAATGTTGTTAAGTAATATTTCATCAATCCATAGTTTTTCGTTCAAGGTTTCCAAATTACCATAGGTTTCGTCAAAAGGTTTAAGGAAATTAAGAACATATTAAGAAATGGTCGTATAAGTCAAGGTTGTTTGATAATGCTTGTAACCGTGTGTGTCTCAATGTTCATGATATATCGCAATTTAAAGGCCCACTTATAGCATGGTCAGTTGCCACCAATAAATAATTTCGTTATCTCGCATTTAGTGAATTAGTCATGTTAAAAGGTAGTTATTACAAGTTTGCTGACTTTTTCAATCTTTTGAAGTATCTCCAAACTCACATTGAAATCCGGATTTTCAATCTTATTTATTACTTAACATCTGCCAGCACTTTCACCTTCATCCCGTGGGAACAACTTCGCATACCCAAATGAAAAGTAATCTGTAATTTTTCTCAAATCTAAATGGGCTTACTATCACTGAAAGTTTTTTTTTCTAATTGGAACTGTTCCTATGAAAGTGTGTCCAAACAAACACATTCTTTAGCTTTATATCATAAGTATAATATAGATAGACAGTCGAAACAGAAAAATCCTTACCAACATTTACCTAATTACAGAGGAGCTGACGACCGTGCAGCATTCGTCTCTCTGCTCAAAGAGCTCCGTCTAGCGTTCGAAGGTGAAGCCAAAACATCAGGACAACCACGATTGCTCCTATCTGCTGCAGTACCTGCCTCCTTCGAAGCTATTGCTGCTGGATACGATGTTCCTGAAATCTCCAAATACTTGGTTAGTTTTTTACACATTAATAATATACCCTTTCTTTTCACTTTTCATAACCTGAGTAGTGCCTACAGGTATTGTATAAGCAATATTGGACATTATCTCCTTAACATAATGGATCGAAAGAGCTCTACTTTAAAAGTGAGCATAAAGAAAATGTGTGATTATTTTACAATTTGTGTGTAAATAAGTATGTCATCAGTTTAGTTCTAATTTTGCATTGTTTTTCTTTACCTTCACCCCTTTATTATTTTCATCTTCGAGTAAAATTAATAACTAAGTACAAACAGAACTAAACGTACATGAACCTGATATTCTCAATACGTTATATTGTTTTCCAGGACTACATCAACGTGATGACATACGACTTCCACGGTCAATGGGAGCGCCAGGTCGGACACAACAGCCCTCTATTCCCTCTTGAGAGTGCCACTAGCTACCAGAAGAAACTTACTGTCGTACGTATTTCATTTAGTACTTTCATTGTCAAACTGAAGATTGTTTTTTTCTTTAAAAAACATGATTTCTTACTTTAATCGCTTCGATGCACTCAAAATTATTTATTTGCCAGAAAGAATTACAGCCAGTATCTTACTCTTAGACCTTCAAGCTAACCCAGCTAGCCTGTATCTTGAAATCAGAGTTGCAACTGTCTGATTTGTCACATTAGACATTGCTTCCATGTACTTGTCTGTTCGTCAAATATCTTGCCTATTTCTTATACATTATCTCTTGATTATATTGCATGGAGTCTGTTAACATATTTTATATTTTCTAGGACTATTCTGCCCGCGAATGGGTTCGCCAAGGTGCTCCTAAAGAGAAGCTGATGATCGGTATGCCTACATACGGCCGATCTTTCACATTGATCAACGACACACAATTCGATATCGGTGCCCCGGCTTCTGGCGGCGGTAAGTTATACCAAAATACCTAGGTAAAGAGTTAGTTTTGAAGACTGGTATCAAGAATCCATTACTTTTCTTTGATTATTGTAAATAAATAAATAAGCCTTTTGGAAAATCCTTCTTATTTATAAACAATTGGTGTATTTGGTTCATCAGGTAACCGCAAATATTAGGCAAAAAAGGCTGAAACTCCAGCCATAATTTATTTTATTCTTTGAATATTTGTTTAAGTACTAAAGTTTTCTCGTTACTTCCTAGGTTCCGCCGGTCGCTTCACCAACGAGGCTGGTTTCATGTCATACTATGAAATCTGCGAGTTCCTCCGTGAAGACAACACTACTCTGGTGTGGGACAACGAGCAGATGGTGCCTTTCGCGTACAGGGAAGACCAATGGGTTGGTTTCGATGATGAGAGATCGTTGAAGACTAAGGTGAGCATAGTTACAGCCTATTTATCGTCCCACTGCTGGGCACAGGCCTCCTCTCACACGGAGAAGGATTGAGCATTAATCACCACGCTTGCTCAATGCTTTTCGGGTTGGTGATTTCAGACTATATAGTCCAGGTTTCCTCAAGATGTTTTCCTTCACCTTTTTATCAGCCACTGGTGTCTAAGATATACTTAGAAAGTACATACAAACTTAGAAAAGTTGCATTGGTACTTGCCTGACCTGGATTCGAACCCGCGCCCTCATACTCGAGAGGTTGGTTCTTTGCCCACTAGGCCACCACGACTTTTTTTAAAAATTCCATGGGTGAGCATAATTTTAAAAATTCGTTTAAACTATTTTAGTAAAGATTGTGAAAGTTTTTCTACAATTATGGTTGTTGGAATTATCTAAATTATCGGAGTCGGAGTTTTGTAATCAAAATCTCATTTTGGCAATTTCAGATGGCATGGTTGAAGGAAGAAGGTTTTGGAGGAATCATGGTGTGGTCCGTAGACATGGATGACTTCAGAGGGTCATGCGGTACTGGAAAATACCCCCTCATCACAGCCATGAAGCAAGAACTTGGAGATTACAAAGTCAGACTAGAATATGATGGCCCTTACGAATCTTCTAGCCCTAATGGACAGTACACCACTAAAGATCGTGAGTATTTTGTACCTTATCTCTTTTATATTGAAAGCCTTAAAAGTTTTTTGAGTAAGTTAAAGTCCCTCCGGTCCATTTGCACATATACTTACCAGTTTTGTCTTACTTTCTAGCTAACGAAGTGGTATGCGAAGAAGAAGACGGCCACATTTCCTACCACCCTGACAAAGCTGACTGCACCATGTACTACATGTGTGAAGGCGAAAGAAAACATCACATGCCTTGTCCTCAAAACCTGGTATTCAACTACAACGAGAATGTATGTGATTGGCCAGAAAATGTTGAAGGATGCACCCATCACACTCAAGCGCCCGCTGCCCGGAGATAAGCTTTTCATCAAATAGAGATAGACCAACTATAAACCATTCAGTTCACGATTGCTTATAAAAATATCATTTTTAAATCATTTGTTGAAGTATTTAGATATTACTCGGTGTTTTAGGTCCTGTTGTAGCTATGTAAATCGCAATAATTATAAATACATAGTGTTCAAAATTAGGTTATCTATGTAGATGATGTTATGGATTTTCAAAGAGCTCTTGTCTAACTTCGAACTTCATGGGATGTGTAAGATTGTTTTTTGTATTTTTATATTGAAAATGAAATTTATTTAAGAGGGTTATACGCGCCATTATAGTTAGTGCCACAGTGACGGCCGACGACAATATGTAATGGGGAAAATTTTGTGGTCAAGAAAAACAGAAAATGTATCCTGGATTACTGCAATAAATGGAAACCGATCAGCGCACTTAATTGCCTAGAAGTTTATCTTTTAAAAATCTGATACTGATACTTTACAAATCACTAATGATCTATTCTATGGAGAATTTAATACTTTAACGAGAGACTGTTATTTCGACGTAGGTCATTCTTCGTAGAATGAATTATTACTTTCATAAAATGCTTGGAAGACCACCAATATTTTAGGTACTTATGTATTATATTATTTATTGGCGTTAGTTGGCTTCGTGGATAGTGGATGAAAGGAATTGTGTGATAAACATAATATGTAAATTTCTCTAACATTATACTGAAACTTCTTAGCTGTATCTATTGTTAAATTATATTTCTTAGATTAATAATTTACTCTCCCAAAGGTACATAATTATAAACTATTGAAAGGAAGACGAAACGATGCTTCAGATTTTCTCTTACTGATTTTTTTCTCTATTGACGTTAAACAAATTAAAGTAGACACGCTAGAAAAATATGTAGATACGTTTTAGGAGTCAAAAGTAAATATAAAAGAAGTTGGAAAAATTAAAGAAAAACCCACCTGGAAGTCTGAAGAATGATCACTGCCTATAGATAATACTCGTCTTCGACAAACAAAATTGAATAATACTCAAAAAGGTGAATTGAACAAAAATGATGTATCTTTGGGACTGTATCGTCATAATAATAATTTTAAGTAGCAAACCGAAGCTTTTTGTACTTTTATTAATACGAAATACTCAACAACAGCTGTTTCACTGCCTAAAACTGCCACCCATGAAACAAATGGGCAACAAACACTGATGGATGGAATCAGTGACAAAATTGGAGTACGTGAGTTTATAATAATTATTACTGTAGTTAGTTACGTGGTTAAGCTTGTAAATATTGTATTTAGATACAAAAAGAGATGTAAGAGTATTATTATACATTTTTTAAAAAGGTTTTTGTATTATTTTGTTATCCTATTATTATTTCTTTAGTGAGGCAAACCTTGTGGCATACTTGTTCATATTTATGTTCATATTCACTACCCCCCAACTAATTTGTCCGTCGACTAAGTTCGGAGGTAAAATTGCATATAAAAGGTATAAGTTATTTTTTCAATAACAGACTTCTTATCTACCTACAGTACTATAAACTATTTTGTACATTCTACACCGCTTCGTACCATTGTTGGGCTATTTAAAAACCAGCCACATATCTACAACGTAACTTTGGAAAAGACACTACCAATTCAGACAAGCTCGTACAGAAATTCTCACAAAATATTCAGTCACAATTTCGCAAAGCAACACATAATCCCAAATCCAATATGAAGTGTGCCTATTTAAAATTCAGATAGCGTAAGCCACCGCCGTTGGATACCTATCCGATGCAGATGCAGTAAACAGCATTCCGTATCAAATAGATACTGCGCTATGGATTAAGGAATATTCCTGAGCGGAGATGCCAATAATGCAGGTAGGCCAGGAGCCTTCATATAGGTCAAACCTCTACATAGTATAAAACAAAGTCGCCGTGTCCCTTTGTATGCTTAAATCTTCAAAACTACGCAACTGATTTTTATGCGTTTTTTTTTTAATAGACAGAGTGATTAAAGAGGAAGGTTCATATGTATAATTACATACATTAAAATAAATACTATGATCCCGTGCGAAGCCGGAGCGGGTCGCTAGTACGTATTAAAAGATACAACGTAGTCGAGATCAGGAAGAAAAACTGTCCAAAACCCAATATTATTTTTAACAGCTAACGTAAGCAAATCACAAAGTGCAAACACACGTAACACGTACGATGGGCATAACCGAAACTATCAGTTGCGAGTGAATTAACTAGGAGTTGTGATTCTTTGAAACATATGTCAACGATTTTTGTTGTCACAATAAATGTGCAGGTCCAAAGAAGACTTATAAGGACGCAGACAGTAGAGTTCCTCGTTCCCCGAACACACGCATTTTGGCTCGCTACTTTCTTAGGTTTTCCGTTATGGCATCTCCGCTAGTCATTTTGTTCTCCATGAACTGCAGTTTTACTAGGAAAATGTATGTTTTCATCCGAAGTAACGGAGTTCGTATTAGATTGAAAAGACGTTCGTGGAAAAATAATGTGAACGTGCTATTTCTTGGTAAGTATAGAATTGTTTGAAGGTTTGCTATGCTTGTGTATGTATAACCTTTATATTAGCTGACTTTATTTATATCTTGTCTTTTCTGTTGGGTGGTCAGCCTCCCTGATTTGTCCTATCCACTTCGTTGTATCTTCGACGTTGTTCTCTGATACCTGGTACTTCTTCATATCTTTCACCACTATACTCATGCTAATATTATTGAGCTGAATTTTTTTTTTTTTTTTTTTTAAGTGGTGTAACAGGCATTTATTTATTCACAAAATATTTACATTAATTGAAAATAAAATAAACTTATATATATATACAACTTAAAACTAATACAGGGCATCAAAAAATTGCTCCTCATCGCTGTCACTGGGTAATGTACCCAAAAGACTGGCAGCATTGCCACGTTGGATGGCAATGCTCAACCTCTGTGCGAAATAAAAGCCAGCCTTTGGGTCCCGGGAAGTGTCAACCAGGCGCTGGGAAATATCCCTGGCAAGAAGGCGGGCGCTCGGACCCCACGGCCCTAGAGTTTCAACCCCAAACGGCTCAAACATGTAATTGCCTATAAGGTTACTATATTTGCGCCGCTTGAGGTTCTCTGCTTGTGCAGCGGCGGAGCCAGCACGACATGCAGTTCCGGGAAGGTGAGATGGCGCAAGAGTGTCGACGCATGTCGCGTCCCACACTAAAGTCCTACCCACCTTCCACGGAAATAGCGACATGCCGTCTGGTCTCTTGCCATCGTCGCGTGCCAAGCCATTTGGTTCGAGTACGGCTGGCACGCCGACGGCAACAAGAGCGCGACGGATCACGTCGTTTATGTTGGCATGTCGTGGTATGCGGCCAGCACTCCGGCTGCACGACAGGCCGTGGTGACCGAGGCTGTTGACAGCTTCCCCGCAGTGGCAGCGATGAGGAGAGCAGCATGGAGCACCTAGTCGGAGGCAAACGGCGAGTCTGAAGGTGGTGTCATCAAACATGGTGCCTGTGTTTGAGGACGGAAGTGCAAGAAGCCATAGACCCGACTCCCATTCACCCACAGCCAGTAGGCGCGCTCGCTCTGCAGAAGTCATTGACGTATCGATTAAACTTTTCCGTATTACTCTGCAGAGCGGCTCATCCCACTGTCTCTGAGAGGACAGGTTGGCGGGTAAGTCGGTGTTCGGGCATGCGACTTTCCAAGCGTTTAAAGCCTCAGTCAGGCTTGGCACCTCAAAATTGACCAGTGTGGTGGGTAATATTTTCCTGATCAATTTCTCAGTGCCATGGACCGAGGAATAGGATATTATCTTGAATTCTAAGATTCTTGTTTGCTTTTGGTTACTAAGGTTTTGGTCACTTGTCTAATAAAATTTTGGCTGCAAAATGAACCATATGTCAACGTCATAATTTGACATTTTTTTAGACAAGGCATAAACTGACGTTTAAGAGTTTTTGTGGTAAGATGGTAAAAGTTTAATCATGCATTCAAATTATGAAAATACTGCTCATTGCTGCAAAAATATTATTCTTTTAAAGCAACGGCAAAATAACAATTAAAAATAAAATGAAGCAGATATTTTTAATGCGATGCTCACTTATTGAAAAGCATCTGATTTCTGAATTTATTTGATTGCAATTTATCGAAATGATTTTCGAACTTTCTGAAACTGTCGGTTACAAATTAATGAGCACTCATTTTGCGATATTCCTATCAGATTTTTGATAAATAATTTTACGGTTCGTGATCGCTATGTCGATACGCTGGTAATCCGGGGTTTACTGATTAAGGGCCTTACTACAAAAACTTTAAACCCTGTTTTACACTTGTCTAATAACATTTTGGCTGCAAAATGAACCATATGTCAACGTCATAATTTGACATTTTTTTAGACAAGGCTTAAACTGACGTTAAAAAGTTTTTGTGGTAAGACGGTAATTGTTTATGCGAGTATTTTTTTGTTTGTATTTATAGTTTGAATAAATATCCTACATAATTGCACTTTCTCTCAATAAATTCCTACGAATTGTTCATAATAATATGAAACAAAAAATTCCATAAAGAAAAAGAATCATTTCATTTCATTTCAGTACCCTACTACGCCATTACATTTCCACTTCAAACAAACCACACAAAGTTCGTAAAATTTCTAACTTACAATTCAATCTGCCTCCAACACCATCCACTTTAAATTCTTAGCTCTCAATTCCTATCACAACCATCTGGCTAGGCACTCTGAATCATCAGATAAGTTCGCCAAAAGTGGCTACCGATCTTGGAGTGCTTTGAACGAACTTTTATTGGAAACCTTCACGGAGTACCTAAGCAAAAATCATCGGAGATGGCATAATGCGGTAGGTACTAGGCAAACACTTAGATACTTATTACGAATGCTGGGCATGACCAAATCGATCAGTTACGAGTACACTAGCGAGGAGTTCGGGTTCTTTGAGTTATCTGTCAACGATTTTTGGTACATATTACAAAAAATGATCGGCTACAAAGAAGGCGTATAAGGACGAAAACAGTAACGTTCTTCGTAACCCGCATTTTTTCGCGCTGCTGTCTTAAGAGATTTTCTGCTATGGCACCTCCGCTAGTCAATTTGTTATCCATGGAAACTTCTCACCGCTCCAAAGAGAATGAACTCTCAAAATAGATTTAGTAGTTTACGTAACGTATAGACTAAGTTTCATTTGTTCGAATTTGAACTAAAATGTCCTGTAAGTACAAATGGAACAT
Source organism: Helicoverpa zea x Helicoverpa armigera (assembly GCA_033682625.1). NCBI lineage: Eukaryota > Metazoa > Arthropoda > Insecta > Lepidoptera > Noctuidae > Helicoverpa > Helicoverpa zea x Helicoverpa armigera. Next base: position 10,869,877 of record JAWIIS010000004.1, on the reverse strand, counting down.
TAAGTACTACGTTCTGTAGGACTCGGATTTGATTCCTGGATCTGTCCAAAATAGATTTGTTAATTACGACGGAATCATTGTTATCAAAAAATGTTTTCAGGTGAAAAGACCAACCAAATTCATATTTTGCTATAACTTCTGGCATAGGCTATAACAGCTGGTTGATCCTATGGAAAAATATCCGCTTTTAAATAATGGTCGACAATACCTGGACTCCATTATTATTTTTATAACTTTAGCTTAGATAGCTTCTATTTTAGAATACCTATCGACAAAATACCGTCAAAAAATACTAGTTACCTCTGAAAACTACCAGCCTTTTACACCAATATACTGTAAAAGAAGACTAGGAGATTGCTTTACCCATCGACCTTTGAGCTTATTCATGAATTCAGCACGAGTCAGTATAGCACTGAAAGAAGACAATATTGCTTTGAAACTCACAGAGCAACTGATGGGATAAAAGCTAGACTTTTGTGGTATTTTATATGGCAAACTGACTTCATGAAATATGGACTAACTGTGATGCATCAGTTGGCCAGAAAAGACACAAAACATCAAAAAGACTACGAGTATAATAAATGAGAAAGTAATTGAAAACTATTGGACTAATTGAAATGAAATTAATTCGTTACAAGGATAGTCTAGACTTCTAGAGCTTGAGGAAGGTCCATGTCATTCTAATTCTAGCTTTATTAATGTATATTTTTTTTAACAAAATACATTCAGTCGTTATTGGATGAAACTGTAACGAAGTTTCACGGATACATACACATATCAATATTTTTACTGTCAAGTCTATTAAACTTCAAAACTAACTTCTTCTCAGAGCTTATTCAATATATTCCAAATATCATAAAGTCATTCAACAGAAATGACCAGGCGGTCGAATTAATGTCATAAAGCCGGGGCCACACCTGCGTGACATGTAACATTCAATTAGTAGCCGAACAATTGATCGCGCAATAAATAACGCGTTAAATTCCTGTTTATTGCTGACAAAGTGACAATAATGGTCGTTATTGTTGCTGTCTGTTTGTATGGTCATTAATGCTGTGTTTGGATTGAGATAAGAAGACACAGAAGCAATGAAAGACTTGAAAATTAAATTGGTGTACAACGGCGGATTTAACGTTTATTCCATTATGCGTTTTCTTCCAGTCTACCTACGGGTGGTGGTGGATATAATATAGGGTTATACATAAACTAAAAAGCATTTAACTCAAAGTCAAAAATGAATTACAATCGTGTTTACAAATATGATTTCAATTGAGATTACTCGTAGGTCTGTGTGTCCTAGGCATTAGAATAAAATAGCCTATTTTCAAATATATATGAAAACGTATGGCCACATCATGTATAATCTAGAAACGAGGCAAATCAAAACATCAGCTATGCATGTTCAATGACTTGCTATTCATACAAAATTGTTATTTATGACAAGGGAGTTAAAATGAATTTTCCCTTGAACGATGTTTTCCTATGCATACAGGATGCGTTGATCGAGAGGAGATGTTGAGGAGTATTCAATTTACAAAATGAATGTGCTGATCATTAAATGTAAATGCGTGTATTTTAAGTAATTTTACTGAATGTGTTTAGCTTTAGCTTAGGCTTTTTTTTCTTATTCAATGTTGTTAAGTTGTTGTTGGTTTTACAAAAGTAAGTTTTCAAAATAAAAAAATATTATGGATATAAATAATAGAGGTTTTATGTATGAAATTGAAAAATATAAAAAAAACTAAGTAGTATGCAAGCTAAATGTACCAAAAATGATCTCATTGTTTTTTAAAGTGATTTTTGATTTTAGTGACGGCAAACATTTTAATCTAGCAATCTACGAAGATAGAACGGAAAAACCACGGCCACATTACCTCTACATAAATAATGACTGGCTGGCTAGCTCTAAATCCATCAGTATTAAGAAGTAAACTTGTTTCAGTTTACTTTGTTAGTTGCAGACGAGCGACTTTATTACCGTTTATGCTACCAAAACAGCAAAGTAATACTTAGAGCATTTTTCGTCACTTTTAAAATAAAGATATTCTATTCTTGAATAGATCTATTAAAACGTTTACATCGTTATCATCATTATATCAGCCTATTGCTATCCACTGCTAAACTAAGACCTCCCTCAACGAACGCTTACCACCCCGGTCGTGGGCAGCACGCATCCGTCCATCCATATTTGCATATTAGGTAAAAATATTCCACGAGAAAACTTTAATGAAACTCAAAGAACTCTCAATCTATCGTTCAAATTCTGCAGGGACCAAAGTATGTAAATTTTCCTGTTTCATAGACAATCAAAGAAAAAAAGAGAGATTAATGCAAGCGTCAAAATATTCTACTTATAATGTTACAACTAAAAGTCGCATCAAATTGTTGCCGGTTTACAACCAAGTTAAGCTTGGACGATAAACAACATAGTTCTTCATTGCAAGCCCTGTGTTAAATAAACAGCAATTTGTAAAGCTTGACTCCTGCTAGATTTAAGCAATGAAATTGAAGCTATCTCGATTTTGGTTAAAGGCAATAGAAAAAAAGGACTTTCAAATTACTTAAAAGGGCTTTACTTGATATCAAAGTTAAAAGAAACTTGGTCTTGCAACATACTTTTTGAATTGGGAAGTTGACTAGGTCAAAAATAAATTACGTCGTCATAGTTACTTGAATTGAATTGCAAAGTAACCATAATCCTCTAAATATATTTTTTTCTAAGTCTTGAATCAGAAGCTAAGATTAAATAAATGAAATGAAAACAAAGCCCATATATAAATGTAGGTAATGTGTACACAAACATGGTCACATACTTATAAGTAAAGCAACTTGTGAAGGTTGAAATTAGTACTTATTAGTTGCTACCAGTTTTGAGATGGTACAAGTCAAAAGCTTTCTGCTAACGATAGCTTAACCAGCCAACTTAGCAGTAACCAGTTGTATGCGGCTGAACTTGTTGATCTCCTTTCATCTAAAGTCGTCAATATCATCGGTTTACCGTCCCGTCAGGCTATGAGAGTGAAGGAATAGTGTGTGCACTTGTGTCTGTACAAATGCTTGTGCGCTATAACATGTCCTGTGCAGTTGCCTTAATTCCTATGACAACTGCCGCCATGGAAGATAATGTAATCGGCCGTGGATGCCATTATTTATAATCCCTTTGAGGACTTTTTAAATCCTTAGCAGGCGTTATGGGTAGTCAGAAGCCAGCAAGTCTGACACCAGTCTTACCGAGGTTTACTGGGTTGTTCGGGTAACTGGGTTGCGGAAGTCAAATAGACAGTCGCTCCTTGTAAAACACTGGTGACACTGGAAGCCCACCCTAACATAGTTGGAGAAAGGCTCGGGAGATGATGATGATGACTTACTACTACGCCATCCAAACTCTTCTCTCATCCCTTACACCATACATACTAGTACGCTAATTACCGTTAGTTAACAAGGATCCACCGTGTTGGCACTCTTCGAGGGCACTGGACCAACGCCATTAAGTCTCACTGGATTATCTATGTTTGTTACTGGGGTAGTTACCTAGTGCTGATGGGGACTTTGAGTAACTTATCGGTTTAGTTCTTGATAATGTCATGTGAGATTTTCTTTGTCATATTTTTGATCTGGTTGTGACGTATTTGTGGAGTATGTTTGGCTCGTGGGTGCTTGTCCTGGTCAATATTATTCTACTGCCGTGGAAGTCCTCAAATATTTAGTTCACACATATCTCGATGATACTAGTAGTAACAAAAGTCGTTGATAAAATTGATCATAGTCAATTAGTCATTATTAGATCAAAGTCCGTTCGTTAACAGGTTCTTATTTCTATTATTGCCTTTTGCAGGTCACTGAATACCAAACCCCTTAGGCCAAAAAAGCCCTTCGAAAAATATCAACATTCCAATAATACATAGTTTAAATACATAGCCCAAGCGTAAGCTTGCTTGTCAATCTTTTCACAATTGTTATAGTCTAAAACTAGATATAAAAAGTTTAATACATACATTGTATCAACCGGCAATATCTGCATTATTTATAAATACCTAAGCCTAAAAAGAACTCTTTGCAATTACAGAAAAAGACAATTAGTTTGGTCAAGCGCCTGAGCGATTGGTTTCTGCGCTACTTACTGCAAATTCTTGCAATCGTCATTGCAACTGGTAGATCTAAGTCCATCAGTCTTAGAATACTTGCACACTACAAACTTTTAGTCGGCCAGTAGATGGCTCTGGCTCATAAAACACAATGGAGAAGAACGAAAGTGCGCAAAATACAACGAAAAGGTATAAATTGGCGTGTAAAACTTTGATTGGATTCACACTTTTCCTGAAAAAAATTACTTAACCAACTATTGACCCGGTCAATTTAACCGACTGTTTAGTCTACAGTGTGCAGGAGCGTTCAAAGCTATTATCATCTGTTGAGTGTTTCAATAACAGTAAAACGTTTAAGGTTTGTATTTCAATCTCTTCGGCAACTGAATAGCAATATTTTGCCCGAAAGCTCCGATTATATTTAAGTTATCAGACACTTACCTTTTTATACAACCTCCATTAGCTACATATACTCGTATTTATACTCCCACGATCGGCAACTACCTCAAACACCCAATTGTGTCATATTTCTTACATGGCCCAATCATATCATATTCTCAGCCCTAGACTAGCCCAATATTACGTATAAAATACTTCATTCTTATAATAGTTAATTCCCAAAGTGACTGTGGCCAGCACAGTTTAACACCTGATGTTTCATCATCATCATCAGCCCTATGTTCATTGTATCGGTCTTTTCTCATACAGAACTACAACATTCAGTCTTCAGCCTTCTCCTTACAAGGAGTGACTACCTATCTGATCTCTTCAACCCAGTTACCCGGGCAACCCAATACCCCTCGGTTAGACTTATTAGCTTCTCACTACTTCTGACTGCCAGAGGTGTTCAATGACAGCCAGGACGGGAGTATATCGTGCCATTCGAAACACAGTCATTAGTGTCCAGGATATACAAGGTTAGAAAAGTTGCATTGGTTGCCTGACCTGGAATCGAACCCTCACTCATACATGAGAGGTTGAAGTAAACAAAAAAAAAGTGCAAGAAAAGTCTCCGTGATATCAGCCCATAAACAGCCACTACTCATTATCACAACAAAAAATGTTTGACACATAAAAAAATGGCTCATTTGAATTTAAAATAGAAACAGTTATGAATAAAGCGTAGTAGTTTTATGAAATAAATCAATTACAATGTGTTAATTGTTTACATCGGCGCGTGGCCGGTAGAAACTCGTGCGCACTCGGCTGCTTAGTGGGTAGAGGAAAATTGTACGACGATCAAATGATGTTGATACTTGATACCATTTCTTTTTGGAAAAAGATTTGTGAAACTCGTAAACAGGCGTCATTTATTATAGCGTAGATTTAGAAGGGGTTTTTTTTTTATTAGAATAGGTATAATATTTTTGAATAGGTAAATAACAATATCTACTTATCATAATATCATTAGCTAGCTAAACTGGCTTGTTAAAAAGTAGCCTATGTGTTAAGCCAAGGTATCACCTATCTACATAGGTACCAAATTTCAACCAAATCGGTCTAGCTTTTTTTGCGTGAAAGAATACCATACATACACATAATATCTAATATTTACAAACATACATATTTATCGTAAAAGGAAATAAGTCTAGACATCAAGGCGTTAACCTACATACTCGAATAAGTTTTAATTGTTCTGTTTTTATACAAATATTTGTTTTATCTATAAACAGCAATCTAGTATTAATTACTTCTAAACGTATTTCGACAGGTCTTTAATGTAAGTAATACTATTATTTTAAAGACTTTTTTTGCAGAAAAATTGCATCACTTGCAAACATTCCATATTCAGTGCCAAATAATCTTCTAGCTACAAAGCAATCAAATATAAAATTAGTCTATAACACATTTAGTAAAGTCTCATACAAAACGTATTTTCTTTCATTCTTTCTTTCTAAAATCACCCTTTAAAATAAGTGGTCAGTTCACAGAAAGAAGTCAAAGTATCAAGACCGTTCACTCTTCCACAACCCGAGTATTCGAATGCTGAGCGACGCTCGCGCACCACTCGCTCGTATCAGTATCTCTAGGTCACTCGCGGAAGCCGGTCTCCCAGTCGATCGTTAATCGATTGTGACAGCGAAAACAATCGATATGAATCGATATTAATCGAACTTGTTAATGCTATTTGTGTTTAAATAGTGTGGCATGTGACTTGGATTCGATTTTTTATTTATTTTTTTCGAGTGAAGTGTTTCGTTGTGTGTGTTTTGTGATTTTGTTTTGTTTTTGACTTTGTTTGTGGAGTTCACTTTGTTTTGTAAAGGTAACGTGAAATTCTTGATCTATTATTTATTAAGATCAGTCATCAATTTAGTATATACTTAGAAATGCATTAATTTCAAATAACATTTACAAATACCCCCAAGAATTGATATTGCCACCTCAGTGCAGATAAATGCATTATTTGCGTACATAATAATCTCAATAATTCAAAAAATAAAGTCAACAAGCATTAACGTATAAAGTATGAAACTTTCAAAATCAATTACAACTGATTCTCGTATACCTTTATAAAGAAATAGCCTTCAATTATATTTAATCTCATTATCACCTAATCTTTCATACTTAAAAATGCAGGTAGATATCTAATTTTGGAACGAAATAACTCTTTATAAAGGTTTGTAATGAAAATCAATCAGGCGAGCTTCCTGGCCGAAGGGTTACTGACGTGGAAATGATAAGATATTAACAGGTAGACAGGTACCTAGATACCTACCTTATATCGGGTGTGTCGTTCACAATCACATTAAATCATATCGCATATACTTTATGATATTCTATGGCGAATTGTAAAAAAAATAACCTAATCCATTCAGTGGTTTAGCCACAGGAGTCATCTTTCGTTTTTATAATTTACAACATCATGTGTAAAGCAGAGATAAAGTTAGGAGTATTGTATGTTTTGATCAGTTGACAGCTGTCAGTTTTCAAGCGAGAATTTCAGTTGTTTGTAATGACTGACTTTTATATGGTGTTCTAATTTTTGCACATTTTTATTCCATTTACTTTGTTTGAAAAAAACATTTTTTATTTTTACGTATTTTTCTTTTATTTTTGTGTTAATCGACATTCCGATATTATCTATTAAGGTTTGTTTAATAAGTGAGAGAAATAATACGTTATTTTGATTTCATGGATTGAAATAATTTGCGAGTAATGGCTGTTGAGATTTATGGTCGTTATAAAACAATTAAAGTTAGAATCTTAGTTAATTTTAATATTTGATATTAAAATGCAATTGGGTATACCAATTACCGTCTATTTTTAAATTGATAACGCTTCACTCACTTAATACAAAATATTTTCTAAATCAATCTGCATCTTGACTTAAAACCTGATAGTTCAACATTTGAACTTATTTTGATCCATTGCAAATCTATAGTACCTAATAACATTATTAAGCTAAAGTTTGTTTCTTTGTGAATGTGTTTGTTTGAACGCGCTAATCTCAGGAGCTACTGGTCCGATTTGAAAAGTTTTCAATGTTAGATAACCCATTTATTGAGGGATAAGGCTACTTTTTATCCATGTCAGACAAAATGTTCTTACGGGATGTACGTGAAACCTACATAGTATAGTTGTAACTATAAATAAAACAAAAGAAAATAACCATATCACTATTAAAGAGTGACGTATTTGAGCGGCTTGCGGCTTCTTAAGCGATCGAATTTAGTTAATCCGAGAATTAGGTTAAATACCTACTTAACGCTAAAGTAATTAAGTATGCCACTTATTACTAACCAGCTGTTTCCCTCGGCTTTGCTCGCATCCTGAACAAAATATTTCCCACACACTGTAAAAAGCAATTGGAATTGAATACCCGATAATTACATCTTCAAACTTAATATTTACGATGATAGCAACTAATAAAAGAATAACTTTCGATTCGTAAAACAATAGGTAATAACAGAAACCTCATTTCTCCATTAGTTTTATGACAAAATATTTATTAAAAGTTGAGAGTAAAAATATTTCTCACAAGCCAACGTTTTATTATCTGAGTATAAGCCTAGCCATTTAATTAACTAAAAAATAATGACTAAAAACAATTTGCAATCTATAGCAGCCAAGATTCTAGATGTGGCTTCACCTGCGTGCCGAAGGATCAACTTATTGCATAAACATACATAGATAAAAAGTAGCCTTAATAATCGCCATCATCCTGCCCTTTTTCTATTTCTTTTTGGGTCGAAGTTTTTTTTAGTTTTTTAGCCTAGTTTTATAAAAAAGAAATCAGTTGTTTTAACGTGAAAGAGGAACAAACATCCATAGATACACATATAAATAATACCTACATACATACTTTTCACGTTTAAAATATTAGTAGTACCTATATAATTAACTATGTAAGAGCTTTCTTGTTTAACTGTAAGTTCTAAGAAATTGATTCTCCAACCATTTATGTTTTAGATTTAACCATAAACTGTAATAGCGTTTCTTATTGAAAATTCTCCATTATGATGTTCTTGGAAATAGTAAGAAAATATAGGTAACGTATCAATACGTGATCGTTGTTCGATAGTGGAGCATAGATATGTAATAAATATTTTATGGTCTTATGCCTAGTTCCTATAAAAAATAAACAATTACATTATGTTTGCCAAAGGATGGTAGGTAGTTTAGCGCGGATCGATCATAATATTTTAAGCAGCGCTTAGCGCGGTTCGTCCATGGATGGGTGACTATTTTGTTATGACGAATTTTTCTGGGATTTGGAAGATACTTCAAATTGAAGATCCTGGGTGTCGGTTGAGTATCTTTAAATTGGCAGTCGTTACGGGTATTCTGAGTCCAGAAAGTCTGACAGCCAGTCTTACGAAGATAGATTCAGGAGATCAGACAGCCAGTCGCTCCGTGTGAAACACTGATACTAAACTGCCTCCTTTGAGACTGGAAGCATCCCCAATATGGTTGGGAAAAAACTAGGCATATGATGATGAGTAATTTTTTTCAAAAGCCTTTTAGAATAAACGTCAAAAGTTACCGTTTGTAATGAAAACGAATGGTCACTTGTTTGTAAGAATCAGGCATTAGACTTCAAAGCTATCATGGTATATCTTAAAACATAGCTATTATTATAATGAACTCAGGTTATTAAAATAGGTAATACTTTATATCTTTACCCATTACCCAAATACCAAAGTAAATTAAGTTTATTTTGATTAAGCAGAACCGGTTTAAAAGCATAGTTTTGAGTACAAAATATTCATATTGCATATTATATTATGTGCATATTAAGCACAGTTGTAATGAGTAAAGGTTATTGTCGTGGTGGCTTAGTGGTAATACCTCCTTCTCAAACACTAAAGTACGGTTTTGAATCCGGACAGATACCAATGCAATTTTTTAAAAGTTGTATTATGTACCATCACCAACCCGCATTGAGCAAGCGTGGTGATAACGCTCAATCCTTCTCAAGTGAGATAAGGCCTGTACCCCAGCAACGCCTGTGCCCAGCAGTGGGATAATGAAAACGCTGATGAATGTGTACTTTCTTTTCATCTTATCTTGGACATTAGTAACTAACGGATACTGAAGTTAAACATCGAGACTGGACTTAAAAAGTATACCTACAATGTAGTAGCTAGCCCGAGTAGAGCAAGGCGAGTGATTAACGCTTATTCCTTCTCTGTATGAGAAGAGGCTTATGCCATAGAGTAAGAAAATAATGGATGGATGATGATGAGGGCCATGAGCGATTAGTGCATTTTTATTTTTAACCAAAACAAGAATTCACGAATTGCGTAACACATACAAAAAATATTTCTCTACGATCATGAAATTTAAAAAAGTTTTATAAATATTCATTCATTCAAATATATCACACATTAATATCGCAAACAAAACGAAAGCTTCTGTAGTAGAAATGCAATAAAAATCGCATTCATTACATAATCAGGATATTATTATAAAAGTAGATAAAATTCCAAATCATCATCCTTTTCCCAACTATGTTAAGGTCGGCTTCCAGTCTAACTGGATGCAGCTGAGTACCAGTTTTTTACAAGGAGCGACTGTCTATCTAACCTCCTCAACCCGGTTACCCAGAATACCCGATACCCCTTGGTTACACTGGTTGTCATACTTACTGGCTTCTGACTACCCGCAACGACTGCCAAAGATATACAAATAACAGTCAAGACCCACTTTACCGTGCCTTCCAAAACACGGAAACACTACATTAAAAGACACTTCACAAAACAAACGACTTCCTAACCAAACATCAACAATTCAGCATTGTTGAAATCGACACAGCAGTTTGCGAGAACGTGACAAAAAAACATACGAACGTAGGAAGTAACACGTAAGTGTTCCGCTGCGATACGGTCGGGTAGCAACACTATCGATCATAATGATTATTGACATCACTAAGGAAATGTATGAAAATCAGTTTGTTAGTAAAACTTAGTAGTATTCACTTTCTAAGTAGTTACTTAAACGCTGACTCTTTAACTCATTTTAGCGGTTTAGCAACTATTCCTTTCATTGGTTATAATATGGTATATACGTGGTCCTGGGTTCTTTCAAAGTCAAAGTCAAATCATTTATTTCCTTTAGGCCATTATGAATGACAAAAATATAATTAAGTTTGGTTCTAGTTGCCCATTCCAAAAGTAGCTTCCTATGGAGAAGCACGGGGAAGAAACTCCATTGTCACTCTTTTTAAAAATAATATAGTAGGTATTACAGTTTGTATGTATTGATACGTACAGTAACTCATACAGTACAGTTTCTCTGGGCCAGGCCTCCGCATTTGTGGGCTTTCAGAACATGCACAAAGCAGCCCAAAGTCTGAAAGTTGGTGCAACAACTCATGCTTGAGAGGGAATGTAAATCTGGTGTTTTCAACGGAAACCCAGTAGCATACCCAGACCAGTTGTTGTTAAAATGACTCGTCAAAGACCATCAGGCAGGTTTGAGGATATACGCAGTAGGATTGGCTAGGTGACTAAACCTCCAAATGTCTCGATAAATAAGAAAAAATATTAACTTTCACAGCAATTAAATACAATTCGCGCCTTACAACTTGAAGAAACTATCCACTGTGGTCTATTTAATCTACACAATAATCCTTTCCCATGGCGAAATATTTGCCCATGTCGAATTCTGTGGACATTCATTTGTTTTAGTTTGAAAGCGTAACAACAAACAAAGAATGTTACGTAGGTATTTATAACATTAATAGTCAGGAAGTTAACTGCAAGTCAAACAATAAATAATACATTGCGCGATTGCTACTGTGAAGTGGTGTCTTAATAGAAAACACTTTTCACAATTAACTGGCAAAAAAACTTAAAACATTGAAAGGCAAAAAAAAATGGTTAAAGCTATCCGAGTGTCGTTGCTAACGCCTCATAAAAAAATCTAAAGCGGTCTAGGCGTCTTCCTAAAACCAATTGATAAACGTGGAAAAAAAACAGTCGAATTGAGAACCTTTTTTTAAGTCGTTTGAAATAATGGTGGACTTAATGATAAATTTAACTTAGGAAGACCATTTGGTCGAAGTATCTTGCACTGATCGTTTATACTCGATACATAATTTAATCAGTAAGTTAAACATGAATATAAGCGTGTTAATTACTCATTACGTCTCTACTTTTTAAATACCATTGATCTATCAAATTGTTCTCTTAGTTTCAATGTGGGGAACAGGATGTTCACCCTTTTAGATAAAAACAAGCTTGAAAATTATAAAGTTCTGTTACTCAAATGTTGTCGCAAACATGATAACGTTAAAATCACATTAACTTTCTAAATCACAGTTTTACACAAAATTATAATTTTAAACATAATTAATGAATATTCTAATTCTACTAAATAGCTATCTTATTAATAATTTCGTATAAATAGTAAAAAAAAATGTCTCATTGATTCTGGTTTCGATTTATGTACAGTTGCGCGTAAATCAAAGTTTTTTATAATGCTCGATGCTCACGTAAAACCCAGATTAAAAAAAATCTGTTTTAAGGCCAAAAACACCAAAACAATATTTTGACACATAATTTATTCAGTCTTGTTCACCCAGCAGTAGTTACTGAGTCGAATTCTGGTCACTGGTCAGTAACTCTAAAATTCCCTTTGGTTTCGCTCACTGACAGTGAAAAAGGTGTCTGATGCAAGAAGTCCATGAAAAGGATGATTGAAATATATATATATATATAATTATATCAGTTACGCAGACAGACACTTAAGAATGACGTAGGATCGCTTCCCACCATTATTTTATGGAAATCCATAAAACCGCAACTAAAACAATCAATTACAAACACAAACATACAAAAACAAAACCAATTGATAAACCAGCTGTCAATAATGTCCATACGCCTTCAGAATCGCAGTTGCAATCGCAGTCGTGACCACCGACAACCGCCCGGGTCGGCTGTCAAATGTCAACAACCGTTGGCCGCACGCGATTTGAAATTCAAATTTCAAATGGTCATGTTCGGAAGACGGTTAAAGATGGCGAAGGATGGATCGATGGATCAAAGTTATTTTTAATACGTGATAGTTTTAATTGATTGCGATGAATTATAGATTTGTTTGATTCATGGATTTTTGCACCTACTAATTCGGTTTGTGATTTATTTTAATTTTATGAATTTTGTGGAGGTTATTAGTGCTTAACGGTGGTTATCTAAATGTTAGGAATAGTCAAGTTCGATTTGTTTCGAGATTTTGCATTGATGAAACTATCGATCCTGCAGTTTCACTTTCATGTTGTTTTACTGTTAGAATCTGGAAGATTTTTGAATTTTTTAAATCAGTCTCAACTCCTTGTGCGTTCAAGTGATCAAACAAATTCAGCTTTATTACAAGATTAACAACCGATATAGCTATAATCTAAACCACATTATGAAATAACTACCTAGAAACAAAAACGAAAATAAATATATAACGCTTAAAAGACCTTTTTGTTTATTTGTATGTAACTGTTTGTTTGTATGTACTTTCTAAGTATATCTTAGACACCAATGACCGTGTTTCGGAGGGCACGCTAAACTGTAGGTCCCGGCTGTCATAGAACATCCTTGGCAGTCGTTACGGGTAGTTAGAAGCCAGTAAGTCTGACAGCAGTCTAACCAAGGGATATTGGGAAGGGATATTGGGAAGAACTTTGTTGACTGGGTTGAGGAGGTCAGATAGGCAGTCGCTCCTTGTAAAACACTGGTACTCAGCTGCATCCAGTGAAACTGGCAACCGACTCCAACATAGTTGGGTAAAGGCTCGGGAGATAATGATGAAGTTTTACTTACTATAAGGCTGATGTAAAAGTCTATCGTCATTAAGCTAATTAACAAATTGATAGAATATTGAATGGCAGTTAGAGTTCATTCATGATAATTTAACAAAAAATATAGTCAGGGTTTAAACCTTGATCTGGTAGCAACGGATGATTAGGTTAACCAAGGTTAAAAAAAACATTTGTAGGTACTCGTATTATTTCTTATGCTTACTTGCCTTGATTGGGTCGCTGTGCTAGTAGTCGAATGGCACGGGCTCTGGGGTTGGATTCCTGGGTCGGGCCGTAATTTCTTTGGGGACTTCAAGCAACGTTCACAAAAGCGACCCAGAGTCAGTCAAATTGGTGATATTGATACACAACCGTGCATTTCTTAATAGAAAAGCTGCAGTGCTCGAGAATCGCTCTACACACCATTATTATTTCAGATCACACGTTTATTATTGTATAGCTTATAAACATAACAGAACCACTGCGAAAAAATCCTCCAAAAAAACCCACCCTGCTTCAGTTACCACTTCAAAAAAAAGTGTTACGACGGACAATTTTCTTCTGCACTAAAAAGAATACACGTTTCGGCCTATCTACTTCTTACAAAGTTTCTACGTAAAGTCGATAAAAAGTTAACAAGTTAACTAGGTATTAATTAAAGTCATAAACATTGAGGTTATCAAACAATATCGATTGGCGCATCACATGCGCTGTAGCCGTTATCGGATGCGTGGGCGCATGCTTTGAATATGTATAGACTTTCCTAGAAAGGAGACTGAGTTAGGAGCGATGGGATGGGTTATATTTGACACTAGTAGTAGCCTGTAGTTTTTCCTACATTGTCAAATAATTAGGTTCTTAATTAAAGGTGTATTTTATCGCAATATGAAAAGTTAATTCTACCAACCACTGGTTTTTTTTTTGTCTTTTTCTTGGTGTTATCACAAAAATCCTGAATAGACATTTGAAACGACTTTTTTAAGAACGTTTTGTTTTCTTATTTTTGTTTAAACACTCGTTTGTTTAACTATTATCACACCATTATAACTGTGCCATACCTTCAAATAACATCAATTATTATACTCCTCTCATCTATGACCTACCTATATACCTTCCATATTTTATGAAAGCCTAGCTATTCATCATACCGATCGATTGACAGATGAAGTAACTACCTATAAGATGTCATTATGTAGAAAATTAGTTTAGTAAGGATTACAGCATTTAATCCACTTTCAACATTTTATATTATCAATCAAGTAAAAGTAAATTATACTTATTTAATTTAAATACTTTCGTTTTTTTAGCAAAATTCTTCAAATAAGTTTATATATTTAAGTCGGATTATAATGTAAATATAATGATTACGTAAGCTTATTTCATTAATAGCTCTGTAGTGACACAGGTGCGGAAGGAATTTCCACATTAAAAGTATTCCTATATCGAAAGAGGGTATATTTTATTTTTTTCCAAAATAAGTGATTCGAGTTACTTAATTAGTTAATTTGGAACATTGATAGATGGCACCTTAAAGGCAGAAAAAACACAGAACAAGCTTTTTGCTGTCTCTTTGGCAGTGGCGTTCATGATTGCTTTCTATGTGAAATATCTATTGGCACACGTTTATACAAGAACGACTCGTTTGTCGTGATGGCAAATGACCAGCATTTGTGATTTGTAGTTGTGTGTGTATGAATATCCCCAAGAAACCGGCTATTTTCAGGCCAGAGGGGAAAGCATTAAGGAAACCACATAGATCGTCCCCGTGTAACATAGACTATATTTTGGCCGGGTACGGGAGTTCCCCCGGAAACTCGAAAACAGCTAGTCTCATATAAAAGGTAAAAGTGAAATTTTTATCTATCGTCATTCCTACAATTCTTTTCTTAACTATCTTTTACCCGCAGTTTCACCCACTTCCCATGGGAACTCCTTCCCGTACCCGGTCAAAATATAGCTTACGTTACTGTCCCCGAGTAGTAGTAGTTTTCTTAATGTCGCCCCATCAAACCCGCTAAACGCCCATCCCTTGTCCTACACTCACCGCCTTACAAAGCATGCGCACATAAAACTGTCTCAAGTTATAACGTGCGGAAGGAAACAATGCGTTCAATACAATCCGGTCAAGCGTGAGCGTGTTTTGTGATATTAGCAACAATAGTATGTTGATAAAAATCTTTATCATATTTTGATGGAGAAAGAGATTTATTGAGCGTTATTGATACTCGTGGGTGACAACTCGTAGTTTTGCTAGCGTCCCGTGGAACTTCTGCACTTACCAAAACAAAAACTAGCCAGTTTTAGCTACCCAGCAGTAATTGAGTAGATTACCTGACCTGAAATGAGTTCCCAAATTCTGTACCCAGTTTCTGGGATTACCAATTTTCACCAAACGAATACGCTCTTCAGTTTTATAAATGATAACACATTTTAACAAGATTTATCTTGCAGACAAATTTAATTTTAATTTGATTCCTGCCAAGTGCCAAGCTTTAGCGATTATCATAGCAAGTCTGTACCAGTACCTACAGCTACACCTTACTTTGCTAGACAAATCACAACTTAATGGTCTACTGATAATGAAAATCAGTTTCTGATTCTGCCTAGGTAGTAAAAAGCTTTACCATAACGAGAGCCGCACTCTCCAACATGATGATGCGGTTTTTCTCCGTCATTAGGAATGTAGTTATTATTTAGATATTTATATCTGATCTGTTATAAAATATGAATTATAAATCAACTTTCTTCTGAATGAACAATATCGTTTTCTTTACGTAAGAGTGGATTTGCAAGCTTTTATATTATTGTTTGCTAATTATTAGCCAGTTTTACGTTGGTTGCTTTTTAAAGCAGTTTTATTTATAGGATTACGTTATCGTACAAAAGATTCGTCCACGGCATGTTCAAATTTTCTAAGAATATTAGCTTCCCAGTTGGTCAAAAAAATACATAAAATAGCGCTTTCAAAAAATTGATACCTTCAAATCCAGTTTTTTACTTAAATATTACACACCCGTATAAACTATTCTTTCACCATCTCCCGAGCATTTTCCCGACACCCAGGACATACAATTTATCGTGCCTCCGAAATACGGTCATTGGTGTCCCAAGATATACTTAGAAAGTACCTACATAAGAACTCAGAAAAGTTGCATAGTTACTTGCCTGACCTGGAATCGAACCCACACTCATACTTGGGAGGTTGCTTTTTACCCGATAGGCCGCCACGATTTCTTAGAAAGCAGTGGCAAGAAGCTTGTATTTATCAACTTGACAAGATATTTGCTATCTATCTATATACATACAGCAATATAGTATATACTTAGTTGTCGGTATATCTGATGTGATTGCAGTTTCTTGCATATTATTATTAAATGAGTATGTTAGCTGTCGCGCGGTAATGATAATGTTTTTGCTGTCATTAGTATTTAATCAGTGGAAATTGTGTGTTGGGTAATTTTTATCGTTTTAGTTAGGATGAAGAAAGCGTTTTGTGTGCTTAGGTATTTCGTATCTGGTATCGATTCATTGAATTTGTTAATTTGAGAAAAAGGCAGTTATAAAATTACGTGATAGAATAACAGACATTCAACAATAAGAGAAAAGAAATTTAAAAATAAGAGAAGACATTTAACCTTTTTGTCATAATCTGAAAAGCTTTCTTAGAAGGTAAGTATCTGGACTAACACAAATATCAATAATATTTTTTATTCCACGGGAAAAACTTTATAAGAATCTAAACTTTATCCAAACTAACCTAATTATGTAACAAGTTATGCCCAAATTGATTCAGCCGTTCCCAATAAAACGGCATTTCATTTTCATTCAAATAAGTAACATTTATTCGAAACTATATTCAGATGATATTCAAACATTACCATATTTTATGTTATTAGTTCATTACCAAGGTACAGTGACCATGTAGGATAATTTGCATGTCTAGTGTGTACGCACTCTAATGTACCGTTCATAATAGATCACGTGGTAATTGCTTGGTTTCTACAAATGTATACGTTTCTCTATTTTATCGTTGATAGTAGAAATTTATCTTTTGTTTTATTTTCTAGACAGAAATTGACTGGACTCCAATTAAAATATATACATACACTAATATATTTTCTTGGTTTGTTAGTTTGTATACTAAAGGTTCTGAAACTACTGAACCGATTTAAAAAAAAATTTCACTGTTGAAAAAATACATTGCTCCCGAGTAACATACTTAACTTATATTTTATCTCGGTATGGGCAGTAGTTCCCACGGGTCGCGGATTAAACCGCGAGGAAATCGACTATCTGTTTACATGTTTGTTCTATCATCATCTATGTTCATGTTAGAATGCCTTATGCGACTGATATATTTATGGACAATTAAAAAGAATATTTCTGTGTAAGTCCAGAACTATGGACGTGGAAGTCGAAGTCACGGGCGTAAACTGTTAAATATTTCAATTTTATATAAAATGTGTTGCTGGGAAGTTTGCGCCACATCTTTTCCCAGCAAAAACACATAGGAAATTTTGAAGGCTGGGCGTTTTTGGGGCTGTCAAAAAGCGGTGTTTTGCAGTCAAGTTTGAATAAATTATTTAGACTTTGAGAAACAATGTTCGGACAGTTAAGTTCCATATTGAAGACCGTCACCAGCCCATAAAAACTTGAAAGTGACAGCTGTGAGAAACAAAATGGCGTCATGACCATTAAGTAAACAGTCGAAATAATAGAGAATTAAATGTAATTGTTTTCACCTTGATTTCTATTGTATTTTATTACGTTTGATGTTTGGGAAAGCTTTCTTTGGTGATAAGAATGATGATGGTTTATGTTTATTTCTGTGTCCTAATAACCAATTTTAAGGTCAGTCTGCTACATACAAATACTTTATATGAAACTAGCTTCCGCCTGCGGTTTCACCTGAGTCAAGATATAACTACTTCCCGTAACCAGATGGGGATAAAAACGATTATATTCTAATTTTCAGCTTAACCGGTTCAGCTGTTCTTGAGCTAAGTATAAAAAGTATAACTAACACGACTTTCTTTTTAACCCCCGACGCAAAAACGACGGGGTGTTATAAGTTTGACGTGTGTGTGTGTGTGTGTGTGTGTGTATGTGGCATCGTAGCTCCCAAACGGATGATCCAATTGTAATGCGGTTTTTTTTGTTTAAAAGGTATGTCAGTCGGGAGTGTTCTTAGCTATGTTTGGTGGAAATCGGTTCAGGTCTTCAAGGTCATCAGCTCGTTTGCTAGATGTGATAGGAATGTTACACGCTCTGTTTACTTGCAAGTATATGTGGGATCTGAAATTTGAAACACTAATGTCTTTTGGAACCACTGAGCTGGTCTGCTGTTAGGGCACGAAGGTAGGAGACGTAACCCTGAACTGTCTTTTAGTAAACCCATCGAGTTTGGGCTCGTTGAATTTGTCTTGACGAGTTCTCTTCATGTTTCTGATTGACGATAACCTGATGCTGGAAATGGGATGTGGCGGATGAAACCCTGAAATGCCGGAATGAAACGGATAAACCGATTTATATTTTTGCTGAAAATCTAGAATGACCAAAGGTTAATCTTTATTGTTTCTCAGTCTGTGCAATTCTCCCAGAGCCAGTTTGTCATGAGGATTGTTAAACAGCTTCCTTTGGCCGAGATCGCATATAGCGACCCCATCTTAAGATAAAATAAATTAAATGAAAGAAGGAAAAACTAAGGAGCTCCTTTAAAAAGCAAGAAATAAAATTAAATTATAAATTTAAAAAAACCCCCGACCCAAAAAAGTATGCAATAATTATGACAAAAGGTTAAAAACTCTAAACTCTATAAAAAGCAAAAAATAACTTTTAACACTACGTAAACTAAATTTTGACGTGTCGGGGGACCGCTTTTTACCTTCATAAATACTTACATAAATAAAATGAGACCTACCTAATTACAACATTCGTTTAAAAAAAAAACACGTATCTAGAGTAATGAATTAGAGCGGTCCCCCGACACGACAAAATTTAGTTTACGTAGTGTTAAAAGTTATTTTTTGCTTTTTATAGAGTTTAGAGTTTTTAACCTTTTGTCATAATTATTGCATACTTTTTTGGGTCGGGGGTTTTTTTAAATTTATAATTTAATTTTATATATATTTAGATATACCTACAGAAGTTGTTACTACATAATTCCTGACTGAATAACATTTTCTGAGTACCTACGGCTAGTTTATATGAGTTGTCAAGTTTTAGATAAGTTGTTTAGATTTCCCGAAATTCCCCGTAAGGTTAAAATCTATTTGTGTTAATAAAGCTGAAGGTTGGTGTGTTTGCTTGAATGTGATTAACTTCAAGAACCACCTCACCATCTCTTAAAAATTGCATTCTTTGATAGCCAATTCATTGAAGAAGGATATATGCTACTTTTGATCCGGGTTCGCAAAAAAGTTCCCACGGTACACGGGTGAAACCTTCAGCGGAAGCTTGTTAATAAATATAACAATTTCAACTTATGTACAAGCACCAAAAATCAATTTGAACTGTAAATACCTTATTCTGCGCAAACCCATCGACGGACCAACCGCGGGAAGCAATATCCAACAAAAAATCCACGCTAAAGGAAACTTTGATGGACATAATCCGGTCATTGACGATAATAAACAAATCCCACGACTTGAATTATTTTACTTTGCTTTTGTTTACTAAATATCACGTTTATTGTCGTTCTCACGATGTTGATACAATTACTTTCTTTGTATTTGTAGTATTGTTGTCATTCAAATACTTTGTGACTTCCTCGGTCTTTAGAGAAGTGTTAACTCTTTAATGGTTTTGTGTTTAATCCTTTACTTTACTATGATTGTGTTATATAATGAGCAGCTTTACTAAGTCAATAATAGATCAGGTCTTAACTTTTGTAATGTCTGCGCTATCAACTCACCTTTTTTTACCCACATCCCGTGGGACTTAATTCATCATTCATCTGGGTTAAAAAATAGCCTATACCTTTCCTTGGTCAATGGGCTATCTAACATTGAAATATTATTTAAATGGATCAGTGATTACCGAGATTAAAGCATTCCAACAAACCACGGACTAGTAAAAAAAAACAAACGAACCACACAAAGAAAGCTTTACAAATATCACATTGGACAGTACTCGCGGGAGAAGTTACTGGCGTTACTGCAATCTCCGTTGAAATCCCCGTCGAAGCCCCGTGACTCTCAGTATGATTGGAAAAGACAAACTTACCTGGGAACAGGGAAGTGGACGGGAAAGAATCTGCCAACGAGGGGGCCCTCGATGCCGGCCGGCCAGCGGGAAACTTTCTCCACACTCATCCTCATCCTCCGAGCCTTTTTCCCAACTATGTTGGGGTCGGCTTCCAATCTAACCGGATGTAGCTGAGTACCAGTGCTTTACAAGAAGCGACTGCCTATCTGACCTCCTCAACCCAGTAACTTTCTCGCTTCTTGCTTCAGTAATGTCTTTCCACGAGTCAGGGTGATACAGGCACTAACGGTCAGCACTTCTAGCAAGGGTGTTTCATAGCTTTTTAATCGCGCGACGAACCCCGGCCGTTACCAATATTTTGACAGTCAGAAGAAAAAAACACAAAAGCGAAACCCGTCATGGCAGGAAAAATAAAAAAGAAAGAAATGAGGATTGACCAAGAAGTCTGTACAACTAAAACTAAAACTCATACCATATATCTCCAAGAATTAGGTCTATGAACTTAAAATAGCTCAAGCTATTACAAATACTTACGTACGCGATCATCGAAATGTTTATTTTATGATAATTAAAACATAAAACTAAATGAATATCAGTTACCGTTTGCCTATAAATCTTTTACAGTTAAATCCATTTTAAAATGATAAAATTTGAATATGAGATCCGTTTACACAAATAATATTATCTAGTATTAGGTAGGCTTTTAACCGATTCGATACAAAAAAGGTAATGTATTTAACGATATTGTTTCTTATGTAAATGTTTCAATAGGTATTACGAATAACACAGGTATTTGGTTGTGAAGGAATTTTTCTTTTTCTCCGTCTCAATATTTGGTTTATTTAGTGAGGTTTTGACTTTCAGCACGTTATCATATCATACATACAGACAGATTTTTTTTCTGCTGAGTTTGTTTCACCACTTCTTCTTCCCAGCAAAAACACATAGAAAGTGGTGAAGAGCGGGCATTTTGGGGGCTGTATTTTGTAAATTTGAACCCTCAAAAACTGCTGATTTTCAGCCTACTTTGAATAAATGACTTGATTAGAGAAGTTGACAATATTTTGATTAGAGATTGAAAAAATGCTACAGGCCTATATGTTCTGGTGATGAAAACCATCAAACAGATTTTCTTGTCACAGTACAGTTTATTTAATTGCCTTAAAAAGGTTCTAATTTTCTGGAACAAAAATCTTTATAAACTAAGAAGTCACGCATTGATACATATGCTTATGTAAAGTATGTCTGGAATGCTCGTCTAACGGGGAGAACCACCACTAACGACCGATTAAAACTGATGAACCGGCAAATAACAGCAGTTAATACTATAAACACCGGTTAATTTCAATGTGAAGCGTTCTACAATTAATGTTGGCTGTGAAACGGATGTTTAGTTACGTGTAATCGAACCCTGGATTAAAGACATGTTCAAATACTAGTTCTTTTCAGTGTCACTTGCTTGAAGGATCAGCTTACTGACAGTTACTTTAACGTTTACGTTAACTAAGCTAATTTGTACACTTCTATAGCTACTTTAGCCTGTGAACGTGTGTGATAGAGCTATATTTATTTATTTATTTAAGTATTATAAGTAGAGATGATTGATAGTGTGCACATTACAATGATCAACTAAAACAAATAAGTATGTTCAAATTCCTTCAAAATAAACTGTGAACCAGTTATCTGCTGTGTGTTGTTTGCTCTAAATTGAACATCAAAATTACTGCTAATCATTAAAACTTTGGTTAAACTGGTTGAATATATCGCTATAATTACCAATCTAACCTGCACTTACAAAGCGCTAGTGAGACATGCAGTGCGCTTTTCAATGTACATAGTAGGTGCAACGCGAACTGTGATCCAGTGCGGGAACCTTGCCAAAACATACACCTTCATTACTTAGACTGATAGCACTGCAGATAGGTTTTTATATTGCAGTTTAGGAAAGGTATTCATTTTATTACTACTTACCTACTTTATAAAAGTTGAAGAGTTTGTTTGTCATCAAGAAATTGGGCTTTGGGTGTGTTGCTCCCTAATTAACATGGTATGTACGTTTTGAGTTTGAGTTTGCAATAAATTTGAAGATTGAAATTTGAAGAAATATTAGCCCGATTGAAAAATGTTTCAGTGTCAGATAGTCCATTTATCGAAAAGGACTTCGGATAGTTTTTATTCATGTGTGATGAGTAGTTTCCTCGAGATGCAAATGGAACCGTAGGAAACAGCTTGTAATAATATACACGATACCTATCAACATTTAAGCAATTATCAAAAGTCAAATAGACGAAGTCGCAGGCAGAAACTAGTAATACATAGATATTACTACATAGTATTTCATTATGATGTATTTACATGAGACAAGCCTAGGAGGTCTAGAATTATTTTCTCCAGCCTTCAACATTCCTACCTAATGAGCAAAACCAGCCCTTATTATTACTGTACCAGTTTTTGTTCAGCATTTACTTTATGATAAACGATACTAAGCAATCATATATCAAAGAAAGTCGATTACAGAAGTATTTCCTCATACTTATGTCTCATTTAATATTTAATGGCTTTTACTATATGACGTCTGTCGATTTACATACATTTTCCTTTCACTTGCACTCTCCGATTTATTAGAGAGCACCTTGTGAAGAAAGCTTTCTGGGAAATCTTGCCTAAACGATTTTTTTAGACCCGGTTGCAATGTATTTATTTCACCACTAGCCGTTTTAACGCGGTTTCACCCGCGTTCCGTGAGTACTGCTGCCCGTACCGGGATAAAATTAATATAGCTCATTTTACTAGGAAAGAGAGTAGCTTTTCAATACTGAAAGAGTTATTGCAATGGGTTGAGCAGTTATGGAGCCTGTAGAGTACAAATAAGAAACATTATTTCTCTTTGTTACAGGTATATTAGCATAGC
This sequence comes from Helicoverpa zea x Helicoverpa armigera, assembly GCA_033682625.1. Taxonomy (NCBI): domain Eukaryota; kingdom Metazoa; phylum Arthropoda; class Insecta; order Lepidoptera; family Noctuidae; genus Helicoverpa; species Helicoverpa zea x Helicoverpa armigera. Next base: position 10,846,440 of record JAWIIS010000004.1, on the reverse strand, counting down.
ATAGATTAGGCCTGGATCAGGCTCCATAGTTTCTAGTTGACTGAGATGGACCATTTTAATTTTTTTCAGATTACCAAATAGAAAGTGGTCCTGAATTCCAATCTTTCTGTTTTTTATCCCTTTCTTGTGTAGGGTCAAAATTCCACCCTTGCCCTACACAACAGTATGTCTGTTTATTGCACTCATTTTCAAAATGGTCACCCATCTCAATACAGGTTTTGCAATCACAGCTTACCCTGATTCCTGGGTGGTTACGTATCTACAATTTTCACTACAGGTCTATATTCTTCTAGAGGTATATTCCGTTTATTGCCTATTGGGTGTAAATCCCCATACATTATGGGCTTGTTCCGCCCTCGCTAATTTCGATTCCGACACGCTAATACCATTCAATTGACAATTTATGGTGTATTGTTACCCAAAGATTTACGCCCAGTATTGTTCTGAACGTTTTGTATTAATTTATTTACATTACAGCCTGCTTTCAAACAAAATTATACCCTATCTACAAAGTCTTATGGTTGAAATTTCAGTTGGGCAAGTTTGGGTGTTATGGTCTTTGGTGACGGGGAAACGTAATTGTTATAGATTTTCATTATTTTAATTTCTTTCCGGTTTTTTTGGTTCCGGGTTATTTATTGTATTTACATGTTATTGATGCTTTTTGATCACAAAATGTTTAGATGCAATATGCTGGTTAGCCTCAAACATAAGCCTTCTTTCCTGGTTAGTTCGTTGCGCCACTTCTTCCCAGCAAAAACATATAGGAAGTGGTGAAGGGTGGGCGTCTGTCTTTTGTTTTTGACATTCAAAAAGTGTTGATTTATCAGCGTAATTATAATATTTTGTTATTTTAAAAGTTCTCTATTCTTTAATTTATTTATTCACCAAATTATTCAGAAAGTTCTCGAACAATCCCCAGTAAGTAAACGCCATAAAATAGACCACTGTCGTACGCAATACACGTCCAGAATATAGTGTTGTAGTTTGTAGCAGTCTAGCAGTGCCGTGTTATCGGCGACCAATCGTGTGAGAATGACGCATCCCTACAAAATGGCGACGAATCGCCCTGTTTTTGTTATTTATTGTTATTGTCAGACTTTCTGGTATCAGGTTGCCAAGGTGGGGTTGAGGCGGGATGGTCAGTTGGTGTCAGACCTGCTGACTTTTGACTACTCGTAATGATTGTCAGAATGTTTAAATGACGGTCCAGACACAGCAATTTAACGTGCCTTTTCGAAACGAGGATATCTGACGTTACATAGATCAACTGTCTCATTTGGGGTTGAAGAAAACACAGCTAGGTAAATAACATATAGCCTAACTAGGGCTAAGGTACATCGCAGGTTGTAAACTGCGATTAGCGTAAATGACAATTTATATCCCGTTACGGATTTCTGGAAGAAAATGAAAAAGAATCTTACAAGAGATAACATTACAACCTTATAAAATGGGGGCTCAAAATTCTTAGTACTAGACTTGCCAGCTTAATCATCGCCATACTAAACCTTTGATTTCAAATAGCTTTTATAGTTTTAAGCTCAAAGAATAGTTCAAGTCACAATATATCTATCCCACCACGACATTTAAGGCCAATAAAGATTATTAAGCCCTCAATAACCACATATCCATACTTAACACTGCCACCAGCATCGCTGTCCACCTCGTTACTACTTAAAAAGGCATCATGCGTGGTATTTGTGCTTTCTAACAGGTTGCGAACCCCGATGTCCGCACTTTCCCTGAGCTTAATATCTAGTGGATTGAACTAGTTGAAGGCTGCGGGTTGGTCTGGTTAAAACTGTATGTGATTAGGTGACGGAAAATTAAGTCCTGGTATGTGGAAAATTGTAGGTAATATAGGTATGGAAGAGAAGTGCTTTTTTGGAGCATTTTCTTACAGTTTAAACTGTAGTTATCCAGATCCAATTCCAGCTTTTCAGAGACCCTCCCTATATCTTATTTCGTTATACCTCTAACAAACAAACGATCTCTCTTTGTTATGTTATATTATTTTTCGTAATCTGATTATGTAACTCTAGTGACATTGCCATAATATATTTGTTTGCCCCATACTCATCGTTTTGTATGACATCAATTTCGATAATACTCTTCCAAGCAATATTCAGCAAAAACCCCGGATGCCATCCATCATATTTCACAAACTCCATACCTCTGTAATTCAAAATCCAAATGCATGACCTCATCCTGCAAGTCAAGCCACTCGCTCCAATTGGCAGGCTCCCAAGGGGGTCAGTCTTACACTGTATTCTTAGGGAAAGATCTTGTATGTAGGTACCTACTGTTTTTGTCCCATCTATATTCTGTCAACTGCAGCCAATGTTTGTATTACAGATACGTTAATAAGTGTCATGCCTAAGCTTTTGGGAATTCAAGATTTATTTCAATTCGTGTTCTGCTTGACGACAATTTAATCTCCCACAGAAAATAAAGTTTACGTTTGCCTATAGTTTGATCGACCTTTTATCAATACGAAAAATTGAAAAAAAAAACGAAAAATAAACATCAAAATTGAAAGAGACGGCCCCCAAAACCACCCTTTAAACTTACTATGAATTTTTGCTAGGCAAATGGCGGGCAAGAAACCCCCAGCAAAAATGTATGGTAGTGCACACATTACAATATCAGAGGTTGGTCAGTTAAAAGATTGTTGGGATTCATTCAAGATTACTTTCAAACAAAACCTTCGATCGTCAGCATTGGCCGACAGGACAAGTTGCGATTTAAGGGCTCAAATGTCTGTTGTATGGTTGAATTAAAAACCCTATTTCAAAAATATCTAGTCTAACCAAGGAGAATTGGGTTGCCCGGGCAACTGGGTTGAGGTGGTCAGATAGGGCAGTCGCTCCTTGTAAAGCACTGGTACTCAGCTGTATCCGGTTAGACTGGAAGCCGACCCCAATGATGATTGATAGATAGATAGAGGATGATGATTCAAAAATATGCATTATTAAAATGTACCACAGCTAGATCACGGCCTATCCCTACCCAGGTAAAAATATGATATATACTGAGTTACAATGTTGCACTAATAGTAATATAGCCTTCCTAGAACTATGGGGAACATAATATTACTATAACGGTCATAAATTGACATGACTTCGATTGCTAGGTCAATAGAGAAGCTGTATTGAAGAATTACTGTTGTCTTAAGTGTATATTATACTGCTGATATTAGATTTTCATGTTACCGTAATCATGTAATATTGCACTAGTATGTGTCCCCAACTTTTTTGTCATTTAACTACTCCGGTAGTCTACTTGATAATATTAACTACTCCAGTAATGTGACCCATTCGCATCTTTTTGTTGGTAAATCATCAGAGTATGGAAGAAGAGAACATGCTGCGCCGACCCCAAATAAATTGGGATAGTGGTAGGAGCATGATGACATCAAATGACCCCTCCCGCTGAGGGTGCAGAGTGAAGGTGTCAGACTCTTACTGACTATAACCCACCATGTTCCTTCTTAAGGCCTTTATGTACCAGGGCTTCGGTAACTCCTTCGAACAATCGCACAGCCCACCAACCCTTGCACTTGGAAAAGAACCGGCCGGTGACTTCTCAAATAAATGAAAGTTTTTTTTCAACATAAAGCCCTAATAAGAACTTATATGTCAGGACTCGAAGTTGCAGCAGTCCTTAGAAAAGTCACAAAAAGATAAATTTAAAAAGAAGATAAAGATTAAGCCATATCCAGACTAATTTACAGAAATAATAAGCTATTACATGCACAAATAATACATGTTGAATTTCAGGGATACACTCGTATTAAATTGATTTACAACGCTAGTAAAACCCTTTCAGAACCAATTTCCCACCAACAAATGAAGACACACAGTTGCATGAAGATATAATATCACAACATAATGCTAGCATGATATTAAACTGTTAAGGACTATTACGATCTAGTTTAGCGAGATATTAACATGATACGGCTACCTATAATTCATGGTATACAAGAATTAATTTATGATCTTACCTTCCACTGTAAAGGGGGGTGCAGTATTTCCAATAATAGTTTCTGATTTTGTTTATAAAACATTGAGCGTTGATTTGAAGAAGGTGGTCGGCAGTGGATGGATGCGGGCTGCCCAAGACGGGGATGGTTGGCGTTCATTCAGCAGTGGATGGCAAAAAGATAATATTATGATCAATGATGAAACATTCTTTAAAACATAAATTATTTCGGTTAAAATGTAAAACTTTCCTGATATTGAGACCTGTATTTTAAAGGATTACGAACTCCAGTATAAGTCACTAAAGACAACTGACTCACCAAAGAAAGGTTCCATTGGCCATTGTATGTACAAAAGTAAAACCCCAAAAAAGTGCCAGAACAGACCAAAGTCCATGATATCAGCCAAAAAACGTCCGTACAATTTAACAAAATATATACCACTCAAAAAATAGTTTACGAAATCTGAAACGTCAATAAATTACCCACGCTTAATTGGAAAACAAAAAACAAATGAAAGAACAATTGCCCAAATTGCTCGCTCGGCGCCAAAAATCGAATTCAATGTATCGAAAACACTATTACACAGGAATCGATTAAAAATATACCGATTCATCAAAAGAACCGCATCGTTTTGACGATATCCCATGAAAAAGCAATAACGGTTCACTAAAATAGCAATTTTCATTGACATTTTAATGAAAACGTTTCCAGCAAAAAGCGATTTAAATGGGCGCGCCATTTGTGAAGTTGTATTAACAAAAACTTCTGTCCATTATTTTACAGTGGACATAATTAATGTGGTGAGCGCTCACGACACGTGGCCATAGCTGGAGAAATGCAGAAAACCAAACTATTATTTATTAAAAAATCTAAGAACCCATGCTCATCTGCCGAGCCTTTGACCGACTATGTTGGGGTCGGCTTCCAGACTAACCGTTTGCAGCTGAGTACCAGTGTTTAACAAGGAGCAACTGCCTATCTGACCTCCTCAACTCAGTTATCTGGGCAACCCGACACCCCTCGGTGAGACTGGTTGTTAAACTTTCTGGCTTCTGAATACCCTATTACTAAGAAGTTTTTTTAGATGCAGAAACCGCATTATGATTCGTTCAGTTATTTTTAAGTTAATCGCGATCAGACAGACAATAAAAGCGGCGAGACGCTTTGTTTCATAATATTAGTGATAGTGTTTTTTTAATTAAAGAAAGGACAACCCCTATTGACGTTTTTTCCTTATAAATATTTAACTTTACTGTTACCCAACGGACAAATTATTACACAAAAAAGCTTTTAGTTCCTACGATACATATTTTAAAATAAAATAAAATTTTAATAATGACGAATAAAATGCATAATTCTATTATAAAATCGAGTTCATTTACGTTCGTTTTTAAATATCTTTAATGCATTATGCAGTTTTAAATGCAAGATATGCAGACTGGCCTTCACATTTTGGAGTCCACCTTTGAAATCATAGCTTTTCCGTATGGCATATTAATCTGTCTGGTGAGGTCAATGCAAACATGGTAGAATAAATACATAAGTATTTTTACTTATATTAAAATATTCGAAAAACTACATCTAAAATAACTTTACGACTTGATTTTTACATTTGAATTACTACTACGAGTATTGTAACTATAGTGACTAAGTTTTATACTAATTTTGCCACTAATACTTACCAACACTGAATTTTTTTTTTAAATCAGTTCAATAGTTTTGAACCCGTCAGGATACAAACAAAAAAGTGTTCTTCTATATAATACAATTAGCGTAGAAGTTTAGATTCAGTTTAAAGCAATGTTAAGTTAGATTAAATTCAGTTATTCAATGATATCTAGCATTTTGTTTATCTTGAGAACGTAATCTGCAAAAGGCTAGGATTGCAAATGCTCAAATCAAATCCACTTGGACTTATGAACTGCAGGATACGAAATGTCATTGTATATTTATAAAATGTCCGCAAAACGCAAACTTTATACACAAACATGCTAGCATTGAACTCGCTCCGACATGTACCTCCACATTTTTTGGCGTGTGTAATTTTTGAGAAATCGGCTTTCTTGGCGGTTACACTTCCCACGTTTTATAAACCTGCACTTCTGTCTTTTTCAAATTATAAGCTTTTGGCTTTATTCGTTTAATAACAACAAATAGATTCTCTGAGGATCCATAATTCGTAGAGCATTTGATTACGAATACCCATTCGCGTCCTGCCTTCTAACTCTAAGAAAACCTATTCAATTCCGTAAAGTTCATAAGTCTACAGTTCAGACAGGCTTCTCCAATCAGTCTAATCAAAACGTCAGAACGCAGTTTCTGATCAAAGCTGAAAGGTTCGTCTGTTTAGTTTGAACTAGCTGTAAAGTTTAATTAAAACTTACCCGTTCAGTATTTTTTTCGCTGTCACGTTTAAAATATTTAAGTGGTGTACTTAATGTTTTTAACCCCCGACAGAAAAATAGAGGTGTTCTAAGTTTAAAGATTTTGTACGGTGAAGATGCGGAAGCAAAAAATACGATGCAAAAAAGACATAAACTAGTTGGCTTCTGTTATAGTGTGTTTCAATGCATTTATTTTGTGGGACCAGTTTAGTAATTGATTTAGCATTAATTCTCAATTTAAACACTGAATATTTTAGAAACATCTTCGACATTTAGAGTTAAGGCATAGAAAAATATTTTATTTCAAAATCAGATTTTTCCATGGCAGAATTTGTACGCTACACTTTAGCTAGATCTGCATTTAACACACCATCTTTAACGTATTTTTTTAGGAAATTAGCCACGCATCGCTTTTTATTTGACAGCAATTTATAGTTCGTAGGTCAGAAAGATGATGTGTTATATTTTCTTTTTTTAGGTTAACGATTTTCAAAGGCAAAACAAAATGGTAACACCGTAAAATTTCCACTATAGCCATAGAGCAATAAAAATCCAGATTATAGAAGCTGGTGCAGATAAATTCCAGTTTATTACAATCCCGGTATAAATAAGCGAGTTTCCTAGTTATAAACATTTTTCATAAAGTCTCGTATAGATCGCGTTATCTGTGTAATAATGAAATTCTTTGAACAATTTGTGAAGTTTTGAAGCGAACCAGTTGGGGTAGTTGTTTTTTAAAGTTACATGGAGTCGGTTAGTTTGGTGTTTTGAGTTAGTAGGTGGTTGAAAGTTCACTGACCTTTTAAAGGGATTTGTAGATTTTGGTGTATGAAGATATAAATGAGACAGTGAAAATATTCAAGGCATAGGAGGCTATGTTCAGCAGTGGTCGTCCTATGGCTGAGATGATGATGATGATGATGATGATAGGTATATGTTTTTTGAAAAATTCAATCTTAATGATACGGATGAATGAACGGGAAGAGGTTAGTGAACAATAGAACAAGCGAAATAAACGAATGAATTGAATTAAAAATATTAGGTGCCTATCTAAATGCAAATATAAACTTGGCAGTCGGAAATACGGTAATACGGTAATAACATCAGGTAGGTTATCAAAATGTTATTTATATAGAATCATCGAAATCTAGATTTCCAACGGTTTTGCATCACAACGGTAACTTTCAAAATGACCAAAATTAAAAATTTTGACAGTCCCCAGGTTCAATGCTCCAAAAAACGAATTATATTTTGAGAAATAACATTTCGTTTTCCATATATAGTAATTCATTGATATCAGAAATATATTTTTCCATATCATTTAGCAATAATAAAAAGATACAGTTTCTTACTCCCACATAGATTTGTAAGGAAATTATATCAGGATTGACGATGTAGGAATTTTTACGCGCGACTTAACTATATTTATCTGGAGATCCCTTTTGACCAGTCGTTATATTGATATTAAGAAACTTTATAGGATTTTATAAAGATGTGTTTGTATTCAGATAGGCCGATGTTTCTAGCTAACTTAAGTATTTACTTCTCTTAACGAGTGATGGTAATTGAAATTTTTGGGGAGTATATCGGTCTGGCAAATGGCAGTTCTAAGCTACAGAAAGAGAAAGGGAGACGGCAAAAGGCGTTTTCGGGCTGCCAGATGTGGCCCAACCCTTAGTATATCCTTTTTTCAATGCATATTTTGGTTTACAAACATGGAACTCAAATATACTGAACAGTGTGCGAACAGTCATATTATTTATTCATCCGAATGGCTCCAGAAGTATTTTGATGGATCTACATATCATCATAAAAAATAACTGCCTCGCATCAATGCATTATATGAACATTATGTCATAGAATATCATTTGTATGTTCTCTTGGAACGCCACTTACAAAATTATACTATAGCTACTCTAATTTTACCAGATTTTCGACCAACACTAAAAATCTGTAGGTACGGAGAGACAGCCGTTTTTCTTAATTTCTTCGTGTTTGTCTACTTATTGTCTTTTAAGGCAATTTCGAAGATTTGTGTTACCCTATCAAAGAAAGTCCTATTTTTTTCTTGTTTTATTTAAGCATCATGTTATTTTCTTCATTATTACAAGGCATTATTGACAGATTGTCAACTTGTCAAGTCATGTCACAGCGAAATGTTTGCAATATTTTGGCGCGATGTACTCTTTCACTTTCAGAATGATCGATTTTTACAAAAATGACCTAAAGATATTATACCCAAGTTAATTGTCAACACGAATTCAACTGTCAACACGCGCGAAAGTGCTGTTGGAGATTTTAGTGAAAACAAGTGTAAAACTGTACAAACCTTTATAGAATAGTGATAAAAACATTATTTAGTCAGTGTTTTCGATGTGACATTGTTAGTGAAAGAAAAGTGATAGTGATTAAAGCAGAAAACTTTATCTAAAAACCCAGAGTGACAATCAAATTTCCAAATTTTTCTTTAACCACCCTCATATTTTTTAATAATTTTAATTATTTGTCTTTGACATTTGAAATATGTCATCTGACATATGGAAAAGTGTTGCAATAGTGATAATAAATAAAATTCTACTATGAGCTCGGAAAATGTTGGAAATTTTGTGGACGCTGGGAATCACGCACCAAATGAAACAAGCGCCGAATGCGTAGTTATGAGTAACCAGCCACCTATAATAGCCAATGCTACTGGAAAACGATATGTCCAGCAAGCTTTTCACCCTAGCTTATTTATGAATAGACCAAGGAGTCCTTCCCTTAGAAATGAAGATCAGCTAGTAACAACTAACGCTACTCCCCTGACAGAGGAACACAATATGCAAACATCAAGCAATAGCACACCCCGCCCACCGGAATGGCAAAGAGTACCAACAACTAGAGGCAACAAGCGAAAAAAGTTGTCACAAACCCCATCTCCTGAAGCAATTGAAACTAACAATAGGTATAACAGCCTACAGATTGATCAGATAGATAATGAGCCTGAAAACAAAGAGAAACGCCCGAACAAACCTCCACCCATTATATTATATGGTATTGAAGACATAAATAAATTAATTGAACTTATTAATACCGTAGCCAATAGAGACGATTTCTTCCTAAAATCCATAAATAAAAATCAATTAAGAATAAATTCCACAGATATCGAAGCCTACAAGAAAATTATTACCATAGTTCGTGAAAATGGACTAATAGGTCACACTTTTAACAGAAAAGACCAACGGTGCTGTCGTCTAGTTATTAAAAAACTCCATCATTCAACCCCTCATAGTGCCATAATTGAAGAAGTTGAAAAAACTGGAAATAAAGTACAATGTCAAACATGGCCCAGAAAAAATACCAACATCAACATTTTTTATAAATCTAATGGCTGGCCCTAATAACAATGCTGCTAAATCAATTAAATCTATCAACAACCAAATTGTGGTCATTGAAGAGCCTCATAAGAGAAACACAATGACGCAATGCCAAAGGTGTCAACAATATGGCCATTCAAAAAATTATTGCATGCGGCCATACCGCTGTGTAAAATGTGCACAGGACCATAAGACATCAGATTGTCCCAAAAAAGACCGCAATACCCCCGCGACCTGCGCATTATGTGAAGGTGCGCATCCAGCAAATTACAAAGGGTGTGAGGTATACAAAGAGATACTATCTAGAAGAACAGGTAACAAAAAAACAACAAGATCAATCAATCCTCCTACAACTACAAATAAATCAAGCAATGAATGGCAGCCAGACAATAAAAACACCGGATTACAACAACAGAGACACCAAATGTTTGAGAAATCTAGACCCCCCAACAAAAACTCCATAGAAATAAAATCCTATGCAGATACTCTGAAAATGCACCCCCCAACTTATGATAATAATTTAGAGACTCTACTCAAACAACAAGCTTTAAAGCTAGATAAATTACTAGATCAAATGTCAACAATGATGAACCTTCTAACAACAGTAATCAACAAACTTTTCCATTAACATGGCTCCTCTGAAAGTAGCAACTTGGAACACAAATGGCTTGATTAAACATAAATATGACGTACAAACCTTATTGCAACTTGAAAATATTGATGTACTTCTTATATCCGAGGCGCACTTAACACCAAGTCAGAAAATTGAATTTAAAAATTACACCATTTACTCAACATTCCACCCTGATGGAACTGCTCATGCAGGCACAGCTGTAGTTATAAAAAAGCACATCAAGCATGAGATTCTACCGGCATACAAAACAGAATCAATTCAAGCAACTACAATAACGGTGCATGACAATCAGGGATCTCTAACTATGTCAGCCGTATACTGCCCACCGAAACACACGTTGAAAGAAGAAGCATTTACAAGTTATTTTAAAACACTTGGACATAGATTTATATGTGGAGGTGATTGGAATGCGAAAAATATTCACTGGGGATCTAGACTAACTTTACCCAGAGGCCGAGAAATGAAAAAAAGTATAGACAAAAACAAACTTTATGTACTGAGTGCAGGCAAACCCTCGCACTACCTACGCCTACAGATCCGAATAAGACACCCGATCTTCTAGATTTCTTTGTGTATAAAGGGCTGTCAAACCGTTACCTAAAGGTAGACACTTGCCTAGACAGCAGCTCAGATCACACGCCAGTAATAGCCACTATAAGTACCACTATTATTGAAAAACCAACGAAAGAGCTACTCTACACCAAAAAAACTGACTGGGATGCGTTCAGGGACAACATTAATGAAAACCTAAACCTGAAAGTGAAACTTAAAACGGAAGATGATATTGAAAAATATGCAACAACTATAACAAACCTAATACAAACAGCCGCATGGAAATGTACACCGGTTACAACACTGGAACGAGGTAGTAAGAATGTGCCCATGGACATTAAAACAAAAATCCTGGAAAAAAGGCGACTCAGAAGAGTGTGGCATTGCAGTCAACATTCCCATGACAAAAAGGCATTTAATAAAGCTGCTGCTGAGCTGAAACAATACCTTAAGGATATTGAAGATGAGACCCTACAGAATAAACTGGCTAACCTTAGTCCTCAAGGCAGAAACGAATATTCTCTCTGGAACAGTGTAAAAAGTAGTAAGGGGGCCCCCCAGGTCGCAAATCACCCTATCAGAAATAATGATAATACCTGGGCTAGATCAGATAAAGAGCGAGCTGAGGCGTTTGGGGAGTTTTTGCATAGAGTCTTCATTCCAAACAGTGGTGATATTGCAACTGAAAAAGAAATAAAAGCGTATCTCGAAACTGATCTACAACTCTGCCTTCCGACACAAAGCTGCTCACCTCGAGAAGTACAAAGAGAAATAAAAGGTCTGGAGTTAAATAAGGCACCTGGGTTTTGTTTGATAACAGCTGAAATTCTACGACAACTTCCAAAAAGAGGCATAGTTGCCTTAACACAACTTTTTAATAGTGTAATTAGAATTGGATATATCCCTATGATATGGAAAATATCAGAGATAATAATGGTTCCCAAGCCTGGCAAACCCCCGCATCTTGTATCTTCATACAGACCAATAAGCCTTTTACCAGTTCTTTCGAAATTGTTTGAGAAAATCATCTTACGCAGGTTAACACGAATTCTTAATGAAAATAACAACATCCCCCAACACCAATTTGGATTTAGAAGTGGTCACTCCACTGTAGAACAAGTACATCGTGTTGTTAATAAAATTAGAGAAGCTCTCGAGAAAAAACAATACTGCTCTGCTGTTTTCCTTGATGTACAACAAGCCTTTGATAAAGTATGGCACTTGGGCTTACTTTTCAAAATAAAAAAGCAACTTCCACACAATTTGTACCTACTCTTGAAGTCCTACTTGGAGGACAGGATATTCAGAGTTAAAATTAATGACACCTACTCTGCTTTTCATAGCATAAAGGCTGGGGTACCACAAGGATCTGTTTTAGGCCCCACTTTGTACATATTATATACTGCAGATATACCCACAAGTGACAATGTTCTGTCTGCAACGTTCGCTGATGACACAGCGGCACTCTGCAACCACAAAAACCCTACTGAAGCATCCTTGGCCCTCCAGACCCACTTGAACAAAGTTAATTCTTGGATGAAAAAGTGGCGAATCAGAGCCAGCTCCAATAAATCAGTGCATGTCACTTTTACTTTGAGACAAGAAAACTGCCCTCCAATCAAGCTCGGAGACGATACTCTACCCCATCACGATTCAGCCAAGTATTTGGGCATGCATCTTGATAGGAAGCAAACCTGGAAAATCCACATCCAAAAAAAACGCGAAGAGTTAAACGCACGACTCAGAACCCTAAATTGGCTGGTAGGCAGAAGATCCTGCGTCACAATGGAAAATAAGATACTTATCTACAAAACTGTCATCAAACCCGTGTGGACGTATGGAATTGAGTTATGGGGCTCAGCAAAAAACTCAAATGTGGAGATTCTGCAACGGTTCCAAAATAAAGCACTGAGAATAATAACCAATGCACCACTGTTTATCAGAACAAATGAACTCCATGAATACACTGAAATGAATATGGTCAAGAAAGAAATAGAAAATAGAGTTAAAGCTTACAAGAGTCGCATCGACGCTCATACCAACACACTTGCATCAGCACTCTGTGAATCGTTAAAGGACAGAAGGCTAAAAAGACAACACACATGGGACGTTCTTTGTTGACTAATCCCAATCTAATATGAGACGGTTTCCTCGCTGGAGGAACAGTTCTCTACTGTCAATGAATCCTCACAAAAAATCTGTTTAAGGCTGATAAAGCCGATCGCAAGATTATTGTAAAAAAAAAAAAAAAAAAAAAAATTACAAGGCGCGAACCTATTTTAAATCCATGATTATTACTCCATCACCTAATTTTGAAACCCTCTTATTCCAGCACACGACCACACTGAACAAATGCCAGTCAAGGACTGACAATGGGCAGCGGCATATCAACGGCCACGAGCCGCAAGTGGCCGGGGCGTAAGCGACAACCTCACAGTCCTCAGGCCGAGTCCTCACGAGTACTCTTCCTCCTGTACCTCATACATAGGACCTGGAATGTAGTTGTGGAGCATGTGGATTCTAAGAGTGCGAGGTAAGATTGACTTCATTATTAATATCATTACATATATCTATAAAGTTCTGTGTCTGTCTGTTCGTAATGAACTCAAAAGAGACTACACGTTGGAAACTTGAGATACCTAAAGGTATTTCAGAAGGTAGGTTTCAAACTGTGGAAAGTATTCAGTTTTAGACACAACCTTATCAATAACCTGCTATGACTTACCACATCAGTGAGATAAGTAAAATGTTTGATAAACTAGAAAATACCTATGTTGAACAGGAATTTCTACTCGAAACCAAAATACCTACATTATTTAGTAGCCAAAATATCTAAGACATTGTTCTCTTTGATGTGACGATACAAATAGTGGGAATCCAAGGCCTGCCATTTGTGGCTGGAAGACATATTAGTACCAGTAATGAACAAACACAAGCTTTGTCATTCATTATATACCTACAAGAGTAATAGCTCTCTATTTATAATGGATAATGATCTTGTTTCTATGTTATAATGATCATTTATCGTCTAGATTAAAGATGAAAAATTAGGTTAGTATTCTTATCGAGATGACTGAGAATTTATTGTCTAGTAAAATATTTATAGTTGTAGTATTGTTGTGTATATTTATTTGTTCTTTCATTAAGACGTTTGCTAAGATCGTTAGGTCATCATATTCTTTTATTCTTTACTAGCTGGTGCCCGCGACTTCGTCTGCGCAGGTTTAGTATTTCGAACAATATGTTTACAAATTTTAGCCTATGTGTTATTCTGATGTATAAGCTATATTATTGTAAAGTTTCATTAAAATCCATTCAGTAGTTTTTGTGTGAAAGAGTAACAAACATCCATACATCCATACATACAAACTGTCGCGTTTATAATATTAGTAGGATCCTATTGAGTCGTCAATTTCGATGAGTTACTTGATTCAAAATAACTATATTCAAATTAACTCTTTCCCAAAAATCTCAACAAAGGCTGACTGGAAAAACTTAACTACATCTTCCCAACCTTTACATGACATTCGTTACATCATCATCATCATCCTCCGAGCCTTTTTCCCAACTATGTTGGGGTCGGCTTCCAGTCTAACCGGATTCAGCTGAGTACCAGTGCATTACAAGAAGCGACTGCCTATCTGACCTCCTCAATCCAGTTACCCGGGCAACACAATACCCCTTGGTTAGACTTTAGTTACATCTACTAAAATATCATCCCTCTCAATTTCAGATGGCGTGGCTCCCACACGGTCCCCAGTTCGGGTGAGGGTCTGGCCCCGAGGTTCGACTCCGTCAGCTTGGCAGACTCGGACCTGGGATCCTGCTACTCCAACTGTAGCTGCAGCTACTGCAGGTTGAGAGAGTGCGCCCATGATTGTGTCAGGTGGGTGTTCTACTTTAAAAAATCTTTAAAAAAAAATCATTGAATGAGTCTGAGAATAAGATCTTAGGGACGATAGATATCACTTATTTTCTCATGAACTCGAAATGAAAATTGTTTACTGCATAAAAGTGATTCGACCGATGACTGTTTACGAGTCAGCTAATCTGTATCGGCGGCCAATTCATAAAATAAGAATAGTTAAATAGACAATATTCAGGTATTGTTATCCCAAGCAATTGTTTCAAATACCTGAAATTTATCAATTCACTGCTTCAGGCGAAGTTATTCTTGGTATGCATTCTTAAAGGCTGATTTTACTGCATGACTAATAGTTTCCATTTTTGTTTATTTCAGGTAAGAAAATTTCCTCTAAGCACCAACAAGTACAACCAACTGCAGATGAGGAGCACGTAACGCGACCAGAGACTGGATTATTCGAAAATGTTAACCAGGGTGTGATTCCCAAAATAGTCAATCAGAGGCTGATACTTAGGTACATGATTATTTTCAAATCTTTAAAGAATAACCAAAAAACAGTGCACATAAATATACAGATTCCGCCTTGCAAAAACATGGAAAGCTTCAGTTAACCAGTTTTTAAAATGAGATACTTCTATTCAAAGAAAAACTCGGGCCTTACACAATTTTTGTAACTTACCCACATACAGGAAAAGCGAAAGCAGATGCATCTAAACGGTTCTCCTATTTAACATAAAACCTTAAAACATTTTTTTCAAACAAAACGTAACCTCTTTACAAAACCAAGCTTACCATTTCAAATGCTTTAGTTAAAACCAAAATTCTCTATTTCTACTTTAGTCTATTTTCTTTGCAGAAGCTTACTATTGAAGCTATTACGAAATGAGCGCTCTGCTCTACAATGTTAGAAAATTCTTTTTAGTTTTGCTCTTATCCTTTACTAAACTTTTGGGGTGTGGTGCAGTTGGAATATCTATGCTAGTTCATATTTTTAAGTTGAAGAGTTTGTTTGGTTGAATGCGCTCATTTTAGGAACTATGTATTACAATCTCAAACAGGGTACAGACAAAACCCGGAGCAGAAGATATTTTCTGTGTACCTAGTAATTTATATAAGAGTTAGAATTTTACTGTATATGTTCAGTATTACTCAAAGTTTTCAACCCTATGTTCTGACACTGCATGGAATTCATTATAATACTTACTATTGGGCTCAAACTATGTCCTAGTACTCTGATCGATAGAATTAAAAAAAATCTAAGTTTATAATAATACGAATTGCAATGGACATGTTCATTAGCTTAAATTAAATAAAAGTAGCACATTCTGTTGCTTTCAAATTATCATCGTAAACAGCGATGTTTGTCGTCTATTGTCATCACTAGATGAATAACCGTTGTCACTACAACCACACCTCATTTTAACACAAAACAATTAAATTCCTATGTTGAGTACTGTTCAAGTAAAATGGCGGTTATCAGCACACACTGGTCTGTGGTCTGATTGCTTTTCTTTGGTTTAATTCCTTTCTGCAACCTTCCTAACGTTGTGGCTGTCGGCTTTACTCGATTTGTGGGAGTTGGAAGTTGAAGCTGGATTTAGTCGAGAATTTTTAAGACAGAAGTTAATTGTGTGCTGTCAGGTTCAACTTTGTGTTTTTGTAGTAATCTAAGTCAGGTAGTCAGTACAACATTTTTGGAAATGATTTCAACGTAGTATTTTCATAATTCTTTAGGAATACATACACCTAGTTTCGCGAAACCTGAGATATCTAAAAGTAAACTAGATCAATACCGGCAATTGAGACTCAATTGCTTGAAAACGTTTATTGTTGACATCCTATTGCTAGACTTTTGAAAATACCACCAAACCCAATCGATTGTGATGGTTCAAAAATTTCACATCGTTTCTAAAAAGGTAGGGCTCCTCTATTCGGTCCGTCTTGGCACAGGCGTAGTTCCATAGATCTGAAAATCATAAAATGTTTTCATAATTTATAAAGAGCGGATCTCATAGCATACAAAATAAAAGATTAAAGTACTGAAGCTGTCTTCCTGCCATTCTCAGATACAAAGCAAACAGTTAATATTATCCTAAAGGAACTTAGGACTTCAAAGCTAAAAACCTGTTCTATAATCTGTGGCTTCTTTCAGAAGCTTAGATAATATAACCAGCTGGAGATGCCTCCTCCTTCCTTCGACCTTCTTTTACGCTAAATTACACGACCGTTGCTCATAGTTATGTTTAAAGCTTAGGCTTGTGGTTTTCAATTTTATTGTCCATCTTGTTGTTGTCTTTGTGTATCCTTTTGGAATTAAATTCGGCTTCCAACATGTAGCTGACTATCTGTATATTACAAGGAGTGACTGGCTATCTGACGTCCTCAACCTAGTTACCCGGTCAACCAATACCCCTTGATGAGTCTGGCTGTCAGACTTCTGGCTTCTGACTACCCGTTACGACTACCAAAGATGTTCAAATGAAGTGTGCGTGTGTATTGGTATGATCGGAAATATGTACATGAAGTAGCCATTTATTTTGCGGTTCACACACTTTTTCTGTTCATGGCGATTCCGGTTGGTTAAAAGCTCGTAGTTCAAAGGGATTCTTAAGAGCAAACGTTTTTCCTAATAAACATTAGGAAATACACTTTAAGAAGCACTCGCTTTTCTTTAAGAATTCTCTTTTATTATTATAAATTGTGGGAGATTTTTATTGAAAAATATAATCGTGTTTTCTGCTACGTGATATGGTGTTTAATATTAAGAGGGAAGTTTAATGCTCCTGTTGGCAAGGTTTAAATTGTTTTCATTGTTCAGGTATGTATGCTCATAAAGTGGCTTTCTAGCAGACTTTAAAAACATTCACGGGACAGGTTTTTGTATAATTTGATACTAGTATCCAGTTCTAAGCTTTCTTTCAAGAGTAGGTATGTGGACTTGGTTAAATAAAGCAAATATGTACAACTAGTGGGATATTGAATGTATTTAACATGCATAGGTACCTAAAACAATCATGACTGTAATAGACACGTAAAATTTCTTAGGTATTAATAAAAAAAAACTACACTCGTACATAAAAGCTTCTAATACATTAACTTTTGTAAACAACGCCATCTAGTAGCTACAGCGTAAACTACAGCCTTCTTTGCAATGCCAACGGAGCCTCCGTTTTCAACTTTCACTTGGTCGACTAAGCCAAGTCTGATTTTAGTTCTCACTTGCATTCATAGATGGCGTGTTATGTTGGTATTTTTTCTTTATTTTTCTGTGTGTGTTTTTTTATTCATTTATAAATATTAAACATGAAATATTTAACAACATCAATAGTTTTAGAATGATATAAGAACATAGGTACAATTTTTACGAATAATTTAGATTGATTGTAGTTATCAAGTATGAAGCGACTTCCAAAAAAGGAGTTGATATCAATTCAGAAGATTATTAATTTTTGGAAATTCATAGCTCGAAACCTCAATATGGATGGTTTTTGGAAGTTTTTTTTAATAATCTTTAAGATTTTAGCACTACCGCCATTTGACCAAAAATTAAGCCACTTAACCTACAATACATATTCATTTACACTACATTATAACTAAATAGTGTTTTCTTAAAACTTGAAAACGTCACCACATCAACAATAAACCATCGTTTATAACCATTCAGTAAAATGAAGCCATTTCCCGAAGCGTCCATTGTGGTGAACTTTCCCTAGAATGTCATTGTCTTCAGGTCGGGGAAGCCATATTGCTCCGTGAATGAGGCCATTCGGCTTTGTGGTTCGATCTGTACACTGAGTTCTTCCAATTTCATTGAAGGTATTTTTAGCGTTCTTGGTATTTTTAGCTTTGTCAGAAAGGCCTTAAATAATATGGAGTGCGCGATTGTTCGAAAGAGTTATCGAGGCCCTGGTACATAGAGGGCGTAACAAGGAACATGATGGGTTTTAGTCAGTAAAAATCACGCACTTGCTTAGCAGCTGCTTTTTAAAGCCTTTTTATGGAAAATCATCAAATTACCCCTCCCGCTGAGGTTTCTCATATCTCCTGAAGTGGAAGCAGCTATAAGGAGTGTCAGATTTTTACTGACTAAGCCCCACCTTTATTCCCTCTTGATACCATATACCTCATTCTGCCCTTTTGGGTAGCAGGTAACTAACACTTTTAGATCCCGAATCAATCTCAATCTCGAAGGCCCAACAGGAATACATTTAGGCTTGAGCCGTATCTATCATCAATTGGAATGGCCGAGTTTAAAATATCCAGACAAGGCTTATTCAGGATGCTGATTTGAATTTTCAAATAATTTATCCATGGTAATATAAAAAGGGAAGTAGCAACCATAACCCATATTACAACATAAGAAAAATCTAATTACATCAATGAAAGGACCGGTGTTTAATAACTATTGACGAAGGTAAACTTCAAACTATGAGAAAAGGAAGTTTAAAGCATTTAATCTGTGCATATAAGTCTAGTAATATTTTTAATAGTAGACTAGAGCAATAAGGATACTTTAATAGTTACTAGTGGGATAAAATAGTCGCTTTCACTAGACCTTGATTGGATCCTTTTAAACGAGAGTCCGTTTCGTATAAAGTTGATTGAATCTTAAGAAATGACTTAGGTTATTCACAGAGTATAATATGATCATTTAGATTTTGTATTTAAAGTTGTAGAAGTTTAAAGTTATGTGTTCTTATTTAAAAGGCATTGGAACTAATTGCATTATTTATTAATGCTAGCTGCATTTGTACTTACTAGAGCTAATTCAGTTGCAATATAATAGCAACAGATATAATTATTTTATCGTCTTCTCATGTCATGTTTCGTCCTCTGTGCACTAAACCAAAAACAAAGATTATGCGATAATTGCAAATGTTTTATAGTACCTACTTATTCCTCTTTTTAATATTGACTTATCGCAGCCTGTAATTATTTTGCGAAGGCAATTTGACAGACAGCTCCAAATATGGCACTTGCATATTACCTAAATATCGGCATGGTTATAAAAAAATTCAATGCAATACCCAACCATCACATGCTAAATCAAATTTCCGTCCAACAAGATATAGAGGAGCAATAAAACGCATTAAATAACTTGAAATTGTTTAGATTCCAGCAGCCGAGCGATGGTACAGATAAACACAACGGTACAGAGTGATTGGGACTCGCTGTTTGCTGTCCATTGGTTTTATAATGATTGGTTTGGTTGGGTTGTGGTACTAGTTTGAGCAGAGCGAGTGATAGAGAGATCTTTAGACTGCTTCGCTGGTCATCTTATTTAGCTGCGGTTTCACGTGAATACATACAGACTCTTAGCGTATCCCTCGTTCTTAATCTATCCTAAATCTAAAGTTTGGCTGGTCATGTATTTAGATTGCTTTGATAGTCTCTGTGAGTATATCATTCGATAGTCCTAAACTTTGGCTTCTTAGTATCTCTTGTCCATTTCTGTATTTTTTTTCTGATTAGCGTTGTAGCTGTGGTTTAAATATCGATTCCACAAGTGCTCCTCTGGGAAACACAATCTTACAAAGTAGGCGGAATACGTTTATATCACCAGGTATAAAACTTGAAAAAACATTTATAAAGTCTATACGACTTTAAAATCTCGTAATGCAACTTATGATTATTTTAGCTCATCGTTTTGTAGATCGCTATCGCCTCTGCAGAAAGTTGCACCTTAACCACACACTACATATTTCGCCCCCCGGCGAGGCCGATGATTTCATGTTTACAAGCTTTCCTCGTGTAGTCTTACTTTGCGACATAAACACAAGAAAAACCTGTTTAAACATCCGATTTGTAGGTTTAAAGTAATATAATTATCCTCTTTTCTTGGCCGTCGTGTTTTTATGATTCTTCTAATCTTACAAGCTTGCAGGTTTACTGACCTAGCGAACTCTGGTCAGTGCTAATCAAATAATTTATTCAGCATATACAGGTTTATAACTGAAGAAACGTATACATATATGAAGAAGGCCATATTATGTACTTTTCTTTTATATACTTTTATATTTAGAATACCACGTTATGTACTTAGGTACATATCTGCTGCATCAACATTTTGAACTTTTTAAAGCTTACTGCAGATAAGGAGTCAGAAGTCAAGAAAGCTGGTCACCAGAAACATTA
This sequence comes from Helicoverpa zea x Helicoverpa armigera, assembly GCA_033682625.1. Lineage (NCBI taxonomy): Eukaryota > Metazoa > Arthropoda > Insecta > Lepidoptera > Noctuidae > Helicoverpa > Helicoverpa zea x Helicoverpa armigera. The sequence continues at coordinate 10,825,532 of JAWIIS010000004.1, read as the reverse complement.
CCAAGAGATCCTGCTAGAAGATTTCCTCGTAGAAAGGTAGCAAGATAGCCCAAAAAGCTAAGCAGATGATGACATAGATTGCAGTCAAAATAACCTAGGTAACAGCAAAAAACTTATCATAACAACAAATCAGCAAAAAAACTCCCAGAATTCAACCAATTCCGGTAGTAAGATTAGGATTAGCGAATCTAAACGTACCACATTCTTCATAAACAACTTAGAAATGAGTATGAAATGAAAAAAATGCCACCAAAGAACTAGTTCTATAACCCTACATCATTTTACGTAATCACAGCAAAGATCTTGTACGTGACAGCATTTTTATCTTATTTTAAACTGCCCCTGTTCTCTTCTCCAAAGAATGTCATTATACTGTAATGCATGGTCGTTATTTCTATGAATTTGCAAAAATAGTGTCAAGCTGTTTGTCATTCTATGTAACGGGTCTTGCGTATTTGCTGTGGTGTTTGCTAGGCCTAGTTTTAAGACCATTACTTTGGACTTACGACAGATGATGATCTAACTTTTGTTAGCTCATATTCATGATACTGTTGGCATCTTTAATAATCGCCTTGATGGTAGATATTACGGTATTATAAGACCATTACCTTACTTGCAGATGGTATAAAGATTGATGAAAACTTGGAATGCCAGATTTTAATATATCAAAAAGCTGATGATACACCTAATTTACTGATAAAAGTTGCGCTTGAAGCATTAAATTATATTAATAAAAATGCCTTAACGTCAGTGGAACAGAGCTCCATTAAAGTTAATGTTCTTTAAACCTATTGCTGACTCTTTCTTTGTCAACCAGATAAAAAGTGTTAGCAATAAGAAGCTTTAATTTTAATGGAGCTTTGTGCAACTCACTGTTCATGACATTCTCGCTACAGATGCTATTAATACACCAAAGATCATACCTGTTTAAACCACAGTAAAAAACATTGCCGCTACTTACTTTGGTATGGGCACTCGTGAGGTCGTCATACTTGATTTAGATACCTACTTTAAGCATTTGGATCTTATATAAACTCTTTTGCAAAAAAAACGGGCACCTATGCGAAATCTTAGTTTTAAGGACTTTATGTGTATTTCAAAGGGTTTTAATGATTGTAGTATGTTTCTAGCATCAAAAGAGTTAACCGAGCATGCGTGAGAGTATATTCTAAATTTGAATTTTGTACAATTGCTAAGAAATTGGTTAAACCTTGTTTTGGACTAATTGCTGGCAGAAAGTTCGTGGGTGTTTTGAAAAGTTTTTTAAGTAATTTTCAGGAAAATGATAATGCAGTTTTAATTAATGATTAATGTACTTTTTTGTTAGATCAAAACATTTTTGAAAAACTATGCGTATTTGATAAAATTTTCACTTGCTCTAAATGGGCTATACTGATGATTGATGGCAATGTTCAGAGTTTCGGTATTTTAGTGTAAAGCGTTCTATTGTTTAGATATTGTACCCAAGTGTTTTAAAATATCGCTTTTCTATAAATAAACACTATTTAGAAGAGTATCAGTACCTTTGGCTGCAACAAAACAAAATTAAAGTAAGCAGTGCCGATCACAACCCGTCTCCTATCGGACTTTGACATTTTTAAAAGTCTTGAAATTCTACAAAATACAGAAAATAGCGCATAGACTGTGAGCATGAGGTCTTAAGCTTTCGTAATTACTGATTTTTAAACAACCTTGTCTCTTGGGAAACTCCGTAGACCTCTGAAGATCTAAGAGTCTGAGCGTTCAAATAGCGTGTTTTCATCCCACGGATATTTTATTAAATAAACTTGCCTACATCGAGATTTTCTGGCATCTGCAGCACTTTCCTGCTTAAATCATAACAATAATTGGCTAGCTACTCATTTCTTAAGAAACATACGTTTGGCCAATAATTTTGAATTCTTGACTCCCTTTCAGCTAAATCGTTGTTTAGTAACCCGACCTATGGAGTTATCGAGAGCTTCAACGAGGCAATAATCTGACTTTTTAGATAGCTTTAACCTTCCTCATCATTTTTCATGTGGTTAATTTTAACATTTATCACAAAATTTGGTATTTTTTTAATGTCAAAGTCCGATAGGAGACGGTTTGTGATCGGCACTGCTTACTTTAATTTTGTTTTGTCGCAGCCAAAGGTACTGATAATCTTCTAAATAGTGTTTATTTATGAAAAAGCGATATTTTAAAACACGTGGGTACAATATCTAAACAATAGAACGCTTTACACTAAAATACCGAAACTCTGAACATTGCCACCAATCATCAGTATAGCCCATTTCGAGCAGGTGAAAATTTTATCAAATTCGCATAGTTTTTCAAAAATGTTTTGATCTAACAAAAAAGTACATTAATCATTAATTAAAACTGCATCATCATTGTCTTGAAAATCACTTCAAAAACTTTTCAAAACACCGACGAATTTTCTGCCAGCAATTAGTCCAAAACAAGGTTTAACCAATTTCTTAGCAATTGTACAAAATTCAAATTTAGAATACACTCTCACGCATGCTCGGCTAACTCTTTTGATGCTAGAAACATACTACAATCATTAAAACCCTTTGAAATACACGTAAAGTCCTTAAAACTAAGATTTCGCATAGGTGCCCGTTTTTTTTTGCAAAAGAGTGTATTTGTGCCTGTCGATATCCAACTTTGGAGATCTTAAGACAACTTGCAACGTTCCCAAAGTTACAAAAACGTTATACAAGTATAGTTTAATCCAATTTTGTTTGCCTTTCCTTCTCTTTGCTGTATCAAGACTTGATGTAACATCAACCGTTCAACTAAGGTCAAGGGTACCAATTAAGGTGCACTTCGAACACTAACATCTGTCGCACAGCCGACGTCTAGCGCTGCCAATGCATCATTAGTTGAGGACTTTCATAGACCGCATGCGACAGAAGCCTGTGTAGGAAGAGTACCTTTATAAGGAGGGTCGGCTTCCTGTATCATCAGCATTAGTCAGGGTCAGAAGTGCATTCGCGCGGAACGTTATTCCGGTTGCAAGGTTCACTGGTTTCATTACTTTATTGAAGCGAATAAAATCCTGTTCAATTTCCTAAATTAATTCTGTATCATTTATTTCAATGAGCCATCAAAAAACATGTAATATTCATCAAATAGTTACGTTTAAGATGCTATTGTTATCAATGGGTAAACTCCAGATTTCAAGTTACTACTTACCAAGGAAACTTATTAAAAGTCCACATTACGCAGGAATCTACAACCAAAGCCTTCTTGTTCAGCAGTCTAGTTCAAAATAAACGAGGCATTCTAAATAAAAACAAATGAAGGTAATTTTGAGCGAAAATTATCTTAAACGTCTCCCCAAGCTATGTTTATGAGTTCATCTCCCTTCTTCAACACTACGAGCTAAAAGAAACCTTATTGGAGTGAAAATAGATGTAGTATTTAAATATGGATCTCAGGTATTTGTATTATAATTTCTGGTAGCCAGCAGTGCGTATAATCAATGAGAACAGTAGCTAGTTCAACGGTGAAGTTTGTCTGCTCATCGTCTCCTTTTACAAAAGAAAGTATTTCTTCAAAACCACCTTTTGCAATTATATCTTTTGTAGTAGATCTTTCTTCATTTAGTTTTTAGGGTTTGCTGCCAAAATCCGTTTTCCTGGTTGGAGTTTGTCTTATTTGTTTTTGTAGAAACAACAACAATCTTCTTACTCATACAACTAAGCATTCTTGACCATATTGTTATCATTTCACCAAGATTTTTTGTTTATTATCATTCATGTGTTACACTATTATACTGCACTATTATATTTCCTGACATAACCAACATAATGCTAGCGTACACCGACGACACAGAAGCGACATAACCCGAATAGCTTCGTAAACTTGACATCGAATGATCGAACCAGTCGCAAAGTCGCAACGAGCGTAGGCGCACGTTTGTCGCAGTTCCGAAGTCGGTAAAAGATGTGTGCGTGTTTGTGCAGTGAATAGAGTGTTATTAGTGATATTGGGATATTTGTCTTGCCTGCTTTTGGTGATTTTTATAAGGTGAGTTCTTTAACAAATTTGTAGTTTCTGGTGGAATTTATTTGAGTTAAACTTCAGGGGAGTTTAAATGTTTAGCCGGTCGTTCGTTGCTACAGTGACATCTTGGGTTAAAATAAGCGTGGTCACAGCTTTTAAACGGTTCATTTCTAAAGCGTCTAGAAGAAAAGGAATTACTTCAAGAGGTCCCTAAGGTCAGATCGACGTATAAACTCTTTTATTTCTTTCTTTCTTATTTCTTTTACTTTTTCTCAGGTCTTGTTAATACGTTCCCATGTCACAGTTTGCCTTTTGTTTTAGTTCAGTTAATATTGAAGCGTGTGCGTGCATACAGTCTTTGTAACTGAAGAACATCTGCTGTAATAATAAAACTCTTTTCTATGCTCTACTTGCGTTGCGAGAGAAAATAGTGAGTGATGACTGAATATCTTGAATTGAATATTGATGAATTTTTTGTTGGGATTTTCAAGATTCGTAACGTTAGGAGAAATTCTTTAAAATAAGTTTGAGATCTGAAGATACTAAATCTACTATTTTTGTAGGAGGAATTTGTTTAATTACCTATTATTTCAGTTTGCGACCTGAAGTTCCTAAAACTACAATTTATGTATGATTATTAGTTTTGTAAAAATGAATTGAGGAAGTTGACTCATAAACAAGAACAGTGAAAAATCTCACGATAGAAATCGACATGTATTAATTAATACTAATTTGAATAAGACACACTTTTAAATTTAATATCTATGACTCAAAGCGAATAAGTAAATGTTAAATAATGCTTGCCGTCAAAACTAATGATTTCAAGTTTTTAAAGTCAAAACAAATATTCTTAATCTTACGATTAATTAGAGATATTGTACTATTTTCCACGGAGTAACTTTCATAATACCAAAATACTCAATTTTTTCTAAAGAATAGGTATACATAATTATGTGAAATATGTGTTTGATTATGGCGGGGAAATCCTTCTATTCAAATCTATACATTCCTGCCAAACATTTTTGTGAATTAATTTCTAATTTCTCAGCCATAATTGAAATCATAATTGAAATGTATTCCATAATTATACCTATTTAAATCGATTGAAATAAAAATTGAAATCCGTTTAAGTGATTGCATTATAAGAACGGTGCACTTAACAGTATGTAGGTATGTATTTTTTTAATTTTCGAAATAAAGGAACATTTTTGAACATAAACTCTTATGCTATGAAAAATAGTTGGTCATCAAAACATAACAAGATTAGTTATTAAAAAATTAGGGCCATCGAATGGTCTTGAAGTTGAATCAGGTCACGAATAATAAGATTATAGAAGATTACTGAGTAATCTCGATAAACCGTCTAGTAGAAGGTACTGTCAGCTACAAAAGACAATCACAATTCTTCTAACACAATTAGACAAAGTTATAAAAACCTACACAGTAAAGGCAAAATAACCTGGACATCAGAGAAACACAAAAGCCGTCGAAGACAGTTTTCAAAATATAGGTATGTCAAGTTTGAAATTATATTGTTCAGGTAGGTTGTTATTTTCAAAGTAGGTATTACCTATAGTACTTTTGTCGCTGACTGTACATTAATTTGATTAAAAAGACATGCAAGTTAAACTAAAAAGCGGCCAAGCTAGTAATAAATGAAATGCAACCAAACATGTACTAACCCAAATATATGATCAACCATGCTTCGGTCAACAACCTTTTGATAACGGGAACTTTTAGCCCAGAAGTGGGAAGCAAATTACTACGTTGTGTTGTTATGTTTACGATACCGAAATATGTTAATGAAGTGCTTTAATTACCTAATGTTTTGATTTTAAATCACCTTACGTCATTTGGTTATGCATTTCTCTAAATGTGGGGCAATTTAAGTGCAGGAAGATGAGTATTCAAATATTGGAATTATGTTCATATTTTGTCATTTTACGTTCATAACGTAGGAAATTTTCAACAACATAATTTCAGTATTTTACAGATATATTAAATTTAGTATTGGGAGAACCTTTCCAGGTACTTATTATAAGACAAGCGCAAATCACTATTTTGTTTATCACTGGCCCCGATATCAGATTCACTCTAATAATATACCTCAACCATCTCGAAATTCTCATATCTGCTACATATACTCTTTTTCATTACTGATACCTTCATGTGCAAAACGATAAAAAAATAGCAAATGGCTGAAATGATATCTGTATCGAGATTTCATTACTGATTGCCAAGCTTTTGGCACGCGACGCCTATATTAAATCGCTACGTTACGTATAAAAAAAACTAGAACCAATGCGTATGTAACGAATTCTTCAAATGCTCTAGTTTAGGGGGATTTTGACGAAAATACTTAGGGCTGTATGGTGTCATTTGAACATCTTTGGCAGTCCTTACGGGTAGTCAGAAGCCAGAGTATGGCAACCAGTCTTAGCTAAGGTTATTGGGTTGCTCGGGTAATGTTAGACTGGAAGCACCCTTCCGTAGTTGGGAAAAGGCTAGGAAGATGATGAGTTTTGCAAGTTCAAGTGATGTTTTTCTTCACAGTTTACTAAACAGTAAAACCAACGACATTTCTAGCGTGCTATGCAAATAATATAGTAAAGTTTTTATTTAAATTCCTATTTACATTGTAACTCGCATGCTATAAATATTATGTACGTCTAAAGATGCATGCTATATTTTCACATATTAATTTAAAGATGACGGAACGGAAGAAGTGTCGGTTCTAATTTATCACTGAATGTTTTAAGTATACGGAATTAACTTTTTACGTAATCTTTGTTAGTTAAGTCATCTTCTACTTGCCCTGTTCCGATTCGTTTAAGTTATTTGCATTTACCTACTTCCATGCTACTTAACTTTATGATAACACAATGTTTTGGCTTTCAAAAATGCGTCTTATGCTGCACGCTTTTATGTGCAAATTAAATTGACATCATTTGATTTTTAAGTTGAGACTCGACAAGTGTGTGTAAAATCTTTGTACAACTTGACTGAACTTAAGTAGGATATTCATATTCATATTCATATTATAACTTGTGCCTTTCTTGAAATGCTCTAACTGAGACGTTGACAATGTTTTTCCATCCATCCATCTTTCATACTTTTTTACCTCTGTAAAAAACTGGTACCACATATGTTCTATGCAAATAATTTTTTCTTGCTTTCTTTCTTTCTTAGTGTAAATACATCTTTTCAATATTAACTCCTTACATATTTTTGTTGTAAATATTTTTTTTATCCTTCCCTATCTTCATATTCAACTAGAGCCCTATAAAAACAGAAAACTTTTTGAATTTTATTCAACGTACTCAGATGCAATTTATAAGCCTGTCAGGCATTTTGCAGCCGGCTCCGTTGGCAATGTACAATTAACTGTTTTATTTTACTTTTTATTCAGAGTAAAAGCATTACTATGTTATTTATTTTTATCTGCGTCTAGTGGAATATAGTGGCTTGCAGAAATATTGATATGTTGATAATAGTTTCTTAGAATAAGCTCCTTTGCGCTATGTATCTACTATTTTATTGTTGGAAAAGTTTAAGCAGAACTAAGACTATTATCTAAGCTTCAAAATTATAATGTTAATTAAATTTAATGTTTTTAGGCTTTACTTTCACAAGAAAATTCGTAAAATGCTGTGGTTTTTGGGCATGGTTGCAGGGCAAGTCGAACATAATAAGCTGACAGTGTTTACTTGACAGTAAACATTATGTTATTGCATTGTTTATTATGTTCGACTTGATCTTATTTTCACTTTTTTTCGGTACAGTAACTTAAAGCACATCTGTGTATTATATATTTCATTAATATTTTTTTCAGTCATTGAGTTTTTTTTTTCATTAGAAACATTTAATAGGGCTTACTTTTCTCTTAACAGTAGCCATAGGTAACTTACCCAGCCTTGAAGTACTAAGCAACGCGTTAGAAATTTAAATGGTGTATCGTTTCACGCTTTTCCTTTTGTTTAATTGGTAGGGCGGTGTAATTGAGCATTGATACCTTGTGTCTATGTGAAATTGCACGGTGAGTTACAATTTTTATGGAGGTTTCAAAAATAGGGAATGTATTGTGTAAAAAATGGTTTAATTGTGACTATTGTGGTATTGACAGCAACTTAAATTGTTTATAGTTTATTATTGACTTCTATTCAAAATCTAGTTTTTTTATTATCTATGTGATTTTAATCAACGTCAGACACCAGTATCTGCGTTTAATGCACATTGTCGTTAAAATAAACATGTAATTGATAATGAATAGGTAATAGGTATGTATTAGTATATGATTTAATGTTATAATATTTACGTAAAGTATTTTCTATGGGCCTTTGTAGCCTGATTTAAATAAATAAATAAAATAAATAAATAACGGATTCATTGATTGATTAAAGCTGCCGAAATAATGCAGTTTTTTCTGTGTATCTGAAGTTATTTCTTATCCGATTGCGCCAGATTATTAAATGTCTTGTTTTGCTACCAGATTACCGATCTAGATACTACAAGATTTAACACGGCCAAAGTCCATCACTAACCATGAATAAATTATCATAACTAATTACAGTCAGACCTTATATAACACAGTTTTCATAATTTCCTGTCGCTTGTAATAAAATTTATGTAAAAATTCTAACGATTTCCGCACTTATAACTCAAGTTGGATTTCAATTGCTTGTAAAGTTCAGGTTTCAAGTTCTATTCGGTGTCCAATTATTTGAAAGAGTTTTAATCCTGTTTCAATTTGAAACCTGGATAGTAAAGGGGTATGTCACATATACGTTAAAAAGTCCTAATCTAATTAGCCTTCTTTAATAAACGATTTTTACTTTGACTAACAACATTCTAATTTGAACGAATAAAATATCTATAAAAACCATGTTTTCGATTTTTGACCAATCACTGAACTTTGAAGTAACTGCAAACTTTTGTTTATATTTACAAAGTTCATTTGCTTGATGTCATAAGACCAACAAGTGATACGACATCCAATATTTAGCCCTATCACTATAGACTAACCCCCTTACTTATAAACGTGAATTAAATATAAGTAATACTTAAGGGCTGTTTAAGAAAATTCTTAGTTATAAACGTTACTTAACCACGTCTTAACTAACATTTAATCACTACTTAAGATTAAGCAGTGATTAGTTAAAATGTTGCTTAGCAGGTGATTAAAGATTTTATAAGTAAGGGGGTAAAACCTTTGTCAATCCCTATTTTTGGAACTTATGCAATGACGCAATATTATTATCATGCAATAATCCAACCACTAAATGGGGTTACTTTCTGTATGCGAAGAAAGTCGCAAGTCAAAGCTAGCATTGATATTGACTGCAAATCGGATCACGTAAGCATAACTATGATATTACCTTTGGCAGGTGCTGCAAGCATTTTAATGCCTGTAATGGCTGGATATGAAACGTGTCACAATTCTGGATGGATTTATAACTGTACTAGATTTTGCCTGGGACTTGGGCCAGGTTTACCGACAGTATAAACGGTCGTTCTTTTTAAAACAAATAATTATTTTTAGGTAAAATATCATAACATACAGTTGTTTTAGGAAAACTGAAGTTTATTTTGTCACTGAACTTGGGCTTTAGTGGGATAACAATTTGAATGCATTCATTTTGGATTAAAAAAAATGTAAATATAGATTTAGTTTATTTTAAAACAAAGTGTACATATTCTTATTTTTGGAATAATATTTCACACTTTTTAGCTCACTTCAAAGTACATGCCTCTTCTCATACATAGAAGAAACGAATGAACGTCTGTCTGACATGCTTTCACACCAAATCTACTGAAACTACTTCTGTCTAGCCAAGAAAAATGATATATAGGCTTCTTTTTATCCATGTACCCGGAGTATTTTAGTCCCTCGGTAACTAAAATGCGGGTGGAACCACGGGGATCAGTTGTTACAGATATAAAATGCTTTTAATAATTATAACCTTAAACGATTACAAATCCACCATAAAGTCTGTTGACATAACTTCAATTAACAGCGAATTGCACAGCATTTCGTCAGTTGAACTGCCGTTAAATACGATTGTAATGTTCCGGTTACATCATCACTGACGATTGATTGCTTGTACTTGAATAAATAATCGACTTTTTATGATTATGTCCTTGACAGCTTTCAGAGTTGTAAACTACGGTTGTTAGCAAATATCCTGGGCCATTAATATTTTTAAGTTTACATCTTGTGCAAATGGTTGACCAAAATTAAAACTAACAACGATAATGGGTGCATATTCGGCCACGGCTCCTGTTGTCGGAACTAAGGAGATCAGCAGCACAGCTGCACAGAACATATTATAGTGCACAAGTATTTGCGCAGACTCGGGGTCACTTCTTTCGGTCTCGATGCTGGACTTAGTCCCGTCCGTAGCAAATTCAAACTTTCTCAGAAAATGTTTCACAGCTGGTCACTAACATCGAACAGTGCTTAAAAATGTAAAACCTTCAAATCCAGTTTTCCACCCTTACAAACTATTCTAATCAACACATTATTTATCGATAGTAAAACTATACCGTTAACGACTCCTTACAGCAAAAACTCATGCTAAGAGTACCCAATACACTGCAAACTTTTAGTCACCCAATAGTATGTTCGGGCTCATAATTCAGTATGAAGATGAATGACAGTACGCACATCAGACAGCTCAGCCATCGTAGGTACCACAAAAACTTTTACACGTCTGTTGAACACTTGTCTAAAAAATGACAGATTATTACGTTGAAATAAGGTCCGACAAGTGTTCAACAGACGTTTACCTAAGTTTTTGTAGTAAGGCTGTTAGTATTTAGCCGGTATCAGACCTACTGAATTCTTTAATTGTGATGCAGATTTTCTTGTTTAAAATGTTTGCAAAGCATTGAGGCAACTGTCGGCCGACTATTTAGTCTTCAGTGTGTGATAACTCTAAGCCCTGATCCGTCGTTAAGTATGGCATGATTGATTAGTTCACTAGTAGTAACATGTGCTGACAACCGGAGTGAAAGTAACATCTCCCGGCAAGTAACAGTTATTTACAAGTAACTTATGGGCAAATAACCGTTACAGTTACGTTATAAAATTGGTTCTTGATGCGTTTTTGCTGTAAATCGTTGTTTATTTGTTGTGTTATTTTGACTCCGTTATGATTTGTTATGATATGGAGTTTGCTGCAGTTTTTATTGGTATTGTTATGATTTATGGAAGTAGAAATTGATTATTTCTAAATTCTGGTAGTTTGTGTCTTAGGGTTATGTTTATAAATCCTCTCTTCATAACATTGATACCTATATTTTGCTAATACTATTTGTCAAAAAAATATTTGTGGAACTATATAGGTACCGAACCAGAAACACTTTAAAAAAAACTAAAAAAAACGATTTCTTTTTTAGCTAGCAAGATATCAACTAACTTTCTCAACCCAAAAACCTATAGTGCACAGTATTTCATCAAATTCGCACTACAAATTCTAAATAGTACTTTGCGTTGCTAATTTTAATTTTGATAATTGAAACCTGAATCATTGTAGTTGTGTAAAGTGGGCTGTGGGAATCGTGATATGCAGAAAAACAATAACCGATTGTGGAGAACTTAAGTCTCTCCTCGTTAGTTTCACTGGTGGCAGAGTTCAAACTAGTTTAGAGTATTTTTTTCTAACTAATAGTAGTAATAGTTTAATTATTTACTTGAGTAATTGTTCGTATGTACTTTCTAAGTATATCTTGGACACCAATGGCTGATAAACAGGTGAAGGAAAACATCTTGAAGAAACCGGGACTATATAGTCTGAAATCAGCAACCCGCATTGAGCAAGCGTGGTGATAAATGCTCAATCCTTCTCCGTGTGAGAGGAGGCCTGTGCCTAGCAGTGGGACGATAAAAAGGCTGTTATAGTAATTGTTCGTATATGGGTAAAAAGTACCTTCTCAGCTGCGGGAATAAAAGAGTTACAAGAGAGGGCTCCAAAATGCGTGTGGACTTAAGTCCAGTGGGCGTATTTTATTTTAGTAGGCTTACCGTCAGTTGTACAAAGCCCCATTAAAGTTAAAGCTTCTTTAAATCTATTGCTGACTCTTCTTTGTCAACAAGGTAAAAAGTGTCAGCAATAGATTTAATGAAGCTTTAACTTTAATGGAGCTTTGTGCAACTGACGGTTAGTAAGCATATTCTATACTAGCTGTTGCCCGCGACTTCGTCTGCGTGGGCAATTTGGAATTGTCAAAATACTACTTATGCCGTAGCGTAGGTGTATTCTTTTACATAACAATATAATTAGGATTACCACTTAGCAGCAGCACGGGTTGATCAATCAAGGTGGTGTCGACGATGTGTAACTATTTATCTTAACAAAAGAAGTAAAGTTTGTGACGTTGAGGAAATCTCTGGATCTAGTCAACCGAAATTATTACGTAATTCTCACATAAAACAAAGGTCTGACAAAGTTGTCATTTGTACATTTTCTGCAGCAGCTGCGACAAATCAGGAGCCAGAAAGTCTGTCAAACAGTTTTACTTACCATGGATAACGCGGTGTCTAGTTCACTGGGTTGAAGAGATCAGATAGGCACTCCAAGTAAACATTGGTACTCAAAAAGATTCGGTTTGACTGGAAGCCAACACCCACACAATTGAGGAATAGCTGGGTGGATGATGACTGAGTCATCAGGCAAGCGCATAGGTTTACTACTTGTATTTCGGGGATTTTCTGTGCACTCACTCACTATGTTATGTTGGAATTCCACCGAAATGTTTGCATTAGTTCACGATCAGGTAAAGTATACGTCCGAGAGAGTAAGTCCAATTCGTGTGTTGGCACTTGAAGCCTGCAGTTCTTCCAAGATTTTCAAAATGTACGCTCGCAATTTGTCATTTCTTGGTGGAGCCAGCAGATCAGAAGAAACATAAGTGCTGTGTATACTGTGCGTCACTACTGCACAACGGTAAAATTTCGTCTTTATAAATAGCATGCATTTAGCATAGCATTTATGTGTGTCGTTTAAATACCATATTATGTGTCACACGTAGGTAAACATGACAACAGTATATTATCATCGAACCGCTTTCAAAGATCTGATGAGCGAACAGACCAGAACTGACTTGATCGCCTCGAGAAAATCAGAGCACTATGAAGCGATCATTCGCTTTGCTTCCTACTGTTATTGTGGTTTCTGAAAATGTATTCAATTAACCAACGATGAATATAATTCTTAGCCGGCCGACTCTTTTGACTTCTCGAAAATCATAACGTTGGTTTTTGTGCAATGCACAAACGGAAATTCGATATATTACACATTCGATATTCACACTTTTACAGAATTGATATTAAAAGGTTTGACAACGGGCTATAGTAGCGTAGTTAAACTAACTGAAACAATTTTAGTGATCCTTCAATAAAGTTAGAGAAGCGAGTGTGCATGATGAACATTAAGAGTTGGTAAATACGTGATGAAGATGACATAATTCATTACTATTCTAATTTGTTTATGTACCACAAAACTCAAGTTAAGGTGGAGAAAAGGATTACCAAGCTCCCAAAGGCCTGGGCATTTGCAACACGTTGCATGGCATCCTGGAAAGTTACGTAATTCTCAGCCATCAGTTTGAGCAGCGTGAGGGAGTGTCAGGCTTTGGCCCTAGTGGGCCTCACAGGGGTTTGCTGAATCTCCTTGAGGGGCGCGTGAAATAACGGGTCTCCCAGAAGCCGGAAGGTCGATGACTCACTCAAAACTAATCGCTCACGCCTACGGTGGCCGGGAGTCGTCTCTCGACATCCGGCTTTCGTGGTGTCTTACCGCAGTGGCTGGGATGAGAGTTGGGAATTTTCAGTCGCTCCGCCGCCTCATTCTTTGTCATCCCATTTCTTCTTGCTCCAGATCATGGTTTAAACCGGGGCCGGGTGCGATTGGTCGCACAGTCCGCACAGTGGTGACACCCGGGCGCCACCTCCATGAGATCAGAGTTGGGAATGTATGTTTGCAAAAACTAATAGACCATTTAGCGAAAACACGTTTGATAGTAATTCTGTCTTTGTAACTGAATAATATAATTGATATAAACGTAGCTATATAAAAGGTGTTTTTTTAGACTCAGTCCGTGGGTCTGACTGTGACTGTTCGTAATTGTAAACGGTGTATTTGTGATATAATTCTTAGCTCGATGATTTGTGATCAGAAGTTGAAAGCAAGTATGTCTCTGGCCTGCGACGCATAATTTGTACGTTTTCAGAACGAACGAACTCTTGTCTTCTGTTGACATCTTGTTGACGTATTGTGACAGGTAGTTATTCCCATTGATATTAATTTTAGAAGTGACACAATGTTTTCGGTCGTATTTTGCCTACATTCTTCATTACTCAAAAAGTATATTAATTCCTTAGTATATTATAACCTTCTATTTATATGTAAGTGAATTCAAAATAATGTAATATATTAAAACCAGGAACTTATTTTTAAGGATGTTTGAATATTAATTACAATGTTTTTTTTTATAATAATAAAATCTTAGACTCGCAATGCACTTTCAGTGTAATGCATGTTTGTTATTGGATGAAATGAATGGATATTCATGTTTATGAGAGGTATAGCTTATATTATGTCAGAACAACATATGTAGACTTTTTAAGAATGTGGGGAAGTTCATAATTTCTTCGGGACGTGGGTGCCGCTTAACATTGGAACTACTGCCCGCACCGGGATAAGATATACCCTATGTTACTCGCAGATAATGTAGCTTTCTAATGGTGAAAGAATTATAAAAATGTTCCTGATGATGCGCTGATATTTCTTGTAGTGTTTTTATAGTAGCGAAATACACACGTTGTCATATAATTTTTTCTTGAAAGTAAGAACATACCATGACAAAGTGAAGTCTGTTTTCATTGATATTTTACCTACTACCAGTTTTATGGCACATCTGTTTCTGCATGATTTTCTTCATCTATAATTTTAGGATATCATTTCTTTAAATTCAGTTTTTTGCTCAAGTTACTTATAAAAGCGTTATTTTCTATGTAAAGATTGATAATAGGCCGATAAACTTACAAAGTTCAACATTCAAATATGTGTCATTATTGCACCCGCTGTTGCAGAAACGTTAACAGAAATTATCGTTCATTGCTCATCCCCCGTAGGTAATAGCGTGATAATATATATCCTATATGTTGAACCGGCCCCCAGGTAATATTCATGCAAAATTTGATTTAAATCAATGCAGTACTTTTCGAGTTCTGTGAGACCAAACATACAGACAAACAGACAAACAGACAAAAATTCTAAAAACTATATATTTGGATTCAGAATCGATAATAGATCACCCCCCAAGTATTCTTTTAAAAAAATATTAAATGTACAGTTTTGACTTTCCTATCATTTTATTATATGTATAGATTTTGCAAGCCTCTAGCCTGTAGGGCCTTTTGATGAAAATACATACCTAACATAACTATTATAACTAATAGGTACGTAGGTACTTAGAAACTTCTCTAAACAACGGATATCCCATAACTTTTTTAATTAACCTTTGTCAGTCCAGTGGTCATAACATCCCATCTTTCCCAGAATCACCATAGAATTGAAAAATTATAATTTTCCATTAAGATTATTGTGATATTTATAATTATCTGAACTTGGATCGCGTGTGAAAGTTGTTGATTTAAAAACTGCTCATATAATGTTGTGTAAATAGTTAATAACGTTATTTGTTTTAAAACGGTTAAAAAGCTATCGTTAAAATAACGGTTATTTATTGTTAACTTATATTTCAAGCAGTAACAGTTTCATTCGGATTTCGTAAAAATGCTAATAGGTATCAGAATTCAGAAACTCCTCTTTTATGGGAAGTTGGTTAAAAAAAATATTCATCAGAGGAAGTGTTTATCCGGCTCAGTGTGAATATTATTAAATTTTAAACAAATTGTGGGAATTAATAAAATGCATGACACACTTTTTGATATGCAGAACGAATTTCACATAATATATGTACCCTACTAACACAGTGATTTAGTAATTTGTATACTAACATCTTTTGGATCGAATTTATTTTTGTTATAAATAATAAAGATTTTATAAAAAAATTGCTTAGATGTCAAAAATTATTAATTTAAATAGTGATAATTTTTAACAATATACATGTAACCTAAATATGAAAAAAAAAACATATCAAATTAAGGTGAAATTTTATTTAAAAAATCTTCAAAAATGAAGTAAAAAAACTACATAAATATACTTGAAATCTAACTGCTTCATAACAGAGAACCTTAACGAATAAATCAGTTACTTACCTACTGTTAAAAAGCTTTTTGTAAAGTTCCGCTCCGGTTATTGACCTCAAGGTAGTGTTAACCACGTGTACGTAATACCAGTTTGGTATATTATTAGTTCTTTTATACGAGGAGAAGCTAATAGCTAATATATATGCCGAAATTTAATTAAGTAAATGAGTAGCTTGGTGACATTCCAATTAATTTATAGTCAGAGGTATCTGACTTCGAATTCGCAGCAGAAAAAAGACAAAAAATGGTCACCACAACACACATAAAATGAGTGTTTTGAGGAATAGTATGTTCTCACTATACCAGGTAGGTAGTCTTTCAACTCATCTATGACCATATGTCGTAAATAACTGTCAATCTATATATCCTATACTGGTTTTGAATTTAACGTACCTAAAGAAAAATTAAGTGACCGATACTTGAATACCTACTTTATTCTACCCATAATTACATACTGCTTTCCCAAAGGCACTATTTTTTTATTCTGACTAGTTTAATGACAAAAGCAAAACAAACAAACACAACGTTCGAAGTTTAAGACAGCTTTTATGTTATTATGATTAAAGTAATGAGAATAAAAAAATCCGTTTATGTGGAAAGTTATTGGTAATCATGCATAGATTCACGTATTCAAGTATGGTTCACTAATTACCAGTCACCCTATAAATGATTTATTAAAATAGATTTTTATCTCAACTTTTACATAAAATCAATTACCCATTAATCTTATTCAAGCTCGCTTGCACCTTCTAGATAAATAATTAACTAGCAGATAACTAGTTGACGTTGATACCACTAGCATCCGTTCTATCCCTACTAATATTATAAATGCGAAAGTAACTCTGTCTGTCTGTTTCCCCTTTAAGTCTAAACCACTAAACTGATTTCAATAAAATTTGGTACAGAGATAGAGTAATAAGTATCCTATGTTATTATCCTGGAATTTTGAAGAGTTCTCTTGGAAACGCGATATAACCGAACTCAACGCGGGCGAAGCTGCGGGTGGAAGCTAGTTAAAAATAAGCGTTTATGTAACTACGCCTAACATCACAGGAAGACTTAAGAATGTAGTTGGTCGCGGTTTAAGGAAAAAACGTTAAACTGTCGTTACGGGTCCGGTGACACCTGTCTAAGTGGATGATGTGGGTTACGTATTTAATATGTATGAATTGGCTTAATATCAAATTAATCAAATAAAAATTAATTTTAGGCAGGTATTTGATCACAAAGATCCTCAATCTTAACTTATTCATGTGTTCCTTTTTAATTTATAAAAATACTAGCCGTTTTCCTGCGGTTTTACTCGCGTCGTGGTAACTACTGCCCGTACCGGGATAAAATATAGCCTATGTTACTCGTGGATAATGTAACTTTCGAATGGTGAAAGAATTTTAAAAACGGTCCAGTAGTTTTTGAGCCTGTTCATTACAAGCAAACAAACAAATTACTTGTGTTTAGAGATACTATTTTTTGGTTAAATTGTTGACACGTGTTATTTATATTGAGTTTTCATTGATAAACTTACTGTTTTGACAATCTTACCTATCCGGGTCGATCCTCAATCGAAACTGCGACCTATTTATTAGTAGGCTTTCCAATTTCATCAAAAACTGTCAAAAGTTTAACACCTCTAATACCTATGTCAAAAAGCTGCAATACAAAATATGCCAAAACACTCTTCATTTAAGTATCAAAATAGTCTAGCAAAATGACATATATTTCTAGTTATAACTGCATACGCATATAGCCATCAAATACCATTTCTCTGAATGATTTCAAACAGTCCTATGCGTGTCACGTGTTTGCCAGTTGTTAGCACGAAGCCTGTCCGTGTAATATAAATATTTATATTAGGAATTCTATATTAGCTGTTATTCGTGTCTTTAGGTATTAAATGTATAGAAGAAAGTTTTAAGTTATGGCTTGCTTGTTAAGAAGATGATCAGGAATGAATTATTTAGCCATTGGTTAAAAACAAATTTTAAGTGTTAGTTAGAAATTTGGTAGATTTTGTTTGTTATTTATCAAATATAAACGAACTCGTTTATCAGTGATAATTATTTTCTATACTTTGCGTATCAAAAAGAATCTTAAAAGAAATAAACCTAATTGCCAAGCCATTCGTATTAAAATTAATAGACCAAAAAAGCATGCTTTTACTCTATCAATTTTCCAATTAAACCTATCCACAGCAGCATTTACCAATTAATCTTCCAATTATACACATCTCGAAATAATTCCATTCGAATCACTTCAAATTAATATGAAATCCTAAATATTCTACCCATTGAAATATTTGAATAAAGATTGACTGATTGTTATCGGCACGAATCTTGAGCTCTGACCTTCACCTGTGCAGAAGTAATTTATTGGGTCCCTTTTGTGGTATGAAGTGAGGCGCGGGGGCTAAAGCGGTGATTGGCCCGCAGTGCATCGCGTCATAGCCGTCATTCGGGATTGGTTCTTTGCTAATAAATCACTTCTGCGCAGATGTAGGTCAGAGCTCAAGATTCGTGCCGTTACTATATCTATAGGAAACTTCTTCCAGTGCTCAAATAAATTATAATGCACACAAAAAACACGTCTTTCTGCGAGAAACAGCCAGTATTTTTCTATAAAAGCAACTTTCACTATATCCTCAGAATTCGCATAAGAATTCATTAATTTTAGACAGACACACATACTTAGAAATGACGTTAGTATATTTGTTTATATTCACATTAGTCAGTTAGTGGTCTGTTAAACTGAGTTTAAGTGGTCGTTGAATGAACCATTAGACGGTTCACGGTGTCATGAGATTTTTAGGCAAATATAAAAGAAATGCTGCGTAGTTTTATATGCGAAAAAACATACTTTCTTTTGGTGTATAAAGATTAGATTGAGAGAAGGAAAAAGTTGTTAATATTTACGATAGAGGTTCTGGAAATAAGGTAACTTTCAGCATACTTTTTTAGTTTTCTTGGGTAAAATATATGCAATTTGCACTTTAATATCATGCTTGACATGTTTCTAGTTGTTTATCTACAAATTTTGAAAGATGCAAATCTTATTCTTGAAGCTAATTCATACGTTATTTATTAACTTTTTTCCACTCCAGCACTCTTGGTTACTTTAAAAATTGTAGTATAGTATATCTGTCAGATAACTTCCTAATACGCTATCAGAGACTTTACCAGTCACCTATAAAATGGACCATAAATATTGTAATCTAAATTCCAAAATTAAAAACCCATTATTTTTCCTTCAACACATACCCACAATCTGCAAGTCACTCAACTAAAATGTAGGCTAGTCCAGCGAGCCACGGTAGCCAATGGGTACCGTTTTAACAAGTGAGGCGCGGGCGCCGCTCGGAGAGGTAAATAAACCCTTCTGTTGGTACGTCGACGGGTATTAGCGAGCCGAGTGTTATGGGCGCTATTTGTGCAGAGGAAAAGTAAAGGTAGGTAGGTATTTTTTTAAAGGTATTTTTTTTTCTTCCATTGGAAATGGGTTAATAGTGTAGGACAGTGGAGTTGATGATACCAATTGTACTGAAAGACGATAAGTGTCGCTTACTAGATAAAATTTAATTTAAAGAGGATTTTTTATAAATTAAGGCATAAAACTACACAAAATAAGCGCCACAAATGTCACAAAAACTAGGCATATTTTTAAAAGTGATAAACCCACACTTATCTAGAAGTCGGTTAAAAATTAATCTCTAAAATTATGTATCCTTCCTTCCTTCCTACCTTCTGAGCATTCAAAAAATTCTGTAATTATGTCTTCATTCACAACAGTCGCCAAAATATTAAAATCCTTAAAAAACAACTTACCAAGTAAGAAGTACTTGGTAGATATAGGGCTTATAAAAATCTCAATCACATACCAACATTACATAATCTATCAAGAAAGTGGAACCCACTTATTTCCTTACACTTAAATAGCAAAGTCTACTAACCATTTGCCATCGCACGGACAGACATACCCGTTTGACATAAATAGAAGACAAAAATGTACTAAGTGGCTTCAACGTTTTTCCCCGTACAACTTAGTGTTTCCTTTTAAAAGTAAATCGTGGTTTAAATGGTTGAACCGTTTGTAAAACGGTGAAAGACGATGGGGATTTTTTTGTGGTGGAAACTTCTAGAAAAAAGTTGTAATGTCTCCTACGTTTCACATAGTATAGGTACTGTAATTGTCTTTTTAAGAAGAATTATTTATGTATTTGTAAAAAAAGTCGTGGTGGCCTAGTGGACAAAGAACCAACCTCGCGAGTATGAGGATGTGGGTTCGATTCTAGGTAGGTAGGACCAATGCAACTTTTCTAAGTTTGCATGTACTTCTAAATATATCTTGGACATCAAGGACTATGTTTCGGATGGCACGTTAAACTGTAGGTCCCTGCTGTCATTTAACATCTTTGGCAGTCGTTACGGGTAATCAGAAATCATTAAGTCTGACACCAGTAAGATAAGGGGTATTGGGTTGCCTGGGTAACTGGGTTAAGGAAGTCGGATAGGCAGTCGCTCCTTGTAAAGCACTGGCACTCAGCCGCATCCGGTAAGACTGGAAGCCGACCCCAACATAGTTGGGAAAAGGCTCGGAAGATGATTGTAGTTGTTTTACCATCAGTCAATGTTACATCGCTTATACACTAGCGTAATTTCCGATCTTTTCCACACGACAACGCCCGGGTATGACCCGGGGCAGTGTGATACTTATACAGGAAACAATTGACAACTACCACGGACTAAGGAAAGATAAGCGGAGATGCGAATTTCGTACTGTCAGCATGACCAAACCGATCAGTGAACTAACCAGGCGTTTGGGTCTTTAGAGACATTTGCCAAAGATTTTTGGTATTACAAAAAATGGTCGGGTCCAAAGAAGGCGTATAAGGGCGGAAATAGAAACGTTCCTCGTCTCCCGCTCACCCGCATTTTGACGCGCTACTTTCTTAGACGATTTTCCGTTAAGGCATCTCCTCTAGTCATTTTGTTTTCCGTGGCAACTACCGATACAAAAGTTGCCATCTGGAACCGCGCGACAAATATTTCTTCTTGGAATGTGTCGCCTGAAACGTGCGACAAAAATCCGCTAGGCCATAAAATATATGAATAGATGCGAAATGTCATCGTGAATCGTAGATGCGTAAAGATGTACAGTTTGACTATAGAAACGCTGAATGGCTAGTGTGAAAGAAATTCACTTGTAAAATGACTAGCAGACAAGGAAGTATGGAAAATGTCATGCTGCGCTGACGCCTAAATAAAACTGGGGATAAAAACAAGAATAAATAAAAAGTATTCCTTTATTAGTAATTTCAAATGTCTATATCTTTACGAATTAGGAGTAAAGTGGCATGAGTAAAAGAAAGGTTTTTAGTTGACTGTTGTTGTTGTTACTGTTACAACCTTTTTATCGTCTCACTGCTGGGCACAGGCCTCCTCTCACTCGGAGAAGGATTGACCATTAATCACTACGCTTGACTATGTAGTCCAGGTTTCCTCAAGATGTTTTCCTTCACCTTTTTATCAGCCATTGGTGTCCAAGATATACATAGAAAGTAGTATCGAATCCACACCCTCATACTCGAAAGGTTGGTTCTTTACCCACTAGGCCACCGCGACTTGACAGGGAAGAAATGAAAATCATAACAATATAACCTGACAGGTTCATTGTACGTGCATAAATAAACTAATAATGTGACCACTTACCTATGCAAATACAGTTTATTAACATAATGTATGATGTAATCAAAACATTACTGTATTGAATAACAATGTAAACAAATAATAGAAAATGATGGACACGCAACAAAAGTCACTTTAATTAATTTTACAAGCATATGACCGCGAATGCATTGAAGAGAGTATTGTGCTCTCTCTCAAATAAATCTGTGCTAATAAATAGAATCTTCTTCTTTCTGCCCGGTCCCCAAGTAGTTTTCTTCCATATCTCTCTTTCAGACTGTATACTAAAATCCACTCCCTTCTTATTTATGTCCTCTTTCAGGCAATCAATGTACCTTTTCCTCGGTCTACCTCTCCCTCTCTATCCTTCCACATTCATACTTAACATACGCTTATAAACCAAAGTAGCTATCATATCGTATTACCAAGAAACTACAAACCAAACTCTTCGAGGTCATGCTTACAGTAAGCATGTGAATTTCATAGCATTCCTAACAATAAGAAAATACGTATGTATGTATGTAATTTAAATTATTTCTAATTACTTTTTCCGCATAACTGAACATAGCGTGAATCATGCGCTTTTTTACAGTGTAGGCACGACCAATTAAAATGTACCTATCTATTCATTAATAATTTTTTTTCTGTTTAACATAAAGTTAATGACCATTTAGGCATAGTTAAGTTGTATTTTTTTGCCTATGCTTTCACATTAACTATTTCTTATAGTTTTTCATTTTAGACAGGATAAATTATCAAAAGATTCAAATTGAGAACATCCTCCTTTTTTGAAGTCGGTAAAAAAGTTCCAGACATCATCGTTTATGGAGAACTGTCATTGAAGCAATTTTTTTTTCTACTAATAAATTATTTAAGTAACTCAGTTCTTCTACAAAAGCTAAAGTTTTTCAAAGCACATTTTTAATACTGTATGTATGACTCCATTTTAATATTACACAAGTGTACACTATAAGAAAAATTTATTTCGCGATATGATACCGATCTTCACAAAAGATAATAACGAATGTACTCTCACATGCCAACTAGTGTAAGCGAAAGAAAAACGCTTCGCGGAAATAATAGCATAGAAGAAATTGTTAGAAATTATAGAAATTGACGTTTGATTCTCATCATTGTTGTGGGTGATTGACAGACGTGGCTTTGTGTGCGAGTGCAAATTATTTGGGACAGTTATAGGGATTTTCTGGGAAGTTGCAGATTGATTGTAGAAGGTACACTTGCGTGCAAAGAATTTGGGATAGTTATCGATATTCTAGGGACGATTAAACTTCTCGTGGATGTGTAGTTACACTTCTGTGCAAATAATTTGGTTATAGAGATTTTGGGAATGGCTGCAGGTTGATGTGCACACTTGTATGCAAATAATTTGGGACAACTAACAGGACTCTGCGCGTGGTCAAATATGTGCTGTTACACTTGTGTACAAAAAATTTTGGTTAGTTGAGTGTGTTTAGATAGTGGATATGGACATAAACATTTGTGTATTAAGCTCGATTGGCAATGTATAAATCTCTACACTGACTTTCAATGACATGACAGAGCTCATTTTTTAAATTAGAATGCTTCAAATGTACCTACTAGTTGCTGCACAAAAAAGTAGGCAATCACCTTTTCCTTATTTTTACAGACTCCTTTTATCTTCCTCAATTAAACGCTCTACATTGCACCTAGCCACAATCAAGAGAATTTGGAGCGGTAAATTATATAGATTTAGTAATTACTGCACTTTAATGAACCCATTACCTAGCGTAGATGAGGTATGACTAAAATATATCGAGTTTAGAGTAACCGTACATTGCAGACTAAACAATTGAGCGACAGTTGCTTCGATGCCTGGTTTTTTTTTTTTATATTTTAGAAAATCGTGAATTCAATCAAAGTTTCCTGTCGGATTATGTGCGGACTTCCATTCATCATCATACAGATTTAACAGCCCAAAAATTGGATAACAAAATGACTACAGTAAGCGTATAAGAAAGTACTTAGCGCGCCAAAATGAAAGTTTGCGGGTTGACCAGGAACATTGAAGTCTTTACTCTTATGTGCCTTCTATTTTTTGTAATACCTAAAATCATTGACTCAAAAAACCCGTACGTTCACTGGTCGTTTTTTTCATGCTCACCTTACCCATTTTACCTAGAAGAAGGCGCCTGACCTACCTGCATTATGATATCTCCGCTTATCGTTCAATCCTCTGTGATATAAACCGACTATCGGCCGACTAAAAGTTTGTAGTTTGCGCGTACTCTTAAATATATCGACTTTAAGTGGAGCAACACCAGAGGTAAACTGTCTATCGTAATCAATGTCCGGATGTCGATAACGGTAAAATTGTTATCGATAAAGTTCTCCTCACTATTTATGGGAGAAGGCGACGATTGACTTGGGAATGTTGTAAATATTCTTAGGAGATAACGAGTTATTTACGGTAGTCATAGTTAATCATGTGCTTCTAATATATTATGTGGGCAGTTCACACGATCCTGGAGGAAATGTTTGAGATTTAGATTGAAAGTTGTTTATCTATATTGATCTACTAAAACTGTCAGTTAGGTTTTTTGCGCAACGGTATTTTAGGAATAATATTTTGTACCGTGCAGCCAATCAGTTAACTTCAGATGCGTCAACGTATTGCCAAAAATGTTACTGGGGCTAAAACCAATTGTCTAAGAAAAAATACTCCTACTATAATATTAATACCTAATTATGTACTAATTTGTATTCAAAATTTATAATACTGTATTTTTTTGTATAAATGATCGTATATAAGTAAATAACGTTAAAACCTAAATAATCCATTACTTTTGCATTGAAGATTGAAGTGTAGGTACATCGGTATAGATCTGTGGCAAAAACATGAAATAGACCTGTCGCATCCATATGAACTATAAGTAAGATGGGGGTGCATCTATGATCCTTCTATACTTTCCTACTCTATAGCAAACGCGTTCACGCAAGATTAATTTTAATAGATCATTCCCGATTAATGACTGCTAATACCACATTAAACCCATGGTGGTATAAACCATAGTTAAGGGCTATTAGTCGTAACAGTTTATTAAAGGATATTAATATTAAACTATGGTGTTAAACCCCACAAATTAAAGCGATAGGACCATATAAAGATGTTCCTTGGCGCCTCTGAGAAATGATTGAGGCTATGGGCGACCATAGGTTGTATTTGCCGAATAGATGATCATAAATGATCGTAATCCTCACTTCCTTACTTATTAAGCAATGTTATGAAACTTTAAGTATGTAATTTGGTTGTTTAATCTGTTTATTAGTATGTTTTTTATAGTTAATAGCTTTTAATGAGAGACTATGTATAATATCTGATACATACTTTACATATTTACCATAGTCCATTGAGAGCGTAAAAGCAACTATTACCTAACAAATTATTTTCCAAGCTTTTATTTAACCCATCTAGGCTTGAAGCCTGATATAGTCCAATCTAAAAGTAGGTACGTATGTTTAGGATAGTTCACATAGGTTATTTGCTAACTTCGCAATATTCAAATGTAAGTATTCATTCCTACAATTATTTTCACAAAACTCTAATTACACTGCCAAACAGAACGCCATTGAAATCAATTTCAAACATGACAGTTGTAAACCGAACGCGCCCGACATTCTTAATTTGAATATAATAGAAAATGGCGGACAAATATGGCGGTTTAAATGCCGCCAATTTATATGGTAAACAGAGCTCTTTAAAGGGTTACATCTGCCTGTATTTATGGTAATAATTGCATGTGTGCCTTAGTTGGTTCTTTGCATTTATAGATTCATAATAAAATAAATAAGTCCGATCCAACGAAGAAAAAATAGAACGCACAGGTGGTCTATAAATTCTAATCATGAGAATAAATGTGGAATAAAAATTATTCAAGTTGGCAATGTGGTATAATGAAATAGGCTTTTTATTTTCAAGTTTCTGCAGGGTCTAACTAAGGGCTCATCCCTGCTTCTTCTAGTCTTGAAGGGCTCTTGAATGTCTGATGATAGAAGTTACTTTTCTCCTCACAATCTCTTTTATGGATCTGTCATGATCCCATATTCAGGTCTTTAGAAGTATTAATTCATCCATAGCTTATCGGATATGTGACAAATGTCTTTATGCGTGATTTCGTCAATATCGCAAATGGTGTAAGAGCAGATTATGGTCTCTACACAGGACTTAATAGCTACATAACTGCGTCTTTCAAAATCACACAATTTATTGTAGTTTGTCTTAGTGTTTACGGCTTTACAGCCTTAAAGCTCTTCAATATAAAGTTAGGCATTTCCCATAACACACGTTATGTTGCAATTATTATTACTATACATCACGAAAACTCAATCAAATTACATGTTTCTACCCACGTGACTTTCTATTGTTGCTCATCTTACAATACAGCTTCATAACTATATTCGCAAATACTCACACTCTTATGTCATAAGCAATAGAGTTGAAATTCCTTGATGTGTGCAGTTTAGTGAACGCAAAAACTATGTTGGTTTGAAAGTGTGTTGCAATTTTAATAACGGCGAATTAATCTGTAACTGTTATGGCGCTTACGCTGTTTCTGATCTGGATTAAGATCGAACGGTATCACACGATGTATCATTGTATTGTTTTTGATTAGGTACTCTTGCAGTTGGTTCTTTGTGCAATGGTTCAAAATTATATAAAGGTTGGTATAATTATGGAGGTCAGATCTAGACAGTATATCTCCATGTAGGTTCTATCGGACACTTTTAGCTTATTTCTTCACTTTCTTCTTTTCCCTAATGACCCTAAATAAACGGTATATTTAATGCTTTCCTAGAAGGTTAAATCTAAAAAAAGGTTTTCTTTGAATAGCGCCGTAGGATTTTAAACGCAAAAAATTGCCAGGCGGTAAAGTCCGCGGTAATACCAAAGACAGGCATGCACTTTGGTATTCCCATATATTTGGAGAAAACTAAGCAGATGATAGTGTGTAGGCTTATCTCACACTACTAATTATTAGGTAATTTGTTTTTTTATGACCTGCCCACACATATGCTCATCTTCATTTCTAAAATCGAGACTTATTGTATATTATAATAGTTAACAGAACTTTCACAGAAAGGTTCACTCGAAAGAAGATTTATTACCATCAATAAATATATCTGTTGATAAAAAACAAAACGAAGATTATGATAATTTTTATTTCTAGTTTCTGAGCATATTAAAAGATATAATAATATTATTTCCTCTATAAAGTCTTCTAAATGAACACGTAAATAGCTTTGCCTGAGGCTTCAATTTATTTATTTTTTGGTAGCTTTTATTTTGTCTAGAAATAATCAAAAAATGTTTCTAAGTATATTAGTTTCTATTTTAAGCAATGTCTTTAGTATTTAAATATATAAATGTAACCCATATGTACATATGTATGTTATGTGCTACTATGTAAGTGTCTACCTATTTCGTTACATATATTATATGTACCTAGTAGGTACAGTAGAATAGTGTGAGAGAACTGGTTATTATGTCAAAATGCTTCGATATGACAATAACAAAATGTACAAAAAATACACAGACATTATTACCAATCTGCCAAAGAACTGAAAACTTTCACAATCAAAATAAACAAATATCTAACTCTTACCTGAAATATTCTACAAAACCACTACACATTATCTTAATCCATCAACAAGAGTAACTTAACAAACTTTCACGTTCAAAACAAAACACATTGAAAACCCCATCTATAATAATGAGTAAACCGCAGCGCTTTTGATACAGCACCCCGCGCGTATAATGGAACGCGTTTACGATGCTCTTGCGTTTCTTTTTACGCAGTTTGCGGCTTGAAAATGGATGGTATGTGGAGCAATCTTTGCTCGTATTTTGTGATGGATATGGATTATATTATGGTTAGGATTAGAAATGTGAAAGTCTGTTTGTGATCTGATGTAGGATAATATTAGATTTGAGAAGAAGATCGAGATGTTCGATAGATTTATACTAGTGTCAAACTTCATTTAGCGCGATTGTGCCCAATTTTACAAATCAACTGTAATTCTAGTGATCCTGATGTTTTGTGAGAAGGCCACGTTTGACCCCAGCAAACAAACTATTCAAATAATAGTTTGTTTGTTGCAATACAACCCATCCAAAACCTTATTACAGTTACGTTGCAACCATTACGTTTAGCTGACTCCGCTACACAAATTACACTTTCTTCAATTACACAAAAAAGGGAACAAAAAAACTGCCTTCTTCATATGCAAAATACTTCATTAAGTTCCGTTCTGTCATCGTTCACGAAACTCACACATGTACAATTACTATAGGTACTTAACACGGAGAACAAAATGAATAGCAGAGGTGCCATACCTACCGAAAAATCTTCTAAGAAAGTAGAGCTCCAAAAAGAGGTTGTGCAGGGGACGAGGAACTTACTGTCTTCGCCTTTATAAGTGTTCCTTGAACACGAAATTATTATTAAAATTAAAATTCTAATACCTAATTATTAATTACCTATTAGAATTTTTTGTAATTATTTTTAGAATTTTTTGTTATACCTAAAACTATTGACAAAAGAATGGTCCTAAAGAACCCAAACGCCTTGTTAGTTCACTCGTAACTGATCTTTTAGGTCATGCCCACCGTACCTATTTGACCTAAACGAACCTGCCTGACCTACCTACCTGCGTTATGGCATCTCGGCTCATCTTTCCTTAATCCGTGGTACGCAACAATAACCACTTTCTCTGAGAATGACCAGTCATTGCTGATAAGTAGAAATATTGGCGATTCATTCCTATTCAATAGATGACCTTAAAAAGTAAAAATTGTGACCGATTGAGTAGAATGAAACGTAATTTTCGATTTCTAAGATCTTTCTTTTGGAATTTGATTTATATAGGTTCATTCATAACACTAAACACATTAGATACTTAGTGTAGAATAGTAACTCTTAAAAGAAACATATTTTTCTTGATTTTCTGCGAGTTTGCTCTTGTTTTAAGGACAATATTTTAAGATCCCACTTATAAGTAGAAACAAAATTGCATCTAATTTAATCTAGCTGCTCATCTTCCTCATAAATCTAATTAAAAATAAGCTTTATTCTCATAACGCTAACTTAAAATAAGCTATATAACAATCAATATAATAAAACAATCAAAATAACCTCCCAAGAAGCTAAAACATGACATAACTCACACAAAACCATTATTTACTTTAACTAAAGTGCGGTCAGCGCTCATTAGAAGTAATTTTACCGAAATGACCGGTAACTGTGAGATATGATTTATTTAATTTGTTGGCGCATGCGATGTGAATAATGTCTTCATTTTGCAATTTAAATATAGAATTTTTTGGTGCTCATTAATGACATTTGTAAATATGAAGAAGTTAGTTTTTTTTCTTTTAATATAAAGTTATATATAGGATATTCTTATCAATTTAATTGACATTATGTTGCCATGTAAATAATTAAAACTTAAATATGTACATGTTAACAGTAAAAAAGTTTCAAGTTTCTGTATTCGTGAATTTATTTATAAATATTTCTTCATTTTCAGATTTTTTCCTAATTATAATATTTTTTTTGTTTACAGGTAAGTCCAAAGTCTGATAAAGTAGTTCTACATCGGTAAGTTTTAGTGTTAAATATTTAATGTTTCAGGAACATTTACAAATTGCTGTAAGTTCATAAGAGTCAGTTTTGGAGGAAGGTAGGCAGCATAACATTTATACCATGAAAGCGTTTCGGCCACACTTGTGGGTGTAAATGTAATGCTAATTGTTACAAGATATGTAATTTGCACACAGATTCTTTACACTCAAAAGTATGATTCACCCGTTTTCGTAAAGCAAAAACTTCTAAACAAGGATCAACATGTTAGCAAACTTTCTTAGCACCTATATCATTAGTTAATTATTATTAAAATATGTATTTAGATGACCGTCCACAATACATAGATCTTAACACTTTGACATAAGATTCATTTTTGCTAAACAACTTTCGCTTAAAATTAAATATGTATATTTATACACTCAGATACATAGTCCTGATTATTTTGATCGATAGGAGAAAATGTATTCGCAAATAAATTCGATAGTTACAAGTATTTTATTTAAATGAAATTGTTTATGGTTTACTTCCTTTTGGGTTAGTTAAACAGGAAAAAATGCAATTTCAACTAGATACCTTTTCTTATCCTATTTTTTTACGTAATCATTTTACGAGTATTTACAACGTTTTAAAATAAATCACCTATATATACATAAAAACTTAAAGCGTTAAAAATATCTTATCCATCGCTTTCGATTAACTTACTTCAGGGGTGAAAAGTTATTTGATAGGAATTAGGTACTCCTACTACAAAGTCTTCATTTATATTTAGATTTCGAACTCAAGGATTTTCTCAGGATCCTCAAACAAGTCTTTTTGGAGAAGTGGACATCTTAAGACTTGGATGCCATTGATGATTAACAAAACGGAGCCGCCACTATTGCTATCAGTGCATTCTATTTGTTCTCCTACAAAAAATCGGTGACCGATTATCGGAAGCCAGCGGACAGCCTAAAGGAGGTACACCTTATCCCATAGTGACCAGTACTGTTCACACCTGCTACAAACATGCACAATGTAATAGATACGAGGCTGCGCTGCGCCTGAGTGGATATTTATCACGACTCGCTTGACCAACCCCGTAATGTATGACAAAACTGTTCACACGAGACTTGAGATGTTGTGCTTAAGTCTGTGGTATCTTGGATGCTGAAAATCCGGGTCAGCTTAACTTTTTTTGGCTGGAATTTGAACATCTTTGAAAGCAAGAAGAGAGAAAACTGATTTTTCATCCCACCATCTCGGAAAGAGTAGTTTTACCCTTTGATATCTGAGCGCAAAAGTCGTTTTTATCCTCTAGAGCGGCAAAGTGATTTGAATTTAGAACATCGTGTGCAATACTCCATTTGTGACAATCTTGATAAGACTTTTCAAACAAATAGGTACTAAACAAATAAAATACTGTTTAAAATAATTATTCAATTAATTAAATATTTTTTATTATTGTTTTTACACAGATTTTTAACGTCGTTTCATTTTTAAAGGGAGTTTTCAAATATATGAACTTTAATAGGTACATCTTTTTAATTTGATACTCGTATGTGCGCGCCATTTTGTTTTTTTGCATTTAGTAATTTCCTCGATGAGGTGGGATGAAAAGTTACGTGTTGCACTCGAGTGCAAAGATTTTTCACCTTGTGCTCTTTTGATTCCCTCGCTATCGCTCAGGATTCTAATTATTGAAACACTCGCTACGCTCGTGTTTCAATTTTAGAATCCTTCGCTTGCTCGGTCATCAAAATTGAGCACGCGGTTAAAAAGCAACTTTGCTTTCTTGTATAACAAATAACTATTATTGGCACAGTTCAAAAACAATTTAAAATTAAAACAAGGAAGGACACTGATAATAAATAAAAAGCAAGTAAATTGCTTCTAATTAAAAAATCTAGCCTGTAAGTCTGACAACCAGTCTTACCTAGAGGTGCCGGGTTGACCGGGTTTGAGTTAAGGAGGTCAGATAGGTTGTTGTTCCATGTAAAGCACTGGTACACAGCTGCATGAGGTTAGACTGGAAGCCGACCCCAACATAGTTGGGAAAAAGCTCGGCAGATGATGATGATAAAGTGTAGTTTTTCATCTGCTATATTTGGATTGAGGATCTTGTGGCTAATTAATAGCCACAAGAATCTTTTGATAATAAAGTTAAACAACTCTTGGCGCCGTCAGTCTGTAGATATTATTGAAAATTATGATTTTTAACTAGAATTCGGACATAAACTGCATCTTATCTGACGTCAAGCAAATTGTAAATTCTAGAATACATTTTACTTCCTAATTTTTACCATTGCATAATAACATAAATATTTGCTATGAAAATAAATATATTTACATATATTCTCTCTCTAAGGGCCTAAAAACCCAAATCATAAACTCAAAATCATTTGCATAATCTTATATGCACTTACATTTGCATTTACAATGAAAATCAATATTTTGTAATCTTGCATAAGCATTATCGAATACCACTATGACAGGTTTGATAAGGTTTAGAGTTATGGATAGATCCGTTTGGCTTTAGCAGTTATGATGTAATGTAGAGGTACATTTTGGTCATTAGTACAACTGGTTTGGTCATAGATTAAGATGGATTGTTAATGGGAACCGAAAATTAAGAAGGTCGTTTGTAGAGTTGACAGTGATCAGTTCAGTAACTAAATGATGCAAAGCTTTCAAAAACTAACTCAATAATGTTACGTAAATAGGTAGATAAATACATGCATCTGTTGACATCAAAAATTATTATTATAAATCCAATCCCAGACTTATCAGACTTTTGCCGGCTAAAATACCAACCATATTCTATATATTGGTATATTTCTATATTGGTATATTACGAGTAATCTAGGTTTTATTGATATGACTCTGATGATCTCACAGTTCAGCCTTGGATGCCTAGTGAAGGCCTCCAGCCAGGGACGAAAAAGTATTATTCTTTCAAGGTCCTTCTAATGAATTCTCAGAAAACTAAACCACTTTAGCAAAGTTCTGTGAACCCTATTAAAGGATCCAGACAATAAGTATAGGTTGCCGAAACCGGGTCACAAAAAATAACCAATTTAAATTAGCTGTCTGTGAGCTACACGTCTGTCAAATCAAAGCTGTATGGTTATTGAACTTTTTGTAGATTAACAAGGCCACGATGTAAAAACTTTAAGGGATTATAATATCTGATTTTCCTTGAAGAGCTCATGGCTAAGTCAAAGCCGCGCGGATTGATCGATAATAAAAGTTAAGCAACGCTTGGCGCGGTTGGACCATGGATGGGTGACCATGTCGTCATAATGAATTCTTCCATGTATTGGAAGCTGCGATAAACTGTAAGTCCCGACTGTTATTTGAACATAGGTATAAAGCTTTTTTAAGAAGCACTATGTAAAAACTTCAAGGGATAATAATATCGGTGATTTTCCTTCTGTTATGTTACGTTCAATTTTGTACCTTATTATTACATTTGATAGGGTATTTATTAAAATATTAGTTTGACTGTCTGATAAGAGATGATTGCGATGAAATTGTAACCAATTCTAGACATTTCTAACAGAAAAAGAAACATTTTGAATAAGTGTCATCATGAAGTTATTGTGAGGTTATTTATTGCAAATAAAAACTATTCGTGGAGAGTATCAAAATGCACATATTTTAATAAAATATCTATAAATATAAGATACGATGATATTTATTATTCATATTTAATGAACTTGCAATAATTTTATTCGATCCGAATCAAAACAGTTCCTATAGTGAAAGGACCCCAATTTTTAACTCTTTATATAAAGTAAATCTAATCAGGTTTAAAGTAAAGTAAAATTTTGTGAATAAAATCCCCAATATATATCCTTCGCTTTTGTGCATTTAAGTCGTCATTTTTAACTACAGTTAGATAAAGAAAATAAACTCTTAACTGTATTTTAAAAGCCTTTAACTAAATAACAATTATCTGTGAACTTGACACCCCTGCTTTAAAAAAAGTAATAAAATGCCAAGTTTATGATCGCCATACAAGTTTTAATATTTAATTAAGGTTCTTTAATTTAAAAGTAATTCAATATCATAATGATCTATCGTTAAATCGATCATTTAGCTTTGAGTGTTATAAATTGACAAAAAATATGTTACGATGTAGGTACCCCGTTTTTATGACGGTTAGAGTAACTGTGGGCCTCATAACGTAAAATGGTCATATTTATATTGCCGTTCTATTTAAAATTTAGAGCAACTTTTACATATAAGACATTAAGTACCTGTAATATTCAACAAGGTTCTGATAAATAATACATTGTAATTGTACATTTTCAGCACATAAAAATTGTTTCCCAATCATTCCTCAGGCTTTAAGCTATTTTCGTTAAAATTTTCATCTATGACCGAATTTCTTAAGGCCTTTTTCGACAAAATACCTATCCATCTGACACTAAAACATTTTTTCCAAATAAGACCATTCAATCTCGACATTAGCATGTTCTACCAAACAAAGAAACTATTCAACCTTCATATAAGTATAGATAACAATACATAATCTTCATTGTACTCTTTCATAAGACATTTAGTATCCTCATTGTATAACGGAGTCATCTAATAACAAGCCCTACGTAGAAATGTTTAATAAACACACAGACTACGTTCCCACGTGAATATTGTTATGTATTAAGGTGCGTTTTGAAGTTCACACGTGTCGCGACTTCATGAAAGCGACCGCAGCTGTACTATGTCGGTATCTGACAGCAAATGCACATGCTGCTGCCACTTCGATCTTAAATGGTTTTATGTAAATACATCCAAACTAGTAGTGCAGCCGTCAGTTGTAGTCGGCAGCTAGCTTACAAACGGCACCTTATAGGTACGTTTACCGTTTACTGCTGACCGCACTTGCAGTGACTGCATGAAATCGGCCGATATTTAAGAGCGACTGCACGTGCTGCTGCCACTTCAATCCAAAAGGTTTCACGTAAAAACATACAAGTAGTC
Source organism: Helicoverpa zea x Helicoverpa armigera (assembly GCA_033682625.1). Classification (NCBI taxonomy): domain Eukaryota; kingdom Metazoa; phylum Arthropoda; class Insecta; order Lepidoptera; family Noctuidae; genus Helicoverpa; species Helicoverpa zea x Helicoverpa armigera. The sequence continues at coordinate 10,791,000 of JAWIIS010000004.1, read as the reverse complement.
AGAAGCCAGTAGGTCTGATAACCACTTCTACCTAGGGGTATTGGGTTACCCGGTTAACTAGGTTGAGGATGTCAGATAGGCAGTCGCTTCTTGTAAAGCACTAGTAAACAGCTGCATTCAATAGACTGGAAGTCATCTCCGAAATAGTTGAGACAAAGTTAGGCAAATTATGACATACAAGCCAGTAGTGCAGCTGCGGCCGATTTAATACAGTCGCGGCATGTGTGGTCGGCAGTTGCAGTCGGCAGCTAGTCTTCAAAAGGTACCTTTAAAATAACATTCTTAACGTGATGTAACCTATTGTAATGTCTATCAGTCATTAAGTAATGCCACGATCTCGATCACGGACAAAAACGTTTATAAGTATTTGATTATCATATTCGTTGTTTGGAATATATAATTAATTTATTTTAGATTCATAGCTGCAAGGCACTCCTTTACTACAGGTATAACGTCTTAATTAATATTTAACACAATTGTAAATTTCGCCAGGTAGTTGTTATTGGATGATACACTACCTGAAATCTAAATTCATCGCAAAGAAAATTTTACAAAAAAAATCGCTCAAGATTGTGTCAAAACCGATATCGATAGGAAATAATTTCATATTCTGTTGATCAGATTCTATCAGCTGTCGGGTTCGACAGCGCTATAAAATAGATTAGTGAATTAATTGCCTGCTTGTACCTAATCAACTTTTAATAAAAACATCATTCAAAACAGAATCGAATCTGTTCTTTATTAATAGTTTAACAGATATGGTTAAAACCAATTTGATTGTTAAAAGATCCACTTAGAAACGACATTATCTGATTTTAATATAATCTATAACCGCTTTCAAGATTGATCGTCTCAAATTAAATCAGGCATGGCGTCCGGAGAAGTATGTAAAAAAATGTTTCTATAATATGTGTGTAAAGTTTTTAACCCAGCATCCAAGAAAACTTCAGGAAACAGGTAATAAAATGAAGCTAAAACGTTTTAATAAATCAATTATTCTTACTAATGCGAAAGTTACTCTGTCTACGTGTCTGTCCCGCTTTCACGCCAAAACTACTAAACCCATTTAAGTAAAACTTGGTACACAATATAGTCACACTACACAGTACAGCCTGAGCAAGGACATAGACAGAAGAATATTTAGTTAAATCTAGTAAAAACTACTTTCTAAAACAGTTAAACATACAATCCTAGCAACCCAAACAAAATGACAGTGCATTTTCAGCTGCACACACATTTTCACTCATTCCGCATTCTTGCGCACACGCGATCGAAAATCAACTAATTGGATTATAGAACACGATTAGAAAACCAGTAACAACCGACTTATTGCATTGTTCATAATACATTACCGCATTTTATCTTCACACACTAAGAACGAGTCACGTGCAAAATCATCATCTCCTGAGTCTTTTCGAGTCCGAGGCTTCCAGTCTAACCGAATGCAGCTGAGTACCAGTGTTTTAAAAATAGTGACTGCCTATTTGACCTCCTCAACCTAGTTATCCAGGCATCTTAAACCCCTTGGTAAGACTGGTTGTCAGACTTACTGGCCTCTGACTACCCGTAACGTCTGTCGAAGATGATCAATGGTAAAGTCACAAACAAAATACGCAATGTATTATGTGTTTATAGTAAGTATCGTGTGATGTGAAAGATCTTAGTATGTGTGAAGCAAAACAGTGTGATATTCGATACCGACTTTCGTTCCACATTTGAAATTGAAGATTCTGACGATAAATCTTTTGAGAGAAACGATTCATATACATTCTCGTGTGAATATTACGTACTAGATTATATGAAATGAGGTTCTTTTAATAATTATCGTTGTAACTCTTATAACAATCTTAATAAGTCTTGTTTTTTAGGGAGAAATATTACGAATATACACGAAATATTAGTGTAACTTAAAATTTCAAATTTTTATTAAAAGCGGTTCCCTATGCGGATATAAATTAAAATTGACATTCTCAGGATTCAGACTATTTTTTTATTTTGTGTTACTTTCGCATAACTATTCATATTTTACAATTTATCATGAAAACATAGATAAACTTAAATGAACAGATACTGTTACTGTATGAGCCTTTTTTATCGTCCTACTGCTGGGTTGCGGCCTCCCTTCACACGGAGAAGGATTGAGCATCAATCACCACGCTTGCTCAATGCGGGTTGGTGATTTCAAACTTTACAGTCCAGGTTTCCTCAAAATATTTTTCCTCACTTTTTTATCACGACTTTTTAAACGAACAGATACTTAATAAAAACTTATTCAATTGAACCTGCAATACCACGTACAACTTATAACAGAACTGTAATTGATTAATTAATACAACATATTATAACTGTAATTAATAACTTATTGTTTCAATTCAATTCAACAACTTTTCCAATAAAATACTTTCTGGAATTACAGCGACAGAGAGTTACAGGATATATCTCTTCAAAGGGGCCGCCAACATGCGCGTGCGCACGTCTGGGTGACATAACTATGCGCGCTATCGGCACCTTTACGATGACGTTTTGTGCACCTTACCGAGAAAAACGGTAATTTTATTCAATACGCCTTGAGGTAGAGATTCTTTTCTCAGTTTGTGTGAGTGTGATGAAGTTTTAGGTGATTAATTTCAACTTCATGTTAGTATATGTACGTCGAAATTTTATAAGCTGCGTACAGAATTTTTATTTAAGTTTTACATTAGAATTCACATCAGCTAGATTTAAAAGTTTTATAACTTTTGGTAAAGAACCCAAAGAAATAATTATATTAATTAACTGTGGATTTCAATAACCTTTCTATTTATTGCTTGCTTACTAGAGATAGTTTGAAAGAAACCAAATGCAAATACTTAGCATCGAAATCCCATCTCTAGCTAGCCAATAAATAGATAGATATGTTATTGAATTCCGCCGTTAAAGTATCACATGCATATTTAAAAGATTCCTTTCCATTATTTCAATATTTATACCGAAAAATAAATAACACTAAAAGTCACAAAAAAAATAACTTCACATGAACGATTTATTGATCAACACGCAGAGTAACGTGACAGGTGAGTATGGGCAAGCGGCTTCTCTCATCTCGCGCCGGTCGAGTGGGAATGTGATAGCTGTCATTTTAACTTGATCTGTGTTGAGTGTTAAGATCTTTTGGTTGTTTTCGGTCTTTTTAATCACAGTAGAAACCCATGGTTCCACCCGCGTATCAAAGGACTTTCCCGCACCTGGATAAAAAGTATCTTACGTCCTGCTTCAGCCTTTAGATCACATTAGTACTTATCTAGTGTACCAAATTTCATTTAAATCGTGACATAGTGACTACGCAGAGCTTCTACATATTTCCTAAAAAATAGCACATATAATTATGCCTAACAGTTAAAGAAAGTATGGTCCAATCATTTATTCTCAAGCATCCTAAGTCTTTACCGCAGACATCCTAAGTCTGATCTGTAAAAATCAATACAGAGCGTTCAATATCCATACATAAAAAGTTCGGTTGTTCCCGTTCGACACACCATTATATTGAACTCACAAGAAGCCAACAAACAGTCAACAGAAGCATTCTAGTTTTTGCCAACATATATTTGCTAACCAAATACCTCTAACTTCCTCAGAACACTTCCTCATTTTATTTTCCGAGCCGCATAATTTAACATTGTCAACCAATTTCTAATTTGCGGTCAATTACAACCTTACCACTTACAGAATAAAGACTAATTTCAATTAACAATGTGTGGTTTCAAGTGTGTGCCCGTAACGGTCAACTACCTCCTACAATATTATGGTCGCCTAGTACCTAACGGGTGAAGTGGCTTTAGAAAAAAAAGTCACGATCTTATATCGATAAGTAGGTACTGTTAGGTCCAATTGATTTTTTTTCAATAACTTAAATTACTTGCCCTTTTGTGGTTTACTGGTATATCAAGAAATTGATTGGAATAAAAACTGTTTTTTTGCTTGTATTGTGAGATTTCTTGTTGTGTATGTACCGTTGAAAGATGCTGTTGCCTGCAGTTGTCATTACCTTTTGTGGGTACATTCATCATGTATCGTATTGGGTAGGTACATGATTCAATCATGAAATCGTCAGCTTGTAAAGGTACGTTTTAAATGTTATATGCCGCCTGCAACTGCATGAAATCGGAACCAAAACACACCTTAGACATACATTTTTGGTATGCCAGAAGTAAACCAACTTTTATTGAATAAAAATCCCAATTAAAACAACGAAAAAAAGCGGAGTTTCTTTTTTGTTTTAATTCTTAAAGGTCATGTTTAAGTATTTTTTTATTTAACTAAAAAAGTAAGTAAAATAAATAATAGTTTAAAAAAACTAAAAAACACGCTTTTTATAGAAAAACGAACTAAAAAATAGGAAATAAATTTTAATGAATTTAAATTAAGAAAACAGTGTTAAAAATTTCAATGAATATAAATTAATAATAGTGTGAATACAAAAAAAAAATATTTAAAAAAAAGCGTGGGGTGCATGGTGTCAATAGTTATAAATATTTTATTGACAGATATGAGTACAGTGATTTTCATTTCGATAATATCTTAAAAAGCACCCCACGCTTTTTTTAAATATTTTTTTTTGTATTCACACTATTATTAATTTATATTCATTGAAATTTTTAACACTGTTTTCTTAATTTAAATTCATTAAAATTTATTTCCTATTTTTTAGTTCGTTTTTCTATAAAAAGCGTGTTTTTTAGTTTTTTTAAACTATTATTTATTTTCTACTTTTTAGTTTGTTTTGAAACTATTATTTGTTTTGTAGAATTAAAATTCTCTTTAGTATACAAAAATTTGTCAATATTAGAGAAAACGGCTAAAGATAATTATTGGAAATAAAAATTAACATCGAGTCCTGCCTTATCGACTGTAGAGAAAAATTCTAGAAATTTTTAATTAATTTTCTTACCTTATCGACTATAGATGAAAATTATATAAATTAACAAAGATCATATTTTGCAAATTGAAAAGCCTAGAAGTCTAATGGATGTTACTAAGTTAATTTTGCCACCGACTTCTAGGCCGATGCACCTAAAATTAGTTTTTTTTTTTGCTTTTTAGTGTTTTGGGAACTCGGTTTAATTTTTTTGTAAAAAGGTTATTTATTTAAAGCTTTTCAGTGATACGAATAGTTGTCACTATCCATACAAGTGGGAAGTTCTCATCAATACAAAGAATATAAGTCCAAACGAGGTATTTTACATATTCAGTTGTCGAGTTCCCTTGACTTTCTCTGGTCTCCATCATCAGGTCAGCTCCAAACCTTCACTGTTGCATAGGTCTTGTCAATACGAATAATTTAAGCCCAAACACGAGGTAGTTTACATATTCAGTTGTCGAGTTCCCTCGACCCTCTCTGGTCTCCATCATCAGGTCAGCTCCAAATCTTCACAGTTGAATAGTGCTTTTAGGCGTACACCTAAGTGTCAAGTTTTTACCTTATGTATGCCTACAAGTTTTGAAGGTTGCCCTCGATTTCTCAGGGTTTCCATCATCAGATCCATCAGATCCTGACCTGATGAATATGGGACCAACTGGCAGCTATTCCAAGTCGAACAAAAAAAGAATCACGTAAATCGGTCTATAAACCTCGGAGTAATCGATGTGTATGTGTAAACTCCTTTTTGGGAAGTCGGTTAAAATGGAATAATTTTATCAAATTAGTGTATTGTCATCGGTCCTCAATAAATCTACAAAGTTTGAACGAAATCTGGCCGTTTAAAGTGGGTCAAAATCGCGCCCAAAGAAGTCGGTTACAAACAAACATACAAACATACAAACCTACAAACATACAGGTGAAGCTAATAAAAAGCGTGTAAAAAGTTTATAAACAGCGCGTAAAATGTCACCATGATCGGCCCATTGATACTTTAGCAATGAAAGCGAATTAATTGAAACTGCCTTGAAAATTGACCAACATTCTTGCCCAAGATCTAACAAATTACTAGACGAGATACTTTTTAATCCTAGTACCGTACTTGCAAATCATGTCTGACTCCGTCATGTTATAATTTACTAGTAACGAGATGAATGTATTTTGGCCTCCCATTTCGAATATGGCGTACCATTTGGAAAGCAAAACTAGGCCGCATTGATTTAGTCTACTGATAAATCAAAAAATAATTGGGTAGATAAGCAATGTTTAGTACTTATATACAGTGTACAGTGTTCAGAAGATGAGTTAGAAAACCAACCTGGGATTTAATTATACACCCGTTTCCGAATTGGAACAACTTTGTTATTTCTAGATACTAGCATCAGTAGTCACAAAAATACTGATATTTTTAACATCGGAACAAAAACACTTAAAAACAGTTTTGTAAAATACGATTGGATCCTTAGGTGACACTCGCCACTTATTTTTCAAGTGAAGACAACTTAATACATTACGGATACCTAAGCTACGAAATTTATATCTCAAGCTACTTAAAACCACTGTAGCAATAACATTGACACGTAAGCTTACTAGGTTTATCTAACAACACACGTCCCTTCTTCTACCTGCAAAGAGCACAAAAGACGAATACAACGGATGTGCGGAAGTGTCATTACTCTTGAAGCCTCTTAAAATTCAGTCCCTATTTTATCCCACCTTCATTCATGAAAGGAAACATCATTTAGCAGAGCAAACAACCTATAAGTCAGTCTGACACTCATTTTATTCATATTAGCTTCCGTACTCATTAAGACAGGTAAGTTCAACTCAGTTGTGCGCGCGGCCTTATGTGTGGGTAACCCTTGTACATATACAGTAACTTTGTGTGCGTGACAAGAGGTACAGTCGGGTACAATACAGTTATTTAGGGGTTGTATACGGGGGTTTAAAGAAAAACAGTTATTACGTAATTTAATGTTTATTTATTTATAATGATTATGAATCGCTATTTGAAAAATCAAATGATGAATTTTCGGATTCGCTACTCTCCAAGGAGAATTATAAATTCTGACTCCAATGTCAAAATGTCTATAATATTCTTTTTTTTTTCTTTTCTACGTGTCGACAAGTATTAGGCCACATCCCTTCATCAATTTGACTTAAACGTTCATTTATGAGTTTCATTATTTTGTTATTTTGGTCGACATTATGCGAAGCAATATAACTTTTTAAAATTCCCCACACATTTTGTTTACATTATTATACTAGATTATACCTCTTTTTACATTCTTAGTCCACACTTTTATTTATTGTCCACGTACCCCGAGCTAGAAAATATGTACTTAAGGAGTATTCAATTCTTAGATACTGTCAATGTCAATTTGAAAAGACGTATGAAAAAATAATGAAAAACTATATTTAATAATAAAAAGCTTTGAATGTCGTTTTATTTTTTGAAACGCTTTATCTGACTCCTTAATAATTTCTCCGCGAATAACTAGTATTTTCGTAAACGACTGTACCCATAACAAAAAGCGATAAGAACACGTCATGCTCTGACGACGTCACTGTCACACGAATGAAAGTTGTATATTTACAAGCCGACGCACACATAGGGCCGCGCGCAAATCTGAGTTGAACTGGCCCAATGATAGTCAATTTTTTTTAAGAAAATATTGATTCCAATGAAAGTTTTCAGTCGTTCTGATACCGGCTAAATACCTGATCTTTGTAATGTGTGATTTATGAGTCCAAAACACCTGTACCTTACCTAATACCGTGTCTCTGCAAATAAAGATTCTTATTCTTATTCTTAAACTAACTATCGGCCGACTGAAAGTTTGCTGTGTGGAGCTTTAAATAAATGAATACAATAGGTATACTGTAATGTGGGGTATAGTAAAATATATATTTAAGCCAAACACAACCCAATAGAATACTTGGAGTTAGCGTCTACTGGATTCATTCTCATACAGTCGGCGAGAACAGTGATTTTGTTTTTTTTTTTTTTTTTGTATTTGAGCGCATTGTATATATTTAGGTGTATCTTGTGAAATTCCATTTGTCTGACCTTCAAATATCATACACACTGTTCTTTTATAATTTTATATCATTTAATAATTCACCCATGTTTTTTGTCCTCCTGTTGAAGGGTTTGCAATCTTAAGACATAAAAACAACATTTTTAGTTAAAAATACTTTGTTAGTGCTTTTTCAAATAAAATATAGGTTGGCAATAAACTAGTTAAAACCAGTTGTTCCTATATATTTATCTCCGCAATTAGGTGACAGGTGAACTAGATCAACTTGTACCTACACTTTCCTTCACTGCAGAAAGTTGCCGAGAAAACTAACAGGACTGCACGAAAGCTTGTCAAAATAATGGCTTTCTTATGTCCCTCACACCCACTTTAGTGGGACATTGTGGTACGAAATTTTCTTTTTTCTGTAAAAAGAAGACTATCTCGCTCACGTACAATATACTTAAAGAAAAACTTCATACAAAAAAATAAACCGATTTTAATATATTACCAATTGCACCAGTTATAATATAAGTCCTCTTCTGCTGAAATCGCATCGAAATCGGTTCAGCCAAACGTGATATGATTGCGCACAAACATGCAGGTCAAACTGAGAACCTTCTTTTTAAAATTCGGTAAAAAAAGGCACCGATTAATGATCTACAAGTAGTTTGTCTCTTGAAGCAGCCAATGGCTATCGGCCAACTTCGGTCAACCTCACAAGCAAGTCCAAATTCAAACATCGAACTTAAAAAAAAGCGTCCCAAATTCTAAATTAATTCAATTATTCCAAAATGAGGCGTCAAATTAATTTCCGAACACTTTTGTACTGGACAGTACATAAACAGTTATATTATTACCGGGTGGGAACATTTGACAAAGACCTATTGTTCAGTTAGTCTGATGTTCTGCGTTCTGACATTCTGTCTGCGGCCTTAGCTATTGTTTTGGGAAAGGCTTATCGGTATTTTAATCCTTATATGCGTGAATGACACGATTTGGAGTTATAGTAAGGAATATTTTATTTGAATTCTGAGCGCACTGCAAACTTTTAGTACTCAACGTCTAAACCATCCATAGGAATCGAGCTAACTATATGCCGAAAGTTAAGTGTGCAACTACATAGTTAGCGACTATAATATCTTAAGGTAATATGGCTCTAAAAGTGTTTTAAAATAGTATTTTTTTCGGCCTGAGTAGGGCCTTCCCCAGACCAATTATGGATGGGTTATTTCAATTTATTAAATTTTAAGCAATCTAGAATTTGAAAATTGAATAGATTCCCACGTCCATAGCAATATGTATTAATAATACCCAAGCAAGTAATAGGTGTCCGAAATTATATAAAAAAAAAAAAAACTGAAAAGAATTGCCGAAATATTAGTGATGGGAAATACATAAATTATCTGGTATCGATATTCCAATAGTTAACTTTTCAGAAATGATTACGAGTAAACAGCTTCCTATCGATACGGAACAAGTTTTAGCCATCGTCCCACAGAATTGATCTGGTTTCATATCGATCAACGTGCTCGCTTGATCCAACGGTTTTTGATGTTCAATGACTGGATGTAGGTACATATTTTTAGCGTGGGAAATGTGGATATCGAAGTTGAAGATGTAACTTTATAAGAATAACAAAAAACAAAAAGTCATAAAACAAAGAAAGAGGCTTTCACATACTATTAATGCACTTCCAAATAATATTAATTTAAATTCTGTGACACAACACCTGAATACGTGATAAAACTGGAAACATTAAACACAGCGTTACCGACAAAAGAACTGTATTTATTTTATTTTTATTGTTTTGTTTTAGTGCCAGTAGATTACTCTTCATAGTAATGATTCTAATATAACTATCTGTTCTCAGCTTTTGTGTTATGCCAGTGGATTTGAAGGCTATTTTATTATCTGTTGATAGCTTTAGTAGCCCAGGTACCTATAATTAATTTTCACAAACCAACTTTCAAGCTTTGTCTACGAGTATCGATTAGTACTAACGATTAAGGCAATTGAGACATAATCTCTCAAATGATTATCATCAAAGAAATCATGTTTCTGTCTTTGTTATTACTTTTTTGTAACACAACAATAAGTAATCAATCATCATTACGTTTGAAAAACGTTTTATTACAGGTAACAATTTATCCAGACCGTTTTTACCTAGATCGAGGCGTCCAATTTATCATCATTTGAAAAATACTAGGCAATGAAAGGTGCTGGAGAGAAAAACTGCCTGTAGCTATCTAGACGTATATTTAGGTATCAAACTACTTGTGGAAATCATTTTAATACACCTCTATTACAATTATCGATGACCTTTACACGATTCAAAGCTTCAACCGAAAAGCTATCAATCAATCAATCACTAGTGAATCAATCATGTATTACGAAGACTTATTACCATAAAGATAAAATCGGCTGTCTTTCAAAGTCAATCAAAGCGTTTGTAACAATATTATCGATATGTCAGCACAGCAGTATGGTATCAGATCATGGAGAACAAAATGATTAGCGGAGATGCCACTACGGAAAATCACCTAAATAGCGCCCTAAAATGCGAGTGAGCACGGCCGTAGAGAGGTACTGTATTGCCCTTATACGCCTTCTTTAGGTTGCCTGCCTACCGGAGCGGAGCTAGGCTGATGAGTGGAGAAACTGAGAAATATTAACCAATAGGATTGAGGAGCAGAGATTTTGTGCAATCCTATTGGTTAGTATTTCTCAGTTTCTCCACTCCGCAGCCTAGCTCCGCTCCGGTGGACAGGCAGCCTTATACTCTTGTAAGAGAAAAAATCGTTGACAGATATCTGAAAGTACCCGAACGTCTCGTTAGTTCACTCATAATTGATCATTTTGGTCATGCCCACCATAAGAATTAGACCTAGCTAATGCGCGTGACCTAACTGCATTATGGCATCTCTCATCTTTCTTTACTCCATGTATCAGCTCTATTTCGGCATCGATTCTCGCTCAACTCGATTCTCGGTACACATTGTTCTTGTAATGAATCGGTAACGATCGTCATTGTCGTGTCCCAGGAACCACCCATTGTGTTGTTACCTCGTAGCGACACTTCCTACTTTAATTCGCCATTGTTTTGTAAGGGGGTAGGGTTACCAAACTTTTGGTTGAAGCTTGAATGGGTTGTTTTGACGTGGTTTGAGGAAATTAATAGCTGTTTATTTTAAGTAATGTTATATGATATGACTTTGTACCCTGCTATATTCCTGAAAGGGTCATGCAGAGGTATGCTACTTAGTCAGTTGTTTCTCTTACGGCTGAGGCAGCTACAGAAGATTATTCATAGTTCTCTTATATATAGGTATTTAAATGCAGTATTGAGAGAAAAAAAACTCAAATTCCTCCTTTTTTAGAAGTTGTTTTAAACACATTTACCTTTTACTCAGCCCAAAATACAACAAGAAAATTATTACAATCTACACGCAACTTAATACTCCTCCTTCACATAACTAAGTAATGTGTTCAAATAATAATAAAAAGAATGCGAAAGATCTACCAAGGAGATAGTTATTTTTTAAACCATTGCCCTTTACTAATAACAGCTTACAAAGCGTCGTGTGCGCATAGCGTGAAGCGTTCTGTGAGAACCACTAGGGTTGGACCTGCTTATAATTAGACTTATCGATACTTTTGCTTTTTTTTGTATGTGAGAAAAACTGTGTTGGTCATGTGAGTTTTTAGGTAGGTTGTTGATTTTGTACATGTAATTGATTGTTAATAATTTATCGATGTTTAACTCGTATTTGTAATACTATTTGGCCTTATATTATTTACTTACCAAAATGTCTACATCTTTGTGGTAGTAAAAAAAAAAAGAATTGTCTCATTAGCTCTCCTATGATAACAAAATACATAAATCATTAGATTGTATCTTAATTCTGAAAATTAAGATAAGAATGACAAAACGCTAACGACCAAGCATTAATAAGGTAATTTCTACAAACCAAGTTACTCATCTCATAAAAACTTATCTTTAAAATAATGACTCTAATAAATTACAATTACGACCTTTTAATTAACCGGTTAAGTGGTTCATTTAACACATTGCCAGTTAACTAACTATCAAGTTTACCGTTTGCGTGATCATTTTGCAAAAAAAATGTTTTTTCTTTGAATTCACCGAGATAGCTTAATTAAGGACTTTGTTGATAATTTATTTATTTAAATGAAGGAATTATGCTTGAAATATTATCTTCGAATAATAAATTGTCTTTAGTAATAACTACTACATACACTTATACATAAAGCTGTAGATTTTTTTGGTTCATATTTATCGGATTACGCGAAGTCCCTCTAGTTTTAAAAATGAAAATACGCACATAAAAATCCTCTGTAACGGAAATAAGATCATCATTATAATATATTAAAAAAGTAAAAAAACCTTTATCGGAGAAATTACTAAAATTGAACTATATATAATAATAATTTCACTTTTCCCTTTTACTCCAGTTACCCAAATCGATGGTTTACTTCACGCTAATTATATCGATTGTCTCGAATCAAACCGTAAAAATTTTACTTACTTTTATCCATCACCCATCGGTTCAATCAATAAAAATTAACAACGACACTTTCGCTTTGTTAATCGATTAAATATCGATACAAAACGAATTGTTTTAATCGATATCGATAGAAAGTTGGTACATCACTAGCCTTGTTAATATGCATTGTACGTTTCAGTCAGTGTGTTCTTCTTGATATTTATTCATTATTAATGTTTGAATGCATTTTCTAGGAAGAGTTATGTGTAGAGTACCATTTATGTGGAGGTAAATACTATTTATTTATATGGGATAGGCAGAGATCAAAAATCTTTTTTTACATCTATAAAATGATATGCCAATGGCCCCAACTTTGCACTGGTATTTAATAAATCCTCAATACCTTCACAAGAATTGCTTTATAATTAGCTCAGTTGTTTTTGAGTTTATTGAGAAGAAATATACCTATTTATTTCGTACTGCACAATTGTTCGCTTCTATATTTTTGTGATTTCCTTGACCCAAGTTCACAACATAAATGTGCGTCTATGTTCTAAGAAAACAGAGTTTTGTGTTTTCGGTGAAAATAAGCCTTTTAAATTCACGTTTAATCAACAATATAATAACCTATTTATATCGTTCTTTTCTATACAAAAATGTATGAGCATTAATCACCGTACTTTCCCAACGCGTATTGGCAGAGTCATGTTAATTTCTCTTTAGACCAAACTATGCGGATCTTCCAATAGCGTTTCTATAGCCAGAAAAGTACGTAAAATTATTCAAAATCATTAAGGTACTTTCAACATTAAGGTTTCTTACACTTTCTAAAAGTTCCGATACATAAAGGTTTAATTACTTTTTAAGGTACGAAAGTGTACTTGCTCTTCTTTTTTATGTTAATACTTTTAAAAGTTGCTTATTGTAAGTAGTTTATTGAAATTAAGTATTTGGAAGACCAATAGCTCTTGGTAAAAAATAACTACTTTAAGTTGAGTCATCATGATTATTAATTATGTAGACTCCCAAATTCTATTTAAAAACAAATAAACTGGGCCACTCGACAATTATTCTAAAGTTAAACAATCTTGATAGGACTTTTTCACATATCCATATTTAAAAAAAAAAACTACTGCTTAAAAAATGATACAATTGATTAAGTGTCTGTTTACTATTACTGTATTTACAATTTATTTTTAAACTGAGTGTTAAATAAAGTCACATCAGGAATTCATTTTTTATTTACGTATAATTAAGTACCTACTCACCTATAGACCATGTTACCATATTAATGTGGTCAACAACCCACAGACCGATCACCATAATACATCATGACTTATATTAAACTCTTGAATTGAAAGCAACCTTTGATAAACCACATTGATAGTATTTAAACTTCAAATAAAATAACTCGAACAGGTGATACAAAAATACAGCGACATTGGACATAAAGTAGTACTATCTACATCAGCTATTTCCTTTGAAGCAGGTGTATGTGGACTGACATTATATTACTACTATTATTTATTCTGTTAGCTACTTTGTGAGACCGAAGTAAATTCTTGACAATGGATTCACTTGGAAGGTTGTTAAGTTTCTTGTTAGTATAAAATACTTTGATGTTACTCATAGGAATTGTCTAAGTTGGTCAATAGGGATTGTCTTAAGGGCTGGTCAAGAAAAACATGTTAAACCAAATTCAACTCAAATTAGGCGTAATATTACTGGAACTTTTGAATCTGCACTTCATAATATAAAGCTTAACATTTCACATGACAAAAATCTTTCAGAGTTGGAAAGCCAATTTATTGTGTAGGTACTTCTATCCGGGTGCACGGAGTAGTTTCCGCAGGATGCAGATGGAACCACTACCTATTTTATATGGTTCAGTAGGTTACTTAAATTAAAGTAGAAGTGCATTCAAAAGCGTAGTTACCTATCAAAGTCAAAGCCTTTGTCAGTTTCCAAAAACTGCTGTTAGCATAGCTAAAGTAAAACTAATGTTTATTAATATTACTACACCTAATATAACTCTCTCTAGAAGGGAAAAGGGCGGATAAATAGCACGTATAAAATATTCTCGCATATTACTTGTATCCTGTGTGTATGTATGTAAAAGCAAATTAAACTAGACAACTAATTATCTAGACGGCTTCTGGAGAAACTTATATCTACACTAGCTTCCGTTAGAGTCTCACTCGCATCCCATGGGATATACTTCACACACCCGATTCAAAAGTGGGCTACTAAAAAGTTCCTCAATACAAGAATTACCTAACACTTCTTTAGCGTAGAAACAATTTTTAAGTAGATATGTATTAGATAGCCCAGGTAACTAGGTTGAGGGGGTCATATACGAATTCAAACCTTGTAAAGCACTGGTACTCAGCTGCATGCAGTCAAACTGGAAGCCGACCCTAACATAGTTGGGAAAAGGCTCGGGAGATGATGATAAGTTCTGCCTACTCAAATGGAGTATATCTTATGTTACGTTTTATGAGGTATGTCTTGAAGTAAAGATTGTTATAGACATCTTACCCGACTGCAACGGTATTCATAAAGAGGGTAATGTGACAGAAATGTCTTTGCAAATAAACATCGTTCCCACATTTATTTTCTAGATCAATTACACTGATGTGTTTGTATGTAAGTGCATGATTGTGGGTCATCTATGATGATATTATGATGATATAAGTTGACACTTATTGACATCTGTCAGTGTCAATATCATTAACATCTTGTGGAATGTGCTCATTACTTGTAAATACCTTATGTCAGGTAGCAGGACCGATCAAATGTCAATAATATGCTTTACTAGCATATGCCAGCGGTTTCACTCACTTCTCGAGGAAACTACCTACTTCTCGCACCTGGATAAAAAGCATCGTGTATCTACGTTAGTCAGATGTATAAGCTTATTACTACCACCTCCTTTCATAAAAATCTATCCAGTTATTTTTGCTGGCAAAACTAACAAGCATCCATACATACAATTTCGCATTTACAATATAGTGGGACCAGTAAGATTTTCTGGATTTTTCTTCTACTGATGGCTCACTATTATTATGTACGCACTCAGTTAAACTTATTTCCTATTCTGTATCTATTTACTTTTTGTTTGTTTTTTAGTATGTCTTCTTGCAGATCAACCTAGGAGGATGCCGACTACTTAACCGGTCTCCTAACAAAACAAATCTTTTATTTATACACATTTATACAACCCGAGCACAATTCTAGTTTCATCCAGTTTCGATGCCCATAGTTTAAAACGCGGCTACACACATTACATTTTAAACTCATCTTACCCCGTAAACTATTAATCACAAAAACAATTAGTACGTTTGAATTATTATTAAGAACACCAGCATTCCCACCTGACCGTTACCTTCTCATGATAAACGACGCCGGGTGTTCGCCTTAGCTATTACTCTGCTAGCCTATTTTCTACGTAACATACAGCAAGTTTTTAATTATTATTACCTACTGTACTAGCTTTTGCCTGGGACTTCGTCCTCGTGGAGCAAATGAAGATTGAGGAGGAATGTATTTCTTAGTGAAAATTTGGACACTTGTGTCTGAAGTTTTATGTGAGCTTTCAGTGTTTTATATGCTTGTCAGTTCGAGCCAAGGTCCTTTTTTTCTTAGCCTACTACATTATGACGGACTCTGTAATGAATGAGTTTATATTTCAGGCAACAAAAGGCAGCCTTATTTTGTTTCCCTGCTATGAACCAGGTTTTGGGGAGGTCTATGGTCGGTAGGTCGGTCCCAAAGACTATAAAACCACTTGACTGCGCATACAGTGCCCCGACGCTCGCCAAAAGTTAGTGATTTTGCGCGTACTATAAGGCTACGATCAGTACGATCCTTTAGTAGCGACCGTGAACTGACCAATAGTAGCCGCGAATTATGCCGCGTCCCCCCGCCCGCAGTGGTGAGTCGTGTTCTTAGAAGAAATTGGCGAGTGCGCTCTCTAGTGGTTATTTACTTTATGGTCGGTCCCATAAGTCGGAACCATGTATTCTATTCGCAGTTTCGTTCACTGGCCCAGGGAGGCAAAAACTTCGATGAAGGTTAAATTATGAATACATAAAGTTAAAAAAGTACTCTGCGTAATGAATGTAGGCACGTATGTAGGTTTAGGTATTTCTGTAATATTAAAAATCCTTTAATAACGAAGTCACTACGGTGTCATAACACCGTACCGAACTAGTGTTTTATAAGTATTTTTATACCAAATAACTCATCGGAAAATTTTGAAATACCTTGAAAAGAATATGCATCGTGTTTCAGTCATATCGATACCCTTGCCGAAAACAAACGTCAACTTGCATCGATCGTAGATTTTCAAAATGGCGGATATAAAACCAAACCAAATGATAAAAGTTGCTATGATTTTAAAAATAATTTGCGGGTTTTTCTGCAAAATTAGTTCTAATAAAATAGTGATAACTTTAGCGAGAGTTTATTGTTTGTTTTTTGGTCTAGTGTGCATGTCTATGCTTAAAATTCTAGCTAACCATGCAAAAAGTTTCAGCGCTGTGTTACAAGTATTTTTGGGAGTATACGTGTACCTGATATATTTTCTTTTAAATTTCTATTTTGAAGGTGAAAATTTCATGGGATTTCTACACAAGCTTCGAAAAGTAGTCACTTCTCAGCACGTGAAGCCATGCGAGGGAGTCCAAATTTCCATACGCTTATTCATTATCTCATTATCAGCAAACATTTTACTACGATTGAAAATAACGTTGGACCAAAGTCAATATACATTTTCCTCGACATATTCTTTCTTAGCTTTTGTATCGACAATCAACTTGTTGGAATTTTCGCCAATTTTGACAAGGCTTATGACGTTTGAATTGATATGGCGCAGAATGGCAATGGTCCGCCGAAATCTTGAACGCGAACTATCAACGCATCAGGGATATGAGAATAGTGACTGCATTCTAAAGGAAAAATTAAGGAGATGTCTAAATGCTTACAAATGTTTGTTGGAAGTGACATGTGTAAATGAAACGCCTATGAAAATTGCGGTATATAACCAAAAGTTAAAATATGCTCGTAGAAGTCAGAGGCTAAGTCTTATTTCTTGAAATTTTTGAACATGATTTTGTTTCAGATATTTACATCTGTTACTGCACTCGTTTTCTACATTTTGACCACAATCCATTTGTATATTTCTGCCAGCGGAGAATTAGTACGTATTGCTAAAGCTTTAAAGTCCATTTTCCAACAAATAAATGACGGAGGAGTCACTTTTCTAGTGACACCTGATCGTTGTTAAGTGCCCATAAGTCAGTATGCAGATGCATCTACCGTTTATGAGCGTGATCAAACTACGGGTCTACAAAAAAATTGCAACTCAATATTTGGGGTGACCAATATTTTATATATCGGGTGTGTCGTTCATAATCACATTAAATGAAATGCGTTAATATACTGGTAAATATATGTCGATTAACACAAAGAAAAAAGAAAAGTACGTCAAAATAAAAAAATGAATTTTTCAAACAAAGTAAATAGAATAAAAATGTGTGAAAATTAGAACACCATATAAAAGTCAGTCATCACAAACAACTGAAATTCTCGCTTGAAAACTGACAGCTGTCAACTGATCAAAACATTCGATACCCTAACTTTATCTCTGCTTTACACATGATGTTGTAAATTATACAAACGAAAAATGACTCCTGTGGTTAAACCAGTGTATGGATTAGGTCATTTTTTTTACAATTCGCCATAGAATATCATAAAGTATATGCGATAGGATTTAATGTGATTGTGAACGACACACCCTGTATATTTGCAGGCAAACCTAGCACTGGCTGGTGAATTGATAAATCATTTCATAATAATATTGTCACCGGCACTGCTCTCTGAGATGGTGATCCGCGAAACTGATAAAATGAAACTTTGCATCGTAAAACGGTTACTCGTCTGTGAAGGTACAATAGTTTTGACAAATATTGAATGAAAAACAAGGTTGAATTTTATTAGATCATATACTCTTTTAAGTGTGCAACAACTAATAACTGGGTATACAAAATTCCAGATGAAAGAACGCTTATCGCAATACAAGACGCGATGACGTACTTGGAGCAGAACCCGTTCAAGTACACAATATGGCGCGTGTTCGCGGTAGACATGAGTCTGATACTGAACATGATCGCGCTCCTCACCACATACACTGTCGCTATGGTGCAGTTCATGCATATTTACGATTGAGTTGAAAAACTGTAACTTTTTAACCGACTTCGAAAAAAGAAGCCGTCTTTAATTTACCATTTTACTTATGAAATTTGTTTCAACGCTATTATCAGCTGTGTATTTAATTAAACAATTAGCAATTAGCTGTGTATTTAGAGCAAGCAGAAACTATAGTTAAGTAGTTCAAGTAGTATTTAAGACTTTACAATGTGTTATGTGTAATAAGTATGTTATCACGTATTAATTTTTTTTAGAAACACAATCTTCATCATAGCACACCCATAATATGCATGTGAGATAGTGAATAAAAATTTTGAAAGATGACAAATATTGTGTAGTTTCTTTCTTTCTCATCTGTAGCTAAACATAGCGAAGGGAAAGATCTTGGTTTGGTTGGGGAGGTTGCCCTTCTTCATAGTCTTAATCCTCTTTCATAGTGGTAAAGTGATAGGGAGAAATATCAAATTCCTGGCCAAGAGATAACAGTAGCTGTAGATAAACCATTTGATGCAGATACATGAGTAAAAAGATAAGAAGTACGGGTTATTTCATTAGCCTTCGATTTAGTCTTAAAACCGATAAGTGCTAAACCATTTTTTTATGGGAAGTCATCAATGACCCCTCCCGCTGTGGGTGCAGCGTGAGGAAATGTCGGACTTGTACTGACTAAAACCCATCATGTTCCTTCTTAAACCCTTTATGTACCAGGGCCATGGTAACTTGTTTATTTTTCTTAGTCGAGGCAGAATTTTTGCTTTTCTGATAGAATGTTATCCAACTATTAATAAAAGCATTGCTGATTGTATGACTAAGGTCATACGAGTATCATTATACTATATCTACTGGTGTTGGTTTCTACAAACTCATTATGCTGATGAAGTTTTATTATAACTGTAACATTGGAGTATAAAAAGAGCTCGGACCAGTAGACCACGTCAGTCCGTTAAGTACTTTCGGTCTTCGGTAGGCTTTATTTTCTCGCAGTATCCAATAAAAGTTGTACCTAATATTCAAAACAATGGCATCTGTAAAATTAGAAGCGTTTATCAAAAGTGTTATTTTTCTTCGTCTTTTTTGTGGATTATATTATAAACTCAGTTCAAATAAAATAACAGTTGCATTAATAAAAATCTACTGCACGTTTGTCGCTAAAACAATTATAACTATTTTTGTTTTGTTCATAAAAAACTTAAAGGTTCCTTTTCAAATTTACCTTAGTTTTGGTTTGATGTGCTCTGGATACCTTATGAATGTTGTTTTCAGCACCTATTTTGATGGTGACAACTTCATAAAATATTTTAGCGCACTAAAAGAAATAAGAAATTCACAGGACTTCCCGTCTTTCAGTGACATCAAGATTTCAATCATTTTATTGTTTTTTTTTGCTTCCTCAAGGATATTTAACTATGCGGCATACTCCGTCAGTGCCATGTTTACTTTTCAAAACCCATTCCCCTATGATATACATACTACTACAGCCTTTATAGGGTCAATAGCAGTTTTACATTCGTTGGTGAACTCGACACGAATGATGACTTTCGAATTATTGTGGCGTCGAATGGCCATACTCCGCAAATGCCTCGAGCAAGATGTATTAAAAGCTAGAAGATTCGAGAACGAAGGAGACATTTTGAAAAATAGTTTAAAACAATTCCTGAATACTTACAAAAGTATTTTGGACACGATTCGTATAAGTGAAAAACCAATGAAACTTGGGGTAACTGTAGTTACTAATATAATAACAAGTCTTCTTATTTAAATACAATCCACACTGCATTTAATATTTTGAGATAAGAGTTACTCGGAAACATCTGACATCAAAATACTTCGACTTCTTTTTCCATTTCAGATACTTACGAGTTTGGTCTTATTTATTCCTCACATGATGGATCATGCTTATACCTCCATACTTGACCGACATACTGTTGTAGGTATTTTGCTAAAATATACCTTTTATTTGGTCTGATATAATAAGAAGCTATCACTAAGCCTCTATGTCTTTCAGGACTCGTTATTGATAATTCTAGAGGGTTCTACTCAATTCATTGAAACGATGTCTCCCGCTATGCTAGTGGAGATGGTCAGCAGCGAAATAGATAGAATGAAGTTGTGTGTTACTAAGCAGTTACTCGTCTGTAAAGGTAACTAAATAACTAAAGTTTGCATGGTATTCATTAACAAAATTCTACGGTTGGCAAGAAACCAGCGCGGCGTTCAAAACAAATAGGAATGAAGGACAACCAACATGCATAATTTGCGGTGTGCCCATCGACAGTAAAAGACACTACGCGGTCTAGAGCATGAATCTGAAATTCAAATAAAGACGATTTTTAACCCCCGACGCAAAAACGACGGGGTGTTATAAGTTTGACGTGTCTGTGTGTGTGTGTGTGTGTGTGTGTATGTGGCATCGTAGCTCCCAAACGGATGATCCGATTGTAATGCGGTTTTTTTTGTTTAAAAGGTATGCCAGTCGGGAGTGTTCTTAGATATGTTTGGTGGAAATCGGTTCAGGTCTTCAAGGTCATCAGCTGGTTTGCTAGATGTGATAGGAATGTTACACGCTCAGTTTACTTGCAAGTGTATGTGGGATCTGAAATTTTAAACACTAATGTCTTTTGGAACCACTGAGCTGGTCTGCTGTTAGGGAACGAAGATAGGAGACGTAACCCTGAACTGCCTTTTAGTAAACCCATCGAGTTTGGGCTCGTTGAATTTCTCTTGACAAGTTCTCTTGATGTTTCTGATTGACGCGAACGCTGGAAATGGGATGTGGCGGATGAAACCCTGGAAAGCCGGAATGAAACGGATAAACCGATTTATATTTTTGCTGAAAATCTAGAATGTCCAAAGGTTAATCTTTATTGTTTCTCAATCTGTGCAATTCTCCCAGAGCCAGTTTGTCATGAGAATTGTTAAACAGCTTCCTTTGGCCGAGATCGCATATAACGACCCCATCTTAAGATAAAATAAATTAAATGAAAGAAGGAAAAATTAAGGAGCTCCTTTAAAAAGCATGAAATAAAATTAAATTATAAATTTAAAAAACCCCCGACCCAAAAAGAAGTACGCAATAATTATGACAAAAGGTTAAAAACGCTAAACCCTATAAAAAGCAAAAAATAACTTTTAACACTAGGTAAACTAAATTTTGACGTGTCGGGGGACCGCTTTCTACCTTCATAAATACTTACATAAATCAAATGATACCTACCTAATTACAACATTCGTTTAAAAAAAAACACGTATCTAAAGTAATGAATTAGAGCGGTCCCCCGACACGACAAAATTTAGTTTACCTAGTGTTAAAAGTTATTTTTTGCTTTTTATAGGGTTTAGCGTTTTTAACCTTTTGTCATAATTATTGCGTACTTCTTTTTGGGTCGGGGGTTTTTTAAATTTATAATTTAATTTTTAATATGATAGAATATATTTTCAGAAAGCTGCACCCGCGCTGCAATACAAGACGCAATGACGTACTTGGAGCAGAACCCGTTCAAGTACACAATATGGCGCGTGTTCGCGGTAGACATGAGTCTGATACTGAACATGATCGCGCTCCTCACCACTTACACCATCGCTATGGTGCAGTTCGCGCATTTGTACAATTGATTGACCTTCAAATAGTTATAGTGATATTGGCACTGTAATTTTTGCGTTTTTTTGAGTAAAACATGTTTGAAGCACGGAAAAAACTTTTTATTTAAATATTTTTTGGGTCTGTCTCTTACGAGTCGAACGGATGCTTAAACATCCATTGCAAAGTGTGTTATGGTTTTCTAAGCATACCGAAAGGAGAAGAATACGTGTGCTGCAATATATACCTTCAGTAATATATACCTTTAGTAATATATTCTAAACCCAGCGTCTTCAAGACAGGATAGCAAACGGATATATACTACTTCTGGAGAGTGGGAAATTTTCAAATTATCTCTTGCGCCGTAGTTGGATCCAGAGGGGTCAATTTAATGGTGGTGGTAACATAACTATAGTATCGTTAAGTTTATAATAGGCGGCCTTGAATGAAGAAGCCACGTCAGTGTAATATTGTCCAGTATATTTCTGTTACAATCTCCACCTGGACGTAACACGACGTGTGTAGCCAACGATGGAGCTTGTCAAATTAGAAATGTTCATAAAAGCTGTTATGATCATTCAGATATTTTGTGGCTTGTACAACAAAATTAGTTCAAATAGAATAATTTGTGCTGTAACGAAAATCTATTGTGCACTTGTAATTGCTGCTATCATTATTATTACTGTGATTCACATTTTCTTTTTAAACATTTTTATTGTAGCTAAATTCTCTGTGGTTATATCAGTCACTACATATGTTTTATATGCAATGGTACACTTTTATTTCAACGGTGATAATTTTGATGAGTTTTTTTACAGTCTAAAACTTGTACAGACAACACACGGTTCAGAATCTAAATATAATATACCTATCACAATATTTTTACTAATTTCCATATCAAGTGCAAGATTATATGG
Organism: Helicoverpa zea x Helicoverpa armigera; assembly: GCA_033682625.1. NCBI lineage: Eukaryota > Metazoa > Arthropoda > Insecta > Lepidoptera > Noctuidae > Helicoverpa > Helicoverpa zea x Helicoverpa armigera. The sequence goes on along the minus strand of JAWIIS010000004.1, from coordinate 10,767,874 downwards.
CTACTTAAAATTTACTTTTATGCATATATCTATTTTGCCAATCGACGAGTTCACAGGATTAATTCTTGAGTTGCTAGTGTGTAATATAAGCCATACAACGTGTGTCATAAGGTATCTGATGTTTGAGTTATTGTGGCGTCGAATGGCAATGCTACGCAAGTGCCTTGAACAGGATCTGTTAAACGCTAGAAGGTTCGAGAATGAAGAAGGAGTTCTGAGGAGACAGTTAAGGGCCTGCTTGAGCATTTACAAGGAGATATTAGACACGACTCGGAAGAATGGTGGACCAATGAAGCTTCTGGTGATTCATTTATACATCATATTCTTGAAAATAGTGCCATTAAAGCTTACAAATATAACGTAAAATAATTGGCCTTTGATGAAGAAAGACTTGATCAAGAAGCCTTTAATGAAGATTGTTTTTGCAGAGATTTTTGACTGATTTATTTTGCTGTTTCAGATAATGTCCAGCGTTGTTCTATTGGTTCCCCAGACATTGAATCATATGTTTGGCTTCTTACTGAAAAATGCAATTGTATGTACTAATTTTAAATGATTTTGTGTGTTGGTTTGGAAGCTTTCCTTTCGACATTTACTTTTTCTTTTCTTTGAAACGTTTTTCTTTTCTTTTCCGAATCTGAAGCCAATTTCAAATACTTATTTATTTAATTATTAATTTCCTTTCAAAGTTTGTATTAGCAGTTATTGGACAAATAGTTCGAACCAGTGTAAAGACTAACAGTACCCGCATACTGCAATCTGTAATTCTATATTTTTGTATTTTTTAGGGCAGCGAACTTACAGTTTTCGATATGTATATTCTATTTTTTGAAACGCTATCACCAGCCCTGCTAGCCGAGATGGTGAAAAGCGAAATAGAATGTATGAAACTATCTATCGTTAAGCAGCTGCTTGTTTGTAAAGGTAATAATGATTTTCTAAAGGCGAGATTCTATTGATGTATGGCACTATGACGCACACCGATTTTTCTCTTGGTCTACTCACTCTAGCAAATAGCCTAATATCATGCTCGAAGATTTCTAAAATGTCATATTTTTTAACAAGTTGTGTAAATAGTGTTAAAATATTCCAGATGAAAGAACGCGTAACGCAATACAAGACGCGATGACGTACTTGGAGCAGAACCCGTTCAAGTACACAATATGGCGCGTGTTCGCGGTAGACATGAGTCTGATACTGAACATGATCGCGCTCCTCACCACATACACTGTCGCTATGGTGCAGTTCATGCATATTTACGATTGATTGATATACTATATTTTAATAGCTTATTTGCACTGTGATTGTTTTGAAAAAAAAAAACATGTTACGTATTGTATAACAGTAAACTATGGAGTTTTTATAAAAAAATGTAGTTTTATTAAAGCCCCGACACATCGTAAAATCTGCTTATATGAGCCTATTAAGTATCTGCCGCAAACATTTGTGTTTAAGTCTGACATGAAATATTAATACAAAATAATAAACAGACGTTGTCTCCTTGTTGAGGATGTTTGTGATTTTTATTTACTTGAACACGAAACGTCCGTTTTACTTTATTACTGACACAGGTGTATTCTCTTCATTCATGTTCGTGTCCCAAGACTCCTTAAACTGTGATTTGCATAAGGAAGGGATAAAGGTATATTTTTGGATTTAATAAAACGACAAAATTCTGCAGTTTAATTTTAATATATCATGTTATTTTTTTCCAAAACAAACGCAGTGCAAATACGCTATTAAAATTTGGTGTAGATCAATCAATCATAGAAATGCGCGAACTGCACCATAGCGACAGTGTATGTGGTGAGGAGCGCGATCATGTTCAGTATCAGACTCATGTCTACCGCGAACACGCGCCATATTGTGTACTTGAACGGGTTCTGCTCCAAGTACGTCATCGCGTCTTGTATCGCGTTACGCGTACTTTCATCTGGAATGTAATAAGATTAATTAACAGATCTTGTTTAAAAAAATTGCTCCTTTAACTTATGACAGTGTTTCCACCAAAACTGATTGCACATATTTGTTCGCGATCAAAAAATGAATTCGCTTCAACGTAAGTTTACGGTATGTGTTCACGCACAAGGGTTTCGCGGACATTTTAGAAATGTTTGGATGCAATCTTTTGCTGTTTGCTAGAAGAAACTTTTCTATGCGTCACAGTGCCAAACACCAGTAGAGTCTCGCCTATAAAAGATCATTTACCTTTACATACTCGCAAATGTTTACCGACCAATAGTTTCATACGATTAACTTCATTTTTCACCATTTCGGCTAGAAGGGCTGGTGATAGCGTTTCAAAAAATAGGATAGTGACCTCCACAACAATCGGTTCGCTACCCTAAAATGTAAAATGTTCTCTTAATTTCTGAACTTAATGGTAAAATACTTTTTTCATAGTTGATCAAATTGCGATTACAACTATTTCATTTAATTCAAATATTTGAAATGAAAATAATCTTTGAAATACTTATTATTTATTATGTAACCAATCAGAATTGGGGTCAGGGCTTGCTTGAAAAGATTTAAAACTTTGACAGAAAAAAAAACACCTAAAATCCAATAGGTATCGAAAGGATAGCTTAAAGAAACATACAAAATTCTTCAAAGTACATACTCGTTTATCGTTCGATATATAGCTAAAAATATGATGCAATAAATGGGGGATCAAAATAATAACGCTGGAAAATATCTGAAACAGCAAAATAAATCAGTCAAATATCTGCAAAGACAATCTTTATCAAGGGCCAATTATTTCTCGTTATATTTGTTACATTTAAAGACACTATTTTCAAGAATTGAATGTATAAATGAGTCACCAGAAGCTTCATTGGTGCATCATTCTTCTTTGTCGTGTCTAATATTCCTTTGTAAATGCTCAAGCAGGCCCTTAACTGTCTCCTCAGAACTCCTTCTTCATTCTCGAACCTTCTAGCGTTTAACAGATCCTGTTCAAGGCGCTTGCGTAGCATTGCCATTCGACGCCACAACAACTCAAACATCATGAATCTCATGACAGACGTTATAGAGCCTATGTAGGATATTAGTACTCCAAAACAAAAAGACATAAACCGGTCAAATCGGAAATGACCATCCGACATACCAAGCCAATAATATCTTGAATAGTTTTTTAACCTTGCACCTGTTATAGATATGAACAACAAGATTGTGATAGGTATTTCATATTTCGATCCTGAATCTTGCGTTATCTGCAGATTTTTTAGACTGTGAAAAAACTCGTAGAAATTATCGCCGTCGAAACAAAAATGTACCACTGAATTTACAAAATACTTGGAGGCTGGCATTCCAAAAGCGAATGCAGACGAAGCAGAGTTTTTAAGAGCTCTAAGGTAAGACAAAGAAATAACAAAGACGATAACAATTACAAGCGCACAATAGATTTTGATTATAGCAGCAATTATTTTATTTGAAGTGATTTTGCAATACAAGCCGCAAACTATCCGAAAGATCATGATAGCTTTTATGAACATTTCTAATTTGACAAGCTCCATCGTTGGTTACACACGTCGTGATAAGTCCAGGTGGACGTTGTAACAGAAATACACTGCACAATATTATACTGACGTGGCTTCATTGTCCAAGGCTGTCTATTATAAACTTAGTAATAAGCTACTATTGGTCTGCTTGACCACCTACATATCCAATCTAGAAATATAAGCTTTGTCCCGCTGACCTTCAATAGACGACACAAATCTTTTCGATACGCGAGATCTTTAAGTGGTCCATTGCAAGTAGTCATGCTAGAGATGGAGGTGGTTAAGAGAGCGATCCTCTCAGCTCAGCCAACAAAGTAGGAACGGTGAATACTGGTGGTGAATAAATCTAGGGAATTGTAGACACACCTTTTGAGTGCCCTTGTAAATATAAAATAATTCCTAATAAAGTGTTGACTTTATTTTGACTGTTTTGACACGCGTAGTTTTAATATTATGATCTTATAATAGGTACATACAATATCACCTTGTTCTATTTATTTTGTCCCTGAACAGTACAGGCGCGTCAGTGTTTTGTTTCTCTTCAAATACAGCACTGTAACTTCTAGTTCGTCAACGATGGCTTTTGTCAAGTCAGAAACTTTCATAAAAATAATTATGATCTATCGAATATTGAGCGGGTATTACTGGAAGATTAGCTCCAACCAAATAGTCTCCGTTTTACTCAGGATTTATTGTCTTTCCATCGCTGCTGCATTTTTATACTCAATGTATACATTTTTCTTATTTGTTTCCATTCCTGGGAAAATGCATATGTGTTGTATCTGCTATCTTTTCAATATTAATGTAGCAACAAACTTAATATTTAATGGTGATAACTTCGTCTATTTTTTGCAAGAAATAAGAAATGTGAACATCCCACGACATATTGGTTGTGGCGATAAAATACCCATCACAACAGCTCTGATTATTTTGACAATATTTTTGAGAATTGGTAGCCGCATTCAATTTGATGTTCATACTCATATCGATATTATGCAGGGTGTATTTTCGATTCAGAATTTCTCCTTTACGTTCGATTTTTTGTATTACTCGTCTTATTTGACGAGAATAATGATGTTTGAGTTGCTATGGCAACGGATCACAATGCTTCGGAAATGCATTGAGCAGGATTTATCAATTGCAAGGAGATTTGAAGATGGAGAACAAGTTTTGAGAAATAATTTAAGTGCCTGCTTGAAAATTTACAAAAACTTATTAAACACGACTCGTGTGTGTGATGCTCCCATGAAACTTTTGGTAAGAGACTCTGTTTTATATTAAACTTTATTCATACGACGCAGGCATTGTGGCAACACCTTAAAAGAAACCAAAAATATTAATAAACCCAATATATGCACAGTGCACATATATACTCACCTAGTTTCTGCAAGTGGTTTCATACATGTCCCATTGGAACCATGCTACGTAAACAGGTAAAGAAATAAACAGTCCATATAACACTGTTTTTTTTTTTTTCAAATCGCCAGTAGCTCCTGAGAAAAGCACGTTCAAGCAAACAACTCGTCAGCTTCATAATATTAGTATAGTTACTGGTTAGGTTCATGAGCTAACCTAACCTAACCTATGAATTCTTACGTCCAATTCCCAAAGTAAAAAGTGGTTTTTAGAAAAAAATACGTGTCAGTCGAATTTAGATTTAAACCCTTTAGAGACAATCTAATGAGTTTACTTTTATATATTCCAGATATTCTCATCCACTGTTACGATACTGCCATTGATGGTAAACTATATGTATGGCTTCATAAATAACAGATATATAGTACGTATTGGTTATATTAATTTTTTGGTATAAGAGTCCAAAAAGAAATTAAAAAGAAAGTTTAAGCCGACATCCCATATAAAATAGTTCGCGCAGCCAAATAATAAAGCCTTTATTTAATCTTCCTAGATACGATATTTTCAAAACGAGCCAGTTCGTTAAACTCATAATGTTTTTTAGTCTTTTGCAGTTTTACTAGAATGCTCACTGCATCTTGTACTGTCGCTATCACCTGCAGTTATAGCCGACATGGTTAAATACGAAATAGAGAACATGAAACTATGTATAATCAAACAATTACTCGTGTGTAAAGGTATCTATTTAATCTTTAAATTACTTTTTATTTTAAATTCTCTTAAATATTTAATCTTTAAAATATTTTTTTAGGAGACGAAACACGCGACGCAATACAAGACGCGATGACGTACTTGGAGCAGAACCCGTTCAAGTACACAATATGGCGCGTGTTCGCGGTAGACATGAGTCTGATACTGAACATGATCGCGCTCCTCACCACATACACCGTCGCTATGGTGCAGTTCACACATTTCTTTGATTGAACAATTATCAAAAATTACTTTTGCTGCACATTTAAAGTGAATATTGGAATGACCTTTCAATCACCTCACCTTTGCGCAAGATTGTTTGCTTGTGTGTAGTCAGTAATACACTTATCTATGTAATAAATAAAATTAAAGTGCACATGGTTGGTGTCATGTAAAAATCTAGAGAGCAATACTTAAGGCACTTTCTATGCCCGAAAAGCAGAATTAAAAACTTATTAAATAAAAATAAAAAAACCTCTAAGGTTAACATAGAAAAAGTCGCTGCTAATAGTTAGTTCTAGAATGTAGGTAACTCAAAAATAAGTGCTCTTCTATTCCCGTTTGTAATTACTTAATAATTACACTTACTTAAATAAAACCTTGAGCAATGTAGTCCAGTGTCACATTGAATTCATTGTTCACCAGCTTTGACTTTTACTATCCACAACAATGGCTCTTGTAAAACCAGATGCTTTAATAAAACTTGTAATGTTTATCCGACTTATAAGTGGATTTTATTGTAAAATAAGTTCCAATAGCAAGATTAACTTCTTGGTGAAAACCTACTGTATATTAATCGCGACACTAATAATGTTTTTAACAATAACTGTAGCTTTTGTTAGAGTTAATATTGAAAGTAAATTTCACATTGGGTTTATGTCAACTCTCTATATTATAAGTGTAGTCACTAGCATTTGTTTAAATGGGGACAACTTCGAAGATTTTTTGACGAAAATAAGAGGAATCACCACTTTACCAAATGTCGAATCCGCTGATAAAATAACCTTTTCAATATTTTTGTTTTTCTTGTCACTGTGCTCGAGGATAGTGGTCAATGTTAAATTCACGATTGATAACGTTCAAAGTATATCTGATCCTTTATTTTATGTTTCCCTGGTATCACTTACTCTTGCTACTTTACAATACTCGGCGAGTTTCACAAGGATAATGATGTTTGAGATTCTATGTCGTCGGATGGTAATACTCCGTAAACGCGTGGAAAGCGACTTGTCAATCCCAATGACATATCAAGCCAAAGAGATGGTGGAAGAGAAAATAAGAAAATGTCTCCATACTTATAAGAGTTTGTGGGACACGATCAGTGGGACTGATATGCCGATGAAGTTTCTGGTAACTTTTTTGCTTAAAAATCTCATTGAAATCAAATACATATGTCTATAGTAATAAACATAGTGCGTTTTTACACTAGAGGATGGTACAGTTAATTTCACGCGCGATTACAAACAATTTACAAATGATGACACTTGAAACAGAATATGTAGCGAGTATAAGAACGGGGCGAATATGCGCCACAAAATCCGTCAGTGTGCAAGCGCTCTTATGAAGTAACGTAATGTACGTGTGATACACCATGGTACTTAAAATGGTTTTTAAAAAGTCTAATGATTTTTTCAGACATTTGTTTCAGTCATAATATTAATGCCACAAACATTGAACGATATATTCGGCTACGTCATTTTAAGAAGGAGCGTAGTAAGTACTTATACACTCTTAATTTACTCTTTTTTCTTAATAACAGTTTTTACTCGTTAAGAGCGTGTACGCTCGGCGCGCGATGTCAACTTTAGGTAATTCAACGCAAAAAACCGCGCAGACTAGCGTCGCGGCTGTGTGCGTGCCTATCATACTTCACGTATAGTCACACAAACCATTTTGATCCTTTCGAGTGAAATTGGTAGAACAAAAAATATATTATTTAGTAAATAGTTAATAGCGGGAAAATAGTGTAAGTCTATGGCTGTCTAAAATATAAAAGCATGAAAATAAGTCGTTAATACTTACACTCTTTTGCAAAAAAATCGGGCACCTATGAAAACCTTGGTTTTGAGCACTTTCTGTATATTACATACAATTTTCAACAGTACTAAATAGTCGACTGATGATTAATGACAATGTTAAGAGTTTCTGTATTTTAACCGATTTCAAAAAAAGAAAGGAGGAGGTTTCAATTAGATTGTTTTGTGATTGTTCTCAATTTGATGGTTCTCGATTTCTCAAAGACGCCTGGACCGATTTGAAAAATTGATTGTTTATATGAATGGTCCAGTCCATCCAGACCGAAAAATTGTGGTCAAATAACAACAATTGCCGGAAAGCCAAATATTGGTGAAGAGCTTGGGTTTACCATTGCAAATAAAGTTTTAAGTTATCTATCCTATATGCTTCAAAAGTTATTCGAGATCAAAAGTCAAAATTTGGGTACATCCAAAATAAAAAAATTATAGCTCGATTGGTAACAGACATCTGCAATAAGTGATTTCTAGCCTAAGGAGTCCGCCATATTGGATTTAGACTCGCGACACATTTTTTTCGAGTTATTCATAGCAAGCCCTTTCATTTGATACCCATATCGTAGGAATGCATTAAAAACATTTTTTTCTCCATCTTGGGTATACCGCCATATTGGATATAGAATCATACATTGTCATTAAAACTGAACATTCAAACAAAATTTCAACTCAATCGATAAAAAAAAATATGCTTCAAAATTGAGCTTTAAATAAAATAGTAATATATCAAGATTTGTTGGTCGCGCTTGAAATGTACTCTATTCTCGGTATCCACGGCAGAGGTTATTCACCCTACGCGATGTGACGGAGCGACACGTCCTCTCTCTGTGAAGCCTTGCGGCGGTCTGGTTTGAGTTGACTCGCGTGCAGCGTTTTATAGTAGTTTTTAAATAATTTATAAAAAAATAAAAACGAGAGATTAAATTATAATATAAAGTTTATGTTTTAAAGAAAGAGTTATATTACTATAGTAAATAATTGTTATATTAAATTAAGTAAGATAGATAGGTAAAAAAAGCATTTGAAATTCACAATTTTTCACATTGTTAAAATATTTTTTTCTGAAAGATAGAGACCTAAATCAAAAAATGTTTTCAACTAACTATAGGCATGGGGATTTCGTCTATGAGTAAAAAAATAAATATGATTAGATTTGCCACTGTTTTCACATGAATTTAAGCTTCGAAATAGACGCTGAACGGGAATTTTATAAAACATCTGTTACGTTATAGGGGTTTTAAGTATTTAAACTACACAAATTGAAATTTATGTTCAATTAACTATATAGACAGTGAAATTACCTTGCGTTATTAAAAAATAACATAGTTATAGGATAAGAAGTTACTGAGAAACAGTGGTTTGAAAAGTACCATTTTAGGCCAAATGGCGCGCGGTTGACGTACACGCTCTTAAACGGACTCTCTGTCTCAAAAGTACCTTAAATATTTCAAATGAAAATGCTTTTTTTTATAGAGACTTTCAATATTTATTTGTTTCTCAAATATGTTAATTTATATTTTGCTTCATTTACAGACGAGTTATTTTATAATTTTTGCAACTATTTTACGTTTCGTCGTAACTTTATCACCGGCGATACTATGTGAAATGATTAACATAAATATAGATAAAATCAAACTATGCATCATCAAGCAATTACTAGTATGTGAAGGTATATTATTTTCACATTTACTAAACTATCTTATAGGTAACAAATGTGAATGTTTCTATAAAAGACTTGCATTCCAGATGAAAAAACGCGTAACGCAATACAAGACGCGATGACGTACTTGGAGCAGAACCCGTTCAAGTACACAATATGGCGCGTGTTCGCGGTAGACATGAGTCTGATACTGAACATGATCGCGCTCCTCACCACATACACTGTCGCTATGGTGCAGTTCGCGCATATTTATGATTAATCATAATCTTTATATGTGTAGTATATTTTTAATGTAAGGAGCTTTATTACAACAGTTTGTCATGTAAAACTTCTAGTGGAATAGTGGAATTTTACGTTAGGAAATATTCTCTAAGATTTTCTAATCACATATCATTGAAAGAAGGAAATGAAAAAAATAGGGTTTTGAGTATCTACTAATAGAATAAACTTCTAGTTAGGTATACTCAACGGTATAGTAATTTAACTTAAGCTTGGTTTATTTTAAAATTAATTGTTTTTCTATTTTTGTGTGGCAATTACAGTATATTTTGAAATGAAGTTAAAGCCTTGAATAAAGAACACATCAGTGTTGTATTGCTTTTCACTCACTACGATATATAAAAATATTTGATTTTTAGAAAATTATGGTTTTCCTTAAACAAGAGATTTTAATACAGATTCTTTTAGTTTATCGTCTCATCTGTGGTTTTTATTTTAGAATTAGTGCAAATAAAATTGTTGCTAATTTCTTCAGAGTTTATTGTATTTTTCTAGCTTCGATTGTCATTGCAAAAACTGTTTGGCTCATAGTAAATAACAAACTTGATACTCTTGGTACTTTTCACATGTGTTCGGCTTGCTCTTTGTACGTTTCACATGTGGCAATAAATTTATATTTCAACGGAGACAATTTCATAGATTTCTTAGAAAAAATTAAAAATATTAATGAAGAAGATACATGTGCACCAAGAGATAAAATATTCATCTCTATTCTTATTTTATTTATTTCGACGTCAGTAAGATTTTATAGCTACGTTCAATTGGAATACGATTTTTTTAAACGCTTTTTCGGTTCTTTGGATTCTGTGTTCACATTTTCGTTGCTGGTTGATGTTTTTCAATATTCGTCTACTATAACAAGAACTATGGTGTTCGAATTGTTATGGCATCGAATGGGAAACCTTCGCAAACGTCTTGAGCAGGACATGTCAATTGCAAGGAGGTTTGACGAAGGGGACGTAGTTATGAAGGAAAAATTGCGATTGAGTCTTCATGCTTACAAAAATTTGATGAAAATCACTTTCGAGACTTGCACGCCTATGAAACTTGAGGTAATCTACATGACATTTTATTTAAAAAATCTTAAATTATCATTCGTTTTAAAGCGCTTATACGCAAGCGGTTTTTACAGTCGGTTTTCTTACGCACGACACAACGAACGACAAAAAAAAATGCCGCACAGCGTCACATGTCAGTACGAACATCACCTGCCATTTTGTTTTAAAAAACTAAGCGGAAAATCCGCTAGTGCGAAAGCGCTTTTAAACTCTTTTGCAAAAAAAAAACGGGCACCTATGCGAAATCTTAGTTTTAAGGACTTTACGTATATTTCAAAGGGTTTTAATGATTGTAGTATGTTTCTAGCATCAAAAGGGTTAGGCAAGCATGCGCGAGAGTGTGTTCTAAATTTGAATTTTGTACAATTGCTAAGAAATTGGTTAAACCTTGTTTTGGACTAATTGCTGGCAGAAAGTTCGTCGGTGTTTTGAAAAGTTTCTGAAGTGATTTTCAGGAAAATGATGATGCAGTTTTATTTAATGATTAATGTACTTTTTTGTTAGATCAAAACATTTTTGAAAAACTATGCGCATTTGATAAAATTTTCACCTGTTCTAAGTGGTCTTATGCTGATGATCGATGGCAATGTATAGAGTTTCGGTATTTTTGTGTAAAGCGTTCTATTGTTTAGATATTGTACCCACGTGTTTTAAAATATCGCTTTTTCATAAATAAACACTACTTAGAAGAGTATCAGTACCTTTGGCTGCGACAAAACCAATTTAAAGTAAGCAGTGCCGATCACAACTCGTCTCCTATCGGACTTTGACATTTTTAAAAGTCTTGAAATTCTAAAAAAATACAGAAAATATCGCATAGGTGCCCGTTTCTTTTGCAAAAGAGTGTATTAGAAAATCTCTCTAAAGTAGGAAGATACTTATTGCATTGACTTTTTTGCAGATGTTATCGACTGTTGTAATGCTAATTCCACAATTTTTAATCAGTTCATATTCGTATATAGCCTACGGCGCATTCACCGTAAGTAGAATTAAATATTTTATAGACATGATAGGTCTGTCTTAGCTTAGCCTTTATCAACTTTGCTGGGGTCGGTTTCCAGTCCAACATGCGCAGTAACAGTGTTTTATATTGAGTTACTGTCTATTAAACTTCTATTACCTGGGAAACCCTCGGTAATAACTGCCGAAGTTGTTGAAATGACAGCCGGGGCCCACCGATTTATCGTGCCATCTGAAACGCTGACATATATAAAATGCATTATATGATTGATATGATAAAATGTACGTGTGCCTGTGACATTTACGTGATATTTTCAGAGTAAAACAGTGATAATTTTCGGAACATTGGCTTATACATTGTCATATTTATCGCCGGCATTGTTAGCTGAGTTGTTAAATGACGAAAAGGACAAAATAAAAGTATGCCTTGTCAAGCAATTGCTCGTGTGTAAAGGTACTTATATTCTTTACATCATATTGGAATAACACATTTAATAAAATTAACTATGATAATAAACAACTATATTTCAGAGGTTACTTCTCGTAACGCAATACAAGACGCGATGACGTACTTGGAGCAGAACCCGTTCAAGTACACAATATGGCGCGTGTTCGCGGTAGACATGAGTCTGATACTGAACATGATCGCGCTCCTCACCACATACACTGTCGCTATGGTGCAGTTCGCGCATTTCTTTGATTGATTCACAAAAAATAATATTTTTTACCACATTATTATAGTAATATGTAGATAATAACTAAACAAGTCTTATTTATATAAAAGAAAGTCGTGCTAGTTAGAGTACTTATAACTCAAAATTGGATGAACCGTTAAAGCTGAAAATTAGAGGGAAGAAACCTTAGACCCGCTTGAAGGACATAGTTTTTGTCACCATCGGACGACGGGAAGTAGTTATCTCGGGAGGCAGGTGAAACTGTGGTTGGACCCTAGTATTATTTATGTAAAATTGTGTGTGTAAAATTAGAAAGTGTCCTTGAACATAAAAGCCACGTCAGTGTTTTGAGACCATCGCTCGGTTCTGCTGTCAGCTAACTCTATTCCAGTTGTTAGGACTTGTCCTACAACCATGGCGTTTGTAAAACCACAAACATTATTCCAAGTCATTATGGTTTTTCGGGCTATTCTCGGGATTTATCACAAAATTAGTCCAAATAAACTAATAAATGCCTTTGTAAGAGTCTATTGCGTGATTGTCGCTGTTGTAGTACATTTGGGCACAATTTATGTAATGCAATTTTTTGATCTGACTGAAGTGCATTTGATTATTCTTAACTTGTTCTATTCAGTGGATGCAGTTATGGGTTTATGTCTTGACATCGATTACTTGAAAGGTTTCCTTCAGAAAGTAAGAAATATGGATACGGAGCATTTTGAGATGAAACTTAAAGCACCAGTCACAGTGTTTTTCATATTTTATATATTAACTGCACGGTTTTATTGCCATGCTAAATTTCGGTACGATAATGGAGAGCCCTTTTTTAGTCCATTATTTTCGGAAGCCTCTTTAGGGCTAATATTTGACTTAGTACGTTATTCGTCTATTTGGATAAGAATTTTGATGTTTGAATTGCTGTGGCACCAAATGGCGATGCTCCGCAAGCACTTCAAGACGGAATTGTCAGTTGCAAGGCGATTCGAAGAAGGGGATCACATGAGAGAAAAATTACGATCATGCATGACTTCTTATAAGAATTTATTGAATGCTTCTCATGTATTCGATCCAGTTGTAAAAACTCAGGTATGTGTCTGATTTTTTTAATAAAAAAACAATATTCAATTATAACAAAATGTGGACTTTATATTTTCAATCATGATTTTCCAAAATTTTTCCTAATTATGTTGGGGTCGGCTTCCAATCTAACCAGATGCAGCTAAGTACCAGTGCTTTACAAGAAGCGACTGCCCTATCTGCCCAGGCAACCATTGGTAAGACTAGTTGTCAGGCTTTGTGACTTCTGACTACGCTTAACGACTGCCATCTTAGACATGGAAATGGTGACAATGATTTTTAAGAATGAGTATATAAGAGGAAGTTTGAAAGTAGCGCCGGTATCAGAAAAACTGCGTGGAAACCGGCTGTCGTGGTATGGGCATGTGATGCGGAGGAATGAGAGTCATGTTGTGAGGAAGGTGATGAGTATGAACGTGGACGGATATAGTGGAAGAGGAAGACCAAAGAAACGATGGATGGATTGTGTGAAAGTAGATATGGTAAGAAAGAATGTTACTTGTGAGATGACGGCAGATAGAAGTGTATGGAAGAAGAAAACATGCTGCGCCGACCCCAAATAAAATTGGGATAAGGGCAGGAGGATGATGATGATGATGATGATTTTTAAGAATTATTTGGAACGTTTAAATATTATTCTTTAATTCCAGATACTTATATATACGATATTAACGTTGCCACAAGTTTTATCCAATGTTTATGCCTTTTTGGTGATGAGAGATGTTGTAAGTATGAACATTGACAATACACCTTTATAACCATTTCTGTATGTATTAACGACCATATTTTAAGAGGTTCGTGATGGCCTAAAATAGTCCACTGCTGGACAGAGGCCTCTCCCAAGATAGGGGGATTTGCCCATACTCACCGTGCTGGGCATGAGTGATGGTGAGCGCAGTGTGGGATATTTTTTAGCTTCGGTGAGACTGCAGCCCATCTTTGAGCAAGGCATTTAATATCCCACTTAGTTCTGTGGCCAGAGCCACGTGCAATTTTGGGTCTGGTTAGCAATTTGGGCATGATGATATTGGTTTACGCACTGAGACCACAAAAGGTTAAAATCAAATGATGATATAAAAATCACCTACTGGAAATATATTATTGATGGATTGTTGTTACAGAGATCATCTTCTACAGTATTAATTGGAAGCATTAGCTACTACAGTTTTTGTTTCACACCTGGTTTCTTAGTTGAAATGGTTAAAATGGAATTCGATGCCATCAAGTTGTGTGTGGTTAAACAGTTGTTCGTGTGCAAAGGTACTACAAATTATCCCCTCAACTTTTTGGATCGAAATCATTCGTTTCATACATGCAGTTTTGAGAACACTGCACACTGCCCGGAACAAGTGACAAATGAGTCTCGCGTATTTGCTCGGTTTTGCTACGAGCAAAAAATCCGCTAGTGTAGAAGCTTTGTTAATTGTGTTAGGTCTATAATGATGGAAAAGTACTGGTCAAAATTATCTGTGTCCGTCAAGTTACAAATAATGGAAACCTGTTAGATAAATTCAATTTTCGTTTTCCGTTCATTAATCAATATCTATAATTATGTATAATAATACGAACTATTTTAGGTTAAAATTAAAAAGTTTGAAAAACATTCCAGATGAAAGAACGCGTAACGCAATACAAGACGCGATGACGTACTTGGAGCAGAACCCGTTCAAGTACACAATATGGCGCGTGTTCGCGGTAGACATGAGTCTGATACTGAACATGATCGCGCTCCTCACCACATACACTGTCGCTATGGTGCAGTTCGCGCATTTCTTTGATTAAGTAATCTAATAATTTAGGCTATGCTTATTGTCTTTTCTTCTTTTGTTGTGTGAAATAATGTCATTGATTTTAAAGACTTGCAAATAAATAATTGCAGAGTGATTTGTTTTTTTTTACGTAAGACTACATTCGGTTAGTATACATTTTATCTTTATGTTCTAAGCTTTCCATATCATTTAAGTTTTATAGCTGCCTTTATAAAAGCACTCTAGGGTTTATTACTATAACCGTCTTAAAGAACCTTTTACGGAAAGTTCAGGCCCATTTTCACCAACAAGATAAACGTCCGATTAAACAGCTGTTTATTGTAAATTAAAACGTTGAAAAATCCAAAGTCAACATTTCATTGGACTTTTGGTTGCTATAGATAACAAGCTTCCGCCCGCGGCTTCGCCCACGTCAAGTTCGGTTATATCGCGTTTCCAAGAGAACTCTTCAAAAGTCCGGGAAAAAAACTATCCTATGTTCTTTTTCAAGGTCAACTCTATCTCTGTACCAAATTTTATTAAAATCAGTTCATTGGTTTAGACGTGAAAGCGTAATAGACAGACAGACAGATTTACTTTCGCATTTATAATATTAGTAGGGATTATATATTTGAAATGCTAATAAATGTTTGCGTATTAAAATAGTAGGTAAGCTTCTTTTTCTCAGGAATGCTGAAAGAGATTTCTATAGAAATAAGAATTGCCTTGTTTATTCCTCTCTACCACGTGTTTACAAAAAATCATTATTAATATTACAGTCTTTATATAATTTATTTTCTGTTAGTCTGTAAGCCTTGTTTAAAATAAATAATTAAAATAACTTTGAAAGCGACAAAGGTTATACTTTAACCAACAGTTTACATAAACGACTGTCGATAAACTTGGCGGTTACTATAGTTTTATTAATCTACGATAGTTTACGCTCGTTTAGTAGCCGGGCAGTATAATAGTAACAATTTAACTTGTGAATGGGTTCGTTCATAATTTATAATCAGATGCGTCGGTTGATACAGGCGCTTGATAAATGTATCCTTGAATAATCTTGAGCTAGGGATGGCGAAAAAAATGTTTTTTTTTTTCGCAATTTTTTTTGTATATATTTTGTGATCTAGTTTATTTTAAAATTAAATATAGGTTAAGAAAAGTTTTGAGTTTTGTGTAAATTATAAACTTCGTTATTAATTTGTATTTTAGTGATGTTTTTAAAAATAGACAAGGAAGGTTATTTACGATTATACACAATATCTACAATATGATTTGGGGGATTCTGAAAAGTGCTAATTTAATTAATTAGCCTATTTTCAATAAACGATGTTGACTTTCACCTGTACAGAAATATATTGAATTGATTAGAACAATTTTATGTTTTTAACATAAAATTAAAACAACTGAATCCACATTTTACACAGGATCTTTCTCTCAAAAAGATCAAATTAATAACTGATTATAAAAAAAAAACGTTCTACGTTTTGACGTCCCTACGACTTAATTGAAGAATAATATTGATGCTTGCATACATTGCAAAGGACTGTCATAGTAAATATGATTTCTTGATACTGTTGTGTTATAAATTGAACATTTAATTCTTTATGACGCTTCGTTTGAATGTTTCCATGGCAACTGTTAAATTTTGTCTTATTGTGGACTAGCCGCTTACCCGCAGTTTTATCCACGTCCCGTGGGAACTACTGCGCCTGCATCGAGATAAAATATAGCCTATGTAACTCAAAAAGACTGTAGCTTCCCAATAGTGAAAGAATTTTTCAAATCGGTTCAGAAGTTTCGAAGACTTTAAGTTTTACAAACAAAAAATGTATATTTTTTTTATATTATTCTCGTATTATGACTAACATTTACACGAGACAATATTTATTGTAATTTCCGTCAAGTAGTGAATACAACAATGTTTTGGTTCATTACATTCTTGGAGCGTTTCGATACCCACTTGCTATGGAAATTTATTCATGCAGCAATGAAAAAATATAGGTACGTAGGGTAAAACACCCAGTACTATAGCATCGTATTTTTTTATAGTTTTTTTCAAAACAGTGTTATGAATTATGCCTTTAATCAATGGCTGAAAACCTGAAGAAATAAAGCCCTTTCAGCTCTTCTGGGCAGGTTGTATCTGTCAAAATATTTTTTTATCGAAATAACTTCCTTCCGTGATATACCTACCTTATTTGATAGCGGTGAAAATATGATAAAAGATGATTTAGCAATTCTGTCACATAGCTGGTTCTCTATAACATCAAATCATGTCCCATGGTTGACACGCTCTGTTTTCTCCCTAACTCCGCTGGAAATGGAAGTAGAAAGTATCATTATAAATGATGACAAATTGCTATTATTACTAACTCGAGTTTATTTTACTAGATATTTTTTGTAATTGCTTATCATAAGTAAGCAGCTTCTGCCAGTGGTTTCACCCGCGTCTTGTGGTAACATCTTCACGCACCCATACAAAAAGTTACTTTAATACTATGTACTTCGATAAATGGACTTATTTTTCAAATAGGACTAGTATTTCCAGAGATAAACGCGTACAAACAAACACTCTTCATATATTAATTTTATTAGTAGACATATTTTATATGGGTAATATAGAAATAGGAGTAAATATATTTTTCTTACAGTGTTACTAATATTATTTATTTTTTAATATTCGTTTATTTAGTAGAGGTCGACAACCGGTGCTCTTACCTGAAGTAAAATGCAGTTTCGCTTGAATTTTGTCGGTGGCATGTTAAATAGCGCGTGTGAATTTTAATATGTTTTGTTATTGTGTTTACGATGAACTTCATAGTGATGTCGCACAAGAATATCGATAGCTTACCTTTGTCTTAACTGTTTGACATAATTACTTATGTCACTTACCTATCTTACAGCTGTAGGTAGGTATTTCAAATTTATTTATTTTTACATAATATTTAGGCACTAAATAACATACAGGAATTTTATTCATATTCATATTATTTTTAATTTTTGATGTGTTTTTATTCATTATTCTAAAATTTGGATACTTAGTGAAAAGCTATCATCAAATTACCAGACAGCAAAATAGCAACAAAATACATTACAGATTCCATAATTAAAATATTCCAATAAAATCCTTCATCTGCCTAGCCTTTTCCCAACTGTGTTGGAGTCGGCTTCCAGACTAACCAGACGCAACTGACTACCAGTGTTTTCCAATAAGTTAAACGTAGTCTTACAGATTCCATAATTACAATATTCCTTCATCTGCCTAGTCTTTTCCCAACTATGTTGAGTTCGGCTACCAGTTTAACCGGATGTAGCTGAGTGATGAGTGTTTTCAAAAAAGTTTAACTTTCTCAAAATATCGATGTTTCTTTCACCATCACTATCGACTCCCTATAGGGCCACATCATCGTACAGTAACAAATTATTCACATCAAGTTTTATGATGATCACGCTAAAGAATGCCACTCATCCGATAAATGTTTATTTATTTACTTGGACATTTTTATTAAGTACTGATAATTTATATTTGCTGTCTTCATAAAAACGAAAAAGTAAAGGTGATTTATGAGATAGGTATCGAAATCTTTTTTCTTGCTTTCATCAATCGTTTTATTTATTGAAAAGATTAATCAGTATTTCATCAATTATTACTTTCGTTCTTTGTTTCTGAAAGTACCTATGTTTCTGTGCGTTAACATTTGAAAAGGTTATAATTAAACCTAGCTAGCAGTACCTAATACAGCTTATACCTCTGGATAGGCTACAAGTCTGGGTACTGAAAGTAGTGCCCTCGAGAAACTACAGCAAAAAATAACCGTAATAATTAATAATTTCAAAATCCTCTCATTGACCAATCAAAATGTCAAGAAGTTTCGTCAGCACAACCGATTATCTTCCCTTCGATGATCGCATAAGTAGACCAAAGTCTTTATCGAGACAGTTCATCTGTAAATAATGTTCTCAATATTTCACTTTTTTATTATCTTACTCAATTATCAGTTTAACTTTCGTTTTTAATATTTGTAGAGTACTTAGTAGGATGAAACCACTGAGTTTTGATTATGATCTCCATGTTCCGAGCCTTTTTTCCTACTATGTTGGGGTCGGCTTCCAGTCTAACCGGATTTAGCTGAGTACCAGTGCTTTACAAGAAGCGACTGCCTATCTGACCTCCTCAACCTAGTTACCGGGGCAACCCAATACCCCTTGGTTAGACTGGGACAGCCAAAACTTCTGAAACTATTTAAAAGAAAAGTACACAAAATATAGTTAATAATCTAATGCAGTTCCTTGGGAACGGGTAAAATCACTGTAAATCATTTTCCTTTTCTTTACCACCTACAGGAAACGTATTTCCTCGGCGACATTTTCAGTAATAAACCTAGTACTAAATAGTTGATTGAAAACATCAAAGTATTGAGTTAATAAGCCATTAAAATAGCGAACCTTAATAACAAAGACTCGATAACAGTCCCGTACGACACTTAGACAACCATGCTATCTCCACATTGCAATCAAAATTGTAACTTATTCCATTAGCAATAGAGTTGAATTTTCTATGTCTTTTGAAGAGATGTTGAAGTATTATTCTCATAAGATAATGGAAATCGCACAAGCTTAACGGTTTGGGTTTAATAGTTAAATGTATTGCTTTTATGGCCAACTAACTTCTGCCAGCGGTTGAAGCATTCTTTTGAGGGAACTACTTCCTGTACCTAATAAGAAATAACCTGCGTGTGTTCTGATTGTATAAACTACTGTCAAGTTTCATTATAATTCATTTTGTAGTTTTACGCACAAGAGGCGGTAACATCCATACAAACTTTCGCGCTTATTTTATTAGTGGATAATTAATTGCTTTGCTTATCTGGTAGTAATATTTTATTTACACAAAGTCTTCTTAGGATTTAATCCTTACATATTTTGTAATTATATACTTTAATCCCTTCTGTTCTTTGCTCGCCTATTGTAGCTTCGTTTCATATATTTTTTGTGTTGCTAAATATTATTTTTGATCCCTCAGAAACGAAGTATTATTTCCATCAACTCCTTACACTGAAACACAAGCAATAAATAATCCCAACAATCTTACTGACAGATTGAAAGATTGCCCATCTTCGGCTGATAGATTGACGGCCGTGCCACCGACGATTGACATCAGGAATAGTAACATCAATATCGGCTGCTACCGCAAAAGGCTGGACTTAAGGCTCTGTTTTACTCCCGCCGGGGCTGCGGGATTGTTCGAAAGAGTTACCGCGGCCCTGCCACATAAAAGGCCTACGAAGGAACACGATGGATTTTTAGTCAGTAAAAGTCTGACACTCCCTCACCGCTGCTAACCCACAGCAGGAGGGATCATTTGATGATTTTTGCCATCGCTAAAAAAAGGCTCTGTCTTAAAATAATATTGAGTTTGCGATGACACCTCGCGGCCGGCGCGCGGCCGGCGCGCCGACGGCAAGCGGACAGCGCGTGGTTGGCGCGCTGGCAGCTAGCCGTAGTTTTAATTCGAGGCGATGCCGTGCTGCAGCCGTGCTGTTGCCGTGCTGCTATAATCTGCCACAAGCTTTATACTTTGGCATTATCTGGCTGGCTGTTGCGAGTATCATCATCTCCCGAGCCTTTTCCCAACTATGTTTGGATCGGCCTCCAGGCTAACCGGGTGCGGCTGAGTACCAGTGTTTTACAAGGAGCGACTGCTTATCTAACCTCCTTAACCCAGTTACCCGAGCAATCGAGTATTCCATGGTTAGATTATTAGTACCTAAATGTGGCATTTGGCTTTATGTTAGTATGTCTTTAACATACTTTCAAGGTTTGTTCTGTACCGGGTAACCGTTTTACGTCGCCATTTAATGTAATAATTGTTTCATGGAGCCAATTATGTTTGTTCGCCATTTCACTATTAATTTGCGATTCTATATTTACACGACGTTCAATATAATGTTTCTTCGTTTATCTTTCTTTCTTTCTTAAAGTGGTACAACGTCGCCTTAACGTCTTTTTGCGGTACAGACAGGCTTGGTACAAGAACCGGTCCCCTGAACCTACATTTTATTAGCCGTTGCAGACATTCGTTCAAAGTGAGGACATTTCACGGTCTCTAACGCTATATTCTTGGATAGCTTTGGCCGAAGTTCACCGACAAAATAAGCGTTGGTTTTCTTAAAACAATGGTTGCCAATAAATCAGGGCCAATTTCATAGTAAACTAATACATAGTAGTAACTAGTAGTAGCTGTTTAAGAATTTAGTTGTTGGTGAACTTGGGCCTGAGTGTATGGAGTGAAATACGATTCTTTTACCTAAGACTCTCGGCTCTCGACTTGCTACTATCTAGTGTTCGCACAACGGTCAAATGTATAAACAAAACTCTTATAGGGCACATATTGGGCATGTGTGAGGCATGAATGGCTGACTTCAGAACGGAAAAGATATTAGACGAGAACTGTCCCTGGTATTTTGAAATTTATTTACGAACACTTTATTTTCTTTAATGACTTTTGTTTTATTAGTAGATATAAAATCTGCCATTGGTAGGTACTCTGTACAAATATTGCTTGTCTTTATCATTACCCAAAGTTAAACATCATTTTGTTAACAACGGCTACTATTAACAGTATGTAGGAAGAATTAAGGAAGAAGATAAGGTCCCTAATAATAATAAGACAGCAGTAACTACATAATTGCTACATGTTAATGTCAGAAATATTAAATTATCAAGTGAAAGTGCTACATTAGGCGTGCGCTATACAATTATAAAGTTTTTTATACTTTTTATTACCAGCATTGTTTCGGCTATAAACACAGTATAGAATTACGTCAAAACGTAATTAAATGAAAGTATTCTTCTTCTTGGATAATAACTTAGTAATTTAATTTAAAAAATACGCCATTTTTTTCTTTTTACAGAGCATTTTTTTTTTGTAATTTTTGCAGTCTATGCACATTTTATACCGTTGTTGTGACGACGACTTGCAATTATTTAAGATTAAAAAATATATATTTTTAAAATTATAAAAGACTGTCTAATTGTCTACATTCACATATTTTCTAGATAAAATTAATACTTACACAGAATTAAGTAAATATAAAGACATTTTTTAGTACTTTTATCGATGGTTAATGCATTAATTTTTGAGGGAAATGTGCAAAGATAAACTTCTAATATAGGGGCTTAGAAACCGATCATTATTAGACTACGAGCACACTGCAAACTTTTAGTCGGTCGATAGTTTGTTTGGGCTCAGTAAATCAGTGTGAAGATGAATGGTAAGTTAGCATATTACGCAGACCGGTATTTAGCCGGTATCTGACCGACTGAAAACTTTGATTGGAACCAAGATTTTCTTTAAAAAAAAAATCCCAACCATCGGGTCAACTGTCGCCCGACTGTTTAGTCTTCAGTGTGTTTACTCTTAGAAATTACAGAACCTATCAAATAGAGTTACTTATAGAGCAATCATGACTACGATTATAATTAGTTCACCTTGATCATATACCGACTCACAGACTTGTACCTTTATAGCAAGCGGATATTGTGTGAAAGTTCCATCACAACTTAATTTGTAGCAATCGAAATATTACAGGATTATAACGAAAGTAAGTATGGAGATCTAATCTTTGAATGTTGATAATTTAAGTAAGTAAGTAAGTATACAAGCACCAATTTGATTGGAATTATTTCCTGTGTTTGTTTATGATTGAGTTGCTTTACTTTTCAATACTTACATCGATGCAGTTAAATGAAACAATGTAAAGACATAAATTATCTAAGAGGTTCAGAGTACAATACTAACCTTTTCTAAGCTTAAATTCGTAAAAAAAATCTCTCTTTCAATTAAGTATATTGTTTTGTTTAAAAAACTTCTAGTTCTAAGATTTTCAATAGAGCTCACTTCAATAGCTCACCTTTCCACCTCATATAATTGAAAACTTAACTCCTTAAGATTGACTTAAAAACTGCTGCAGTTATTTTTTAAAAGAGGATTATTTTCAATCAAATAAGGATAGTAAATCCGTTTTCGGATTCAATAAAGTATACTAAACTATACTACTAAATATAAATATAAAATTTTATATTAATATTTAGTAAAAAAAATAATATTTATATTTATAAAATTAATATTTATATTTAGTACCAAATTTTATATTTAGTATTCTCTTTATCATACTGATCTCAGAAACCAGTATTAAATAAAAGCCGGCGGCTTTACACTGCCGTGCAAATAAAATGACCCTCTTCTGTAATAGCAGACATACTTATAAATAACTTGATCCGCGTTTAAATTGCTGACAGTGTAAAATGTAACATGTTTTCTTTTTTGGCGCGAATTTTATGTCCTTTCTTTCTTAATTTTGACAAAACCTTTCTACAAAGCGAGAGAGAGGCTACTTTCGAATTTTTGATGTCAAAATGTACGTTTTTCGCATACTGTGATAGAGAAGGTAATCAGTTGCATTTGTTTTTATATTTGCGTTTCTGTCATTATTTTTGTAATTTGTTGTCTACATTACTGTCATCTCATTAATGCTACTTTAATATCTGGATGTCTTTATGTTCTTCTCAATTTGTTATGGTGTTTAATAGCCGTCTGATTGTTAAGTTGTTTATCAAAGATAGGAATTTTACATGGATGGAATAGAGTTTGTGTCAAAATTCGATCTGTGGCAAGCAAATCAATTCACAGGTTATTAAAATTACTACGAAAATAAATGACAATCTTGATTTTTGTTCCTCAACCACAACTAAAGGAATCTTGACCCAAATAAAACTCATATTCATAAAATACTTTCCGACTTCAAAATACCAAGGTTTAAAAGCAATCGTGATAAAGAATTTACATGGAGTATAAATGAAATACGGTGACCACCGCAATCAAAAATACCAGGATCGCAAATCCTATTACAAGAACGGTACTTTACGCTACCTAATACGTAAAATAATGTGCATTATATTCCTATCCCGGCTTTGATTTGAGGTTCAAGTGATAAGCGAGAGCTGATTTTAAAACGTTATCAAAAATTCTTAAGTAGGGTAGGGTATACTATTTTGATTAGAGATTGATTTGAGCGTGTTTTATGTCCACCATGTGTAATACGTCATATGAATCGAACTTTGGTTCCACGATTTTTTTCATTTTCAGTGGAAAATTATTTTCGATACTTCCTATCACATCTCATAGCTGAGGTTTTTTTGTTATAAGCAACATAACGAAGGCCCAATACAGATTTTCGTATTCATATTTGAAAAAACATAGTTTAACACTATTAACTTTGATTTTATTTTTTACATCTACTCAACCCAACACTGAAATCTTTTTTTTTTACTTTGACGTGATTTACAAACAAACTGGATTACGCTTGCGACTTTTTCTGCATCATATTTCTTATACATTTTAATAACAAATCTTTCTCTTATAACTTGTACCACAGCCCATAAATTCCTCACAAGATTTCTTGCTACTATTTCCGTCCACTACATATTTCTGTCCAGCATGCGGAACCTTTTTGTCAAGGGCTTAAGGGATTTATCTGATAATGTCGCTCCCGTACAAAATGCATTACTTTACTTACTGGCTGCATTTAGCATTGCTGGGGGGGTCGATAACCTGTTTCCGTTGGAGTAGGAATTTCTATTGATGTTTTAAAATAGGAAAACGTGGTAAGTATATATATATTTACAGTTAGTGGTAAGTAATTCGATTATATTTATGTACCCATGCCATAGTATATAACTAGACAGATAACAAAGGTAAAAAAGGAATATGAAGTTACTCGATTTAGATTGATTTTTCAAAGGCAGACAAATTGAAACCTTTGAGTACCTCGTTATA
This sequence comes from Helicoverpa zea x Helicoverpa armigera, assembly GCA_033682625.1. NCBI lineage: Eukaryota > Metazoa > Arthropoda > Insecta > Lepidoptera > Noctuidae > Helicoverpa > Helicoverpa zea x Helicoverpa armigera. The sequence continues at coordinate 10,742,938 of JAWIIS010000004.1, read as the reverse complement.
CTTACACTAGCTTTCGGCGGCGGTTCCGTCCACTTTCTGAGTGAACTTTCAGCTCCTGTATATGTTATGTACCTGCCACGTTTATCAAAAAAATAAAATAGTTTTGACGTAAAAGAGGAACAAATAGATAAGGACTGATAGAATAAAAAACAGCCAATAGGACAGAGCAGTTAATTTCCATCTACAACCAACTTTACAACCCAGAAAATACACTACAAATTTCAATAAATTCTACCACTATTAAGATAATTCTATCCATTAGTCTGCTCTTTAAACGGCAGAGCGTCAATATAAATATATTAGGCTGTGCACACAGGATACCGCTACTCAGACATGACCTACCGCAAGGTAAGCACGACTCAAATTTATTGCTCAATAGATCTGCATTTTTGTCCTTAAGGCAGGGAATTCTATTGAAAAGCTAGTATATTTACTGCCTTCAAAAACCATAATAAGTAAAGTTGAAAAGAGTCTGTCTATAGGATTTGGTCAATTTCGATTCTTTGTCATTGTCGACACAATTCGATTGTTTGTCTTTGTCGACACAAACCACATGTATTAATGAGTACCTCTATAGGTATAAAAGATTGAATATTGAAATACCTAAAATAAGAAAATAGTGGTCTTAGACCCAAGTTCATCGACAGCATACACTTTAGTTAAAAGAGCAAAAATAAACAGTTGTTTTAAAAAAACTGACGTTTAGGATGTTGACGGTGAGCTTGGTCTTTAAACGTCAAAATGTTATGCCAAAACTAAGTAAGTAACCAAATGAACTAAGTTGTTTTCGACAAATGAAAATGTATTAAATTTGAAACTTTAATACACACAAATTAAAATACATAGTATGGAAATACCTACGTACATAAAAAGATACATAAATAAACCGTGAGAAGTACTATCAACCACTACACAACTCGCCCTCATGTCGCACAGGCTATCGGCTCTCTATAAGGTAAAAGTTCGTGAGTATAAATAAGCCGTGTGCATTGGAATACCGCTATTCAAACATGAACTACCACGAGGTACGCACGACTTAGATTAATAGCTTTATAGAGGTGGATTTTTGTACTCAATGTAAATATGGATTTTGTTCATTTAACTAGTTGTATGTCGGAGAGCAGTTTTATAATAACGGACATAGAAGAGATTAAGGCCCAAGTTCACTGAGAACATGATAGTCACTTTACTGCTGATATGATGATGGTGAACTTGGGCTTAAAAATATTTACATTATTTTTTTAATTATGTATTACCATAACTAAACTGAAAAACAAAATATTTAAATAGGTATAGATAGGTACCGAACCCAAATTACGTCAAAAAGTTCAATTCAGCTTTTTGTTTAAAAACATAGACACATTGGAAAATCGTGATTGACGTTTTTCTTATTATTTTTGTAGAATAAACTTGGGGGTAACATTTCTTATCTACAAAGGGCGCGAGAATTTAACCGACTTTCACAATTTTCGCGAGAAATTCAAGTTTTTTAGGTATTTTAATGTCTAGGTTTGTAGGTCGTATCTTATTGATTTCTCTTCCCAATTTTTACAGGTTAGAAAGCCTTTGCTATTTCAATATTGTTATGATATTATCATTCATTATCGAATCTTTCATGGTCTTCATAAAATAAATAAAAAATGACGTTTAAAATGCAAAAGGGGAATACCTATAGGAATCTAGAAACGTTCAATTTCCATAATAGAAAAAAATACATTCATAAAGTCTTTCAAAATACGCACATCCCTATAATTTACTCCACCACAACACTAATTAAATCCATATCTTGTTGCCGCGTCCAATTTTATCGACATGTGTACATCTCTAATGGCCCTGACATTCTATCGATATCGAGTTCTGGTATCGATAATAGTGTTGTGCAGGTTATCTTGAATAATTATGCGGGTTTTAACCAACTGTGATGGTTTTAAGTTGGGGATTATGGGGGAATTTTATGTGAATGGTTACCTCGGACCACCGTAAGGTTTCGTAACTACTCATAGTGGTCATCTATGAGTAGCAGTTTTTTGTAGTTTATGGGTTAGATGTATATCTGATAGCTGTAGATGTTTTAGTTTTGTTTGAGGCAACAGAAAAAGTTTTCTGCAAACCACATTTTTGCATATGGTCTTCTTTCATTTATAGAGGTACAAGGTGAATTTCCCATACTTAAAGGCTTTTTGTAAAAATATAGGTAGCATTTACCTACTTATAAAATAAAGCATTATAATGACTTTAATACGCAAAGCTTAATTCTGCTGTCAACAAGATTATTCAAATTCTGTGAGGGTTGTATTTTTTCGGCTGCATAATGATTACTAAACATTATACATATTTTTTTAGCAGACCTATGTCCATTTCTTAATCCAATTCATAGATATACCTCATAGTTTGAACTTATTTATTCATCTTACACTTAGTTCCAACTTGAAAGTTTAAGTCTAAGTAATCTTTACTGGTGACTTGGCACCACTGCCAAAGCTTTGGCATAAGTAGCATCTGCTAACTTAAACGTCGCTTACAAATCGATTCATTACATAACATATTTCCTATAATCGCGAGACAATGATAAACCACATTATTTCTAACACTAACTTATGAAATGAAATGAAATGAAATGAAATGAAATGAAATGAAATGAAATCGTTTATTTTGCAAGTTGGACATTACATCACTTTTACACGTCATTTTAAGAATGCTGAGGTCGGCATTTCCTAACTGACTGATCCCTGAGAAGAAACGCCGAAACAAACTCAAGGGTCATAGTCTCTTTTAAAGTCCAAACATGTTATAAATCAAGTAATATCATGTGTGAGTGTCACCATGTACGCGGTCTGGAATGGCCTTTTGAGGAAAGAGCCACATCAGGCTGGAGCTGACCAGTCCCAACAGACGGCACGCATGCATCAGTCGTCGTGTAGCTCAAACCATATCTTAGGGAGCTCAACGACCTGTCACACGACGATACCAGATCTGCAGAACATTTGCGTAGGCCATTCAAAAATACTCAAACCCGCCAGACAGTATTTATGTTATAAGAATATATAATGTTGCTCGCATACACGATACTCACATTCACAATAATAATAATAAAAAAAAAATATATAAAAAAATACAATTATAATATATAAATGTCAATAAACAATGTCATTAATAAAATGTTATCTGATGATAATATATATTTAAATGTCAAAAGTAACAATACACAGGCATTTGAAAAGATATCACTCACTAAGCGAGCAGCTCATTCCCAAGCTTTTTTATCATTTAAATAATCAGATATTTTGTAATATCCTTTTTTCAAAAGTTTGGATTTTATATGATTTTTAAATTTCTTGATAGGCAAATCACGAACCGCTTTGGGAAGTTTATTGTAAAAGCGTATACATTGACCCATGAACGAGTTGCTTACTCTGTGGAGGCGAGTAGCATGTACAGCAAGATTATGTTTATTCCTAGTATTTATGCTATGAACATCAGACATTTGAACAAAGTCTGATATGTTTTTATGAACGTACATTAAATTTTCAAAAATGTATTGAGAGGCAACAGTCAGAATATTTATTTCTTTGAATTTCTCTCTGAGAGAAACTTTTGGACCCAGATTATAAATGGCTCGAACAGCTCTTTTCTGTAAAATAAATATAGTTTCAACATCCGCACAGTTTCCCCAAAGGAGGATCCCATACGTCATTGAACTATGAAAGTAGCTAAAATAAACTATTCTGGCTGTGTCCACATCGGTGATTAGACGGATCTTTTTAATAGCATAGGCGGCGGAACTAAGTTTTCCTGACAGTTTAACAATATGTGGGCCCCATTGGAGTTTGGAATCAACGGTCAAACCAAGAAATACCGTTGACTCAACAGGCTTCAACTCTACTCCATTTAGTTGTACATTAGTTTGTAACTGCCTTACGTTGGGCGTTGAGAATTTAATTAACTTCGTTTTAGACTCATTTAAAAGAAGATTATTGACATTAAACCAATGAACAACCTTAGAGAGTGCATTGTTAACTTCGTCAAAATTGTCGAGTTGGCGCTTGATTTTTTAAACATTAACAGAGAAAGGAAAGATAGCGGAGATGCCATAAGGAAGGTAGGTCTGGCGCCTTCCTGTAGGTCAAACAACGTACGGTAGGCGTGATCAGTTACTAGTAGGTACTAACCAGACATTCGGGTTCCTTGTCAAATCAAAACCAATCTGTCAAGGATTGGTCTTGATTAATTGTTAATTTAGTTTCAAAATACTTGGCGGATTCCATAGAAGGCTGGTAGAGGTGGAGCTAGTAACGTTCCTCGTTTCCTGAAAACCCACATTTTGGCGCGATAGTTTCTTAGTAGATTTTGCGTTATGACATCTCTGCTAGTCATTATGTTCTCCGTGTTCCCAACAATATCTACCAGATTAACTTATTCGAACGATGACAGATACTCGATTCTCGATTCTCTAATCGATATAATCAATACGAGTATCGTAACGTGTCAATCGATTACAGTCTCTCGAAACATGAATTATGCAGTAGATTATAAATCGATTCTCGAATAACCGTTTGTACGTGTTCGGAATAATTATTTATTTATTAAGTCTTAGATAATATTGTAAAAAGCGTGGTCCTAGTCGCGATTATGTATCGTCATGTTTTTTCTGACAGCACGTGAGTTGAATCTCAAGTTCCAGATGTAGACTTAAGTATGAAATAGACAAGCTATGGTGATCATTGAGAGATATCTTAGGAATAGGAATGATTTATTTACTATAATTCTTTAGACATTTTGAATATTCATTGCCCAGTGAACTTGACTTTCTCAAAGCACTACAGGAATATAACAGTAGATTGGTTTATCTAATTCTGCATACAATAGCGCTGTCAGAGAGATAGACGAGTATGGATGAAGGCAATATCCTTCACTGATGATAAGGGCAGAAGGATGCTGATGACATTATTTTGTATCCTTAGCTTATAATCTTACTACATCAAGATACACAACAAACATTTTTTTTAAGTTTTTAGTCAATTAAAAAAATCGGGATACATCTTATTACTTAGCAAGCTCTAGGTACAGCTTATTCATACTCTACTCTCCAGCCAGTCAACTGTCAATACAAACTAGTTATATCTACGTTTGACGTTGTCGAAGGCACAGTGACGATGCTTGATGAATTACTTAGCTTCAGCTTTTTATCTTACTCGCACTTTGTAAGGCTCTTATGTAGTTCTTAATATGGTGGACTGTGTGGATATCTACATGAAGAGTATAGATAAGGCCTAAGTTAAGGCTCACTGACAACATAAACGTCAAAACAACTGTTTATTTTGAAATTATAACTTGAAAATTTATACTAAACAGTAGTTTTAAGGAAAGTCATGTTGCCGTAGCCTGTGAACTTAGATCTAATTGGCCTTGCATGTTAAAGATTTTATGAGTCTTACTTTCAGCAGTCGATCGAGCTCTATAGCTTATTCATACTTACTAAGCCCCACTCAGCTGTCAATACAAACTAGTTATATCTAAGTTTGACGTTGTCGGAGGCGCAGTGACGATGCTTGATGAATTACTTAGCTTCAGCTTTTTATCTTACACGCACTTTGTTAGGCTCTCCGTGAAGGAACTTGTATGTTATTATCATTTATTGATAAAAGACTCTGTCGCTGTCTACGAGAAGAGAATAAGTTGTTTTAGATGTCAAAAGAGTAAAAAATCATAAGAGTTTACTTGAAAAAGTCGTTTGCCTTTAATTGCAATATTTTGAAAGATACTCTTTTTGGCATGACGTACTGTGTCATCCAGTATTTTCAAATACCTTTTAGTAACCATGAATATTTTTCTTAATTGCCATAAAAAACAGAGAATACGAACAAAACGAAATAAATAAAAAATACGAAATACAAGCCATATTTCGTATATTCTGTAAATAATGTTTTATACCTTGAATTTGACCACCAGCCAATACCTACACAAAGATAAGACCAACTACAATATAAACAACAAACACAGCAATTCTAACAAACCACAATCTAACCTATAATTCTAGATAACAATAACATCAGCTGGGAATCGAACCCGCTACACTATCGGGGACACCATTCGTCTCGGTCCCGCAAACATTATTGCCTATCCTGTTATGTCGCGTCTATATTATTTTATCATCTATGTTATTTGTAATGTCATGAGGCAATGATTCCTCTTTGCGAAGTTTTAGAGAGTAAGTACCACAAGGAATTGCAAAGCATAGATATTTGTTTATCTCGTTATGTTTTGGATATTTGGCAGTTGTGAGTTCCTAGTAGGTACTTATTTTCCAAACTTTTTAAAGGTCGGCTTTCGGTGAACCCAAATGCAACGGAGTACCAATGTTTTATATGGACCGACTGGCTAACTGACCTCCTCAATCCAGTTACCTATCCGGGCACTGGGTAGACTAATACCGTTTTGTAAGACTTGGTTATCAGACTTTCTGGACATTTAAAAACAAATGACAGCCGGGAGCAGGTGTCTTCTAAACATGGAAGAATTCATCACGAAAACCTTGGTCGCCCATCCACAGATGGATACTTAACTTTATCATATTCATATTCATTTATTTGCATTCCATAATGTGTGTTACAGATGGTATACAAGGCTTAAATCTTCAGTACAATATCGACCCTTGCCACCAGCACTTAGCCACGAGGTCCTATCATGCAGTCCTTTTAACTACTTACCTAACCTTTGCGTACTCCTAACTCCTCAATATCCCGTAGTAGCCTAAAGGCAGCTACTGGTATATGACTTTATCACGCCAACTCCTCACGGGGTGTACCAGTACCCTACAATTTAGCTATCTTCTAACACGCCAACAGATTTTATGGGCGTGATTATATATTCCGATGGGGCTTAAATTATGAAGATACCGTGGTATTTATGGGGATAGCTTCCGATATGGTAATGTGTTGAGTACGGTACTTGGGCAAAAATCTCATTTAGTTTGTTAATGGAAAGTTTCTGTGCTCATTTACCTAGCTACATACTGGTTTGGTTTATCTATACACTGGCTTACCAAAGCTGTTTTACTCGCATCCTTTCAAAATTACTGCATTTACTGGGATAAAAAATAGCCTACAGCTTCCTCGATATGTAACTCTGCCATAATTTTTCAATTCGCAACAATAGTTCCTGAGATAAACGCGTGATCAAACAAACAATAAAACTCTTCAGCTTTACATTATTAGTACCAATAAATAGATAATTTAAGTCAGGTTTATTATTGCTATTGCGGTATGTAAAAAGAATCAACAAATGCTTTATCTCAAACAAAGATGGACTTTTCATTGATCACCAAGCTTGGAAGACAGTTGTTATTAAAGACTTTTCATAACCTCAAGAGGATTTCTCTAATACAGTTACTTGAAGCACTAAAAGTTTATTGATACAAGTTTTCGAACACGCACATTCATATTTCATGCGCAAGCCTTAACCTATTGGCCGACAAGATTTTACATAAACTATTTCCTATTCAAATTATCATAACCAGGTGATACGGTAGTCGCTACTTCCACACAGCACTCGATCACCCAAAAATCGATTTACGTAACCGATTCTCGATTCTAAAAGATGTTATGGTTGTGTAATCGGTAAGTCTAATCGATTTGCATGTGTTATATGAACGGAAATCGGTTATTGGATCAGTGTGTTTTGGTCATTGAACAATATTTCACGAAATATGTAATGTCACAGTTTTTTCTATGGTATGTACTGCGAAATAGGTACGTGCTGGGTAACTGGTTAGAGAAGGTCAGATAGGCACTCGATTCTTGTAAAACATTGGAACTCAGCTGCATGCGATTTAGACTGTGAGCACACCCCAAAATAAAGGGGACAGGGTAGGCAGATGATGTACTGAGCAGTAAGAAGCGCGGTGGAACGCGGTATCGTATATTAATCTCCTTAGTTCAATTCGATTGAATATCTTCAAGAAATCAAACCCAAACGACTTTAAGAACATTATAATTTTCCAACATGCAATCCGATTGAAAGACATCAAACCAATAGCACAATTACGAAAATGACATCAATTTTCCCGACCACTGTAGCTAGACCTCCAATCACCTACATTTTATTCGTAGCAATAGTGCTTTTGTGACAGTTAGAAATCTTACTACAGGCGATTTTATAATACTCCGTATTTTATGAAGAAAGTGGGCTGAATAGAATGCTAGTTATACATTTTCATGTGGATTTCCTTTTAAGATGTTGATGGAAATGGAACGCGAGTGTCGAGCGATTGCCGTGGAATGCGCGGGGAAAATGATGATTGTGGCATGATTTATATTTGTTTGTAAAAGTGGAAGTAACAGTTAAATTTTCGGTATAGAATTTCTTACCGGCTCTTCTTCATGAGACCTACGTTTTTGGAACCGTGCAAATAGTGTGACGTTTCATAGGAGCCTGCAAAGGCCTATTTGAAATGTTCCAAAAATGTTCGTTATGTTCTTCTATTTTCTAAACAAAGCCCCTGCTACATGAATCAAGTCATTTCCCAACATTATTGGGTCAGCGTTCTGCTAATTAGAAGCACTTATGTGTATATTTCTGTTCAGTAAATTAATGTGAATGTATTTGTTTGTTACAGTGAACTCACTCTGCTGGAGGGCATGGCGAACTGCGGAGGCTGGAGCGAAGAGCCCGTCTCTAAGGTATGTAGACCATGATACTCTTCCATACCTATACAAGTTTCGAGTCTGTAGTGTACAAGTGGCTGCGGGATTGTTCGAAAGGATTTGGTTTTTGCCAGTAAAAGTCTGCTTCTTCTTCTCACCGCACCGAAATCCATCACCCCGAACTCGATCAAATCGAGAGGGGACATTTGATAATTGCAACAATAACATGATGATTGTGTTAGTACAAACGTAGATGCAGACACAGGTGCACTCACTACTGCAGCACTTTCGTAGACCGGTATCATAGACCAAAAACACGACAACGACGAGGCTTATATTCTACCATACATTGGTATTGGTAGATTATTGACTCTGTTAACCAAAGTAAACTTTATTGACATAATTGACTGTCCATCCGTCACAATATAAGATTTACTTATATGTTTGTGTTAATCGTCAACATACGTCTTTATAATTCATCAATACCTACATCCGTTTAATAATACGTCCGGAGATTAAAGCTTGTGGCACATTATAGCAGCACGGCTGCAGCACGGCAACAGCACGGCTGCAGCACGGCGTCGCCTCGAATTAAGACTACGGCGAGCGGACAGCGCGCCAACCACGCGCTGTCCGCTCGCCGTCGGCGCGCCGTCCGCTCGCCGTCGGTGCGCTGGCCGCGCGCCGGCCGCGAGGTGTAAGCTTGCTGTCACCGCAAACTCAATATTATTTTAAGACAATTATGATTGATGTTATGATTGAACACGACGTAATGACGTTGTTTCGCTGCCGGCTCGGAGTCGGCGGGCAATTAGCACGCCGTCGGCGCGCTGTACGCATGAGGACCGCTCGCTTGCAGCACGCGGGCGGCAAGTCGAGTTGTGTGGAAGCGGCAAGCACGCTGACTGCTCGCCGTTGGCTTTTTCATATTGACATTACGAAATATATTATAATATACACGATTTAATGCTCTAAATTGAATGACCACTTAAATGCTGGTGTGGAGCCGTGCTGTTGCGGTGCTGCTGTAATGTGCCACGTCCTTAAGGCATGAGTGACCTGAATTGATTCATAATGATTATTGATTGATTTAATGTTCTATCTGTCAAAAAATGCTAAATATAAAAAAAAAACAACTACTAAGTTATGATTAGACAAAAAAAAACGTATGTACAGTCTCTATGGTCCTACCTTTATAAAAAAGAAAGATGATCTCTATTTATCTAAATTGTTTTGTTACGAAAGCGTAACCAAACAAACTCACATGATAGTGGTTAGGATTAGAATCGCAATGTAGTCTAATAAAAATAATTTACGACTTGAAATTTAATAGCTACGTATTAATAACGAATTTATGACTGAAACCGAATCGCGTGCTTATATGCAGAGAGAACAATAATTTCAAGAAGGAATGCTCTTGATATAAATCAAATATCTATCTTTTACTAATTGATACTAATTGACAACTGGTAATTGATCTTGATGCTGAAAAATAAGACGAATATTGCATTTGTAAACTCCAATTGCATTTATACAATCATTTTGTTTGTATTTTTCCATATTGTTTTGTCCTAACGATGAACGACAAAAATATTTTATGGTATTCTAATAAGTAGGTACAAAATATTTAAGAGGTAGGAGAGCAGTGCCTACACCCACACGTTATTGGAAATATGTAGTACTGATTTTGTTAAATCGTATTCTAAAATCTTAACATGTACCACTATCCTTTCTTTTGGGTAAATAAAAAATAAATAAATAGAAAGTAAGAATCTTAAATATGCGTAACTGAGGTAGCTAAGTTTTCAAATTAAAGCTACTGACTGATACGATTACGGTAAGTAAATATTCATATAGGAATAGGTAGCTTTCTGGAAACCTTGCTTCGCATTTAATCTCTATCCATAACTACAAAAAAAACCTACATAAAATAACTTTTCTGTTAAGTAAAATCCCATGTCAAAACAACAAGACTAACAGAAGTCTCAGACATAAATCAGTAGGTAGACAGCTTACTTTCTTTCTAATTTCATTAGTCTTTCCATACAATTACCATGTTCTAGCCTTACAATTGTCGTTCACAAACATTAATTTTGTCAGTCATGGTAAGTTCGCATGTCGAAATTAACAAAAACTCATAGAAAACGAGAGCGTGCGAACGAATGCTTATAAATTATTATTACGACTAGTTACTCGTAAGTTGAGGTGAATGTACTTATTCTCGTCTGTTGATATTTTGTTTAAATAATGCGATGGTTGCCTAAAAAAATGACACGTAGGTACATCTGCAGATTCTTAACATCCGTAAATAATAATCAAAAAGTCAGAAAATTCTGACAATGATCATATTTGTAACGCTAATTAATCTAGCCCCGTTAAACTGTGGATAATTTCAAAGACCAACTCGAATCGTTCACCAACACCGATGATCAGTGTGGTGAATGTAAACAAATTCCATCAACTCGAGGGAGGAAGGAGTTCTTATTTATTTAGTTTTGTGCACACCAACGGCATTACAAGCCTTAAATATATAAAAAAAACATAATATTCTTGTTTGCTACACGTACTTTTCAAATCTTTGTCCAGCAAGGGACGGTTTTACGCTATGACGCCGAAAATCTAAGACTATTTGGAGCTAGGCTGACGAAGAATGGCTGAAATGATAAAACAAATGAAAAACAATTTTGAAGCCAATTAAAACTTGTATATCGGCATTTTCATACAGCTAATCATTGTGTAGCTCACCCTAATACAGTAGACATACGACAAGACACGAGACGTATCACATTACATAAACGACAAACAGTTTTTACCTCTGATTTATATAGAACGCAACATTTTGTGTGGGCAAAACATACGGAGAATCAATTGATTGATGCAGGTGAAGGCGCGAACTAAAGTTATTGTGACATCATAGTACTGTGCGAAGCTTCAGACCTTTTACGCTTGACGAGACATTGTTTAGATCTTAGTCTTAGTCATAACAATAAGTAAATAACATAGCCAATAAGAGCTTCCTCTCTTTTCTCTCTTTTGCTGTGCCCGACAGGGTCCATGTGAACTATATATATGTCGCAGGGATATGATAAAAACGGGGATTTGATCAATTCCCTAAGGGATTTGATCAAATCACGGAGGATGTTAAAATAACAACACGATTTTATCTTTTCCCTAAACAAATCTAGTGAATTGAACAAATCCCTAAACTGGTTCAGTGAAATGACAAAAAACATGTCAGTTCTTATTTGTGTCGCGCTTGCAAACACTAGGCAAGCCGTAGGTGTCTGTCACGCACGATGCAAAACGAATAGATGTGCCTGTAAGAAAAATAATGTTTTATGTAATTCACGATGCCACAAATCAGCTACATGTTTTAATAAGTGATTATTACAAATAGACACATCATACGCAACTAAAATATTTTTAAAGAAAGGAGAATGGCAGATTTCGTACCGCATATTTTTGTCGTTGTTCAGTTATAGAATTTGTACCAATTATTAAGGCAACTAAGCCATTTATTTTCATGTTAGTGTAGTATTTTTAGAACTCCGGATTAATTAATTATACCAATTAAAAGATTCAAGTAATTAAACGTAATATAATCTTAAACTAAACGCAACTAAACGTAGTTCTGTTTTTAGAAGTTGCCATTTGTAAAATATCACGAGGCTCGAAATGATAAATAATTATTTAAACATAGAAATAACAGTAAATATAATTAACCAATTACATATTATACCTTAAAATGAATAATTATTGCATACTATCTTAATAATTAACAATTTAATTATATAAATTATTTTCACCATCAATGTTTTTATTTTGTATTGGCAATTATTTTATTGACAGGTAACGGATATCTTTCAGAGTCTAGTCTCTGCCTGTCAGTGTCTGTTCAGTTCTTTGCTGTTGTTTTGGATTGTGGTTTGTAACTGCATCTGAGCAATTTAAGCAAATTATCTGGTCATTTTTACGTTGAGTCGAGGAACTGCTCCTCCGTACTCTATCTGTTGATAGTACTTTCGCGAAAGGACGCTTTATTACTTGTGTTGTGTGTGTGTACGTGCTTTAAAATGACGAGTTTGCAATGCATCAATTGCAACGTTCGCTTGTCGCGAATACAAAGGCACGCTTTATCCGATGAGAGTGAAGATATCGTCAATACTATTCGGCTGTGGACATATCCTAGAGATGTAAGTAGTTTTCAAATAACATTTTGCGTACGAGTGTGCCAGTTACGAAGTGAGAACTTTTACGTGTTAAAAAGTAGACTCACCATATAAACTACACGATTTCATACTAAAATAATATGAATGTACCTAAAACTAATCTTAACATTTTTTGAAAAAATAACAAACATTGTTGTGGTTGTAAAAATATTTACAGTTTGTCCTGTAAACGATCATTGTTGTGTTTGTACATTAACAAACATATAAGTGATCTCTTACATGTATTGTTTACTTGCCTAACTTGGTTTGTGTAACACTGTTAAAATAGTTATTTAAAGCAATGTTGAATCATACTCAAAATCACTTAAATATTTTCCAGATAACACCTGCTGACCATGTTTGCCGCACGGAACAAATGTTTGAATGATCTGCAAGTAGTTGTTCTGGGTCTGGGTATTTCTGCACATGAGTTTCTATGTTGATGAAATAATACTAAGAATAGATTAAATAATTATAAGAACAATAAAATAGATGTATATTCCTACAAAAACAAAGTTGTTTTATTATACCACACTCGAAACCCGAGAACTTGACCATTATCAAACTGTTGCAGTCCGCTGCTGGACAGGTATCTCCTAAATGCACTCTACTGAGTGGGTACAATCCTTATCTATCTATCTATTTACCTAATTGTACGTACCTACCTAAAACACACCCAAGATTAAGAGACAAGCTAGGTAGAACATTTATTTTATCATTACCATAACAATGTTTATGTACCTAGCTAAAACAACTTACATGGGTACACTGTAGTACATAACCTTAAAAAACAAAACTGGTTATAACTTTTACTTCCCAAGTTCTAAAAATCTAAGAATTTACAAAGGGCTTGTCTATCATATTACCCATCAACTAAAACAAAAAATATCCCAAAACACGAAAATTTATTAGCGGTACGAAAGTCCCATACAAGCCTGCCATTCACCTTTGTTCATTTAAAAAAAAATTGTTCTGAGTAATGGTGATTTTTTATATCAATATTTCCTTGTATTGCACACACCTGATTATCATAATTATGTAGGTATATCTTACCCAATAAACCTTTAAAATATCAAAGCAAAATTATTTTTGTCATTTCACTGAACCAGTTTAGGGATTTGTTCAATTCACTAGATTTGTTTAGGGAAAAGATAAAATCGTGTCGTTATTTCAACATCCTCCGTGATTTGATCAAATCCCTTAGGGAATTGATCAAATCCCCGTTTTTATCATATCCCTGCGACATATATATAAGTATTAAGTACCACCTAAGAATACATGCGGAAAGCAATCAAAGTATTGAGTAGATCCAACTTGAAGTATTATAAACATTAAACAATGAAGCACAGAACGGAAGAATTTTCGTCGTTTTAAAATCCTATATTAATTCGGCGTTATCATTATCTTGTACTGAATTCATTTTATTAGTATGTAGTTTAGTCCGACCACATAATCAACATCATTAAATTATTTAATTTAGTCCAACTAAGTCAAACTGTACACACACGGGAAGTTGGTTCAGCATCTGACAGCCTTAGTAAGACTGGTTTTCAGGATTCAGAGGGAAAATATAGGCACATGTACAAGTATCTACAGGTAGACCACACAATCATGTTTCTTTAACTTCTCGTCTTTAAAAACTATTTTCTTTCAACAATAGTCTACGTCTCTAAATAACTAGAGTAAAGAATTTAATAACGCTATCACTGGTACTACAATAGTGCACCCTATTACCACATTCCACTGCAATTCAAAAATCACATGAATGCTATTTTGAGCTTTATTACGTTCACATAAGGTTCAAACAAAAGAACAACCTATTAGCTAGCTGAAGGTATAAGTTGGTAAATATGTGTCATTTGTCATTACGAATGCGAGTCTAATGTGAGAAAAATTGTTGCTTTTTCCAGTGAACTATACTTTAAATATGGTAACTCATACTTTTTCTTTTACTTACCATGGAATTAAAAGACCACTAACGGTATATTAAGTAAAAATAAAAATAAGAATATGTAAAAGATTCTATTATTTAAAACTGCTAGTAGAACACTTTTTGAAGCTCTAAACACCATTAAAAGATCCATCAAAATTACTGGTACATAACAAATGACTGTGACGAATTTGAATTTAGAACTTCACATGCTCATCAAATTTCACAATGAATGACATTCAATTTCAAATTGACAAATGCGATACAACATGATGTTTGCATTGCCACACCTATCAAGCATCATGTTTGTTCGTGTAAAGTTCAATGCGAATAATTACGGAACTTCATGAGCGAGGCCAATTATGTTTGACAGCTTTGTTATTGTTATTAATTTATTATAGTTTCAATGAGGCATTTAATAAAAACCTCAGTTTTGCTCATTTGTCTAGAAAAATAGTTTTTTTTTTTATCTTATGTTCAATTATCTTACATTTAGAATTTTTACTCGTCATCCTGAAAGTTAGTATTGTCAAATGCAAACTTTCATGATGACGAGTTACGTTACATAGTGAGTAAGTACCTACCGTACTTGGAATGTAACTCTTTCACGTAATATACTTAGTTCTGAATGTTTTGGGACGAAACTTAGCTCAGAAATAAGTATTTAAAATTCTGAATAAGGCACAATTTTGAAACCAAACTTTTTGTCTCGGATTGAATGAGTAACTGAGTTGAGAAGGTCAGATAGGCAGACGCTCCATGTTAAAACACAGGTTCTTGGCTGCACCCAGTTAGACCAGAAACCAAAACCATTAAAACATTGGTTCTTGGCTGCATCCAGTAACTAACCCCTACATAGTTGGAAAAAATCTAGACTGATCATAAATTTCTCCTAACAAAGAAATCACAAACCCAGTTTATTACATAACTATGTCATATTTACTACTAAAACTACGCAAAACGTCATCCCATATTATTTACAAGCCGCTCATTAAATGTTAAACTTTATATATACATAACAATAGGTTTTCATTCCGTCGTGTTATGTACAGCAATTACCGTCCATTTCCTCTCAGATTATCATCTCAGCACTCATTTGTTACTGTTTTATTCATAATATATACGGAATTTGTTGCTTTTTTGTCTTTTAGTGTGTGGTGCAAGTTATAAGAGAAGCCGTGATACATTTCATGTCACGATTCCATCAAACTCTTCGCGCACATTTGTTCTAGAATTACGAGTCACTGACAATAAACTAATTTTAGGAATCAATGGGTTATGATGGAAGGGTATATAATAGGTAGGTAGGTATATAATAAGCCATACTTTTAATCGGAATTTAGTTGCACTAACTTCAAACATGTCTGGGAAGGTAAGGTCTTGTTAAGATGAAAAGGTTGTCATTAAAAACTCATTTTTAGATCCTTCTTTATGTCTTCAGTTTCTCTTTGTCATAATTTCGTAACAATCAGTCACCTCTATGATTCATGTAAAAACACAAGTTCTAATCTTGATCATTTGTAAACAGAATGATTTAAAATCATTTTATTAATGTTATCTAAGATCTAACGATCTAGATAAAGATCAGATACTTATTTTTAGCAACAGACGCATGATAAGAAACGTAGATTAAAATACATTCAGTAGGCATATGAGCCAGCATTTGTCCTTAATTGATTAAACTACATACTTTTAAATGACACAGGTTATGATTCTTGATGATAGGTCAAGACATTGACTCTTGACAAACTTAAAAAGAAATCTCGTGATACAATTTTTTTTTTTTTTTGAGAAAGTCACAGTTGTAGAAAGGATACCCTCGAAATTATGAGTAGAACTGCTGCTTCGTAAGGACTGTAGAGAAAAGAGGTGGTATACATCAAGCCCTATCCCGGAGATGCGAGTTTGTTCAAAAGAGTCCAGCCTTGGATCACAAAGTAGCAGGTCTAGCAGGCAGGCATCATTTTATGTTTCTTCACCTCAACAAAAAGCAAAAGCAACTGGATATATACTCTATTTATATTCTAATTAAAAACTTGTCTAAGCCTAATACCTAGAAACTAAATGCAAAAGCTAAATCAGGATCGCTCCCAAAAAAGTCAGTTAGTCAGCCTACATAAACAGTAACAATACACCATACAACACAACATAAAATACAGTAACAGTACAATGTAACACCTTTATGAAACTTATGTAGTTCAATAAAACATTGAACTGAATTGAACAGTCTTCAACTACTATCTCCTTTAACTTGGACCACAAGCCAAACAGCTGGACGTAAGCCGTGGTCCGTTTGTTGAACTCAATTACTTTCTTCACATTATTAATGTATGATGCATTCCTTTTTACGCAATTAACTTTACTGCTTTTTGTGCAAGCGTTAACTGTAGTTATTAGATAATTAGTTGCTAGAAAATTGTGTCTTGTTATAAAATGTTAGCAAAATTAAGCCTCAATAGTTAAGTTAGTTAAGGTTTTTTTTTTAGTCCTATAGTATTAGAATACACAACTGCAAAATATTTACAGATCCATCTTTCTGAGCAAGACGAGAGGTTGTTTGTTTGGTTAAACGCGCTAATCGCAGGAACTACTGCTCTAATTTGAAAAGTATTTCTGTGTTAGACAGCTCATTTATCAAGGAAGGTTATGGGATACTTTTTATCCAGGTAAATAGTGGCTACTACCGGAGACGACCTGAAAATCATGATCATTTTAATAGGAAGAAATCCCAAGAAATTTCTGCTTCTAAAAACTTAATTTCTTTTTAATTGTTGACTAATTAATTCGCCCATTGAATCATAAATAGTAATCTTAATTAATCATCTTGATATTTCGCGTAATTGTGATATAACTTCAGATGTAACACTTTTTATAAATTTATTATGACATGAGAACATTTTGTTGCATGGTTTTAACATGTTTTATTTCCTTTGTCTCTTCAGACATGCGACTTTTTGGATGTCGTCAAAAAATATTAAAGATACGCTATTTGTGACGTATATAGAGTTACAGGAGTTTAATGAAAATCTAGGAGAATAGCTATTATACTATATATTATACATTTTGATTTATTATGAAGTATAAAATACTTTTCTTGACAGCGTCCAAATGCAAAGGTTTTTCACCATCCACAATTCCATTAACGACTTTGCTAATTGCACATAAAATTGCAATTTATTGTTACGGGACGTACACTTAAATAATACTTATTTATTATTCCCCTATTATACAATCTAACAACTCAATTCTATAGTTAACAACACACCATCAAGATTTCAAAAGAACTGCAAAAATACGCCATCTTAATAACAGGTTAGGGTAACGTTACGTTGAAAATAACGTGTAACGTAACGTTTAATAATACGTTGTTTTGAGAAAGTGTTTCAACGGTTATTTTGGTAATTATATAGCTCTCGTTTTTACGTACTTGGACGTATTTGATTGTTTTGAATATACATTCTCCGAATGGTCCTTTGGTCTAGTAGACGTAGTCGTGACGACTGCCTTGCACGGGGTTTTGGGTTCGATTCTCGGGTCGGGCCACTTTGTGAATTTTAGGAATATTTGCAAAGTAGCCTAAAGTCTGAAAGTTGGTGGTGATATTCCCGTGTCTCGGAATACCTGATCTCTCTTCGGTCGTGTCATTTAGATATATTTACTTTATTATTTAAATCTGGGTTACTGGGTTTATCGTCTACTAAATTATGGGTCATGTTATCTCAAAATCTAACCAGTCTAGCCAGTGTTTGGGCACTTAACTCAGTTTTAATCTTCTTATTTAATAGTACTTATCTAATCTTTGACATCTAACCTAAATCTACATTTTGATAAAATTAAAGAGTTCAGATACTTTCAATAGATGTCTGAATAAAATAGGGCAGAGCACAATTACTATGAAGATGTAAACTGCAAGATTTTGCAACTATATTATATAAATTAGAACATTCCTAAACCCATCCTTCCTAAGATTATAATAAATGCGGAAGTAACTCTGTCTGTCTGTTGCGCTTTCACGCCAAAACTACGAAACCATTTACTTATCTAAAACAGACAGATTTTGAAATTCATACATCTCAATATTCCTAGTTCAATTCTCCCTCAATAAAAAATATCATCATCCTCCTGCACTTATCCCAATTTTATTTGTGATCGGCGCAGCATGTCTTCTCCATAACATTATTTTTAACCATATCGACTTTCACACAATCCAATAAAAACACATGTACCTACATTTTCTATTCACTTCCATATTATATACCTACCTGAACTCATAACAAAGACATACTTACTGTCATCCTATCTTCACAAACATAACATAGTAAATTCACTACATAATGATAATCATGTTAAAATTAATTATCTCTACTACATGCCTTTGCGCATTTTAAAACCACGGAGCATGTAAATCTTGGAGATAACAGCATTCCCACTGACAAACTTAATGATACGGTGGCGCCATTGTGGGGAACAATTAAAACAATTTGTATTACATAAAATAAATGCTCCGTGTTATAAGCCATTGTTGTGGTTTAGCTCTCCATGGGAAGTGAAAAATGAAAAACTTCTAGGGATAATGGATAAACGAATAAAGGGTAAAACTGTGGGCACTTTTTAGAGTAACAGGTTATTGGGTACATGGGTTGTACATCAGTTTTGCCTTTTTTTACCGGCTCGTTGGTCTAGTGGTCGCAAGCGCGATTGCTCTGACTATGACTGAGGTCTCAGGTTCGATTCCCGGGTCGGGCCGATATTGCATTGAGGGTTTTAGAAACTTTCATAAGTCAGCCAATATCAGTGCAGTGCAATACAGTGATATGCAGGACCGACACTTACTAGCTCTGTCAATCCTGCGCCTGATCTCTCTCCAGTCATGCCGGATTACCGTTTCAATGGGCTATGGGAGTTAAGGAATATTTTGTTTGTACTTGTATATTTGACTATCGTGAGGTCAATAGTGATGGCCAATGTTGGAGTAGCGAAGTAATTTGAGGGGAACTGTAAGTTAGAACTAGATAAACCTTAAGAATATGCATTAATCTGCACATGATTTAACTCCTATTCTCTCTCTCTTTCTAGGACAAGCAACGCCCTCCAATCTACAATCCCGAGGATTACGCGACTTCGTTGAAGAAGTGGGGCAAGAAGACCGGCGGGGCGAGCTTGTATGATCTGGAGGTCGGACAGGATGCCAACAAGTCCAGGACCCTGCCCAGCCAGGGTAGTAAGGACTTCAGGTATGGAAGATCTAATGAATTTAGATGAAACTTGTCAGTAATATAGATTATATCTGATAAAAAGGCTACTTTTATCCTGGTGTGGAATGTAGTTCCCTCGGGAAACGGTTGAAACCTCTGGCCGAAATATTGTAACACAAATCTTAATTCGCAATAAAATCCGATAGTGTTAAGATACCGACTGTTACGCTTTCATGTGCGAGGTGAGATTTGCGTCGGAAATAGTAATCCTATAGATATCTTCTGGATATACATAGTTCCCTGACTTTTATGAAACCGAGAGTTACAGATAGTATAGTTTAAAACATTTCTAACTCTATGCTTCCGCATTCAAGAAAGATAAAAGCAGCTTACAGCACTATATAAGAATGCACAGAAAGACCATTATGTTTCGACAAGCTAAAGATTTTAGCAACAATTCATCATTCAAACTTATAGAAACGTTGACAATAACTACTAGCATCTTTAATGATCATTAACTAAAGTCAATTCCACAAGCTTTTGTAAAGAATAAGTAACTTCCTTAACTTTCTCGGAAACGTTGTCTATGATCAATGCACTATGGTCAGATCGTTATGAAATTATTGTTTCTCAAAATGGCACAAAACAAAGGTCGTTGGATCACATTAATCACAGTACATAATATGAAAAACGTTAAAGTTGTGACGTGAAACGATTTTGAAACTTGCCTGTAGTATGGATAAAAATATCCTATATAACATTATCAACCTACCTATAAGCTATATCACTGCTAAGTTTCATCAAAATTCATACAAACTTTCGAGTATTATATTAGTAGCATAAATCAGAATAAGGCTCTAACCATGGCTCAAACCATTCCGATGCGAGATGAAGATGAAGTTCCCAAAAGATGAGGGCTACACCACAGGTAAAAGCTACTCATCATTAATATTATAATTAATACCCATTATAAACTTAACCATATCTTTCAGGAACCCATGCCTGGGCGTGGGTGAGGAGATGACACTCCGTCAGTTCGGCACTCCCAGTGAACTGCTCACGAAACTCAGAGCTGATCTCCGCCTGTCGTTTCCAAGGTAAATAAATATACATGTTTATTGTATTTAACAGATACTATTATGCTTAGTACTGCCACAGAGTAAGAAAAGACGAGCGGAAATGCCATCATTCAGCTTGCAGGTATTCATCAGGCATTTTATTCTCCATGGGTAGTTCTGTACGACTGTATTTTTTTAGTACATATGAAAAAGTTTCGGTGTTTAAATAATAAGTTCCTTAGAGTCTAATGCAGACTGATGATACGTTTTTGGAGAAGAAATTATAAATATTTTTTGATTACTTACAAAGTTGGAGTGGTTTGCTTTGACTACTACTAGTTCAAAAGTTGACACTAGAAAAGTAACTCGCGCTTAGAAAATCCGCAACTGTGAAAATTATTTAAATGTATTGAATTTTATTGATGGTTACAGAATGTCTTTTTACCATAAAGATTATACACTAGGTACGGAAACCAACACTTAATTCTTTTATTGCTTCTAATAAATTATTACCTGAATCATAAACTATATACTTCCTCGGTTAAAGTAACGTGCGTGATTATGAAATCATTGAACTGATGATTAATCTTATATTATTGCGAATATTACGAAATACGCATATCTACCTATGTACTTTTCCGTCGTGGAAAATGTCGGCATTATTTTATGTTTTACATAACTTCCTTATTGTTAAATTGCGAAATAAACATATCTTTATCTTGGAATTGTGTAATTTGCCGAAAGGAGTGAGTCACCAAGGGCATAGACATAATCTCATATGTGTTATCAAAAAGATACTTGATTGGGTATGATATAATTTCCAAATTGATTCTATTAATATCATGTGGATAAATGTCGGTTCACATACCTATAAAAAATTTCATATATAAAAGAATACATCTAAGAGTATAGGTACTGAAAGACTAAATATTTTTTTTTCTTGTTATTTATTGTTAATCACATACAATTGCAGATTCGTTAATGTCCCGTAAGCGAACATTTCGTCTTTTATTCCACATCGAGGCACTAATTAGAAAATACATTTAAAATAGATATTTGTCGACTAGGTCCACTTCGAAAGAACAATCATATCTAAGAACATTATTTCTTTAACCCTTAAAAACTACAACTTTGTCTATTTCTATAACGTGCACTTATCACGTTCATACCATCGACTTTTTTTCACGTCATAAAGTGAAGAGTAATAATGATTGCACTAAGATATTACACGTATTAAACAGTAGCTTCAGTATCTAAAATAACTAGTTTTATAGTCCAGTGGATGCTTTACAATGTTGCATATTCATATCTAGTGCAAGTCATAAGCAATCGCGATTTTATTATGGCAATTTTTATGGTAGAAGTTAAAAGATTTTACATTTAAGTCCGATTTACAATTGTCAGGTCAATTCTATCTTTTCCTTTACAAAGTTCCTATATGTTTTTATTCAACTTATGACTTATTCTGATGTCCATAAATATTACGAGTAAAGCAATATTCGGATAGCCCTAAGTAAAACAAGGACCGACTGCCTATCTGACCTCTTCAACCCATGTGGATTAGTCGTCATAAACCAAAACCTATTAAACTATTAATAACCACCATGTTTTATAT
Source organism: Helicoverpa zea x Helicoverpa armigera (assembly GCA_033682625.1). NCBI lineage: Eukaryota > Metazoa > Arthropoda > Insecta > Lepidoptera > Noctuidae > Helicoverpa > Helicoverpa zea x Helicoverpa armigera. The sequence goes on along the minus strand of JAWIIS010000004.1, from coordinate 10,720,290 downwards.
ATGTACTTGTAATTTTAACAGTAACTTGCTCTACTCTTTTAACTTACGCCAAAGTAGAACAGACAAAGTATTAAAAGAATTCCAAAAAAAAAGGTAATCGAATATAAAAGCGGTCTCTTGAATAAATACAGAAATAATCATTTTATAGGCCTTCGCTAACTTTTATTGGTCCCAGTTTTAATGTTTAAACTCTTTATCAAAGTTTTTTTAACTATAAAAACGTTTAATAAAATTGATATTTTATGCTCGTTATGTCTATAATTAAAAGTTTTATGTTTCAACGGAAATATTAAATACTTTTTTCAAAAATATTTAGTGCGTATTCATGGTAAGTAACTTAAAAAAACATGATCTTAATGAGGACATTTATAAAGTACAGTTTTATTATATTCATAGTTTAATGATTATTATTACAATAATTTATGTCATTTGGTTTATTCAATAACCTTTAACTTAAATGAGTCGTTAAGTCTTTTGACATAAACCGACCATGCAATAATTTTACTTCAAACGTACTTAGCGGTAGTTTTATTTAATTAGTAGTGCTAAAAGTAAATGTTTTAATTAAAAGTAGATAAAATTTTGAATAGCCAATATAATCATTATAATGGGTAATAAAATCTATACTTAAACTATAAAGGCAAACAGTTTGTTTTGAACGCGCTTATCTCAGAAACAATTCGATCGATTTGAAAAATTCATCGAGGTTTTATAGGTTATTTATGGTTTACTTTTTATCCAGGTACACAGAGTAGTTTCCTTGGTGCGGGTGAAACCATTGACAGAAGCTAGTCCCTAAAAACAATAAGTTCCGATGATTTCTCTACTTACAGACACCACCAGGTCAACCTGCCCGAATCTGACAAGTTTTACCAATGGAACATTAACCTTCCACTGTTGCGATAAGGTTGAAAATCTGTTGAAGACATTTATCAAGAAACAAGGCATTTTTTTAATTTCTTTTATATTATGTAAATATATATTAAGGTTATGTTGAAATAATGAAGAATTTGTGTAAATAACGAAAATATATAATTCCCACATTGCCAACATTTGAAAGATTGAGGTAGGTACATAGAGAAAACTTTGGAATTAGTCTTTACAAACTTACGAACAAATATATGTATCTCAATCTCAATATCAGGTATTCAATATGGCGAGTAGTGTGAGTAGAAATAATAAAAGAATTCAAAGCGATAGCCGCAAATAATAGCGTGTCGCTTGCGTCTCGAATAGGGACCGGATAGGGACGGGTTGCTAAACGTAGGGCCATTAAAACCGCGAACTGTTGGTATTTTTTTTTTGCTCTTTATTTTATTGTTGTTGATTGAACAGACTTAATTTATCTTGAACCTTAGTATTATAGAGTACCCGCATACTGTAACCTTTTAGTTGGCCGATAGTTTGTACGGCCAAATAAATCAGTATAAAATTACAAATTTTCATCATCAGGTAACATTTAGCTGGTATTAGACGGACTGAAATCTTTGATCGGAATAAAGATTTTCATTTAAAAAAATATTTTTAACTGTTTAGTCTGGAGTGTGCTACTCTTACCATTCACATAGGTTCTAAAAACTTATAGCCTTAATAATAATGTTTGCCGTCCTTGTTACATTGAGCACCTTGTTCATATTTTACCTTTTTGCTATTTCATTAAGTATTCAGTTTACATAAACAAAGCTGGATGTACCGGATGAAAGGCTTAGCAATTACATAAATAAAAGTTCAAATAAACCGTCCAAACAGCCGTATACATTTCATTTTAAAACAGATAAATTTCCAAAGCAGTCGTTTCCTCAAAGCATCAAATGATATGCAAATTATAATTACATCTAAGGATTTTACTATTGATACTAATTGCGGCTGTCGTAAACTGCCGTGGAATACAAATTATATAATTTGCTGGACCAAAGGAAGCAAGATGTCTATCTTTATATCTTTCGAATTAGTTGTAACGGTGAATAAAACTGTTGGGTTCAATTTTGTTGCTTGTTAAAGGGCTCTAATTTTACATTTATAACTGTCAGAAATTTTTTTTTTTTTTTTGGATTCATGCTGGCCTCTCCTATCGTTTGCCACGTCTCGTGTTATCGCATCTTACTCCTAACTGCAGTCTTTTGGAGATTCAATTCCGTCTTACCAAAGGGAATCTTGCAATTTTTTGACAGGTTTTCTTCAAAATAATTTAAATTTCTCGATATTCCATCGCAGTTCTTTGCTCACACCAACTTCGTAGAATCTTTTTAAACTTCAGATTACTACTCTAATAAAAGCAGTTTAGTCTGTGCTATAAAATGATTATAATAAATACTAGTGGATTTTTTTACGCTTTAAAAATCTTTGGTCCTTTCCGCTAGTTTAATGACCCTACATTTAAAGTTTTTATATATCAAATAAGAGCGGCGATTCCCGTGAATCCTGCGGGTAATTGTTACTATAATTTTTCTTTACTTCGACAAATTATACCTCGCCGTTTATTACTGCGGGATGGACGTTTAGGGATGTCACGTTTTATTCTTGGCAACTTAAACTCTATTTTGATTAGTCTTTATAGTCTAGATTGCTGGGGGCGATTATGGCTGATTTACATTGAGTCAGTAACTGACGTCAGTCCACTGACAAGTCAGTGCTGACCCGGCACTGCCATCGTGTAAATTGATTTGAAGTCAGTACAGTACTACTGACGAAACACTGACACTACACTGACTTCGTGTAAATAGCACGCGTCAGTTTTCGGCGCCTACACTGACGTCAGTTACTGACTCAATGTAAATCAGCCTTGCAGTGTTCTACACTTGCTATTTATCACAATTATGTAGGTATTGATAAAATATGCAATTGAAATACCTATTCATCCACCTATCATGATTTATAAAAAATACGCATAAAGTCGTCAAAATAACCATTTGGTTTGAATTCCTACGAACTCTGAAGATTTTTGTTTAAATTACCTAATTCTGATTACGAATAGTATGTATAGGTATTTCTTCATAATAGACGATACATAAAGGCCTTAATTTACACTTGGCAACCCTGAAAATCTTTCTAATGGCAAGGTTATTATTTTTTTTACTTAACAACCTGCACTGGGTACTGAAATTACGTTCTCACCCTACCGCGATCTACGTCTCAATCCTGAGATAGAAGTAATACTTTGAAAGTGATCATAATTATCATGATGGTGGTATTTAAGTATTATAAAAAGTTGTAATCTTGTAGTTAGGTATTGTTGCGTTTTATAGAATACTCGCTGTATTCTGGAGCTTTAATACATAATTTTTCACGTCAGAGGTCATCATCATCTTCTGATGAAAAAAAATCCTGCCTTTATACTAATTGTTTTATAGGTCATACTCTACTATCTGCAGATACCTCTCAAGTAACGTCAGAAGTCGTTAGGAGAATTTTAGAAAACCCTTATGTCTAGTATGTAGTTGTTAAGAAGGAAAACACTTGGCAGAAAATTTTAACTCTGATGGCAATTTACTGACTTATGTGTCTGCACTTTTTAATCTTAATCATACCTATCAATGTTTTCATATGCCATACAAAGCAGTGCACCACATTTAGAATATCATTTCTAAAAATCCCATGTTTATTCTTCCAGTTTCGTCCAAGAGTTCTCATGCGAGCCGCTAGATGGCGTGACGCTATTACTCGAACTCCTGCGCAACGTGCAGCTCAGCCAATCAGGAGAGGGCGCGAGGGGACCGCCCGCTGTTAGGAGAAGACCACTGCTGGATGAGTTGGCTTGTTTGTAAGTTATTTGCAATGTTTATAGAATTTTCTCAGAAATTGGCTATGGATAGGAGAGTAGTTACCGTACTGGCTAGTGGATAGGTAGTTTAGAGACGCCATCGCACATTGCAGAGGCAGCACTCTTACTCTCACTTTTATTCATCTCAGTACTGATTCATGAGCCAGATCAATCTATCAGCAGATCAAAAGTTTGCAGTGCGTATGGGCTCTAAATGTGTTGTAATATTTAACTACTGTAAAATCAACCTAAGAGAAGAGAAGACGTCATAAATTTTCAGCGCAAATTTTACTACATTCTCGAGAAAATATTAACGGTACCTATTGAATATCAACAGCTTTCAGGACTTTCCTATATTCACTGTACATTGTTCTTCTGATAACTATGTAATTATCTTTGTTTCCAGACAATGCCTATGGAGCTGCTGCAGCCGCTACCCTGACTGCGTGCGGAGACTGGTGTCTGGCTCCAACGGAGTGTACACCCTCACCGTCTGCATCATGTCTACAGTCAACAAGTCCAGGGTTCTGGCTCTGCAGGTAAGATATTCTAAGAAAACTTTCGTGATGGCTAAAGTTAAATGATTTGGAGACTTTGTGGACGTTCGTAATGATAAGCAAGGAACTAGTAGCTTTGTCCAACAGTGATCATCTCTCATCTCCTCTTCTTCTAAAGAAGATAATACCTACCTTCATTCTGTAAATGTTAACTATGAGTTATTAGAAGAAAAGCATCTAAGACGTTTTGCCTCAAGACACCGATTGAGCCATACTTGTGTGTATGAATCTTCTACTTGAATATTGTCTTTGTATGTGTAAACTCAAAGGCGTTCAATAGTCACGAAATATTTCTATTGTTTTTAATTTATGTTTTTTTTTCATTTCAGCTCCTAACAAAAGCCTGCTACCCACCAGCGAAAGGCCACAGCATGGTTTCCGAAGCTCTCTCCACGCTCCGTCTCCGCTACGGAGAACCAGTTCGCTTCAGGTTCTTGGTGGGAATGCTGCAAAGTTCCGGAGGGTCGGGAGACCTGCAGGCAGCTGGCCTGGCTTTCATCAATGCATTGTTGAGCAGCGCTCCTACTCCTCAAAGGAAGCTGTACATCCAAGCTGAGTTGGAGCAGGCTGGATTTGATATTGTTACTTTGAAAAAGGTAAGTCGGGAAACTTGTACTGTATTTTTTTTTTTCAAATATAAACAATACCTATTGTAACTATAAAAATACTTCGTTTATTTATAAATAAATATGTTCTATTAAAATTGTATTTGCTATGTATGATAGAAATTCTCTCTACGAAAGTAAGGCGGAGAATCTACTAAACAACCAATAGTATTTCGTTATGCAAACATCATGTCTCCGTTCATTCAGTAGCATCCTTAAGCAGATAAATTCTATAGGTTGTTTAAATGCTCTGCTTCCGTTAATTAGAGCTATAAATCATCATCATCCTCTGAGCCTTTTCCCAATCATGTTGGGATCGGCTTCCAGTCTAACCGGATTCAGCTGAGTACCAGTGCTTTACAAGGAGCGACTGCCTATCTGACCTCCTCAACCCAGTTACCCGGGCAACCCGATACCCCTTGGTTAGACTGGTGTCAGACTTACTGGCTTCTGACTACCCGTAACGACTGCCAAGGATGTTCAATGACAGCCGGGACCTACAGTTTAACGTGCCATCCGAAACACAGTCAATGGTGTCTAAGATATACTTAGAAAGTACATACAAACTTAGAAAAGTTGCATTGGTACTTGCCTGACCTGGGATCGAACCCGCGCCCTCATACTTGAGAGGTGGACCTCTACCCATTAGGCCACCACGACTTAGAGCTATAAATCATTGTCTTAATTAACAATGGTAGGTTACACTAGATAGAATAAAACAACATCACACATCATAGCTAACAAATATTTTACAGATGGTAGCCAAGCTGCCAAGCGCGAACGACCAAGTGACAAGAGAGATAGACGACTACGAGAGGCAGCTGATAGACATCGACACGCTGAGCGAGAAGGCGAACGAGGCGCAGAGAGAGAAGGACGATTTGAGGCACAAGCTTGAACTGCTTGAGAAGAGAGTCAAGGTATCCTTATTTGTAAAATTGAAGATTTTCTAAGGTTATTTATAGGAACTTTTGGACAAAATAGGAAGGTGTTCATTGTCCATAAATTATCAAATTCTTTACATTACAATAATGCAAATTTAGTGCTTCAATTTTAGTTGGTAAAGATTATGATGGAAATGATTATAAGGAGAAAAAAGACCGCGCGTCAGTTTTGATATAACTGAAGAATGTATCGTTTAGTTAGATAAACCTTTAAAAATTTGCGTTTTTGTTAACTACTGATATTAACAAGTATATTGATGATTAAAACGAAAACAAGTAACGACATTTCAATGTACTGATTCATAAGTTTGTTGTCTGATAAAGATTAGTAACATAATCTATTTAAGTAAATTGAGATTAAACATGGCTGATTAGCTTATAGCTTAGGACTAAAACGAATATGCCAATGAATACAAAATATTGCAATACAATGGTGAAATTGCAATAGGTCCTAAACCATTAAGGAAATAAAACTGATAGGTAATAAAAAAATACTAGATATTTAATACAATGATTTGCCATTTACAGATTCTTCAAGAAGAAAAAGGGATCCTGTTATCATTAGAGAAATGCTTGAAGGAGAAGTGTTGCGAACTTCAGGAGGAGGTGTCTTCACTACGATCAGAACATGGCAACTCCAACAGGAAGAAACCATTTGCCATCAAGAAAAAGAATTCTGTTCATAAAAATAGAGGTAAACTATCAAACATTAGATTATCAAATCACTGAAATGACCTTAACCAAGAAAATATTTATTTTAAAAATAAAATCGTAAACTTATTTCCTTCCTTTAATCTTTCAGACGAATCATCACCACCAGAAGATGAAGGTATCAGTTCCTCAGAGAGATCTCTAAGTCCCGAAGGTGATCCTCCACGAGACTCCATGGTCTACGAAGTTTTCAAAAACGAAACATACGACATAATGCGAAACAAACGTCCATTGCATAAAAAACTAGAATCCAAGAAGAATGAAAAGAAATCCTCTGATGAGGAAGAAGAAACGACCATTGATGAAGTTATTCAAGAATTAAGGAATATTGTAAATCACGCTGAATCGGAACAGTATGCTAAAGATTTCATTGATGACCGTTCATCCAGATGCAATCAAACTTCAGAAATTAACGTACCAATAAACGCTCTCGAATGCAAAAAGAACAGAGATGAAAAAGAAGATTCTATTACCAGCACTAGACACAGTATACAGATAAAAGGAAAAGAGGATTTCCCAGACGACAGTGTTGAAGAAGATCAAGAATCTGAAATAGTTCCAAGCAAGATAGTCCCACACCCACCTAGAAAGGCTAAAAGCCTATTACACTTATTTGTCCCACCTGTAGTAGACCAAGGATTGGTATACAAGCCTCCAGATCTCTACGATGACAACTTCTACTCTAGTGACGAAGGATCTGATTCTTTACTAAGCGCTTCAAAATATACTAAGCCCGTCGCTAAAAAACCTTCAGTCTCCAGCTTCGATTTCAACGAATGCAGAGCAGTTTTCAACTCTATTACGGATAGGATTAAGGATGAGAGTAGAACGAAGCGTTCCAGAACTCGTTCTAGAGAAGAAAGCAGGAGAACGTCCATTAAACGAAGCGAATCTTTCCAAACTTCTGAGAAAGGATCCCGACAGCGCGAGTATATCGATAGTATGTTTTACGCAGAAACTCCTGCGCCTATAGTCGGATCAACGACTCAGTTGCACAGATCTAATTCTAAATGCAGTCGGGTAGACGAAATAGTCAACCTGATTGAGTCTAAAAAACTAACTAAAAGCTTAGACAGGATCGATGAGGGGCTCAACTCAATGGTGGATATTGTCATGCTATCCGAACCACGTAAACCCGCTTGGCCATACGAGAGAAGACAAAGATCTTGTTCTAGAACAAGCAGCGATGGTGGAAACGAGACACCTTTGATCCCAGTCACCAGATCCAACAGCAAACTGAACAACATGAGCCGCTACGATTCAAAATCTAGCCACAAAGATGAAACCACCAAAACAGAGTCCCCAAAATTCTTCATGAACCAGTCTAAGCTGAACCCTGGCCTTGACTCCCAAACTGGCTTTAATAGCTCCACGTTTCTGGTCAAACGTGGTCACAGCAACGCTGGCTTTTACTCTGGCCCTCACATGTTAAGGGATGCTCCTGCCAGCATGACTAGTCTTGTCATCAACGGTACACACAGCCACGCAGATTTAAAAAGAACCTTATCGCCAATTGGTTCAAATTCCAGCAAGTTTGGCAATCACAAAGTGACAGACATGCCTTCTGGGTTGTACTAAAAGGTGCTTCTACTATACGTTTTCGGAACCAACGACTAATTTAAGTGTTTCGTACCTAATTATATGACTAGTGCAATATAGCCCTTTAGGAATACTTAACGTGTTAGAAAAAAATCAGTTTTTGGAAGGTCAGATTAAATTGAAATTATATTTTCTTGTATCTTGTAATGATATGAGGGTCTTTAGAATGCAAAGACAAGAAAAATATATTTCTGCAAATTCAAGGGTTAATATTTATGTCATGTCAAAACTCTTGGAATTAATTGTTGTGGCCTTTCAAAACTGAAAGAGTAAAGCTCATCTACTTATTTATTTTTAGTTATTTAGCGTTTAATTATTACGTATCTTGGTAATTTTGTTTTTTAGCAAAATTTGCTTAAGATCACCATGTCACTGCTGCCAGTTTATTACCTACTTATTATTTTATTAAAAAAAATAATTTCAAAACTCTGCATTTAAATTATACAACTGTCTATTGGTATTCTTGAAACACCAATCACGAGCTGCTATTTTCGTTAGACATTTAAATTTTTTGACAGTGCAGAGTTCCACTACGACTGTATACCTCAATTTTAAGTACTTTTAAGTTCCAAATTAAAATCTGTTGATTGGTCTACTGAAATTACTTTATTTACTCGTTGTAAATAATTCTGTTTATCAATTCGAAATGTAGCATTTTCTTGTATTTACATTATTGATGTAATAAAAACATGTATGTAAGCATAGTTCATCTTTTATTTGTTTTTATCCGATTTCCTTATTTACGAAGTAAAATTTACCTTCCACTATTGTGATAAGATTGATAATCCATTGAAGATTTTGACTGCTTGATTTGGGTTAATGCCCTGTCGTCTTTACCTACATAGTGTTTTTCTCTTAGCACTAAAATCTTTTATCGCTCCATCTAAAAGTTGCTTTTGGTTTTTTTAGTGTGAGTACAAATATTGAAAATCACTTTTTTACGTGTTTAGATAATTTAAGTAGATAGGTATTTACTGAATACATTCTTTGCTGACTAGCAAACTTATTAAGCTAACTGTATCAATGCTAATCGGATAATTAATTCAACAAAATTTACTAATCCTTTAGTCTTTTCCTTATTACTCAGACATTTTCATGATAAAGTGAAATAACAAAGTGTGGTTTTGGTAATGACAATTAGTGTTTTAAGCATGATGGCAGCTAAAATCATCGTGAGAATATTTTTACAACTTTTTTATTAGTCAATCTTTAAATATAGATACCACTAGTGTATCATGTTTTGTTCTCAGCCAAATAATTTTATAAGTTATAAGCCTAGCTTAACTTACACACTACATAAAACAAACAAATAAAACACCAACAATTCCTCGGAGTCCTTATAATCACATCACAATATATTTACACTATTTACAATAACCTTAAAATCACCGCTGACTATCAATTTCCTTTAACAAAGCTATCAACTTTTCATACAATTGTTCCTTCGCATCAATGCCCCAAATAAAATCGTAATGGTTGAAGCTATCTCTGTCAATTTTGTATGTACCAACTACATTAGGTAAGGCGTTTGATAGAAGCAGAAGGTCCTTATAGTTAACCTCCTTATCGCTTAACCCATAATGTAAGTACGAAGGAGCTGTAACCTTAGAAAGGTCGTACTCTGGGGGGTTAAGTCTACCGTAGACTGCCAAGTTGGTTAAAGCGTTGTGGTTGAAACGACGGAAGGCGTTAAAGCGGATTACTTGGCCGTAGTGAGAGACTTGGCGGACGGACGCTCCGGCGGGAGCGTGCGCCAAGAATAGTGGTATCATTGTCTGGAAGAAGAAAGGTATTGGTTAAGTATGGTCGGTAAAGTTTAGGTGTTTTTTTTTCTTCTACTAATGACAATCAATTGCTAGTGCGTTAGTCCAAAAACTCCGAAGCCAGCTTAATAACTTAACTTAGAATGCCATCGTCTTTTCTTTGGTGTCTCTTATATTCGTCATAAAGATTTGCATATTTAGGCTGATAAGAAGCTAATCCTGATTAAGTTCGTTCCGTTAAAAAATGAGCTATCAATTTCATCATGATATTGGACATTATATCTTTATCGTCCAGCCCTTCTTAAGAATATTATAAAAGCGAAAGAAACTTCAGCTGTTTCCAGCAAATAATTCAGATGAGTACAAAGCACTGTCATAGCCAAGCTTGTACCTTGGATTCTCAAAATATACGATGAGAACCACTTGCAAAATCATGTTACAGCTAGAATAAAACTTACCGAATTATAGTACTCTCTGTCAGCAACAAGTCCTGTGATATCAGTGTTGCAGGCCACCTCGAACACGGAGAAGGTTGAAGTACAGAAGTTGTCCTGGAACCAGGAGACGAAATCTCGGCTTCCGAAGATCTCACCCTGGCCCATTGCGAATGCGGTTGTCTGAGGAAGAAATAGAACCGTTAGCCTTTGTGTTAACGTTAGATAATATTAATAAAAAAAAAGATTCTGACGTATTGAGAACCTATTTGCGAAGTCGGTTAAAAAGTTCTTGACCGGTATTAAGTAAATCTGTTGTTTGGTTGTCCTAATCAGTGGAACACATTATATGGTTTTTTTCTTAATCATGATCGAAATATTGGAAGAGACAAGAATGCACTGAAAATAGAGATCTTTTTATCCAAATCTCTACTTCCTCAACTGTATTACTATCTTATTTGTATTTTCGACAGTTTCAGTGAGTCATTTGGGTGTTTAGTTTGGTTTTTTATTGCACGCATTTATCAAATGACAAACACGTGATTAGTAGACCTAAAATGAAGGTTGGGAAGCCCTATTATAGATAACCATACAGGTACATCCTATTTAACCAGATTAATCTAGTTTTTACCCAACTTTAAATACATCCTGGTTTTTCAACGATCAATCATTGAAGATTGTTAGAAACGGTTATTATCAAGAATTAGTTGTACATGAGTTTTAGCAGAAACAACTACTTAGTAGAATTACAAATTAATATTATTATCTTTGAGATAATCTAAAGATTTAGTTTTGTTTCACGTTTCTGTAGTGTGCGTGAAAAGTGTTAGTCACGGCTTTTTTTATCTGTGTATACTGTGACGAGGAAAAATCACGGGAAAATTAAATAAGTTATTGAGTACATACATATCTTGGGATTAGTAAATCTGCGAATATTTATTTTTTATTAGGTAATTTGCTTGTTTAAACATATTTATATCAGCATAAAGATTGGTCCAACGTGTTAGGTACCTAACTTTATTGAAATAAATATTGAAGAGTTGATATTTTTTTAGCTACAAACCAGACGTAGGTAGATAAGTATTGTTTAATTATATCATTATTAAGGACATGAAGTTATAAAATAGAATACCCAATATTTACAAAGAGTTTGTTTTATAATCCAGTTTATGTCATGTAAACAAAGTTATGTCTACGATTTAATACTTTTATAACTGACCCGGATTCCGGGTGTAACTTTCCGGGTTTAATAATTGTATTCTGCTTTTATACGTAAACAATGGAAAGAATAGAACTATATATTTTAGTTTTGGTATCTTGCAGCAGCGTTTTTAAAGTAACATATTTTCGGCACAGTTTTGATACATAAAAAAATTAGAACTACCAGTTCAAACGATAACGTTGAAACTGCGTGATCAGCGTGGAATGTGTAGCGCGTAAAAAAACCTGACGCTGGGGAGTACGTTGCGCCACTTCTTCTTCCCAGCAAAAACACATAGGAAGTGGTGAAAGGTGGGCGTTTTGGGAGCTATCTTTTGTAAATCTCTGACGTTCGAAAAGTGCTGTTTTGCAGCCAAGTGAATAAACGAATTTTTTGATTTTGATTTTGAACCGAGCGTGCATGTGCGACAATCAGCTAGTGGCAAGCTAGTAAAAGCGGCATTAAATTTAAAATCATGGGCCTAGAATAATTTTAAATATTAGAACTCTAGTTAGAGTACTGCTTGAACTATTGTAAAATAAAATTATCTAAAAATGATCACTCACGTCAATAATACTTTCGTAGGGTGCCAAAGACTTGAACATGGTCACATCATTGTAAGTGAAGAATGACGCTGGAGCCAATCCTTGGAAGGACAGGAACTTATCATTATACTCAGGCCTCAAGGAATTCAGGACCAAGAAGGTGGTACCTCCTTGAGAGTGCCCAATATAATGGAGCTTCGACTGTCCAGTGGTTTCTAAGATATGGTCGATAAAAGCAGGGAGGTCAATGTTGCCTATCTCATCCCAGCTGAATTTCCAGAAGTTTTGGTTCAAACTGCTGTCAGGGTTTAAAGATCTGTGCTTGCGGGAGTAGAAGTTACCACGGGCGTTTCCTAGCCATACGTCGTAACCAGCTTCGGCAAGCAGGTAGCCTGTGGAAGAAGACGAGTGTTAGAAACAAATGACAGACGAATTAAGTGCCAGATGACATTAGAAACAAATGACAGTCAAATTGAGAGCCTTGACACACTGCAAATTTTTAGTCGGCTGACTGTTGAAGGGTCTCATAAATCAGTATGGAAATGACTTATAGTGCACATATGACTACGATCAGATATTTTGGGAGTAAGAGGCTGACTAAAAACCAGATTTCGCGTTTTGCTACAAAATAAACCGTCAAGCAATCATGGGGTCGGCAATTGAGGCTGCATTGTCCAAGAGCCATTTTTAATTGCAGAATCTACAACTGTGTTATATGTATTATGACCATGATATAGTAATTACCTACATCATATTTGCTTCATCACTATTTCATTATAAACAATGGTTGTCTTTAATTAAATCTGATACAATATCAGTAGGCTTCCCAAATTTGGCTTCCGAAACGTCTGGCGTCTGCGCGTGATTCGATCTTAATCTTCTAAAGTCGATGATAGCAATATTAGTCGGATAATTAATAACAGATTATTACTAAGATTATAAGTGATAAAATAATCAATTAATTTTCACGTTAATTTGTCATGGTAGTGTGTACTCGTTGAATTGGTTTTAAGTACCTAACAAATGTTTTGATTTAGAAGTGGTGATGAAAATTTGGGAGGAAAATATTTTAAATGTTTGTATTATTGCAGGTTTTAAAGAAACAGACTTACTTTACTAAGTAATTTTCAGGGAATAAAGTATAAAAATAAAAGGTAGGTCTTTCAATATTTGCACTCAGTTTCAGAATAAATCTAAATAAATCTATAAATAATTACGTTAATCAGGGTTAATCCCTTTGTATGTCGAAGCGCCAGTTTTTAAATGTCTTGTGATTTCATTATATAGGTTTTTGAATTTCATTATGAATGAATATTATGTATGACCAAAACTTTTTGAATGACGACATAATTCAAAAGTATTGCATCACTATCGTGTCAGATTAAACGTATTATTAATAGAAAACATGCATGGCATGCATTGTCATAATGAGTTTAATTCATTATTTTTGCAAGCTTTAATCTAACTTGCAATGTTTGTATCTATGTGTGTTCGGGTGAATTTTACAACTTAATTTTAAGGCCCTCAACCGCCCTCAACCGATTGAGCTGAAATTTTTCTCTTAATACTAAAAAGGTATTTGTAAGTACATTTTTCAACTATTACATTTCAGCATATCTTTTGATATTGAATAATAATATATCCTGTGTAGATAAAGTTTATAATTTTTGTTTTATCAAAACTTTGGCCTTAATTTATTAAAAAGTCAAGGGCACAGGATGGCAGGACATTGCACTAAAAACTTATCGTTTATTAACTCGTTTCAGGGTTATTTTCATAATCCGCACTAATATTTTGTTTGTTTGTTTGAACTATGCGCTTATCTAAGGCCTAAGGAACTGCTGCGGGATTGTTCGAAAAAGTTACCGCGGCCCTGGTACATAAAGGTCTCTGCACACAGAGGGCGCGGCGCGGCGGGACGGGATGGGACGTGACACTGAGCAGTTGTAATGTACTGGATATTACGCGTCGCGTCGCGTCGAGCGGGATGGCTCTGTGTGGCGTCGTCCGTAATATCTAGAACATTACAACTGCTCTGTGTCGCGTCGCCGTCCCGTCCCGCCGCGCCGCACCCGCTGTGTGCAGAGACTTTAAAAGGCGTACGACGGAACGCGACGGTTTTTAGTCAGTAAGAGTCTGACACTCCCTCACCGCTGCTAACCCACAGCGGGATCATTTGATGATTTTTGACGTCGTTAAAAAAATAAATAAATAAAAGGCCTAAGGAACTACTAGTTCGATTTGAAAATGCCTTTCAGTTTTACGTAGTCCATTTATCGAACGAGGCTTTTCTTTACCTTTTATATGGACTTTTGGTAAGGTCCCATGGGACATGACTAAAATAGTTGGTAGAAGCTATACATATAGTAACGTACAAAATATCTCAATAATATTGCCTTAATTGAACGATTAAACTTTGAACAGAATAATTATCATGATAACCACTTATCTTTGTAAAAAGTGCATTCTATACATGCAAATGATACCTAAAGATGAATGATTTGTTATGTTTTTCCCCCATCTTAAAATAATTAAGTAATTTCAAAGATAAATTATCAGTTTTTATCTTTCTGCAATCATCTTTTACGAAATCTTGATACCTGCATACTTTAAATTTTTACCTGGTACGGAAACCTATTAATCTAAGAAATAATGTCTGTGTCTAAATATTATGTATTCTTTTTGTATGACTCGCCAAGAAAATCAGCTCAGTCCCTTTGCACACACAGCTTGTAATCGGCCGATAGTTTGTTTTGGCTCATAAATCAGAGTGAAGATGAAAGATGTATGCACAAAATAAAATATCTAGTATTAAGCCAGGATCAGACCGACCGAAATTTTTGATTGGATTCATGATTTTCTTAAGAAAAAAATTGCCAACCATCGGATCGACTGTCGGTCGAAAGTTTAATCTGATGTGTGTGTGTGACTCTAAAAATAGAAGATAATTGAACTCACCCAAAGCAGTACCAGGTCCTAAGACGAGGAAATCAGCAGAAGAAGACAAGAGTCCGTGCATGATAAACACGATGGGTTTGTTGGGATCCGGGCTATTGTTACTGTCCCTGCCGTGGGGGATCCTGTGGGCTTCCAGGATGTAGCCATCGGAGGTCGTGATTGTGTGGACTTCGATGGGATAGCCGTACTTCGCTACGAGGCCGGGCTGGAAGAAGGTGGTTGATATTAGTCGTCATATGATGTGCTGTATGTCATCTGCCTCCTTTTCCAAACTATGTCGAGGTCGGCTTCCAGCTTAATTGAATGTAGCTGTATGACTGTGTACCACATGATGCGACTGCCTATCTGATATCTTCAAACCAGTTACATGGGCAACAGATGCTCCTTTGTATAACTATACTTGCTTTCTGACTTCCGGTCACTAAGTATTACAATTTGATTCTATTGTGCAGTCTTCAAAGTTAAATCATTTTATTTGATTTAGGCCTTTACAAGCACTTAACTACCTACTTCAAAAATATAAATAAGTTTGCTTCTAGTTGTCCATTCCAAAAATATCTTCCTATGGAGAGGAATAGACAAGAAACTCCTTGACATTAACTTCTTTCTAATGTTACCTTTGTAGGATAGATAAAATTTTCATTTTGTTGTCTTTGGCACGTGAACGAAATTAATGAGGAAACTGATCATACTTAATTACTTTAATCATCTTATAATTCAGTGATTCATTGTTAGTGCTATCTTAATTAATTTTCAAAAATGTAATTGACCTATTTGCAATTAATTTGTATATTGCGACTGTTTATATATATTTATTTTTAAACTGTGAAATGTTCCTAAATAAATGGGTATGTTTCTTAGATATTTTAGAAATCCTTGCCATGCTTTGGCTTTATCGAAGTTTTTCTTCAATCAACATGGAATTGGCAACCATACGAAAAATCATAGGTAAATGCGTCATAGTTAGTAACACCTATTACATTTGGCAAAATCTAAGAAAAAAATTGAATAAACACTGGCTCATTGCGTGTGCCCTTTGTTGGCTTTAAAATTGTACACTTTTTTAATAAGAAATAATTAATTTAAGAAACCTATTGTCAATTCCCGTTCTTTTGTCACTTCGACACAGACAATGTTCTTGCATATTGTTATACTTTTTTGTCTTCTATTTTTGTGACCTTAAATTTTCCAATTAAACTAAGTTAATTAATTTTTACAACGGGAATATAACACTATCATTTTACAGTTATACACGTTGTAGTTGTTTATAAATATAATTATGTTTTATTAATAAGTACTAGTATTAACACTCTCCTACTTCTTTAAACTGTGCCCTATAGGGTCCATATTGTCACTAATCTAAATGTTGGTACGATCTGTTATAACACATGGAATGCTAATTAAGAATTACCTACTCCTCACTCTAACATAACACTTACCACATCTAAAAGCATATCCTCGTCCACATCGCTGGACATCCGCGCGGCGGGATTCGCCCTCAATAGGCTTTCGACGTAATCCGCGTGCGGAGCCCGTCGAGCTGTTGCGGAAACCGCTAACGCGACTAAAAGTACAAATTTAAGCACCATTTTTGCACGCTAGTGATCTACTGACGCCTTTTAACTAGTTCCACAGTCTTTTGTAATGATTCTTATCGCTACGACACCTGGTTATCTTAGATTAGTTAGTCGTCAATTTATTTTTGAGGGGGTTTACTGATTTTAATTTTGTTGCTTTTGTTTTTGGTTTTAGGTTTATTTGTGGTTGGGTCTGGTATAATTTGAATTTTAATTAGAAAATTGGTCTTACAGCTTATGGGGCTATAAGTTAGTCTAGCTAGAGCATGATAGCATTGTGTAGGAAATATTACCTACTTATGCAAAGTTAGGTAGATATATTTTAATGACTTACACAAAGAACCCAAAAGTTTTTATATCAATAAAGCCCATGTATACCGACCACATAAGCGTCGTTCTTTCGATATTCAAAGGACTATTGTATAATCTATAATGTAAAAATAAATCTCAAAATGTGTTGGTAAGCGCATAACTCAACAACGCCTGGACCAATTTGGCTAATTCTTTTTTGTTGTGTTTGTTATTGTCAGGAGAAGGTTCTTATGAAAAAAAAATTGGGTAAAGTAGAGAAGTCAGTTGACGGAAGCGAAGCCGCGGGCAAAAGCTAGTAAACAATAAAAACAGCTACCTCTGCCTTTATTTTATGGAGAATTACTTATCAACCCTTGTTAGATGAAGCGGAAGGAAAGCATGTCTATGGTTTTTCTTCCGTTAATTGTATTTCCGGCTCGCTATGACTATCGTCATATATGTTAGTACTTAATATCTTAAGTACTAACAAATCCACGAACTTCAAATTACAATAAAATAGGTCGAACGTAAACAAAAAATAATGCAATTCTGCTCAATCATGATGACATTCAATGCAGATTTTACTCAGTAATATCCTAATAATAATTTTATCAAGTAATCTAACCGGAGCTGTAAAGGCAATAAAAGCCTATTGTTTTGCGAAGAAAATCCGCCAACATACGCGTGGGGCACGAAGCAATGAAACAAATATGATAGCTCACTCATATATTTTCGATCACATCGGTAAAATTGACAAACACAAGGATTGATTTGACACACACCATGTATTCGTAAATACGAGTACGACCGGCAGTACCTATACATAGCAAAGTGAAAACCTAAAAAGCAAAACCTAAAAACGTTCACTGCTGACATTTTTGGATTCGGAGGAGCTGCTGCTCATCTCCGAGCAAAGCGTTTAATATCCTACTTGATGCTGTGGTGGTTATACCGCCACACATCTTTCGCAGATTGTGGTGGCCTGGTGGGGTGGGTATAGCAACATCCTCTCAAATATTTCTAAGTTATTTACTTTCTAATTATATCTTGGACACCAGGGACTAATTGAAAGGTGAAGAAAAACATCTCGAGGAAAGCTGGACTATAATGTCTGAAATCACCAACCCACATTGAGGAAGCGTGGTCATTAACGCTCAACGTTCCACTGTATAAAGGAGGCCTGCGCTCAACACTGGGACTATAAAAAGGCTGATAATTATTATGAGTCTTTTTATTACGGGCCTCGTCAGTTTTTCAGCAGGATGCGCCACGGGCAGGTTGGGTTCGCAATCAGGGCAGGATACGATTTACGCAGCAGTAGCGTCTCCAGTAGATATAATGATCTAAGTTATCTACCATGTAGTACATAATCATGTGAAACGTATTAATTATTTCAATGATTAGCCACCAATCGGCTAAGTTCAATGGCGAAGCGATAGTGTCGTCATAATCTGAGATTATTACGTATAGTAAATAAATATACCTATCTAAAATATGAAACGTGTAAATTACACGTTTGTTTAATTATTAATTAATGACGTGCATATGTTTATTTGTTTAATTTGTGCTTGTTAATCGTATACTTAAATGTAATTATTTTTTTGTAATTCATAAATATATATGGATCTGTCCTTTTGCTACGACTCCTAATCCTCCAATCTAGGTAATACTAGCTTCCGCCAGCGGTTTGACACGCTTTCCTTGGTAACTATTTCATGCACCCTAGAAAAGAAGCCTGTCATTGATAATAATTTATTGACAATAACTTTTCAAATGAAACTAAATACTAGTTTAACTACTAGTCTTGAGATTAGCTCGTTGAAGCAAGTATTCGAATCAAAGAACTCTTCAGCTATATAAAATTAGGTATAGGTATTAATATTTGTTTTCTTTGTACCGATTTACACATATTTAACCTACCTATACATCAGTAGTGCAATTCATTAATAATAAACAAACTTAGTCATCACGTATGATTTAGATTATCTTATAAATTAAGTAGGCACATGCTCACTTACTATTATTTTTTTTCTACACCAATTGCAAATGTGGAAATAATATTGTCATCATGACAGCTAGAGGTATATCTTTATTAGCTTAATGAAAAACAGGATTCAAATAAACCTTCAGTAATTGCTTTAAAGTGCCTATTTTTCAACCATCAGTCATCAACTTTGATCTGAGGAATAAATATGTATGGCGGTTTGACATATTTCCAACAGAAAAGCTGTCAAAACGTTAGAACATATTTTCTAAGTACCTACATACTTACCTATAATTTATCTGGAGACTAAAATCGGCCTTTAATTAATCCGGGTTTAATTTTCCATTTGTTTTATTATCCATTGAAGTATCCCCCTGAAAAAACACCATTCAACAGCTACAAGCAACTTCTTTCAAAAAAATTAAAACGCTAACGAGACAGATACAATAATTTTTCGATTATTTATTGACATCAATATAAAACCAATTGTTTTACTGTAGGTTGTTATTTGTTTATTAGTTTGTTTATCTATGCTAATAAAATTATTAGATGATCGTCTATGGCGACCTTACAGAGGAAAAGATTTTTATTGAAATACGAGCCGAAATAAACTACTGATTTTTATATTTTAAGTAAGTAGTAGTAAATTGAATTTTTATACCTAACTTTTGTGAGAATTATACTAGTTAAAGCACCTGAGTTCTTCCATGATTTTATTATATTTGCTAAAGTTTTGAAATTGTTTATATTTCCAAGGAAATGTGTTCGTACCACGCACAGATTTCAATTTTCATGACAATTGAAAGATGGTTTATTTATTACCTTAGATTGAATAAAAGCGTGTGTAAACGACAAGTGTGCTGCGGGATTGTTCGAAAGAGTTACCGCGGCCCTGGTACATAAAAGGCCTACGACGGAACACGACGGTTTTTAGTCAGTAAGAGTCTGACACTCCCTCGCCGCTGCTAACCCAGCGGTAGGGGTCATGTGATGATTTTTGAAATCGTAAAAAAAGGTAAAAAAGGCAAGTGTTCTTTGCTTTTTTTTGCCCGTGTTTATAATACCTTGGCAGCGTGCATGATGTGTCATCAAGAATTCTCATTATTTCAAAAACATTCATTTTATCAAAAAAGCTCGTATGTTTCATTATCAAAATAATTAATTGTTAGATTGGCGATACGCATGATTCATAGCCAATGAAGAGTGAAAACTAAGACATATTGCAGGTACCTAGCAATCAATTGACAAATAAAAATAACTTAATTAATTATCATTAGCATGATTCATAAAAACTGCCGATAAATTAATGCACGTGCTATTTATTTTGAAAAATTATGTGCCTACTTTTGCTTTCAAAACATAGTAACACAGGCCATACATTTTTATCTCAAGAACGGATCGCGTTATTATATTTTCGCGTTAGTATCAGTTCTACTAAAAATATAGTAGTAGGTATATAAAATATTTCTTTTCGGGACTTGTTAGTAGTAAGGAAATTAGGTATTTTTTGTATGAATTTAAATAAATCTGCAGATAAGTAATTTTTGTACAAAAATTTGGCAGCGTCTTAAAAGATAACCAACGGAACTCATATCTAGCATTTTTGGAATTCTTGTATGAAATATAATTACGGATTTTCCGAGCGGAAAAAAGTTTTTTTTTGTTCCAGGTGTCAGTTGTCAATAGTTTCTTATCTTTTCTCTTTATAATATTACTGTAGATTCCCATCTCTTTGAGTACGAAAATAATCTTGATTGTCCTAATTACATTGACTGATTGGATTCTTAATTTATAATCTACTAGACTTAGATATAGGTAAATACGTAATATACTACCTACTAATTACCAAATTACGATAGCGTACCAAGCTAACTTTTAACTTATCACTAGCTACGTTTTAGGTAATAACAATATGTATTAGATTAAATTACCATTTCTACGTAACCAAAACTTCCTCCAAGTTTAGTTTTTCCTTATTCTATTGTCTACCTAATACGTATCAGTAAATTACAAGAATACTTAAAGAGCGCTTTCCAATGAGCGTCTTTCGCATGGGCGTTAGGGTGCGTCTACACGATGCAAGTAACTTGCGCATGTTGAGGCACATGCGCAGGTAACATGTATTTTAAAAGTAAAATACCCACCCGTATGCTCTCTTGCGCGCGCGCGTCTCTTGAGCATGATAACTTGCTCCAGCTTCATTCACCGTGTAGACGCACCCTTACAAACAATTGACTTCTACTGGTTCAAAAAGTTCAAATAAGATATCTGGAACCACGCGACTGATTTTTTGCTGCACGGAAATTAAAAACAAAAGAAAAATCCTCAATACCTCCAATACCATTTCAGTATTTATCTATGAAATGGGTGCTACGCAAACGATTGTCTGGCGCACCTAGCCTTACCTAATATTATCTAGTTAGAGCCAAATATTTTTGCGCTGACACAACCAATTCTTCGGAAGTTGTGCAATCGATTGAAAGAGTGAACTACCTAGTACACACCTGAAAATTCAAAGGATGATAGAGAGATTCCTTACGTTAAAATAAAAGGATAAGTTACGCTTTTGCAAACATGGGTATAGATACAGGTGTTAGGTTTATAAAAGTTCTCCATATTCTACTGTCACATGGGAATGCAAATTATATAATACAGTTTCCGAAATAGAAAGTAATAAAAAATAGAAACGTATCATTTATCGTATTTACCAAAAGCGCAAACGATCATTGAAAAGTTTAGTAACGTCAAAGTCAGCCTAATGCGTAGCCAATTTACAAACTTCAGGCTTGGGGAAAATACATCGGTTGTAGCTCTTATAGATGTTACCACTGACTACTGGAAAACGGCAAAACGTCTGACTTGGTCTGACACCAATCTGCCAACAGCTAGCGCAGTGGGCTCTAGAAACAACTAAGGTGTGTTTTCTCAGTAAAAGTCTGAATAATAGTCTGTTCGTATAGAAAAAGGAAATTCTTGGTATGACAACAATAATAAAGAATCTAGGTAGGAAGAATGTAATCGAGAAGAATGTACGGTAGACTGCACATCAGTGGTAACTGTCATATACCTTAACTCAATAGTATTAAGTACGATTTTCGTATAAAACTGTTGCCACTGACCTGAAGTTGACTGTATGATCTAGAAAAAAAACAAACAAACAACACAGTACATTAACAGTCCATATGGATATTGTTTATCTATTAGGGCTCATAAAAAACATATCTACCCAAACGGTCCCCTAGGCAAATAAGATTGTAAAACTGTTTGTTTCCAATAAAGAAATAATTTACAAGCCAACCATATACTTTATAACTTCAATTTTCTGTAGATTAGATTTAGATAGCAAAATCCGCGTTTCTACGACTATTTATTGTATGCTATTTATTTGTGATATTTTTTATTAGCTTTGATATTTGCACTTTCTGGAAAACTCTCTTCGATTTTCAGTACTTAATCGGTTACAATTGATGCAAAAGTTGTAAATGATAAAGTATATGTTTGGTCAAACATGGTTTACCCAGTAACTTATACGTCTACTGTCCTTTAAATTGCACTGACCTGTTATTTTAGTTTTGTCTTTGGTAAACTGAATATCATTAAGATGTTTATAAAATGTACCTTATAATATTATTATGTAGAGCACCTGGATATGGGTTGCTGTAAATCTTGGAGAAGGCCTTTATCCAGCAGTGGACGTCTTTCAAACATTCATCTACTTACTTACATCTAAACTTTCCCCACTCATGACTAGCCCAGCTGTCAGACAAAATCTACCTACTGCGTAAATGCCAGTCAGGTTGTTCACCTAACTTAGTCTGGAGGACATAACCAAAACAGAACACAGTATTGCAATCGTTCAATGTTACATATTTCGCCGTGACCTAGACGGACTTTGTTACCTACTATTGTAAATAAATATATGTATGTATAAAGATAGGTAGATATTATAATTAATCTTTATAGCACGCTACCGTTTTATATTTGCATATAAAAGGCAAGGATAATGAGTGCAAAAATATTTTACTGATTCATTTTAGGTAGAAAAGTTTATGTTATCTAGAAGTTTGTTTGTTTTGTACAGAAGTCTCCAGTATTTTTATTGACTGGTATGCTTTCTTTAAAAAATATTTCAGTGTCTAGTCTTTGAATTTTTCTGCCCATGTCGCTAATTCATTAGTGGTCAGCACAGTATAATGTATGTTTAGGTACTTCTCCTTCGCGAACAACAAAATGAAAATGAAGTATAAAAAAACAGATAGTCTGCCAAAGTTAGCTTGAAAAAGGATATACTTTACTTTTGACAAAGTTACAGGAAATGGTCCTTCTAGGCCGTGATATAGACGGGTTACAGTGACCGATTATATTTTAATGCGTACATCGACATTAAAATCTGACTAATAGTTAGCAAAAACAATTATTTTATGACTGATAAACTAAAAGATAAGCTTAAAACTATCATAAAATACTGATAGTTTTGGATTTATCGTTAAATCATAAATAATAGTTTGATTAAACTAAGCTCAGTTTGACATGGGATAAAGCCATGCCAGGGGTTTTATGATACGCGTCATAAAATAGTAAAAATCATGTTTTCACCCATATTTTATCATTCACGTATAAGCCAGGCATAAGCTGTAAAATAGTAACTATGGGCACATTCATCATCATCCTCCGAGCCTTTTCCCAACTATGTCGGGGTCGGCTTCCACCAAATTCTAACCAGATGCAGCTGAGTACCAGTGTTTTACAAGACAGTGGCTAAATAAGGGTCCACTGTCTAATGGAACTATTGTAAATAATCTAAATGTAAATAATGTCGGGACTTTTTCACACACGGTCGGTTAGCCCCATGGTAAGTTATTAATTAACTTGTGTTATGGGTGCTAACACAACTGATAAACTACATATAGCTACATATATACATATTGTAACACCCAGACCACGGCCAACAAGCATGCTCATCGCACAAATGTCGACCGAACCGGGAATCGAACCCGGGACCTCAGGTTCGGCAGTCCGGCGTGGTGACCATTGCGCCATCGAGGTCGTCTAACTATTAAAACAAAACAATAACGAACAATGTGCCTTTGCGAAATTAATACCTTTGACAGGTATGCATAACAATTCGTCATGTTAGGCAATACAAAAGCAAATGAATGGCCTTTGTTTCACACCTAGGGCAAATCAGTAATCGCCATCATCAACATTCTTGTCGGTAAAATCTTGATCAACAACTAACCATACCACCAGCACATACCTATAATTAATCTTCCGAGCCTTTTCCCAACTAAGTTGGGGTCGGCTTCCAGTCTCACCGAATGCAGTTGAGTGCCAATGTTGTTCATGGACCGACTACTTATCCGACCTCTTCTAACCAGTTACCCGAGCAATCTTTGACCCCACCTTATACTTTATACCGCGCCAACCTTAGGGTGGGTCTACACGGTGCATATAGCTGGAGCAAGTTAACGTGCGTTAGTGACAAGTGACAAGAGCACGCGGGTGGGTTTTTTGCTTTGGTACATGCACGAGTCGCTGGATCCGCACGTTCTAAAAATGTATGTAACCTGCGCATGTGCCTCAACATGCGCGAGCTACTTGCACAGTGTAGACACATCCTTATGATCAATCGATTCGAGCTTCTTTGACCTAGCAGCGAACTACTGCATACCAAGAATACAATGGGAGAAAAATATTCAGAAAAAATTTACGTCATCGGAATACCTTTTCCTATTGACACTTTAGCTTACCTAACACTTATTCTATTACTATCAACTATCCCTTTGTTTGAAGACAAGAAAATAAATAAACAAACAAATATATAAGAACAAATATGAGAGCTCTTGCCGTGCACCTGCATTTCAATAGAGACCTTTGCTGTGGTAACTAATAATAATATAGGTATAGGTTATTCAATTCATTAGAAAAATAAGTGTGATTAAAATAATATAAAGTGGGTTCAACTGTTCGAATAAAGTGCTCTTAATTTATTAACTTCAGTGTTTAATTGAGTGTAAAATCCGACAGTGCAGAAGTTTAGAGGTCTCCAAAAAATTGTGCCACTCAAATATTCTAAGCTGGTGTTCTAAACAAAGTTCAATAATACCTGCCTACTTCTAGCCAAAACCAAACCATAAATATGAACCAATACATATTTTTAACAACAGTTTTACTCCAAATGACCCACGTGTTATATTGCAAAGAGGACATAGACAAGATTGATGTTGTGGATATGACAAAACCGACCATTTGGAGAGACTTGGCCATGTATTATGGCGCTATGGAAAAGCATTGGTAAGTCCCAGAACAAGCAAACTCCGCCCCCAAGACGACCCACTGACCAAGCCCTAACTCTTGTTCCCTAATCCTGATGATGTCATTTCCATACTATGACTTGGCGCATAGACGTAGGTCGGGAAATGGGTCAATAAGGAATGGCTCAATAAGTCAGTAATCCAAGTTGTATAATATGTGTAATTTAGTTTGTTTTTAAGATGATCGGGCAAAAAATGCAATCTTATTTTATCTGTCCTTTTTTGTGATGACCTCTAGGATCATCAGTTTATGAACCGAGTCTCATTTCTCAGTCTGAAACATTTAACTTTACACCATAAAAATACGATAGGTACGATGACGTATTGAGTGTCAACTTCTTTTTTTTGGACAGTCGGGTTAAAACTAGACTGAAATTAGACTTTAAAAAATTAAGCAAGCCAGCTCAATCTGTAGCTTTTTAATATTGGGGTAGATACCTACATGACTATACAATCTTGTTTCAACCATAGGAAAGTGTGCATCAACTGTGGAGCACCAGACCTGGGTACTGGCATACACCTGGAACATTCTGGAAGCACTGGATCAATGCACCCAGCTGTTATACCCTCAGAGTATTTGTTGAGTCGATGTAAGTACTACTAACTAGGTGAATACACCACCTATGCTTTTTCTGGTAACTGTTC
Source organism: Helicoverpa zea x Helicoverpa armigera (assembly GCA_033682625.1). Lineage (NCBI taxonomy): Eukaryota > Metazoa > Arthropoda > Insecta > Lepidoptera > Noctuidae > Helicoverpa > Helicoverpa zea x Helicoverpa armigera. Next base: position 10,694,402 of record JAWIIS010000004.1, on the reverse strand, counting down.
AAAATTAATTGGTTAATTATTGCAAATATGGAGTGCCCAAGAGTCGCGTGGACACGTCACGAATTTATAGGTAGTTGAAAAATGCTCATCGTGCATGTACCTACGCCCTTTTGTATTCTTAAGGGTGCATGTAGCTGGAGCAAGTTAACATGTGCAAGTGACCCGCACGCAACAGAGCACGCGGGAGTGTCCCTATCTTGCTTTGCTGTATGCGCGAGTCGCTAGATCCGCACATTTTTACAATGCATGTAACCTGCTCATCATCATCATCATCTCAGCCATAGGACGTCCACTGCTGAACATAGGCCTCCCCCTTAGATCTCCGCAGATACCTGTTGGAGGCGAACTGCATCCAGCGGCTTCCGGCGACCTGCTCATGTGCCTCAAAATGCGCAAGCCGCTTGCACCGCGTAGACGCACCATAAAATTCAAAATCTCAGCTCAATTTTATCTCTCTTCCAGTATCAATAGTCGACGTGAGCACATTGACGACACTCAACCCGTCAGTGGTTCTAACCCTCGACGTGGCGTTACAATGGGCAGCATTGAAGCACGACCCCAAGGAACCCACGCTGCTACTCTTCAGATTCGGCTGGACGGATGAAGATAATAACCAGGTCAATGTGAATGCTTGTGTGTGTAAGGTGCCTGGTGAGTTGGAAGTTATTTTACTTTGATAAATCTGTAGATTTCATACCGTTAAGCAACCGGGAAATGACCGCCCATTGGTCAAATAGGCGAATTGGCGGCTGACATTTGTCTAAAGAACACATAGCTACATATGTATGCCAATCGTCATTGTTCTTGATGTTTAACAAATTAATTCCTTTTCTCATTCCCCCTTCCTTTCCGTTTTTCCATACGTTAAATTTCAACAACCATTTCTACTAGATCTGTGACGCTGCCTTTTTCCAAAATAAGGGCTCAGAGGAGCCTTATCATAAAGTGCTTTGTTCATTTAGCAGTAGGTACGTGTAGTATACAAATTATCCAGTGTTGTTGGCTATTTTAATCCATCTTTATAAACGAATATCATTATCTATTCAAATAAGTGGTTTATTGTATTTATCTGTCATCACTATCTACAAATATACATAGGTAGGTTACCTATCTTACCTACATCGTAAGCCTGAAATATGTATAAGTACGTGCCTAACTATGTTAAAATTAGGCATAAAATGCCGTTATCTCTTAATTAATATCGTATCTGCCAGACTTTTCGCAATCAAACGTCAAGTTCAAAAATGATAAAATACTAATCCAGAATAGGTACCTACCTAATATAAAAACGTCTTCTTTGTGCTAATGAGACAACAAAAACTTAGAAATAAAACTGCAAAACAAATCAATAAAAATAATCAGTCACTCTGGAATGAACTTGCATATTCTGTGAGTAGCGGATCAAGTGTGGAGATGTCTACAACTCTAATTTACTGGTCGACATTACACTATTTATGTACTCCAATGTGGACTCTCCCTCTCCCTTGATTAAAGGTCTTATATGGATGTATGGACTCCCAGCGGCGGCCCTAGCCATTGCGAGGCTACGTGCGGCAGGTCTTATGCGAGGCCCTTTGTCCTACGTAGGGCTGCCATTTCGAATTCCGTCAAACCCGGAAAAACATTTAAAAACCCGGACATTTGGCGTAAATCGCATTTTTTCCCCGGACGAGTCCGATTTTTTTAAAACAAAACTATACCTAATTTTTAATATTACCATATACTTAAATTCAATTAGGTGCTTCCTTACATGAAAAGTCAGGGCCCTAGCTCATGTAGTACCTAGTATTGAAAGATTGTGACTTAATGTATTTCGAAGGTCATAAATAAGAATGCTCATATGAAAACTAGGAGTTACCTTCTTATTAGTTAGTAATAGGACTTTAAAACTTCGCTACCTTTTTGATAGGTTAGTTAGACAAAAAATACAAACAACTGTAAAGGGAAGTTGCCGCGAGCGTAGCGAGCGCGAAAATTTTTGAGTTTTGGGTCACTAAAGCACCAGAAACTTGTATAATAAAAAAAAATCCGCAAAGTGAAGAAGCCGCAAGCGAAGCGAGCGCAATTTTTTTTTAAATAAATTATTGGGATATTAAAGTAGCAAAATGTAAAAAAAAATAGTGCCAAGAAAAGAAGCCGCGAGCGAAGCGAGCTCGAAAATTTTTGAGTTTTGGGACACATCGACTTCTGCAGCAAATGCTTGTCTATTTGTAATTTTACAAGGTTAAACTTCCATACAAGGCAAGCAATCTCATGTATACTATGTTTTCAACTCGTAGTTGATGAAGGCGAGGCAGGCTATGAATTGGCTTGGTTGGTGGATTTAACGATTGTTATTGAAAAACCTGTTTGACTTCTTATCCCCTCAAATCGAGTAATCATCCTCCGAAATCTGCTGGCCCTAGGAATGTATGGCTGGGTTATTCGTATACCCTGCACCATAGGTTAAGACGGCCCTGTGAAAAATCTTGGACACTTCTTGAAACCCCGCCCGGACGGCCTCCAAACGAGGACAGATCCGGGGAAACCCGGACGGATGGCAGCCCTAGTCCTACGTGAAAAGTATGTGTTGCGAGAGTAAGCTGGTGTTTTGATTTAGCTAATCGTTGTTTGAGGAGAAAAGCTCAAGTTAAACAAATTAATAAAATTTTATTTTTACTACAGTTTATATTTAAAGAATCACAAAATTAACAAATATTAAAATGATCTGATGCTTGCGACTTTTCTTAAGACTAAAATCTTTAATTAAAGTAGAATAATGGAATGAATGAGCAACGTCATTTTAGATCGAAAAAATAGCAAGGGCTGAAAGTCGATCTTGTGTCATCGAATTCCTTAAACATGTTTTAATAATTTTAAGCCTCAAAAACTGCTTTTTCTTTACTATTATTTTATTATTCGAATTCTAAGGACTATTTCGGTAGTTTATAAATTTCAATTAAATTATTTTCTAATATACCTATGTATATTTCAGCACCGAGATAATCAGGGCCGTCTTTAGCTCATGTAGCGCCCGGGTGCAATCATGACCCAAGAGATGTATATATGTATATGTATTGAAAGATTGTGACTTAAGTAGTCGAACGTCGTAAATAAGAAAGTTCATACGGAAACTAGGAGTTACTTTTTTGTTAATAAAAGGACTTAAAAGCGGCGCTACCTTCTAGGTCCGGCTCAAACATGATGAAAAAAAAACAAAACAAGTGGAAAGTAAAGCACCCGCGAGCGTAGCGAGCGCAAACAAATTTTGAGGTTTAGGTCACTAAAGCGCCTAAACTTGTATAATAGACAACAGTGCAAGGTGAAGTCGCGAGCGTAGCGAGCGCGAAAATTTTTGAGTTTTGAAAGTCAGAAAATGCAATTTTTTTTCTTGGATCAGATATATATTTTTTAATTATATTTTTTTCATATTAGTGTGGGTTGTAGCGCGAGGCCCCCCCAAGCGCGAGGCCCTGTGCGATGGCACAGTTCGCACACCCCTAGGGCCGCCACTGTGGACTCCTATTATTCCCCTGTTTTCCCTTTGAAAGAAAAACAATTCTACTATCCAGCCAGGGTTACTAATGTCTAGAATTACAACTTTTGCTATGAAGACAACAACCTCACTTCTTTTCCTTTCAACTCTGCACTTCATTTACGACTGTGTCCTTAATTTCAGGTCTAAGCTACGAACTCGCAGAATGGATAGCAGCGAACTTAAGTCATGTAGTGGGAGTCGCCACAGACACGCCAACCTTCGAGTCGGAGCAGACCAGGGAATTCGCTAGTAGAACTGTTTCCAATGTGCTGGGTAGAAGCGGAATCTACATGATTGAAAATGTCCATTTTAGAAGGAAGATGCCTGGTAAGTTTGGATAGCTTTCTTACCTTCATGCCCTTTCACAACCCATGCAGTCGCCTTTAAGAATAGAGATGACAGGGTCTAAATGTTATGGAACAGATGCGGTCTAAATTAATCAGATCTGCATTCTGATTATAAAGCTGAGGTTTGCTTAAATGCGCTAATCTCAGCTACGACGGCTCTCAACTGCCGATCCGATTTGAAAAATCTTTTCAGTTGTAGATAGCCCGTAGATAGCCCATATATCGAGGAAGCCCATATATTACATTTTATGTAAGTGTGCGAAGTAGATCCCACGGGACGCGGGTGAAACTGCTCGTGGAAGCTAATCTCAGTCAGTTACCTAAATGTGTATTTCACCTCCTTCCAGAACAAGGCTGCATGGCTCTAGCAATGCCTCTGAAGCTCCTGAACGCAGCTTACGTCCCTACCCGCCTCACAGCGTTCTGCCCATCATCGAAGACTGATCTTCACGTGGTAATGGCGTTACGGCAAGAAGTCCAAGCACAGACGCGACTACCCAACAGTAGAGTTTACGATGTCAATTTAGATGAGATATTGAGTTAGTTAAGTCTGTAGATAGATTGGCAATGAAGTGATCTTACTACGGATTTCAATGACCGAACGATCCATTGTTTGCGATGAGAGATTAAATTTTAATTATGACATTAGCTTCATAAAATTATGTCAAATTTAATCCCTGGCAAATCATCATACACATATCACATTTAGTGAAGCTAAATATGATTTTCAGTTGAGGGACTTTTTTATGTGTGTTTTTGAGGTTATGAGTGCTTCTATATACTTTATGAGATTATCTAAGACTATAAGCTTTATGGGATTATGAAAGATTGTCGCTGTCAAGACAGATGGTAAAAGGCAGTCTTTTTTACCACGTGCCAGTTTTATACCACGTGCTTTTGATATTATTTTTACTCAGGTTGTTAAGCCATTGTAAGTACAGTCAACTTCAGGTCAGTGGTAACAGTTTTATAGGAAAATCGTAGTTATTTCTATTGAGTTAAGGTGCATGACAGTTACCACTGATGTGAGGTCTACCGTACTCACTTATTTGTATCACAAAAATCTGTTTCCTGATTATTGTGATTAAATTTTTGAAAATATTTCTTTTTTTGATCGCATTTCGATATGCTATCCCTTTTGTAAAGTAGAATTCGATGCAGTTAGCTGGCAACCCTACATAGATAAATGTTGCCAGTGAATTAATGAAAAAAATACTTGACAGTGATTTACAGATGAGGGAAAATTACCAGAAACATGAGGTATGTATAGAACTAAATGATATTACAACAAACCCACAGAGTTAATAACAAAAAAACTATGTTTTTTCAGAATTGACGACTCATGGTTGCTAAAGGACTCCAACGTTAAAATATCCTGACCACATACAGCAGGTTTTAAGGTAAATCTAAATTGCCTAGTAATATAATTATTAAAAATGAAACAAGCTTTGAATAAATAAGCTTTATTTTTGGCCAAACTATTACATTGCGTAAACCTTTACACTTCTATTGAATTTAAACCATTACTAATGTAACAAATTAAATCCCTATGAAAATACAGCACAAACTAATAGGTAAAATACTTGCGAGACTCAATATTCATTATTTAAGTATTTTAATTAAAAAATATTGGGCCCATCTACTGACCAATAAAAATGCATAGTAAGTATGTATATTATAAAAAAAGGATAATTAATTACGTCTAAAATTTATAAAAGGGAAGCCTTAATTTTAAGAGTGGAGCACCCAGTTTTAATACTGAAGCACCCTCTATCTTTTCACGCTTAAGCAATACTTTTTTGCCGTTGGCAACTCCTGCAACTGGTGTAGCGATTAATATCGACTATCGATAAATACTGCTACATACACCCAAGAAGCTTTGTAGGTATAACTGAAGGCTATGACCACAGTGAGGCCCAGTCGGGACAGTCCAGGGCTGCGGAATTGTTCGAAAGAGTTCACTTTTTGCGTGACTGATATTCATATTATTTTACATTTCTGATCGAAATTGAATCTTTTTGCCTCCGTTTATAACGTTAATGTTGCCTTCAGTTAAACATATAAACTTCTTGCATACACCGCATATTGTGACAAGCCTATTCTATTATTGTTAATTTCAATTCAAACGCCGCTTGCTCACGAATTCATTAGTTTAAGACATTCATTAAATGATATTTGGCAGTATATTTATAAGACTGCTTCTCAAGGCTTAAGCTAGTATCCGATTAATAGTAAATTATTGCCGGATTTCTTAGTATGGGTGAAATATCTATCAGATTTGTAATTGTTAAAAATGTACTTTATTTCAAACGTCTTAATGCCTAATTTACTCTATTAGGGGAACATACATAATACTTTTCTTTCAATATATTATTGCCACGGCTTCACTGGCACTGCTCATAACATTGGAAGCAATATGTGAAATATTAAAAATAGATTTTTCTTTGAATTGGTGCACCTATACCCTTATATATTTTTATAATACTATAGTTTGGTACTTACATGATGATTCTTTAAAGAAATGTGACCATTTACTAATAAAAGGTTATATTAAAAGAAATGTATAAAATATAAATTGAGATATCTATATAAAACTATTTAAAAGGTTCGCAACCCTATTCTGATTAGCTTACGACAGACAATGTTGTCATAACAGAATAATATCGACAGCACAGATTGTAGTCACCAAAAAATAAAATAAAATACATGATAGAAAATTTTCAATTTTATTTAAAATAAAAATAAAAGTATACATCGATACATTTTGGAATCGGACCTTTTTAACACCAAAATAATAGCAACACTGAGCAGTATTATTTGTTTATAACAACCCTTTGTAGGATTTAAAAGGCTGGACACAAAGTCTTTTAGATTACATTAAACATCGATAATACTGCGCAAATTTTCAATTCAATCAGAATAGAGTCTTAATATCTATAGTTATCGGTATTTATAATCTACGGAAACTAATGACACCAAAATATTTAGCTTGGCCCAAAAATGCTCTCAGGAATGCTGGTGTAAGCATAGAGTGCCGACTTCAGATTTCAAGTGAACTGACCTACATTACATTTTTCCATGGAAATCGCCAGTTACCACGACAAATTGCATTGACCACAACTAAAATAATAAGCTAATTACAATCTAAATAATAATATTGCTACATCTTTTAATTTGTTATATACGAAAAATTATGGAAATACATTGTATTTTTTTTTTTTGTTATTACAATCTACTCTTTATATTATAAATAGAAAATGTATTCAAAATACTGGCAACACTGTGGTTTATTACGAGAAAATCGTAGAAAACCACAATGTTACCATAATGCGTACACATTATAGGAAAGTTTGAAATTGTTAAGGTACATTTCTAAAACGGAATTTATTATTTAGTTTTCAAAGTCTGTCTGAAAGTTCATTAAAAATTAGAAAATAAAATCATCACGATTACATTATAATCACATAATTACATATTTTGTTATGTATAGGTATTACTAATGACTTTGCTTCGTCAAATAGTTGTCAGAGTTCGAAGTAGGTTTTATGAAAAAGTTTTTATTATGTAGAATACATTTATAACACACTACACTTGATTCTTAGCACAGATTATACGTAGTGACATACATTCAATGTCGAAGATGCGATATATTTTGTACATTCAATATAATTTGTATGAAAAAGTATGAAAATATACTTCTTTTTGTCATGACAATATCGCAATTTAACATTATGAAGTGTGAAATATCTACATTAGTTGTTGATTCACTCAAATCCCTTACTTAGTTTTTCTAGAACATTCCATCATCCTGATTTCTGTTTGACGAAGCGTTTACACTAATTTGTCAATAGGTATTTCTCAGTCAGCCACCATTATCGACACTTGCAACTGGATTAGGCTCGTAAAGACTACAACTATATCTGTGCGTTTTGTTATAATATATCATCCAATCATTTGTGATTTTAATACTCTTGGCATTTGAAATTAAAAAGGAAAACCGCCAAAACTGATCCGCCATTTTGAAAACCAAAAAGTTCATAAAACTGTCGCAATGGAACTTCTTAGATTTAGACTATTTTATGTTCTTTATGGACTACAAGTTCTAAATTCAAAATTTCAAATACCAGAGCGCGTTCTAACCGATCTATGGCACAGAGTAATCTAAGCGCAGAGCCCAACCCAGTCGGTCTTTTCATAAACATAAAACAAGCCAAGCTTTAATCCTTCCAATCTTTTTTGATGTCGAAACACCATTCCCATTGCAGGTGCACGTTTTTGTCGTCATCAGTGAAGAGGCTGTTCACGGAGTATGAACCCCTGGCGACCATACCTGATGGGGCGTCTTCGGGAGGAGTCGTGTACGACTGGATCTCGGTCTTAGGAGGGTATGAACCGACCATGTGGGTCATTTTGTCCACTGAAAATTGAAAGGTATATAGGTTTTAGTCAGATATATATTTAAAAGTTCTTAGTTTTAGTAGTTCTTTAAAAGTTCTTATATTTAAAAGGAGTTACAACATTTAAAGACAGCGTTCATTCATTCTTGCAAATACGTAACATTTCATAAATAATAATAGGAGTACATCTTTGAAAACTATCCAAATATTATTGCGACATCTAGGATCTGCTCCACTTCTTCCAGAAAGAGCAAAAACTTAATTTTCTGGCCAATGCTATACGTAATAAAACAGACCACTAACATCAACAAGTCATCATCATTCAAAAAAAAAAAGAACACGTCACAAGCCACAATAAATAGGGAACAAGACAACATATTATTATATCAAAATGCCTACACACTTAGTCACCATATTGAATACAATACATAACGACATCGAAGGCATATACGGTGCTTGATGCTGTTTGAATAGAAATATGGATACATACCGGGCACTGAGGGGGTAGCGTGAAAAAATACAATGTGCAATCAGAAATGTGTAGATAATACGTAAAATTTTGTAAGTGGTGTAAAAAGACACAGCAACCAAAGAGATCTTTTTCGAGTCACTTATGTATTCTTAACTCATGACTAGTTATTTTGTGAAATGTCCTTATAGAATTTTGGTTTGGTACTGCCATTTAGCAGTATTATAAACAGCGAAAACCTTTTTAGCATATTTAAGAAAAAAAATGCTAAAGCTACAAAGTTACAGGATCAGCAAAATCCATATTTTTTTTTATGACTTTGACGATCTCAAACCCTTTAAACAATTTGAACAATATTAATAATTTTATGGACTGCCCCCAATACTTTACAATGGCCATTAAAATGTTGAATAACCCTTGCTCTTGCTTGAACGAATAGTGGGTTTAGCCATTCGTTCATATGCCAAATAAATGAGTTTTATTTGCATAGAAATAAAATATCCTCTTAATAATTACCTGGTACTCCGAGCCGGTAAGTCTTCTGCACGTATTTGAGTCCATGCACGATCTCCCGCTGCACGATGAAGTCGATCCTTATCCTGTATTGCACGCCTTCCTTTATCACGAACACCTGGAATTTTAAGGGTTCAAATTAGATGAGGCTGTAAGAAGTAGCGGTAGTGGCAGATTGAAATTATGTACTTAGTCCTAATTTATATTTTTATTTTGAGTTGTGCAAGGATCCCAAGGGTTCCATAACACATAAATTAGATTTTGATCTTTAATTACTTCTCCAATTCTTCCGATTTCATTGTATTTTTCTTTTCGATAAGATATTTTTTTTGCGCAAAAACATCGACATTGTAACCATTTAGGCTAGTTTTTCAAACACAATTTCTAAATAGACTTCGTACATTTATTCCCGAGAGTCGCCCTTTAAAATTCGGATATTATTCAATGTATATTCATAGTTGGAGACTATTAACCTAAGCCCATAAAATTACTTGCACAATTTCCTACAGCAACAGGCCATCGCGTTTGACTAATCCGTAAAGCAACAAAACGAGCGGAACGATACACGCCACTTCAAGTTTTTAGGTCATGCACTGAACTATAGTTGTCGCTGGCATAAATCATATCACGCGTTTACATACAGTGTGATACTAAAGGTAATAGGAAATATCATCATTCACGCTCAATTTTCTGAGGTTAAAACTACTTTCACGATTTCTCAAATGTTTTAGCCAGAAAGAAGAATTAGCACAATCAACTCCCCAGCAACACAAATCTGTCAATTATGTTTTTTTTTTATTTGTAAAGCTTGCTATGATAGTACAGTTAAAACTGGAACAGACAGAGCAAATTAACGGGTTCCAATACTGACATAAGTTGGGTATATTACTCCCTTGAAACATAGCCAAAGATTGTATAAATACCGTAAACATAGTAACGTGTAAACAAGAACCAAGGGGAAGTCCCAAGTATAATGGCAGGAAGTGGACTAGCTTCGCGACGGCAGACAAAGGAAACTCATTTGCTATGTAGATTAAAGTTAATAGGAATTCATGGTAAACATAGACTGCAGAAACTTATTGAATCGTAGCATCGTTTATTTCCATAAGTTTTTATAATATTTTCCAATACTCCCACAAACTGCTGATACATAGATAATTAACAGAAATTCAAAAAATCTGTAGATTCGGCAGTGCAAGTGAGTTCCTTAACTGTCATCGACTCCCAAAAATTAGTAGAAAAATCGATATTTGACAGACTCAGCGAACAGTTGAGAGAACTGTCATCAGTTTTATCTCCCAAAAGTCGTCTATATACGCGGAAATCTTTTAAAACCTACAAAACTGTTCTATCTAAACATCCTGTACATTTTGGTGTTGGCACGGGTCCAGGTTGGACGTACCGTGATAATTGTGACTAAGCGACTTATTGGGCACCGATTACCATGCACCTGTCACACCAATGATTAGTGAAAGGGATCGCGTGATTTCTTCCCAGTTGATCTGAGAGATTTTCGTTGGTGATATCATAAGAAATTGCTGGTAGCTTCAGAGTGAATTACCAAGATTTTTAAGCGTGTCTTCAAAACGAAGGGGGCATTTGAAATGATACTGAAGAAAGCAAAAAGTTAAACCTAGTAGATTGATTTCTGCCGGAAACTTTGATTGATTCAGGTCCAGTGTAAACCTAAGCGCCTAGGATAGGCACTGACAAAAAATACTCAACATTATCTACAAATTCGATGACAAAGATAAAACCATATCACGATGGTCAATATGACGACATAATTTTTTATCAAACAACATCAGACCTGCGGTTTGTTAGATAAAATTACAAGCAAAAGCAATCCAGTTTCAACAAACACAAATCCTATAGCAACCAGACAAATAACTGCCTATATAGATATTATGAACTCCGTATTATTAACTCCAACGAACTTAAACTGCCAGACAGAAGATAAACAAACATTGAAAGGCCGTGAATCTCTCAGCACTCTAAACATGATCACGTGACTTGTGACGTCATCGGCTACGTGGACTATGTTCCGATACAAAAGGACGATGGGGATATTTATAGTGTACTTGTATTTAGTGCACCGTTTCTATCATGAGAGATGCTTGTCAACAAGTCGCATCGTATAGGTCTATTTGATATAGGCGACACTTGTTGCGTTCGGGTGCTTTATTAATAGTTGGACGGGGTGGTATATTTGTCCTGGTGCAAGCGCCTCTTTTCATTCTGGCAATGCATGAGGATTGATGTGGCTCAGTTTCGTATCAATTCACTCATGATGTTGACTTTGGGTGACGCCGATTTGATCTATTGCGTGCAGGCATAACTTATGGTTTGGTTGTAAATGGTGCAAATAATTGTTACAAATTGTCAGGTTGCTAATCCCTGGGGTCAATGAAATACCAACGCGCTTCTAGGATAAACGTTCAATCAAAAGTCCGCAATGACTTCAGTAAAAATCTTCTATTCTCAAACGATGCAAACTACAATTTAGCACAAATGTGCTAAATTCAATATCGGGGGAATACCAATAAACATAATGTCAGACACAATATTAACGACCCGAAACAAATCCGTCAGCGCTAGTCATGGCATATGACGTCACACAAGCCACGTACGCATATAAAGGTGGATGCACATTTATCAGAGCAAAACGCGCCGTAGGAAAGTCTTCACATGAAGTCCTAAAATCCGCTCGCGTTGGGTAGTCCGATCCAGAGCAGCTGCCCGTTGCGTCTGACAGGTGGACGCGAAACAGAAGCCGATTTTATCGGAGTTTTCGGCTTAGAGAAGTGTGTTCCCACCTTTAATCCCAATACTTCAGTACACCGTCCGACATGATAAACGATCATATTCACCGTAAATCATTTAGAGAGTTATTAGTTGGTTCGGGCGCGTATGCGAATGTGTTTAGTATTTTGCTAACAATTTAGATATGAATTATGGGGGAGTTGTGTATCTGTTTCTGTCATAATGTTGGCATAATGCATTTGTCTGAGATTGGTGGGTGCTCTGATATTATTTACACCATAGATTGCTACAATAATGCCACAATGAGTTTTCTTGCTTATGGGCTTAGAGTAGAAATCGTAAAATAATCACTAACTAAAAAAAAACGAACCATAGAAAAGCTGAAAATAAAACTGCCTGGATTGGCGCCGGCGTTACTGCTGTTTATTTTATTTTGTCCAACGCACATAGCTTTTTATACATTCCAATAAATACGATGACAGGTATACTCAATAGTCAATTCTTTATTAGCATACCAGGTGGTACATTTTGTACGATGGACACAATATGGACCCGGCAGGACACAACTAAAAAAGATATACCACATACAATACATTGCATTTTAATATAAATGTATTCCAATATAATTACCAACGTCCTTAAAGCAGTCCTATTTAAAAGACTTGATACAGCACGTGTCAAATAAAACACGTTTTCAGTCCAGCACATGTGTTTGCTATAAACGTGCGAGCGTTCTATTAGCTGGCCATCAAATACTTCACAAGACAGACGTTATTAGAGATCTCTTTTAGAACTCGCCTTGTGTATAAAAGAATAAAGCCTTTGTTCAAATAGAAAGATTAAAAAAAATGGAAAACATTATTTACTGAATATTTCTTGCACACAAAATATAACGGCGTTCTCTACCAGTCTACCTTTGGGTGATGCAGAGAAAATTTCGTAGGACTTTCGAAAATATACTGTAAATTTTACTTGAATTGCCGAGTTAAGAAGTCCAAAAGAGATATTGAAATACGAAATGGCAGGAAAGAATGTAAATAGTGAGATGATGTTAAATTGATGTTTAAAAGAAGATATACTTCACCGATCTTAAATAACAATGTTTGGGATTAGGCCAATACGGTATAAAATCGGTGGTTATGGGAGCCGTGTTATCAATAAGATTCGGGCACGTTATAATAATATTCTAATTGGTTTTCACGATAATTGAAAACCCAACTATGATACCAACTACAGGAAAAAATAACTTAAACAACATTTTAAATAATATCTCTAATAACTAATACTAGTTAAAAAGCCATGTGTTAGACGGTATAAAACCACAAATTGACCTATAAAATTCCTATACGGATATTGCACACATAACTGACAACATTTTTAGTCAGTACAGTGAATGATTTTACGCAAGTTAACGAACCTTATTTTATCGTTAATTTATAATACTGAATGGTTACCATATTTCTGAGTTTTACAAACATGAGGAAAAATACAAAATTGAAAAGATTGATATATAGCAGAATCAATGTTTGTCTGACCAAAGACCAAGATGGAATTTCTCTTTCATCATTACCAGGACATATTACAAAATAAACGTCCCCCGCTGCTTCTGTTTGTTCGCGATAAACTCAGAGACTACTGCACAGATTTACGGGTTACACCAATAGATGTATCGATTCTTAAGAAAGGTTTAAGAACAGAACAAAACCCTAATCCCAGCCGAGGATGGACGCTAGTTAACCCTCCAGTTGGCTAGAAAAACTCAGTTTAAAATATTCGATTTTTAACTCAAGTATTTCATCATAATATCTATGACCACGGTAATAGAAACAGGAAAACAGCTTTTTATCTGGCTACATTTATAACCAGGTCTTTCCTGAAGGGACAAGGAAAATAATAAAGTTACAATACCAACTGAATATGACATTGATATTAATTTAATAACGATTCTATTCACAATGAAATGACGTGTTTTGGGCGTAATTAAATTTAGTTTCTGGCGTAAATTATGATTTTTATTTTTTGTTTGCGAAGTCAATCTCAATTATGATCTATTTTCAGTTACAAATAAAAATAAAATACGTTAATGATAAAGTTATCAACCCAAAAATAGATAGGCGAGATTGTCGCTCACTCTTCATTTCTTATGATTTTGACTCTCTTTACAACGCAAAAATAAGTTATTTTTACATTATAATTATTGTTGTATAAGAACAGAGAACTTATAATTTATTTGCCTTAAGTAGTTCATCGTAGAATATCAGGAGCTAACAGTCCGATGTGAGAAATCTTTTAGTCCGAAATCGTCTTAAATAGGCGCAATAGATAGCCCATTTGCGAGGATTTCTGAGGGAGGCTACTTTTTATTCGTGAAGTGTGGGTGAAGTATTTCTAACAAGACAAGGGTGAAGCCGATGGTAGAAGCTGAGCTACGTAATCTGAGTTCCATACCTGCTTCTTAAGATCAGTGAGGTCTCCAGAGAGGTCCAACTCAACGTCATCACGACCCGTGACGCACAACGCCAACTTCTTGACAATCACCCGACGTGGGTCGTTCGGATCTGTTGAATAAACAAAAATATCAATCAATCACAGATTCTTTTGAAGTTTTTAGTATTATTTGAGGCGATTAAGCGACATGTGGGTAAAATTATGATGTACCTAAAAGTGATGAATGATAAGTTCTTAAAATAGCTAAGTTGTACGACAAAAAATTTGGGACCGAAACACATATCCTGCAGAGACATAAGCTGCAGAAAATTTTGATCCAGTAAAAGCTATATAGCTTGGTCTAACGATGATGAAAAAATACTATACACATAATCCATAACGTCATAACAATTAGGTTAGACGTTAGAGCAAAATTGTAAACATGAAAAAAACATTGTAAGCTTGAATTAATTTATGATAACATAAAACAATTTAGGGCTGCCCAGGCTGCTATTACGCCCAATTAAATAGGAGTTTGATCAACTTAGTACCCCAGGCGTGCCAAGGGAAGGAGGCGATGAAGTTCCAGGGCTACTAATTAGTCTAAAGGTCAATGAAGTTATTAAGTAATTAGAGGGAATCTGCCATTGAAAGCAGTAAGCCCTTCTAGCTTATAATGTTTTATTTGAACAAACGCCAGCTCATCAAGCAATTACATTCTTTAAAATCAAAAGTATAGGGTTCAGTATTGCTTGAGAAAAAATATAAGATTGGAGTATCTTGATATGCTGGCGTCTGTACTGTGTATGGTAAACAACGAAAGGCTGAAAAAACAAGTGTTTTGCTTTTCTCACAGCAAAACACTGAGCCAGATGTTCTACGTCTCATTTTAGTATTGTTGTTTCGCGATAATACGAGTGTTAATAAACAAATGGGTTATTTAGAAGTTCAACTTTGAGCTCGTTTCTTAATCTTTATTTATAAACTGGACGCGACTCGCACAGGTGAACTTTGAAAATTCACAAATAATCTCTACCCTAAATCAAACGCCAATCATTCTTCTACATCAAGCATATACATTACTATTGCCATCACGACAATTATTTTCACCTGGCAAGCAATACCACTTAAATTGTTTATGATATCGAACGGAAAACAAAAATAACTTGTCTAAATATATTCGTACGTTAATATTAGAATAGATCACACTAGTCTGGAGTTGCTAGCTTTCATTAATGACGTAGCAGTTGATAGTCCAGTACTTATATTCAGATCTGTTGATATTTTCAACGGTATCGAGTGTAAAATGTATAATGGAGTTTCGGAGCTTGACGAAAGGAAATTAATTACAATAAGATTTGATTAGGCTTCACATTATGTTTCGTTAGTGTTAATTAAGCCAAGCCTGCCATTAAAACCAACTTTTAGTTCCTAACCTATTCAGAAGGAACAATTCAGGATTGGCCACATAATATGTTGTATCCCATTAGCCAAAATGGCTTACGAAAAGACCAACATAATTAAAAATAGGAAGACCATTTATAAAGGTCTTGTGCCACCAAATTGCGAAGCCAAGGCAATTAACGTACAGAATAGCAAGTCAATCTCAATAGGATGCATAATTTAATAGACCAAATGCACCTTCTGAAGTGGGTCGTCACAAATAGGTCATTGACGTTATTGTATTAGCCACAGCTGAGCTGGCTATAAAGGAAATTGATGTGGCAGAAGCGACAGTTATGGGGCTTCGTTTATTAATCGCGTAGGAAGCTCGCAAGGGCATTTGCGGAAATTTTAATTAAAAGCAGATGTGCAAAGGACAGTAAGTAGTGGCCTGGTGGGTAAAGAACAAACCTCTCAATTACGAGGGTTCTATTCCAGACCAGGCAAGTACCAATGCAACTTTTCTAAGTTTGTGTGTACTTTCTAAGTATTTCTTAGACACCAACGGCTGATTAAGGGTCTCAGCACACATATGGGATCGGAAAGGGATCGTCACCGTATCGCCTCGAGCCGTTCAGAATGGTTTGTATTAAACTCCCTACTGCAACGCACACTAATCGGAATAATAACGTAATCGCCTCGCCTCGGGACAGGCTCCGAACTTGAATTCCCGCGCTTACGGCTCATCGTCCCCGCGCTTACGTTTCTCCGTCTCCGCGCTTACGTCTCTCCGTACCCGAGCTCACATCTCTTCGTCCACCCTTTCCCCTTTCCCCTCCCGCGACTTGATATATTTTTCTTTTTTTCTTGCTATTTTCTTTTTCCTCTTCATCAAGTGCTATGGCTATGATAGCCAACTCACGTATTGTAAACCAAGACATAACCGTGCACTACACTTAACGTTTGGATTCAAACTGATCTGGTGCCTGATCTGACTGATGTGTGCTGAGACCTTTAAGGTGAAGGAAAACATCTCAAGGAAACCTGGACTATAATGTCTGAAATCACCAACCCATATTGAGCAAGCGTGGTGATCAACGCTCAATCCATCTCTGTGTGACAGGAGGCTTGTGGCCAGCAATAGACGATAAAAAGGCTGATGATGATGCTCAAAGGACCAGAAGTAATTCCGTAGTCTTCTGGTTAGTATTTGTTTAATTAAACGTGTCTGCTGTTTGATTATGAACAAAGGATTTTTTGCAACGGTTGTTTATCTAAATCTTAGATAGTAGCGGTTTGAGACTTTTTCAGTGCTGTTTTTATACATTTCTTAACAAGGCCGTTAATCAAACACGACACTTGGATTGGAATGTGCCAGAAGCAGTTTTCGTTCTTAAATCCTACTTTATAAGCCAGATATTTTTTAGTACGAAAGTCACCAAAAATACTCCTTTTACGTGGTTTTATAAATATATGTTTTTTATATAAAAACCCATAGTTACGTAGATATCTTTCCACAAATAAATAGATTTCACTTTCGCGATTTCGGGGAACCTTTTACCACAAAATACATAGGTACAGAAGTCAATCTCATGTATGTACTTCACTTTTCATGCCTAAACTCGGCGGTCGCGCTAGGGTTGTCAACTGTTTTATGCGCATAAAACTAACGTGGTAGTGGTACTCGTATCTAATTATTTGATGTATTGTTGAGAATAAAACAGGAAAAATGAAATATAAACCAATAATAATAAAATATTTAATGTGGCATACAAGAGGTTAATAAACACTTTCAACGGAAATTCGTTTGAACGAGATACCGTTTTTCAGAAACCGCAATTTATAATTTTGTTATTCATACATATATACTTACCCTACTCTTTACTTGTGAAAAAAATATTTTTGTATGTAATGGGTTGGTACAGTCCCTGATCTAAGCTTGCTTCTACCTACAGAAAACTTGATGTGCGAGTTTTATTTCGTCTACCTTACAACATAGTCTCGCCATGATCACAAAAATTATCAACTCCTACTAGCAATAATCTTTGAGGGTAGGTAGGCAGGTTCGCCTGGGTCGACACTAGCAAAACTTATTACGGCATTGGGCCAGAGGCCGCCGCCGGGGCGCTTACCTACCCACCTAACTGTACCTACCTACTGCGTTTATTAAACGAACCATCGAAATATGAGAAAATAAGTAGGTACATACTATAGGTAATAGGGCAGGCTAAAAAAACGACAATTCACTGTTTATTGTTGTATAAAACAACCGTCAACTTGTTCAATTATAATACGAATTTTGTTGCTCCATTATTACTTTTTCTTTTGTTATTAAAATTAAAAATATTACAGTCAAATTACAGTTAGGTAGGTATCACAACGCGTGCACATTTATCTATCTTTGTGTGACGCAATTATCTCAAGAAAGCGGCAGCCGCGTTCGCACTGTTTTGAGTTGTTTTGAGACAGCGCGTCTGTGAACACGCACACATAGACACCTTTGTCTGCGTGACTCGAACGCGCTTTGTATGTAGATTGACTTCTGTACCTATGTATTTTGTGCTTTTACTCTACCCAAAAGGCAATTACTGGGTAACACGATACAAACTTTCGGGCTTCAGAGTACACGTAACATCGATAAAGGATATTAAAGTATCGAAGCAACGGCTTTTAGACCTAGGACCAGGGGCTTAAAGGGATTTCCATGGCTCTTTTAACTTTATCGATAAATCAGAATTGTAAAACGACGATGATGCCTTTAATGTGATTTATAAAGTAATGCAAGAATTCAAATCTCAATACCAAAAGATTTCAATCAATAAGCATTTCATTCAATAGAACCGCTGAACTCAAACCCGATGCAAATGTTCTAAATCGAATTAACCTTACTCGATTTCCGTCACCTACACAACGATATCGGTGACATGTTAGGTATCGATTACTCGTACAATATCGTGCAATGCAGGTTGTTTTGCCGACTGGCGGCAAGGTCATGCGTGGACCTTGACATTAGTTACGACTGTAACTGAGTGTCATGTAATGCTCACGGAACTGAAAAGATCTGGTAGTGAAAGTGCTTCGTCTAAATTGCGATTCGAAAAGGTCAAATGCTCGATACAATGCATTTTTACTGTTGATGTGATGCCAGCTCGCTTATCATAATTTTGAATGACTGCTGTATCATGCAAAAACTAAAATAAACGAATTTTGTAGATAAATATTTGAGCAGAAAGAAATAAACAGTCTGCCATGGAGAACAGTGCCAAATGGTTCTTGTGCTTTACATGATTAACTGCTTTTACACTTTATCTGATAATAAAAAAGTAACCTAGCCCTACTTTAACTCACTAGAGTCCTCCATATCGATAATACTCGTAGATCTTCCCTACAGCAGCCAATAAAGATCGATCATTCTAGAAAATTAAGAGCTATTCATTACAAAAGTAGGGCACGTTACCACATGGGAAGTAGGAAAAAACAACATGAATACGAAGCAATTAAGGAAAACGGAGCCCCTTTGGCAGTTGTCATAAAACATTATGTTTGTCTACGTAGGTAAAATGATTAGAATTAAAGCAAGTACTTCATATCTAGTTATTGATACGACATTGATAGCGCATTCTAGAAAGCTTGATAATGTTCTCAAGAGTACGGAATTAGTATCGTCACGTTGGATTACCGTGGCGTGGTAAGCAGAAGCATGTCTGCTAATCTCGTCCATAAAATTATCGTTTTTGTGGAGATTTTCGACGTTGGTTAATAGTGACTTCTTGCTGGTCAAAAAAACACTAGGTACGGAGCATGCGCGAGATTTCAAGTGGGTAAACTTATTTGACGAAAACTGTACTTGTATTATACCAATGCAACTGAGTACCAGTGTTTTACAAGGGGCTACCTTTCAGACCTGGCAATCTAATACCCCTTGGTAAGACTAATTGTTAAATAAGAATATCTACCTACTTATGAAAATAAAATAGTCCAGTACCTAGTTAGTAGATAAAAGGCAAGGGTACCACAAGATAAGCGAATTGTAAGCAACTCTGCTAACGACTAGCAAATATGTTAGTGTAATATGGCGTGTTAGAAGTTAATGGCTTATGTTTAACTGATCACCAGATATAGTAACAAACAGCAGACAAAAATAGTAAATGATCACCAAAATGAAACTCGCATTTTAATGTAAAACTATCACCAAAGTTTTAACACTTTGCTATCCTATTTAAGTGAAATTACTCCAAAATAAATCATGCGTAAGCCAAAAATAGTAAATGATCACCAAAATCAAACCACCATTTTAAAGTAAAATTATAACCAAAGTTTTTAAATTCTGCTATCCTATCTAAGCAAAATGAGTCCAAAAAAATCATTGTTATCCCAAAAGTAGTAAATGATCACCAAAAGTAGTAAATGATCACCAAAAGTAGTAAATGATCACCAAAAGTAGTAAATGATCATCAAAAAAGTTTTTACATCTTGCTATCCTGTTTAAGTAAACTGACTCCAAAAAAATAAGTTCGGCCTGATAAAATAAATGTAATGACATTATGGGGACCCTTTTCCTGCACTAGCGTGGAAAATTGTCTATTGCATGCCTCTAAACAGTGCGATAAGAGTGTATTGAGAAACACATTCTTCTTCTTCTTTCTCCTGCCCTGTTCCCAATTTTACTTGGCGTCGGCGCAATATGTCATTTTCTTCCATTTTCCCCTGTCACTCGTCATACTGACACTCACGCATGCATTGCAAGCCGGACACAACTTAATATGGCATCATAATACTTTATTTGGTAATAAGCCTACATTTTATGGCAATCACAGTGACTTATTTAGGCAAAAATAATACATTAATTTGGTCGTCAAGAGTTGGTGATCATTTACTAAATTTGGTGGTCGAATACAATTTAAAGTGAAGTCGTGACTAAAATAGCTGGTACTATTACATTTTTAGACTTTATTTTTCTGGTGTTCAGTAGATATTTCTGGTTGCAAAACTTAGGGTATCAAAGCATTTTATGGTGGTCATTATATTTGTTCCCGAAGTTAATGGTCGAGACCATTGGGACAGACGGATGAGTCACGCGCTTTTGTTTATTTTACGAAGTGATTGAGCGATTCACTGTGGAAGATTTCACTTTGATTACTTTTTACTTTAGCACGGAATCCCCTCATGAAATGTGGTGTTCGTGTTTTAAAGCTAGGAATGTCAACGTGTATGGTCATGATTTTTACGGCAAGAGACAGAATTATATGTATAGACTTCTTCGTACCCCAAAATATTCTCCTTTTTATAAGACGGGGCATTTTTTTTTGTTTGTTAGTTCCGTAAAGGCATCGAAACTACATTATTCCCGAATACATACATAGGCTACATTTTATCCTATACGGAAAGAAGTTCGTGGGTGAAACTGTTACATTAACTTACAGCTAGTCAATTATATTTCCTTGAGCAATTAATGGCTTCTTGCAGCAAGACATCTTCATGCAAATACTGCCACAACAGTCAAACAAATTATTCCAGAATCGTATATTATTTAAATATTCATGAAGAAGCAAGATTCCTTCATATAAATTGCATGACTAATGTTATCAGATACTTGAAGCATGATTGTCAGGGTTTGCTTTAGACATGATAATGAATCGCTCATCTCTATATGGCAAGTACTTTATACTTATGAGATTCACAATGGGCATCTTTGTATGGGCTGAGTACATGTAGGTTTGAGTATTTAGTCCGGTTATGTTAGTACTGAATGGTTTAGTAGGGAACTTGAGTCTTGAGTTTAATATGTCAAATATACTAATAGGACTAATAATCTCTTTTTTTGTTTGTTTTTTACTTTATTCATTTTAAAGGTTACAGGGATGGGGCAAGAATGTATATTCCTTCGTACATTTAAGGATGCTCCGTTGCTGTAAGGGCATCTACATATTTTGTGATGATGTTCATTGATAATGTATACTTTTTACAAATACCAATACTTTTTTATTGATTCTTGATATAAAATGTCATTTTGCCATCCTGAGATGGTACTTTTTAACAAAAAATGTTTTTGTTGTGTCTAGGAATGATGCTGTTCAATGTCTTATATGAATTATGTAACATCCTTACCAACAATAACAGCACCAGCCTGAGCCTCTCCGAGTAAGGCCTCCTTGTACTTCCTAAGTGACTCGTCCTCCTGGTCGGCAGCCAGGATCTCGTCAATAGTCTTCTCTGGAGGCGGCCTGTACGAGGACTTGATTTCTTCCTCTTCCTCCTCTTCGGGAGTGCGGGTTACCTCTGGTTCTCCAGACATGATTGGTGTTCTAAAATGGAAAGAATACAATTTTGAGTATATTTATTATTATTTTTTGTTTTAATAAATGTCTGGTTAATAAATAAATGAATTGTTTGCTTAGCCACCATAATGCGTGATTTAGATGTAAGTGAGTTTGTCTTCCCAAAAGTTTTTAATAACACGGCATAAAGGATTTTTCGTTTTTTTTTTTAAGAAAATTTCCTAAGAATGCAAATAAAACGCCAGAAACTGTAGACAAAGAGACTAATGCTGCAGACAACTTTGATTTATTGTACATCGTAATTTATTAAATACAAGTCTAATTTTGATTTATTTTCATTAATTAAACATTGTGTGCCTTTTTCCAACACATATGGTATTAGCATGATATCTCAAAGCCATTATTATCAGCAATGATTGACATGTAAAGATGACAATAGCAGATAAACTGTCCGATTGATATAATATCTCAATTCAATGTTATTGTGTCCATAACAGTTTTATTAATGAATACTTGTTGAAGACATGTTTTATAATAATATTTATAAGTTCTCAATTGATATGGTACTGTGGTCTTCAATCGTTACAAGCAATCCTTAGTAAATTATAAATGCAAAAGTAACTCTGCCTGTCACACAATAACTAAAATGACCAAACTATTTTTTTTTTATCTGTTTTAAGGATCATAATCAGCCTTTTGTATTGTCCCCCTGGGAGGCTCAGGTCTCTTCTCATTTAGAGAAGGAATGAGTGATACACACACACAGTTGGACAAGATTTCCTCATGATGGTGTTTTTCTCCACCTATGGAGTTTCTTACTCTTATCTATAGAGAGCTATCCACTTCTGGAATGGGCCACTAGACTCTACTTCATTTATATATTTTTTATTTACCTTGACTTCTGAAGGCCTAAATGAAAGAGTTTAGTAAGCGAACGGTTGTTTATAATTGTTTATCGTGGATTGAGTTAAATGAGTTCTTTGGATATTGATTATTTGTGAGGAACTGATTGCTTATAATAATGTATTTTCTTCCCTGGTTTTCTAGCATCTAGGCAGTTAATGACTGGGCTACAGGATCATGGCCAGAAGTGAGTAATAATTTATATATTTTTGTTATATTGAGGGAGTTCAGAAGACACTCAGCAGTTGATTCATATGTATTTCAAGGTCTTTTATAAATTCATCATCTTACATCACCATTTGACAACTTGTATGCTCTGACTGATAGTAAACTCCAAATACTTCAATAAATTAAATAATATCATTAAAAATAATATTTTTCACTTATCAGCACTGAAGATAAAATAATTGATATATTATCGGGTGTACGGTGTAATAGTGGAAGCGCCTTTCCGTTGTCACATGCAACGATCGCGCAGATATGGTATGAATCATAGCACCCCCATAACCTATTATAAATACATTAGATAAAATAAATATTCCGTGATATTTACTTCATGTTCTATGTTAAAAGCGATACACAAAAGATAAAGAATATTTCTAACGGGAAACGGCCCGTGGGGCAAGGAAAATGAATATAAATGTGAGCCGCAAATGGAACCGCCCAAAAGCATCTAAAAAGCATTGAATTATCTCACATAGTACTCTTAGAAATAAATTGGTTTTGTTTGAATCAAGGAGCACTGCCGAACGCATTATCTTCCTACATCTTACAGCGAGAGAATTCGTCATTACAGCCCAATAAAGCTTCATACGCAGCCTTATCACGACATTCTTATAAAAACTTTGATTTAACTTACGTTTCAATAGAAAATGCCGGTCAGACAAACCAAAATCAATAACTCGTAATTACACAATCGTAACAAGCACTAATAAGCACCAAATAAAGATAAACAACTTACGAAAATTAGCGATTTGTAAAATCTATAGATCAAAAATGACGGACAAAACGATTCCGGGCGGTCATCGAACTCTCAAAATTAATTTATTCGTCGAAAATGGCTTGACGACATTTGCAACTCTGGCATCTGAAGTATTTCCATCTCCCTTTACTGAATCGGGTCTCTCTTTCACTTCTAGTGTGGCAAAAAGAGATAGCAAGACCTCCGCGACAAGAATTTTCAATAGTGTTGCAAGAATCCAACGCTTTGTCTATGGAACTTCCGGTGTACTTGCTCTTCTTTGTTTTTGGTAGCAATTATATCGATGTTCGGCAGCATTAACTTTTTAAGGACATATCCATTCTTTATCTTTTGCCATCTTTTGCCTTTATTTAGACATACAACTTGATATGTAGGTAACTTAAATTTATATTGTGCAAATTCACAGTAACGCTTTTAAACACTGCTTTAAAATCGGAGACTTTACAAAGAGTTTACAAAATCTGCATGTTATTGCACAGCTTCTTCGAAGTCCTTTAGAATAGTTAAATCATTTTCGTATTTGGGTTCAAACATGTTTCACAGATTTTTCAAAGAACATAATGAAATACCAAAAACATAACGTTTTCTGACAATTAATATGAATGTCATTGTCACTTTTCTCTCTTTTATAAACTTTTATTGTCACTGTCAATGTCAAGCCAATAGGCCCACGGAAGGAAAATTTAAGAAAAATGTTTTTCCGGAAAAACATGTAAATCTAACAATGAATTATAAAGAAACCAACCACCTCTCCCCTTTTAATTTCCAAATGACACAAATCAATTAAAATCCATCTTGTTATTTCTATGAAGTGAATTGTTTACAAAATGAATTATCTAACTATTAGACGTAGTTACCCCGCGTTAACATATTCATCCAAGGAAATGGTCTGAAAACCCTTTATTTGCTGCTACAAAATCCAAAAACTGTTAATAATGTTTGTAAGTATAACTCTTCATTTAAAGTCCTTTAATTGACCTCATACAATAACTAAATATGGCATGTTTACCTTGATTGCAGAAATTACAAAGTCTACGCTTGCTGGCCGCTATAAAACATAGGAATAAATTAATTCGATCCTGTACAACAAAATCTCAAGCTGAAGATGAAAAGGAGAAAGAACTACAGAGGATTGCTAAAGATGTAAGGAACTTTAGCATGTATTTATTTCTATAAAAAGGCTTGTTTCATGCCCCTAAGACCCTACCCACTGACCATGCTTGACTGTGTGGCTTGTGGGAACAGCAAACGGCTTATGGCTCCTACAACAGCTATAATTAAGTATTATACAAACACTATGTCCCTGACTGAAGACATAGGGATAAAAAGGCACACCAAGACAAATTGTATTTGAACAAGCATATGTAGGACCACAGTACAGGTTTGGCTGGGACAGATTTGTTGATTTCAAAATCTTCAAACATACTGTTTTCAACAAATTATTAAATATTTACTTTTTAATTTTCCAGGCCTCAATAGACGAACCACCAACGGCTTGCTGTCAATCAGGGTGCTCAAATTGTGTGTTCATAGTATGGGCTGAAGCACTATCGGCTAAAATGCAAAATGTTGGCCCAGAAGTCAGTGAGAAAATTCTGAACATGGTGGAAGACCCATCAATGAAAGCCTACCTTGAAATGGAACTGAGACTACGAGGGCTCAAGAAATGATTGCAATGTCCTGTTTTTATTTTATTGTAAATTTCTTACTCAGCACTGGCAGCAGCAGCACTTATAAAGCACTGGTACTCAGCTACATCCGGTTAGACTGGAAGCCAACCCCCACATAGTTAGGAAAAAGCTCCTAGGATGATTTCTTACTCAGCTTCCTTTGATTAGAATGGAAGCAAAACTTGACATTGTTGGTTGAATTATACATTAGTTTAGTTTAGTTTAGTTACAGCCTATTTATCGTCCCACTGCTGGGCACAGGCCTCCTCTCACACGGAGTAAATTATACATAGGTATGGAAAAAGAAAACGTGCTGTGCTGACCCAAAATTAAAAGATAAGGGATGATATTTATTGCCTTAAATGCCCCTTTATCTTTTCCAGAAAGAAAATAGGTGAAACATGTTTTAATGTAACATGTAATCATTCATCCATTCAAGTGAATTTCACATTGTAATCAAGAATAGAATCACGTGTTCGAGTATCAGTCACTAATCAACAGTCACACTAACAGCCATTTTTTTCAAGTCTAAAGTAACAGCAAAACTAATAGAAATAAAAAACGAATTTGACAGTTACTTTTACTTTAGGACATTACTTTGGCTTTTACTTTTGATGAAGAAACTGGCTGTTAGTTAATATTTTTTAAAGATTTTGATTAACAATTATTGTGATAGAACAGATTTATTGTTTTGTTATAATTGTTTACATTTTTGACAGACTTCATTTTCATTTTGTTTTATGAAGTTCAGTTCCATCACAGTACTTCTCAGTATTCATAACATTCTCATGTTTAGATTAAGTCTAGAATTTGGAAATATATATTTTGTTATAATTTAATACTAGCAATTTTTTTATCTCTTCTTCTTCTATCTTTTGTCAGTCTCAGGTTTTATGGGTACTATCTGTGTAGCCATGTTCCCTATAAATGACTTACCTTTTAGATTCTACATTTATATTCAAATTGAATTATTTTTTTCAACCACCTTCCAAAATGTCCACCTTCCAAGTTTATTTTACAGATCTTCTTCTTTCTCCTGCCCTGTTCCCAAATATTACTTGGGGTCGGCGCAATATGTCATTTTCTTCCATTTTCCCCTGTCACTCGTCATACTGACACTCACTCCCTTCCTATTCATATCATCTTTCAGGCAATCCATCCATCTTTTCTTAGGTCTTCCTCTTCCTCTCCATCCATCTACATTCATACTTAGCACACACTTTGTTGCATGCGTATCATCCCTCCTCATTACATGTCCATACCACGACGATCTTCTACTTCTCATCTTTTCTGTAACTGGCGCTACTTTCAGACTTCCTCTAATGTAATCATTCCTCACTTTATCCATTCTTGTAACACCACACATCCATCTCAGCATTCTCATTTCTGTTACATGCACTCTCTTCTCGTCCCTCTTTTTCAATGCCCAACACTCCGATCCATACAGGACGACAGGTCTAATGACGGATTTGTAAATTTTGCCCTTCAGTTTGAGGGGCATCCGCGGGTCACAAATAGCGCCAGTTACCTGTCGCCACTTCATCCATCCAGTATTGATCCGATGCGTAACGTCCCTGTTCACCTCACCGTCACTTTGGACGGTGAGGTGAACACTCCATGCACTCTTTCATAATTCCCTCTCATTCTGCCAACATGGCCATTAAAGTCTCCTCCCACAAATACCTGTTCATTCGTCGGCACATTCATCATTACTGCATCGAAATCCGTCCAAAATTGTTCTTTCACCCTGTCATCACAACCGACTTGAGGAGCATACACACTTATAACATTTATTATCAAACTTTCATACATTATTTTAACAACTATTATTCTATCATTCACTCTCTTTACATCTATCACACTTTCTTTCAAGTTCTTATCTAACACAATGCCTACCCCATTCCTTTTCCCATCACTTCCACAATAATAAAACTTGTATCCTTCCCCAATTTCTCTAGCTTTCGTGCCCTTCCATTTAGTCTCTTGCAAACATGCCACATTTATTCGTCTTCTCTTTAATACATCCGCTAACTCTCTGGCTCTTCCAGTCATCGTTCCTACATTCCAACTGCCTTCATTCAGCACTGTCTATAAACAATAATAACGTAAAATAAAAATAAAAACGTAGATCTGAAATTACATCTAGGGCCGATATTCTTTCTTATGAACTCTCTTATGTACTCCCCTTATGTACTCATTTTATGTACTCCTCTTATGTACTCTTGTGTACTCCTCTTACGTAATCCTCTTATGTTCTCTGTTATAAACTCTCTTATGTACGGCCCTTATGTACTGCCCTTATATACTACTCTTATGTACTCTCGGTAAATCGAAATTGAAGAAAAGCAACGTAGCTAGCTCTAGCTCTCATCTTAGGCTTAGGTAGTAACTAACTACCTACCTATTTATTGGATGTGCTATGCGGCTGTTTCTAAGCCACGTTAATTTGATCTAAATTATAATTCAGGCTTCAAAGCTTTCGTTAGGCACATCTTGAAGTAACTTTGAACTTTATCTACCGTGTTTATTCTTGCGTGAATGTCATAATTAATCTTATAGGAGTCATAGCGACGCCCTTTAGAGTTCAAATAACAAACTATAATGTTTTTAAAGCAGGTAGGAATAGGTTAAAGTTAAGGTCTTGCAGGGGCTGCCTGATTGTTCGAAAGAGTTACCGCGGCCCTGGTAGGTACACAAAGGGCTACAGAAAGAACACTGGTGCGTTTGCACGGACCAGGGAAATACGCACTTAGCTGGCATTAAACAAAACCAATCCTTAGGTATATAGGCATGACAGAAGGGTATACCTACAGATGATATAATTATTGAGAGCAATATCAATAAGAACAGATTCCTACCTACCTATAGTTAGAGATAATACCTATGTCTCTATATTATGTTTACGTTTTCTTTGTCTCAGACACTAAACCAAATATTTAGACAACAGGTAGACCAATTTTGTTAAGCACATTCAAGTGTGAATTAATTTTGGATAGTTACCGTACCTAGCAATAAGGCCTGAGGTTACGAAAATGTCTTTAAGGTTACATGTTTCGGGTGACAAAACTTATCTCAGGCGTATCATTAACTCAGTAGGTTACAGACATAGACATCAAATAAAATGTTCGTGGAATAATGAAAATATTAGCTCAAGCTAAATTATTTCGTCATTTTCTTCAAGAAAAAAAACATTTTTTTTCACAAATAATGTCTTTCACTTACTTACTTATTTTTGTTCAAACAATTCATTAAAGCACCTATTTATATAAAGCAGAGACAAGAGAGGAAAAAAAACAAATACTCTTTAGATTTTATTAAAAAGTTTTTATTATATCAACAGTCAACAGCAATATTCCGTTAATTACCTACACATGTAGATTTATTTAGACTTAATAAATACTTATAAATAAAGCATTCGACAACATATCTTCGGTATCATTTAAATTGAAATACATTATGTATTTAAGTTCTTACAGTTAATTATATTTTAAAATATGGGACCAAGCTTGGGCAGTTTTTGAAACAGGAAAAAATACTGTTTATCAAAACTGATTGGTAGTAGGTACCTAAATATTTTCTAAGTAAAACCCTGAAACCCCTTTTCTTATCCGTTTGCGTTCTAACTACCTAAGCACCTATTTATTCGAGAAAATTGGCTTCCAAACTTTCCTTTGCACGTCAATGCCTACGAAATGGGAGATCATTTACTTTGATTGTTCATCATTACCTATGTGCCATCAGGTGTGACAAGAGAGGGGAAAAGAAAGAATACTGTTCTGGAAAAGTAGATATTTTACGATCTACAGGTATAGGTAGAGCCTTTAGCATCCCTTTTTGATAAATAGGCTATCTAATAGGAGATATTCAAATCGGACCAGTCATGATCCCATCCTTTATCATCCAACTGCTGGGCTGCGGTCTTCTCACGCAGCGAAGGATCGAACGTTTATGACCACGTTAACTCAATGCGTGTTGTTCAGATCAACAAACAAAGTCTTCAGCTTTATAATATTAGTGTAGATACTTTGTTTGATATTAAGTTAATCTCAAAGCTGAGTAAACTCACCTAAGTATTTGTTTGTCGTAACTAAATTATGCTAATGGAATAACAAAGGAACCTTGAGAAACTTGTGTCACGTTCAGTCTACGTATTAGATACGTGAAGAGAAAACTTTTAAAGTAGGAAAATAGGTCTCTAGATTTTATTTACAGGTACCTACTGAGAATTAAGTACCCCTATTTTTAGATACCTAGGTAAGTAGACTTTCTGAATTGGGAGTACCGTCAAGTCTAGAGCAATGTCTTAATAGGTTTACCTATACCTACTGTCACGGTACCCTGACGTAAAAGTAGGTAAATAGCTGACAAGCTTTCATGTAAAAAAACATATCCAAATCGGTTCAAGAGCGACAGACAGATACCAGATACCTACAGACATACAGCGGTCAAACTTGGCACCCCTGTTTTGGCGTCTTGGGCTATAAATAGATATTAAAATAAGTTTAATTTTGAATTCGTTATCATGAAAGGTACTTATTAATATATAACATAAACAAAAGATTAGTCGAGCTGCGCAGAATTCACGTACAGAATAAATTAAAATATACGTATTTCATATACCGTTCTTTGCAAAGTCAATATTTATTACGTACCAATCGATTTTGATAAACATCACATCTTGGCAGGGGTTTGGTATAAAACACACAATATAAGTACACACATACATTGACATGACACACTATAATTGGTCAAAATCACACACATAACACATAAAAACACATTTGACTTATAGTTAAGGGACCTTTGCTTGTATAAGACCGTTTGCGGGGACCGCATGCGGGTAGCTCTAAATGGAACACACACTTAATTGGTGAACGCAACCTGCGTTGGGGGTCCACATACATCTTAGTGATACCTTTAACAAAAAATATTAATAATACTTACATTTTAACCTTTACATGTAGGGACATCGTAGTACATACAGACTTTAAAAACATACACAATATCCAGCTATGTAAGTACCTATGTTGGGACTAGCAGATTAGACTTATAATACTTATTCAAGCATGCGGGCCCCGCATGCGGGCAGAAAGACGCTACGGCAAAGGGGTCTTAATAATACTTATAAGTCATGGTCTTAGGCCTAGTTACAATAATTAGGTCCGTTACAAAAATTGTTCCAATATATTTTTTATATCAAAACAATATAATTTAGATACTAACTAAAATTAATATACATATACATAGGTATATATACAAGTACCTACTTTCTTATCCTTCAGTCATTCTCAATTTCGTATAAGCTTCCTAATTTTCTATCACATTTAGTCCATTTATTTTCTAATAGAATTAATTATATTGAACAATTATTAAATTAAACAGACTTTTCGTCATGAATATACATATAATTCAGTGGTAAATAATTATTATTATCTTAATGAGATCATTGGAAATACGCATAAGTTGCTGATTACGTATTTTATTGAGAGAATCAATCTAATGAATTGGTTTTCCTCACATTATTTCTCCTATTTACCAATTAGGTATATCAAAACCCGTCAAATTATTTTCTATTTACAAGCTACGAAAAACAAATTCAAGATTCGATTTTCAACCTGCTTTTATATAATACATAGTAATTTTTAATTTAAAAATCAATTTACTAAAACTAAGTTTAAGCCACGACATTCTTGAAAGTTATTCAAAGTTATTTTACCTAGTTTAACATTTGGACCAAAAACTAAGCCGCAGCCTAAACTTAGCTTCAAATAATTCTTCACTAAACTAAGAAAATCCTTATAATACAGCCTATTCATTCTCTTTGGTCTCGAAAACTTTCCAGTAGGTATATTTTTTCCTTAAACCTGGATCAATCATTTTTCCCCGTAAACCAACTAAGTAACTAAAGTAAATAGGATTAGGTATTTAAGGATAAAACTACCTTTCTATTCTTTCAGCTGAAGAATAAGTTCGTTTAAAAATAGGTTCATTGGAATTATGCTAAGACACGGATTCCCACAGTTAGTATAGAAATTGGATAAGTACGTAAAATTGATTTCATACCCGCTTTCAGTTTTTGCTGCTCACGTCCTGAAAAAGGTACTTTACATATTTTTTTAAAATAGATTTTCTGTTAAGTACATTAGGTAAGGTAGTTACCTACATGAAATTATATGCTGCTAACACAAATTTTCAAACACGTGTTCGAATGTTTTTATTTCATAAGCAAGTATAAATAATTGTTTTTATTTTGGACCTATCTACGCATCTAATTAAAGTGTAAACTTATCTATAAGTACTTAGGTTTATCAGCAAAAGGACAGTTACCTGATAAAATTAGCAATTTACTTAATATCTAACAATTATAATTAGCACATTTAAATATCTGGGGTTTCGATTTTCATTTTATTGTAATGTAAAAGTTTTCATAGTATTTTAACTGTATAATTATATTTTTAGCTATTCATTAGAATTCCATTAATACTGATAATTAATTAGGTCTTATCATATAATCTTTAAAAAAGTCTTGAAGCATAGTCTCATAATTTTAATAGTAATTGCCAACAGCTTAATTTAACCAATCATAAAAATAAAATATATGTAGGTACTTCAACTGAAACAATTTCAAATACATCGTTACCTAAGTGCCTTAAATAAAAGTAGAAAAACTATATGTCTTTAAAGAAGAATGAAAAGAACTTAATTTTAAGACTAGATAGATAATAAATAGACTTTAAAAATAGCTATTTAAAACTAAACTTTAAAGGGAAGGACCATGAAATCGTGTTCCGAAAGGATCACTAAAATTTAACCTATAATGAATCGGATTGAAAATCTATACACAAGTTTTTAACAAACTTTGTTGTATATGTAAACTATTGTCTTATACTAGAGGTTCACATTTAAGCTTCATATCTATGACACCCGATGTATCCGAGACACATCGCGTCTTCTACATTACGTGTCAGAGTCACATTGAGCGAACTGACACTTTTAAGTGACGTAAACGCTTCATGTGGTTCAACACCAACTCCACATCTCTGTACAATAAGCCTAACATCTCAAAAAAACAATTACAACCAAGTACCACAGTCATAATCTACGCAGTACAGTCTCCTCAAAGCCGCCAACTTTCTGGCTCGTGTGGCGACATCATCTTCCACCAAACTCCGTCCACACTGGTACACCATCATCCAATCATTGAACCTATCTTCCACATAGTCTTCACAATCGATCTTCACCTCATTCGGGATATCAACATCACAATCGTTTTTCAGCCAGAAGTATTGCAGGGAGGTTTGTTAACGTCATTCGTCGCAGAATAGGACTACGGGGGCCGAGTGGTGGTCGCGGTTGGGGATGAAGCAGTCGCAGGCTGGGGGCCCAGGGGAGGAAAGGGCGGAGCCAGGCCCCGCGAGGCCACCGCAGGAGAGGCGGGCACGGTCACGAATGTTGAGGATCGACCTGTTCAGGCCCCATAAGTCTTCGCTCTCTTCGTTCATGTTTCGGAGTAGACCAGGTTCTGTGAAGGAAAATACTTTTAGACACCTCGAGAAATGAGAGGTTTTTTTGTGCGTCATAAAACAACTTTGTACTTACGGTATCTACTCATGGTGTTTTTTCTTCTTTCGTGGTCTTCGCCTACTAGCCACCAGGTCCGCATTTCTCCCTTGCCCTAAACAGAAAGACACCCCATTTAAATCACAGAATTCCAAACAAGTACTTATCAACTATTTCATTGTCAATTTTTTGTTCAGCATCCATCATCTGTGAATTCTAAGATTCAAGATTTAAAGACCATGGCATACCCTTACCTTGATATTAACAATTCCTCGTTCCTTAAAATGGTATCCGCCATGTTGTTTTAACAGGAGATACGTATCATGGCTGATGTGGATGCGTTGAGGTTCACCACTAGACTCCATCCTCGCTGCAGTATTCACTGTGTCTCCAAAGAGACAGTATCTTGGCATTTTGACACCTACTACTCCGGCTGCACATTGGCCGCTATGAATTCCTGAGAAAGGATATAGTGATTAAAGATTTTGTCGCAGTGTCGTAGATAATTTCATCATCATTTGCCTACAATTTTCCTAACTATGTTGGGGTCGGCTTCCAGTCTAACCAGATGCAGCTAAGTACCCAGTGTTTTACAAGGAGCGACTGCCTAACTGGCCTCCCTAATCTAGTTCCCGTTAACCCGATACCCCTTAGTAAGGCTGGTGTTAGACTTACTGACTTCTGACAACACGTAACCACTGAAAAGGATGTCACTTAATTTAATTAGCGAAATAGCTTCTGCTTCCATAGAAAAAGCTTTTCCATGTGCAGGTACAATTACTTAAAGTGCTTGCGGTAAATGGAACAGGAATTCCAAATAGGTATAAAATGATTTTTTTAAGTTAACATCAGAGACGAGGCGTGATCTTATCATTCACGCTATTAATATCATATCATATCATATCATATCATATCATTTATTGCATTCCATAATGTACATTTGGTGGAAAATATAAAATAATAGAGGTTAATAGAGGTTAATAATAGAGGTATAAAAGATATACTTCGAAGTAAAAGTTCTTCCCGAAAGTTCTCTCAATTGAATTCTCGAAATATGCTTTAAAAACTTTACCGTGAAACATTAGATAAGATATCGAGCAAACCATTTACATTAAAATTTTCCACTCCTATCAGAGCTTCAACGTAACTACTGAAAATAATATTAATTGACTCATACGAGATTCAAATTCACGAAACGTAGTATAACGTAAGTAATTCAAGTCAACTCCAGTCCTTGATTGGGGTCTTAAAAGGGTCTAGACATCGATAGCTAAGGAGTACCTTTTCAATTAGTTGAAGAGTAAATCAATGCCTATTTAAGTGTTCTGTTTTCAAGGCTGTGTTGCTAGCTAGACCTATATCAGGTCGTCATTAAAACGTCTATCCTACAGAGTAAGGAAAGATAAATAGAGATGCCATAATGCAGGATTGCAGATAGGTCAGGCGCTTTCTTCTAGGTCAAATACGTACGGCGGGTATGACTAAAAGGTTACGAGTGAACAAACGAGGTTTTCGGGTTTTTTAAGATATCCGACAATAACTTTTGGTATTACAAAAAATGGTCGGATTCAAAGAAGGCGTATAAGGGCGAAAACAGTAAAGTTCCTCGTCTCCCGCACACTATAATTTTGGCGCGCTACTTTCTTCTTAGGAGATTTCCGTTATGGCACCTCCGTTAGTCATTTTGTTCTCCATGGTCTATCCAGTGAGGATTACAAACACTTACCTATTCTAATATGCAGTCTTGCAGCAGGCATGTGTCTTGATCTGATCTTGGGCACGGAGTCCAGCACATGCAGGGCTAAAGAGGCCACTTCTGCAGCATGTCGGGAACACCTCTCTGGTAGACCTCCAACCACCATGTATGCGTCGCCTATTGTTTCCACCTGGGGTAAGATTTGAATCATGATACTTAATATAGCGATTAATAGCTGTGTTACTACTTCTCGCATCTTTGTAAAAATTATCCCAAGTTATCTTAAGTTTTAATACGTGTGCCTTTCAGTTCATTCCGTACTGCTGTTAGGTACCTACAAACTTTCACATTAATGGTACTTCAATTATGACATAAATATGGTGTAATTTGCTGTTAAGTCGTTTAAGGTTTTCTGAACTCAAATAAATTACAAAATACTTGTTAAAGTGATCGTAGTAGATCGTTAAAATAAACAGAAATATTCTGACTACAAACATAATTAAAGACACTAACTTTATGTTATAGGTACAGTGAGAGCGTAATTATAAACTTACCTTATAAACATTGTAGTATGATATGATAGCATCGCAGCAAGTGTACAGATCATTCAGGATTTCCACCACCTGAGGGAATACAGAGTAATTAAGTGTCTATTTTGAGTAACCGCTGTCGGGCGACAGGGTTATAATTTTGGTCCTTTCATCCGCTAGACATAGATATGACATAGCATTAAGACAATGTACAATAGCCTTAAGATATTATAATAGTGCCTAAGAATGCAATTATACAACCCCTATGTAGTTTAAAGGGATTTACATAACTAAAATAACTTCATCTAAATATATAAAACTCAAAGGTGACTGACTGACTGACTGACATAGTGATCTATCAACGCACAGCTGAAACCACTGGACGGATCGGGCTGAAATTTGGCATGCAGGTAGATGTTATGACGTAGGCATCCGCTAAGAAAGGATTTTGATCAATTCTACCCCCAAGGGGATAAAATAGGGGATGAAAGTTTGTATGAAACTTTGTCAATTTTAAACCGATCGGACTGAGACTTTGAATGCATAAAGCTACTATGGCGTAGGCAACCCTTAAGAAAGGATTTTGATAAATTCCATCCCTAAGGGGATAAAATAGGGGATGAAAGTTTGTATACATCTTCTTAGATTTTATGAAGAAGTCCTGATGACGAATCAGAATTTTTAGATGACGTTCGCTTAAATACGATTTTGATTAATTCAACCCCCATTCAACCCCCACGGGTGATAAAATAAGGGATGATGAAGGATGTAAAATGTATTAGTTTGAACCTATCAGTACGTAATGGAACGAACAAAAAATAATGTTTAGTTCTAAATGTTGAGAAGTTCTGCCTATCGTTAGTAACGTCCTCCGCAAGAGAACGAACGTTTGTGCTATACATAAAGGCGAAATTTTCCCGGTGTGCGGTAGTGACGCACAGTATACAACACTTATGTTTCTTTTGATTTGCTGGCTCCACCAAGAAGTGACAAATTGCGAGCGTACATTTTGAAAATCATGGCAAAACTGCAGGTTTCAAGTACGAACACATGAAGTGGACTCTCACAGCTACGTATATTTTGCCTTTTCGTGAACTAATGCAAACATTTCGGTGGAGTCCCGCCTTAACATACTTAGTGAGTGAATGCACAGAAAATCCCCGTCATACAAGTGTTTCTCCCCTGTAGTGAAACTATCCTACCCTATGCGCCTGCTGATGATGATGACTCATTTCGTCATCCATCCAGCTATTCCCCAACTATGTTGGTGTTGGCTTCCAGTCACCGAATCTGTTCGAGTACCTACCTACCAATATTTGCACCTACGCAGACGAAGTTGCGGGCAACAGCTAGTTATTACATAAGCTTGCCAATACATGACACACTAAATGATTGATATACCACACCGTCATTCCTTTCTTAAACACTATAGTTAATACCAAATATTTAATGACACCTACTTAAGCTAGGACCCTATGTCTATTCCAATTGACAAAGATATGAAATACTAGCTGCTTTCCCTCAGTTTCACCTGTGTCCCGTGGGAACTTCCGTCCCGTGGGAACTACTGCCCGTACCGGGATAAAATATAGCCTATGTGAAGCCTGGTGAAGAGTGAAACTTTCTAACAGTGAAAGAATTTTTCGAATCGTACTTCAGTAGTTTCGAAGCCAAACAAAAAAATGTTTTCTCTTTATTATGAAGACAAAATTACAGGTATTGTTGTTCAGTACCTAGTTTCGGAGCCATCAAACAAAAGAATGTTAGTATAGAAGACAAAATTACGGCAAGCGTCAATCGTGAACAAGATCTTGGAAGCAAAAGGAACCAAGTTACTCAATTGATCACAAGTGAGTGTCTCACGCTTGGTAAATACGTATCATAGCAACGGTTGACAAGTACGAAACCGACACTTTTCTGAGAAGTTGTTCAAAAGAAATCATTGATAAATGTTCGATTTATTGCGTGAAATGGATAACTGTGTTAAGGCCAGTTCACACTTAATTAAATGGCTGGTTGAACTAGTTACAACTAGTATTTTTCTAGGACTTCTAAGAGTATTTTTATAAAACTGTAAAGGCTTTATTAAGCTGTAGTAGAGTAAATAATTTCATTTAATTAAAAAGACAAAATATGATCTTAATTAAATTGTTGCAAATAGAAAGAAACATTAAGAATTATTTTCATCCTCAAAGTAGGCAAATTATAACTTAATTAAAGCATTTTTCAATGTCACAAAGTTACCTATATTAACTTTTTGTTTTGTTCTAAAAGTAGATTGTCTAAAAACAAAACATTTATTTTTATAATATTGATACTTAAATTAACACGACCTTTCCTTTTCAGGTAAATGACAATATCTAATTAAATCAACTTTCATACTCAAAATTCAGGGAACTTTTTCGCGTGTCTATTAATATATCTTTTTTTTCATAACAAACCTACTCTTTGAAATTTTATAAAACAAATATAAAATTTATATTTATACCCAATCAAAACAAATTAATTATTGTCAAAAGAAAGTCTTTCAAGAATGTTTGATCTTAAAATAACTAAATTAGTCTGCAAGGGTTTTAATTTACTTTTGTACAATTTTTATGTTTGTACAATACGTGTATGTACACCTATCCCTGTAACATCTAAATAGCTTCACAGTAAAAGAAGAAAAAACAAGCCCTGTCCCAATTTTCATTTGGGGTTATCTTCTTCCATATATCTCTGTATGACGACATTATAAGTATAATTTACCTTATGAGTTCATGATTATCTTACCTACTATATGGCAACCCAATCTATAAATGCTGATCTGCTATCTATAGTGTCCGAATGGTCCGAATTACAATGAAATAAAAGTATCCTTACCTGCATAGGAGTGTTAGTAGCAGCTAACTTAGTGAAGCCGACGATATCACTGAAGTATATTGTGACACAGTCGAAGCTCTCTGCTTGCACCCTCTCACCGCGCTTTAATGCTTCAGCTACAGTCCTGTGGTGAAAGAAAATTGTTGAAATCCTTATCAATATTAATATTAGAAGTCCTAAGGCTGTGTTGACTTGTTGGGATTTTATGTTTGTCATGAATACTGAACGGATACAAATGTTTTGTACATTTAATGAGAAAGGCTATAACCTACTTCTTATCCGGGTGCGGGAAGTAATTCCTTCGGGAAGCGGGTGTAATTCCCCAAAGTTCAGATAGGATGAATTAATGAAACGACATTGCTTAGCATTGCTCTGTTCTCAGGTCAATGTTGGATCAGCACAATTATTCTAAACTTGGGTCGTAAGAAATTGAAGCTTTCATTTAGGTACTGTGAGAAAATAATATTTGTTTAAGGTAAATTAATGATACTGTTAACAAAACTATATACCTGCTTAATAGTTTAACCAGTAAACAAAAAAATCTACTGACTCACTTTGCAGACAACTTTATTAGAGAAAAGCCAAAAAAAAAACCGTAAAAATTACTACCACGTCGGAATACGTTACAAACTTAATTACGTGAGGCTACTACGCAGTATCTAACACAATTCTCTGATAATTAAGAACATTAACCTTGACCTTTGAGTCTTTGACCTTCGACTCTCAAGGTTAGCGACCGGCAACATCAATCATATGGCATATAAAGCTTGCTTACACGAATAAATCTGCATACTTTTATGAAAACCTATTCAAACTCGTACGTCCATGAAAATAGATGCCCAAACTATTAAAAATGGTTTCATATTTATAGAAAAATATGTAAAATTTTAGTAAAGTTAAGAGGACCCGCATACTGCAAACTTTTAGTCGGCCGGTAGTTTGCTTGGGCTCATAAATGAGTATGCAGGTGAATGGAAGTCATCATTGGCCACAGAGCATATAGGCTGATGATTGTGGCAGTGCTTGTCTATGCGGTTATTAGTGCCGTCAGCACTTTCTTTTGTGGCTGAATAAGTCAATAGCTGCGCGACACTTCTTGCAGCATTTGGCGCAGGTGAAGCGCGGGTCGTCCACGGGTGTAGCGTTATTGATATGAATGGAAGTACGCACATTGAAATGATCAGGGATCAGGCATCAGATTGACTGAAAACTTTGATTGGATTCAAGACTTTCTTAAAATAAATTGCCTACTTTCGGGTCTACTGTCGACTATTTTGTATGCGGATACTTTTAAGCAGATATTCTAGAAATCGGTTGAGTAATCTCAGATTTAGATGTAATTTCTTTAGATTTACCTTTCCTTTTGATTTGCCTTTAAGACGTCTATAATAGTACCTTATGTTAGGCAGATAGAATTCTCTGAATCAGATGTCTAAGTAATAGTTGCAAGCTTTTGAATAGTTTAGACTAAAATGTTGCCAATATCAGGTCGGGAATTTATAGAGAATTTCGACCGGCATCGAGAACAAATTAAAATATTTCTAACTGGAAATTATTTAAATACATTTTTCGCCGTAGTCGTAAGGGTAGTTGGATTGAAAATTAATATTTTATATTTAATTGAAGTTGAAACATCAAGTATATTTTATAGCAAGATATATTATACTAGCTTTCTCACTCGTGTTCCGAAAGATTTACTTCTCGGTGCAAATAGATAAAAAGAAGCCTTTTGGGTAACGTGAAAGAGTAACACATACTTTCTTGGAATTTCTTGTGTTTTTAATAAGATTACTTTAAAAGGTTTTCCAGCTACTGAAAATCGACCTTTGAGAATTTTATAAATGAGTTTCCACGTAAAAGTTCTTGAGATTGACTACTGGGCCGATTTGAAAACATATATCAATGTGATATAGTCCCCGCATTGAGAAAGACTATAGGCTACTTTCCTCCAGGTGCGATCATAGTTCTCACGGTGCGCGTGTGAATCTTTGGGTAGGAGTTAGGTACTAATAAAGCAGATAGAAGAGTATGTAAAGAGAAAACATGCTGCGTCGAACGCAAATAAAATTGGGATGAGGTCAGGAGCATGGTAGGTAATGATGACAGGGCTATAGGCTACTTCTCATCCAGGTGCGGTGTAGTCCCTTCGGGACACAGATGGAGCCACGTGGAACAGCTAGTTACCAATAATACTTACCTAGGCAGCATCCTATTGAGCAAGTCATCAGTTCTTCTCTTCTCCTGCAGCAGTTGTTCAGTCCTGGCTGCCACAATTGCTTCCAGGTTTGAGGCATACTTCTCCATCATGGCCAGCATGTTGTCGAATATGTTCGTTTTCCTGAACCAAGGAGTATTGATTAAATTGTGTATTAAGTCCGACTTTACATCAACGATTATTAGTACGCGCATACGGCAGATTAAATAGCCGACTGTTGTCAATTTTTTTTTTTTTTAATAAAATTTTGAATCCAATCAAAGTTTGAAGTCGGGCTGATCTTTGTTGTATGCGTACTAAAAGTTATCTCTATACTGATTTATGAGCCCAAACAAACTATTGGCTGACTAAAAGTAATAGTTAGAGGGTAATCTAAACATTACTTAGGTACTAAAGGTATTGGTTAAATCGGTGATTTGGCAGCTGGTACTAATTTGGTTACCTACCTGTCGTTATAGTTAAATGGCGCAACTCGTCCTAATTACCGAAACGACATCCATTCGAATTGATTTGTTGAATGTTATTTTAATTAATGGGGTTCAAAAAAGAGGGTCCTCAATTTGGATGTACCTAGCTATTTTTACGATGGATAAACAAACATCACATTGACACGTGCGGCTCTGTGACGCACACAGAATGTCTTCTGGTCTGCTTGCTTCAGCAAACAGTTACAAATTCCTAGAATATAGGCTGAAATGCGATCTTCGATGATAACACGTGCTAACGGTGCGTGCTAGGCTCGCGTTGATGCCGACTTACGCCATTTTGTTCACGAACAATGTTGGTAGAATCTCCCTATTATAACACTTATTCAGTGCGTTTGGTTCTAGATAATCTTTTTACATTAAGCTTTTACAAAAAATAATAATGTATCTAGACAACAATAATAAACTCTGAAGTACATTTATTCACAGCCCTTTTAACCCTTTGTATTCAAAAATAGTAAGTACTTTATAAGTATATTTTCTTAAAAAGATTAACGATTTTATATTGAATTTGAAAAAATAGATAAATAAAATACACTTGATTCTCCTTTATTCACTATAGATTTACTTAACACTTCAGAAATTGAATTATTTATGTCTGCAATTTAAGATAATCTGTACTCTTAAAATGTCTAGACAAACTGAATTAAAGATATATGAGACTGCATAATGATTGAAAGCGTTAAAAATATTAGATTTTTATTCACTAGTCTAGCGGTGGATTTCTATAATCTATCCATTGATTTGCGATTGGAGATTTGATATAAGCCCTATGTAAATAACTACGTCTCGTGGGAACTACTGCCCGCACCGGGATAAAATATAGCTTATGATACGCGGTGGTGATGTAGCTTTTCAACAGCGAAAGAATTTTTGAAATCGGTTCGGTAGTTTTGTAGGAACAAACAAAGAAATAAAAAGTTTCCATTTTATTATAATAGCTGGTATGTCCAATCTCTGGTCGCAAAAAAATGGATGGATCGGATATAGAAATCCACAGTATGTCGTCATTGCGTGTTTGTCTGTAGGGTATAGACTTTATTAATCTTAGATTGATCAGAGTAAAGCGTCAAACTTTGCAAGTTAGAAGGCAACTTTTGTTATTAAGTAAATTCAAGAACTATTTTAGGGTTTAGTGATTTATTAGGGTGCTATATTGTCCTTGTTTTATAGATTGTCTTACAACCTAGTTAGCTATTAGCTAACATACCCTTACACAACCTAAAACTTAAATTGAACCTCCGAGTCTGGTTATTGTCAATGTGTTTGTTGCTCCCCCGGGGTTAGAATGAGGAAACCAATTTAGATTTCCTTGGTGGATAAACTTATGGTTTTCAAAGGACAAGTGAAGTTTACGAGTTTTTCCGTATTCTCAATGCAAATTTACTTATGTATGGGAAGGAGTATGACGATGGATGATGTTTACTCATTCATTTGAGTAAGCACCTACTAAAGGTAACCATCTTGACAGGATTTTTACACAAATACATATTAAACTACTGCATAAAATAATTATTCAATCATTGTTATTACTTATGTCAATTTTCAGCTGCATTTTATTTATTTTTAAAGTCATCTACTTACATCCCAGCATGCATATCCTTAAGCCGGAGCCTCACAAGCCGCAAATCCGGCCTACGATCAGGCCGCTCGCTCCAGCAGGCATTCAGCACTGCCAACACCGCTGGCCTGGCTACCAGCCCTCCTAATGGTGGCCTGAATAGCACCCCTCCTATGGGGTGACGGACGCGGCCTATGATCTCTATTGGGAAAATATAATATGTTTAGAGCAACTTTTTTTATGACAACTCCCGCTGTGGGTTAGCAACGGTGAGGGAGTGTCAGACTCTTACTGACTAAAAACCGTCATGTTCCGTCGTAGGTATTTTATGTACCAGGGCCGATGACTTTCAAAGATGAGCGGAGATGCCATAAGGCAGATACCTCCTTGCAGGTTAAATAACGTTCTACTATAACTAATGAGGAGTTCGGGTTCCTATATTATGATTATTTTCCACGCCGGATTGTCTATGCTAGTATTCTAAAACTGAAGAGTTTGCGGGAACGTGCTAATCTCAGGATCAAGTGAAATGATTTAAAAAAAAAAAATTGGCAAGCGATAACACTTGAGTGTTATTGCGGCTTTTTTTCAGTTTTTATTGCGACGTGAGTGAAACTGCCCGTGAAACCTGTTCGGTCCTAAATATATTATGCAGAAAAGTACCCGGATTTTTATCTGATTCTAGGGAACTTGTTAGTAAAATTCACGGAAATGGAAACCAAAAGTATTTTTAACAATATTTTATCTATACAGAGAATTTGCAAACAATAAGTCGTACCAAGAACGATTTGTTATTTAGTACTTCCTTGAAATCAAATTGTTTATGCTTTGTGAAATATATTTCGTGGAATTTTGCACGGATGAGTTGGAGCTAGCTTTTGACGAATAAAAAAAAACTAATTTTCTGCCTTACATGAATAATGATTCTTTGATTATCATGATTCTTGGTAGACTTCATATTTAATCCATAAAAATGGTCATTTTGTTAATTATTTCAATTAACACATTTTTATTTGGACCACTAGTTACTTATATTCACGCGTTTCGCTACTTTTCTTAATTTTATCTAAGAAAGTAATTTTATGAAGGTTTTCAAGCAATACATATTAATTTTGTTACCAAAAAATAAACAATTTGAGGTGGTTCTAGACCGTATTAGAAGTTTGATTCAATTAAGAAAACCTACTGGTTGGTATAAGATTCTTTCGAAACATTTTTACATAGATTTTCAGGCGGCTTATACTCATGAAAATAAATCAAAATAGCGATGTCTTAGGTTCTTAAACACTTTCAGTTCTTTTCGAAAAATTCCTACAGCCTTAAATGTGTACACGTGTATTGGCTTATTTTCTAATGTTTTGGTATTAAATCTGTCTTTTCTAGAAACTGTTACAATTTATGTTGTATCTTTATAATAAAATTAGGTGTATGATTTATTTACATCCCATTCCATGAACAGATCATGATAAAATTATAATTATGTACATTTAAATAAAAAAAGGGTCTTGAATGTAAAATTAGTAGTTAAAAAAAACTGCACAATGAGTTTTTGTATTCAATTTGATTTATGTAATCCATATTTACCTATATAGTTTACCATAACGAAATTATGAGAAGCTATCTATAATTCTTAACCACTTCCATCATCTAATTAGCGTGTCAGCTTAAACTCTTCACCATGATGAGTCGAAATGTTGCAGATGTGAAAATGTAGGGAAAAAGTCCATGGTACAATAACATTAACGCATTTTTTCACTAGCATTGTTTTTATTCCAAATTTTTGAAAGATTTAGGTCAATTGCTATCGACAGGGGATTACTGGGGGTGAAGCATGATGACTGGTGAACACTTTAATGTAATATATTTTTGTTAATTGATCAAATCGGCTTTTCTATTTCAGTG
Source organism: Helicoverpa zea x Helicoverpa armigera (assembly GCA_033682625.1). Classification (NCBI taxonomy): domain Eukaryota; kingdom Metazoa; phylum Arthropoda; class Insecta; order Lepidoptera; family Noctuidae; genus Helicoverpa; species Helicoverpa zea x Helicoverpa armigera. The sequence continues at coordinate 10,649,942 of JAWIIS010000004.1, read as the reverse complement.
CTTAACGACCGTAAGTACCTTTTTATTTTTTAATCATGTTTTCCTATGTATGTCTTTGTTTGTTTGCGTAGTATACAGATCGATGAATGTTTTTGTATAAAGGGGAGCAGTAATGTATTAAAAAACTTAAAAAATTGTCCTGTACTGAAATCCAGAGCGATCGCTCGCCCGTTCGAGCCTTTATATCGTAAGAAAATGCAACAAAGGTAAGGTAAGCTTAGGTAAGGTTAAGATTAGGCGTAAGCAAAAAGAAAAATTTATGTAGACCATTCAGAGATACCATAGACAAAACCATTTCCAAACTAGCCACTTGAACTTTGATTTTGACTTCGATTTATAGTAAAAAATAACTCACCAGCATTAGTAAGATTCGTATCACCCCAAGGGCCGTTTCTTCCAAGGATCTCATACAGGATAATGCCGAAGGAGTACACATCTCCCTTCTGGGACCCTCGAGGTGGAGGATTGGGATCCCTCAGAAGTTCAGGAGCTCGCCACAGCATGCGACGTTCCATGCGCAGTGCGTCTTCCGCGTCTGAACACCCGTCTGATGATGGAGAGCATATTGTTTTGGTAAGCACATGGATATGATAATTGGTCTTGCAGATTTATGTTTCTTGATCTCTCAGATCTCAACAGTGTTGTCTGTTATTTTGGTTATGTTTCAAATTGAGTAAGATAGAAATATAAGTAATATGTAAATGAAGAGGAATCATTTTATCTTTCATATCATTAAACTAAACAAGGAAAGGTATGAATATTGTACAAGAATTTTCTATCACATCTCATAAAACACGAGGCACGTACCAAAATAAATATGTACGACTATAACAATAATAATTTTTCCTAAATAATCGCTACGTTAAGATAAACAATAATTGTTATTCCTACAGAGATAACTAAGATATCCTTCACATATTAAATATACATAATCCTGAAATTATCGCGTTCATGTCATTGACCTTAACAGTCGTTGACCTTTAGAAGGCTCTAGATAAGAATAACCCGATTACAGTAAGACGAACTTGTTCAAGTTCTCAAATTCGTATTACAAGTACACAGTTGAGAACTTTTGAACATGTAATGTACGTACATAGCTTCTTGTTTATTAGGAGTTAATGCTCGTATTTCCAAAAAGAAAACGTGCACGTAACAGAAAAGTTAATATCAGTTGAAACCTATTTTCCTTTTTATAAATTATGTATTTGTTTACTTACTTACTAACTTATCCGTAGTTAAGTTTGAGTTTTTTTCACTGGTTATAATTGTTTAATTGACTAAAGATACTTTACTTGATATGATATTGGACTTAGTTTAATCAACAATATTAATTATGTGGAAAACCCCTAGATTAATCCTCCCATCACCGTTATTCTACACCTACAGGCAAACCATTTCGGGCTACTCAAATCTGTGCGGTGACTTTTACTCATTACCTTTACTAAGTTATTGCCCCGAATCCAAGACTAAACAAGAAACATCTCATAGTTAAATTCGAACCACAAATATATCGACACAAATTCATAAACTACAGCTTTTCTAAAACAAAATAAAAATAAACTAAAACGGCCAGTTCCACCATCTATAAAACCGTTTAAAATTCAACCGGCATAAAACCTCTGTGTACGAATCAAACAGGTTTTATATCTAGGTTATAAAAGAGGTTGCATGGGTAAAACTCGGTCAGCCAGCAATTCGCAAATAGGAAACCAGGTCGGAAAAGGAATTTTACACTCAGCGGCACGGAATTTGGCCCAAACAAACACAAGTAGATATCGGCCCAGATAGCTGTTGTAAATTCTAATTTCATATGACATATTGTCAGTCCTTTCGTAATTGTTAATTAAAATACAGAAAAATGTGTGTCTGTTTAACTTTTATAACACTAGAAACAGATTACGTTGTTGGAACGCAAAGCGGAAAGTTAAGTTTAAATTCAGATAGAAATTGCCGAAGTACTAAGCACGTTCCAAAAAAAATAATGATTATGATCGCTTTTTATTTCTCTTTTTTTCACAATTTGATCTGAAAATTACCCATACTGCAGCTCAAGTTGCTCAAGTAGTATTGCTAAGACGTCAAGGACGTAAGCAGCGGAAGATGGTTGAAACTTTAAGTGCACCGCGTACAAGTTAAAGATATGCATAGAAAATGCATGACCAGACTGGCCTTTACACAAGAAGACCAGAAAGTGGGGGTGTAAGGTGTTCGTCTGCGCACGAGGACCGATTTATCGTACGTGCAATAATGAAAAATCGGTTTCTCACTGCGTTAGAGATACGCCAGCCTTTGCAAACAGCAAGAGAAGTCAACGTCCGTAAGTGCACAATAAGAAGAAGGATGGAGGAACGGGATCTGCGTGCTTGAAGACCAACTCGAGGCCCGGAACTTCTCCCGCTCCATCGCAAAGCCAGACTTAGGTTTGCAAGAGAACATGCAAATTGGACGCATGACCAATGGAGTAAAATTTTATGAACCGATGAATGCAGAGTCGTCTTAAAAGCTCCAGACGGCCGTGAACGTGAATGGAGAAAGCGCGGAGAATGGTTTCTTCCCACCACTACCAAGCAAACAGTTGGTTTTCATGGTGGGTCCATCTTGGTTTGGCGAGGCATAAGTTTAGAAGCCCGTACTGAATTATTGGTTGTCGAAAGTCGTCTGACAACAGTGCCGTATATTGAAGAGATCCTTCAAAATCATGTTTTACCCTGTCAGAGAAGGATAGGAAGTGAAGTATTTCGTATAATTCAGGACAATGCTCGACCTCACACAGCTCTTAGCGTAACCGATTACTTATTCGAGGTCGGTATAAAAAAATTGGACTGGCCTGCAAGAAACCCAGCCATGAATCCTGTAGAACAAGTCTGGAACATGCTTAAAAGACAGGTCCAAGCAAGTCGTAACTCACCACAGATTCTCAGTGAACTGAAAACCGCGCTGGTAGCTACCTGGGAGGAGATCTTTCAGGTGGAGGTAAAAAACATCATCCAGAGCATGTCAGATCGTATGCAGGCAGTCATCAGATCAAGAGGAAGAAACACCCTTTATTAAAATTCGATAACTTTCTGTTTTGTTTAAAAAAGTTGAATTTTAAGTTTATGGTGATTATTGCGGTAAAGGACTCTGTTTTCTAACTCAATGAAACTTAATGAAAATCCTCACAATTCTGTTGTTTGTTAGTCATTTTCTTTTGGAAAATGAGTAAATTAAACAATTTTAAAATAAAATTTCTGATTTTTCACATAAATAATGGTTATAAGGCCCAAATGTGCTTGGGCCAAATTCCGTGCCGCTGAGTGTATTTTATATAGGCTTTATTGAGCCAATATCCTGATTTATTTGGATAAATTGCAAAATTATTGTGGCTTTTATTGTTGGGATCATATGAAAACTAATTAAATAAAGTATTATTAACATTTAATAAGGCAGATCTTTTAATTGAAAGGTCGGGATTACAATGCTAATACAATGGTAATATTGAAATGAAATTACTCCAGACACAATTCAGAAATCGCATATATGAATCAGCAACTGGCTTCGGACAGACTAAGTCTTAATTAGAAAGAGATTTAGAAATAATTTTTAAACAAAAAATACAAGTTTATAAAAAGTACCAATACTCACATTTCAAATTATGAAGACCATAATCGGCAATTTGCAGGACCCATCTGCTGTCAACCAGACAGTTACTAGACGTCAAATTCCCATGAGAAATCAAGGCCGAATCATGTAGATACGTCAGTCCTCTCAGCAGGTCTGCTACTAAACTGGCCACGAACATATCGTCAAGATGTAGGTCTCTGTCAGCTAAGACTCGGGCGAGGGACCCTCGGGAGCAGTAGGCTGACACGATGCAAGCTGAACCGCTTTCTACGCAGACGCCGACGAATGCTGTGAGGTTTTCGTGGCGAAGCTCACGGATCTGTGTGTAAAACAATTGAAGATTAGTTTGGAGGAGTATTGGTGGCTTGGTGGAGGAGTGACTTAGAGAAAGCTGAAAGAAGCTGCAAACTTATAAGCGCTTATCGGCGCTTGACAGCGCTGGTAACCCACGCAGAAAAATATATGGACACGCGCCGATAAGCGCTTATAAGTTCCAGCTTCTTCCAGCTTTCTTTCGGTATACTGCCTAACTGCGGATAATAATAACTGATCAATCAGTTGTTTTGAATTTTGAAATAACCGTCATATATGTATTATGTCAAACAATCTCCAATCGAAATACAACAGATGGATCGGTTATTAATCCGCAGTTAGTGACAGCCGCAAGACTCGATCAATCATATAAGGCTAAGCAATGCTTTGCGTGGTCGGTTCGTGCATTGGACCTTTTCATTACGAGTCCTTCCGAGTTTAGGAAGCACGTTAATTTGGTGAGTCCAGGCCATAATAATAATATGTAGCCACCTTATTATTAATGTTAACAATATAAGTATGTTTTGCACATGTTTAAACTTTTTTATTTAGCTATAGTGTACCTAGGTAAGCCAAGCGCGGATCCAGCCCTCAAAAAAGGTTGTGGTCACAGCCAGTGGCGCCGTAGCATCGGGTGGCACCCGGCTACCTATTGAACACCCCAACATTTTTTTAATATATTGTATCTCAACGCATACTACATATACCTACCATCAGTGCCATGTGCAATTTTTTGGGACACAAACATACTCAAACAAATTAAAAGAAACTTGCGTAAAGCGGAAAAGCCGCGAGCGCAGCGAGCACAAATTTTTTAGAGTATTGGGACACAAAACTACCCAAAGCAAGTAGTTAAAAGAAAGCACTGCAAAGTGGGAAAGTCGCGAGCGTAGCGAGCGCGAATTTTTTTGAGTTATGGGATACAAAAGTACCATCCTTGATAGTCGTTACGGGTAGTCAGAAGCCAGTAAGTCTGACACCAGTCTAACCAAGGGGTATCGGGTTGCCCGGGTAACTGGGTTGAGGAGGTCAGATAGGTAGTAGCTTCTTGTAAAGCAGTGGTACTCAGCTGAATCCGGTTAGGCTGGAAGCCGACCCCAACATAGTTTGGGAAAAAGGCTCGGAGGAGGAGGGATACAAAAGTACCCAAAGCAGTTAAAAGAAAACACTGTAAAGTGGAAAAGCCGCGAGCGTAGCGAGCGCGAAATTTTTTGAGTTTTGGGTCACAAAAGTAGCTGGACCGCTTATATGAAACCACCTTAAAGATTTTTTTTTAAATTATTTATTCCAGGACTCTCAAATTAAACTCAGCATCAGTGATTTTTGTCACTTCTGTGTCTCAACATTTTGTTAAATTGAGGACTCAAAAAGTAAGCGCAGAATAAATTAAAATATGTAAAAAATCTTTTCTTCTAACTTTAAGGAATTCATTTAAGCAGGCGTGCCGCAAGGACGCGGGTAAATGCACCATTTGAGCATAGTGTTCCTACAAGTTGAGAAGTGCAACAAATGCGTCAAACTCGTTTCATGATTCATTGTGTTTTTAAATTTTATTATGGCATATCGTTTATTATCATCAGCCTATAGATCTCAAAAGACCGTAAAAGTGTGACGTCACAAGTCTAATAAGGTTGTGGGCATGCCCATCGTGCCCACAACGGTGGATCCGCCCTTGAGGTAAGCTAGGTAGCTAGCTTTATTCATTATTTTTATAATGTTATGTTGTCGGTGTACCTAGTGAGCCTTAGGGATTACTGTTTAAATGTCATGTAAGGAGAAACAATTATAATATTAATCTATTTACACTATGTTCTATTCATAGAACTTGACATTCAAACTAAATACACTGGGGACCAATAAAACCGGGACAGTTGTTTTCATTGTGTAATCCAAAGTGTTAACACTATTGTAATAAAATTAAGGGTATGTACTTAAAAGTTAGTCATCCGCTTATTTTATTAACAGAAAGGTTACATTATTTTGCTGAACAAACAATTTTTGACCTTTAACTTAGTTTGCGAAGTGGTTTTCAGGAAAATTTGCTTCATCGATAGACCCATTACATTAATTAATAAGTCATAGTCATTGTGATTCTTAATCCTAAAAAAATATTTAAAAAAGTTAATGATCGATCACGCCGTAAAAAGCAATGTATAATGTATGATTTTTCATTTATTTGTTTGACAACATATTATTTTCAACATTTTTAAAATACTGAATACAAAAAATATTTTAAAATGTGTGTGATTTGAAAACAATTTAAGAGGGACTTTAAAACGTTTTTACGACACTGCGCCAACATTTTTCAAAACGTTAATGTCATTGTAGCCTGTGAACTGACCCGGATTTATTTCCTACGAATGTAGTAAACATTCCTGGCAGGATCCAGGTCACTCAGAGTAGTCTTACCCTTCAACTATAAATCTTTTTTTGGGGTCACATTTGGGAAAGTTTTAGGTAGGCGTTAGGGCGTTAACACATTACACTCTATTACACATTAGCTGGTAAGCGGTATACGTAATTGCGCATCATCAACTGCCTAACCCTTTCTGAACTAGTCAACTTCCAGTCTAACAGAATGCAGCTGAGCACCATTGTTTTACATGGAGTAACCCCTGGCAAGACTAGTTGTCAGATTTTCTGGCGATTGACTACCCGTAACGACCGCCAAAGATGTTCAATAATAGCCGGGACTGAAATTTCAACTTCACAACATTTTACTTGTAATTTTGCACAATGTTATTGGAGGTCTAGGGACCGCTTAAGATTCGATACGTCTAGTGAAAGGCTCCAATTTAAAATTTATTTCCGCCTAGTTTGAAGGTTGCGGGATAATGTGTAACCTCCCTTAGGCTGCAAAGTTAGATTTATTAGATTATCTGATCTAAATTTAGACCGTGATTGAGACAGTGTTGACCATTCTAAAGAGACATTGCCTTTGTACATTGATGTTTAAACGTTTAAACAGGAATAGTTTACCACCTAATTAGTCTATACTAATATCACGATTATAGATACTCTGATCAATGATGTTTGACTGTGACTGTGATCAATAATATTCGTATTTATATTTAGTGATCATCTATACTAATACTATAATACTGAAGATTTCCCTGACGCGCACCTAGTAGGTACCTACTATTGGTCCGATTTAAAAAAGTATTAAACACTTACCCCTTTACTTATAAAATCGCTAATCACCTTCTAAGCAACATTTTAACTAATCACTACTTAAAGTCTTAAATAGTGATTAAATGTTTGTTAAGACATGCTTAAGCAACGTTTATAAGTAATAATTTTGTTAAACAGCCCCTAAGTATTACTTATATTTACTGTTACTGTTACAGCCTTTTTATCGTCCCACTGCTGGGCACAGGCCTCCTCTCACATGGAGAAGGATTGAGCATTAATCACCACGCTTGCTCAATGCGGGTTGGTGATTTCAGACTTTATAGTCCAGGTTTCCTCAAGATGTTTTCCTTCACCTTTTTATCAGCCATTGGTGTCTAAGTATCCTTAGAAAGTACATACAAACTTAGAAAAGTTGCATTGGTACTTGCCTGACCCTGGAATCGAACCCACACCCTCATACTCGAAAGGTTGGTTCTTTACCCACTAGGCCACCACGACTTTTTTTACTTATATTTAATTCATGTTTATAAGTAAGGCTTTTAGATCTTAAGCTTTAAAATATGTATTTTCATGCATTAATATTTTGCCTAAACATAAATTCTTTGTAATATGTGTAATCAAGTTCACTAGCATCTCAACAAAATGTCCTCTGTAAGTTGCTCAAGTACAAAAATAAACTCAAGGTCGAAAGTTATCCTTTTACTCAAACCATAAAGTTTATTGCCCTTATAAAATGTGATAGTAAGCTTTATTCGAATAGAGGCCGTTTTGTGACTACCATAGATATGAAGAAAACAGAAGATTTTAATCTAAGGGTTATACAAACTATGCGCGTATAGTAATGGAATTGGAGAAAATGACCTTGAAATGTATGTTGACTAAATAAACAAATGAACTTTGATGGAAAAATAAAATATGGAGAGAAGTTAAATAGGGGATTTAAATAAACAACAGTAACTCTGCGCTTTCATGCCAAATCTACTGAACCGATTGCAGTGTTCGGTATACAAGATATAACTAAGCTACTTTTTATCCAAATGCGGGAAGTACAAGTTCCCTCAGTACGTGGGTAGAACTGCGAAAAACAGCTCGTTGAGAATAAAATTTCATTAATTCTCACTTTATTTCAGTTTTAGTCAGTTTATCTTATAGTTTATTTAGCTTTAGAGACAAACTGCTCAAAATATTAAATAACTTAAGTAATTTCCACGAATCAAATTCTTCATAAGATTAATTTGGCCGTCTCTTCTTTCCATAATTTTTCACCTTTTTACGATAAAAAACCGCAAACATTTTTCAATCTTCCTCAAACTAATTTACTTACAAAATATTTTTTTAACTTCATCAATTCCTTAACTTGGCAACTTCGGAAAGCTTACAAAATTGAGCCATTTGATTAATAATCTGTTTTACAAAATTTACGACCCATTAGATAACAAATTAATGGGCCGCGTCAAACATTTTGATATAAATAGAAAAAGCCCCTATTCAAAAAAGTCGTTTGGTAAAATGAAACGTAATTTTGGCCAAGGCCAAGATTTTTTACACAATGGTGACGATCGATGGTGTTCATCGAAATAATAATAATATCCAATATCGAAAAGGTAAATGTGAAAATGAAAAGATGGCTATTTTCGTAAATATTTGAGTGATTTTTACTTTACCTGCCAATCAGTTATTGATATTTAAATTAAGCTTCAAATTAATGCCATGATGTCTGTCTGATATTGTGGATATACCCACACATTTTATTGCATACTCAGATCAAAGAAATATTGCATAAATTCCAAATATAAGCAAATATGAAAGGTTTTTGGCAAAGCAGTTTATTAAGAGTAATTACATGAAAGTTAGGTATATTATTTCTACCTAAAAAAATTGGTTGCCTGTAAAGTCGGTATACGGGCGAAAGTTTTACGTGACAACGACTTTAAGTGGTAAAATAATTTTAATGTGAATAATCGTATAGTAGGATGAAGGATGAAATAATAGTAACAATTTAAAACATTTATTTACCGGTGTGTATGCCTATCTCTCTCACTCAGAGAGAGTCTCTCGCTCTGTCTCTCTCGCTCTTAGGCGGGCTAACTGTGCTCGAGTGGAAGGGACGCGTGCCTTTCACTTTTTATCTCTGTCTCTCTCGCTCTTAGGCGGGCTAACCATGCCCGAGTGGAAGGGACGCGTGCCTCTCACTCGCTCTCATTGTGAGCGCATAACGTGAGCGGAGCGTAACGCAGTTTCTTGAAGTGTCACCCGGCAAACCAATTTATAAGACGTTGACACGTCAAAATACATCAAAATAATATGCCTACATAACTCTCCAAATTCGAATGTTCGAGATGAGTTTGAAGAAAGGAAATGTAACAAACAATAAGAGGAATCCGAAATTGTTTAGGTATAACAGGAAAAAACGGGCCTTTTAATTTATGCATCGATAAGTAGGCCTATCATAGGGTATGAATGTGAGAATAAGAGAGCATACCTACGCCCTTATTTGTGGGGTAGTATAAGTTTATAATATGTATATTACAGTGTTATAATTGAAGAACATTTTCACAAAATAAAATCGTTTGAAATTGATTACGAAAACAATGTCTAAATAAAGCTAAAGTAATAAATCAAACTAGCACCTCTGTCTAACAATTTAGGTAAGCACCCAAAATATTCGTGACAAGTTGTAAGCAAAACTACGAAATTAAATAATACCTTTATCCCTTACTACCCACAAAGGCGTAGAAATGGCTTTAACACTACCAAAGTGAGATATCCCGATAAAATCGGATCGCAATAAATAACGTTTCATTTCTCTAATCCTGGAGGATCAGAAACTTTGATAAACCGTGTTTACTAGAAATTGCGTAGCACGGAATGCATAATAAGGTTTGATGGTTTAAATTCCTTTGGTATTAATCTATCAGATTTATTTGATTTTTGTTCGAAATAATAGAAATATCAATAGCATGTTTAAGCTGAACTTTTCTGATTCCAAATAAATTAAAAACGAATTGCTTCATTTATCTCATGATAGATATACCTAAGCAAAGATAGACATGTACATAAACAGACAGATAACTAAACAAAGATATGTTTTTATTCTTATTTTTCATTCGAAAAACTAAACTCTTGTACTCATTACACGACCTCATTATAACTTCTTAATAGACAACTAGCTATGCCCCGTTGTTCCACCCGCTTCCCGAGGGAACTGCTATTTGAATGAAGTAACCTATGTGCGGCTCTGGGTCATACGTGGGCCGAATTTCATTTGAATTAGTTTAGTAGTTTTGGTTTAGTAGCATAGCGCAATTGCCGAGTCTCGGGTTCAATTCCTAGGTTCGCAAAAGCAACCCGGAGTCTGGGAGTTGGCGGTGTTATACCCCCGTTCCTAGGAGCGCACGTAAAACCAGCGTCCCCGAATGCTAATCAGTAGTACCTAGTCGTTATTATAATCCCACGTCAGAGGCCGTCGGGCAAAATTGAGAAAAGAAAAGAAGTGTCAGAGACACTGGGGCTTATTAGGTGAATAAGACCTGCAGTTCACTCGATAAGAAGATATAGTTTTGGCATGAAAAAAAGATGTGATACTCACCAGTTTAAGCTCCTTCTTGATAGCTCGGGTGACATCAATGCTCTTCTTCTGCAGGCGTTTGATGGCCACTATATTCCCTCTGTACATGGCTATGGTGGTGTGAGCGCGACGGGTCTCCATGTCATGCTGCATTGAAGTCTGTAACAGAAGTGGGAAGTTTTCAGTGAGTAATTACTACTTCAACAAGGTGGACGTCCACCAACAAGGTGGACAGAAGACCTTATAAAGGTCGCCGGAAGACGCTGGATGCAGGTCGCCTCCAACAGGTATCTGTGGAGATCTAAGGGGGAGGCCTATGTTCAGCAGTGGACGTCCTATGGCTGAGACGATGGTGATGATGATGAATTACTACTTTCGACTTTTTGGAAGGTAAATGAAAGGTTTTGTGTAGGCAGTATACCTATACTGGCATATGTTTTTAACGGGATGATGGCCTATGTATGATAATCTCTCGAATTTATTGATTTCATATTAAGCATGTTTATACAAAACACATAGTTCCGACTTTTATTCGATAAAATAATAATGATAGGTATAATCTTCTCCACACGTGTTTTAATCTCTGAAGAATAGTCGTTATTTACAAACAATACATTGTGTACCTAAACATGTATATGTGTTTTGTTACCCGAGTCCCAATAGAGCCTCCTAAAAAGAAAATATCCTACGTTCTTCAAATATTTGCTCTAACTAGAACTAAAGCCTTTGTCGATAGTCCACAGCTGCTGTGAATAGAAGAAAATAAACCGATGTTTTTTTTTTGTTGCCATGACAACAGCTGCGGGAAAGAACGGATAGCCTAGCAACTCAAAGTAGGTATGGCATCCTCGGATATGAGCCTTATCTTTGAAATTCCTTTTTTCTGGTGGAAATCATAAGTGGACACTAAGATGAACTCGCAGAATGCATCGGGAGTGAGTTGATTTTACTGACTAATATCCACATTATTCCGTCTGGGGTTTCTATACCACGTCCGGCGTAACGGTAACCGACGGCAAGCCGTTCATAGCTGTCCAAAAACCGGCTTGAGCCTACTGTGGTCGGGAGTCGTCTCTCGACACCTAAAGACCTCACTCCTCCTTAGCTAGATTGGCCGTATAGAACAGGGCGACGGTATGCCATATCTTCCCGCATCCGACCATGATTGGAACCAGGGCTGGATCCTACACGTAAATCATACAGTGGTGAGTCAGGTATGTTCCAAAAAATGAATATCCTTGAAGCATCTATGCGTAACACGTGCAGTATAAAATAACAAAACGTGTTACTCAATATGTTTTTCCGCATGGGGATCTCTTTACAGTCGAATACATATGTATATTTTTGTCGGTAAAACCAATACATTTTCCATGGAATTTTACATAACGGATGTATTTGGATATACATTTCGGATTAACCCAATGGGTGGTTTCTTTCATAATGGCAAAAAATACAGCTGTATTTAGTCTAACCCTTTTCCAATTATGATGATCCCGGTCACACGGGCTTAAATTCAGTTAAAATAATAGAGAATGGAAACTGTTTTACTCTTAGCCAAACGATTTTGGACTCTATTGCTTTGGTAATAGGAGACATAGAACACGGACAGAAAATATTAGATGTTCAAATCTTTATATTGAATTCCACCTAATCACATTTATTCAATCAATTTTGAACTCTATTACTATTATGATATGTGCTACATTAGCCAAGTATAAAATATTTGGTGTCTAAATTCTTATTCGTATATTTATTATCCCTATACGTACGGAATAGAACACAAAATTCGTTGAGTAAAATAATTTCAAAATTCTTGTAATGTTATTTTGAAATTGGAATACTCAGGTACATAGTATGTTATTTTAAAATTAGAATGTATGTAACGTCAACGCCGTGTTCTTCTTTCGGTAAAATTTAGGCATTTTTGGCATTATTCCTGGCAACATTCTTTTTCAGGAGAGAATATATATTTAAGCGTGGTTTCACCAAATATAATGTGAATTACTTAGTTCAATACAATGATGACTTTATGTTTATTAATTTTAGAAAATAATCGCTTCAATTTTTCCAAAAAGTAAAAATGGTTTGTAACAAAGCAATGACGAAGAATGGTTTGCAATAAAATAGCAACGTAAAATGATTGCAATTTTGATAAAACACGTTGCTTTTCAATATAGATTCATCGGCGAGCTGTTACAATAATACAATTATATAATGCTTTTGTAAATTTCTAGTAAATAGTACAATTTCCGCATTGTATAACAAAACAATGTTTATTGGTAACGATTTAATATCCGATTCAATAAGAGAAATGTCTGTTTTCAATTAAACTGTACTTCTGTTCTGTGTTAAATTCATTTTATACTGTAATGCGTTTTAACTACTAAATAGTTTATTATTCTTTGATGTTGTAGAATGTAAAATAATGTTTTTCTGATTAATAAAAAACCTTGAAAAAAAAATAATTTACGCTCCGGATGCTTTCGCAGACTTTCGCATAGGTATACGAGCAAAAAATCCGCTGGTGTGAAAGCGTTGAACACGCGATTGCCTGCAGCGCGTATCAGTAGAGAAAGGAAAACTGTGTCTAACATTTTTTTTTCTGTTAGATTTTTTATAACTGGCCGGTATTTGAGCATACGAAAAAAGGCTTTATCACGATGAAGGCTGCTGTATTTTGTATTAAACTTATTTAGCTGACCTATTTTTTATTTAATACAGGATACAACTTATTTAGTGTATGTAGTTATTAAAATAACTGGTAGGTATTACATTTGTCGAACCATTTTGCCATTTACAATAATGACATATAGATGGAGGCTAAATTAATCACTAGGTGAATGAACATTTTAGAATCAAATAGGTACATAGTTTATACTTAACATGAATACAACAGGCGCTTAGGAATTTCAGTAATTAGCTAAATCTATGCCAAAATACTTTGTAGAGAGAGTAGAGAAAGTTTCTTAGTTATAAATTATAATTTTGTTAATTCAGTAAAGTTTATTTAGAAAATAATCTGGGTTATTATTTTGAAATTATGAAGCATATTTTCATAAAAGTACGAAAGTAAATGATTTTATTTACTGGCAATTATAATAATAACTAGTAATAAACTATTGCCGTACGTTATCAGTATCTGGATGTTGTGTGGAAGAAGAAAACTTTGCTGCTCTGATCTCAAGCAAAATTGGGATAAGAGAAGGAGGTTAAGAATTACTAGAAGTACCCCGTGGTTTTTCCTGCGTCGAAGTACCCCGTGGTTTTTCCTGACTCCCGAGGAGTTAGTTAGAATCTACGTAGTCTATGTCCTTTTCCCAGCTCTGTTTTATACTTACACGCGCTTTCATCAAAATCGGCCAAACTCAATAGAAAAACTGACTTTCGCGTTACAATATTAGTATAGATAATACAGTTTTGATGTGTTAATTGAACAGATTATTACCTACTAATGAATTCAATCCAAACTGCACTTCACTTCATTACATACCTATTAACTCGAATGAGCGGCCATATTGGTTATTATTTACTCGGTCAAATCGCACATTGACCCGGTTTAAAAATGGTTTCGAAATTCGATTGTAATCACGATTACAGAATCCCTGGGTTATCTCAGTGTTAATCAGAGTGAACTAGTCAGTTTTCATGAAAAAAGTAGGTCATGCTCAGAAAATTAAATGGGAATACGATTTTTCAAATTAATTATCGGAAAACAGCATTTTTAAGTCCTTAATGTTGATAGCATATTTGATTTCAACAGCATGAATTACCGATATTTTAAAATTAATTCTGTGTATAATTTCACTCAAGAAATTGATTATTTAATACATACCTACTAGAGAAATAATTCCACTAAAAATAGTCATAGATGAAGTACAGTCAACTTCGGTCAGTGGTAACAGTTTTATAGGAAAATAAGTACTTATTACTATTGAGTTAAGGTGCATGACAGTTACCACTGATGTGCAGTCTACCGTACCTATGTATATACTTGTGAGAATAATGACTCTTACACTCTAACACACACATACACATACATGCAATATGAAACAATATGAAGCACACATAAGAATATTATAAAGCAAAACCAAAATATTTATATATACTTTATAGGTAAAGCAAACTCACTTCACACACTACCTTATCAGAGCTGCTCGCGTTATACGCCGAAATAAACGTCAGATCTTTAGCTTCTATCCTCCAGAGGACTGACGCCAACTTCTGTTCGTATCTATAGTGACGGACCAGCAGTGCCGCTGCCAATATGGCGGCCGCGGCCACTGCTGCAGCTGCTGAGAGTACTCCCGGGTCGTGGGGGAGAGAGCACTTGATGCCGTCGAAGCCGCAAGCCGGTTCGGCCACTGGGGGACTTCCCCCGATCCAAGCTATGTTTGATGCTCCTACTAGTTCCTGTGGAAGAGAAGTGTTATATCTATTAAAAGCAAAGACACTCGTTTTAACCCGACTACGCCAACTTGCTGTAATTTTAGCAAAATAAAACTTAAAATATATCTTGTATAGGTAAATGTTTCAAATAATATACCTAATAAATGGTTTTTGATAAATACATACTACAATGATGTAAATAAGTTATTACCTACCAAGTCACAAAAACACCTTGAATTTTCGCTTTCAACAAAAATAGCTTCGCCTAAAATCATAACTTAAAAACAACATTCCAAAGAAACCAATATTTTCTTTTCATCTCGAAGGATTTATCGAATTCATTCATAACAAGACCCAATGTCCAGCTGACTGCTATAAGAAACACATTACATAACTCCTAAGTCCCAAGCTATTTGAGCCCTTATTTATATTTTATGAGAAAACTGTTTCCAAAGACCATCAATCATTAAGGCCTTTCAACGATCAGATCATCCATATATCAAAAGTATTAGCACAGAATAAACATGTACAGTTGTAAAAGTACCTACTAACGTTGGTAAAAATTTCACTCACACACGTATGTATGTTCTGCTACTCAGCTAAATCCGGTTAGACTGCAATCTGACCCCAACATAGTTGGGAAAAGGCTCGGAGGATGATGATGACACGTATGTATGTTCATCTACGAGCTTTTATCGGCGCTATCAGTGCTGTCAATATGGAGTGTCGTGCATCGAGCACATGCGTGTGTGAGTGACATTGTTACGAACGGTAGTACGTAGCTTCACTACTGTCTACAAGAAAATATATTTGAACTGTGGTATTAGTGTCCTCTATATATAGTCTCAAAAGTAGGTGAAATATATTTGGAATTACGTAATGTAATAAATTGCTGCTTCCCACGATTTAGTTCGAATCTCTAAACCCACTTCACGCGTCCTTTTTTTGGGGAAAATCGTGGAATGAACCGCAAATCCCTGAAAATCTCGTTGAGGAAATGTCAGACTTTTACCAACTATTTTTTACTATCTTTGTTCCTTCTGGAACCCTTTGTGTACCAGAATTCGTGGTAACTCTTTAAAATTCCCGGCCCACTTGCTAATTGCTTCCTTGTGATTCACTTATTAACAGACTGATAAACGGTCAACTTTTAAGTAGAGATTGCCAATGAAGAAAACAAAAAGCTTTTAGGCCATATTTAATTGGATTTGAAATCAATGATCTTTAATGTAGACAAGGATAAATTACACTTTTTCACGTTTATAAGGATAATAATTATAATTGGACCATGGTCTTATTGACTTGTATTTTGTTCCACATTTGCTCCTGAATTTTTGCAAAAAAATCGGAGCAAGAAAAATGTTTTTGTGCTTATAATAAACCTTTTATTCTAGGTACATATTTTTAGATTTTTAATATGTAGGTATAGATATTAAAAGTTACAACAAATCAGGCGGTGTGGCGTTGTTTTTCAACCAAATATTTTTCGCAGTAGGTATTGTCGTTCAGTCAGATATTTATCGATGTATTAAGTAAAACACTGATATTTTATGATGCTGCCTAAATTAAATGTACCAAGCAGGCAAAGTCGCGAACCAAAGCTAGTAGAGTCATATTACTCTTTTCACTTATTTTATTCTAGCATCCTTTTGCTTCGGTAAACACGTTTTCAATAGGACTTCATTTACTTAGGAAATGGGACACAATATTTTTGTAAGGAAGATCGGGAAAATATTATTAGTGGTCAGCGATGCATATATTAGGATAACTGTTATTATCCTGCATTTTTTTTATTGGGTACATTGTAACAAACAAGATTATGGTTATCAAATTACTTTATTTGCTATAGTGATTTTCAAAAGGCTGTATTGCCGAAGATAATCATTGTACAGTAAAAATGAAACTAGAAAATTGTAGGTCCTACTATCTAGTTTTGAATTTGTGAATTTCTTTAAATCTTCCAGGTCTAAAATAACCCTAAAGCAACCAGTGGAAGAAAGAGGCTCCATAAGCAAGATAGATAGGCTTTAAGCAGTAAGAGTCTGACACTCCCTTCTTCTTCAACCACATTGGAATGAGTCATTTCAAAAAATCTTGTAGCTTTGTTAACAAACAAACCTACAGATTCACCACTATTCGACCTCCTTAACTCAGTACCTAACCCGGGCAATCCAGTACCCCTAGGCAAGACTGGTTGTCAGACTTTGGATAGTGGGACGGGTAGTCACAAACCACCCTTTATTATCACCAAAGATGTTCAAATGACAGCCAGGACCTACCATTGATCCTGTTTTTCCACTCATGTGTGAACACATAAATAAATAAAACTTGTACACTTACCGGCAAAAAATCCGAGGCATTAACATATCGAAAGGTAGCAACGGGCTGAGCGCTCCAACCGCCAGGAACATTGGTGTCAGCAACCAGGCCGATGACTGTGAAGTTGCCCTCAGCATCGCCTGCACTGTCCATATTTACCTGGACAGAAGAAAACATTATATTTGGAATATTGATCTTTATTTATTTTTGCATCTTATGGCCGAAGCCTGTCGGAGCTTCGCGATTGTTCGAAAGAGTTACCAGGGCCCTGGTACATAAAGAGCTCTAGAAATAACATGGTGGGTTTTATTCAGTAAAAGTCTGACACTCACATTTAGTGGGAGGGGTCCATAGATTTCCCATAACATATAAAAGGGGGTTACATATTATCTAGGTACAAAATGATGAACTAGCCATTTTCTCGCGGTTTCACCTGCGTTAGGAACCACTGCCCGTTCCAGTATAAAATATAGCTTACGTACTTATAAAGAGTGTAGTTTTCCAACAGGGACACAATTTTTTAAAGCAGTCCAGTAGTTTTTGAGTTTATCATACATTACAAACGAAAACACAAATATTTTCTCTTTGTAATATTAAATAGAATAGATTCGCAAACGTGACTGGAACGCAATATTCATTCATTAGGGCAATTTAAATACAATCTGACCTTAATTGTTCATGATCATTTAGTATAAAAACTCGTGGTGGCCTAGTGGGCAAAGAACCAACCTCTCAAGTATGAGGGCGCGGGTTCGATTCCAGGTCAGGCAAGTACCAATGCAACTTTTCTAAGTTTGTATGTACTTTCTAAGTATATCTTAGACACCAATGACTGACTATGTTTCGGATGGCACGTTAAACTGTAGGTCCCGGCTGTCATTGAACACCCTTGGCAGTCGTTACGGGTAGTCAGAAGCCAGTAAGTCTGACACCAGTCTAACCAAGGGGTAAAGGGTTGCCCGGGTAACTGGGTTGAGGAGGTCAGGCAGGGCAGTCGCTTCTTGTAAAGCACTGGTACTCAGCTACATCCGGTTAGACTAGAAGCCGACCCCAACATAGTTGGGAAAAAAGGCTCGGAGAATGATAATTTTATTATAAAACGGCTTAATAAATTCAGATAAATTACAATATGTGATAATAATATTGTAATGAAATATGCAAAAGTACGAAAATTGATAAGTAAATAAATGTTCTTTGTAGAGAAGATAAAATACATTAATATCATCATGCTTACTTAAGACTGGATTAAATACAGTCATACAAAAAGTAATGAATTTAATTATCTACTTAATGAACAAAGAGACACGACATATGAATATTAATACCTGCTACTCTTAAATAATAATGGTAGGGAATAAAATTGATATTTCCCGTTCAGAAATGTATAAAAGAGAGAGGAAAGTATCGCAAAAAATATTTTATACGATTACATGATCCGTGTTATGCATACAAAATACGGATTATGAATACAAAATTATTTTTTATCCTCTTTCCGTCTCTGTCTAACACTTAGAGCCCTCACACAATGTAGACTAAACTCTGGTTCGTTGGTTGGCTGGAATTTTATTTTAAAGGTAATTGATTTTATTACAGAAGACCGAGGAGTATAACTTGCCATTATGCTTAGCGTTTGTGGACTATGAGAAAGCCTTCGATTCGGTGGAAACATGGGCGGTACTTGAGTCACTCCAACGATGCCATATTGACTATCGGTACATCGA
Source organism: Helicoverpa zea x Helicoverpa armigera (assembly GCA_033682625.1). Taxonomy (NCBI): domain Eukaryota; kingdom Metazoa; phylum Arthropoda; class Insecta; order Lepidoptera; family Noctuidae; genus Helicoverpa; species Helicoverpa zea x Helicoverpa armigera. The sequence goes on along the minus strand of JAWIIS010000004.1, from coordinate 10,630,901 downwards.
GGTGTTGAAGTGTTTGTATTATAACGCCACCATGTCGGTCCGAGTACAGGAGCATAGCACGAAGCCGATTCCATTGAGAAGAGGCGTAAGACAGGGGGACGTAATCTCCCCGAAACTGTTTACCGCTGCAATGGAAGACGCCTTCAAGCTCCTGGAATGGCAAGGACTTGGCATCAACATCAACGGCGAATACATCACTCACCTTCGGTTTGCCGACGACATCGTAGTCATGGCAAAGTCGATGGAGGAACTCAGTATGATGCTCGAGGGCCTCGACCGAGTTTCACAACGGGTGGGCCTGAAAATGAACATGGACAAGACGAAAATTATGTCAAATGTCCATGTTCAGCCCACCCTAGTCTCTGTTGGAAGCTCGGTACTCGAAGTTGTTGACTCATATATCTACCTAGGACAAGTAGTCCAATTAGGTAGGTCCAACTTCGAGAAAGAGGTCAACCGCCGAATCCAACTCGGCTGGGCAGCGTTCGGGAAACTACGCAATGTCTTTTCGTCCGACATACCTCAGTGCCTCAAGACGAAAGTCTTTAACCAATGTGTGTTACCAGTGATGACTTACGGCACCGAAACGTGGTCTCTCACTATCGGCCTCATCTCAAAGCTCAAAGTCGCTCAACGAGCTATGGAGAGGGCTATGCTCGGTGTTTCTCTACGTGATCGAATCCGAAACGAGGAGATCCGTAGACGAACCAAAGTGACCGATATAGCCCACCGGATTAGCAAGTTGAAGTGGCAATGGGCAGGCCATATTGCTCGCAGAGCAGATGGCAGATGGGGCCGAAAAGTGCTGGAGTGGAGACCACGGACTAGCAAGCGCAGCGTAGGACGTCCACCAACGAGGTGGACAGACGACCTTATAAAGGTCGCCGGAAGACGCTGGATGCAGGTCGCTTCCAACAGGTATCTGTGGAGATCAAAGGGGGAGGCCTATGTTCAGCAGTGGACGTCCTATGGCTGAGATGATGATGATTTTATTCAGAATATGATAAACGACCTTCAAAATTAATTAGTCAGTCTAAAATCTTTTTGTCAGTCTAATGTTAGTTGGATAAATTATCGTTTTAATGTATGCAGTGTGCGATGCGTTTTAACTATATTTGAAAGAGTGTTTATGGAGTTTCTTGCCGGCTCTTCCCCATGAGACCGACTTTTTGGAACCGTGCAACAAGTTTGACGTAGGTATCATAAGAGCCTGTGGGCCTTCACAGGCTCTTATTTGAAATAAAAAGCATTTGACTTATGTATGTTGTATGTAGAGATTTACTTATGTGGATGTAGAGTTGGTTTGAACACGCTAATCTATTAAATTGCCCGAGAGATTTGGGAACACGACATTAATAGCCCAATCACTCTAAGCTCTTAAGGGAATATTACAAGCTATTGAACATCACCTTTTTGTAATGTGTACAAAAAGAAAAAATATTTTATCAAAAGTAAAATTTTGTTTTATATTTTATCTCATTTTTCCTGCATTTCCCAGAGTATAAACCTAATTTATGACTGTTTTATTTAATGGCTGAACCTGCTGAGAATATCTTTGGAGTTTCATCTGTGTTAAGTAATATTTTTTGTATGAAAGAAAACCCTTGAAAGCAGTTAGTATGCTCTTATACTATTTAGGTATGGATTTTGTTTGTGTGAACGCGCTTATCTCAGAAACTAGTGTTTTGAGAAAATTTGAGTGTTATATATATAGCATATCAAGGAAGGCTGCCCAAAATGCTTACTTTATATGGGCGTGAAATCGCTGACGGAAATCTGTTAAGAATAAGTTCGTAATTAAAATTCTAAAGTTGAAGAACAAAAGCAACACAACGCCTATAAATAAATAATAAGTACACAGTTCTCAGAACCGATGTAAATCTATAAATAAATCAACGTTCACAGAAATACGTCTTAATACATTTTTAGTTTAAAATTCAAAAGCAACATTTGCATTTTGTTGGAATAATTTTGACAGCAACGTAGGCGTTTGAAGAAAATAAGGCTTCGACAATTGTAAACAAAAACTTTATTCAGAAACTTTACTTAAAATTAGGACAGGGTTTTTCCGCCGAAAAAAACAATCATAGTTTTGGGAATCCCCCTCTTACGGCCGTTCCCAATCTTTACTAATATCATAAAATGGAAAAATTTTTTTGTTTGTTGGTTTGCTTGTGCCCTAAGGACTCCAAAACTATTGAACCGATTTGAAAAAATCTTTCACTGTTGGAAAGCTATAATCTTACCGAGTAACTAGGCTACACTGTATTCCGGTACTCCCGGTAGCAGACCGAATGAAAAAAAAAAAAAAAATACAACCACCGCCGCCAACATTCGGCCGAGTCTTAAAAAGAGTGAACTTGACCTTTTTCTTTCCAAGTCTTCATAAATCTATCTTAATACAAAAAGAATGAAATAAAATATCATTTAGAAAGACTATCCCGGCTTTCATTTCAATAGAGGGGATTTATCAGTTCTTTACTTTAAGCCTTGTCTACACTCGATTGCAACGAAAATGAGTCAATATTTTTATGGTGATAACATGTCTTTTTATTATGAAAACAATCTTTTACTCATATAATTCTGAGTATACAGCTTATGTATCCTTATCGCCGATAATACTGATTCAGAAAATTATTTCAAGTATTTTTTCGATAAGAAAAAAATAATAATTGAAGAGTATATTTACAATTAATTCAGGAGTATCCCCGAATGCTATTAACTGATTCTTAGAAAAAATATATATACATAGTAAAATAAAAATAAAGTGTTTTAAGGAAATATATTGAGAGTACAGTGGTATAGCAGAATTTTTTATTGTAATTTTTTCCTTATTTTGATTTGCTTGTACACGTAAGTACATTATATCATATTAACGTTCTTTCATCCGAACAAAATTTCATTAAATTTTCTAACCCTCTTTATGTACCTTCAAGTGTAAATTATATATTCACAACATATTTTGAGATACTGAAAATAATAGTTTTAGCATTTATTTTTAATTTACTAGGAGCTGAAAAAGGATTTAAAAAAAATATTAGTATAGAATTTCAGTAACGCCCCGAGCTTACAAGAATTCTAATAATTTAAGAATGTAGGTAAATATATGCTATATTTATATAAGAAACCATAAAGGTGATTGTTTGATATTTATTTATACTTCATTGCGAATAGAAAAAAGTTAATCTTTTGACAGAACAGAATACCTAATTAAAAATAATTGGGAAGATTCATGTATAGATTATTTTTGTTCGCATTTGTATCTTTAAAGAATATACCTCCCACGTTTATATTATATTTGTTATCCTTGTTTTCTATTTATATGATTACCACATTTCCAGAACAGACATTACCTCAATCACGGGGCTTAATTTGACCTAAATCTCATCAGTCATTTTATCATGAAAGAGGTACAAATTTTCCTATTCGCTTCACGTGTATTAGAGCTGAATTATATGTAGACAAAGAGATAGGCCACCACATGCATATGTATCACCAAGTGGGATATAAAATGTCTTGCTAGAAGATGGGCAGCAACATCTCCGAAGCTAAAATATCCCACACTGCGCTCACCAACACGCGTCATCATCATCATCATCATCTCAGCCATAGGACGTCCACTGCTGAACATAGGCCTCCCCCTTAGATCTCCACAGATACCTGTTGGAGGCGACCTGCATCCAGCGTCGACGGCGACCACCAACACGCATGCCCAGTGTAAATTCTTCCACCTTGGTGAGATCTTTGTTCAGCAGTAGACGTATTAGGAAGTGATGACGAAAAGAATTTCTCGTAAAAACAACCCACGTCGTGAAAAGAATATTTATAATCTTTTATTTAATAGGTTTAATTAGGTTTTTTCATGAATGTTTTCCCGAATTTAAAAAGGCCTCTCGCCTTTGTCCATCTGTGGACGCTTTTAGACTGTAGTGACGTAACGCAGATACTATGAAAATTAGAATAATATCTACGAAATATTGTAGAGAAGGAAAATGAGAAAAATAGAGAGAGACAAAACTACGAATAAATAAATCGTAAAAAACCTACTTAATCGATACTATCCATAACGATTATTCCATTTGCTGACGCTTTCAATACCTTGTTTTATCTACTAATGGGCTATTTTGTTTGCGTGTCCAGAGTAAATAAAGTTTTCTTTATTTTTTTTTCTTTCCTTTCATTTTCTGTTTAAGGTCCAAATAGGGATTAATTTGGACTTTTACTTACAATTATTGATACATGAAATTGAACTGGTCAGTCAGGTCATGAGGAGAATAAAGTACCTACCTATATTTTAAGTAAATTTATATTGACCCAATGAGTTTCGAAATTTCATCGCTAATAAATGATTTCTGACAACGTCTAGCGTTTTTTATGCAAAACGTTTTCCCGACATGATTCGACGTAATGAACATTGAACCCACCACAAAATTCTTCGATATAATCATTTTCTTTCATAAGAACTCCATGAAACTTTCCTGTGTTTTACGTAACTTTCCGTTTTTCTTTTATTTTACCTGTTTACCCATGCAACACGTGCTGATGGCAACCAATCATAGCCTATTGATATTTTGGGAGATTAAAGTGAATGACATATGATTGGAGGAATGTTTCGGCCGATTTTATATGAATATAACTGTAATAGATGAATGTATAATTGGGTGTGTCGTTCATAATCGCATTAAATTAAATACGTTAATACTGGTTAATATATGTTGATTAGTAAAGTAAAAAGAACAAAAATGTACGAGAATTAGAACACCATTTAAGAGTCAGTCATAACAAACAACGGAAATTCTCCCTTGAAAACTGACAGTTGTTTTTTGTTGTCAAAACATTAAATACTACAACTTAATCGAAAAATAATAAACGAAAAATGACTCCTGCGGCTATACCACTGAATGGATTAGGTTATTTTTTTTTTCAATTCGCCATAGAATATCATACAGTTTATGTGATAGGATTTAATGTGATTAGGTGCGACACACCCGATATACAGTTTAGTCAAAGTGTGGTAGAACGATGATAATGGCATCCTGAGCGATTGTTAGCCACGTCGCCAGTTCTCATTGTAATGAGATCAGCCAGTTGCGCCGGACATACTATTTGTGCTCGCAAATAGCCCAATGTGACGGCAGTCTGGCATGACCACAGAATTATGAATAGACATTAGATAGGTTGGACAGGATGGGTCCTTATCGCGCTTAGTAGAAAATAAGTATCCCTACTAATATTATAAATGCGAAAGTAACTCTGTCTGTCTGCGCTTTCACGTCTAAACCATTGAACTGATTTTATATTTGACTATATTATATTTATATCTCTGTACCTGTAGATAGGGTTGACCTTGAGAAAGAACATTCTCTTGGAAACGTGATGTAACCGAACTCTACGTGGGCGAAGCGGCAGGCGGAAGCTAGTAGGTAATTTTAGTTTATAAGTGAGGAATTGTAACGAGTTTCTGTGGTCTATTATTTCTTAATTTTGTTATGAATTTTATAGCTGTAAGTCAACCATAGTTTTATAAATAAACTAGCTGTAACTAGTTCAACCAGGCGTTTAATTAAGTGTGAACCGGCCTTAACACAGTTATCCATTTCACGCAATAAATCGAACATTTATCAATGATTTCTTTTGAACAACTTCTCGGAAATATGTCGGTTTCGTACTTGTCAACCGTTGCTATGATACGTATTTACCAAGCGTGAGACACTCACTTTACTTGTGATCAATTGAGTAACTTGGTTCCTTTTGCTTCAAAGATCTGGTTCACGATTGACGCTTTCTGTAATTTTGTCTTCTATACTAACATAATATAGAGGAAACATTTTTTGTTTGAGAGTCTTTGCTCAAAAACTACTGAACTACGATTTGAAAAATTCTTTCACTGTTGTAAAGCTACACTCTTCTCAGTCAAGTGACAGAGGCCTGTTACTATTGTATTGTTACTATTAACTGTTACTATGCTATTCTATCTCTGTACGGGCAGTAGCTCCCATGGACCGCGGGTGAAACTGAGGGATAGCAGCTACTATTTTATATCTTTGCCAATTATAATAGACTAGCTGTTGCCCGCAACTTCGTCTGCGTGGGCAAGTTTCATACAAACTTTCATCCCCTATTTTATCCCCTTGGGGGTAGAATTGATCAAAATCCTTTCTTAGCGGATGCCTTCGTCATAACATCTACCTGCATGCCAAATTTCAGCCCGATCCGTCCAGTGGTTTCAGCTGTGCGTTGATAGATCACTATGTCAGTCAGTCAGTCACCTTTGAATTTTATATATTTAGATACTAATTACTGCCTTAGTGTAAATACTGCCAACACATTAATATTCATGTAGACGATCTTTCATTACTATTGCGTTAATGTAGGAATAAAAATTATACCTCTTACGATAAGAAAGATTCTACTATACATGTATATTTTACTATATTTGAGCGGCATTATATAATTTGTAGACCTAACATTTTGCGTAAAATTGAGCTACATTTTCCACTGTAAAACAGTCAATGAATATTCAACGATCTCTTTTTTATGTAAAGTTAAATAGTACTGTGAGATAATGCCAGCTTCCACCTTCCACTTTGCGCACTTAGATAATAGATATGTAATACTCTGATAATTAAGGTATACTATCGCCAAGTTTCATCAAAATCTATCAAGTGATTTTTGCTTGAAAGAAGGACTAACATCCATATATACAAACATATACCTTTAGTTAGAAGATTAGCATGGTATGTTATTACCATGACCTTCAAGGCTAGCTTTCATCCGGCTTTTTTAAATATTAACGAGTCAGGTAAAACTGCGAGCAACATCTAAAGTTAATTATAAGGCAACGAAGCAGTAAATGGACTTTCCTCATTAAGTAAGCACAAGGTCAAAGTGTAGGCATAAGCTCTTAAGTATGACGTGTAATTAAACTTTAACTTTTGCGCACCATATTCTGGTTAAAAGCTGTGTACTTTTAAATGTTTTTTTCATTAAACCTATTTTTTTATAATTTTTTAATAATAGTAGTGTAACAATAGTGGGAAAGCAAGCAACTCTAACTAGCAAGACGGTAAATAATACTTTCACTAAAATTTTTCAACTTATAGAGTAGCTTTTCCAAAAAATTTAATTATAATAAAAACCTCTTAAAATATTTCAACAATAAACAACTTGAAATCTAAAAGTGAAAAAAGGTCAAGTGTCATTTAACTTTACAGAACTTCACAGACGATGAGAACTCGCAATCTTAATCGTATAAGTCACCTAAATATACCTTCATTTAAACTCAATTAAGGAGAAACTACAACCATTAATTACTTTAATCGCTCAAATTAAACATATTACTCCACTTCGGGAACAAAGTTTATAGGAATAAAGCACGGAGGAAGGAAAGATAGCAGAGATGCCATAAGGAAGGTACGTCAGACGCCTTCTTGTAGGTCAAGCAACGTACGGTAGGCGTGATCAGTTATTAGAACTAACAAGCCAAAGTCAAAGATTGGTCTTGCTTTTTGCCATCGGTCGCGTTTCATATATGTATTTCATATATCAGCGAAGCTAGTAATGTTCCTCGTTCCCCGAACACCCGCATTTTGGCGCGCTACTTTCATAAGAGTTTGGGTTATGACATCTCTGCTAGTCATTTTGTTCTCCGTGCTTCGGAAACAAAGTTTATAGGAATAAATCAACTCGTAGCGCTTGCCTACGCCGTAGCTGGCGTAGCACTTCACCACATTTGTAGACGTAGCAAAGTTCTATGAAGTAGTTAAAATCACTTTAATGTAATGAATCGTCGTGCATCGGAGAGCATGTAAATGTCGGTCCTGCGCCTGATCTCTCTCCGGTGGTGTCGGATTGCCGTCCCATCGGGTTATGAGAGTGAAGGAATAGTCAGTGCACCTGTGTCTGCACAAATGCTTGTGCACTATAATATGTCCTGCACAGTTAGCTAATTACCTTATATGAGAACAGTCGTTTATAGGTGTATCTAAACCTAAGTGTAGCCGCACTCAGTATCCAAAAAAATGTAGGCCACATCGTTAAAATGATTAAAATTTTCTAGTTTTCTAATCCATCAAAATTTCACAAACTAAATTTTTTTCTTCTTATTTATTATAAACCCATTTTCAAGAACAAGATCATTACATTATACCATCCGACTCTAGTAGCTGAGAATCTATTTTTAGAAATAAGTAGGTGCTATTTTTATAGCAAAATCTTTATATTTTAGTTTTTTTTCTAGTTTAATTGGCTTATCTACTTTTCATAGTTATTAGCTCACAAATACAGATAACCTATTAAAGCTACTAGGCTTTTTTTCTACGGTTTATCCACCACAAAAAAAAATATATTCATGCGCTTAGTGATTTTAATATTACTACATAGAATATTATGTAAAAAAATAACTACAGAATAACAATATCAAAGTAATTCTGAGTAAGGGTTTTTCCATTGAAGTTTATTTTGAGACACAAAAGAATGTTTTATAAGCGTTTGGTACGTACTTAAAGTTATGAGGTAACACTCAAGAGATTTTACGGAAAGAAATATATATTCAAAAATTTATGTAAAAGGTTCTACTGACAACGTTATTTATAAGACATTCCTGAGAAAAGTCTACTAGTCTTTGAAACTGTCTTCAAATAGGACTATAAAGTTGTCTTCTATTATTTTTATCGATGGTTATTTAAAAAAATATTTTCTATTAAAACTAAATTAATTTTATTTATTCGAATAACGTATAAGAATACTCGTATAAAATCAAGGTTTTATATTTGTCATATGCTTTTGAAAAACTATTTTAGTTTGATCTTCGTAACTCCAGTGCAAATTTTATCAGATTATTGTCGCATGTTATAATGATCATTCATGGTGTGGACCGACTAAAAAAATTAAGGCCGGCAATATCCGGACCGCTTGAAGCAGTCCGGGCCAACAGCTTCAAGCTGCTGCGACTGCACAGTGATTTGCAGAGTTCTATGGACGCACATACACGAACCGCTCGAGCAGTTGCAACTGATTCATGCGGTCGACAGCTTGAAGCTGTCGTCCCTGACTGCTTCAAGCGGTCCGTGTTTTGCCGGCCTAATGGAATTCCCTTTCACCTGCAAATCAAACTACAGGCCAAACATTGGTCGTAGACTGCAGTTTCAAAAATAAGGATCAATAATTAAGAAAAATAAGTAATACTCACATCAAATCCCTGCACAGATCTATAGGTAGTGGGGCGGAGAAGCTTCATGAGAGTGGCGCCATCTGTCGGCGGTAGACCGGAGCGCATCGCCGCCGTCGCCGCGCGCGCCCACAGGATCACCGCGTCGTAGAGATGAGCTGCTTCTATTGGCACCTGGTTAAGTGGAGATTAATTATTGTAATGGTTTTTAGAAGCTTGGTGGTTCTAGTTGTTGCGGCTGACTTAAGGCAACAATGCGGACATTTACTTGTTTTCATACATGATACAGCGTACAAACATACCGTTACCGCAGTAACACGAAATATACAATTTGGAAAAACCCGATAATACAAACGAATTTTCAACTACCTGGTTTCACTTTACACGATTGTCGCATTGTGCTTTTTATATAAAGACGAATGAATGTCCGTGCGTCGTAAACGGAAAAATCTCGAACTTGTCCTTTTTTCGACAAATAAGTTTATCATAACTTTGTACCGCCAAATATATATTTTAGTTATATTCAAACCATTCAACGCAAATTGTAAAAGTTATTCATTACAAACGCCTTTAAAAAATTAACGCAATATTTAACGCTACAAATAAATATGAAATTAATAATTTTGTCTCTTTGTTATTTATGACGCTGCCTTCTGTTGCTATAAAATAATTAAATATTATCTAAATTAATGACTTATTACCGTGTCATGAGCTATTTATAAAATTATTTGGAAGAACGAAATCAAAATTCAATTTTGTCTAATTAAGAGGATGGAAAGAATCCTTTGAATCAAAATAGATACACTGCAGTGCATTTCAAAGGGAACACTGTTTCAAAGAGTTGTACAAGATCAAACGATTGTTCTGCTTTATTGGCAAAATCATAAGTTTATTTTTGGCCTGTAAACTCAGGTACAATAAAAATAGTTTTTTTTTCTACCTAAGATGAAGACTTACAGGAACGCTATTTAATTATTCACTATTAATAGTGTTTTATTCATATTTATTCAATAAATACTTGCTAACCTACACTTTCTACATTTTCAAGAAAATCTATTTTAAAACTGTCCCAGATTAATTTCCGTCAAGTGTACATATTTTCCGGTTTTCAAGAAACAAGTTGACTTGGTCAATTTCCTTTATAAATATGATTCTATTTGTGTGACAAAGTATGGACAGAAATAATATCCTGCAGTGCGCCTTGTTACGGTAACCTCGGATGCTGTTATACCATGGAGAACAAAATGACTAGCGGAGGTGCCATAACGGAAAATCTCTTAAAAAAGTAGCGCACCAAAATGTGAGTGAGTGGGGCACGAGGTATGTTACTATCTTCGCCTTCATACGCCTTCTTTGGACTCGATCATTTTTGTTGTGCCAAATATCGTTGACAGTTGTCTCTAAGAAACAGAACGCCTAGATACTTCACTCGTAACTGATCATTTTGGTCATGCCCCCTTGAAGACGGTGCCTGATCTACCTCTGACATATTATGACATCTCCGCTTATCTTTTCTTACTCCGTAGTTATACCCAACTAACCTACTTACAGTGCAGTTATACTGTATTGTTTTTATTACTATCGGCCCATACATTTGGGGAATGACAGTCGAGTATAACACAGCTGTTTTGTTGAACTACTTTTTATTCGTTTTTCTATCGGATTGACCTACTTTAAAACCCTTTCAGGCTCAATTACTAAAATGGAGACCTAAAAGGTTTATATATGAAAAAAACATTGGAATCCTGTATCGAATGCGAAAATTTTCCAGGGATTAAAATATTGAAGAGTACCAACATTTAGATGACTGGGTCATGTGAAAGATGACTGGAAAGAATATTACGTATAAGATACCATTGGAAATAAAATAATGGAAGAAGACATGATGTACTGATGTACATATATGTGACCCCAAATAAAACTGGGATGAAAGCTGAGGATATATTTTAAATCAAAAATCCTTATCAATACAGACAATAAAATCATGCATTCTCAATAATCCTTTAACTAGGGCAATTTTACAAGGAAAATCTCATAAGCTATATTTAAATCCAGAATACAAAACCTTAGAAATGCAATAACAATATTTATATTAAAGATCGAGATGAAATTCTATTCCAGTACTCAGACTCAAGTCCCTGACCTACCTCACTGCGTCAGCTTGTGTGCCCCGTTTTAATTGCAAGTAAGTGTAATAATAATAATAAATCGTTTTTTTTGCTTTAAAATTCGGTGTTTTTTGGTATCACATATCATCATCATCATCATCCTCCTGCCCTTATCCCAATTTTATTTGGGGTCGGCGCAGCATGTTTTCTTCTTCCATACGCTTCTATCTGCCGTCATCTCACAAGTAACATTCTTTCTTACCATATCTACTTTCATACAATCCATCCATCGTTTCTTTGGTCTTCCTCTTCCACTATATCCGTCCACGTTCATACTCATTACCTTCCTTACAACATGACTCTCATTCCTCCGCATCACATGCCCATACCACGACAGCCGTTTTTGGTATCACATATCTACACTGATATTAGAAAGAGGAAAGTTTTGTTTGTTTTTAATGGATAAACTCAAAAACGAATGGGCCGGTTTTTATATTATTTCATTAGGTATTCATATTCCATTAGAAAGCTACATTATATGCCAGTCATATAAGCTTTATTTTATACAATGACATATAAAATAACAAGCATTTTTAGCAAAATAAATAGCATGCAAAAAATCTAAGGCTTAGTTAAAACTAGCATCTAACTGTGTTATATTAATTTTTATGTATTTTCTTGCCGTTTGAAGAGCCATTTTATTTTCTTATCACACTTTATAGATAGCGTGTCTATTTTTATAAATATATAGCTATTTTTCTGTTTCTATCTTTGAACTGAATTTAATATTCTAGTACTACTGTTGATCGACTTCGCGCGAGCCCTGACCTACCTCACTGCGTCAGCTTGTGTGCCTCGTTTTAATTGCAATTAAGTGTACTTCCTTGACGTTTGAAGAGGCAGTATATTTTCTTAGCATAGTTTATTGATAGTGTGTTTCTTTGTATAAATAAGTTTTTTATCTTTGAACTGAATCTAAAGCCAAGTTTAATGACAAAATAAACGTCAGTTTTCTTAAAAACGGTTTGCTATTTATTTTTAAAGGAAACAGTTGTTTTAAGAAAAGTGGACGTTTAATTTTGACAATTTTAATTTAAATAAAATTACTTTTACGGATGTTATTGCAGAAGAGAAGCCGAAAATCGATCTCAGTGGCGTGCACTTGGAGAGGCCTTTGTCCAGCAGTGGACTGCGATAGGCTGATGATGATAATGTTATTGTATGTAAATGTCTAAATACTCACGTAAGTGTCAGAAATCAAAATGTTAATTTAAATAAAAATGTCTTCTTTCTAGAAAACACTAGATTTCGATTGGAGCTTACCAGATGCACTCGCGAAATCTTTTTGTTTTTACTCAAAATTGCGCAAGTCTCTGCACCAGAGTATTTGGTAAATTTTGCAGAATACAATTTTTATTTTTCTGTCGAAATTCTGGCAGACTCGCAAAGACCGGGAAACACGATAAAATACGGAGTTTAATACAGCTCTCAAGCTTGACCGTATCCTAGTCCTGAGATACGTAGGAAGTAAAAACTTCATATATTTCTTGTATGTAGGTATATCTACAAAGTTTGTCTGTCTGTCCATCATTTCATCTTGTTCAAGAATATCTTGGTGTGACCTACTTTTAACCAGTTCGTTGTAAAACTAGAATATTGCTTTTCTTTTAAAGTTTTGATTCTCAATGTTTTCTTTAGTCGCATTTTATTGCTTGGTATGCTCTTTTCTGAGATAAACTACTTCACATTCGAGTAGTGAACAATTTTTGTTTTCTCAACTGAAATAAAATAAGAAATGCAAACCAAATATTAATCCTATTTTTGATATACAACATGTAACTTAATTAACGCACATCCTGAAATTAGTTTGTTCAGAATCGTTTACTGAATCGATTTATATCATTTTTAATATAGGTAATTTTTTATCCCAAAAATAATTAAAACTACAGAAATTATTGTCATATTAACCCTGTATAGTCAAAACAAATTCAAATAGACCGTAACTCAAAGTAATAAGACTTCGTGTATTGTCGGCTTTTTCCGTAGTTTCGTTATGTTGTGTCGAGTCGAGCGGCGCGCGGCGCGATATTTGCGTGCGTAGTAGTATGACCAAAAAGTTCTCCAAGAATTGGTATAACTAATTTAGTAAATAAAAATGCATATACATGTTAAATTAAAAATTCAGTGTATGTATTATGATTATAACATAATATTCTAATTGGAGTGTTTGAGGGTGTGCGTTAATTACGTTACATGTTGTATATGTCGCAGGGATATGATAAAAACGGGGATTTGATCAATTCCCTAAGGGATATGATCAAATCACGGAGGATGTTAAAATAACAACACGATTTTATCTTTTCTCTAAACAAATCTAGTGAATTGAACAAATCCCTAAATTGGTTTAGTGAAACATGTCAGCTCTCGTCTTGTGCCTGTAAGAAATTCCTTTATGTAATTCACGATGTCACAAATCAACTACATGTTTTAATAAGTGATTATTACAAATAGGCATATCATACGCAACTAAAATATTTTTTAATTTTTAAAGTAATTTTTGTTCATTCTATCAAAAAAAAAAATATATATTTTTAGATGTCAATCCTCCTTGCGCCCATCCTGCACCGAGCAGGCTGGCAAGAAGAAGAAGTTAAGACGTCGACTGCGATGACAGACCTTCAGAATTGACATGATTTCCAAATTATCTTCAATGCTGTATTTTTAATAACTTCGTTTTGATATCGTTTAATCATTTATAAAAGTAATGTTTGTAAGCAATAAAACTTGCACGGTTGTATGTCTTTGAATTATGTGTTTTTAATGTTTGTCTACCCCTTCTGATCTGTCCTTTAAGATCAGAAGTGGGATAGACAAACATTAAAAACACATTAATAAATTTATGATCAATATTTTATGATTTGGACAGTTTTGGATTATGAATTTTGCAGATAGGGCTGAAACTTTTCAACTTATCATAGTACGAGGTACAAGCATGTCTAGCGTTGAGAAGGAAGGAAGAAGCGCTGTATCGTGTCGCTACCTTTTACCACGCTTTTAGAAAATGATTTCAACATAAAGCCCTAAACCTGCCAACTATTAAAACAAATTGAATATTCTGTGCGATGCATGATTTGCTGCACTAAAAATTGTGTTGAAAGAAGAGTATCGGTGTTGTTTCCATTATTCTTGGATACATTTTAAGAAACAATGGGAAATAATTTCTACTTATATAACAAGGCCGGTTGTAGCTACAAAAAAAAAACATCACCGGTTTCCATGGTGACATATCAAAGCTGTTATCCAGATATTGTGTTTTTATGTTTCATGTGGTTAATTTGTCTTATGGCGAGAATAGTATCTAATACGTGAGCTGGGAACATGTATCCTGTCTGTCGAGTGGAGCAGCTCATCAAGATATCGCGAGGTCGCTCGTGCTTTTCGTGTGGAAGGAACCTCTACTCTTGTCTCGCTGTGGTGTCACATAATGTGACTCCCTGCTGATTATAAAGCGCTAAGGCCTAGCGCTGTTTGCAGAGATATTACAAGAAGCATGGAGTGATAATGCCTGGTGAGATCAATCCAGTTCTTATGTATCTTATCTGTTATAAATAGTTAAGAAATTCAGTCATAGGCAACTATGGTAAATCCTCTTATTGGTTTACAGTGCGCGACGACTCGGGTTCGATTCTCGAAATGCGCCAGAAATACTCAATTAATTTTAGTTCTTAATACAAAACCTATGTTTTGAAGTTTGCGAAATTGTTTGCATGACAGTGGAAACTGCAATAATGATGGCTAAATAGTAGAAGCAAAGAGATACATCTTCTATCTGCTTTTGAAATGTTTTGGCTTCCCACATTTAACTAAATGTCTTTGCATGCAAGCTAGACTAGACAGAGCTCAATGAATTTGCTTCATATACTACCCCATTTATGACACTTTCTACTAAATACAGAAATATCAGTTTGCTGCTACCATGGTGTAACTACGTTGTTTTAGCCAATTCCTTACCAGTTTTGAGCAATTGCTTACCTAATATTTATAACGTACACTGACTGAGTATACTTCAAATTGTGCGTCAGACTTCAGATTGTGGTGTAGAATTACCTATACCTTCTCAGTACACAGTCACAATCGTACACTCACAGACACACACTCACACACACACAATCACTAAACAAGTTTGTTGTTACGACATCACTTGCTAGGAAGCTCACAATTTAGCCCTACTGGTTCTTCACCGTTTAGCCACAGATTACTTTATAGTTGACAAAGGAAAATGTCAATGGCCTTAGCAGAAGTGAGCACTAAGTTGCGCGAATTCTGGAATATTGAAATTGGGAGCTTAATTTTCTAGCAAATTTATAAGTCTCACGTCCAGTACATTACCAACTACTAATTGTTACGAGTTTTTACTTTATTAACATTTAACCTCATAAATCTACTTAGCATTATGTTTTGGTGTACCTACGTTGAAGTAAGGAGTGACTCGGAATATACCCCTGTAAGGCCTTTGCGTTGGCATCGCGGCGACCGGGAATAGACCTAGCATTAAACACACAGTACGCTTCCTCCTCTCTCCTACTATTGTATGTGCAACAGGGTCCATAATTGTGACATAAATTACCTATAGAACAACAACTGTAAACATGATGGTGTGTATTAAAGAATTGAGTATAGAGCTGTTTCATATTTGTAATACTCTTGCTCTGCCTCGTTGGTCTAGTGGTCGCAAGTGCGGCTGCTGAGCACGAGGTCTCGGGTTCGATTCCCGAGTCGGGCCGAAATCGCTTTGTGGGTTTTAGAAGACTTTCACAAAGCAGCCCGGAGCCTGGAAGCTGGTGATTGATTCACCCGTGCATCGGAGAGCACGTAAATGTCGGTCCTGCGCCTGATCTCTCTCCGGTCGTGTCGGATTACCGTCCCATCGGACTATGAGAGTGAAGGAATAGGGAGTGCACTTGTGTCTGCGCAAATGCTCGTGCACTATAATATGTCCTGCGTAGTTGGCTAATCTCCTTACATGAGAACAGCCGCCGTAGCCGATAATCGGCTAGGAGGACATCACTCTTGCTCTGATGCCTCCCGGGAAAGTCCCTGGAAGGTTTGGAGGGCTGATAGCTGAGGCATGGAAGACAGCATTAATGTAAGATTTGTTTAGAGGAAGGCATTAATTGAAATGATTACTCCTAGTAAATGGCAATGATTCTTAACAATCTGGAAGCCTGACTAACAATGACAGCTTAGTTTTCGCTTTCTTATTAAAATGATTATCTTCACTTATACTCCTTACTAATAATGCATGAGAGTTCGTCAATTCATGTTTAAGTACTCAGATGCCTGAATCTGGCCCAAAGCCTACTTCTTTAACCTTCTGTCTACAGATATCGGAGATAAACTGAAACCAGAAAACACAATGAGATTTACTACGTGAGAAGCACATAATTTGACGACGTATGTGCTGCAGTTTCACACTTCTTGCGCTTGCTTTATTCCTGCATGCTTTACGGAGTGCCGACGGTCAGCACATCGCACGACATTGCTCGAATGATGAGAGCGAGTGGATAGTATGCCTGGTATATCATGCATTCAGGCGATCAGGTGATCTGTTTTATTTTCCATGTGGTTCTCAAGTTGAGTTCGCATTGGCCTCATTGGTCTGGCAGACGCACAGCACGACTACTGTCCAGTTTCGGGTTCGATCCCCGGGTCGGGCGGAAATCACTTTGTGGGTTTAGAGAAACTCCCAAAAGTAGCCCGAAATCTATAAGTTCGTGATAGACACCTATCCATCAGTGAGTTTATAAATGTTGATCATGCGCTTGATATCTCTCCGGTTTTATTGGATTACCGTCTCAACGAAATATGAGAGTAACAGTGCATCTGTGTGTGCCCAAATGCTTGTGAGCTATAGTGTGCCCTGCGCGGCTGGCTGATCTCCTTAGAGAGAATCGCTGTTATGACCAGCAACTGGTTTAGACGCTATTCAGTCATACATCCGAGACAATTTTTCTCTCAGCTGAAATAAGTATTTCAATTGTGATACCCGTGAGATGACGTCACATAATAATGCATTTACGAATAAGACTTATTGAGCCGAGCTCAATTATGGAACAGACCAAGTTTAAATTCACTAAGTTTTAGGTAGGCCTGGTAGTTAAGTCCTCGTAATTCCTCATGTGTCTCGTACTGGCACTGGTAAATATTGTGCGTTACATTGGATCAATGCTCAGCAGCAAGTACCCATGCGAAAACTACTGTTAGTTGCAAGTGTTACTAGTAGTTAAGCGACGAAGAGTGCCTGTGTGGCTTTAAAGATATATCTCGCTACGTCCGACCTTTAGAGTTACGTTTTTGCTGACTACTTAGTGAATACCGTGTGTTTACGGTTCTTTCGAACAATTGGAAACGTACTCGTTTGTTTGTTCTCCACAGAATGGGGAACTGTTGGGGACTATCAACCAATCGATATTTTATTATGGTCAGAAGTGACCGAACGAAAAGATATTCCTTGGTATTATTTCTGTTACAGTGCACTTACACGAGGACGTGTAAAGCGCAGAATGGCCGTGTCGGCGCGGCCCACAGCGCGGCCCAATATTGCTGGCTAATTCCTTGTTGGTGGTCGTCATGGTGTTGTAAGGTGGCAACGTCAATTGAAATAACCTTATATGGAGTCTTAAGGAGAGTATGATCTTATATACTTTCAGTTTGTTGACCCCATCCCATCATGACCTTTTACCATTATTCTATAAAAGATGATTAAAACTGCATACGTGTCAATTTTAACCGTTGATCTTTTATGTTTGTTGGCACGTGATTAACGATGAGTAACGATGATATTTTGGATTACTATTTTGATTTTACGTGTCAAAGTTATGTGTGTCGTGCAGCTATTGGCTTATTTAGCCATAAAAGAAAGTGCTTGCGGCACTAATAACCGCATAGACAAGCACTGCCACAAACGTCTGACCAAGATTTTCTGTGGCCAATGATGATGATGATGATGATGATGTCAAAGTTATAATTAAGTCATGGATTTATTTCTTCGAAAACTTAAATCGTTCAAATGAATGGTCAGCAGTGGCCGAGCGAAATGCACCCCTCATAAAAGTTTGTTAGAACGCCACTGCTTCCGCTGTGGCGAAGCAAGTGGCAACCTCCTCAGCTTTCTTTGAGAGCTGCGAGGCAATTTGACAAGGACAAGGACTTTGAGGACGTTCGAATGTACATGAGTGAGTCTCTGTGTGCGTGCCATGAAAGGGTGCATGAATATTGATGTGTTGATCTAATTGGACCTACTTTCAATGACTGATTTTGACTTTGACTGTAATTTTAGCTTGGAAATGGTCTTTTCTTTGATTTTGACTTTGACACACTGGTGGTGCTAGTTGTCTAGACCACTTTGAGAACGTATGAATGTAAGGGTCTCTGTTTATACCGTGGCGGTGTTACCCTGGAGGCCGCTGAGAGAACATACGACGGTATGGGTCTCTGTTTCACGTTGTCATAGTATGCAACCTAAACGGCTTAATTGCGCGCCTATGCTATGAAGGCGTCAAATGACATGCAAACCTTTATGACGTTGAGCCTCTATCACGAATGACACGCAAACTTTTGTTGAGCCTCTGTCTCCAATGACACGCAAACTTTAGTTGAGCCTCTGTCTCCAATGACACGCAAACTTTGGTTGAGCCTCTGTCTCCAATGGCACGCAAACCTTGGTTGAGCCTCTGTCATCAATGATATGCAAACGTTGGTTGAGCCTCTGTCACCCGGCAGTGTATGGGGAGTGATGGAAATCCGGATTCTGTCATTCACTATGCACTGAATCATATTTTTCAATTCGTGATAAGTCTGAAGCTACTTTTTCTTTTTGTTTTAATAATTTTTATACATTTTTGTCTGTGGGCGCTTGAAGTGCACACATGCGCCCATGGTACGTACGAGTAACAAATAAAAGTAAAAGGAAAAGAAGTTTTATTTTATTTTCTTCAAGATGTATGCTTCAGTCTTATTCACGACGCCGGGCAGAATATTGATATGTTTCCCACATGTGTTTCAGAATACGAGCAACCTCATGCTGGTTCCCTTGGGGAAGATAGACCTGAGGCTAATGACGCGAATGATGGTGCAGCCGAAAGCGTGGATGAAGGTGCAGTCAACGACGTCGATGAAGATGCGGTCGAGGACGCCACGCCGTCAGGAACGGCCGTTTTAGATGTCAATCCTCCTTGCGCCCATCCTGCACCGAGCAGGCTGGCAAGAAGAAGAAGTTAAGACGTCGACTGCGATGACAGACCTTCAGAATTGACATGATTTCCAAATTATCTTCAATGCTGTATTTTTAATAACTTCGTTTTGATATCGTTTAATCATTTATAAAAGTAATGTTTGTAAGCAATAAAACTTGCACGGTTGTATGTCTTTGAATTATGTGTTTTTAATGTTTGTCTACCCCTTCTGATCTGTCCTTTAAGAATATATATTGTTCTGAGTAATGGCGATTTTTTATAGCTACCTATCAATATTTCCTTGTATTACACACACCTGATTATCATAATTATATAGGTATATCTTACCAAATAAACCTTTAAAAATCAATGCAAAATTATTTTTGTCATTTCACTGAACCAATTTAGGGATTTGTTCAATTCACTAGATTTGTTTAGAGAAAAGATAAAATCGTGTTGTTATTTTAACATCCTCCGTGATTTGATCATATCCCTTAGGGAAATGATCAAATCCCCTTTTTTATCATATCCCTGCGACATATATATCAAGTATTTAAAAATAGTTTCACACACTTCTCTACTTTACTTCTTTACTTTAGGAACATACATCCACACATATACAAACAAACGATCATTTATAATACAAGGATAAGTAGTACTCCGTTCCAACACTATATATGTAGTATCCCTCTAGCACACCTATATTTCCAAGGATATCTTTTCACACCTATTCATCCTTCATGGACCCCCACCATAGACAAAAGCCTGCAAAAGGAAGGTCAGCGCGGAGGCTGAATGCAATCTGTCATGTCTCTCACGTAGCGTCAGCAAACAAGACGGGCGCAATCCTGACCTGCACAACTCAATTTGAGTTGCACTCCGTACATAGTTGGGGCTGTGAGGACACGTTTCCACTATCTAGTTAAGGCGTGAAATTGACATGATTTTTTGTTTATTTACACGAGCTATTTTCCGGCTGTGTCGGAATCTTTGGCAAAAATAAAGCTTACTAAAGTTATGTGTAGAATTTCATACTTCTGTATGTTCAAAAATCCTAGACACAAATAATAATAACACAAAAAATCTAAAAGTTTCACATGTTTTTAATTTATTTTAACAGTAAACCGTCAAGCAAAATCGCATTGTTTTTTGATTTCCTCTTACCCTAACACAAAACAAGTGGTAATAAACAATAAAATATCGTACTGTCGTAAATAACTTGTTCAACGGCATCGACACGATATTATATCACGCATGATACAATGGGAACGCGCTCTTACGTCACGTTTATGAGAGCGCTTTGACGTCCTATTTGTTTGTAGTTGACATTTTACTTATTATTTACCGTGCAGTAATAAAGTTGGTGGCGGGAGGGTATGCAAATGTAATATAAAGCCTGGTTTGTATAAAAGTTTAAGTTATATGACACTTTTGTACACATTACTCAGCGTAAATGAATATTTACTGGCAAAAACTTTTATTTTCAATATTTCATGATCTGCTTTTGTATTTTTTTTTTTCAAAAGATATTGAAAACTTAAAAATAAAAATAGCACTCCGTAAACAGGTTCAATCTGTTTCTTGGCATCAAATATCGAAAATAGGTAAGTGAACAAAAGTACTAAGAAATAATGAAAAAAGTAAGAATTGATATTGATATTTTTTGCTTACTATTTAAATATGTCACTTGCCTACTTTTTCGTTAAATCAATAACCTCCCACACTATCTAATCTTAAGTCTAGTATAATTTATATCCATTTAGCCTATGAATTGAATCATTGTAACCCACGCTAGAACATAATTCAGTAATAGCTTCTAAATATTACTTACTACTTAATTGAATTGACTGAGCTAAGGGGAGATGTAAATCATAATTATTAACCCGAGTCCTAACCAGTTTAACTAGTCTGTAACCTGCTGCTGTCCCTCACGCTGCTAACCCACAGCGGAAGGGTTCATTGGTGATTTCCCATAAAAAAGCTCCAACCATCAGTAACTTGGACCCTGTTTACGATATCTGTGGTTATCTATTTTATATTATTTAATATTTAATCTACCCTACCACTAACGAATCTCGCTATGGCTTTAAGGTTGACTGTAAGAGAACCCGATTCTGGGTTAAGCTCGCCGTTGTACATAAACTGTCTTAATTCTTTTTATGTTTATTGTTATGTGTGCAATAAAGAATCTATTTAAAATGTCGAAAGTAAACTCCGTGCCTCTTTTAATTGAATAACATGACCGTACAGAACAGTCTAAGCGTAAAACAGAAAATTCACTTATTCATAACAACATTATAGTAAGGTCACGCTTCTAACAACGCTCTGTGCTCGTATATTTCCCGTTCCTCGACTAACAAAGGGCCTGTCCATCAGACTGTTGAGTCTGACTTCTTGAAGAAAGGCTGTATTTTCTTCTCGAATATGGAGTACTTATGTTATTTCTCTTGTTATGGAAAAATTAAACGAGTTTTATGATTCATATTTCTTTTTCTAGAGGTCGTTTTTGTTCAATAAATATTTTATTGTCCTTAAGTATTTTTTTTTTAATTTCTATTGACTGAGAATGAACTGAAAATGTAATATCGGTTAGCAACGGTGGATTTTCATAGCCTATAATAAAGTAGATACCTATACTTATATTTTAGAAATATTAAAATTATATTGCCTTCATCTAGCCGTCTCAATTGAAGTGACAAATACAGGCAAATTCCACTGTCTCATTTTGTAGTACTTTTCCATCATTGCAGACTTGAAGGAATATTGTTTAGACGTAAATAATATTATATCAACTGAATCAAAGTCACCTTTCATGTCAGCCAAAATAAACAAGAAAAAACATTACGAGTTAAACAAAATAGGTAACATCAAAATTGTGCAAAATTATGTTAATAAATTCAACGACATATATTAGCATATTTTTTTAGTAAAGGGATTTTTTGACATATTTATCCTAAAGCTAATGTTGAAAGTCAAATTTGAATTGACTGCATAAGTTAGAGTAAAAAAATGCAATTTCATTTCCATATTATGACTCAAAATGAAGTTGCCATTTTGATTTTAACGTGATCCAAAGCAAAAAGCATCTGATACGGTAAAATTATTGTTTATTTCATTTATTTATGTTTGTTTATTTGAACGTGCTTATAGTATGAAGTAACGGTCCGATTAACACAACACTTTCAGTATTAGATGGATTATTTATTTACAAAGATTACTTTTATACCTGAGTGTCTGAAATAAATATATTCCCCACGGGACGCGTGCGAAACTGCAAGTGGTAGTGAGTTTTATTTATAACCATTTTAAAACTTAAACCTTCTAACAATATTACCAGGTACAATACTCTACTAATAATAACGGAAAAAGCATTTTTCAGAGAGACATACATAGTTAGCTATATACCGACGTCATACAGTTAGTTACGTACTAAAGACCTATCCCAACAGCTGCCAAGCGTTTGTTTGACATCATAAACCCTCTCGGAACTACTCGAGTTTTACAAATATCCGTAGTGTTTAAACTATAAATGTTCATTTACTTTGTACCAGATGTTACAATGTAAACTTTTGGAAATTTAATGAACGTAATACTGTGTTGTAATATTTGTAGTTTTGTGCTCGGGTAGTGGTCATTTGGCGGTTTGAAATGGTCTTTATAAATGCTCAACTTTATTACTTTAAAATGTGCTCCTTGATTTAAATATTTTTTTACCGGACAATGGGTTATTTTTATTAAGGTTGACAAGAAAATAAAGTCTTTGTATTTCAAGCAATAAAAAACCGTTTACTTTGAAGGTTAAATTATTTTTTCATTTATTCCAATTTAGATTATTATTGAAAGGAGAAATATTATGGGTCAATATACAAAAATAGACAATTACCTTACGAAGATATGAGAAGTTATTCCTATAGAAGCATTGTATAAGTCTAATAACCTTGTTCTATAATTAGCAAATACTTATCAAAATACGAGCATAAAGCCTCATTCGTGCGATATCTAAACTAGGAACGCATTTCGCATTACACAGTTAGTCCAGATGAAATATTTGCCATACCGATGTCGCACCGATTCCACGCTAATTTGAACCGGTAACAACCCGGTAGCAACGCGGTAACAACCCGGTAACCTACTTACACGATGCTAACGGCAAAAGCTTTTAACTCAGTGTAAAATAAACTACTGTTAAAATATCAGGTAATTGCTCTTTATAAACCGTATCAATGGTTATCGGATTTCAAAATAAATGAGAACTGATTTCGAGTGAATATAGTTTTCCATTTGATTTTATCAATGGTGGCTTTTAGAGATTAAAAGTGATTAAACATGCAGCAACGAAGTAGCAACTCGACTTTATATATTTGAATTTAAAATATGGGTAGTGAAGGGTCATACTGACACACACGAAATATTGCTAAAAAGCTGGTTTATTTTGAAAATTTTAACAAGTATTGGTTTAAGATCTGCAATATAATGTGTACCTAGAGATGGATGGCTGAAATTTTACTCAGCCAATTACGGTCTACTTGTTACATGAGAACCATTGCTTAACTTCGACGATAAAGAATGGCTAGTATTATCCATGACCTACTGAATAATATTGAAAATCTATTCGAAATCAAAACCCGACACAAAAAATTCAAACAGACTTATACAGAGAATCATAGTGAGACTTTCAAAGATACTTCCGAAGACAAATAACACAGCTAAACAGCTACTAGAAGTTCCAACAAGACTTGAAACTAGACCGTATTACATCATCGGATCTATAACAACGGTATCCTTTCCCGATAAAGGAAGTATGGAACAAGGCTTCAACTGATATCGCCTTGAGATAGGTCAGGTCGAAGCCCTGCAACTAGGCCACATCTAGGAGTTGTGCACCATCTAGACGTGTTAACATCTATGTGTAGCCACGGAGTAAAGAAGTTGAGTGGAGATACCATAATGAAGGTAGGTCAGGCGCCTTGTTCTAGGTCAAATACATGAGAAAAACGATCAGTTACGAGTGAACTAACGAAGCTTTCGGGTTCTTTGAGACATCTGTCAACGATTTTTGGTGTTACAAAAAAATATCGGGTCCAAAGAAGGTATACATATAAGGGCGAAAACAGTAACATTCCTCATTCCCCGCATATTGGTGCGTTACTTTCTTAGGAGATTTTCCGTTTTGGTACCTCCGCTAGTCATTATGTTCTCCATTGGTGTAGTTCAAATTGCTGCTTATTACGGTGTTGTATAACTTGTATGTGGTTAAACTTGTGTAGGATTTGCATAATGCAAGGATAATATGTGGGTATTATGGGATTATTATTGTTCCCAAATTTTAACATAATCTGACTACCATTATTATATAATCGCAGTTTGAAGCACTTAAAGCATTATCTTTTTCAAATATAATATATTTTTGCGAGGTATATTTTTTATTATGTTCTCTAGTTTTCGATTTATGCCGAATTTTAATTATCTATTCTACGTAAAAGGCTGGTTTGGTACAATTTGAATTGCTTTAAAATATATTTTTGTTGAAAAAATTTTATAACAATTTTCCTCAAAATTCCCTAGTACCAAATAAAACTGTCAAACCATTATAGGTATATTCAAGTAATACAGATTTATACAAAATAGACGTAGTTGCAGCTACATATAACAACGAAATTCCATCAGTTCAATTGTTCGCGAACAATAAATATTTACGTGTCGGCGCGAGTCCGCTGCTAACATGTTTCGCGAGTATTGCGTACGTAGTGTGTAGTTTCGTGGACATTTTTAGAAATGTTAGCACACAGTGTGTTACTGTTTGATACAGCGAGTAAACCAGAAAAACAAATGACACACGCCGGTGGAATGTCGCATAGAAGTTAAAAGACCATGTTCTTCACTGAGACGCCACTAGCTGTCATCATTCCACCCGTGATCACAGTTAGTGCAATTTAGCCGAAACGATGATAAAATAAAAAGGTTGAAACATTTGTATACAGTATCGCGTTTAAACTCCCGATTATTTATAAATGTATTCTTAATATTATAAAGAGGAAAACTTTGTTTATTTGTTTGGTTGTAATGGAAAAACTCAAAAACGACTTTACCGATTTTAAATATTCTTTCACCATTAGAAATCTATATTATCTGCGAGTAACATAGGCTATATTTAATCCCGGCGCGGGCAGTAGCTCCCACGGGACGCGGGTAAAACCGCAGGCGGAAGCTAGTGATTTATAAAAAGCAAATGAACTTACCCAAGCAGTGTCGAAGAGCATGTGGTAATTCGGCACGCAGAACGGCGGGGCAGCTGACATCTTTCTTATCATTTGACACAGCATCCTGAGAAAAATATTATTACTTTACTATAGTTTATAACAAAAAAATATCAGCCTACTAAGTAAGCTAGAAAGTCTTACAACGAGGTGACAAGGTTGAGAAGGTCAGATAGGGCATCGTTTCATGTTAGACTGAAAGTCAATCCAAATATAATTGGAGAAAGACTGGGCAGATGGTAATATTTTTTTTCTTTTAAGTAGATATTTTGAAAGAGACACATATAATATTTACTCAGAATTTTACTAACAATTTGTGTGCCCCTGCACATCGCTGGCTTAACTATTAAGGCATAGTTAGACCGATGGTTGTCTGAGCGATTATTTTGAAAGTTATCTTGAATCCAATTAAATTTGTTATTCAGTCTGATACCGGCCAGATACCCGATCATTATAATGTGCGCACTAGCATTCAACCCCATACTGATTTATGAGCCCCTACAAACTCGACCAACTAAAACTTTTCAAAGCCTCTTACTAAACTTAAACCTCTGGTAATAGGCAAACTATTGGAAACAGTAAACAGGCTATTCTTGGAACTATTCACATGAAAACCCTTCATCATCATCATCATCATCATCATCAGCCTATCGCAGTTCACTGCTGCACATAGGCCTCTCCAAGTGCACGCCACTGAGATCGATTTTCGGCTTCTCGCATCCATGAAAACCCTTGAATGTACTAAAGAAAGCCTTTCCTAACTTTTCCCATACAAATGAAATGAGGTGTAGTTTCCTAACAGGCCCTTGAACACGATGAGTTTACTTTAGAACTAGGTTATTCTAGGACAATAACCTGAAGATATAAATAAACCTGGTTATGGTAGTTTTCTGCTGAAGTTATTTTATAGTATTGTGACAGTGTGAGGATTAGTGTTTGATGAGCGTTAAGACTGTTTGTAAGGAGATACAGTTTATATTTCAAGGTGTTTGCGGTAGTGGAATTAGTTTTTTTGTCTTGGTATTTATTTTGGAGTGGCAGCTGTTAAATGAAGTAAAACATTATTTTTGGAGGTATATAAAATGTTTATATCGAAACGATAGGTATAGTTTCGATTTAATATATAAATTATATATATATATATTAAATCAATTGTATTTTAAAAATAAATTGTTCCGTTGTTGTTAGCAGTGAAACGCGTGCCAACTAATTTGCTCGGTTGCGCGCCTTAGAAAGACATATTTTCCTCCTCTTTGAATAAGTTTACGAGGACTACTTTGTATGTATAATGTTATAGTGAAAGGTAATAGAAGATAATATGTTACTGCACTACCGCTTTAGGATATTATGTATCTATAATATGATTGCTGTGTTTGTGATAAGTAAATGAAAATAAAATCTTTTTTTCGTTTCTATAAACTTAAATACACCACAATATATCAAAAGTATATCCTCAGCCTTGATATTTAGAATTCACAAATGCCAACAAATAAACGCACTTGATATAAATCTTGCGCCGCCTACGACTACGCTTTTACTACGCCGTAGCAATCCCAGCGCCTACGCGTACTACGACTGCGTAGTAGCTATCACGTAGCTTGTAACCTTTTGAGTAGGAACAAAGCAATGAGAAATATTACTTTTTAAATAAGTGGACTATTTTTTTATTCTATTATTTATTTTGCCTCGTGAAAAAAAAATGTAAATAAATATTTTGATTTAAAAAGTTTACAATGTTGAATAAATATGTCCTTTGTTCTGGGCCTATTTACAATTTACCCATAGGCACTTGATTAAAATAATACTCCATTTCACTTGATTAAAATAATTCTACAAAAATATAACAGTTTATAACCAAGAACGCGAACCAATAATATATAACCAAGAACGCGTGAAACCTACTTACATTAATTAAAGATAGTTAGTTATCCTAACCTAGATACTCTCATAATTTAAAAATATTCAACAAAGTTCTTCAAAGCAAAAATTATTTCACTAGTAAAGTAAGGCCACCAATCCATAAAGCAACCGGGTCAAGCACAGCTTAACCTGAAAGATTAGCCGATCGCACTGAAAGCACGTAGCTTCTTTATATAAAGGAAAAATATATTAAAACCAAATTGAGATGAAAACGTAATATTTAAAAAGAAATAGGTCGGTAACGTATGTGGGTCACGTTGTAAAATTTTTGGAGCATACGAAACACGTACAGGATAATTTTTATTAATGTATATACGGAAAATGTGTTAAATACTGTTTCTTTGTTTCAAGTTTTTAGCCGACTACAAAAAAGGAGGATCATATAGTTATCAGTATATAAGAGGATCGATTAATTATATTATCTCACATTTGGTTGAAACGATTTTGATTCTTTGGAGATGGTTAGATTAGCTACCTTAGAGCCTAAGCACACCACATTTTTCAAACGAGCCTTTGCGAGGTTTAATCCTACAGAACAGATTGTTGTCGGTTGTATCGCAACAAACGTGCGTTGATGGTGCGTTAAAAAACATGGTCTGCACAGGCCTCTAGAATCCATTACATAGTTAGTTACATACCTACGGGTAGTACTAGTACATGCGTGATAAAATCAATTTAAAAATTAAAAACCTAGTTAGTTACATACAGGTCGTACTAACACATGCGTGATAAATCTATTTAAGGTAAAAATTTTCTGATATACTTACTCATAGTGTGGGTTGGTTGGCAACGAAGGTGTGAGACGAAGCACCGCGCGGAACGCCACCACATCGTCACTGCTGTTCTGGCCAAGGTATTCTGGTGGAAATAAATCATTAATTAGTTTTAATAGTTATATTAAATAAAGGACAAATGATTAAAGCGTACAAAAACCAACTCAGATAATCGCCTATCGCCAATCGCCTAAATAATATGTGTAATGAATTAAATAAGTAACACCTTTGTACTATTTTGTGGCAATTGTATTTTCTTTTTCAAAAGATCGTTATAAGTATAAAATAACAACTATGAACAAACTATGAAAAAATACATATACGTTTTTTAAAAAGCATCGTGATATTTTTTTATAAAACTTGCAACGAAAAAATAAATGTAAACACTTGAAAACTCAACAACAGCACAAAGTATTGTTTGGAAATAGTCATTCAAATGTTTTCACAGAAATAGTTAGGGTTAGGTTATTTATTATTTTCGAAAAGTGTTTCCATTCAGACTGTTTTCAAGTATTTCTAGTAAAAATGTAATCTACATTGTGCAGCAGACTTTAAAATTAGACAACATCTATGAAAAAGTTACATTATCGTAAGTGGTCTATGCCTATATTATAAAACTGAAGTTTCTTTGATTGTTTGTTTAAAAATATTTATTTATTTAAAGCTTTATAATTAAGCAACTATGCCACATTGATATATAGTTTAACTAACATATATTATCATGTATTTGTTACTTGTTTCTAAAAACCGTTTCACCCGCATCCCGTGGGAACCTCTGCACGAACCCAAAAACGATAAAAAGCCTATAGTCCACAGCCTTCGTCGATAAATGGGCTATCGAACACTGAAAGATTTTTTCAAATCGGACCAGTAGTTGCTGAGATTAGCGCATTTAAGCAAACAAACAAACAAACTCTTCAGCTTTATAATTTAGTATAGTTATACATAATGAGTGTTATTACTAAATAAGACTTAAATCTATATAAGTAACACACAATTGTTTGAAATAATCTCGGGACCATTGCAAAAACAATAGAGTAAAACGTTTAAAAAAAAACTTGAAGACACCCTCCGTAGTTGTTAAATAGGCCACCACTTGGCCTTAATCTCACACCCGAGGATTTCTCACGTATTATGTATCTTTATTATATACCAACAGACATAATTTATCATCCGTCTTTATATTCATCATATCATCTATCCATTTAAATAAAGGTGTCAAAAAATTCTCATACGCTTCCAAAAAGCGAATTGTCATTATCAGACTTAAGACTATTTCTTTAAAGTTTAAGTTTGCTTGCACTATTTATCTTTGCTGGTAGTTAACTGTTACTTATAAACTAACTGCCATTATTATAATATCCTATCCATCTATTGTTTTTCATACATGGGATTTTTGTTTTCTTTTAACGACGTCAAATATCATCAAGTGACCCCTCCCGCTGTGGTTTAGCAGCGGTGAGGGAGTGTCAGACTCTTACTGACTAAAAACCGTCGTGTTCTGTCGTAGGCCTTTTATTAACCAGGGCCGGTAACTCTTTCGAACAATCCCGCAATCATACACGGGACTTGAAATTGTATAGGGCTAATGTCAATATTCTAACACTAGTAAGCATAACACCAAACTACCAGCTAACATCGATACAATATTGAAACCGGTTGTTAGAGAAATCTACAAAGGCTCGCGGACTCGTGTCAAATCGGGGTCAATGACCGGGAAGGTAAATTTTCTCATTTAATTATAAAACCTTTCAATTTGATCGCTAAAATTGATTATATCGTAACAAATTACAAAACAAAATTGGTTATCGGACCAACGAAGTTCCGATTAAAAATTAATTGTTTTAAGTAACTTGATACAAGTATTTTAAGCCGTTTTTTTTCTGAGAATTATGAAGAAGATATTTTTTAAGCCGTGTTAAATGTTACTAAGCTTAGATTAAGTACACTCCAAGTACCTACTTATATTGTTAAAAAGACGTGATCTAGTTTTTGTTTTGCTCATGGATCCAACATGTTATCGTATTATTTTAAAAGATTATTACTTATATTTATATAACAAAATTTTAAGCCTGCTTTTTTCGATTTTCATTTATTTTGGTCGTTCAGAAAATTAAGTGGTTTCTTTGTTTTTGTTTTTTTATACTTTAAAATCAGAACTAGTTTTTCCCTTGCGATAGAAGTAGGCTTTGCTTTTATTTGGCCTATTTCTTTTAAAGAGAATGGGTATTTTAAATTGCTTTACAGTTTCTGTCTACGGAGAAATTAAAGTTCTAAATTAAATAATTCTTTGTAGCTACAGTTATGTATACTTTTCAGTTGGTATTGGTTGGTAGAAATATAATTATGTAACTGTCGAAAAAACTGTATTTTTGGTAGACGACCTTGAAACGAAATACAGATCTTAATATGATTTAAAGTGTACATTAGCATAATAGGTACCTATGTACCTGACAGTTGTAATATGAGCAGATTTAACCAAATCATAAATAAGGTGAATATAGTCTAATCAATCTATAACTCCTTCTATTTCATGATCTGTAATATCATATAACCTTAATATTATTTAAACACTTGACCCAAAAGTTCCTATACATACAAACAACTACAATACAGAAGTCTAAACCTATTCTAATAGTAAAATACACGAGCTAAGCTAAACAACATTTATGGTTGGCGCAGCGCGGTCCAACGGCCACGACATTAGTTCAAATGAATATATTCTACAGGCATGTTATGGGTAGCTGGTTACGAACAAGAATTCTGGTATTGCTAAATTTCTAAAAGGGAGAAAACTCGAGTATTTTTATTGTATGCAAGAGTGAAGAGAGAATGTGTTTGGAAATTACATAATTTTAATAAAACCGACTTCCAAAAAAATTGAAAAGCAAAATAAAATAATTCTAGAGGATGATGATATGTTTATTTCGCCACTCTTACACTTCTCTATTCGACAATAGCTCACAAGTAACATTTACAATATGGCTTGTTTATGTTACTCACAGACAAGTTATCATTCATAACTTACTCTTACACACCTTCCCATTAGGTATATTTTCCCCCAACTCACCTGCATGAGTAATAGCAGCGATGCTAGGGTCATATATCTCGTCATCAACAGCGACGACGGCGTACTCTCCCGTGGTGAGGAGATCACGACGCTGGAGTACCTTCATGAAGTCCACCAGCGCTATGTGCTCACCCAGGAATACGTATACTGTGGACAAGATGTACAAAATAAGGGTAAATATCATTAAAATTGGTTTGATAAGTAAATCGTAATCGGTCAATTTTTTCATCTTCATCATTCAATCAGAAGCTCGGATTTTCGTACAACCTTCTTGTTGTCCAACAAGAATTAATTGTTTAAGAAACAAAAGTCCAAAATAAAATAACAACTTCGAGTGACACGTTTTGAATTATGAGAAATAGCTGTTTTCAGTAATGTAGTAGTTGCGAAAATGAACCTAGGATAACCGTCATTGTGCCTTAGAAAAATTGCATTTAAACAATGGATGCTATTCAAACAGGATATAGTAAACCAACTATTTGTTACCGTAACTTTACCGTTCCAACATTGTTACTACAATAACTTCACTACAATTAAAATGAATGAACAAAACACTTTATAACAAGCACATGGAGTCAAATGGCTAACTTCAGAGGCAAGTGAAAGAGCCGAAGTTATCCTACTAAACTAAAACTGTATTTTTAACCGACTTCAAAAAAATGAAATTCTTAAACAGAAGAGCATGGAAGAAGACCACATTCTGCGCCGACCCCAAATAAAAATTGGTATAACGGCAGGAGGATGATGATGATGATAATTTCTACCTTTGAAATTATAGCACGACCCTAATACAGTTACATATATCCTAAAAGGACCATTACTCTTACATAGAGGTATAATCATGTCCCTTGAAATGTAATAAATACCTGCCTATAGAGCCATCCATGAATAAAGCAATTTATTTAACCAAAAAAATGTAACGTAATGTATGTATGTGTTACTTTCATAAGGCTGTAAATGTGTGTGAAAACATAATAACATGTGAAATAAATATGAGGAAAAACGAAATGACGGATTACTTAGAAATTGTGTAATCAGCCCATTTGCAGGATTCGTTATTTATAACTCAACGAATAGGTATGTCATATTATAAAAGTAAAATAACTGAAAAATCTAAGAAACTTACGTACGTAGGACTTACAAAAAGTCCTTAAAACATAGAGTACGTAGGTAGTACGTAGAGTAGTAATAGCGTAGAGCTGTAATAGTATAACATAATGTTTTTTTTTCAGACAATCTCAAGAGATTTTTGGTTAAAATAAATAAATGACAATATCTCTTATGAAGAATTAATCTTTTTTTTTGAGCTTATTATTTTTGATTCCAACACGGGTGAAACCACAAGTCTTTTACAGCAGCCGCAAGCTATTTTCTTATGCAATTTCCCAGTAAAAGTGGGTCACACATACAACGCTAGTTCAATGAAATACTAAACTGACATACAAGCCCGCTTCCCGCCACCGTTTGCAATTTAATCAGGCTGCAAACTCCTTGCGAACTACAATATCCAAGAAGTTTGTACAGTCAACTTCAGGTCAGTGGTAACAGTTTTATAGGAGAATCGTACTTATTACTTTTCTGTTAAGGTGCATGACAGTTACCACCAATGTGCAGTTTACTGTACTCTTATAACATAGACTTCGTGTCATTATTGAGGTGGTAAACTTTGTCTATGGTCACACTTTGTTGGGGAAAATTGGGTGCGATGACTTAATAAAAGTAACTTTGTCTATGGTGTTATTTTGTTGGGGAAAGTTGAGGGTACGTTTGCTAAGGGAAAAATTGCAACAACGCAGTGAGTTAGTAATTAGTTCTTTGACTACAGTTACATAAATGAATATAAATTCCTATTTCTTGAACATATTCTGGTAGTGTAGTTGTAAATAGTGGTACTTTTATAAAAAAAAACTTGGAGAAAATATATTGAGAGAAAGTTATGAAAATACCTATTTTCAATGTCTTACCCATATTTATTTGTATAACGCTAACATAATAGGTACAGATAAAATAACTCGTAGGACAATAAGAAGTAAAAACCTGGAAGTGACCTGGACTAAAAGTCTGAAATACCAACTCAGTACGACAAAAAAATTCTACATCTACCAAAGCCTTTGCAATATGA
Organism: Helicoverpa zea x Helicoverpa armigera; assembly: GCA_033682625.1. NCBI lineage: Eukaryota > Metazoa > Arthropoda > Insecta > Lepidoptera > Noctuidae > Helicoverpa > Helicoverpa zea x Helicoverpa armigera. Next base: position 10,597,248 of record JAWIIS010000004.1, on the reverse strand, counting down.
CACACAACATTTTGATAAAAGAACAACCAATAATAAAAACTCCTTTTATTTCTTCACTTCAGGACTTTCCCAGAAAAAGAAAATTGCGTTTGAACAAGGCGAACATCTCACATACTCGTAATACACACCGAGTTATATAAAATGGTTAGTACTTAACTTTTAAAAATTCTTTCACACATTTTGTAGGAATCCGCTGTTAATTTGAGTAATAGTACTCGCATAGTTCTTCCGGGCTCATTAACCAGTGTGGAAATGATTGGTAGTACGCACATAACAACGATCAGGTATTTGGCTGGTATCACAATAAAAACAAACCGACTGTTTAATCTGCGATGTGCAGGTAGTCTACTTCAGTAGAAAAATTATTCAGTTTATATTTGTAACTCAGCTAACCTTGCAAAAATATGTATGAAAAAATATGCCAAACAATTTTGACCTTAAGCTAGAACTGAAACTAGTTTTGGCTAGTTGTTCAGAGCATTTTTCAGTGTTCATATACGAAATTTTATTTAACTGAATTCAAAATTTTATTTTGTAACAAAAAATAATAGACTTATTTGTTTGGTATTTGGAGCCGACTTGCAGTTATCCAATCTTCAAATATTTCGTAAATTATATTGAAATTTTCAGTTCCATTTTAGAGTAAAAATACAATCAATACGAACTCCACTTATAGTACTAGACATATTAGTCATAGTTGTAGTCTCATTTGGACGTAGCTATGCAAAATGGATCCAATACACATAAAACATTTCTTGAGTTACTATTATACTTTCATTGATATTCACCACACCCAGACATAAAAAGTCACCACCAATATATCATGAATGAAAACCCCAATCACTTATTGATATGAATTAATTACGACCGGTTCATATTTACGCCTTTCATTCTGACCTTGCACTTGAATTCAGCCTATCGGAGCCATGACACTCGTTTATAAGCTTAAATAAAACGTAGGTCACGGTTATACTGAAGTTGAGCTCAGAAGACTCATTTATCATCTTAATTCAGCCTTTTGTCATTGCAGAGATGTCAGATGTCCATGCTGAATTGAAATTTCAAAAATTAAATGATAGGCAGATAGGCAGAGATAGGAATGATTCTTAATATTTTAGGAGTTACCTTCCTCTGGGTTAACACACATGTTAAAAGTAGTTGAAGGAAAAGGTGGAATAGCTGGTCAAAATAAAATTTTGAATATTCCAATAACGGGTTGCAAACACCGTGTACTATTGTGATTCATTAATAACGGGTGATTTTTTTGCTGGTATCTTTTTGGCAACACTGTTTTTGGTAGATCACGCGTGAATCGTGTCTTGTGTCTTTGTGAAACTTGTTCAGTATGGTCTATAATTTAACCATGAATCAACTTACGAACGAAGAACGCTTGCAAATTATTGAATTTTACTATCAAAGACGACAATGGCCGAAACGTTACTGTGAATGGCGGGCGTTACCGTGTGATGATTGGCGATTTTTTTTACCCAAAATGGAAGAATTGGACATGCCTGACATGTGGTACCAACAAGACGGTGCCACATGCCACACGGCACGCGAAACAATGGCCTAATTGAGAGCAGGCTTCGGTGAACAGTTTAACTCACGTTTTGGGCTCGTCAATTGGCCGCCTAGATCGTGTGATCTAACGCCTTGGGACTATTTCTTGTGGAGCCAGCAACGATTGACGCACTGGGAGCCAATATTGAGCCATTTATTCGTAATATACCGGCTGATATGTTGGAGAGAGTGCCGAAATTGGGCCTTGCGAATGGGCCATCTAAACAGGAGCCGCGGCCAGCATTTGCATGAAATCATCTTCAAACATTAAATTATATTGATCGTTCCATCGATTCCAATAAAGATTTCATCAAATTTTTCAAGTTTTTTGTGCTTTTTTTGAAAATCAAATCCTATACCTCTTAAAAAATCACCCGTTAGTATATCTGTATAAATATGTTCTTGTCTAATAGGTTATTTAATTCAGTTATATAAGAAGAATATATTTTATTTTTGTGTTCATTATGCATTGTTTGTTGAAATATGGTTAATATTTCAAGTCCTGTCACAAATTCACCTTCTACCAGCACTTTCTTACCACACGACCACTTGTGGGGAGAATTTTCGCCAATAATTTCGCTGCCGCAATAATTTAAACTTATTTCAATTTACAAAGCAAACAGCATTTATCATTCACTCGACAGTTTCGTTCAATTAAATTTTACTGACCTTTGCACAGCTCAACTTCGAGATGTTTTAATCTGAAGACTGAACTTGAAAAATTCAATTTGGGTGTTGAAAGAAATTATATTTAATCAAGTTCGTAAACATAACTCTTTAATAAATATTTTTAATAGTTTAGAATTTTTCGAAGGACCTATTGAGATTTCAGAAACAACATATACTAGATTCAAGTTGGCACTTAGTTAAAAGAAAACAATCTTTACAGGACTTAAGCTAAAACATACGAAACACATAAACTACTGCTTAGTTGTTGTTATTTATTATTGCATTTACATTGAATTTTAGCCGCATTTCATTTTTAAACTGACTATTTAAATAAAAATTCAAACGAAGATCTTTAGTTTAACTGCCTACTCGAATAGAATAATGATAATTTCAATTTCAATTTTTTTTTTTGCGAAATGTTGCTCTAGGTTATTTTGTTTTAGATATCATTGTCGCGTTATCATGAACACAAATAAACATCAAACGAATATCGGTCACCAGAATTGAACAGAGCTTTCAAGCCCCCTTCAGCTTTTACTCAAAAGCGTTGGTCAAAGAGGCCTGAAGTTTGATGAAGAGCCCCCGAGGACTGAAACAAGGATTCATGACTGATAGCTAAACACTGAGATCACAGGGGTTGTAAATCAGAGGCTTATAAATAGGTCAATTATGATAGGTACTGATATTCTTAGAGCAGTTATTATTGTTTGAGATATAATTTCAGGTAATTCTATAGTGATTGTTCTTATATGAACAAGGTTCCGCCTCAGTCTCTAAGGAACTATTACCGTCACCAGGTACAAAGTGGAAAAAGTCACATCCGCACATACTTTCGGGTTTTATGGTACATACATCTAAAAACTCTACGTTTACTTTACTAATTAGAAAATCCTGTACAAAAAATACACGTATAATGCTACAACACTTATAGAAATCACAATATTCATTTGATATTATTTCTTTGAAAAGAGTGAGCAATTGTTTAGGACGGATTACAAATTACTTATTGAGTAAAACCTCTAAGAGTAAAATAATACCGTTTATGTTCCTCTAATTCCGCTTTGGGTTCCAGACTCGATTTGACTTTTTTCTGACTCATGATCTCCGAATGATGTATGAATGTCTGACATTGTGTATGACATTTCGCTAACTCGTAAAATAAATCAAAATTATAATACCGGCTTCGCGGTATAATGACATATTTCATCAGATGGTATTCAGAATCATAAATAACGGTTGGTTAAATCTCGCACCTTTGTTACATACATATATCATTTATTTAAAGCGAAATTATATTCGCGAGTCGTGCGTATTTTACACTTCAAAATTTTGGTGCTTCAATTTTTTTTTACACGACTAAACATAAAAGGAATGTGTTGTTATTACGAACATAGAAGCAGGAGCCTTTTTTAATTACTAGGCTAATTTAACATCAAAATAATTAATGTATTAAAAATTACTTCGTGAGTGAGAAAAAAAATATCAACGTTAATTCAACAGCTGAAAGAATAATGGCGAGATTTCGCCCAAATGGTACTCGAGCAAAGGTTGCAATTTCGCGGAAATTGTATAAATGTTCGCACTGTTCCTGTTTCCAACAGCGAATAGACCAGAAAGACTTTTGCGTGAATCACCTTTAAACCTTGCCTACCTTTTAGTCTGCAGAAATAATAATAGTTCTTTATCAAAAATATTTCAAACTATAAACCATTTCAATAAAGCCCGTGACATGGACGCTATAAAGGATCCGAAATGTCGGGATTAAATAATATTAGTATAACCGCTATAAAATCCGTGAAAGTAGTTTTATTGAAATATTCACGTAAGTGTCAGAAAACTATAAACCAACTAAAATATAAAGCCAACCTCTAGTCTTATCATAAGTCTGATCCACAATCCTCTCCATATCAGATATGTGTTTGGGAATGTAGTCGGCGAAGCGATGCTCAGCTGTTATCACCATATCGTTTGACTGCGCCAGTTCCTGAGAACAAATACCACATATGTATGAATAATAATTGAATTGGCGAATACTGTTGTTCTTAGAACTGAGTTCATAGAGTGCTCTATTTGATTGTTTACCAAAACTTCATTGCGCTAGGCATGCAATAAAGGCAAATTTTCGTGAATCAATTTCGTGAATGGTTGATAGAAGCGTCCTTAGAGTTATTAACAAACCAGTTATTTCCCCCGGCTCCCCCTGATCCTTCTGGGAACTATTTCTCGGGCAGGGATAGAAAGTAGCCTATATTATATGTTATATAAAAATCTATTCGGTATTTTTTGCGTGATAACACATAAAAAAAATCTCATATAGGTACTTCTGTAATATTATTAGTAAGCATAAATTGTTTAGTACATCTTTCCACATAATATCTTACAGCCATTACTCTAAACATACTTTTGTACTTCATTGAACTAGGTAAATCCCGCTTTAGGCGTTATTGCTGCGCCATTCAGACAAAGATGACTTAAGAAATGGGTTAATGGCATTCATTAACGGGCAACGGCCTGAAAAACGACTCTGTAGTAAAATTGTACTGTTTATTGTTTAGCTAACACGTGTCTGCTGCTCGCGACGTCTTCCGCGTAAGCTTTTTTAAGCAAGAACAACGATAATATAAATGTCAGTTTTCTTAAAACAACGGTTTACTATAAATTACGTTGAATTTTCAAAGTAAACAGTTGTTTAAAGAAAAAAACGGATGTTCATGCTGTTGGCGATGTCGGTAGTGTCGGAGCCTGACATTCAAAAGTATTAATCATATCTTAAAATCGGGTTTATTAATTTGCTTGAATGCGCAATATAGTCTCAAAAACTATTGTCCTGATTTGAAAAAACAAATAGATTTAGATAGCCGATTGATAGGGATTTGATTTATATCCGAGTGCTCGATTAACTAATTGCCTTGTTTTATCTCGAAGCTTTGATTGTTTTTTAACCCCCGACGCAAAAACGAAGGGGTGTTATAAGTTTGACGTGTCTGTGTGTGTGTGTGTGTGTGTGTGTGTGTGTGTGTGTGTGTGTGTGTGTGTGTGTGTATGTGGCATCGTAGCTCCCAAACGGATGATCCGATTGTAATGCGGTTTTTTTTGTTTAAAAGGTATGTCAGTCGGGAGTGTTCTTAGCTATGTTTGGTGGAAATCGGTTCAGGTCTTCAAGGTCATCAGCTCGTTTGCTAGATGTGATAGGAATGTTACACGCTCAGTTTACTTGCAAGTATATGTGGGATCTGAAATTTGAAACACTAATGTCTTTTGGAACCACTGAGCTGGTCTGCTGTTAGGGCACGAAGGTAGGAGACGTAACCCTGAACTGCCTTTTAGTAAACCCATCGAGTTTGAGCTCGTTGAATTTGTCTTGACGAGTTCTCTTCATGTTTCTGATGGACGAGAACCTGATGCTGGAAATGGGATGTGGCGGATGAAACTCTGGAATGCCGGAATGAAACGGATAAACCGATTTACATTTTTGCTGAAAATCTAGAATGTCCCAAGGTCTTTATTGTTTCTCAATCTGTGCAATTCTCCCAGAGCCAGTTTGTCATGAGGATTATTAAACAGCTTCCTTTGGCCGAGATCGCATATAGCGACCCCATCTTAAGATAAAATAAATTAAATGAAAGAAGGAAAAATTAAGGAGCTCCTTTAAAAAGCATGAAATAAAATTAAATTATAAATTTAAAAAAACCCCCGACCCAAAAAAAGTACGCAATAATTATGACAAAAGGTTAATAACGCTAAACCCTATAAAAAGCAAAAAATAACTTTTAACACTACGTAAACTAAATTTTGACGTGTCGGGGGACCGCTTTTTACCTTCATAAATACATACATAAATCAAATGATACCTAACTAATTACAGCATTCGTTTAAAAAAAAAAACACGTATCTAAAGTAATGAATTAGAGCGGTCCCCCGACACGACAAAATTTAGTTTACGTAGTGTTAAAAGTTATTTTTTGCTTTTTATAGGGTTTAGCGTTATTAACCTTTTGTCATAATTATTGCGTACTTTTTTTGGGTCGGGGGTTTTTTTAAATTTATAATTTTTTACTCAATACTCAAAACGCAAAACAAGCATTATTGCTTGTCAGTTTGTTAAAAATAAAACTCCTTGCAACTTAAAAGTCTATTTATACCACCACTGTGTGTTGGTGTTAATCTGTAGAAGGTTTTCCAAGTTATTTTTGTTTGTAAGACCTAATTAAAGCTTCAAGTAACTTTAAATAGAGCCTTTGAATGGTTAATGGTAGCAAAGATTACACCATCACCCAGTCTTCTCTGACTTGATGTCCTAATTATTTTTTAGTGTAAACTATATAATATATAGTAACATGTTAGGGTAGGTTTTATGTTAACTTCTATTATGTTCCATGTATATTTCTCAATTTATATATAATCAGAATTATTTCCCACTCCGTACACTGACATTGAATTTTCTTTTAGAACCTTCTTGATTTAATGCCACTTTGTGAAAATGGCAAAGCATTTTTAAGTTATTATTCAACAACTTCCCTGTTGCCATCCTACTATCCTACTAATTTTATAAACGCGAAAGTTTGTATGTATGGATGTATGGATGTTTGTTACTCTTTCACGCAAAAACTACTGAATGAATTTTAATGAAACTTTACAATAATATAGCTTATACATCAGAATAACACATAGGCTACAATTTGTAAACATATTGTTCGAAATACTAAACCTGCGCAGACGAAGTCGCGGGCACCAGCTAGTTATTTCATAATAAAGAGAGCCTGAAAACACCTAAATTATGTAATAGGTTATTTTTAACTGATTTATTTAGACTTAATGAATAGTATTATAGCATCTTTTTGGCAAGTTTATGAATATTTACTTTAGTTATCATATTAAATTTTAAAATTAATTATGTCTGGGGACAATTATGAACATATGTTAATTTATGAGTAACAGTATAATTTTAGTGCGTTTTAAAGAGTCATATAACTTTGAATTGACCTCTCTGTAACTCTCTGTGTATTACTGTGTAATATTTTAGGGAGCCCACCAAAGCATCAATAACGAATTATTAGAACGAATGGTGAAACATTTAAATCATGAACTTTAATTAACGTAACCGTTCAGTTGGTTATTAAATGATGTTCTATTTTGCAGTCGGACAAGCAATAATTTAATATTTTACGCATATTACAATGATAGGCATAATACATTCTGCTATTCATGGAGTAATTATTTAGGACACAATTTATGATTTTGATTGAGACTAGCTTCCACTAGCGGTTTGTACCCTGATAAAAAGTACCTTATATGGCTTGTTTTAATTACCAAAAATATGCTCCCAATAAGTATGGGAGTTTTAAGACATACATAGTGTAGAGTTACTTTCGTATTTTAAATTAGACGAAGATTTTTTCACAACAGGAACAAAACATACTAATTCAGCATTGATAGGTTTCTTAAAAACTAAAAGAAAGAATCAATACTATTGAAATACGAATAAGTGTCTTTGACATACTTTCAAAGTTAAACTTTCGAACGAATTTCAAGATAAATGCGACCCTGGGGATTGTCTGTGGAAGTCAAGGCTTTTGAGGGTACCTTAATTCTGTTCAGGTATTGGATAAAAGAGCGACAAGAATCTAGTATGAAGATAACTGAAATACCTACGTGAAAGATTCTGGAATAAAATTAATATTACTACAATTTTCAATCATATTAAAACTGTGTAAAGCTCTAAAGGATATATTATTAGTATGGAACTTGGATCACAAAGGTATCCAAATATTTTTAATAAGTAAATATCTTATTAAAATTGTATCTAGGTAAGAAAATACCTCACTGTCAAGAAGTCGCTTAATATTAAACTTTTTAGATATTCGTGTTGCTAAGGGACAACTTCACCAACGGACAACTGGATAGGTAATAACCTTCAACGGCTTAAATCTTCTTCGTCCTGCCCTGTTCCCAATTTTATTTGAGGTTGGCACAATATGTCATCCTCTTCCATTTTTCTCCTATCACTCGTCATACTGACACTCACTCCCTTCCTATTCATGTCATCTTTCAGGCATACATCCCTCTTTTCTTAGGTCTTCCTCTTCCTGTCTGTCCATCTACATTCTTCTACGGCTCAATTATTTTTTCAAATTGTTTTAGTAATTTATTGATATTAGCTCATTTAATCGAAGACCTGTTCAGTCTTAGTATGTCAGATGAAAATTCTTTGTTTAGGTAATTTAATATTTCCATAATTCGCCTCTGTATATAAAGTACCAAATTGTACCAGTCTTACGGGAGGTAAACAAAGTTCAACTTGGTGTAATTTGGAGACAGAATAAATTTAATTTAAGAAAATATTCAGTTTTTTTTCAACTACCCCAATTTTGTTCCAAGTATGTAAGTAAGGTTAGAAAGTAATTTATTTTTATATTAGAAGCTGAAATATCTGTTTGTTAAAACGCACAATTTTCTGAAAGTATTGGTAAGATTTGAAAATTCAACAGAAATTAGATAGGCCATTTATCGAAGAAAACTATAGGCTATTTTTAATGCGCAAACTAATTCCTATGAGTCGCTGGTGATACCGCTGGCAAAAAATTCGTCTATCATACTTGGGTAAATACAAAAATTAAAGAAACTAATATTCCAGACGCAAAATTATTGTTTGTCATTCGGTCTTCAATTCAAAATTTAAATAAATCGTGTTGGTAAAACTAATACACCAACTACAAATATATATTACTAAAATTATATACAAAATTCAACGTCGACTACCTTCAACTAATTTACTGTAAAATCCATAATTTTTCCTTTTTTAAGTCTTGAAAAAAATATCGAGGCCATTCAGGTAGAAATTCGCTTTCGTATTTAATTTATTGGATATTACGTTTCATTTACTTCACTGATTACGAAAAGATCTATAAGTACTCAAGTCCGAAGCTGATTTCAGACATTCAACTTCCATCAAAACGATCATTTTGTTTTTCATATGAATTGCAGACAATCACGTGTATAAAAGTCCAGACAATGACGTATACCTCTATAAAGTCCAGATGTTTACATGTATCGATTCTAGACAATCGCATAGATATACAACATGTAACGTAATTAACACGCATTATTATTATTATGTTATAATCATAATACATACACAGATTTTTTTACTTGACATGTATATGCATTGTTATTTACTAAATTAGTTATACCAATCCTTGGAGAACTTTTTGGTCATACTACTACGCACGCAAATATCGCGCCGCGCGCCGCTCGACTCGACACAACATAACGAAACTACGGAAAAAGCCGACAATACACGAAGTCTTATTACTTTGAGTTACGGTCTATTTGAATTTGTTTTGACTGTACAGGGTTAATATGACAATAATTTCCGTAGTTTTAATTATCTTTGGGATAAAAAAATACCTATATTAAAAATTATATAAATCGATTCAGTAAACGATTCTGAACAAACTAATTTCAGGATGTGCGTTAATTAAGTTACATGTTGTATATGAATCCTAGACAGTTACATGTGTAAATTCCATACAATCACATATGTGAATGAAGTCCCACTACTAAGTGAAGACCACGTTTTAGACATCCGATTGAACTACAAACTACTATATAAAAAGACTCCATCGTAACATACATTGCAAGTTAAATATAAGCTTTTAAAAGTTAGTTTAAACTCACTTTAATAGCATCCATTTGCTGTCCCGCAGCAGTTAGCTCATCTCCAGCCACGATAGCGAACTTGGTCCAGCCAAATGCCTTCAGCAGAGCGATGACTGACTTGCTGGCTTTGTATGCGGCTGGTAACGTCCTGGCGAAGGTGGCTCCCAGTCCTGAACCCTTCTCGAAGGAGCCGTGAGCACCGGCGCATTTCTGGTGACGAAACGATTTTTTGTTATTGGGGAGAGGAACAATTGTATGTTATATGCAGGGGTCGAAATTAGGTTGAGTTATTTATGTACTTGCATCGAAATGTTGATATTACTATGGACCTTCCCGGGATTTCTATTGGACAATCTAGTGTGGCCAATAATATTACAACTAAATAATAATATGAACGTCAGAGATAGACAAATGAAACAAAGATAATTAAAATATAATTCTTATTAGTTCACATTAATTCACAATACAAATTTTGATAGTCTTAAAAGTAAATAACTTTTTATTAAAAAAATCTTTACTGCTCTTTAAAATTAATCTCGGGATTTGAGGCATATCCACTTTATTCTTTTGCTATATTAAATCAGTGTAAGTACATGAATAACTCTACCTAATTCTGACCTCTGATTATGTGTTACAACTATGTACATTTACAATATAGAATAGTTAAAGTATGTACGTCTAATCCATTAAAACACGTGTGATATGTGGTCTTAAAAATCTGCTTGAATACAGATGAGTAGCCTTGGGCATAGAAATATAGTGGTATAACAAAAGGAATTTTATATATATAATTCTTAACATATTCCTACTTTCATTTGTATTGAAAGGAAATAAAACGTGATTTATTTTGGTTTAAAGATGAATATAAAATTCCCTGCTTTGATATTTAATTAGTTTAAATTTAAATAATCAATTATTTTAAAATTACTTTAAAAGTTTAACTAGTTGGTTTTAATTATTAAACAATTCAAGGAATTTCGTTATTTTTGGGTATTTCTTTGACAAGATTATTTGTTAGATATTTTTCACCTTGCTTACGCCTTAAACCTTTTTCGCCTTGAACGACCTCTCAAAGTTAATACTATCTAATTGGATTTTATTGAATACTTGTAATAATAATTTATCTTAATAGCTTCAATACGTGAGTCAAGTGATCTAACCTTTACAAGTCTTCAGTTTATTAAGATAAGGTTCATTATGTTTAAATAATTTTGAGATAAAAGTTTTTAAGCTCTCGCGATTTGTACATATTGGCTATGTGCAAAGCGAGTAGCGGCGGACAATAACGACCGCAGCGCACAACACGGCAGAAATTGGAAAAAATGCGGATGTTTCAAACCCGGTTTTTATCATTATATTCATTTTACAGTAAAACTATTGAATAAATTGCACTTAAATAATGTCAACAACACTATTTTAATCTTTGGTTTTATTTATATTCGCAAAGAAAATTATAATGTTTACATGGTTATTATTTGACAGCTTCCGCAAATGTTGTAAACGCTACGCGTCGCCACCGTCGCGCACATAGCCAGAATTGGAACTAATCCACCCTTGACCACGGTCAGTTAAAGATAAAGATGAAGATATAGTTATTTTGCATTGTACACAGTATGGCTCTCAAGTCCCGATTATTTCAAAAAAATTCAGAAGATATATTTTTCTGGGAAATTTCACAATTTTCGCTGTCTGTCTATCTCCTTACAGACATTTAAAATATTAAAATATTCAACTCACAATTTATGCCTTGATGTTAAAAGTGGGAGGTAAACAAACGCTGACTCTATGAAGGACGATCTCAAAGTGCAAAATTGTGTTCCAGTCATAAAAAAATAACAATCGCCAACAACTTGACTTTGTTGTTATTTATATTTTAAGTTAAAGTTTAAGAGTGTACACTGCAAACTAAACAGTCGACCGTCAGTCAGCTCTGATAGTAAAAAAAAATAATTAAGAAGCCAGTAAGTCTGACACCAGTCTTACCAAGGGGTATTGGGTTGCCCGGGTAACTGGGTTGAGGAGGTCAGAAAGGCAGTCGCTCCTTGCAAAGGACTGGTACTCAGCTGCATCCGGTAAGACTGGAAGCCGACCCCAACATAGTTGGGAAAAGGCTCGGGAGACGATGATGATTTTTTAAGAAATCTTTATTTTAATTAAAGTTGTTTAGTCGGTCTGATACAGGCTAAATACTGTATCTTTGTGATGTGAGTACTACCATTAATTGCCATACTGATTTATGAGCCCGGACAAACTGTCGGCCGACTAAAATTTTGCAGTGTGCAAGAGCGCTAACTGTGGGTACCTCGGCCGCTCAAAGCATTTAAGCCTACACCATAGCAATATTCGTAGCAACGCCTACGGCGTAGACGATTTGCGTAGCCGTGCCTACGACGTAGACAATTAAGCAAAAGGTTCGTTCACTTCTTAAGCTAACACCCTCTTGGTAAAGGGATGTTTTTCATATTTAATTGTTCTTGGAACTTTTAAATTGGGAATATAATCCTTCAAATCCCTCGATTGAATGAGAATACGTACTTATTAATAAGAGTCATGGGTAGGGCAAACAGATTTTTTTTCCTATGATTTTTTTTCGCGTCTGTAAAAATTATATAGTAACTAAGTATCGTTCATTTTAAGAAGTTCTAAGAAATTACTTTAAGCATCTTACGAAGGGATTTTAGATGTGTAATTTTTATTGCAATTTAATGAGTGTAATGGCGGCATGTATCATTTTTCCTCTTAAACTACCTATTTGTGTTTCCACCGGAGCCTACTCAGGTACTCACTTTACCCACTCCACATACCATACAACATGATCTCAATCGATGCATAAACGCTGCAGTATTCGAAACGGTAATTATATATCGATTTGCCAAATACGCTAGTTTCGGCTGAAATGGATATTGCTTCCCAGTATACATCATAACCACTATGATTTTAACGTTTGATTTCGATATTGGCAAAATCCAGTGTATCCCAGGAATTGAAGCTAGGTACCCCCGGTAGTGGTTATCCCGATCACTGAAACTGTCAAATGATCAAGTGCGTAGACGCTTTCGGCCGAATACTGGAACGCCACTCAGTTTTAAGGACTGCTCAAACAACATTCAATCTCTGCCCGATTTATGTACATTTCTACAACGGATACAATTTTATGTACCACTTAAAGTTGAGAAACGTTTGAGTATTTCATAGTTAGATTAACTTAAATAGCTAGAACAATGAACAAACTTTTTTTATACTTCTTACTACTTAACACTACAAAGCAGATTTAATTTGGCAATGCTGCCAACCTCTTGGGTGTTCTCCCAGCGGGCAGCGATGAGGATGAATTAATTTTAGATACTAGGTGTAAATAAATGAACATACTAAAATATCTTACATGAGATATAAGAGGCAGATTCCAGGCAGCAGCTAGCTTGGCCTCCGTGTGGCACGTGCCATCAGGACCGAAGAACGCCACCACTCCTAGGTCACGCATTTGAGTCATCACCCTGAAACAAATGAACAACTGGTGAAAAATACTCATTTTGTGACGTTAAACATATTTACTACTGGCTGTTCCCTAAGATCTTACCCACATCTAAAATGTCAGGAAATCCTTACAAGTCGTTTGAATCGATAGACGTCCAATTCTGAACAAAGCCTCCTCCAACATGTTACATCACTAGTAACTAATTAACTACAAAATGTAACACCACTAGTTACACCGCCATATTGTCACTGACTCACTGTCTTTGTAATTTTGAGGTACATCTATCTAATTAATGTTATTATTGTATGTGCAATAAAACTAGTTTTGATGAATCTATCAAGACTCATTATAAATACTACATATCATTACAACTTGGCTCAGTCTTCAGTGACCCGCATCTACTTGGATAGATTGTCCGTCCATTAAATGGAAAGCCTCAGGTGACAAAAAAACAAACTCCTCAGCTTTCTAATGTTAGTATTATTTTAAGCAACTTTTGTTATCGTTTAAAAAAACCTTCTTAATTCCTTCACAATAATAGACATTGCTGCTTTGAAATGAATCGCCTCAGATTAACACGACCTTTCTGGTAATTGATCTTGATACTTTAGGAGTCCTTCACAACAAATTACATTGCTGAAGGTCCATTAACAATTCTATTAATAAAGCCTCATTACATAATTAATTAGGGAAACTCTCGAAGGAAAAACAAGCAAATATTCTCGAGGATATTGTGAAATACACCACAATTTCATTTCTTACACAAAGTTGCTAGAAATTGTTCGACAATCGACTCATTAAAGCAAATAATCAGATCATTTTTTTTGCAATATTCACATTCCTTCCACACAGTTTCATTTCTGAATTTTTACGCAACCAAAAAACAGCGGGACCATATCTCAGTTATATTCATGTGGTAAAATTATTAGACAATCAAAAAAATGCAGTGTGTAATGCCTAATTATGAAATTAAGATTAGATTTTCAACGTCAAAACTACATCAAAATGTAGGGACCACATTTCACATTCACATCTATCACATTCAAAGACAGTAAAAAGCCAAACGTGTTAAACAAAAAAAACAGCCGATTTCTTTTGAAGTGACTTACGTGACGTGAGGTACGATTAACTTCGCATTCAGGTTGATTCGCCCACTCAGAACGAACCCATACGCAGACTTCTTTTTATGTCATTAAATCTTATGAAACCTTGACCTCTTGTGCGCGATAAATCGGTCAGCTCATTGGAATCTGAACTCAGTACTTTACTTTTAATAGGTCTTCGTACTTTACATTATAAGACCATACATTTCTATATTTACTGTTTCACCATTATAAAGACTACGACAGATAAAACTATAAATAAACCACAGCTTTTACCAATAGCTTGAAGGCCAAACTGTTGCATCCTAAACTAGGTCAAAAGCTACACTACCAATATTGATGCAGATTTAATAGCATCCTGTACATCTATGTACAGGCCGTTTATTTGTTTGTTGAGTCGCTTTATACTCAATATTCGACCAAAACTAAAGTTTGATAACCTGGAATGCCTAGGTAATAAAACTGACCGGGAGTGGGTCATGTCAGAAGGTTCCGTACAACTAAATTAAAAAAAAAAATATTATATAGGTATATTTAATGCTTTTTAAATATGTTATTTAATACTTCTTCTGCACAGTCTGTTTACATATTTGTATTCTAACTCTCCTACTATAGATCCGCTGGAAGAGATTTCATTAGAAATAAGCAGTATTTTGTAACAGCCTTTTTATCGTCCCACTGCTGGGCACAGGCCTCCTCTCACACAGAGAAGGATTGAGCAATAATCACCACGCTTGCTCATTGCGGGTTGGTGATTTCAGACTTTATAGTCCAGGTTTCCTCAAGATGTTTTCCTTCACCTTTTTATCAGCCATGGTGTCTAAGATATACTTAGAAAGTACATACAAACTTAGAAAAGTTGCATTGGTACTTGCCTGACCTGGAATCGAACCCACGCCCTCATACTCGAGAGGTTGGTTCTTTACCCACTAAGCAGTACTTTTGTACAATAATTCCATGTTATGACTTCTTCTGTCATGTGTTTACTGTGTAAATAAAAGTTTCATCTTAGCTAAAAACTAAATATCTGAGTCATTTAGCTGGCACAGAGGAATGATATGATTCAACAGAAATTATCACTTCAAATCAATTCCAAAAACCTACTCGATTAAATTCGCTTTTGATGTCGACTAACCCTTTGTTCGCCAGCACTGATTAATCGAAACCAAAGAAACCGTACAAAAAATCATTTAAAATAAATCATATTTCAACGATGCAAAAATACCTGTATTTTTGGTATAGGAAATCATCTAAATTACCCCTCCTGCTGCGTCTTACATCATAAAATAATTTGTCGATGTCATCTTCCCCAAATAATCCCTTTGATGAAATATTTCCCTATTAGGAACTGTCCAAATTAATTTCCGAAGTTATTTGTTGGGAACTGTAAAATTAAGAGGGAAGCCTTTTCTATGTATGAATTGCAAACTGGGTCAGATATTGATTGAAACCAAATTTATAATACCCTCAAATTATTTCCCCTGTAATTTATCAATTTGTGAAAAGGGCAATTTGAATTTAATACCACTATAGATACTGGCAGTTTAACCTGCGACCCGTGGGAACTACTGTCTATACTTGGACAAAATCATCATCTCCTAGCCTTTTTAACTTCAAACTATGTTAAGGTCGACTTCCAGTCTCAGTGGATGCAGCTGTGTACCAGTGTTTAACAAGGAGCGACTGCCTCACTGACCTCATGAACCCAGTTACCCGGGCAACCAATACCCCTAGGTAAGACTGGTTGTCAGACTTACTGATAATCCGGGGCTGCGGGATTGTTCGAAAGAGTTACAGCGGCCCTGGTACATAAAAGGCCTACGATGGAACACGACGGTTTTTAGTCCGTAATTGTCTGACACTCCTTCACCGCTGCTAACCCACAGCGGGAGGGGTCATTTAATGATTTTTGACGTCGTTAAAAAAAAGACCTATCTAAAGATCTGTTTTAATTCTATGTATTTCTAAGGTACATTAATAATGATAATATAACAGTAATTATGTTTGACAATGTATATATAACCAGCACAAAGTAATTAATCAGTAAGCAATCAGTTTATAGAAAACAGTGACATAATTTTCGGTATACCAAGTAATTATCGTTTATTGATGTATACCGACGTAATATGAATATAAATTACACACTGATGATTTTCAAATTGATGTTTAACAAAGAATTCCGTATTCAGGAATCAATAATATCAATCAGAATGTTGGTTTGTTGAAAAATGTAATAAAGAAATCACCCAATTTAAGAACTAAAAAAGACTTGACCACGAAAATCTACGCCATCGCCATTCAAAATCAGCAACATGAAAATCGAACTCGGGATATTATAATGGCTTTTAACTTCTGTAAAGCAACCAGGAAGAAATACAATACAAAAAATTATAATAAACAAAAGAATGTTGCCTTATGTTAAGCAAAGTCTTTCAAAAAGGGAAAAAATAAAAGAACCTTCAAGTAATCCACAGAAAAAAGTAGTTTTTGAAATTGATAGTAAACAGGAACAAAATAATGGATTTTGTAAAACACTGTTTGTTTTTAATTTATTTGGTTCTTACAATGTTGTATCGGTTAAAATAAAACTATGTAGAACATTATACAGTTCGTTACAGTACGATTATACAGTTCATTATGTACCACTTATGTTACTTAACTTAGTGAACTCAGCAACCTTCCGAACTTAGCTTACCTTGCAATATTCTTGCAATTAAAAAATCTTTGTTAAAACTCAAAAGAGTCTATGTGGTATAAATAGTGCTCGTCCATCAAGGGGCTGGCCTGGTAAAGGTTTTCGAGTTGTTCATTTATTAAATTATATTAAATCTGGCATCTACCATTACATTCTAAGGGCCAAAATACACCAACAAAATTAACATCAGCATTTTTAAAACAACAATCAAATTCAATTTTCAAAGTAAACAGTTGTTTTAAGAAAACAGCCGTTTACATTGTCGGTTAACTTGGGTTTCAGCCGTCAGTCCTTAATTGGGGTTGGGTATCATTTACGTCCATTTATTTATATAAGCGGTCATCTCGTATTCAACCCTTTTGTAGCCTTATCATCTTTCACGCATCGTTCGTCAATTCTATTTTCAAAACGGAGGTTAAAATTAGAACCATCATCCTAATTGGTTAATTGGTCTGTTGGTTAAATAGGTTGGTATATATTTACATTTCTTAAAATAGCTTAAGAAATAATATAGCTGACCCAATTTGGATGAAAAAACCATAAGTACCGCTGGCTATTTGCAACTATAAGACCTCTTTAAAATTCAAATATTGTATGAGTATGGCCCAGGTTCATGAGAATTCTCCCCCTAAAAAAAAAGCACATAACAGCATTTAGCAGTAAAAATAAAATTCTAACAAACATCTTTTCCCGTCAAAAGGTAAGAAAAGGAACACGCTCGAAGCGCACATGAATGAAAATTAAGAAAATGAGTCCGCCATACAAAGCCGAGGAAAGAAAGATGTCAAAAGTTCAAGGTTACTCTTCGCAAACGAAAAGAAGCGACTACGTATGTGTGTGTGAGTGTGACGCACATACACAAAGGTAGGGTCGACGAGACGTGAGCATCGTGCTTTGTGTCTTACTTGTCAAAAAAGCGCCAAAGAAGTTTTCCAAAGAAGTATTTGTCATATAAGAGGTATACAGCAAGCTTTGCCAAGAACTTACTTTAATTTAGTAATTGATAAAAATTATTATCACAATCAAAATTCAAAATACAAACAAAATATAGCCTATTTTATTCGGTAAGAGTTTAGCTTTCCAACAGTGAAATAATTTTTCAAATCGGCTCTGGAGTTTCAGAGCCTTTAGAACACAAACAAAAAAAAAATCCTCTTTATTCCACCAGTATAAGTTACCAAAAAGTTCATAATGTGTTTCGTATTTCCTTGACGAATCCTTCGGGATTTCCCATTGATAAACCTTGAGAGATTTTTATTACTTATCTTAAGAGACTATAAAAAAGACATTATCAAATATAATGGCTTCCTTTTACCTTGTGAAGCATTTACGGTAACCTTTTACAATTTTACATGGAAAATTACCAAAATCGTGAACCAAAAAGTATATTTCCGTCTAATTTATCAGAAGTTTTGGATTTTTTATGGTAAATCATCAAATGACCCCTGGTATGGGTGCAGGGATTCTTACTGAGTAAAACCCATCATGATCCTTCTTAAGCCCTTTATGTAACTCTTTCGAACATTTTTTCAGCTCTGTAAAATTCATGTTTGAAACTAATCTTGTTGGTGGTTGTCATGGAAACCGTTTCTCGTGATGAATAATAAATCTGTTGCCACCGAGGTCCTAATCCCTTTACCATGGAATTTTTCGTCCATATTTTCATAAAAAGATGACGAAGTCAATGTCACGTTGTAACCCTGAACCATTACAACATTATTTACTTTTTTTAATGTAGCATGCATCAAATATCACTAGTGGCCTGTGATACGTGCTTCTCTACATATAAAGTCCACCATTTTGTTACAAAAAATGTGATAAACGAAGAATCGCTCTAAGATAAGTTGGTTTGGATAGGTGAGACCATTCCTGTTTTATAAAATTACAACTAAAAGTGGCATTAATTTTAATATATATTAAAAAAAAAACTAAATTTAACATTTCCGACCTACATATACAAAGTAAATATTGTGAGTTTAATTTAAAGTTCCCACAGTGAATTGCGGAGCTAGTTGATAAAACTGTGTCATCTCGATTAAAGTTTTACGCGCTGTAGTAAAAACTTTTGATTGTAACATTCATTAATTGTTGGACCTCGGACGAAAATAGACAAATTCCTGGTTCATTTCAGCTGTATTTACTTTACGAATACATTGTAAAATGAACTTTAAAAAACCGACCAAGTGCGAGTCGGATTCGCATTGAAACATTTGTTTTATCTTCGTTTTCAGAATTTGTTGTGACGACAGCTATAGAAATACAACAACTGCGGAGAAATATGTTAGGGTTTATGAGAAAGGTACTGCCTGATGATTGACAGATGTACATACAAACAGGGAAGTCTCAGCAATAAGGCCTCGATTAATATTTTGGTACACTGTTAAAGTTAATTAATTAGTAAAACTCTGTCTAAATACTTCAACTACAGCAAAGCCATCATTTCATGATATCTCTCTTACAAAAAAAAACAATAGATATTAAAACATTTACATACCTCAAAGACAGACTATCTTTATCCATCGGCAGATGAGGTCGGGAGCGGCCGATGTCAGCAGCCACGAAGCGCAGTTTAAGTCCGGGTAGCAGGCTCGGTTCCCGGTTGATAGCAGCTACAGCTACTGGCATAGCTCCTAGCACCGTCTGGGAATAATAAACTTATTTTAGTATTTTCTTAAAACCTTTGTGTACCTATTATTACTTTGCATATACCCAGATTTAATTTTGTTCCACAATAATTCACAAGCATTAATAACAAAAAACAATTACAACTTAATCGAACACAAATATTATATTGAATGTTTACAGATTCAAAAATTATCGTCATAATATCAGCCAATTGCTGTCCACTGCTGAATGTAGGCTTCTCCCAACAATCCTCGTCATGGGCAGCCCGCAATCTCCTCAAAAAGGATTATAGTAATGGGAACTAATTTTATTTAGAACTGCTTTGCATATAATAACTATGCTTCATGTAATTTACGAGAGATAACACTGCTCATATTCGTATGGACATCTGTGTTTCAAGTTTATGCTTAGCTTTCGTACAAGTACGATGTCTTTTTCTTTACATTTGGGCTGAATGGCACGGTCCGTGGTCACGGGGTCACATCTTTTTGGCAGACTGCCACCCGTGATCACGGTTGAAGCGATTCGGCCGTAACGTCTGATAAACGAAAAAGTATTTGTACCTGGATAAAATGTAGCCTATGTTAGTCGGAGTAGCCTAACAGTGAAATATTTTTTTCAAATTGCTTCAGTGGATTCGAAGCTTATAGTGTACTTAAAAACAAAATGCTTCGTCTCCATTTTATATTAGCCATCTTCATAAAACATGGCCTATGTTACCTGGAGAGAGTGTAGCTTCATGTTAGTGAAATAATTTTACAAATTGGTTCGGTAGTTTCAGAGCTTTAAGGGAACAAACAAAGCACATGTTTCCTCTTTAGTATAGAAGTATCAATAGACATCGCACCACAGTCCCCATCATGTACAAATAGATATGTAGGTATATGGACTAACCTTTATGTACCTTCACACCTGCCAAGTCGGCATAGTTTACTAAGGCGACAAACGCCCACGGAGTGACCCATTGTGTGTCCATTAATTTTAAAAGCCCTTACGCCCTAGGGTGAAGTTAAAAGTCTTTATTTAGCCCCAAAGTGGCAGTATGGTTAAGGTTTGTGACTAAAATAGTTAGTAGGAAGCCTTAAATCTTCATTCTAAGACGTAGAAAGGGTAGTTAGTTAATTAGTTAAGCTATTTCTTCCTAAGAAATAGACTAGACTAAACTGTTGGCTATCAATCTAATGTAAATCGGGTGAATCATACTTGTGTATATATTATTTATTTACACATTTAATTTTATATTACATAGGAGGACTTAATACCACAGGCATTCTCTCCAGTCAACCAAACGATTAGACGATAGGAAATGTAAATGAACATTGTTTTAGTGTGCCTAAGCTCGGAAACGTAGTGGCCGATTTACCATAAATTTTCATTTATAGGATACTTACATTATTTAGGTACCCTTTTTTATTTACGATATTTGTATGTCAAACTTGTCATAGTTATTCTCCATAGCACGTTTAGGGTGAAGAGCAAGACATAACATAGTATGATAACAATACGCCCCAGACATATAAATTCAAGCCGTACAAAAGGCCTTGTTCACAGCCTGAATATAAACGACCTTAAGAGTACCAGTACCAGGACACTGCAGACTTGCGACTGCGACTCTCTCTCATGTCGCATTGATCTGCATTAAATCCGTTGATGCCTAACACACGTACACCGCCTGACCGCGCGCTCGAGCGGTGCTCTTTTGTTCGAGCACCACCGCCCTCCGCGGCGGTGCGCGGTGCCGTGTGTTAATCGCCTAAACAGTCGGCCAACAGTTGACAATCATTTTTTTAATAATCTTGATTCTAACCAAAGTTTTCAGTCGGTCTGATACCGGCTAACCTGATTTTTGTAATGTGTGTGCTACCATTTATCTTCATACTGATTTATGAGCCCGAACAAACTATCGGCCGACTAAAAGTTTTGCAGTGTGCGGTAACTCTTACTGACATAATTCTGTACATGACATGTCTTTATATTGAGACCTATTCGTGTCTAAGTTACATATGCGTAAACTAAAATTGGGGATTTAGGGAAGCAAATCATGAATACTAAATGCTTAGAATATATTTGTCTTTTGATTCTACCAGAAATTATCAGGGACATTTTATATATAGAGTTGATTTTTTTAATTCATTATCTTTCTAACTTTATGAATAAAATGATAGTCGTAACTTAACTTAAATTCTATCTACAATCTCAAGAACATAAACTTAAGTTCTCTTTAAACAACTGGTTACTAAGAATTCTCGCGTGCTATTTTAAAAGTAACGTAGTAAAACGTTGTATGACGAAAAGCGGGCGTTTTCGTTGCTGTTAGCTTCTTCTACATTACCATTCTCTTCCTTTTATTATTTAAATAATAAACAGTGCTCGGTCGAAGTTGAAATATCCAGTAAGATGTACATCAAAACTTTTTTGACATTTACATGCACTAGGTAATACTAAAAACTTATTAAATACAGAATAATCTAACAAAACATACACAGACCGACCCTGTCAAAATAAACAGTCGAAACTTATGCACATGGAGAACAAAATTACTATCGGAGATGTCATAACGCAAAATCTCCTAAGAAAGTAGCGCGCCAAAATTCCCGCATCTTCGGGGAACGAGGAATGTTACTATCTCCGCCCTTACACGAACACGGTTATAATTATCAAAATAAAATCACCAATCAATCAAGACCAATCTTTGACAGACTGGTATTGAGTTGACAAGAAACCCGAACATCTCGTTAGTTCCGGTCACTGATCACGGCTACCTCTTCCTAGGCCTACAAGAAGGCGCTTGACCTACGTTCCTTTTCGCATCTCCGCTATCATTTCTTCCTCCGTGCTTATGAATTAAATATTATTCCTATTACAGTTTACTGAGAAAACCCTTGTTACTAGTGCGCAGTTATCTCATTCACTGCGTAACTAGTTGATGATTGTTTAACCTTGTATAATGTTAAAATATGCCAGTTCTAGTTTTCAACTTGTGATGTAAGGCGGCGTGGGCAGGTTAACCTACAGGGCTGTCAATCTTGGAGAATCGATTAAACAATGTTGTATTGTATTCTTGATAGCTGTGTTGTTGGGAAGTTTGTTCTTCACCGCTTCTTCTTTGTAGCCATAATACTAGGAAGTGGTGAAAGAGAATTTTGGGAGTGCTGTCCTTCGGTGATATTGACGTGAAAAAGTGCCTCGTTTTAATAAACGATTTTGACTTTGACTTTTAATCCCCGATTTGCTCGGAATTGATAGTAGAGCGATGAGAGTTCAAAGAATGATTAAAATCAGGGTTTTTCGTGGAGTCCAGACCAAACTCAAAATGATATTAGATTTTTTTCGTTAGTTAACAAAAATAACTACCTTAAAAAATACAACACAATAAAAAAAAATACACTAAATGCTTCACATAGAAGTAAAAATTATTGTACTACGTTTAATAAAAACATTTTGCATGAAACAATATTTTTATTGAAATCCATTTTTTCGGGGAATGATATCCAAAAAATGTGCGGAATTTCACGACTCAGTCGCGGGGAATTGAGATATTTTTATTGGCAGCATTTTGTAAAAATTGAGTTTTAAGGCTCGAGCAGACCGGATGCGTATGCGTAACCACGCGCGTAGTCACGCGCGTAGTTACGGCGTAACCATGAGTTGTAATGTATGGAAATGTATGAGACAGGCCACACCGCTTGCGTAACGACGCGCGTGTCTACGTTACGCAAGCGGTGTGGCCTGTCTCATACATTTCCATACATTACAACTCATGGTTACGCCGTAACTACGCGCGTGACTACGCGCGTGGTTACGCATACGCATCCGGTCTGCTCGAGCCTTTAATTTGAACAACTTAAATATGATTAATGAATGTGCCTACAGTAAAACAGGAAAAAAAGGTACACTTATTTTATAACTGGTATGCATTTAGATACAAGTATGGCGCTACATCAAATTGGAAGTTCGGTAATAGTTCACTTGTGTGATTATCAAACTGCGCAGCTACTTGATATAAATCTACAGTCAATATCAAAGACATATTGACTTACTAACTGTTCCATGCGGTTTTACCCACGTCCCGAGAGAATTCCTTTGCGCTATGCCATTCTCTAGTCTTCATTCAAATCGGTTCAGTAGTTTTGGCGTGAAAGCCCGACAAACAGATCGACAGACATAATATAACGTTGGCATTTATTATATTAGTGAGGATAAATGCTAATTTAACATACATCGGGAAAATTAAATACCGAGTCTAACATTTTTGTCAGTCTATAGTCTGTGAGCCAAGAACCATCACAATGATACCTAATGTATGTAAGTTTGTTACTATTACCATATTCACTTGAACATGCGCTCTCATATTGAAGGACTTCTGACTCCCTCTGACTAATGTAGCTTCCAAATACTCATATTAATGATTCGTCGAAATCCAGTCATATGAGTCTGAGAGCATTCTGGAGAACAATTCACTGTTTCGTACCAAAAGGCACTTTAGTATACTAGCTTCGAGAAATTAACTCCACACTGAACGTGCGTCGCGTATTATCGGTCGCCAGAACCGACAAATGTATAGAAAAACACGTGCAGCCTTACAACAAAAAGTTCAACATCTGTTGAAAACTTGTCTAAAAAAGGTAGGCTGCAGAATGGACCTTATTTCACGCCATAATCTGTCATTTTTTAGACAAGTGTTCAACCGACGTTTAAAAGTTTTTGTGGTACGACGGTTGATCCTTCACACTCAACCGATGATACGTTAGTACGTCCATTGAACATTTACAATACGCTCGACGTATTTTCCGCTATATATATTAACCTTTCCTAAAGTGTCTCCTAAGAAAGGAAAAACAAAAGAAATTCGACACTTCTGCGTACAAGGTTTGATTAAATAACAAAATTAATTATCATAACGTAACAAATTGTTTGAGGAAAATTTTTATTTATTGCGTGTAATTTATTTACTGATATTTTATGGGCTCATTGAGGCTACTACGTATCCTATTTTTATGTTTATTTTCTTCTTCTTTTGGCTGATATTATTGTTGTTACATAATTAAGCAAAGACACTGGCCAAATGACTGACAAATAGAGATAGTGAGAAATAATTCACTGTCGCCGTATCTATAACGGACACAGCTTTTTGAATCTTTTTGTGGGTAAAACATTACACTACCTATTATAAATACGAAAGCTTGTGTATTCGTATGTTACTTCTTTGCGTGTAAACAGCTGAACTAATTTCAATGAAACTTTTTGCTACTTTTCATCCAGCTCCAGGAAAAAGTTACTCCAGGAAGTAAGTGAAATCACTGGGAAAATTTAATAAAAATACCTAACTTGGCTGAAACCATGACACGACGAAAGTAATCATTCACTCTACCCACTGCCACAACTCACCCACACAAGCACATTTGTGATTGCTCATTCCAAAACCTCAAAACGACTCGAAAGGTATTCATTTAATTAGGTCAGTTTGTCGCACTCATGGAGAACAAAATGACTAGCGGAGGTGCCATAACGGAAAATCGAATAAGAAAGTAGCGCGCCGAAATGCGGGTGTGCGGTCAGGGAGTGTCAGACTCTTACTGACTAAAAACCGTCGTGCTCCGTCGTAGGCCTTTTATGTACCAGGGCCGCGGTATTCTTTCGAACAACCCACAGCCCCGGCAGGCCCTTATAGGCCTTGTTTGGACCTTATTTTTTTACCAAAAATCGTTGACAGATGTTCTATTTCAAAGAACCGGAACGCCTCGTTAGTTAACTCGTAACTAATCTAGTTTTGGTACGAATTTGACCTAGCAGAAGGCGCCTGACCTACCTGCATTGTGGCATCTCCACTCTTTCCTTACTCCATGACCGGACTCCGGGCATCACAAGAATGACCAGGCAACATGTCCTTGGTTACAATTTTAATTAGTTGAGCTGCAGGACGGTCCCTTGACTGAAATGCGGGATTGGAAGCCTAGAGGTCAGTGACCGGTAGTGACCTATTTGCTAAATTCGTCGTTGCGTAATGTGCAAATGTGGTATGTGAATGGTTTATTAATCTATGAAGTCGTAATGGGTGTAGCAATTTGCATAATTTGAATCATTGGCTATAATGTAATTTATCGCCGTTTTACTCGTGTCCTGTAGAAATTACTTCCCGTATCTAAAATAAAGGCTATGCCACCCGGGATAGTGTAGCTGCCCAATAGTAAAAGTCATATCGTTGTTTTTACTGTACAAACAGAGACAAAAAAAATATAGATTATATAATTTATCTTAGTAATAAATTTTGTGGTATTTTAAATAGGTACTCCTTGAAAGCCTAGCCTACCTACATAAATATTGCTTTCTATTAACAAATTTATTGATTTTCCATGCTTTACAAGCAAATTACTGGTGCAACTGAGCACCGTCTACGAGGCTTTGTACTTACTAATATATTACGTTGAACAAGTAAGTGCAAATGTATGTAGGTGTGTGTAACAGCAAATGAATCCTAGTCGCATTTCGTGAACAGGAAAAGATAGGTTGCACCTACGATGATTATTTCATCAAGATAAATTGCGCTGGAATTTTCAGTTTTAGTAATCATCCTCTACCTAGCCTTTTCCCATCTATGTTTCGGTCGGCTTTCAGTATGCAGATGTAGCTGAGTATAAGTGTTTTACATGTAGCGATTGCGTATCTGACCTCCAAAACTCAGTTACTTGGTCAAGCCCATACCCCATCACAAGACCCGTGGTCAGACTTTCCTGGTACTCTGAGAACTTTTAGGGGAAAACATAAAGTTTTGTACAAACCATAATCTGTTCCGGCCTTAATTCAGTTTAGGAATTTTCCTTTTAGATAAGAATTGAATTCGTTTTAATTAAACCCGGACAACTTTCTGAAACTTGTTTATTGAGGAGGACGCGACCCGAGATTCAAATCGTGCTTTTGTAATTATTTTAATACACAAAACTATGTACTTAAGTTGAATATGTAATGTTGGTAAGTTTATTAAGCTTTCGACTGGTTTTGTAATCAATAAACTTATTTATCTAAATGAGAAAGGTATAACTATTTTTCTGCCGGAATTTCGAAAGGAAGCATTTTCTCACAAAAATCCAAAAACAAATAGCTTAAATCTTATTTTCATGTATCAACTTTAAAATATAAAGCTTCATCAAAGTCGTTTTGGAGTAGTAAACTCACACATACAAACTGTCAATATAAAAATGACTTGCTATACTACTAGTGTTATCTGCTAGCCGTTTTGTTGACCGAAATAAACTCAGGTGACTTGCAACTTTTTGATTAAAAAACTCAACAAATAAGGTCACACAAAAACTGCTAAATTAACCGTGTAAAACGCCAAACTTTTCTTTCCGCACAACGACATATTGAAAAGGGGCTTTTTCATCTTGGTCAGGAAAAAGCCGTCAAAGAGGAAACCAATATACTCTGTCGTGAACAGGATTTACTCAATTTACATAAAGAAGGTATTGGTATTACAGAAGTGGGGTAAAGTCACAAAATACCATGGAGAACAAAATGAAGAGCGGAGATGTCACAATGGAAAATCTCCTAAGGAAGTAACATCACAAAAATAGTCACCTACGGTTTTGACTATGCCTTCGAATGTCTTCTATGGAACCCACTCATTTTCTTTAAAACAAATTACCAATCAATCTTCAGCAGATGTCTCATGGTACCCGAAAGGCTCATTGGTTTAAGTACTAGTAACTGATTGTTTTGGTCACGCCCACCTAACCTATATATTTGACCTAGAAGAAGGTTCTCATGGCATCTCTGCTCACCTTTCCTTCCTCCATGTAATATACCAATTGGCCCGTAATATGTAGCATTGTGCAAATCTAGGTTATGTTCATCATGGCCCAGATTGAATTGCTCCGCGAATGCATTTCAATAGTTTGTATGGAATCTAATCCATCCAGATAAGCTAGCTCTATAATTTTGATTTTGAGATCATTATCATAATCATCAGTCTATATTCCTTATTAGCTGCTTGCCTGTAGTTTCAAATGCATCTCCTGAGTTCTACGTTACTCACTAAAAAGTGTAGCTCGCTCCAATAAATTGGCTTTCTAACATCGAAATGAATTTTGAAATTGGACCTTAGTAGATACTGATACAAACAAACTCTTCAGCTTCATAATATTAGAAAAGATTAGTTACAAATTAAACGATGTTTTAATCAGTTAAAGAGTTCGTTGACTTGTACAGAAGTCTTTACTCAGACAGTCCACTAGGTAATTAACTATTCTAATTTACTACTACGCTAAGTTGACTTTTCCGTACTCTCGAGTTTGTACATCGAGTTGCTTTTAGTTGCCGTCCAGCAGTCTCATGGGAGGTATGATGTTAATTCTAGGTCTTTGTGAAACTGACGATTAGAGGAAAACTTTAGTTTATCAGTAACTAGCCGTTTTCTAAGCGGTATCACCCGCGGCCCGTGGGAACTACTGCTCGTACCGGTTTAAAATGCAGCCTATGATACTCGGGAAGATTATATATAGCTTTCCGAGACCCCCGGAAATTTTGGAGCCTTTATAATATAAACCTTCCTCTTTAATCACTCTATCTATTTAAAAAAACCGCATCAAAATCACTTGCGGCGTTTTAAGGAATTAAGCATACATAGGCATATAGGGACAGAAAAAGCTATTTTGTTTTATTAGGTCGTCATTAGTACTCAAAGATTAATAGGGAATTTCCAACAACTGTGTATTCGGTAGGACTTATTTTTCACTTGCCTTAGTCCAATGGTTCGATCTCGTCCCATGAAAATTACTTGAAGAAGTAACAAACATACACACACAAACTTGCGTCTTTGTAACATTATGTTTTCCAAGAAAATATCTAGAAATACTTTACAAAGACATCTCATAACATACATATTCCATCTGTCTGTGACATTTCTATTAAACTGACTCCTTAAAGGTCACTTTCACTACAAAGTAAGGCTGTGAACAAACAGATTACAGTTACAAATAGTATTGGCTTTGAACACTTAACCTACAGGAACCGCTCTGTAAGCACGGAGCTCAATGGTAAAAAATCTGCCAATTTACTGGCGGGAACAAGACAAGGCAACAAATTGTGATAGCTCACTTCTGTGTTCTCGATCACATCTTTACACACGCACATCACGCACGACTAAATTAACAAAGGTAGGTATAATAAGCTACTAACTCATCCACCGAGCCTTTTGTATTATTTAAAAAAACGTGCTGTGTACAGAAGACCTACCTCAATCAATCAAACTTCAATAGATTTCAACTTTATCACAATAGTTTAAGGATAATGTTCCATGCATGGTTAAATTGACAGATTCAAGTACATGTTGGCTGTAAAAGAGCTCTAAGACGCGGCAATGACCTATCCAGTTGGATAAATATCTAAGAATGTTGGTGAACTTACGTGGTGAAATGAAGCGGCGATTTCCACAGCCTTATTCGTCAGCGGTGATGGATGATATAGCCGAGTCGATTGACTTCGCCAACAATTTATTGGAACCACGGATATTTGTTGGTGTTCATTGTTTACTTTCTATGCAAGTGGATGTTTTGTAATCAATATGTATGTAGCTTTATGTAGTAAATGTAAGGGAAAGGGCAGATTGATTTTATTGTTTTATTTATAAAAAAAAAAAATATGTCAGTATGACGAGGCATGGAAAAATGGAAGACCGACCCCAAATAAAATTGGGAACAGGGACAGAAGAAGAAGATTTATTTTAAAAAAATCGCTGTTGGTTTGAAGATACACTAACTTTTAGTGACACGAACTACATTTTATGCGGGTACGGGAAATATTAGTTTCTGCGGGTTGCAGGTTAAACCGCAGCACACTGTTATCTCAACCCAGTTATCTCGGCAATCCGATAAGTACCCTTTGGCAAGACTGGCTTTCTGTATTTCTTATCTACTTGTCAAACATCACTTATACTCTATTTTGTAAAAGGTTTTTACCCTAGTAAATTTATCAAGGTCGAATATTAAGTGCCTAAAAGCACCCCATTAAAAGGGTCTTATAATATTCCCATAACTTAATGGGCGTCGCCAATTTGGAAAGCGACAAAGATTCTATAATAAAATATATTTCTGCTTCATTCGCGTCCTATGGGATTTAATTCGCCCACTATAGCGTTTCTCAATATATAGGCAATCTCCAACTTAAAAAAAATCGGTGCAGTAATTCCAGTGAAAAAATAAATTAAAGGCGTAAGGTAATTTTCAGTGTCATAACCTTGATTTTGTATCAAAAAGGCCGTGAAAATTGAGCGTAATTCCGTTATAGCATACATAATTGCATTAAATATTATTCAATGCATGAAGATCTCTACTGCACGAGTATTGAAGTAGGTGACTACAGATTACTTTTAATTGTATATCATTGTTTAACTGCAGTTTATATTATTATTAGGAGTATAAGCTCTTCAGTGCTTTAGTACTAATTTTAGGAACTTGGTACTCGAATTGAAAAAAAACTGTAAGTATTAGTATTCTTTTTTCGAACAGAAGAAACTGATTTGCAATTTCAATTTTAATTTCGAACTGAAAATAATTAGATCTCTAACAAATTATTACATCATCATCATATTATATTTCGCAACGAAAAAACCGTAACATCTTAATTAAAATTTCTTTTTAAATTTTTCACATTTTCGTGTCAGAAAATGTTCCATACTTGAAGAAAAATGCTTTTAGAATATTCCTCGCTTATATTTTGCATTCCGGGTGACGTGAGCCATTATTCATCATTGTAATATGATATGACGTCACAAAAGCCTGGTGAAATAATAAAAGCAAGAGTTGGTAAGTACCTCCTTTATTTATTACTAAACAATAAAGTGTAAGAAGTGGGTTTTAATATAGAGAAATTGTTACATGCGTCTCCATCCTAAAGTAAGACATATGTACATATCATCTCTCGAGACCAGAATTTAACTTTTTTTTTTTAACTTCGTCAAAAATCATCAAATGGCCCCTCCCGCTGTGGGTTAGCAGCGGTGAGGGAGTGTCAGACTCTTACTGACTAAAAAAACCGTCGTGTTCCGTCGTAAGCCTTTTGTACAGCCCAGATTTTACCACAATACTTGTAAGATGATTTTGTATTATGTTGATATTTGAATAAACAAATGCTAAAAAAAGTAAATCGCTATTATAGCCTTTGACATATTTAATTGTGAGTCTTTCATCAGCCTACGAGACAAACAGAAAGTTTTAATTTCCAGGAATGGTTCTTCTACAGCCTGAGTCCTACCACCCTTCTAAGTTACCTATACTCCATTTAAAATAACATTAGAAATTTAAGTAAACCTTTTTTACTGTTTGTTCAACCGATTTTGACTTCTATTGCGTTAGTAGTATGATTAATTGCGGCTGCAGTAAATACTTGGTATTGTAACCACTATTTTGCTTTCAATTCCGTTCTTTTGTCTACGGAATAGAAGTCAAAATCGGTTGAACAAACAGTAAAAAAGGTTTACTTAAATTTCTAATGTTATTTTGAATGGAGTATAGTGTTAGACCCTTAACTAATGTTATTCCCTACACAATATAAAATCCCTAAAGACAAACTAGGAGTACGTTATTAACAAAGATAAATTGACCCATTATTAACGCTAGATTGCAGAAGCAATGACCTACAGACACACTTGATGTCATCCGTCTATGTACAAACTAGCTTTTTCCCGCGGCTTCGCTCGCGTTAAGAAGTATTATTATTAATTAGGTATGGTTTTTGCGGCTATACTTTGTTTAGCGTGTGTAAAAAATTAGGGCCTACAAAACTTCTTTGTATACAATATTATTTACTAATCTGTCATTAGGCGCTAAAACTATTAAGTTATTGGGTGAACTTACTCGTGAGCAAGCAACATAAAATAAGGGATGATGAAGGATGTAAAATTTATCAGCCGTGGGGGTTGAATGGGGGTTGAATTAATCAAAATCGTATTTAAGCGAACGTCATCATAAAATTCTGATTCGTCATCAGGACTTCTTCATAAAATCTAAGAAGATGTATACAAACTTTCATCCCCTATTTTATCCCCTTAGGGATGGAATTTATCAAAATCCTTTCTTAAGGGTTGCCTACGCCATAGTAGCTTTATGCATGCAAAGTCTCAGTCCGATCGGTTTAAAATTGACAAAGTTTCATACAAACTTTCATCCCCTATTTTATCCCCTTGGGGGTAGAATTGATCAAAATCCTTTCTTAGCGGATGCCTACGTCATAACATCTACCTGCATGCCAAATTTCAGCCCGATCCGTCCAGTGGTTTCAGCTGTGCGTTGATAGATCACTATGTCAGTCAGTCAGTCACCTTTGAGTTTTATATATTTAGATTGTAGGCTTTTTTCTAGAAATTAATGAAAGCTTTTAACCCGATGACCTACATTCTTTGAGGCAATCAATGACGTTATTTATATATCTTTTTTTAAATAAAAGTAACTAACTGGATAATCTTAGCGGTTCAGAGGGTAAAGAACCAAGCTCTTGAGTATAAGTGGGTTCGGTTCCAGGACAGGCAAGTAGAAATACAGCTATTTTAAGTATATCTTGGATACCTTTGGCAGAGGAGGTGGTTTGAGGAGGTCAAATTGGCAGTCGCTTCTTGTAAAACACTGGTACCTACTCAGCTGCATCCAGTAAGACTGGAAGCCAACCCCAACATAGTTGGGAAAAGGCTAGGCAAATGATGATAACTAGCTGTATATTTTTACCTACTGACTATCTAAGATATTATCAATACTTCTGAGAGCTATTTATGTTTCTGAGAAAGCTATTTTCGTAAGTATAAGAACAGCTTATTGCTCTGTGCTAGACTCAAAGGTGCCAGGTATTGTTATATTTTTAAACGACCACAAATAAAGTGCAACGCAAATATTTTTAACGAACTCCGAAAACGCAGAGGTTTTCAATCCGACCTTTACTTCTTTTTCTGTGACTTTTTTTTGTAGTTTTCATAACAATTCAACAGCAACTGACATACAGCTTACTTTATTTTTGTAGATGTGAATTTACAGTAAAAACAAAAGTGTTGCTAAAATGTTGATTGACAACGGTAACTGTGAAAGAAAAAACTAATTTTCTTTTGTCATTTCAGACTGCGTAACAAACGACTTAATTGAAAAACCTTTCCCCTGCTTCCTTAAACTGGCAAGTGACTTTTCCTCAACGAAGTTTCAAATCAAGTGAACCCACTGAGAACAAACATCCCAATTCATTTATTTTCTTGAAAATAAAAAAAAACGATGTATACCTACATTTATTTTTCATGCTAAATAGGCCTATAATGGCGTCCACGGCCGATTTCGGCCACGGCGGCTGTTCTCATTTTAAGGAGATCGGCCAGCTGCGCAGGACATATTATAGTGCACGAGCATCTGCGCAGACACAGGTGCACTCAATATTCCTTCACTCTCATAGCCCGATGGGACGGCAATCCGACACGACCGGAAAGAGATCAGGCGCAAGACCGACATTTACGTGCTCTCCGATGCACGGGTGAATCAATCACCAACTTCCAGACTACGGGTTGCTTTGTGAAAGTTTAAGAAAACCCACAAAGCGATTTCGGCCCGACCCGGGAATCGAACCCGAGACCTCGAGGACAGCAGCCGCGCTTGCGACCACTAGACCAACGAGGCAGTCAAATAGGCCTATAGATAAAATGCATCGGTCTTGAAGACTCACATAAGTATGTAATATATTACTAGCTTTCACACGCGGTTTCGCCCGCGTCCCGAGATAACTGCTTTCCGTAGCGTAATTTCGACGAACACCTACACCTATAAATAAATCGAGCCTGTACCTACTTCGCACGTCCGTCTTTCACATAAATATTTGATATTCAATACTAAGCTACAAAGCTTACTAAATTAACAATAGGTTCGAAAGTATCGAAAGCAAACTTCTCATTTCCTTGGAAATTAACTGACAATTCCTTTAAGGAAATCAATTCCGTCTGTAGAAAATACAATGAAACTTGTTTAACAATAGAGTAAGAATATTGACTTGTTACCAAGCTCTTGTTTATATATAACTACTACTACCTGGGTTTCACGTGCCGGGAGAATAATATCTTTGCGACCAGGTAAAGAACTAATTATATTATCAGCAGTGATGTTCGGCTAGTTAAATCATATTTCTTCATTCCACTTCATACTAATATTATATTATTATTCAATATAATCTACTTTTTAACCCGGTTAAAAGTACCTCGGACTGATTAAAACCGCGATCAATGAATTGTATTATACAAACAAACAGATACTTACCTGAAAACGTTTGTTTTAAAACAAAAAAAAACTGGCCGAGTGCTAGTCGGAATCGCGCACGAAGGGTTCCGTACCACTATTTAGAAAATGAGCAAAAAAATCACGTTCTGTTGTATGGGAGCCCCTCAAAATATTTATTTTATTCTAGGTTTCAGTAATTGTTGTTATAGCGGTAACTGAAATACATCATCTGTGAAAATTTCAGCTCTCTAACTATCACGGTTCATGAGATACAGCCTGGTGACAGACGGACGGACGGACGGACAGAGGAACGAAAACAATAGGGTCCAGTTTTACCCTTTGGGTACGGAACCCTAACAAGATTTCTACACATTTATAACTTTTTCATTGAAACCTCTTCAAATTGTCTTTCACTGAATGGCACTTTTAATTTTAATTACCCGTGGCGGTTTCTAACACTTTGTTTTAATTTAATTAAAAGTTGGAAAGTATTGGACAAGTTCTGACAGAAATGTGTTCTAATATTCTTCTTTAAGACCCCGAATTTAAGGAAAGTGTCTGATAATTATAAAACTCGACTTATTGTCTAACTAATTCAAGCTCTCACTTAATCGAGTATTAATTATAGACCGTTGTGGAAATTAATGACCATGGCCAACAGAAAATTTTCATCAAAAGTCTCAAAAATCGTCCGTTACTTTGACATCTAAAAGTCTTTTTTTACTTTCCTTTTTCACGTGAAATAATGAAGGATGAAATTGTCACAATATTGATCACGGTCTACTGGCGAAGACTTTTGTCATAAACTCAAAAGGTGCTCAAGGGTCCTTAAGCACTTCAAGCTTGAGTGGAGTTTCAAAAGACGACCGATGCCTTTCGTCTCAAAAATATGTAAAAAATTGTCTGTCCGAACCATTTGTTTGGTTATTTTTAGTATACCCAAAGTACCTATAGAGAAAGATCTTTCTCATATTTTTCATCTAAGATAGATAGAAAGGATGCAACCTATCTATCACCAAAAAGATCATATGCCCTTTTCAATTGATCAAACAATTCTGTGAACCAGCTCATATCAAAAGGGCGTAAGTTAGTCCTATTGAAGCGACAAACTATGCCACCTTTTTTCACACGTTGACAATCTTTTGAGACCCTTATCATTCGAGCCGTTATAGTCTTTCTTTACCATGGAGAACAAAATGACTAACGGAGATGTTATAACGCAAAATTTACTAAGGAAGTAGCGCGCCAAAATGCGGGTTTTCGGGGAACGAGAAAAGTTACGAGCTTCGCTCTTGCACGCTTTCTATGGAACCCACCCATTATTTTCAAAATAAAATCATCAATCTATTAGGACCAATCTTAGACATAGATCTTGATTTGACAACTAACCCGAACGTCTCTTTAGTTCTATACGATCACGGCCTACCATACGTTGCTTGACCTACCTTTCTTATGGCATCTCCGCTATCTTTCCGTCCTCCATGTTCTATACCTATATCCTATAAATCATTCGCGTTGATTGATACGCACATGGATATGTTACAGAAATTTAGATATCCGGTCGAATAGGGTCTTGAGTTTTCCGCGTAAATTCTATGAGCGATTCTGAGAAAAATAGAAGTCTATTATTTAAGGAAGTACGAAAAAATGAAGGAAGTGAAAAACGAGGTTCGTGAAATAAGGAAGAATGGAAAAATATTCTCTCTATATTTTTTATTCGGTGACATTGAAACCTTTGTAAAGGTCAGGAATAGATATTGTGAAATAATAATAGCACCTATTTTTTTACTACATAAAAAATACTGAGATTGAATGAGTTCATAATATTTTTTGATTGAAGTAAAATATACAATGCTGGGATAGGATAAAAAAATATTATTAAAGTACCAACCATCAAATGATTCCTCATAGTTAGCGAATAAGTCACTGGAACATGTACTTTTTCTATAAAGGAACAATCTCCGTCCTCAATTTACCACATAAAAGTTATAAGTTAGCTAAATATTCACAGTCATCTAAATTGATGTAATAAAGAGGAAACATTTTTTTTTTGTACCCTTAATGCTCTGAAATTACCGATTTGATAAATCTTTCACTATTGGAGAGGTTTCTTCGAGTTTAAAGGTGGTTGAATACCTAGTACTGAACAAAGAAAAATTACATAAAAAACCGGCCGAGTGCGAGTCGGATTCGATCGAAGAGCCAACCAAATTATTTATTTTATTTTAATTTTCAGTATTTGTTGTTGTAGCGACAACAGAAATACATGATCTGTGAAAATTTCAACTCTCGAACTATCACGGTTTATGAGATACAGTCTGGTGACAGCAGGAGGAAATCAAAATCAAAATCAATAAAAGTTTTAGTATTTAGTAGTGGCCCATTATTTTAGACAGTAATGACATCTGACCATCACAATGATGTACAAAATAATAATAACAATATCCTTTTTATAAAGGATAACTGTCGTAACTATGTAGTTACTAGTTTCACGAGAAATCATTTCGGACCAAAGTACCAGTACATAAAGGCGTATCATAATGTCCGCAAAAAGTCTCAGACACATTTGGTTTTAACGATGCTTGTATCTTAAAAAGAAATGGACTTGATTCTATTAAACCTATAAACCTACCTATTCTATTACGCATCAAATAAAAAGGTCACATTACGCAACTATCAAACAGCACACAAAATAGATAAAAACCGGCCAAGTGCGAGTCGGACTCGCTCACGTCGCGTCACGTCGGAGTCGTCGTGTTCATGAGTGATAAATAATTTTATAAAATGAGCAAATCACGTTTGTTGTATGGGAGCCCCCACAAAATATTTATTTTATTCTAGTTTTTTTCCCGTTTTCAGTATTTGTTGTTATAGAGACAACAGAAATACATAATCTGTGAAAATTTCAACTCTCTTACTATCACGGTTCATCCACCCGTTTTACCCTTTGGATACGGAACCCTAAAAAGTAAATTGAAGGCGTAAGATATACTCTTTGTTTATATAATTTGACTACTCAATTTTCTCTAGTAACGTGATTGATATAAGACGAAGGTTGGTTGTTTTTCATGGAAAAATTCATCATCATCCTCCTGCCCTTATCCCAATTTTATTTGGGGTCGGCGCAGCATGTTTTCTTCTTCCATACTTTTCATGGAAAAATTATAAAGAATTATTATTGAAAAAACGTGATGCACACACACTCTCAAATAGATCTCATAACATACGTTAAACTGTATATAGTTTTATTTGCGTATATAAAGAGGACCTGAGAACATTTGGGTTGTTGAAATGAAAAAGTTAACAACAATTTTTTAAAGAGGCTGTTAAGAATACAGCTAGCAATGAAACGTATTTCTAATACTACTTCTGTATAAGACATACACAAACAAAAATATACTAGTAAAACTCACCTGACTCCTTCCGTAAGCGCCAAGAAATCCAACCGTAATAGTCTTCTCATTCGTCCAATTCCCACTCACGTTAGGGCACACTTTAGCACCTCCACAGTCACTGTTCACTATATCGAACAAATTCACTCCTTCCAACTCCATGGTATCCACTGACAGATTCTCCTTTATCAAGTTAGAAGTCAAACTGGAATGTATGTTGTCTAAATCTATGGAATTTAACCCATTCTCTGGAATATGACCTCCATCATCCGTCGTTGTGTTTATAACTTGACATTTTTTCCGATTGTCATTTGTCTTCTCAATTTCTTCTGTAATGTTGTATGCGTCGTAAATGTCTGTTTTGTTGTATTCTATGTAATCTTCTAGATCTATATTTTGTAGTTCTGGGTCTTGGATGTTTTCTTCTTCAGTGGAGAAGCCGATTTCGATGATGAAGAGGAATATGAGGTATGTTATGTGGGCCATTTTG
Organism: Helicoverpa zea x Helicoverpa armigera; assembly: GCA_033682625.1. Lineage (NCBI taxonomy): Eukaryota > Metazoa > Arthropoda > Insecta > Lepidoptera > Noctuidae > Helicoverpa > Helicoverpa zea x Helicoverpa armigera. Next base: position 10,559,349 of record JAWIIS010000004.1, on the reverse strand, counting down.
GTGGTTTGTTCAGGGTTGGTCCATTTTCGTAGTTGTTTCTGTGGAAGATAAAAAAAAGATTGGGTAAGGCGTAAATAATAAGTTTTTTATGGTGAAAAATATGTTTGTGTTATAGTATAGCCCTCCGAATAATCTAGGATACTTTTTTGGTTAACAAAATATGTCAAGAGATGTATATCACAGATATAGATAGTACAAATAAACGATATTTTTTTATTGCTATTTCCGCTACATTTTTGTATAAACAGTATTTATCTCTTGTGATTAAGTAATTATATAGACTGGCCTTCACTGACGAAAATATCTGTATTGTAACTTAATATTTACAAGCAAGTAACATGAAAATCATTCCGTTCTTATTCGTTCTTGGAATTCTATTATTATTCTTCAACAGATAAAATATGTGTTATGGTATATTTATTTACTAGTTGTTCCCCACGGTATCACCCGGGTCCTGAACTCAATCTTACTCTACTTTTTAATGTCTACAACATGTGTACCAAACATTTAGATCGATTCAGTAGTTTTACCTTGAAAGCGCCGAAATTCGCATTTGTAATGTAAGTAAAGATTTTGTAAGTAGTAAAGGTTATCAAACATTATATCTGAATATGTAATTGGTTTTAATTATATTTCTTTTCTTCCCTTTTATCTTGGGTTAAATCAAATTGAATATAAAAAAAAAGTGATTTAATAGGTCATTTCACAAAACAATCGCAATAATAATGATAAACAAATAGCCTTTTCCTGCAAAAAAAAACAAATTTCGTCGAATTTCGTAAAGTACGTAAGCTGATCAATTGTAATAAGTAGCTAATAATGACCCAATTTAATTTCTCCAAGTGTATTTCTTTCGTTTTTTCAAGTACCTATCATAAATATTTTCTGCAATTTTTTTTTTGCTCGCAAGTGTATCATAATCACTGAGTAAGGAAAGATGAGCAGAGATGTCATGATGCAGGTAGATCAAACGCCTTGAACTACGTCAAATGTACCGCGGGCATGACTTAAACGATCAGTTACGAGTAAGGCGTCGTCCTAATTGGCAGCGATCGTACGATGGCGCGATGCGTTTTTCATCTCACGATCTCACTTGCGAGGTTCAAATAGGACACTCTGATGAAATCTGTATGTTTGAACTCATCGCACGACGAGAACGCATCGTGTCATAGTACGATCGCTGTCAATCAGGACGACGTCTTAGATGAAAAACGCATCGCGCCATCGTACGATCGCTCCCAATTAGGACGACGCCTAACGTGGTGTTCCGGTTCTTTGTGACATTTGTCTACGATTTTAGGTATTATAATAAATATGGTTCACGAGAAGACGTAAAAAAGCGAAGACAGTAGCTTTTTACGAAGATGCATTTTGGCGCGAAACTTTTTAAGAGATTTTCTGATATGGCACGTCCGCTAGTAACTTAATTCTCCACGATCATAATACATAATTTGATGCGTAGTATTTTTTTGCTCGCAAGTGTATCTAGTATCAACCAACTACTCGAGCTAGGTGGTTTTTTTTCAAAGATAGATTGCTTGTTTATTTATTCGTTTGCAGTATTTTTCCCCGGGAGTATTTTTCTTAGAAACGTGCCCTAGACCTTGTACAGAGTAGCACAAGATAGATAAAGGGCAGAAGTTTCAAAATTTTGTCTGCCGAGCCTTTTCCCACCTGTGTTGGGGTCGGCTTCCAGTCTAATCAGATGTAGCTGAGCGTTTATTAAAATTAAACACTGTTTGGAAATCTAAACTTATAGCAAAACTTAGAAAGATTTTTTTTAAATTTTGAAGACCCCAATATTTGGGTTGTAACACTATGTTGAATTAAAAAGCAACATGAAGTACCTGCCTAACAACAAGTAGATTACGAAAGTAAAGTTGTAGAAATAGTAATTTACAACCTTCACAAAATTTAGTTTTTCAGGAACATATTTAACGGAAACGCTGAATTTTCTATATTTCAACTATTTCTCGATTTTAAATTTGTTAGTCCCTAGCAAGAACAAACTTAATGTAGATAAAAATGATACTTCTGCAAAATATTTTCAGTTTCTTATTTTTATTGCGCGCTACTGCAATTTCTAAGTAGAGTTTATTTTATTTAACTTCATCACACATTTCTGACGAAACCAATGGAATTGCAGTAACACCTCTTTTATTGGAAACCAATTAAATTTTTCTTAGCTTTGATAAGTCCTCGATTTGCGGAATAAAATGTAATTTATGTTTAGCTTATATCGTCACTGCGAAGACTTTTACGAAAATATCTCTAAACTATTGTTTTTGTTTGTTAAGGCATTGACTCATTGAACATAGTCCGTTTTTATTTGTAATCGCGTACAAGTGGCGCCTATTATGTAACTGTGTATTTGAGTGCCAGAAATGAGTACTGGAGATGACTTTTTGTACAATTTTCTTCAAGTTCTAGGATAATAAGACATTACTGTGTCCGAATGTCCTAATTTTCTAAGTTCGAGTTTGTATAAAAGGCCGATTATAAGCTGACAGTTTAGTCTGCAGTGCAAGTGCTCTAAATAAAAGTCTAAAAATAAGTTGATTAGTAAAACATTACATAATATATGTACCTTTGAATATTAAACATGTTACAATTCGATTGCTTAAACCATTCATGGAGAGACTAATGTTTGAGGTCATTCCCATCTGAATATTTAAATTGAATAATCAAATATTTATCTAGAATTATGTTAGTTCCGAATACTTATTAGTCGGTTGTTAACACCCACGCATACTTTTCATTCTACGGTATAAATTCATCACCATCTGGTTCAGCCTAAACACTACTGAAACAGTGACAAACATACTCATGTACCCACATATACCTAAGTACATACTACCAAAAATGCTTACAATATATTATATTATGTAACATTAAAACAATTAGTGTTGTGCCATGGCGATTAAATTGAATACCATCATCATCAGATCAGCCTTTTTATCGTTCCACTGCTGGGCACAGGCCTCCTTTCACACAGACAAGGATTCAGCAGTAATTACCACGCTTACTCAATGCGGGTTGGTGAATTCAGACTTAATAGTCTAGGTTTCCTCATGATGTGTTCAAGTAAATAATACCTAGTTTTTGAAGTATTTTCTTTAGACTGATCCACGTGCTCTGGTTTTAGTAAGGATCCCGATGTGCTCAGCTAACATTTATATTAAAACGGATAGTTTGAAATTCGCTCACATTGATATTGAAATCCTTCAACAGTAACTTTATTACTAGGAATATTATTTAATCAGTGGTCCCACTTATTATTTAGAATTACAGCATGTAATTCTGATTCTTGGAAAAAATCATTAATTCCCAGGTTGGTTATCATGGGTTATCATTACGAAGAAATACTACATGACAAAACTGTTTCCTAGTTCTATTAACTTGACGAAAATATATTCTCATCTAATATCTTTCTATACTCTAGTCTGTCTTTATAAGTCAGCCATTTGATGCCTTGCTCGTGAGTAGTAATGTTTTTTCGTACATTTTATCTACACTAGCCAACTTTAGAGCTAGATGAGAGGAGTTTAGATCTACAATTCATGAAGGGTAATATTATTGAACTGAAGAGTTTTTTGTTTGGTTGTTTGCTCAAACGGGCTTATCTCAGGAACTGATCCGATTTGATTTTTTTTTGTAGTGTTTGATAGCCCATTTATCGAGGAAGGCTACAGGCTACTTTTTATCCGAGTTCGTGCAGAAGTTCCTACGGAATGCGGGTAAAACCGCTGGCAGAAGCTACTACTTACACAATATAAAAGCAAGACTTTTTACTAGAATGCTAAGCACAACATCCATTTATCAGTATGTATTAGAGAAAGCGCTATCAAATAATTGTACAAACTCTTATCTATTTTACTTCGTAGATACACAAATGGTTTGACCCTCATCTTACTCACGAAACCCTTCACTTTGGGATAAAAAGTTAAATCAAACATCTGTTGTAATCGGAGTAACCCTTTTGATATTTTCGATTTTCGTTTTATTTTTGTTGGTACTTACAAAGTAAAAAGTTTACTTGAGTAAGTTGTGGTCAAACAGCCGAAAATCGATCTCAGTTGCGTGCACTTGGAGAGGCCTATGTCCAGCAGTGGACTGCGATAGGCTGATGATGAAACAGTAAAACGGTGTTTTTTCCAGAACTCTGCTGATGTGTAGGATTAAGGCCTGCCAGGGCTGCGGGATGGTTCGAAAGAGTTACCGCGGCCCTGGTACATAAAAGGCCTACGACGGAACACGACGGTTTTTAGTCAGTAAGAGTCTGACACTCCCTCACCGCTGCTAACCCACAGCGGGAGGGGTCATTTGATGATTTTTGAAGTCGTTAAAAAAATGTGTAGGATATGATGGTATGACGAATGTTTTACAATATCGCACCATAGAGTAAAAATATCGTGTAAAAATTTAACTTTTTGGAAGGAAGAAACAGGATTGGCTTAGCTCCGTTTTTATGCTGGTTGAGCTAAAATTGGGATATGATATAACATGGAAATTTTAAATTAATACTTATTCACAAAACAGGTTGTAACCCAAAGAATACCAGAATTTGGAATAGCCTTTAAGCATCACCTACTTTTGAACCTCAAGCATGACCATGAAGGTTCAAATCTGCCTAGACTAATTGTCAAAAGCTTCTACAACTTAACCGTTAAATATGACCATAGTTTAAATGAGGGTACGATAGCTCCCACATAATTTGGGATGTAATACCTAACTTGTGCTTCTACACACCCTTTCAAACTACCAATTGTCTTTCAAAACACGTAATAACTATAACAAACTTCGTCTGTGTATTTGCGATAAACTCAAAAACTATGGAACAGATTCTCTTGTGGCTCAAGCTAATTGAATCGCTAGTTAACTGGCTATCTATGCTAATCTACCCATGACCAGGATGGTTGGTGTTCGTTGAGGGAAACTGACATTCAACAGCAGACGGCAATTGGCTCATACGATGATGTTGATGATGATACTAATATTGTCAAGCTGAAGAGTTTGTTCGTAAATCATGTATAGTGAGTTCATTATTCAGTTGAATACCTACAGCTATCTCTGTAAAAATGCAATATACCTAAACAAGTAAGAAACATGCAAACAAGTAGATCGTGAGAAAGACAGGCACATTCTTATTTACAAAATTAGGACAACGACTAACTTCGCCATCACACAATTAGTTAACGAAACAAAATTACATAGTCTAGCTATAATTATCTCCATCAAACTCTGATCTAAGACATTACGTGTAACTTTAGCAAACAAATACATAACATCAAACGACGCCCACGTCACGGACTATATATAGGTAAATATATACTTAGTATATAAACAAACAGACAGAAGCGACAATCAATTTCAATCAATTAGTTCACTCTTCATCAACGCTCCAAGTTCTTTGAAAACTTTTCCGTGTTACGACTGATAAAATCCTTTAAATAGAACGATAGAGATGACACTCTGTTTTAAGCATCGATGGTTTTATCGATACTTATGTTTTTTTTTCTATGTCACCTTTAATCCGTCAAAACTTTTCAACATAACTTTCTCTTCCCTATCGAATGACTCCACCGCTCTCAGGTAGATAGACAGATGTTCTCTTATATAGGTACGCCAATTAAAATTACAAGAAGCAAAACTAAATACTTATTTCAAAATTCAGGTGACACAATGGGCTTACAGCTCAAACATCTCTTACAGACAACCTTTGGATGGATTGAGACCAAAGAAAATCACTATAATAGGTTTGCTGTTAGAGAACTTACCTCTGGCTTAAGCTCGCCTTTGTCGCCAAAACATATTGTGTGTGTATTTACAGGGTCTAACCGGTTGCAGATGCAGGTCTAAGTATCAGAGTTTTGTATCGTGCGACTGCCTGTCTGACCTCCTCAGCCCAGTTACCTAGGCAAGTCAATACATTTCACTAACCATCATTAAAATCGTAAAAGAGCAAACAATACATAAACTTAACATCACTAGGAAAAGATGAAATCGATAAATGAATCGGAATAATTTCCCAGTCGATATATCTCATTCCATTGGGGCCTACCATAGCCAAAGTCCGTCGGTACTGCGCGATTTTTCGAAAGATTTATCTCGGCCCTGGTACATGAAGGGATTAAGAAGGAACATGGTGGGTTTTAGTCAGTAAGATTCTGACACTCCCTTACGCTGCTAACCCACAGCGAGAGGGGTCATATTTATGAAAATTTCCCATAAAAAAAGTCGAAAGAATAAATAGATTACAACGTGAACTCTATTCTGTATGTCGATGTGTGGGTACCTATATGTGGGTTCCATTAAGTAATAACGCTGTACACGAGTTCAAAGCTACAATAATAATATACCTAGTGAGAATATAACACCTGCTCAGTTCGTTAAAAAGGTTTTTATCAGCAGACACAGGTGCAAAAATTCAGACTTTAGTATATTAAGAAATGTATTAGGAACAGTAGTATTTTTATCACAAGTAAATTATCTTGCGAATCTAAATTTAGTCTTTGATATTACATACCGTGTTATATTCTTTTTGATTGAAGTAAATTAGAAAATACGAGAAGAAAATGTAACAACGAAAAATCGACACGATATTTTTAGATCAGTACTTCTACCCAGTAATATAAAAAAATAATAATAAAATTTGCCAAAACTTTTAATGTTAATTACGATAGTGTATAGTGTGTAGTGTAGTGATATTCCTAGGCAATTAACAACTCTTTTCAGACTTGTAATATAGTTTAATTCTTATGAAATATCTGAATTCATATCAGTCGGTTTATTTAACAAAGCTATTTCCAATGATTACAATTTGTTAAAATAAATATTAAAATGCAAACTTGACGTTCAAACTATAAATGCACATTGTAATTGATTGTACGTACATATTGCGTGCCGTGTGCCGTATCCTGGAATTCTGTACGTAAAATTAAGTTAAATTATGCAAATTAACCTTGCCCGCTTTGACTGAATATTTAATATTCCCCCATGGAAATCCTCTTCAAATATTTCGTATGAAGTCCGGAAGATTTATGGAACATGTACTATGTAATATCTAAAACACGTCATAACATCTAAAATAAGTCATATCTAAAAACATGCCTTTACACGATACACAGGATCCTTTATAGTCAGAATTTCTAAAATCTCTCTAGTCAGAAACCAGTAGGTAAGTCTGACACTAGTCTTACCAAGGTAGGTATATTGGGTTGCCCGGGTAAACGGGGTTGATTAAGTCAGATAGGCGGTCGCTCCTTGTAAAATACTGGTACTCTGCATCACAGCATCACAGCTGCATCTGGTTAGACTGGAAGCCGACCCAACCATAGTTGGTAAAAGGCTCGGGAGATGAAATGACCGGTAACTTAGCTACAATCTATTCCTGGTTTTTTAGCATTCATAAAATTATCAGTAACAATACAAAAGATTTATCCTTAATTATCATCCGCACTGGCCTCTTTTATTTCGCAGAAATTACTCTTTTGTAAACCCTTCCTATGAATTATTTGAATAATATGGTTAATTCTGCTTTTACCTGGTTATCTCTATAATTATAACGAAACATAATAATGGCACGTGTATGCTTATTATTTACTACTATGAAGTCTAACTATAAGGTGTCAAGTTACCTGAGGAGGTTAGATAGAAAGTCGTATGTATGTATAATACTGGTAGTCAGCTGTATCTGATGACACTGGAAACCATACCCCAATATAGTAGGAAAAAGGATATGCAGATAGTGATGTGTATATTAATTACTTGTGTTATTTAAATTGAATCTTAAAATGATATTGAATTGATAATATAACTTTCAGACTACGAACTTAAGTAGAAACATTTGTAACAACAGATGTGTAACAAATCGATGGGACCGAGAAAGTGGCACCAAGGGCCACATGGACAAAACAAGTAAATAGAGCCTTCAGGGCTCAAAATTCCAGGCTAATTTTACTTTATAACAGTGTTATCTACAACTACAAAAATTATTTACCCATCAAGGTTTTTCTTACGAAGCTTAAGGTAATAAGCTGATTACGAGTTTTCTAGAAAAGTTGTACAAGATTAACTTCGGTGGACCAGTTAATTTTGTTATGAAACCAACGCGTAAGATTACTCTATTTTTAGTGAAAAAATCTCACGGTAGTTAAAAATAGAAAAGGCTTTAGTTATATTAATAGACTAAGACTTTTATTTATTGTGTAAAAGGTTTTTTTTGCATTTTGTACATGCTTATTTTTTCATTTCATAATTGTACAAAATTTAAAGTCTACGTAGCTTCATTTAATTTATTCTGTACCTAAAAAGTGAGTCAAACCTTAAAGCCTGGATCACGATTTCAATCTAGAGTACGGAACTGAGATAGCTCTCAGGTCTTTTCATTTAAAATGCGATCTCATTTATCAAAATAATACTTAATATCTTCATCTGTGAAAAACCTTTTCTGTACTGGAAAATTATGTATATTTGTTTATGGCCATTTGACAAAGGTTTACTCAGCTCATTGTCAGTAATAAAAGATGGTAACGTAAATAGATAAAACAGTGAGATAGGGAATTAATCAGCTATTAACAATTAAGACTATCCAGTATCTTAACAAAATAATCTATAATAATTCCTTCCCTTACTTCTATACTATGTAGATTTTCATGTACAATATTTGTCTTTTATCTACTTCATTAAAAAATTGTAACAACCAAGTACTAACAAAGTCCATTTTGTATAAAAATATTAATTTTAATTTAATTATTTTTTCAAATATGGCGATCCTTCAACTGTCAAAGTATCATATTCGGAACGCAGCACAGACAATTAAAAACTCCATGCATAAAACTTTAAAGCGCTCTGATTGGTGTTTTAACGAAGTTTGAAAAAGGAACTTTAGACATAGTGATAGTGATGAATGTGGGACATTTTTACAGCCAGTCTCTTGTTTCGGGATCAATCGAACGCTTTGAACGTTAGTGACACGTGTAACGAAAGTGCATAGTGACGTCATATTGGTAGAACGAAGGGCAATTCTTTTTTTAAAAGACCTCTTCTTAAATTGAATATTTTAAACTATTTTGAGTTGCTTGAATTTTTATAACACGTCCCTTGGTTGAAGGAAAAATATTTTCTAAAGAAGGTCACTAACGAAGTCCTTATAGGAAATGTAACCACGTTTTTTTTTTCTGAAGTTCCATGTAATAAAGGACAATCAAAAGCCTGAGCTCCAACGTAAAGAACCAAAGGTCCATTGGGAACAGAACCAAAAACTGTCAAACCCGCAAACAAATCCAAATAATACCTAACTCAACCCGGAATCGAACCCATATTAAACCAATGTGAGTGTTTGTAAAGGCATCCGAGATGTTTGTTTGTACTTTCTAATCCGTTTGGCTCATTAATTCCTGGTTGAGTTCAATTTCAATGTCCATTCTGTTTAAGAGTGTGTGTGAGTGTACTTGTGTGTGTGAATGTGTGTGTGTGTGTGTGTGCTATCGGAAGTGAAAAGCTACTAGTTCAGTATCCAGTTCATTAGTTAGCGATTGCTGGGTCAATTTCAAATACTAATACAATGTACGCACGTACTTATTTATGTATGTATGGGACATGGCACGCGTAAGTTAGTGCCTACGGACAAACTGAAAATAAAATATTTATACATACACTGGCTGTTACCATTATTAGCTACTTTCATCATTAGCTAATATATTATCTTGTGTCTGAAAATTAACGAGTTTCTCATTTTGGACTTTATTTTTTTCAGATTTTAATTAAAAAAAAACATCAAGCACATGTAAAATCAGAATTGCAAGAATAAAACTCTAACTAAACAAACGTAAGATTTTTCTATGTATTTATAATTCGTATTTTATAATTGGCATTTATAGTATAAGAAAAACGATTGAATTGCTCAGCTGGTACCTATCGAAGTTAATAGTTTTCCAAACTAATTCATTGAATAGCCCACGTGTTTGTTTCAAGTTTCACAAACATTCCGTAATACCACGGTTCACGGTTTCAGGTGTGAGAATAACTTTGATAGCTTTGTTTTTGTCTCAAACATTGTATTTCGGATGTCGTGGTCCGGTCCTGCGTGGGCAACAAATTAGAAGCGATCCGAAGCGAATTTAAGACGTTGCGTCGCGTTTTGGCACGTAGGCCACCTCAACAGAAATCGACTGTTTTTTGTTTTCGATTTTGGACGTCTCGCCGCTTCGCGTTTGCATCCAGATAAATTATATAACGTAGGACGCACCGTTCGACTTTCCATTGGTGCGCGGCACTGTGCGAAAATTACGAAAATGTCCGCGAAATTGCTGGCTTTGTGCGCAAATACTGTACTAGCTGTGGACTCGCATTGACCCTTTCACAATTTGCATTAGAATTTCGAATAATGCTGGCATGACATGATATCGCGCTTATGTGATGAAACATGTTTCGAAAGGATTTTTTTGTGTACCGGCTGACATTTTTACACCTTTGACAGTCATTACGCGTATTCAGAAGATAGAAAGTCTGACAACCAGCCTTGTCAAAGGCTAGAGAGATATTCGGGTACCTAATTGGGTTGACGAGGTCAGATAGGTAGTCGCTAGTAGATTGGTAGCTGACCCCAACTTTGATAAAAGGCTGGATGTGCCGTTACGGCCTTATTTCGCTTCAGTAAAAAAAGTAAATAAGTATGAGTAAGTAAGTAATGAATAATAATATGCCATAGTTCCCGTAGTTTCCCCATTCCTAGTCCATTAGCATCCCATCACAATAGCCCAAGTAGTTTTCATCCATAGTTAGCAATAGTTTAGCACAGAACCGGGGATTGTCCTTGGGTACATTTCTATACACATTTCTACAGGGATAATCGTCGGTTTTGTGTCACCATTTCATTAAAGTTGTCTCAAAAGGGCTTCAGCGTGTTGGCTTCGGCCCCACGTTCGCCTCCCAAAAATCCGGGACTCTATAGTCCCGAGGTCTGGAAGAGACATACAAATATGAATAATAGTAATGAATAATAGTAAGTAAGTAATAAGTAAGTAATGAGTAAGTAAGTAAGTATGAGTATTTTAGGGAAACTGGCAAATCGGTTTAAAAAAAAACATGTTGTCACCCTATTCCGGAATAACATTACCGCGGACAAAAATATCCTCTAAATCACAAAAAAAGTTTGTCGAGAGAAAGTTTCTGTCATCACGTAAAATAGCGGGAGCCGCTGACACAGAAACCAATTTTAGGTATCCACGGGTGACGAGGCTGTGGGATTGTTCGAAAGAGTTACCACAGCCCTGGTACATAGAGGGCTTGAGAAGGAACATGGTGGGTTTCAGTCAGTAGGAGTATGACACTCCTTCACGCTTCACGCTCAGCGAAAGAGATCATTTGATGATTTCCTATGAAAAAATAAGGCATCGGCAAGTGGTAGGAGAAGAATTTCGGCAAATGAGTAAACAATATAGTTAATTAAATTGCGAACCGTCCGCCCGTCAAGTGCAAAAACATTACATGTTATTTTATTCTGAAGATATACACGAAAAATGTAATCTGGATGCGAGAACTTTTGAAGAACTTATATTTTGTTAATTTCAACAATTTTTATGTCACTAGTTTATTCATGTAACACCAAAATAAATGTCTTAGCAATAAAAAAAGACGATTTTATTCATATTAGTGCCACCCAGAGGAGAGTTTTATTACCAAAACTGCATTGAGTCGTAAAATTCTGAAAGATTCATTCTGAATGGAATATTTTCTGTTTACGATCTTTTGTATTGAACAAATAAACATTAATAGATTTTCTTGAATGGAAAATTACCGTGACATTCAATATGTCAATATTTTCTTAAAAGGTAGGTGAAAATAAACTTTAATAAAATTTGTTGAAAAGTTTACAACTTAACAAGAAAGGTATCTATTGTCTGTTTGCAACCTCAACATATTTGTGAAAAGGCAGATGATGGTACCTATCGTATGAAAATTGTTACTACCACTTATGGGTATAATTAAACATCTACAATTAAACCTCGCAAGTATGAGCAAGTATGGGTTCGATTTCAGGTCAGGCAAGTACCAATGCAACTTTTCTATGTTTGTATGTACTTTCTAAGTATATCTTAGACACCAATGACTGTGTTTCGGATGGCACGTTAAACTGTAAGTCCCGGCTGTCATTGACCATCCTTAGTCAGAAGCCAGTAAGTCTGACACCAGTCTAACCAAAGGGTATTGGGTTGCCCGGATAACTGGGTTGAGGAGGTCAGATAGGCAGTCGCTCCTTGGAAAACACTGGTACCTACTCAGCCGCATCCTGTTAGACTGGAAGCCGACCCCAAACATAGTTGGGAAAAGGCTCGGGAGATGATGATGATGACATATGGGTATAATTAGATTGCATTCCTATTTTAGTCAATTATTTGAAACCACAAACAGGAAACTTAATCTGAATCATAATGTAGTTATACCGCAGTCAGTAAAGGTCAATACATACAATGTGAAAATTATCAGTTCATCAATCTGACCTTCAATAGATTTTCAACCTTATCACAGTAGTGGAAGGTTAATGTTCGATTGGTAAAATTTGGCGGGTAGGTTGACCTGCTGGCGTCTATAATAAGTCCAACATGATGTTATTGTACATTATTAGTTAATGTCACATATACATATCACAGTAAAAAGACTCAATCAAAATTGGTTCATCATTAATGCTAACTAATTTAACTTAAGACATAAATGAACTTAAGAAAAAATCAATTTGCACGATCTGCAAAATACTCAGCACTAAAGAAACACTTACCCAACCATTCAATTTCGAACCTCTTACCTAGAGAGGTAAGGCATAAAATTGCTTACGAGTAACTTACTCGAGACTTCAAAGTTGTGAATTAAAAATTAAAGTTGCCAGCTTAATAAGCTGTATGCAATAAATTAGTTTCACCCATCTCACTACTTACGTTGAAAATTCATCATTATAACTTCACTAGTATTTTCCAAAAGATATTGGCGTTGTTGCAAAAAAAAATATTAAAGAAAAAAGTGCCTATTATCGGTTAGGAGTTCTAATAGAAGAGGTTAAACTTAAGTATATTTTGCTTTTACGCCATAACTTATTTCAAACGATTTTCATCAAACAAAACACCCCATTGCGTTTCGAGTTTAAAAGGAAACATCACCTCTGGCAATAGCCATTGCTCTAAAATATATAGAGATAAAAAAAGTATATAATCGCAAAAAAAAGAAAAGGGTAAAACAGAGATTCCTTAATTTTTTTAGTTGGTATATTGGGTTCCATGCTAAGCTTTATCCATATCTATGTGAATGCAAAATAACCAATTGAAATCGCGGGAAAAAGCTAGTACTTAAAAGAACTCAATGCCCTCGGGAGGCATTTATCAAAAAAAAATGTAGTCGTATCCTAAGGCAAAAGTTTTAAAACAAACATTATAAGCTGAGTGCTTTAGCTGAAAAACAACATATTTTAATGCTCCTTTATCTAAACTCTCACAAAAGAAATTACCTACCCAAACTTCAACTATTACTGAAAAACTGATAAAAATAAAAACCAATCAGAAGAATTCAGCTACAATTGAGATGCACTTAGCTAGGTTTGGTGACGACTATAGACATTTTTGTTAAGTACCTACGAGAAAGAGTTCCCTCGGTATACTCGGGTGCATGACTTAAATTAACCGATATAGCTCACCGGATTAGCAAGTTGAAGTGGCAATAGGCTGGCCGTATTGCTCGCAGAGCAGATGGCCGATGGGGTCGAAAAGTGCTGGAGTGGAGACCACGGACTAGCAAGCGCAGCGTAGGATGTCCACCAACAAGGTGGACAGACGACCTTATAAAGGTCGACGGAAGACGCTGTATGCAGGTCGCCTCCAACAGGTATCTGTGGAGATCTAAGGGGGAGGCCTATGTTCAGCAGTGGACGTCCTATGGCTGAGATGATGACTCGGGTGCAAACCTGCCAAACAGCTAGGGCCAGATAAAAGTTACGATGGTGATATTTCACAAAATATTTTAAATTCAAGCATTAAGATCCATGTAAATAAACGGTATAACAAACAATTCGAAGTAAATGGTTCACGCGTTCTGAGTTCAGAGCTTCAGTTTACATTTAACCAATACAAACTGAACCCGGTTCACGTTGACCCCGTTTACAAACTATCACCTCCTGGTTTGGTCTGCGTTAACGGGTTCAAAGGCGGTCAATGATAAAATTAATTAGTGAGTCAACCCCTGATCCAAAGGGAATAGAAATTATATTCCTAAATCAATGACTTATCATGCATCCTTTTTACTGGCGAAAATCTTTCAAAAATCTAGTCTGTTGTTTCTAATATTGTAGAGAACTGGCAGAAGACTCTATTTAAGACTATCCACACACTGCTGACTAAACAGTAGGCTGACATTTGACCCAAGGTTTTTTCTTAAAGATAATCTTGATTCCAAGTTTTCAGTCTCTTTGATATCGCGTAAACCTGATCTACAAAGATCAGATGTGGGTACTTCTTACCGATTTATGACCCCAAACAAACTATCGGCCTACTTAAAGTCTGCAGATGTGTTGAACAGTAGGTTAAATACGGACGCCGACAAAGTTGTGAGCAAAATCTTCCTCTAATTTGAATAAAATCATTATCTTATTCAATTTCTGTTTCCATGTCTTTCTTAAACCCAGACAAATTACTTTGGTTCAATCCGACTCCGCCGAGTTTTTCAAACATCCTTAAATCTGTTCTGTCATTGAACCTCGTTTAGGGACAAAAGGGAGAGTATTATCCCCACGGAGTAAAGAAAGATGAGCGGAGATGCCATTATGCAGGTAGGCCAGGCGCCTTCGTCTAGGTCACATGCATACGGTGGGCATGACCAAAACGATCAATTACGAGTAGCCTAACAATTTGTGACGTGACGGTTCTTGGAGACATCTGTCAACAATTTTTGGTATACTGTTACTGTTACAGCCTTTTTATCGTCCCACTGCTGGGCACAGGCCAACTCTCACACGAAGGATTTTTGGTATAACTCAAAAAAAAATCGGGTCCAAGGAATGCGTATAAGGGCAAAGACAGTAACGTTCTTCGTCCCACATTTTGGCGCGCTACTTTCTTAGTAGATTTTCCGTTATGGCACCTCCGCCACTCATTTTGTTCTCCATGATTATCCCCCATCCTTTATGCCGATCATACCACATTCAAGGACGGTCGTTAGCATGTAGAACGTCTTGTTTTCTTCAATATGCCATGTTACAGATAACTAAAGAAGGTTTGGTAGAAGCGTCTAATAAAGAGTCATCGATAAATGAGGTTGCTCATTCATTGGGTCCCTATGTAGAAGTAAATCGAAGAAAATTGATATTTTTTGGACTTTTATGTTACCAATATATGTAATATTTCATCATCATATTAATGGACAAAGAATGAGCTTTGATCACCACGCTCGCTCGGGGTGAATTGACGGTTTCAATACATTATTATAACTATGAAAGACATAATTGGTAATCGAAATCGAATCCTGACCATCGTCCTGACCTGTCATCGAATCGGCAACACGAACGTATATACTTTAACCATGTCTCCTCAGACATAGAACTACATTATATACTTATGTTTACCTAACTTTAATAAACTTTGACACTTCATAGAACTACTGAAAGTTCTTACCATGTGTGTTCTTACAAAACACAAGAATTATGTAGCATTTGCTGCTCCGACAGAAATTATTCTCAGCCTTATGTTGTTTGCTAAGATATTGTTCTATAACTTATTTGAGCTCACACAAATAAGGGTTATGACAAGAAAGAGATTTAAGCCTAAGAACGTTTACCATACTCAATTTCATAACGCAAAAGTATCCAGTATCAAAAAATAATTCACCATAACAGTTATCTCAATAATTACTTCTTTAGGAAAGTTACAAAATTTTAATTACAAAACATATTTTGTTCATTGATTTCAATACAAATATACAGAGATAAATTCAAACTCATAGGAGGTCATAAACCCATAAACCTCTCTAAATTCAAATATGTCGTATATTTGAATTTAGAGAGGCCTAAAGGTTAAACAAAATACGATCGTCAACAACATTGACAACCTAAAGGTACACTTCCGACACAAGCGTCTGTCGCACTGCCAACGCGTCAATAGTGAACGTATCTTTTCTGAGCAACGGTTAAAACTAAAACATTCGACGTGAACATTATTGTACATATTTATACACAATCGAGACTTAATTGCGAAGTATTACTATTGAGGTACAATACCTTTTTCGAGTCTGAGCCGAATTACGCCGACTGTGATCACAGATGTACTCTGAAGGCCAGTTTCTTCATCAAAAGTAAAAGTCAAAGTAATGGCTAAAGTAAAAGTAACGGTCAAATTCGTTTTTTCAAGGCTAAAGTGACAGCAAAATTCATAGAAAAATCGAATTTGACCGTTACTTTTCCTTTAGACATTACTTTGACTTTTACTTTGGCTTTAACTTTTGATGAAGAAACTGGCTGTGACTCGGCCTTTACATATCCATACTGCTACCAAAGACATATTAGCTGTGACTGACTCGGCGACGGACGCCTGTATCCGAAATGCACCTTCGAACCCAGTCCGCCATCACTATGATAGCTGAAGGCACCGAGCCAACATCACTGATAGCAATTGATATAAATCGACTACATAGGCCTATTATACTCACACACACATACACAAGTACACAACATGTGACGTCACAAACTTAAGTTATAGTACGAAGCTTGCCAAATCGAGCGGTAACGTTTAACAGCGCTCTGTAAACAGAATATAAAACCTTATTTTCGCAGACTTTATGTGTACTTTTACCAATATTGTGGTTTTTAAAGATCCGTTATGTGTCTATTTGCCTAGGAAAGTCAGGTTGGTATTGGGTATTCAAGTGAGAAATATGTGTACTTTGATTCTTGTATAAAAAACTTACACGACTTGGATATTCAGTCAAAATCCCTATTGAACCTGTACATGAAGGTAACATGTGAATGAACTTGGTTTTTATTCTTACCAATATTATAAATGCAAAAATTGCTCTGTCCCTCTGTCCGCGTGGCACGCCAAGCAAAATAACTGAACTGATTTAAATGTCCTTTCGAACACAGATAGTCCAGAGCCTGAGAAAGTGAATGCTGTATACGCAACTTTTTAACCGAGTGCGGAGGTACTTGCCCCGGGACGAAGACGAACCGTGAGGAATACCTAATGTATAGATACATACTTAATGAAACTGAGATAAGAGTAGAATGAGTCATAGACGTGAGTGGGAAGTAAAACTGTGAGAATAGAAATAGTGTTCTTTGATAAATATTCAAGCTTACATCAACATCAGGCTTCTTGAGCTGAAATTTATTCAAACGTTTGTATATTCTGTATTTTAATCGAGTAAGTGTTTATAACTTACTGAGTCCCTCTGTCGATCTCTCCTAGATCTCACTTTGTAACCTTATGGCCCTACATTTGATAGTACATATATTGGGTAAGAAACTTTCTAGTTAACTAATATCACAGGAGGTTATTCGATCAAGACTTTTATATTTAGCCTATAACACTGCTGGGCAAAGGCTTTCCACGTAATCTTCCATCCTTTTCTGACGAAAGCTTGATGTTTCCACGGGACGCGGGGGAAACCGTGGGAAAACAGCTAGTCATTTGTTACGAAAGAGGTCATCCTGGTCTGCCTTTAGTTTCATTAAATATGGAGCAAAAATGAGCGATACCCTGGAGAAATTACGATGATAGTCTTTGAAAGTGGTTGAAACCGCCAGAAGTAGATTATAGGCTACTAACATATAATCTTTGATCCGAAATAAACGTTTCATAATCACACAGGAAAAGATAACAAAACAATCATCCGCTTTGTATTAGAATGGATTAGTGTCGATATTAGATAGCCAGGCTAACTACTAGAACGTACTTATAGATAACTAGCTAAATATAGGCCTGCAGATTACGCCTTTTATGTTAACCGAAGTCAAAGGTTTTTATTTCGTATCTTTACATAGAACTACCCACAGGTTCCTAGGAAATTCTTATAATGTTACCTATATTTTCTTTTAAATCTTGCTTAGTTTACATTTGATATTTAAGCGCGATAAGAAATATCTAAACTAGTGTATTGGCAAACTGTTTTTTTTTGTTTGTGTTTGTAACTAAAGGCAACGAAACTACTTCACCGAATTGAAAAAATATTTCACCGTTGAGTTGAGTTTCTAGATTCTGCCCTGCTACGGGAAGTGGTTCTCCGAGACGCAGTTGAAACGGTAGAAAATAGCCTGTTACTCCCTAAAAACAATAATTATTTGTTCAGGACCTATTTAATCAGTCTGAAAGCACTAAGAGGTTCTCAGAAGCCTTTAGATACACAAAAACTAAAGGAAAAGCGACAGGCCCTTTTCTTTCAAAAATAAATAAAAGCAAGATGGCACTAAAACCTCTTTCGTAAACAAAATCATTTGAATCACAATGCCTCATTGCTAAAAAAGTTTTTCATTAAAAAAGTTCACAAATTAAACAATGAAAAGGACAATAAATTCTTTTGTTTTAGCATAAAATGAACTCTGCTGTCAACATTAAAGATACAATAATTGATGAAATGATGATGTACCATACCACAAACTAACGTCGGATAACTGCGCTATAACCGGGGATTAGCATCCAACAGTACTTAATCGAATAACTCAATAAACGATATTATAGAGTATTTGTGGTTTGAGTCAACTCACATCCTGCAACTCTGCAAGCAACTTCGCTCTGAACCATAGATAACTGATTTAGTTTGTTAATACTGATTACCGTTTTATGGAAAACTGAAGCCATTTATGTGGTTTAAAATAATTCTATACTAGGTCAATATTAAATACCACCTCTATTTTATACCTAGACCAACTAAGGGACAAGGGTGACTTATAGATACATACAACTAGGGCTGCCATCTCGAATTTCGCCAAACCCGGACAAATATTTAAAAAACCCGGACATTTGGCGTAAATCGCATTTTCCCCCGAACCTAATTTGTAATCCCTTTACTATTAACATATACTTAAATTCAATGAGGTGCTTCCTTACATGAAAAGTGTCCGGATTTTCCCCGGACACCCCGCCCGGACGGCCCCCGGACGGCCTCCAAACGAGGACAAATCCGGGGAAACCCGGACGGATGGCAGCCCTACATACAACGTATCTGTAAAACCTATTATTTTGACACGTATGTCATCATCAACATATGTAGATTAAAGACAGGACCAAAAGCTACTGCCTGTAATTATAACGGCAGATACGACCTTTTAGCTACAGCAACCAATATGTCCTGCAGTTGGCCTGCACCAAGGCCTAGGTTCAGCGACAACATATACGTCTGTTTTTCTTAAAACAACTGTTTATTTTAAAAATTAAACGTAAAATTTCATAGTAAACAATTGTTTTAAGCTAACTGAAGTTATCGATAATATACTTACATACAATATAATATAGATACATAAAACACATTGGTTTTTCCTGGAATAACAACCATAGGGTTTATCAATAACTGCTAAAGCATATTTTCTAAGTAATATGTTACATCGAACTTCTGTACTTTATGAATGGTGCACATCGGCATCTACATCTATTAGATTCCACAGTACAGTATTTTCTGACCATTTACTAATACGTAGTCCGTACCTAGTCGAACATTCAATAAGAAATAAATATTCTAATTCTAGCTGAAATATATAAAATTGCTGTACTAATCACATCTGTTTTATAAGTAGAAGTCTACTTTATCTCAGTAAGAGATATTTTATTAATACACAAACTTATCGTTCATAATGAAACCGCAAAATTCTTCGTCAAAAGTAAATTAATTAAATTGTCTTGTTTTAATTCAATTCAAGCCTTCGAATGCTGTTTTGTTATTTTACGAAAACATAATCTTTAGATTGTATTGTTAACTTTATCCATTAGTCAAAAACATAATACCTACTCTTTGCTTTTCAAAAGTTTTAGGAGTTTGATATTATGGAACTTGAACATAACAATCACAAAATACCTTTATCTATCTGTCCAGCTTCATCATCATCTGCTTAGCTTATTCCCAGCTATGTTGGGGTCGGCTTCCAGTCTAACCAGATGCAGCTGAGTACCAGTGTTTTACAAGGAGCGACTGCCTATCTGGCCTCCTCAACCCAATTACCCGAGCAGCTTGATAGCCCTTGGTAAGACTGGTTGTCAGACTTTCTGACTTCTGACTACTCGTAACGAGTGCTAAAGTAGAATACTTCAGTTATCTATACGTTATTCATTGCACGTTTATGATATCAAAGTAATCAATGAAATAATAGTATCGTAAATTAATTTATTATCTACTAACCAATAAATAATTTATGATTCATTGTTACGCTGTGACGAAATTATGTAAATACCCTAGAGTATCAGGACTTCGATCACAATTACCAAATTGTTAAGATAACAAAGCTAAATTCATTTAATAAAGTAAGTTGAAAAGACGTTTAAAAGTGCTATGACACTCTTTTTATTTTATCAAAGTTGTTGTTATTATTTTTGTATTTACAATAAACTTCAAATCTTTCAAAACAGCTTAAAGGCAGTTGATAGTATATAAACTAACATCTAGAATAAATTGAACAAAAAATTCAAATAAAAAAAGATACTTACAAAAAAGTTTTAAAAAATCCAATGGGAAAGTCCAGAAAAATCCAATTTTAAACACCACAAAGTTTCATCACATCATTTAATATTCACCACAGAAACACCACGGTAGTCACAATAAATTTTCTGTTCAACAAGTAAACTTTAGTTCACGGGACTAGAGAGCGATGCTCGAGGTTCACTCGACACGTCTATACACGACGGATAGCCGCGAGAGACTGAAACTTTCTAAGTGAAGAAAATTCATTCACGCCTAAAAACTGCACTGCGTAGTCAATTGTTTTTTAATTTTAGAACGTTTTTGATTGATTTGAATCTCTCCCTTCTTTTTATATTTTGAACGGTCTGAGCTTTGCTTTTTAGTTTGGGTCGATTTTTCAATCGAGAGATAACTTTTGTATGGAGAATATGTTTGAGGTTTTGACCGCTTTTGTATTGAACACTGATATATTTATGAATCGGATAGCAATAACTAATGATTTAAAAATCTGCCCTTAACCTTTTTGCTGTACATTTCTGTTGCTTGTGCATTGCAGTCATGTTCTAAAAAGGCTTGGAAAAAAAATTCCAAGCCAAATATTAATTTACATAGACAAAACATCTTGAATATTTTAACGGTGTTATCATTTCATCGTCAAGTCTTATAATTTCTTAAAAATACAAACAACATTTTTTCGAGCGACTTGGATGAAATCACTCGGGAAATTGCCTACGCCCTTTGGCTACGCCCTTTGGCTACGACCGTAGCAGCGTTACGCCGTAGCAGCGCTACGCCGTAGCTCGGAAACAAGTTGTCCACACGATTCTCACTATACGAGATTTTCTTGAGTAGGGTTGAAGGCCGTCTAACGCCACTCAACAGATCACTTCAAATCAAAGCACTTTCAACCTTAAGCTGTAGTACATAGAGTTTATTTTCGAATGTGAGGAAAAATAATGACGGATGTTTATGCTAATATTGTCACCTTCTATGTTTGTGTTTATTACCACGTGTGATAAAAAGCTCTTAAGGATCCGCTTCTGTTGTGCCAGCAGGACCCTATTAGAGAAACTCTGTTGACCATTTGGAGTGTAATAAGGTAGACTGGAACATGTTACAGAAGCTTTGTTTCTATTGTCACAAAACAGTAGGAAGATCTATATTAAAACAACTATCGTAGTGGCCTCAATTCCGGGTCATGCAAGTATGAAGTACCTGATGAACCTTTTTAAGTTATATGGACTTTTTACAATGTCTTAGACATAAACTAAAAACACTCATTTATTCTCTGTATGAAAAGAGCCCTTCTCACTTCATTGAAACAAAGAAAAGGCTGATAATGATGATGAAGATAAAAATATGTACATAAGATCTAGCCTAGAGTTAGGCTTTACTTTATTTACTCCCAAAAAAATATATTTCAAGCATACATTAAAAACTGGGACATCAAAAACCTTTTGATTTTGACAACAACATGAATTCCTCGAAACACTCGGACCTCGCTTACTCTCAGCCGATTTTTTCAACCCTTTTTAGTCAAAAATCTCTCAGCTGTTTTTTCCTACACTTTTTTGTCAAAAATGGTGTCCACAAATAGATTTTTCCTTTAGTTCCATGGTGTTAGCGCTGCAAACTAATCAGAACTTTGTAATGGAATAAAGTTGGTGTAGTATTGTATGTCCAAGCTGATGAAGTTGATGAGATCTCTTGTTGGCTGTCTGGTAGACTGTTTAGCTAGAGGAAAGTGTTTTTTTTTTGTATGCAATATTCAAAGATGAACCAATTACGATGATTAGTGGATATTATTTGAGCCTGAGAGAGTAATTTCATTTTATTTTTCTCAGTACCAAATTTTTAATTCTCTACAAATCCATATTTTGTTTTTTTTTCTAAATTGTCTTTATATTTTTGGTGCTGCATCACAATAACAATACAGCTAAGTTATGGGCTATGCCGTAGCTCAATACCCATACATATGTAAATAAAGCTCTCGGGATAAATAACGATTTACGTTCGAACACTGACATACAACGAAAAAATATTTGTATGGCTCGCTCGCCCTATAGCAAACTACGATCCAGTGTTGGATCCCCCTTATAGCACCCGCACACTGCAAACTTTTAGTTGACCGATAGTTTGTTTGGGCTCATAAATCAGTATGAAAATGTTTAGTAGTATGTGCATAACAATGATTAGGTAAGTATTTCATTGATATCAAAACGACTGAAAACTTGGATTACAATCAAGACTTTTAGATAAAAAAAAATTACGTCAAACTTGTTATTCTGTAGTGTGCTTTTACTGAACGACAAAAGTATTGTTGTCAAGCAGAAAATTCTGCTTTATTTTGTAATTTTCCTTTAACATTTTGTACTTGCCTTAGTTTGCGAACTAATTTCGTAGGATCTATAATTTAATTCCTTTAACTTTCCCTAAATATTTAAATAATAATTATTTGTTTAACTTGAATTGAAAATACTAATGAAAAAAATATGTTAACAAAGTTTGGCATTTTGGGAAAACTAAGCAATGATTTTACAAAATAAATTATTTTTTATTTAAAACAAAATATTATAGTAACACCTGGTAGTGGACGAACGAATCATTCGATCTAAAAGTAAAAAAGTTGCCACCATTAAGAGTGTTTTCATATTCTATTTGTGACTGGGTGTATGGTTGTATGTTTGTTACTTCTTCTCGCGAAGAATAAAATTTTATCCAGGTGCGGGAAGTAGTGCCTTCAGGAAGCGGGTGACACCACAAACAGAAGCTAGCATGACATAATTATGTAATAGGTGCACTTTAACGTATAAAGTTATTTAACCTGATTTACTTACATACATATAACAAAATTGGGTCAGGTGAACTTAGTACAGATGCATAAATTAGTTGAAAAACCGAGTAAATACACAGGAAAAGTATAGCTATCAAATAAATTTTCTCAATACCTAAATTCTACCTTTGCAATCATATTTCTTGTATCCACTGACATTTGTTTGTTACAGTTATTTCCTTTCCAATAACATACTTGTACATTTCGTACGACATCGCGTATCTTTTATCTTTTGATATAAAAGTTATTGTACTTGAAATTAAACTTCTGAAACATATATTGAGGTATTTCTATTGAGTTGTTAGGAAATTATTATATTATTTTTGCGAACATGTGTGAGAATACATCAAAGGTAGAGAACATGGAGAATGAAATGACTGTCGGAGATGTCATAACACAAAATCTCCTAAGAAAGTAGCGCGCCATAATGCGGGTGTTCGGGGGACGAGGAACGTTACTAGCATCCACCTCTGCCTGCCTCCTATGGAACCCGTTCATTATTTTCAAAATTAAATCACCAATCAATCAAGACCAATCTTTGAGAGAATTGTTTTGAATTGTTCTAGTTCGTGTCGTTCTAGTAACTGATCACGTCTACCGTATGTCACATGACCTACACAAAGGCTCCCGACCTACCTTTCCTATGGTATCTCCGCTATCTTTCCTTCCTCCGTGGTAGAGAACAATTTGGTTACTTTGACATTGAATATTATAAAGGTTATGTAATGCCAAGGTTACTGTGTTACTGTTATGTAATTCTGTTGTTTCTAACTTAGAGATAAGTACTCAAACATTACATCACTTTTAAATACTCTCCCACTGCTGGGCTTTTTTTTTAACGACGTCAAAAATCATCAAATGACCCCTCCCGCTGTGGGTTATCAGCGGTGAGGGAGTGTCAGACTCTTACTGACTAAAAACCGTCGTGTTCCGTCATAGGCCTTTTATGTACCAGGGCCGCGGTATCTCTTTCGAACAACCGGCAGCACCCACTGTTGGGCTCAGGGCTCAAAATTAAAATAAATAACTTGCAATATAACTCTTGTCATCATCTGCCTAGCGTTTTCCCAAATACAGTGGGATTTTTTAATTTGACTTTTTTTTTATTTTTATTTGACTTTTTTACAAATAAAACAAGCTACCTATAATCAAATCATTTTATTTACAACGAGTATAAAATAACAAATGTACGTAAAAAACAGCAATATTTACAATTTCAATAATCTAGCCCCATCACTAGGCTGACTCACAAAGAATGTGGGAGTTCCTTTATATTGAGCTAATATTTTCTTCTTTAAATTTTCTATTTCACTCTTCTTTACCTGAAAAAGAATAGATTTTCTTTATTCTCAAAGGCATCTTTTCTAATTTCCGTAAAGTGAACATTGGCATTAAAATATAGAACAAGTGTAGGTATATTAGTTTTCGACTTCCTACATATTATCTAAAGATTGACATCAGCTTTGTAACAAAAAACAGACGCACTAAGAATCTCGTCCTTTTGAGAAGTCGGTTAAAAATTAAGAATCTGCATTTTACTGGCTACTACGGATAATTCTGCTTCACGAAGCAAAAATTATTTCCCAAATCTTTTAACCGAAGTTTCTTCTTCTAAAACTTGACTTTTGACTTTGACTTTGACTTTTGCCGTATTTAGAAAGGACAATGCCAGGGTCTGGGCTCATAGTTTGCCCAGCAATGGGAGTAGTTCCAGGGGGTTCCTTAGTGCACTTTGCACACGTAATGCAAATATTTTTGAAATCGCTCCCTGGGGTCCCGAGGAAAACCGGTTCAAATATTCTCCATGAAGAGTCACTTTACAAAGCCTGAGCCATTTGCCCAGTAGTAGGAGTGGTTAGAATAGGTTCTTTACTTCACTCTTAACACGAAATTAAAATATTTTTGAAATCGGTCTCAGGGGTCCCGAGAAAAACCGGTTCAAATGTTCTCCTTAGATAGTCACTTAACAAAGTCTTTGGCATTTGCCCAGTAGTGGGAGTGGTCAAAATAGGTTCTTTACTTCACTCTTAACATGAAATCCAAATATTTTTGAAATCGGTCCCTGGGGTCCGGGTGAAAAACGGTTCTAATATTCCAAATGAACTGTCGCTTTACAAAGCCTGTGCCATTTGCCCAATGGTGGGAGTGATTGAAATAGGCTCTTTACTTCACTCTTAACACGAAATTAAAATATTTTTGAAATCGGTCCCAGGGGTCCCGAGAAAAACCGGTTCAAATGTTCTCCTTAGATAGTCACTTAACAAAGTCTTTGGCATTTGCCCAGTAGTGGGAGTGGTCAAAATAGGTTCTTTACTTCACTCTTAACATGAAATCCAAATATTTTTGAAATCGGTCCCAGGGGTCCCGAGAAAAACCGGTTCAAATGTTCTCCTTACATAGTCACTTAACAAAGTCTTTGGCATTTGCCCAGTAGTGGGAGTGGTCAAAATAGGTTCTTTACTTCACTCTTAATATGAAATCCAAATATTTTTGAAATCGGTACCTGGGGTCCGGAGAAAAACCGGTTCTAATATTCCATATGAACTGTCGCTTTACAAAGCCTGTGTCATTTGCCCAGTAGTGGAAGTAATTGAAATAGGTTCCTTACTTCACTCTTAACACGAAATTAAAATATTTTTAAAATCAGTCCCAGGGGTCCCGAGAAAAACCGGTTCAAATGTTCTCCTTAGATAGTCACTTAACAAAGTCTTTGGCATTTGCCCAGTAGTGGGAGTGGTCAAAGTAGGTTCTTTACTTCACTCTTAACATGAAATTAAAATATTTTTGAAATCGGTCCCTGGGGTCCGGGTGAAAAACGGTTCTAATATTCCACATGAACAGTCGCTTTATAAACCCTGTGCCATTTGCCCAGTGGTGGGAGTGATTGAAATAGGTTCTTTACTTCACTCTTAACACGAAATTAAAATATTTTTGAAATCGGTCCCAGGGGTCCCGAGAAATTAATCTGATAAGACTTTTCTGCCAAATAAGTCTTACTCATATGTATATTGTCAATCTCAATGCTCAGGATCTCGCTGTCAGGATCCAGTACTGGAAAATGTTGGAATTGGTTATTTTTTTTAAATGTGATATTCAAGTAAATTCTAAAAGCGTTGGATTCTAATACGAACTGACAATGATTTTCTGAAAAAGGCAATTACCGCAATATTTTTGAATTTGCGGTTTAAATCTACAAGGCGCCTGCGCGGTGATGTAAAATCTTATCAAGACGAATAAAATAAGCTCGAACATGAGGTAGTTAGTAGATACCGTTGAGGAGTTCCCTCGTCTCTCTTTCGTCTCCATTGTCAGGTCAGATCTAAACCTTTACAGTTTTGTGGTGTCTGAGACATGCCCGAATGACAAGGTTTTACTCGATATGTGTCTTCAATTTTCGAGAGTCGCTCTCGATTTTTTAGAGATTCCATCACCAGACCCTGAGCCGGATGACAAAGGAACCATTGAGGAAGTAAGCCCTTTCAAACAATAAAATAATTGTTGAAATCGGTTGGTAAACGACGGAGTTATGCACGTACAAACGTACAAAGAATACAAATGAATTAAGAATTTCCTCCATTTTTGGAAGTCGGTTAAAAAAATGTTGTCGTGTACAATACCTCGTATTTGTCAATGAATATAATTCATTTTAATTAAGGTAATAGTTAAGAGTTCGTAAACTTATTTTGATGTAAGATTGAATAAGAGTCAAACCAGTTTTTCTCAGGACTCCCGGGATAGATTTCGAAATGCTTTAGCCTGGGACCTAATATAAGCCTATGGAACATAATACACTATGCAGTTACTGTGGGCAACACTTGAGCCCAACTTCCATACAAAGAATAGCATTGTCCTTTGTAGAAACTTGACGGATAGTTAAGCTATATTTTGTTGTCAAAGCGAATTCGAAAAGCGATTGTAATATTAACAAAGGTCACTAATTATAACATAATCAGCTTGTAACCTTTGCCTATTATTGCATTAACAGTAACACCGCTGTCACTCACTACAGATGTGCGGTTATATGCAAATGTTATATTATATTGATTTTAGATTCCGAATTAGCCTGATTACTAGTTAATGACAGATTCATTAAGCCACAATTCATGTTACAGCATAATGTACCAGTTTTTGCAATTGCAATAATAAAGCTTTTACAACTAAAAACCACAAATAATTTGCGAGTACTAAAATAATTGAAATTCCAGTTATTTACTGGTAGCAAAAAGCTGCTCATTAACTAGGATTATAAATGGGAAAATGTATTTTTTGTTAAACTTTATATAAATAAGCTGAAAAACCCGGGATGAATAAAGTAAAAATATTTAGTAGGAGAGGTCAACAAGATAATATAGACTAGACGGCTAAAAAAATATACTTTCTTGTATAACTAAAATACTAGTACCTAAGTTAAAAAAAAGTGTAACCAATTAAATTATTATGTAAGTAAAAATATTTGCATGTCAAGTTGGGCAGAATATAGTTAGAACTTTTAACCTCTGTAAAAACTGGTAGGTACCAAATATGTGCAATGAAAATAAATGTTTATTTCTTTCTTTCTTTACCTCTGAATACAAAATACAGTACAGATTTTTTTCTCATGGAAGTGGATGAGCCATACATGTATGTGTAAGAGCACTCGGCATTGGCTGAATTATCGAGTTCACAAACACACACACTCATACAAGTATGACGCACCCGCCTTCATTAGACAAAGAACAGCACTAGAACAAATTTAATTCTCACCAGAGTAACAACACATCCCCCGAAGCCGCCACCAGTCATCCTCGCACCGTACACTCCTGGAGATTCCCTGATGATGTCCACGAGCTGGTCCAGCTCGGGACAGGACACTTCCATCAGCTTGCTGAGCGAGTCGTGGGACTGGTAGAATAGTTCACCAACCTGTTGCAAAGAAGAATGTTAAAATAAATGGATCTATTTTATCGGTTATTTTAAAATTGAAACATATTTTTTTTAATACACTAAGGTGTAATTAAAATGTCTTGATTATGATAAAACCAAACAAAAATGTAATGCTTAGTTTTGATATCTAAAACTAAAGCTTTTGAGCACGAAAATACAAAACTTAGAACTCAAAAAGGGCGTCAAAAATGCCTTGTTGAATAATACCAAATGGGTTATTTTTGTTCTAATTCCCTATATGTACTGTGTGTCTACAATACTTCTGAAATCCTTAAATTTTTCCTATTGAACTTACCCGTTTGAAATCCTTCTGCTTCATAACCCTGGCCACTTCTTCTGTCCTGCTGATCTCTTCTATGACGTGTTTCGCTCTCATCAGCACCTCCTTATCGCAGTTCTGTTGTTTTAACTCTGAAACAATACTCTTAGGATTATTTGGTCAGCCCCATAGGGTCCAAAAGTCTGGGCCTACGGGATTTTTGAAAAAAGACTTCACGACACTGGTATACAAAGGCTGCTGCTTCAGAAGGAACATGGGTATGTTTTAACAGTAAGAGTCTGAAAATCTCTTTTGATTCACCCATATCAGAAGGGGTCATTTGAGGATTTCGCACCATGTAAAAAGGGGTTTAACGAAACAATCGTTATATAAACTCCTCAAATTATGGAATGGGCACATTATAGAAATTCATTAAACACCAAATAGACCAAAATTATAACGTTCATATAATACACTTACGTCGTTTGAATCACGCAGTCGGAAAATTAATACAATTCAGCAAACACGTTACAATACTTTGAAACTCCTATCAACTTCTACGAGATCAACGACCTACAGTTCGAAGACACCACGAACTCACTTGTTTCACAGTTCAAGTACCACAATAATGATGTGTTAAACACCTAATGAACTATTGTAACTAACCCTAATGAATTTACAACGGATTTCTGCTAATTAGTCCTGTCAATATAATTACAGTGTTTATTCCTGTAATTTGCACAGCGACCTAGATTAAACTGAAGTCATGATCTAGTTTGCATTTGATCAATACCTAATAAATTGCTGATAATTGTTAGACTATATGCTAAAGAAAGCTTACAAAGAAATATGTATTGTTTATTGTGTTCTGAAAAATACACAAATTGTATACAGACTTGGTCATAAAATTGAATTATTATAGGTATACTAGCCTTTTTCTCACCGTCTCGACCACGTCCCGTAGGTAGTACTTGCCGTACCGGGATTAATATAGCCAATGCTACTCGGGAAGAGCGTAGCTTTCCAACAGTGAAAGAATTTTTAAAATCGGTTCAATAGTGTCGGAACCTTTCGGGTAAACAAACCAACAAAATATATTTCCACTTTATTATATTAATATACTTACCTCCTTAGTCTTCCGTGTTTATGTTACAATACTTTACATAAACATGTTTACATCTACGCAAAATGCCATTGATTTATGTTTCCAAAACTTTATTTGTGTCTATATACTTGCTTATATAATGTAGGTATACCTACGGCAATAAATAACAATAAAACTTGATAATAACAAAAGTTACTACACAAAACTTTGGTCACCAAGGAATCATACTTTGTGAATCCTGATAAAAAAATAACAGCATGTATCAACAGCGTATTTACAGAGTGTACATAGCCAAAACGCATCCATAGGAAACTGCTCGCTGATACTTTGTAATGCTGTTTTTTAATTTGTGATTTCAAAGTATACACGAATTTTGCGTACTGCTCGCGTATAATTCGTAGCTTAGACGTGCACATGCATCTTTTCAATTTATACACGGTCAAATTTAACTATACAAAATGTATATTAGGTAAAGCATTAAATAAAAATGGCTTTGAATCTGAGTTTGTTTATAAAAATGCTAATTAAACAGGCTTCTTTTTAATATCACTATTCGTCCCCAAAAATTTATGTTGCCTTCTAAATTTTTTACTGACTACATACACAAGAAAACTGGAGAGACTGTGAACTTAGAGCGTATAAATATTAAAAGACAGTGTGAGCACAATGCATATAAGTTTATTGTGTCACAAAGTAAACTACATATGTTTTTGGATGATAAGTTATGGCCTGAAGGAATTATTTTTCGACGATTTATGCATTATAGACCGAAACGTAATAATGATACGTTAATACACGGCACTAACAACACCAATAATGTGTGATCTTTATAAAATTGTATCTTTTAATTGCAAGAACGTCAAGCGCTCTGTTCAAAGTATCCGTGACTTATGTAAACATTCGGATATAATAGCACTTCAGGAGACTTGGTTAATGCCTGATGAGATTTCATTCCTCGACACTGTGAGTCACGAGTTCAGCTGCACTGGAGTATCGGCTGTGGATACCTCAGCGGGTATTCTGCGAGGTAGACCATACGGTGGCGTCGCCCTAATGTGGAGACACAGTATGTTCCAGGATGTAGTGATAATTCAGTGCGATAATCCACGTGTTTGTGCTATAAAAGTGATACTACGGGATAAATCTTTTCTAGTGTTTAGTGTGTACATGCCTACGGACACTGCGGCTAATCTAATGGATTTTACAGACATTCTGAGCGGGGTGAGTGCTATTATTGAGAACTGTAGTATTGACTCTGTTTATATAATGGGAGATTTTAATGCACATCCCTCTGAAAATTTTTATTATGAACTATCTGCTTATTGTGATGAACAAAAATGGACATGTATAGATACAAAACTATTAGGTATACGATCTAGCACGTATACATTTTTAAGCGAGGCTCATGGGTCGAAGAGATGGCTTGACCACTGTTTGGTGACCGAGGCGGCTGTGAGCTCGGTTGAGAATGTGTACGTGTTATATGATGTTCTATGGTCCGATCACTTTCCTCTGGTCGTCGAATGCAGGTTAAAAAATATGACTGAAAGGAGATCGGATGTTAAAATTAAATGTAATAATGTTGTATGGGGTGAGAGAACTACTCATCAAATAGAAATATATCAAAAAGAATGTTATAAAAGATTACGACACGACTTATTGATTTTCCTCAACAGTTGAATAAATGCTGTGACAGTGTATGTACGGATTTGGGTCACAAAAGAGTGATAGATAGACTGTATGCAGACATAGTAAACGCATTATGTGAAGCGGCATTAGTCGGTCGGGAACGCTGTGTAAAACATGCCAGGAGAGTAGTGGTGGGCTGGAACAAACATGTCGCCGAGGCTCACAGTGAGGCTAGGAAAAAGTTTTTACTGTGGGTCGACTACGGTAAGCCTACTTCTGGACATGCTTATAGTGAGATGTGTGAAGCTAGAAGAGTTTTTAAATCTAGGTTAAAATGGTGTCAAGATAACGAGAACCAAATAAGAATGGATATTCTAGCTTCACATCATTCTAAAAATGATTTTCGGGGTTTCTGGAAACACACTAACAAACTTAAGGTTAGGCCGCCAATACCTGTGAGCGTTGGCGGTGTGAGTGAACCAGAACACATAGCTAACCTTTTTAAGGAAAGGTTCTTTGTTTCCTCGCCATTAGGACCATCAAGGTCGGTGCTCGATGTTGAGCCCGGCATGAAAATTGGAGTAACATTTAAGTCTAAAGATGTTGAAAGGACAATAAGATGTATGTCGCGAGGTAAGTCTCCGGGTCATGATGGGCTCAGCATCGAGCACTTGCGATATGCAGGCGCTCACATGTCTAGAGTCCTCTCAATGTTATATAACATATGTGTAGGACATAGTTACTTACCGAGTGATATGATGCGAACAGTAGTAGTTCCGATTGCGAAAAATAAGACTGGAGATCTAGCAGATAAGGATAACTACAGGCCCATCTCCTTAGCCACTGTAATCTCGAAGGTATTGGACAGCATGCTTAATACTCAGTTAAATAAATATTTATGTCTGTATGACAATCAATTCGGATTTCGTGCAGGATTGTCTACAGAGAGTGCTATTTTGGGTCTTAAGCATGCTGTAAAATACTACACGCAGCGTGGGACGTCTGTTTACGCATGTTTTCTCGACCTATCCAGGGCATTTGATTTGGTTTCCTACGACTACTTGTGGAAAAAGTTGCAAAATATCAAAATGCCCACTGAAATAATTAACATCTTCAAGTATTGGTATGGGAACCAGATCAACAATGTTCGATGGGCTGGGGCTTTATCTCTTCCGTATAGGTTGGAGTGCGGGGTGAGACAAGGGGGGTTGAGTTCGCCTACGCTCTTCAACCTGTATGTGAACGAGCTGATTGGCGAGCTCAGCGGGACCAGGGTCGGTTGTTTCATAGACGGGGTTTGTGTTAATAATATCAGTTACGCAGACGACATGGTTCTGCTGAGTGCGTCAATCTGTGGCCTGAGGAAACTTGTGTCTTTGTGTGAGGAGTACGCCAAATCCCATGGGTTGGTGTATAACTGTAAAAAGTCTGAGATCATGGTTTTTGAGACTAGGGGTAGGACACATGATAATATACCACCTCTAATACTCAACGGAACAGCATTGAGAAGAGTATTCAAATTTAAATATCTTGGTCATGTGTTAACGCCTAGTCTCAAGGACGATGAAGACATTGAGCGGGAGCGGAGAGCGTTGTCAGTTCGAGCAAACATGATAGCTCGCAGGTTTGCACGGTGCTCACTTAAGGTCAAGCTCACTCTCTTTAGAGCTTACTGCACCAATTTCTACACATGTAGCCTGTGGGCAGGATATGCGCAAAGAACATACAACGCTCTCCGCGTCCAGTATAATAATGCGTTTAGAGTACTGGTGGGGCTGCCTCGCTTTTGTAGCGCATCGGGGATGTTTGCAGATGCACAAATAGATTGTTTTTATGCAACGATGCGTAAGAGGTGCGCATCCCTGGTGAACAGAGTGCGGGCCAGCTCCAACAGTATTCTAAGCATGATAGCAAGCAGGCTTGACTGTGTGTACTTGGGTCGCTGCTGTGCCATTTCTCACGGGCTGTTATTGCATACACAGATCTAAGCCCAAAATTTAACTACTAACATAGGTGTAAGTGTTACTAACAAGTTTTTGTGTTTACTGGTATTTTTTGTATATTATGAGTCAAAGTTACTTGAAATAAATGTTATTATTATTTTGTATGTCTCTACCAGACCTCGGGACTATGGAGTCCCGGATTTTTGGGAGGCGAACGTGGGGCCGAAGCCAACACGCTGAAGCCCTTTTGAGACAACTTTAATGAAATGGTGACACAAAACCGACGATTATCCCTGTATACACTATAGAAATGTACCCAAGGACAATCCCCGGTTCTGTGCTAAACTATTGCTAACTATGGATGAAAACTACTTGGGCTATTGTGATGGGATGCTAATGGACTAGGAATCGGGAAACTACGGGAACTATGGCACCTGCCGATGACAATGTATTAAATACATGTTAAAATGGCAGGTGGAGACTCGCCAACTCACTTACTGGGCCCCCGGGAATCAGTCACTGAAAAGCAACAAGAGGGCAACAGGGACATGAGCGGCTGAGAAGGGTGAGGATACCTCGGCGGACTTTAAACGCAGATCACGCGCTCCCTGTGGGTCCAGCATCACCGGCCCACTCGCCACTTACCACGAGGCACCTACCCTCCGAGCAGGACTAACCTTGCTCTAGCGACTCCACTCTGACCGGCCGATGAAGGCAAGCCAAGAGGCGGGAGACCTATCCCCCATCATGCTTCACTCCGGCAAGCCGGAGATGGGGGACAGTATACTCTCCCTGGAGCACTCGGATATATAGCCCCGCGGGGTCGCTACTCCCCGTCATCCGCCTCAGATGCCCTGCGGGGCAATATTATTATTATTTTTATAAATGTATGTCTCTTCCAGACCTCGGGACTATAGAGTCCCGGATTTTTGGGAGGCGAACGTGGGGCCGAAGCCAACACGCTGAAGCCCTTTTGAGACAACTTTAATGGAATGGTGACACAAAACCGACGATTATCCCTGTATACACTATAGAAATGTACCCAAGGACAATCCCCGGTTCTGTGCTAAACTATTGCTAACTATGGATGAAAACTACTTAGGCTATTGTGATGGGATGCTAATGGACTAGGAATGGGGAAACTACGGGAACTATGGCACCTGCCGATGACAATGTATTAAATACATGTTAAAATGGCAGGTGGAGACTCGCCAACTCACTTACTGGGCCCCCGGGAATCAGTCACTGAAAAGCAACAAGAGGGCAACAGGGACATGAGCGGCTGAGAAGGGTGAGGATACCTCGGCGGACTTTAAACGCAGATCACGCGCTCCCTGTGGGTCCAGCATCACCGGCCCACTCGCCACTTACCACGAGGCACCTACCCTCCGAGCAGGACTAACCTTGCTCTAGCGACTCCACTCTGACCGGCCGATGAAGGCAAGCCAAGAGGTGGGAGACCTATCCCCCGTCATGCTTCACTCCGGCAAGCCGGAGATGGGGGACAGTATACTCTCCCTGGAGCACTCGGATATATAGCCCCGCGGGGTCGCTACTCCCCGCTTATTATTATTATAAATTATAAAGTCAGCCACAATTAACGAACATCTAATAATACTATCTTAGCCACTAGTTATCTTCTAAGTAAACCACTCTAAATACAACTCAGCATGATGGTTATTTTTTAGCATCTTTTGTAGCAGGCATTCTAACAGTAAACTTCTAAAATACTATTAAATGACATCATAAAATATATTTAATT
Organism: Helicoverpa zea x Helicoverpa armigera; assembly: GCA_033682625.1. Taxonomy (NCBI): domain Eukaryota; kingdom Metazoa; phylum Arthropoda; class Insecta; order Lepidoptera; family Noctuidae; genus Helicoverpa; species Helicoverpa zea x Helicoverpa armigera. The sequence continues at coordinate 10,524,255 of JAWIIS010000004.1, read as the reverse complement.
AGCTTCTAATTTTTTAACTCAGTACGTTTGAAATGTAATCAAGCAACATGCAGCAAGCATAGCTTCTGTCACGGCTTCGGTGCTGCGGGGCTCCGGCGGTCCCATGCGAGCTTATCGTCGCAGATGGTTTTCACGCTCACCACCGCAGCTTCGGCTTGCTGGCCGGCTCTGCCGGCCAGCCTCAGCCGCGTCGGCGGGCGTTAAAACTACCTGCGCTTCAGCTCGCAGGCCGCCTCACCCCTCCGCGCCTACGCGGTTTTGAATTGCACTCTAGGGGTAGGGCAGACAAGACTACGTGGAGTCGGTTTTGCAGCGATTCGTTTTCGTCACTAACTTCAATGTTTAATACAATGTTTTTTAATTGAACGAGCATTATTAATATTTAAATTAACATTAAATGCTAGGTCGTGTTTCAATCAAAATGGCGAGCATGCAACTGCTCGCGAATAGATTGGAATCGTAAAGTTTTTCGCGCCTATTCCAATGTATACACGATTAGTTTGCATGCGGACTAGCACTGTATATTATGGAACAAAGCAAGATACTTTGGCCACTACAAAATATATGCGAGTATTTGCGTACTGCTGCTGTATACATCGGAAGACTTTGTATAAAAAGTGAATTCCAATCTATTCGCGACTAGTTTCACACGCTTGCGTACTAGCCATGTATATACTGTAAATACGCGTATCAACATTATTATTGTAAGCTACAATAAATTGTATCAAGATGGTAACAAAATAAATTACAACTTCAACTTTATAACATTATTACAAGCTTTAGAAAGATCTTATACTAAGTGTTTTCTTGAATAGACTGCACCTGGTGCCTTGTAATTTCTTCAGTTTGATCACAAACAAAACAATCAAAGTAATTAAGTATAATCAGATTTTGTAGATTTGGAAAATAATTTCGATTGAAGTGTAGTTTCAACATAGATTAAGTAAGGTATAGAGGCGGCTTTTGAGAAGTGAAACGTCTTTTTCGTAATTATTTATTTCATCTATATTTTTACTCCTATAAAAATACCAACAATTTATCTTTGTTTCGCTTATTTAAGTGTAGTATTATCTATGTATATGTAGTATTTTCTACAAAAACTATTTACCATTAAATTCTTTGTTATTGCTAAATGAGCGTTTTAGTCGAAAGATTCCCATTATTAGGAAGATTTCGTAGATTAGTCAGTAATCTCATGTTGTAGGTACAAAAGAAGACAATATGAAGATAGTTGTACAAAAGAAAACAAAATAGACGATATCTATGTTAACTACACAACCTTTCTTTAGTAACATCCTCTGTACTGTAGCCCTTAAAACAATTTACTTAAAATGTTTTCCGCAGCTGTGGTTTTTCCCAACTTTGCAGAAGGTCGCTTGACGAAGTTCACTGTCAAGTTCGTGATAATGGATCAAAGCAGCTGGTATCGAAACTCTTTGCTTAAACGTAAACAGCTCTGATTAATTAACACTGGTTGTTTTTGGCCAGTATTTGATTAGAAAAGTTTAAATAGTGTTAACCTTTTTGGAATGAATGGAATATTTCTGAATTTGTCAATGATTTATTGTTAATTTACAAAGAGGATTTTTTCATTTGGTTCTTCCGTAAAAGACAATCTTTTTCCACTTGCTTCTTCTTTAAAAGCCATTTTTGTTTCGCTGTTCGGAACCTGCACTTTCAAACTCCAACGGAAGCATGAACTCAAAATTAAATTGCATTATAAACAACGCATTAAAACCGGGCACATTTTTATACGAATGTTTTATGGATAGAAAGTCGTTAGACACATATTGCACTATGAACATAAGCTAATATCATAAAAACTTCAATTTAAAAATACTTAAACTAAAAGCGCTTCCTGAGCTATCGCTTTAAAAAACACCATAAAATGTTGTCTAGATGCCATGAAATTCTTAATTTGTTTCCTGAAGTCTGAGTCAAATAGATCTTGGCAGTAAGCTTAAAAATAACAGAATTTATGTTCTCCTTTTTAGCGAGACAAGGTTAATCGAATTTAAATGTTGAAAGTACAATATTTCGCCCTCGGCATTGTCAGTCACGACAAGTAAGTTTTTTCTGGTGCAGGTATTGAGGCAGATTGTGAAACACAGAATGTGCTGAATTTAAATACTAAAACTCTTTTACGAAAACGCATTTTTGAAGTAAAACAAGATTGTGTTTTATTCGATATAGACATGCATTTGACCACTATCTTACCTTATGAGATGCACGCTTTCTTAGAAATAACCTACACCCTCTTTACTTGAAAACACCTAGGTTGTAGTTATCAGGAAGCGCAGACTCTAGTAAGGAGTAACACTCCTTAGCTGTACACATAATGATATTGTTATATAACCAGAAGGTACTCACTCTCCAAATCCTCGATCCTGGCGCCTCTAAGCGACGATAACCCCAGTCGGTCGGCCGCCTCCTGGCACTGCGCACGTCTGGTCGGGTACTCGCTGCCAGTCAGCTGATGCTTCACGTTGGAGTTCGTCACCAGAACTGCTAGGCCTCCCAGCTCCATTGGGATCTGTTGGGATTCTAATGACCTGGTGAAAAAGGAAATATATAAAAAAAAAGATTTGAAAGAATAGACATGCTGTGAGGATCCCAAATAAAATTGGGGTAAGGTGGGGGATGTAGGATGACTTTGAAAATAAATAAGTAGAATTATTTTGAGCACCTTTACAAGAGGATATAAAGGTAGTTTCAAATGAGATAATTAGTAAGTGCCAGGTCCTGGTTTGTGAATGAAAGACACGAAACTGTCGAGAAAGGGTCCTTCGGGTATTAAAGGCGCATTTCGCTTCGTATATAACCAGTCATAAAAGCGTTTGAATTTATAATTTGTAGGTATAATCTGAAATTATGTTACTATTAATAGCAAAAACTCGAACCAGAATGCTTGTAATTTATCTGCAAATAATGACGAAACATACCTACCAATTATAAGGGTTTATCTACAAACATGCAAACCGAATCAGTCAAGACATTATTTCCTTGTTCCATACATTTTTATACAACCAACGAATTCCGACCACATTTTAAAGAGATTAAGGACTATTTCTGTCATCTGGTTAATGTTCCATTATCTGAATTAACACGAAATACGACGCAGAAGCTTAATTGTACCCGAAATTTAATGAGAAAGTAAATAGAGTGAGTACATAAAAGATCCGTTTTGAAGCTCCAAGACTTTACAAGGATTTGATGGAAATTGTTAATGCGTATCGCAATCTATAAAGTTGAAGAGTTTGTTTGTTTGCATGTTTGAAGTTAGATTGTTTATTTGAACGCTGATCTTCGAAACTCCTTGACTGTTTTGTAAATTTATTTCTGTGCTAGACAGCCAATTTATCTAGCTAGATTGTCTATTTATCCGTGTGCGTAGAATACCTTCCTCGGGGCATGGGTAAATTCGCTTGTACTTGGTTTAGTCTGCGGGTTGTTCGAAAGAGATACTGCGGCCCTGGTACATAAAAGGCCTATGACGGAACACGACGGTTTTTAGTCAGTAAGAGTCTGACACTCCCTCACCGCTGCTAACCCACAGCGGGAGGGGTCATTTGATGATTTTTGACGTCGTTAAAAAAAAAAGTATTTGGTTTAGTGCACTATAAAATACCAGTGACATTTCAAACTGTGCAACTAAGCTAAAATGTCTAATGTGCCAGTAATTACACGAGGGCACTTTTGAAAATGGAACAGTGTCTATGGCTGCTTTGTGACAGAAATAGATAAGGCTGATAGTACTTTCCTGGATGGATAAGTACCTACATGAGATAGAACCTCTATTATTGGACCTAGGCGATGTGAAAAGATATTTTCTTCCAATATTCTAGGTATATAGGGCTACTTAAAAAGGTTACACTCAAGAGCAAAGAGTTTGAGTCAGTTTTTTTGTTTGTAATAATGATTGAAAAGAAAGGTTGTGCATTCCATTTAAATATTTGTAGGTGTGTACATATGTTAACGTGACAAAAAATAGTTTATCCCTATAAAGTTAGAAGATACCGAAACTAAAACAGATGAACTGCCAATGGACAATAGTTGAATCCTAAACCTATATGGAATGATGAAAAAAATAAATTGAAGGAAGTGTACCTAACATTTATTTTTAAAGCTAAAATAAAATAAGCCACCGTAAGCCTAAATTAGCTAATAAGGCAAAATAAATTAGCTAATGGGTAAGTTTTAGAACTTAGTAGTTCTTTTACTGCCTACTAGCCCAAGCTTACTGCCCTATAGTGTAAAATAACAAGAAGAATAGCCAGTACTCTCGGAAAGTTCCAGAACAAATTATTTTTAGGAATCTAGATTTCGGCTAAGTGAAGCCACACATTGCTTGTGGCTGAAACTTTATATATCCAGCAAAATATAAGCTTAATATAAGCAAAAGCATTTTGTTATTTTCCGGCAAAATAAAACAATAATTATATATTTTTTTTCAAACCTACAATTACAGTCGGCCAAACATGTGGCCGACTACCCAATTAGTAAGATTCTTTTGAACGTCATAAGTAGACATTGGTTTATGTAAATTGCGACGAAAAAATCTTTATAATCATATATGTAAATAAGGTCGATTTCCTCTTGTTTTCCGTAAGATAAACTCAATCTCCAACTCAAACTCAAAAACGTTTATTCAAATTAGGCTAATAAATCAGCACTTTTATATAACGTCAAAAACAAAAGACATCCCCCAAAACGCCCACCCGTCACCACTTCCTATGTGTTTTTGCTGGGAAGAAGAAGTGGCGCAACAAACTCCCCAGCAATACATGTCTGTCTGTTAGGTAAGAGATATTAGATTATACCTTACCGAAATTAGATATATATCACTTTCATGGCAGACTGTACGTACAGTATCCTTACACAGCCGTTCAATAACCTATAGAGGTATTTTACGAAGAATATGTATTTGTATCCATTCTATTTTATTTAGGATTATCTAAGCTCAGACTACGATAGAACTTGCGACACAAATGTCAGACATAAAAGTCTATACTAGTTCACGATTCAATAATTTCTTTGCAATGAACTGTTCCGACCATTATCTCGTGTCACAATAAATGTCGTACCACTGGATACAGTGTATACCCCACACATTACGGAGGGATATATAATTTCACCAAAATTGATAGTGAACGAATGATAAGTATGCGTATGTATGTGTAATGTACAACGTACGATGTCCTCGAGAACAAGAAGCAATTTTGTGGTCATTTTAGAAATACTAGTGGACAGTATAGCTAAGCTTGGTATAACATAATTTTCGGTCCTGTATAATATTTCAAAGTTTTCAGAAGCACAAACCGACAGCGGGTAACATTAACACAACAGTTTTGACTAAAGCAAAGACGGGTGAACGGGAAACGCACACAGTAATCGCGCACTTAATTAAAGATTCATTATGTCTGTCCGTCCGTGGCTTAGCTTCTAAATCCCACTAGCTATTGCTAATGCATGACTACGAAGTTATATAACTACGACTATACGTATCTACCAACCACTATTAGTTTACATGTCTCGACACACAATTTGACAGAATTTTTGACACAAAGGGTGCATCTACACAATGCAAGTAGCTTGCGCATATTGAGGCACATGTGCAGGTTAAATGCATTTAAAAACGTTCGGATCCAGCGACTCGCGCATGTACCAAAGCAAGATACCGACACCCGCGTGATCTGTAGTTTGTGCTCCGCCTTCAGACATAGCTTGGCTTTCTTCACTAACCTGCAGTCTATGAGTAAAGCATGGTCCTTCTTGCCCATGGTGACGATGTACTGGTCCATGATGCCGCACGGCATGCCGGGGAATTCGTGCTCTGCCTTCTGACATAGCTTGGCTTTCTCCACTGGGCTGCAAACAAAACAAATGAAAAATACTCTGATAAAATAGCACATTTTCTTTGGAACAGTCATTGCACTTCTTCTCTCAGTTAATCAAAGGATGGATAGAAAGAGTTAGCCTAGAAAATGGGTCTACTAAGAAACCTGAAATCATCGCCCTTTCCCATCACTTCCATTGCCATCAGTCTTTATTAAGCGTTGAACATTAAACGTTAAACTTTACGTTTAACAGATGACCTAAACTTATACTTATAAATAAGTAGGTAAGTCATAGGTATTTTACGGGCGAAAATCTATTTTCTCAATCAAGACTCAAACAATCATGCTTACAGCCTTGACTGTAACATTTTCACACAACTAACACGTCTAAACAAAAGCATTTCTCTCGAACAGTTCTGCAACAGTTCACAGTTGACACAACAGCTCGTGTGACGAATCTAATCTCCATTTGACTGCCCCTTTTGTTTTGGTTCATCTATCCAGCACCCACGCAAGGCTATACAATACCGATTTAAATGGTGGAGTGAAACTAGAAGTTAGTTGATGAAACTAATTTGTGGAAAGATTAAGAACTAAATTGCTATGTGCAGTGTAACAAGTTTTTGTTACATTAGCAAACAACAAACAGTGAAACATCCCCTTATGTGAAAGAGCTCTATGACCAATAAGCTATGGTTTATTTAAAGCAGTCTACCAGAAAAAACATACCGACATCGTTAATGAGGTACTCTTCATTTATTTTAGCCTTTTGTAGGTTTAATAAATTTGTGACCTATGATCTAATCAATTCGAACCTTTTAGTTACAGCCTTTTTATCGTCCCACTGCTGGGCACAGGCCTCCTCTCACACGGAGAAGGATTGAACGTTGGAATTCGAATCATTCAATACTGGAATAAAATTCCTATTCAGCTTCTGCAAAGGCTTTCAACCTTCACGGCAATGTCCTCTACACAACTGAATAAACCCTCCATTTGAAACAAGTGAACATACATACATACATAACGTAGTACATCTACATATGTACTGCTATTTAATTAAAGTCAATTTAGAGGCGCCGTTTAATTATCAAGCGTTAATGAAACTACTGGACCGTATGTTCAATAGAATTAAATTGCCATTGGATGCTTTTTTGGTTTTTCTTTCGATTTTTTTAACGTATAGAGCAAGGGTTGGCGGTTTAGAGTGGTTGACTCCTTAATGAAGTTTGATGATTTCCCCTTACATACAAATTATCATCTAATAAAGTCCATATTTCCATCATTATCTTTGACCCCACCCAATATGTGGACAAAACAAAAAGCCCAATATGTATAAAGTTGTAAGCAAATAGAAAGAGAAATGACGTGTTATCCTTTTCCTAAGAAATCAGAACTTCTCATTTGAAGCCCTACACACAATACTTTTATCCACAGAAGTCTATTCTTAACGGAAAACTAAAAAATGCAGAAATAAATAATGTTTGTAACTTCTGTTCACATATTTATAAAAAGCTACACCTACGAACAAAAGATATAAGTAGATAGATATCCTTACCTACATTTATTTTATATTATTTTTATCCAAGTGCCAGAACTAGGAAGTGGTAGAATGGACGTGGTCCCGGGTTCGATTCCTGATTCAATAAACATGATTTGTTGGCCGAGGTCTGGGTGTTACAATATCTATTTACAAATATGTATTTATAGCTACATATATACATATAGTTTATCAGTTGTGTTGATACCCATAACACGAGTTATCTAATAACTTACCATGGGGTTAACCGACCGTGTGTGGAAAGGTGCCCCGATGTAAGAAAACAAAAGGCCGATGATTACGCCCAGTGCTACCTACCTCACCGTCCTACCAGTCAGACCTTCCAGCAGTGTGAAGGTAGCTACTTCGATCGCTGCACTGCTGGATAAACCAGATCCCATTGGCACGTCTGTCACGATGACTGCGTCGAAACCGCTCACTCCACCTTGGTTCAACAAGATAGTATTATCAGTCATTAATATTAACACGTATGTAAATTGGGTGTAATAGACCCCTAATATATACCTTACAACTACTTCATCACACGTAATATTTGACATTGACTGCCTGCCTTTTTAATCAATGGTCAGGTAAGCAATAGGTCATTGTGCGATTATGATGGGATTTTAGAGAATACATCCTGAAGAATACCTAAACATTTCGGGGAAACAAAGGTTGACCATTAATTATTTATCAAAGGAAAGAAAAACATGTGTTCGCACAAGTAACCTGTTGTCGTTGTTTGCTTTGAAAATCATGCTAGGCTCAAATCGGCTAACTTCAATAACCTATAAGTCGATATACATACTAGAAATACGAATTTTATGGGAATAATGTCAAAATTATATATCCAGTAAGCAAATAAACAGACAGGTTATTGAAATTCTCAGTTATTTGCATAGCAGGCATAACTATGCAAATAACTGTTGCTTGCATAAACCAGACATCTCCTTTATTGACTACATTTTGAGTTACCACATTGATAACGTTCTTTATTATCCAAAAACAATACTTAAATAGAAAGAGCAAACTAGCGTAGCTTAAAAAAACGTGTAAATACTTTTCAAAGAATTTCTTCGCAGAATAGGCAAGTTTCTGTGTATTTTGAATAACTTTAAACTTTGTGTTAGCTAGCGAGCTCAGTTTTGAAGTTACTGTAGCGTTAAAAGTTATATGAGTACTTTGTCTTACATACTACTTAATTAAAATAGTAACGCTATGTAAACAATATGCGTCCTTTAACTATAAATTTTCATTTTCAGAGATCAATGACCTTTGTAAAAATTTCGGCATAAGTTAAAAAAATAATATACTCTTTATTTTTTTCGACATAATATTGACATGTAAGGATATCTGAAACATAGAGGAAACCCGCAGTTTTCAGTATTCCAGCTTCAGAGTTTAGTGGAAAAAACCATCTTCGCAAAATATGAAGCAGAGTATCAAACCTTATTAAGTAAGTTCTGTAATTAAAGCCACTTGTGAGAAAAGGTTATAAGGAACAAAATCCTCCTACATATTTGGGAAAGTTGGAACACAACACCTACACTTTAGCTGAAGTACCTAGTTTGAAGTTAGCAATATAGTAGATAAGAGCTTCTGCATTTGACAAAAGTAGTTCTATGTGTAAATGGCATACGTATAAAATCTAGACCTATCCGGAGTTGTGACGAACAGACAGACTTTGTTAGTGCCAATATTGGTTAATATTCTTTCAGGCTGTAGATAGGGAATTTAACGTGAACGTGTAGGCAAAAGGCAACTAAAAGGGTTATATGTTTCCTTGAACGGACTAACACTTACGAATTGTAATATTCCTTTAATGTTAAAAGCTGATTGCTTGGTATCGGTAGATAAAGTTAACATACAAAAAATCTAATGTGGTGTAGATTTCGTCTTCACAATTAGAAAGCCCGCCTAGTAACATCGAAATAACAACTAAACTTTAACATTTTCACAATCATAACTTACATAATGTTATCTCAAAATACTAACCTGGAAAATTAGCAACGACCCCTTTGACATAGTTAGCCCACGCCGGCGGGCCTGGTCTCAAAGGCTTAGAAGCTGTGGGTGCTGAGAATTCAGTCTTCACCTCCTCTCCCGATCCTAGTACGGAGACCAGCCGACATTCTCCTGTGTTGTTTGTAGCTCCAGCTATTAGGGTCACGAAGGGTAAAGCCTGGGGAAGAAATGTTATTGCTTTGTAAAAGAAAACCTGATTGGCAACACTGACGATTAACTATTCCAGAAATATAAGTTGTTTGAGTAAAATTGACTAATTGAAAATAGGACTTTTGTGTCTCAAAGTTATAGTTAGGTTGATGTTAATTTCTGATTTGAACCTACAGTTTTCATCTATGATTTTCTGAATTTAATTAATAACACTAGTACCTTCACGATAGATAAATTAATGAACCAATTATTGAAATGGCCAATTTAGGAAAAGTCATTTTACGAGGAACTAAACTTTTTTGTAAAGTCACATATTTATATTTTGACAGGCTGACATTAAAACAACACAAAAGACTGTGACAGAAATGATTTAGTATTTTGAAGTGTACAGTAAACAGCACATTAGTGGTAACTGTCATGCACCTTAACTCAATAGTAATAAGTACGATTTTCCTGTAAAACTATTACCACTGACCTGAAGTTGACTGTACCTGCTAGCTAGGTTTTGTTAGTAACACAAATATCTATCATTAATTATATTATTCTGCCTATCTATCTGCTATTGAAAGCAATATCAAGATATCAGCAAAGTTTTTGTTTAGTGTAAAACAGCTGAGCCGTGTTGTGTCTTACTGGAAACGGTCATTTATCATTATTAACAAAACACAATTAGAAACATTTTACTAAATCGAATTTCGTGAGTTTACAATTGTTGTAGGCGACATTTAACAACATTTTGTTTAAAGTTTGTTAAGGATTTATTAACGAGAGACCAGATTCGAATTTATGAAAACTTCTATCCTGTCGTTCCTGATAAAATAAATAAATAAAATAAAAGTTTATTGATCCACAGATATATTAATGAGTCACTTTTTAAGGTAAGTTATTGCAAATGTTCGCTGTAACTTCTCAACTGTAACTGTACACTGTAACTTAAATGTTTTTTTTCTTTTGTGAAAGAACCATAGATACTTTTGTACGAACACTGTTACCACTTTTTTGACATCATACAAGAGCGTTGAACCTATGTATGTCATAATAATATGAAAGCTCTTTAAGGCCACTTTATTTCATTACATGGCAGCCAAACATTTTAAAAATACTACATATAATTTTGCAACATGCATCAGTGATGAAAGCTATGTCATAAGAAATTTGTGAAATTCTTAATTTCTCACCACAGGCAACACAAATCCTTCACAGTAATCAATGTGTTCTCCAATAAGGTTGACTCGGCCCGGTGCACACGCTGCGACTGTCGGCTTGCGACCAAATGCTGCGACGAATTTGTCGCACGCTTGTTTTAGGAGCACCGCCTCGCCTTTCGCTATCGCTTCATTTGACATCTAATAATTAGAAATTGAAAAAAAGTTTTTAACATAAAACCGACTTATTCAATATAACTAAGGCGTCTCCTAAGCCTCATAAATACTATGCTGGTATAAACCGTATCAAAATCGGTTAAGCTAAGAGTGAGATAAACGCACACAAACATACATACAATCAAACTCAGAACCTTCTTTTTAAAAAGTATTATTTATTTTACTGTCTGTTGTGTCACCGTCCTTAATAATATTAATAGTTCTAATTTAAGTCATCTTCATTTTATTTATTTGTTCTTATAATAAAGGCTCGAGCAGACCGGATGCGTATGCGTAACCACGCGCGTAGTCACGCGCGTAGTTACGGCGTAACCATGAGTTGTAATGTATGGAAATGTATGAGACAGGCCACACCGCTTGCGTAACGACGCGCGTGTCTACGTTACGCAAGCGGTGTGGCCTTTCTCATACATTTCCATACATTACAACTCATGGTTACGCCGTAACTACGCGCGTGACTACGCGCGTGGTTACGCATACGCATCCGGTCTGCTCGAGCCTTAATTCTTTTATCTTGTACCTAAAAGATGACAATACACCTCCCTAGCATTTTGCTAACATTTTAGTGTCAGTTCTTTATCAGTACCTACGGATTCATTTGTTTTGGTTTCAAATGCCATTAATTAGTCTCCATTTACTTACTAAATGTAACTAAGCAATTTTTAACATTTCAGTTTTCTCAACATTTCATTTCCTAGTATCTTCGACCCCCAGTCCTTAATACTTATCTTCAAGAAATAACTAGATAACAGTATTACTTCGATAGTATCCAATCTAACTTTACAGCTAGAGTTTATGGTCAAGCCCGATAACTGCAGGTTATCGGAACTTCGTGCTGTTAGTCAAGATTTATCAGTATTATGTACTGTATGCATAATATTGTTTTACAAGCCGGTGTTTATTTCATAGATTATCTGTTTTACAAGTTTATTTTTATAATGGAACAGTGTAATATTTTTTTATAGATTTTTTTAACACGTTTGTATTAGCTTCACTTGTAACTAACTATGTGTATGAGAAAATCTTGGAATCTTAATTTGACCCATTTCCCGGTCTTCGATGCGGATGAAGTTTTCTGAGTTCTGATGACAATACACGAATAGTGTGTTTTTTAGTTCTAAATTACAAGGAAAGTGTGCTAACGTGTATATTTATTTATTTGCTTGTTTGATTTACTCGACTTCAAAAATCAATTACAAAAATCAGAGTAGGTAAGTACATTCCTTGCAAAGAAAACTTAAGAATAAAGATAGATAATATAAAAAAATATAAACATAAAATAAAACTTTAATATAACGTATTTTCAACCAACTTTGCAGTTTTTTTTTTATCTTTATTAGTCGATCTTAGTGGACTTGAATTAAGAACGTTACTGATTGAGATAAGGCAAAATGAACTTGTTAGTTATAATAAGTTAGTTTGTCAGATTTCCAAAACTTCTGACTTCTTGTGACGTCTGTCACAGACAACAGAGCTGAAACTGAAAGTTCGGAATTATCGTAATTATCTTGTTTAGTTAGAATATTTGAACTTAAACAGGGAAAACATCTGATTTATCATTATCCTCTTAAGTAATAGTACCTATAGGTACCTAAATTAAAAAATATGTAATTTATGCAACATGTATTCTTCTTCCGTACGTCATTGTTTGACGTCATCTGACAAGTGACATTCTGACAGACAACAAACTTCTAGTCGGCCGACAGTTTGCTCGGACTCATAAATGAGTATGGAAATAAATGGTAGTATGCGCTTTGCACGTAACAACGATTAGGTATTTGGCCGGTATCAGACCGACTAAAACCTTTGGAACGGGTCGCTGTAGTTAAAGATTTAGGGGTGGAATTTAACACAAGTGACTTTTCGTGACCACATCATGCGTAGCTGTAAAAGGGCTTATAGAAATTTGGGGTCTGTACTTCGTACGGTCCGAGGATTCACAAATGTGAAAGCCATTATAGCACTATATAATGCATTGGTGAGGAGCCAGTTAGAGTGTAATGCAGTCATCTGGGTCCCACATGAAGCTAAATATAGTCTCATGCTGGAGAAGGTTCAAAATAAATTTATTAGATATTTATATATGCGGTACTATGGAGTATATCCCTTTTACCCATTGATGTATCCCACCCTATTTATTCTGGGTATGGTGGGATACAACGAGTTAAGGGTGAGGAGAGATCTGGCACTGACCTCATATTTATTTCAATTATTGAGAGGCAAGGTGCATAATGCAGTCGTTCTCGGCCAGTTGGGTCTGTGTGTGCCGGACAGGTACGTGTGGCGCCGGCGGCGGCCGCCACTGCTAGTGGTGCCGCGCGCTCGGACTAACCTGTTAAGGGAGGCGCCGCTGACGCGTGCACTCCGCATGCTCAACCTCATAGCGAGTGAAACGGATCTATTTTATTGTTCTCCGAGTGAATTCACAAGGAATGCATTATTTATTATTAGTTATAGATAGTAAAGACTGTAGTTTTAAATATAAATAATTTATATGTAATTAAGGCGCATTTATCGCATTGGGGTAACCTGTAATGGTAAATGTATGTAGATGAATAAATAAATAAAATAAATAAATAAATAAAAACTTTGATTGAGTCACAATTCAACCTCTCGAGTGTGAGGGTGTGGGTTCGATTCCAGTTCAGGCAAGTATCAATGCAACTTTTCTAAGTTTGTGTATACTTCCTAAGTACCTACATCTTGGAAACCAATGGCTGATAAAAAGGTGAAGGAAAACATCTTGAGGAAACCTGAACTATATAGTCTGAAATCACCAACCCGCATTGAGCTTGCGTGGTGATTAATGTTGAATCCTTCTCCGTGTGAGAGGAGGCCTATGCTTAGCAATCATCATCATCAACAGCCTATCGCAGTCCACTGCTGGACATAGGCCTCTCTAAGTGCACGCCACTGAGATCGATTTTCGGCTTCTCGCATCTAGCCTAGCAATGGGAGGATAAAAAGGCTGTATAGTAAGTTCAACTCAGTTGTGCGCGCGGCCTTATGTGTGGGTAACCCTTGTACATATACAGTAACTTTGTGTGCGTGACAAGAGGTACAGTCGGGTACAATACAGTTATTTAGGGGTTGTATACGGGGGTTTAAAGAAAAACAGTTATTACGTAATTTAATGTTTATTTATTTATAATGATTATGAATCGCTATTTGAAAAATCAAATGATGAATTTTCGGATTCGCTACTCTCCAAGGAGAATTATAAATTCTGACTCCAATGTCAAAATGTCTATAGTATTCTTCTTTTTTCTTTTCTACATGTCGACAAGTATTACGCCACATCCCTTCATCAATTTGACTTAAACGTTCATTTATGAGTTTCATTATTTTGTTATTTTGGTCGACATTATGCGAAGCAATATAACTTTTTAAAATTCCCCACACATTTTGTTTACATTATTATACTAGATTATACCTCTTTTTACATTCTTAGTCCACACTTTTATTTATTGTCCACGTACCCCGAGCTAGAAAATATGTACTTAAGGAGTATTCAATTCTTAGATACTGTCAATGTCAATTTGAAAAGACGTATGAAAAAATAATGAAAAACTATATTTAATAATAAAAAGCTTTGAATGTCGTTTTATTTTTTGAAACGCTTTATCTGACTCCTTAATAATTTCTCCGCGAATAACTAGTATTTTCGTAAACGACTGTACCCATAAGAAAAAGTGATAAGAACACGTCATGCTCGGACGACGTCACTGTCACACGAATGAAAGTTGTATATTTACAAGCCGACGCACACATAGGGCCGCGCGCAAATCTGAGTTGAACTATCTATAACAGTAACGACCGTTTAGTCCGAGTCTGCAGTATGCAGGCAATCTAGACCGTATTCTGTAAAAATCAGATCCAGTTGAAAAATGGTGTCACCGTGTAAACGTACTGTAATTAGGTATCGTTAAAAACAGGATCCAATCAATACTGATAGTAAAACCTTTACCAGAACATTTTAAAATATCATTCAGTTATAAAGTAGGTCGAATGCTTTTAGTAGCATCCTGCAGGAGGTCAGCATTCACTCATGCAGGAAAAAACACCGTTGAAAGGTTTAAAATATTGTTATACAGGTCGTAGGGTCATACCGCGATCGACTCCTGGGTGGGTGACCATCTACATCATAACAAGTTCATCCGTGTTGTGGAAAACATGCTCAACATTTTTGACAACCAGTCATCCTCCGAGAATTTATTCCCAACTATGTTGGGGGCTTCCAGTTTAACCAGATGTAGCTGAGTACCAGAGCAAAGCCTGACAACAAGAAATAAGTTGAGAAGGTCAGATAAGCAGTCCATGCAAACCACACCTTAATGGATATCCTGAGGATACTTCAAGGGGAATTCTGTACAAAGTAAAATTTTTGATTTCCTCCCTGCCGCACTATTGAGGACGAAGAACGTTTTACATCCATTTCTAGGCGGGCGCCAAAATTGAGCCTTTCCGAAACCCTCTTAAGACCGAGCACGTGATTCAGTTATTTTAGAAAGGGTCAATGTCAACGTAATATGAGTAAGTAACACGATAACTAACTCAATAGAGTAAACTGTTTTCTGTCATGACCTTTACAACGAGCTGAATGACAAATAAATCTAATGTGTCTGATACAGGACTCCGAGAAATGAAATGGGCACAAGTGTCTTAAAGAAAACGTTTTCAATATAACGCTGTATGTATAACTGCTTTAAAATGTTATTTGTTTAAGATATAACACACAGAACTTATGTAATTAAAAAAAAAAAACTATGGAAAATAAATATGCGGAAATCTAACCAGGAATCTTACCGGTAGCTTTGCTAGATCTCAAAAAAGACCCCGGTACTAGGTTAATGTATAGCCATAATTTCAGCCACTATGCCATTGAAACAGTGCAGTCCAACTAATGTTTTTCACTGATAATCATCATCATCTGCCTAGGCTTTTCCTTACTATGTAGGGAGGGATCCGCTCAATTCCTTAATAAGGTACTACTGATATGTCATCAAGGAAGTGAACTTTATCACACAACAAACTTAGACTGACAGGCGTGGCTTTAAGGGGGAAAGGTGAGCGAGAGTCGAAATGTCGCAAACACAAATTAACTTTGTAATTCGCTTAACTTCTCCAACACTAAACTAACTGAAGTTTAATAAACTTATCGAGCTGTTTAGACTCTGGGTATTGTAAACTTAACTGTTGGCTGATATACATATGTTCCGACGATTGACAGATAGTTTCTTTTGAACACCTAAAACCTAAGAGTGCGGGATTGTTTGCCGGGGCAATGGGTGGGTTTATGCTAAAAAGTTATCGCAGCCCTGGTACCCACTTAACTAAGTAGCAGTACTCCGGCAGGATTCCGACACTGCCAAAGATATCAAGCGCAGGACCGATAGGTTAACCCATGTCCGAGCTACTGAACGAAAAGGTTCATTTTCGCATTACTTGGGTTTTGAAGGTCAGACAGACAGTCGCTCCATGTAAAGTATGACTCAGCTGACTTCGTTCCGATTACAAACCGACCCTAACATAGTTGAATATAGGCTAACAGTTATCACTTGTTCGCCAAGTTTTACGTAATAATCAGTAAGCATCCGTACTTTGAACCCAGTATAAACTGAGATATATAGCATTGTTTATTTGCATCCTAAATGTCAATAGCTCGTCTACATTATGACTAGATGTTCTTCAAAGTCATAAATAAGACTAATATTTCAGAATTTATGTAAATGTTGTGACATGTAGTTTATTGAAGAAAATATGCGACAATGGCGGATTTATAACCTGCGTTATTTGAGTAATTTTAACTCTAAGTTATGGTTGAATTGAATTATGATGAATTATCAATTTAATTGATTTTTTACTCAGGAAAACAATGGCATGGTAAAATTAAAAAGATTAAAAAGATATAAAAGATTTGCTAAATCCTAGTGGCATTTGAGAATTTAAAACTGGGTAGTAAACACATACCCGTGATCCAAACTAATATTACAATTTTTATTCTTTTTTAGTATTATTTACATAGTATTTACATTAATTTAAAAAATAAAAATAAACTAATATTATAAATGCAAAAGTAACTCTGTCTGTCTGTCTGTCTGTCTGTCTGTCTGTCTGTCCGTCTGTCTGTCTGTCTGTCTTTTCTTCACGCCTAAACTACTGAACCGATTTGTGTGAAATTTGGTACAGACATAGTTTGAAACTTGAGAAAGGACATAGGATAGTTTTTATTACAAAAAAAATATTATTTTTATAATTAAAATTATTCCGGACATATAGCGCCATCTATTGGTCAAATCAAAAATCTGCTGGTAGTCACTATTCCACGCGAACGAAGTTGCGGGCAAAAGCTAGTATTTTCATATAGAAACCTACTTCAGAATGATTGAACGTATTTTCTAAATTAAAATTAATGTAAATTGTTATGTTTAATCCAATCAAAATTAAGTAAGTGTAGTAAATTATGTAATATTATCATCAAAACGAACACGCATAACTTTGATCCTAAAATCTTATAAGAATTTAATCTCGGTCCTCATTATCTATGCGAAATTAAAACAGTACACACCGATTAATGAGGTTATGTAAACATTGATAATAGTGAGTGAACGAACGAGAGGTGAATGAATGTGACCGTTGAACACATTCGCCATGATCGACTTAAGAATTTTATTATACAAAAAACTTAATAATGCTGTTGTACCAAAGACCTAAATGAAGCAGCCGACAGTTAGTTAACAGATATGTACGTACCTACATACTTGGATACGGAATACCTACTTACCTTCTTCACCATTTATAACTGAGGAAGAGGAGGTCATTCAAAAAAGCGATAGTTAAAAAGATCACCGGGTCAGTTGTTAACTAAAGTGCACCTTCTCACTAGTTCGGGCTCATGCATGGGCCTTCCATTGATCATAGCATTTGGCAAGTTAACCCAATAAACGACATTCGTGCAAAATCAAGTACAGAAAAAATTATGTTCAAAAATCTTGATTAATCGAATATCGATAAACAATAAACGTTTAAACGCATCACTACAGTTACAAGTGCTCGTTTATTCTTCACTACTTACATAAAACATGAAGTGTCATTGTATAAACATTACACATTTACCTCCAATTATTTTACTTTCATTCCAAAAACTGCATGTTTTTAACTAAACTGACGGGATTACCTTTATTTTTTTTATAACACTATTTTTTTATAAGCACTATATAACTTATCAACTCATTTCCGAAGTCTGGACCATAATAAACATTACAGCACTCTTATCACCAAACACATACCTTTTTTGTTTAGATATTTTCACTACACACGAGCGCCGTCACTCACACAACACAAGCCACTATGGCCGATAGCAATGTTTAATATAAACGTTAATAAATTCTTAAGCTGAGTACTCATAGGACACAATTGTTTTACAATTGGCGCGTCATGCATTTGTTTCGAACGTAATTTGTTTAAATTACTGAAGTATTGTGTTACAGAATTTGTTGTATGACGTCAGATGGAGGTGTGGTTCGTATGTCTTGGGTTACGTGAATAGAGGCTCGTCGTGTAAACACAAATGGAAGGTTAAGTTACAGTGGGTGCGGTTAATTTTTGATGGGTGACCGCTTGGTCAGCTTTTTACCACAGTTACAGTTTTGTAGTTATTATAACATTTTTATTCCTATACCCTGATAAATAAAGTACCTATTTGGGTAAAAAGTCAAGAAAAGAAAAGTTCAAAACTTTCTCTTTCAGTTCTTGGTCAAAATTTTCTATTTTGTTTGAACTATATCACATGTAGGTATAAATGTAATTGAACCAAACCAATTTCTAAGTACCTGCAATTTGAAATAGGTACTACGATCAGCATATTATTCTACACATAAAGTATCCAGTTAATCATAGCTAAGAGTGCACCTTCTCAACATCCAGAAATGCTTCGGAATCTCTCACAGTGCGCACCAATACTCCACAAAGGCTACATGTCAATAATACTTATCTATCAGAACATTGGAAACTCTCCTTGTCTGTGCTAACTGTCAAATCAATTTAACGCGTAAAACAGTAAGTAAAAAACAAAGGGGTATTGGGTTGCCCTGGTAACTGGGTTGAGGAGGTCAGATAGACAGTCGCTACAATATGTAAAACACTGGTACTTGGTTGAATCAGGTAAGAGAGGATGCCGACACCATCATAGTAGGGAAAAGGATAGGCAGATGATGATGACTTCCGATCAGTGAACAGGTAATTTAGACCATTGGAGTAAGTATCTAAAGAATATATTGGGATACCTCAAAGGATTCTTATTTTCTTTGTTTTTCTTCTCATTTTATTTATTAGGTATTCATAACAGGGACCTATTTTCTTAGGTTCGGAATTATTTTCCCATTTTCTCGCAGCACACATAATCTTCATGAAATCTGAAACCAAGACCACTTTTTCATACTTAGGTACCTATAAAAAAAACTGTATGCCTACCTAATCATATAAAACACATTTTTTCTACACTGAAGAGAAATAGCTTCTTCAAAAAATATTGGATACGTATATCGATTCCAGTGGCAATAGCAATATTTCATGACTTCATTCATAAGTTTGGAATACAAAATTGGTATGGACTATCCGTTCGTAGGTATCTTGTGTCTATGCTTTCACACCGATAAATCAGACCTGAAAATGTCAAACGTACTTAGATTAACAAAATAGACAATTTACATTTATAACTATAGATTTACATGTTAAAAGAAGCCGTTAAGAAAGTCATAGCAAGACAAGAAATAAACTAATGTAAGCAAGCTATACCTAAAATCGTTACGGGTAGTCAGAAGCCAGTAAGTCTGACACCATTCTAACCAAGGGTTATCGGGTTGCCCGGCTAACTGGGTTGAGGAGGTCAGATAGGCAGTCGCTTCTTGTAAAGCACTGGTACTCAGCTGAATCCGGTTAGACTGAAAGCCGTACCCAACATAATTGGGAAAAAGGCTCGGAGGATGATGAAGCAAGCTATACCTATGTAGGGGATCAATTCCGCATCACCATTCATACAAAAACCATACACTTATGGGTATACTCGTATAACAAAGACAGCTTAACATAACACGTGTTTGACACCATGATTTTCCCGCTAAAACACCATTGTTACCCTATCTTTGGGTAAAGGAAAAACAATCCGTGTTCGGATAATGGCTGTCAATGCATTCGGAAATCAAAACACAGAATACCCAAAGGAAGATATCCTTAAAACGCATAAATCATGCTTCGACACATTTTTACATTGGCGCTGAGCAAATAAGAAAAGAGAAAACAAAAATACTTCGATAACTACTTTCATAGATTTTGGGAATGCGGTGAAATAGTTTCCAAAGATAAACAAGTTATTCGCTGCGCAACTGACTGCGTCCTAAGGGAATTTATGGATAAAAAAAGTATCTAAGTAGCTGGCGTATCTCTATTTCACCTATGTCTATGGTTTTCCTCTCGATCCAATAAAGAATAACTAGTTCCTTTAGCCGAATTTAATATTGCACGTATCCTATGACATACACAATAGCCTGAACTTTTGAGCCATAGATTCACTACAATTTCACAAACTGTACCTCTTTATAACATGTAAGCTACTTATTTACGTTACCATAGGTGTATGATCATGGCATTTTCTTACTGTATTTTGTACTCGTATATCTAACTGCATAGTTTAGCTTAGTTGGTGGACCATAACGATGCATACAAATCTATGTAACAATGTAACATTATAGACTGACACTACTCACGCAATACTTTACTGTTCTTATAATTCGTAAAAACACCATAAAAACACATTAAAAGCGTATACTTAGTTTTGGGTAAAAAATAACAAAAATTGTTTATACCATTGTTCAAATGTGTAGGTACATGTAATGTATGTATGTACTTCATGGTAAGATCGAAATGAAATTGGATTCAGATTAGTTTGAAGACAAATTTAAATAACACAAGTTCTGTGTTGCAGTACCTATAATTAATTTCAATTGTCTAATCTAAACGTTACATCAATTAGTTAGCATCCAATGGAATAATTTAGATAGATTGCTCGGTATCTGAATCTTACATAAAATGGAAAGAAGATTCAATAATAATAATATCGTTTTTACGTAGGTATACCTGAATGTACAAAAATAAATATTTGTTTATTAACCTAAGTATCTGAAAAAAATACTCTAACAGAAGAAAACTTACGATGGCTAGCACCATTAACCTACAACAATAACCAATTAAATTATAAAATCCGCCAATGTGCTATTCGCCATTTTGATTGTAACGTCAAAAAATACAAACAATGTTATCAACCAGCCAGTGTGTGCCAAGCACTAGCGTCAAACATTATCAAACTATTTGTCCGTAGTTTATGACCCCTCAGATACCGCGGAGATAACTCCCGTCGTAACTGTTAGCTTGTAAAACTTTGGCCGTGACTATCTACTATCTAATGGTAGCTTATCAATTAGTTTATTAATTATTTGCAAAAATATTGCCAATTTTTTTTCTCTTCAACCTTGACGCAAAATATTTTAGTAATCCTATTAAAACACATCATCCATCCTCCGAGCCTTTTCCCAACTATGTTGGGGTCGGCTTCCAGTCTAACCGGATTCAGCTGAGTACCAGTGCTTTACAAGAAGCGACTGCCTATCTGACCTCCTCAACCCAGCTACCCGGGCAACCCGATATCCCCCTATTAAAACACATCAGCAATGAAAAAAAACTGCTCTTAAAAATATCCAGATACGTACCTTATTCTTTCTTAAAAATGATAATTTACTCTGGGCATTTAAAAATAGCGTCTAAAAGGTCTTAAAATAAAAGATGGTAGCTAAATGAACATTTTATTTTTGAAATAAAACAGCAAAGAAAACTGTTTGAATTATTGAAACGTGACTAGAATTTGCACCATTCCTACCGTGTTCTTAGCCGTGTTCTTAGCCTTCAAGAATTTAATTAATATTAGGTAAATATTTTTACACCAAAAAGAAACTTAATTAAGTAGGTATGTGTCACCAAAAATTTGCTCTTTGGGATAAGGTAAAAATATTTTTTCTCGGCTGTTCTTTATATTAGTACCTACCAATGACCAATGGAGCACCCTCAAAAAAATAACAAATAGATCACGGACCTATCTTATATATAATGCAAGAAACGCGAATTTTCACACATGATATTTGACTTTTTTCAATTATTTTTTATGGAGTAACTGATGGTTAATTAAAAACATAATTGTGTCTCTGTATTGACTACCTATACTAGTAATATTTTTAATAGAAAATAGTTTTCGGCAACCTGGAGGACTCCATGCGTAAGTACCAGGTGACCGAACCAGCGCAGCTGACCTTTCATCAGAAAGCACTCCATGCCCGCCAAGCCCGTCCGTCGAAGAACATATGTATAACGTATTGGGAATTGACAGGGTGTCGCCGTCGACGGACACGTCTGGGAGGACATCATCAACATCAATTATTTTAATGTAGAACGGTGGGAAGTAAGTCAATAAATAAAATAGACAGAGGTTTGATAACAAAATCTTGATCAGAGACAATGAAGACTTCAACATCTCGTAGGTCCTTCAATCTCAGAGTACTGTACTGGTGAGGGTTCGAACAGTAATGCTGTAGGCGACTTCTCGCAGACGAACATGCGCGGTCTCCCACTGTAGGCGTTGTCCAAAGTACCCGGTCGGATTATAGTTCCATGGAGCTCGATGCCATCCCCGTAATCTGGCTGGCCAGGGTCCCAATCGTTATACACATCGTCTATTCTATCACCTGAAAGAGAACAGAACATTTGATAAGTTTTTCAATTTACTTCTGTATTTACCGTGACTTTCTCTATAACCCTCTCTAAAAATGTTGGCTCTTGTAACTTTAATGATGAAATGCAAATTAATTTGAGACTAAATCAAGTACTGTATGGTCGTTAATACAAGGAGAGCTGCAAGTGTCAGTCGATTTTTTTTTCAGTTTTTTCCGTATTTGTTAACTCGCCTAAATGGACAGAGGGAAAGCAGAGGACACAAAATAATAATTTTATTGGTATTTACCATTAACTGTCATCCAGTCAAGGGGATCGCCATATGCAAACAAGCCGATGAAGAATGAATCCCACTTGTCGACCCTGCCATTGGGGAGAGTAGGGATCATGTTTTTGATGACGAGAGCCTCTTCCTTATCATCGATGACGACCAAGTGGCCTCCCTCAGCAGCGCATATCTCATACGCATCGTGCCAAGTCGCCTTCTTATGATGGACCTTGTAGCAGCTGCCTATCTGCTTGTTGAGGTGGTATGCTGAAATTATTTGAGAGTTACATAAACGAAGAGCTGTAAGAATCATTTTGATCAAGTTTAATAAACTCAAAATCTCTCCAAACCAATTAATCAATAAATCATCATCATCATCACGAAGACTACTTATCTCAGTTTATCGCAAATAAATTTTCGGATTATTAAAAATCTTTTTTTATTCATCAAAACATTTTACGCCAAATACTGACCATGGCAGCTCCGGATGAGAGTAAGGCGTCGTCCTAATTGGCAGCGATCGCACGATGGCGCGATGCGTTTTTCATCTAAGACGTCGTCCTAATTGACAGCGATTGTACGATGACACGATGCGTTCTCGTCGTTCGATGAGTTCAAACATACAGATTTCATCAGAGTGTCCTATTTGAACCTCGGAACCTCGCAAGTGAGATCGTGAGATGAAAAACGCATCGCGCAAATCGCGCGATCGCGCCCAATTAGGACGACGCCTAAGAGTGAGCTATCGTCCGATACACTAATAAGTTTAGACTACCACACGCGAAATAGGAGTACATTGTACACCACACTACTGGCAGAGTTCTGCCAGTGATGAACTACGATGTACTTACCGCTGTCAAAGGTGCCACATTCGTTCAAGCAACTACTGTTGAGCCTCCTATAGCATATGTAGGGAAGCGAGTCCTTGCATGAAGTGACATTCATGTACTGTGAGGGTCCATTGACGGTCATAGTCAGACAGAGCCCTGATGCATTTGGATTAATTTGTGGAGCCCAGTTTATTTCCATGTTAAACAACGGCACTCCTGTAACATGAAAATCATATACTTAGTAATAGAACTGACTTGTTGTACGAAAGAAAGGAAGAGTAGTAATAGAATAATGAGGTCTTGATTTTCCTAATCAGTTTTCGATAAAGTATAACAACTAACCTTCCACAGAAACAAAGTGATCAGCAGAGTGCAAGTTATGTGTTCCTAGAAAGATCGGCCCGTTAACTCCGTTTTGAGCCATTGCTAAGCGAAGGGCGTGCACTAGCCCCGCGTCTAGTGGTGACGCTAGCACTGCGCCTGAAAACAAAAGAAAGTTCTTTTTACTGTTGCTCAGTAAACTTCTATGTTGAGAAGAGGAACATTAGAGGAAGAGGAACTACCTTCGTAGCCGCATTTCTGGAGAGCTTTCTCCCAAGAAGCGGGGTACGTGTGCAGCTTCAGCCAGCCCTCTGCTTCGGTGCTGAACAAGTACTGCGGCTTGCAGCGGTGACTATCTGTACGGCAAACGATAAGAAATGCATTACGATATACTTGCTCATCAAATTAAAAAATAATCTACGGTTTATAGGTAGGTATAGAATTATGGAAATAGTTTTCTTTCAATCTTTAACTTTCCTAATCAATTTAAGAGCATACGAAAACGCTTAAAATACTCGTAAAACAAATTGGAATGGTAATTAAGATCGTTTTCTTATAGTACAATACGGTATAAAGGTAATAATATAAATAAATAATAATAAATAAAAATGTTTTTATTCAGACAAAGTCCATTGGGTTAGTACATACAACACACAACTTAGAAACTAGTGTTAGTACTTATAACTGTAATGCAGGTATTTACATGCTTGAAATAGCAAACTCATAACTATTACCGACACAGAATAGTAGTTAAACAATAGGTTGTCACTCACCAGCTGCAATCAGCAAGTAAGACAAACAAACTAGATATATTTTCAACATGTCAGTGGTTGCACGGGCACTGCAGGAATGTCTACAACTTACAATAATGAGCCATTTATATACCATTTTTTGGAAGAAATTGATAAAAAAATGGGTTATGATAATGTACTGTAGGTAAACATTTGAAAAATAACGAATATTTTGTTTTGTCCGGTAAATGTAAACAATCTGATTTAATCGTGCAGAAAGTATTTCATACACTAGAATTAGTGTTTATATTATTTTTACCTATTTTCGTATCAATTTCCTCCAAAAATATAACTATTAGGACCCCGGCCAGACAGATAACGGGGGAAGCTTCCTCCGCCACGCAACTGCTGGTACTTTGGGAGACGACTACAGTGGGAAACAGCACATGTTCGTCTGCAGAAGTCATCTACAGCATTAGGTACTGTTCGAGCCCTGACTAGCACAGTACACTTTGATTAGACGAGCTGCCTAATGTTGAAATCTTCATAATTAAATATACATACAAACGCCCAAACAAGTTTTTGAAAGAACCACTGTAAAGTGAAGAAGCCGAAATTTTTTGGGTTTTGGGACACAAAAATACCTAAACAGCCTGTAAAAAGACCACCGTAAAGTGAAGTTTGAGGTCTAAATGAGAATTAAAGAAAAAACCGTGAGTGCTTTTTTTCTCTCAACTGAAATTAATTTAAGTAATCAGGCAAAAGCAAAAATAAAGGAGAATCCACAATTAACTGACCAACTGTCAATTTATTGTTTTCGGATTGTGTCACATCCCTCAGTCCCGCCCGCCTCGATGTCCTGCGCATGCATTGTTGATAATTTTAATATAGAGCAGCGACTGGTAGTGAACCTAGGCTTTGCAGATGAGAACGAGACCCTCCAAGACTTGTCCACGTGTCGATATGTACAGACCGAGATGGACCCCTCCCCCCCCCCCCTTCACGCCGTTACCGATTATTACAAAAACAAACAATTAAAAGCGTTTGAAAGGCAACAATGACTTATTCATATATGCATGCCCCACGTTAAATCGCAAACCAAGTCTCACAACATCAATAACGGTTTGCTGAACAAAATACTGGGGTCAACAACCTTTTGACAGGTGCATTCAAGTCTACGCAATTTAAACGCTCCGCAAATAGTATTTTAAATGCAAAATGATTTAAAAGAAACTTTTGAAATAATTATCTGTTAAGTTAACTTTATTAGAGGCTGTCTGGCTCGTTTTAAGTCGATTATTTTGTGAAAAGTTGTTGCTAACGGTCAATTCAATTAAATATTAGCTAGGTACAATGTTAAGCCGGGTGTGCGAAGGGATATGACGAGCTTTCATTAATTATTTCATTAAAACACAGGTCCGTGAGAAAATACTTACCTCGGCTCATTACTAAAGTTATTCTTTGGAATTATTTATGTATGAATTCACTACATAATTTCATAAAATAATGAATAATGAGCAGAAAAAGTTTGTTTAGGTACTTTGCATTTACTCAAACAACAATTGTATATTTAAAGAAATAGATTTAGGAACATACGTTAAATATAGCTCCTGAACAGCGATTAAAACTGAAGACAAAAGATAAGTAAAAATAAACAATTTATGTCTTTTTTTTAACACAAAACTTAATGTATTGTCTGTCAATGAACCTCCTTTCATCAGCTGTTATTCTACATAAAGTTCACAAGGAAGGCCAAAGGCCTACAATCTGACTGAAAGGTGTGAAACAAATCCGGGAACAATTGCTTTAAAAGGGTACCGAGTTAATCGCTGCGGAGCCACGAAAACAGCGGAACGTACAGTCAACTTCAATTCAGTGGTAACAGTTTTATAGGAAAATCGTACTTATTACTATTGAGTTAAGGTGCATGACAGATACCACTGATGTGCGGTCTACCGTACGATGTAAGTTATTACCTCGCTAGATTCTGCGGTAAGCAAGTGGGTAGTACCTACTTAGTGAAGTTGAGTGTAGAGTACTACGATAGCTAAGCTTACTTGGCCGCATTTTTCATGGACTTTGTAGCTTGTATTGTGTAAGTGTTCCTTGTACAAGCATTTAAGAAAGTTGCGTAGGTACTTATGTATCTATTGCAGCTGAGTTTTGAACTATTTCCTGAAGTTTTTGTGTAATTTTTTGGTAGATAGTAACTGAAATTGAAGTCAATTACGAAAAGTAGCATCTCATCTCATTAATCTTATTAATATATATTTTTAGCTTTAAGCCGTGAAGTGCTAACATCCATGTTGAAGTTGTCATCAACAGCTAATGCATCCTTTTCTACTACTTTCTATCGCCATTTTTAAGGCCACAGTTCGGTTCTACGTGTTACTTTTACAGGTAGCTTTTCTTCTATTCCCAAAAGGCAGATCGGCAAACAATTGGTTCGTGAGGTTGCAATTCCCATTGAACTACGTGCTAAGTTAAACCCGCGACCCGATAACCTAATCATTGAAATTGCTTTTACTTCTTTCAAAAGAAAATAGGTTGGCGGTAAAAAGTCTAGCTGGATAGGTTAGTAAGTCCACGAATTTTATCGGTTCTTAAATTAATTTACCTTTAAACAATATAAAACTTAATGCTTGTCCCGTGTAGGTACGTAGTTAAATCTATACGTAGTAGGTACGTACCTAATTTTGTAAAACCAAAGAGTTTGTTTGTACCTATGTTTGTTTGCTTAAGCGCTAAGCTCAGATACGACCGAACTGATTTTAAAAGAATATTCCTATGTTTCATCCCATTTATCCACGACGGCTATATGTATAAAGACTAGGTACTTTTTTCAGTTGCATGAAGTGCTTGCCACAGGTAAACAGCCGGTAAGCTGGTACTTAGTAAATAAACAACAAGTATGACTGAAATAACCTGTTCTGGTAGCCAATCATTTCCTAACAAGTGAACGATGCGAAAAGCTTTCAAAAGCAATAAATTTAATGCGACAGGAGCGAATACAAAATGTTGCCCACGTGTTAACTTTCTGAATAGAAATCGCATCATTATAGACATACAATGTATCTTTGAAGTTACGAAAACATATCAAAAATATTGCGATGGTTTAACGTTCCAGACACTGCAATTTCAGTTGCAAACTAATTGGAGTTTATTTTGCATGGAGAACATAATGACGACGTATTTTGACTGTCACTAGCTTCCTATAATTACTCTATGGCTCTCACCGTCCCCCGCGCACCTGAAATCACCCCAGCTTCCAACGTCCCCGCGTGAGCCATGGGAGTGTCACCAACGAGCTAGGAACAGGCAGTAACATCGCCCTTCTGGAGCTGCGGGATTGTTCGAAGAAGTTACCGCGGCCCTGGTACATCGAGGGCTTAAGAAGGAACATGATGGGCTTTATTCTGATTAGTCTGACACTCCCTTACGCTGCTTACCTACAACGGGAGAGGGATTATTTGATGGTTTCCTTTAAAAAAAAAGGACTGTAACAGCGCCACAGATTAGTTAATATTTACTAATAGCGCTTTTACAATAGCGGATTTGGTCGAGGGTAGGAATAGGTACCAACGCTCGGCTGACGCATAGCAACATACCTACTTATTTATTGTGAAAAAAAAAACAAGTAGAGTTTCAGATGACATGCAATTCATATAACGTCAAGAAAATAAATGAATAAAAACTTGCCATCATTTAGCTAGATTAATCGTGGCCGGTGATAAAGCTTAATTAAAACCTTTTGTGAGAAAAACTAAGCAGGACCCGCCATTAGGAACGGGGACACTTTCAATTTGAAAAGAACTAAAGACCGTGTAATTAATTAACTAAGCTTATAATGCGTAGATACCTCCTGGGCAAAACCACGGGTAAATGGTAGTCTACAACCATTATACTAACGTTAGCAACATGACATGCAATTTAAGAAGAAAAATAGTTGTAGATTATATCAACCACATTTTAGGCTCATGAAAGTTTTACGGTTTTAGAAAACTATAGCTTAGCAATTCGTGGTGGCCAACCTCTCAAATATGAGTGTGATTTCCATTCCGGTCAGGCAAGTATCAATGCAACTTTTCTAACTTTGTAATACCTTATGCCTTGGGAGACCAATAACCGTGTTTGCAAGGGCACGATAAACTGTAGGTCCCGGCAGTCATTTGAACCCTTTGGCAGTTGTTACGGGTAGTCAGAAGAAACCAGTCTTAAGTCTGACAACCAATTTTACCTACTAATATTGGGTTGCCCGGGTCAGTTATGCAGTCGCCCCTCGTAAAACACTAGTACCTACTCAGCTGCAGAGTTTAATGATGGGGTGTCTGGGAAACATATCGTTGGTACCTACTTACTTACAGTTCATGCTTGTTGCCCCTGTCAACACAAGCTGAACTATCTGACCTTTAAAAGAGGTTTATACCTAAGGACTTAAACCTTAGGTACCTACATTTCCATCCTTAAATTGAATAGATTCCATCACAAACCTACACTTACAGCGGTCTTCGTGTGTAGATAATTCCTTATGTAAATAAATAATCTCCTTCAAATAAATTGGTTACATTTCTGTTCGTTTATTTAGGACGATAATGTAATTTTGTTTTTGAAATGGAAGGTAGGTGAGCAGGTTTTAGAAGGCGTACCTAAAAGACTAAGTATAAAAATACATGTATACTCCAAAGTAGGAATCAAATAAGTTATTGTCCCTAAAAATTCTGGTTACTTTAACCTCTTACTCGTAGCTTATCCCTTTATAACGATTCTAATGCGATTCAAAGCGGTGTGTTATTTTATCGTGCAAAGGAACGGATCCAAGAAAAAAAAGTAACATGCCATTTCACTTTTCTAAAATTATTTCTAATGCGATAGTTGGAGTTATAAAGCACTATAAAGATGGGGCCATAATAAATAATATAAATATGGAGTAAAGACTCCGTATTTTATTAAACCAATAAAAAAATTATAATTATATGATTGACCCGTTCCATTTTACGCATTCTGAAATGTCAACGTTACAGCGAATTTGACATTGATAGGTTTTCTGTCAACTGTCATGTAATCATCACAAAATCCGAGAATCTAATTTCTTTCATTGAAAGTTAATAAAATAGCCGAAAGTGAAATAAAAACATGGCTTTTACCACCAAAGATGTGAATTTAAAGCCGGACAGACCTAAAACCTTGTTGTTGAAGAAACATGCGGACTATTTGGCGACTTACGGATCAAGTCATGATGACTACGAGTATTGTATGACTGAATATCTTCGCATGTCTGGTGTTTATTGGAGTCTGACTGCTATGGAACTCATCGGGGCATCAGACAGGTACAATACAAATTATTGTCTAAAGTTTCTACGCAGTAAGACGCAAATGAAAAAGTGTAACATAGTCAAAAGTTTTTTTTTTTCACTTATCTCTTTATCTTTGGAAGTATTTTTTAATCTCGTGCTGATTTTAAGTAGTTACCTTTTGCATCACAATGTATAAAGAAGCATTGAATTTGGGAACAGTTCCAACAGGTCTGAAATAAGTGTCAGGAGAGATTCATCCATTTTGCCCATGTATTCTAACTCTGATTTATAAAATAACTTAATTTCAAATGCTTTCTTTTCCAGAATGCCGAAAGAGGACATAATAAAGTTCATCAGCTCATGTCAGAACAAGGAGAATGGCGGTATATCAGCATGCTTTCCACATGATCCACATATATTGTACACCTTGAGCGCTGTGCAGGTAACAATTATTTCTTCTGTCAATCTGTACTATAATAAAGAGGAATATTTTTTTGTTTCTTTGTAAAGGCTCCAAAACTACCGAACCGATTTGAAAAATTCTTTTTATTTTCACTGTTAGAAAGCAACACTCTTCCTTAGTAACGTAGGTTATATTTTACCCTGGTATGGACAGTAGTTCCCACGGACGCAGGTGATACTGCAGGAAAATGTCAAGTATCTTATAAATGGCTAATGCCCAATCATTTACCCAAATGCAACTTCCTCACATTTACTAAAAATAAACACATAATTAAGTACTCTTACAACCTTTGTCCTGAGCCTCTATCTCAACTGAAATATGTATTTCTGCTACCTTGGTGTTATATTCAACTTCTATTTTGTGGTCCACATCTAGTATAGACCTGACTTTTTCTATCATACCATTATATTGAAGACTTTCTGTTGCAGGTCCTCACAATGTATGACAGACTGGATGCAATAGATGTGGATGGTGTTGTCAAATATATTGCATCTCTGCAACAAGAGGATGGCAGCTTTTTTGGTAAGTATGTTCTGATACTACAAGGCTGCATCCATGCATCCATATACTACAGATTTGTATGAAAGCCCAAACAAAAATTACACTTTTAACGTAGAAGTAAATAAGAATGAATACTTTACATTTCCTCTTTGATTAGCCAATAATGACTTCCATACTTTATTGAAGTTAAATCAAAACATTACAATGAAAAAAATAAGTACATATTTGGAAAAAAAATAGAGCAGATTGTAATTACATTTTAATAGACAGGTGTTTTGTTGGGATGTTCATTCATCACGCCTTCTTATATCCAGAATTGGCACTAGAAAAGGAAGAGATAAAAAGGGGAACATTTTTAGGGGTGCTAATTTAAGTAGCCTTCTTTTAATAAATGATTTTGACGCTGAATATATCTTCCATTTTAGGTGACAAATGGGGCGAGAAGGACACAAGGTTTTCCTTTTGTGCTGTGATGTGCCTGTCGCTCTTACAAAGGCTTGATGCCATCAATGTGGATAAGGCTGTTGAGTTCGTCCTTAGCTGCATGAACTTTGACGGGGGCTTTGGATCTAAACCTGGCTCTGAAAGTCATGCTGGTAAGTTTTATTTAGCCTCCTTGCCCTTGCTATTAAATGTGAGTTCGCCCGTTTGCCACTCTGTCAAGCTGAATGAATAAATTCCATTACCAGATTTGGAATCTGTAAATTTTTCAACAAAATAAAATAAAATTAGTCTGCAATTTATTTAAACAAAACAGTTTTTTTAATTATACCATATTCATCATCTGCCTAGCCTTTTTACTTTATTGGGGTTGACTTCCAGTAGTATATACACCTGTCATTAACTGTAAATGTTTCAGGACTAATCTACTGCTGTGTTGGCACCCTCTCCATTTGCAAACGGATGGATGCGCTCAAAGTAGATGCCCTCGCATGGTGGTTGTGTGAGAGGCAGTTGCCCAGCGGTGGGCTGAACGGCAGACCTGAGAAACTGCCAGACTTGTGTTATTCTTGGTAAGACACTCCAGGCATATGGAACTGGTAATATTTAACTTTTCCAAAAGAAGGATATTCTCAATTCAACTGCTTGTATATTTATTTTCTTTTTAAAGCACAGTTCCTATCTTCTCTCCTTGCAACGCCGTGTATGTATTGCTAGTAATAAAAAATACTATAATTCCAGGTGGGTAATGGCTTCCCTTACAATGCTGAACAGGATCCGCTGGGTAGACCGTGAAAAATTAGAAGAGTTCATCTTAGCATGCCAAGATGCTGAAACGGGTGGTTTCAGCGACCGGCCAGGCGATGTAACCGACCCATTCCATACGTTATTCGGTCTAGCGGGCCTTTCGTTGCTAGGCAACACTAAGATCAAACCTGTCAACCCAGTCTACTGCATGCCACAGGAAACTATTGATAGGTTAAAGTTACAACCAGAAATTATGATGTAATTTTAAACTGTATGACATGTATGAAGAATTGAGTGAGGAGTCTTTTTGAATACCTATCTAATAAGAGCACAGTGATTTGTATGTATAAATGTAATATGCAGAAGTTTTGTATTTATTTTATGTTTAAGTATATTTGCAATAAGAGAATATAATGTGATACAATGGAAGGCTTGTTTAATTTCTCCCTTACTTTTGTGCCGAACACTACTGAAGTATGGGTGGACTTGTCGAGTGCCGTTTTCATGCTTTTTTTCAGTCTGTCAGCCATTATAAGATCAATATCTGTAAATGAAAGAATACCCGGTGCAACCTGCACTGCCTACCACTGCTCAAATTCTTGCAAATCTGTGCAAAAAAAAAATCCATAAACAAAGAATTCTTCTGTCAATGTCAAATGAAGTTCAAACTTCAATGTCTAAAATGTAAACAAACATTCATAACCTAAAAATAAGAAAGTTTTGAACTTTTAAAATAATTTATTAAGTAAGAATACAATAAATAATGAAAGGTCAACATGTTGTCAATACACTGTTTTCAGTTCTTCCTATTTAGCGTTTGTGTTCACATATCAACAGTGTTTATATATTTTGTTTACTACAGTGATTTAATCTCCACAAAATATATCCAGGATGTAAAGCCGGAGTATGACTACATTATAGGTAAGTAATTAACTATTTAATATTCAATTAACGTCGTTTTATTAAAGACAGTTTAGAATTATATAATTACGTGTCTCGAAAAAGTTATACCTCACAGAACCTTTGTACCTGATTATTAAGGCGGCCAACTTTCTGAAAACTGAATGCGGGACTTAACCTTTCGTGAAAGGGGGGGGGGGGGGGCATTGAAAAATGATCGGACGGAACTGATAAAATAAAAGCCGTAAGCAAAAAGCTATAATTTAACCTATCAATATCGTGTCACAGCGTGCACTAATGTCTAATTTTCAAAATCAAAACAATTCCATTACGCGTGCGCCCCTTTCCCGCCGTAGGCCTCACGAATTCAGTAGAAAGAAAGAGAACGAGATTATATTATAGGTAATCTGTGTTCCTGCACTGTTGAGCGTGCGCGCAGGTGGGTGTTGTGTAGAAGTGTGGTAGAAAAATAGGGATGCGGGACATGCGGGACTATTTTACTATTAATTTCAAAGCGGGATTTCGTCAAGCATTGCGGGACGGTCCCGCAGAATGCGGGACGGTTGGCCGCCTTACTGATTATAACTTTGAAGATAACAAAAACTAAACTATTCCCCGCTGTTTCCCCCGTGTCTTTGGGAAACCACTTTCCACACTAGGAAGTTATAATGATGTATTAATTAAATATTCATTCATGCCTAGTTTCTTGAAAATAACTCTTCAGCCTTTTAGTATAAAGATGTAACAAACTTTCGCCTGTGACAAAAAGTTTAGGTACTTACTGTATTTAATTTCACCACACTCTACCTATTAGATTCCTAAATTGTAGAAACTGTATTGAAGATTGTAAAATAAAACCTTTTTGTAAAATTTATTTTCAGTTGGTTCCGGCACAGCAGGCTCTGTCATCGCCCATAGACTAGCCACAGAGACTAATTACACCTTCGTAGTGTTAGAAGCAGGTTGCAAGAGTCATGCATTACTTGAGGCACCTGTACTCGGACCTTTCTTCCATGGCTCTCTGCTGGACTGGCAGTTTCAAACAGTGCCTCAGAAACATGCTTGTTTTGCTATGAAAGATAGGGCAAGTTAATCCTAGTATACCTGTGAAAGATTGTCATAAGATTATTTAATAGGAAAATAGCTCCAATAATTTCTATTGCAAGAAGCAAAGGCTCTGCAAAAGTAAAAAAAAACTTATATTTTATCATTTTGATTTGCTGTTTTAAATATTATTACTGCTTTTTATTTCAAATTTTCATTTAATTATTGTCTACATTACACATTTTTTTCTTTTTCAGGAATGTAAATTAGCCCAAGGCAAGATCTTGGGAGGCTCTTCAAAGCTCAACAACATGATTCACGTCCGAGGTAATCTATCACACTATGTCAACTGGTTCCATGGAAAACACTCCAAGGAGTACATAGAAAAACAGTTTGAATTTATAGAACAAAACATTCTACATTTAAATAATGTGCAATACCAAAGTGATTTAGCTGATGCAGTTTTAGGGGCAGCCAAAGAATTAAACTATGATGAGCTAAGCATAGATTTTAAGTCAGGCTTCAGAAAAAATATTGTTAGCCAAAATAATGGAAGAAGATGGTGCACATCTGATAATTTAGATGTAAATAAACATGTAGTTACTAATGCTTTAGTAGAAAAAGTTATTTTTAAGGGCAACACTGCTGTAGGTATCAAAATCCTACTGTCAGGCAGACAAAGGAGCATTTATGCAAGAAAAGGAGTCATTCTTTCTGCTGGGGCAATAAATACTCCAAAAATATTACAGTTGTCAGGTATTGGGCCCCAAAAACTATTAAAAACAATAGGGATACCAGTTGTCAAAAATTTACCTGTGGGAGAGAATCTACAAGATCATATAGGCACTGGATTAGACTTTGTTTTATTCAATAAATCTGTTTCAATCAGTGCTCTGGACATGATTAATCCAATGTATGTTTTAAACTATTTTATTTATGGCAAAGGGCCTTGGACAACCCCAGGTTGTGAAGTGATTGGTTTCCTATCCACTAAAAACCAGTCAGATCCAGATTTACAATTCATGGTGTTGCCAGTTGGATTGTCATCAGACAGAGGTAGTTTATTAAGAAATAATGTCAACATCAGAGATGAAGTGTGGGACAAATATTTTTCTAAAAGTTTTAATAGTTACGTTGGCACCATTCTACCACTGATATTACACCCTAAAAGCAGAGGGCATGTTTATGTAAATAGTACAGATCCCAAATCACCACCTTTAGTAGACCCTAAGTATTTGTCCCATGAAAGTGACAGAGAAACTTTAATAAATGGATTGAAGCTAGTCATACAATTTGTAAACACAAAATCAATCCAAAATATTGGTGGTTACATAAACCAAAATCATTTCCCTGGTTGTGAACATTTTGAGATTTTCACAGATTCGTACTTTGACTGCTACATCAAACATTTGACATTGACTTCATACCACCCTGTAGGTACTTGCTCTATGGGGTTGCCAGACTCCAATAAATCTGTAGTAGATACTTCTTTTAGAGTTCTGGGAGTAGAAAAGCTGTATGTGGCTGATGCCTCAGTGTTGCCAACTTTGCCCAGTGGAAATATAAATGCGGCTATTGCAATGATGGCTAGTATATTCTTTGATACCAGTATTGAAGTTAAAAATCACATTCCATTTTGTTATACAAATGATTTATTTAAAGAATATTTATTTAATGTTTGTTTTGATAGATAATCTTAAGATTTTATGTGTGTTAATTCTGAATACAGTTTCTAATTTAAGAAAGTAATTTATTGATTTGAGATTTATGCATTTTACACAGTTTGAATTATATGAGATTAGTATTACTTTAATGGCCCCGCAATACTTTTTGAACGGCCCGCGAAACATCCAATTTCTTTTTGGGCCTCCTTGTAGTTTGTTCTTCAATTAACGAACTGGCACAAAAGAGGTGGAAATAACAGTGGTTTGATTGATTTTCAATTATTAACATAGAAGCTTTAACTTTGATAAGGTGTGTGAATATTGAAAAACTCATTATATTTTAACACTTTATTGAATGTATTAAGGACACTTCTAAACATGAAATTGCGTACAGGATTTTGAGCGTCAATTCCAAAACAACCGTTACATTACAAATAAAAGATTTGACACTATTTAATAAATGATATTTCTTGAAGATATTTTATTAAAAAGAATTGGAATACTGACAATTTTCATGTTGATCTTGGAAATATTTCCAAATACTTTTTTCATTATAGGCATATTCCCCAAGTAGAAATATTTGCATTTAGGTACCTATATCAATTTTTAAATAGTATCAAATGGATTAACCAGATAGTAAATAAGTTTATTATAAATATTCTTTCTACGATTTTTTTTTAAAGTACAATGATACTTCAACTTAATAGTACAATAAGAAAATTATGTTTGTGCCACAAGAAATTATATTTATCCATTGTATAGAAGCCTGCATCATTAATCAGAAAGGCCAATTTTCATACATTTATGATCAAAAAGTCAAATAATACAGTCGTCCACACAATGTACGTTGTTGTTTATAAGTTATTACAAAATAAATTACGATTATACACATTTTGTTTCACATTTTTTTCTAATATCTAAACACCTAAACACAAATAATATAATGACTAGGAAATGTTACAGGCACTTAACAAAAAATTGTCGTTTTGCAAAGTGACTATTTTTAACGACTGACAAATACGCCTGTTTTTTTGAATACTTATTTCTCCCGCCAATTAGATAAAAGATCTGCCATAAGTAATTATCGAATACACTATAATATCTCATCAATAAATGTATATCTATACTATAAATATAATAGCTACACGTAGATATGGGACGTTAATTATACACGTTTTTCATCAGTAATAAGATTTTTTTTTCTTACTAAGACACTGAAAATTCACAAACATGGGGCAACATTAAGGCCATTGATTCTTCACAAAAATTGAATACAATTATTTTTGCATATTAGTATTTTAATAATTAATTTGTATCAACAATACCCCTTGAGAAAATTCTAGAAAGGCAAAGAATGCCATTTGGATTATTACAACATTTTCGTATTTTTACAAATTCTATAATAAGCTTAAGACGCTCACGGACGGAAGATTTATCTACATACATATTAATCTAAACTTTAGATAATGTTAAACACCATAATCACTATTTGTGCAAGTTAAATCAAAATCATATTTTCGTGCTTTTTGGACATGAAATCTGTTATAACATTTACTTATGGGTAATATATTATTTACCATAACCATTAATAAATACGTAAGTAAAAGTAAATATTTATGCGTCATTATTCCGGTATAAAAAAAAACACTAGTACTGCATTTTTTTTATAATTTTCAATGTTTGCGTCACTGCACATTTGCAATCCGAAAAATACTAATTAGATATCCAAAAGTAGACACTCCCTTGTTATAATTAACAAACTTTTCTCAATATTGCAAAATACATAAGTACTTAAATTACTAACTCTCAATTCTCAATCAAAATATTAACATATTATAGAAAAAACCTTTTCAGGCATTTAATGCTTTACAACACTTAGATATTTTCCTGAGCAAAACTCTCATATAATACTGGACGGATTATCTGATAATGCTTTTTAAGTAGTTTATAATTATAATTAAAATATATATAAAATATTGCCACACTTCTTAATAACTAAAAATAATAATTTATTAATACTTTGTACATCATAATACTGAGCGGTAAATGCGTCATTGTATACAATTTTTTACATTTAAATAGAGAATAGTAGATTAGCAACTGATATGTTTTCAAACTTGAAAATGTTTTTTTATTAATTTCCGCCATCAAAAAGCTTACGTTTTCTCAGGCGTTCTTAATAAGTTTGCCGTCTACATAACGCTCTCTAATAAATATACATTTTATCGAGTAAATATAGATACTAATATTAATTACTTAAAACATTGCTACAATAAATTGTGCATAATACTGTTTTCAAATAGACAACCCAATTTGTTAGGCAATCGACTGAGCTTTCATTGAGCAAAATTATTAATTTTGAGACATTTTTTTTGCAGTATTTGATACTTTGAGCTTTAAATATTATGTTATTATTGTTAAATGGACATCCACTTCGCATGCGAAGTGTGCCGATATTTTTGCTGCTTGTTATTAATTGATTTGACGTTAATTTTATTAATAAAAACAAACGCAGTTTTTTTTTAATTATAAATAGTACACACATATATGTAGACATGCATAATAAATTATTGACTTGAATGACATAAAAATGTGATAAAAAAATCTAACAGCTACTGACTTGTTTAAATCCAAATTGTAGAATCAAAATAAGTGTCCCCTAATACGAAGTTTCCCTACATTTTACATAAAAAAACAAATTCAACGTCATAATACTTACCTATTCTTTCGCATAAGCCTTTTTTGACTAGACTAAATTATGTATCATTTACAAATCAATCAAGTAAATACCTATGTAAAAGTCGTTATCCCCTTTCTCTAATGTTCACTGTTTCAAAAGCTAAACTTTTATAATATTTCAATACTTATTAACCTACCGGACGGATTTAAGCCACAAAATTACCTGAAAGACACTGCATTTTTATAAGAACCAACGATATTTCAAATTTTTCCGCACTTTTATGAATAATCCGCGATAGACAGGAATATTAGTACCTACTACACAGTACATTATAGTTTACGTCGTAGTCATATACGAAATCGGACAACATTAAAAAACACCAGTTTTTTTTCCCAAACAAAATATTACGTCACCTACTCCTAAAACGAAACTGTACACTCACTAACATCGAATCTGACTAACAATAAATGCGTAAAAACTTACTTGAAACAAGAATCCAGGTAATTGTCCAACATGTCCAGTTGTAGGTCGTCCCAGTCCGTTGGGTTCAAAAGAAGGGACGAGAGATCATCTTCTGGGATCAAAGGAGGTGGTATAGCTGGCTCCACGATCACGTTGGCGCCAATGTTCGTCTCCAAGTCTATGTCTGGCAAGCTCTGAATACTGCCAAGATTGAAATCCGGCAAATGCAACGTCACAGCCTGATTTATTTCATTAGAAATCTCTTCGACCGCGTTTGCTTTTGGTATGTTGGCTATTGCAGTTTTTTCTTCTGTGACCTTATCTTTAGCAGATGCTTTCTTCTTCTTGTGTGGTCTATTTGAGATTCGTTTGGTTCCTTCTAAATGTGCGAGGTCGAGTTTCCAAAAACCTCCCTTGCCTGGCTCGTGTTTTGATCGAGCTACTTTCACGAAAACTTTATTGAGAGACAGGTTGTGCCGTATGGAGTTCTGAAATTAGGAAAATATTTTGTTATTTAATGACGGGACAAGATTTAAACAAAGAATTGCTGCAATACGATTTTTCGATACGCAATCGATATTAGAATTATCATTTTTTAAGCCCTTGAAAGTTACTGCAAAATGAGGTACTTATTGAATTTTCCCCTTTACTACCGTGTGTAGTCACCAGCCAGTAATCAGATATCCAATAAAACGTATCAATCACACACTCGACTCCCTATTCATGAATCCAATTAGACGTAATCTTATCGTTATGTTTGCGGATCACACGTTTATTAAATCATGAGGGTTAATGCGATATCACTCACCTGCCATGTGGGATCGGCGTTCCTGTAGTACTTGAAGTTCTCCCGGATCCACGAGTATATCGCGGAGAGCGTCATCTTGTCGTTGTTGTACCGCATGGCCATGCAGATGAGCGTGCTGTACGAGTATGGAGGCTTCTTCTCACTGTTCGTCCGGTACTCGTGCTTGTTCTCCGTGAAGTCCTTCTGACACTTCGCTATCGTCTGGTTGAACTTCTGCAGCCGCGTGTTCTGCGGCTGCGGCTTCACCTGCGGCCCCGGCGACATCGGCGGTATTGGAAACTGCGGCACCGACATAATATTCGTTATGTTTTGCAGCCATGTCAAATTCGTTAAATCAGCCTCTGGTTCTTCATCTACAACCATCTTGCTCGGCTTGTGTTTCGTTCGTATCTTTTTAGAGTAATCATCTTGATCTGCAGCAGCAACTGTTTCAGATTGCGCTGTATCCTTTTCTAAATCTTCGTGGTTAACTGCGTACGTTTCTGGTTGCTCGTACACGTATTCTATCTCGACGGTGTGAGATGACTCGGGGACCGTGTGGTCGACAGCGAAGTACGTCGTACCGTACTGATCCCCCGCATCGCCATAAAAGTTGAGCGACGTCGTGTCCAGCATCTCGCCGGACGCCGGAGACAGGCCTGACGTTATATGCATCGTGGCCAACTACATCGCTCGCCCTGAAAATATTGCGACAGTGAGCCTATGAGTCACGAAGTTGATGAATCAGCTAATATCGGAAAGTTCGATTGCTCGGAATTATGAATAATTAATCACTGGGGGTAGTCCTAGATGGTATCTCGGGTTGTTACCTGAGAGAATAGAAGGTGGAGGACGGTGTTGTCCAAGATGTCCGGAGGGAATCGATCGGCGACGGCGCGGCCGGAGTGACGTCGCGGCGGTCAGCGGCGCCCCCCCGCCATGGTGTCGGGTCGGCGGCGGCTGCGTGTGTGCGCGCGGAGCGGCGGCGCGCGAGCTAGTGGGCAGGTGCGCGCCCCATTGTGTGCACCGTCGAACGATTCCGAACAGGTGTGTGCTGCGATCGATATTTTTCCGCCGCAAGACAACGCCGACCCGCATCGCTGATAGCTCCGGACAATTAGTCACGGTTATCGGACGCAGGACCGGACCCGGCTGCTAGGAGGTTCAACCCCATCACCACCAGCAATACCATCCCAACTGATCCAGCCTTCTTCGATATTTCCATACCAAACAACCCTACCAATACATAAACAGTTCTAATAATTATAAATGGATTGCAACTATATTTTTGTGATCAATATTTCTTTTCCGTTGTAGACTTTCATGAATATCGCAAGTGCGGGCCTGGTCGATGATTTCTGAGGCATGTCGTCACCGACGGCTCGTGCGGGTACTTCCGTTATATCACTCACATTTTCAATTCAACAATAATTATAGCAGTTATAAGTAGGTATTACCTAATTAGAAATATTTTCGCGATTTCAGAAAACTTCCCCTTTAATGACCCTGAGAACAGTCTCCTCTACGTAGGTATATCTTACACTCTCCATGAAATTCTGCAAAATTGCAGTTTGGTGGCTACTATCTCGCAATTTTGCAAGCTACTTAGGTAATAGATATGGAAAAGACTTCTCGATCCTATAACCATAGAAAGACCTTTTCGACCTAGGTACATAGGTAAATACATAGATGTGTAGCCTACATCATTTTTAAAATACTATCTAGGTATACTTAGACTAAATATAGTTACCTACTTACCTACTTAGGTACTCATTTCTCACCCACTAAGTATAAATTATAACAAGTAGTCCACTTGTTAATTTACAATATTATATTTGATCCGTCTAAACAGGGAATTAAAGCAAGTGCTTGTCCATTCCCCCCTCCGCTACTGTTTACTTTGAGCCGATAATGACTCAAGTCTATGAAAAGCTACCCTTGTCATACTTATTGGAATTACAAGGTAACATACCTACTGTGAAAGCTGGTTTACAACGTGAAAATTAATGGCTGTAGGATTGAGGTGAATGGCTTAGAATAGAATAGGTATCTTACCTTTAGGTAACTTGGTCCTAACTACTCGTTCCCGAGTTTATTCATCACCCACTCATGTAAATTACTTATACCTACTGTTATTAGCCCACCTAAAATTACTAATTACTGCTTACTACGAAGTTATGTAGGTAGGTATGTTTCAGCTAAACAATTCATCGAATTTCAACGCAAGCTGAAATCTCAAAGGTTACGTTACGAGGTCATCAAACTTGACCTTAAAAATCCTTTGTCAATCCCATTAGCATAGAACGTGATTTCAGGGCGACAAAATTTGTTTACCAATGCTTTCACTCGCACTAATTCTAATCGATTATATTTTATCTAGGTGTTTGTTTTGCTGACTCAGTCAAATAATGACGATGGGGTCAAAGTTCGATGTAACTTTAATGATAATAATGACTAAATTGTGATTTGGTAGGCCATCAATAGGTAAGCAGGTGCCTACCTAAACCATATAGGTACCTACCCATTTACCTAACTACATCCGAACATAGAAAAACAAAGCTTTTACCAAAATTATACTTATTTACCTATATTTTCTTGCCTACCCCTTGGCGAAATCAATTCCAGAAAGAATTACCTATTTTTCCGTTGTCTATCAATCCGTCAGAGAACACAAAGAAAGTAGGAAACAGTTGCATTCAAATTTCAACTCAAAAACTTTCCCTTTAGATTGAATATTAG
Source organism: Helicoverpa zea x Helicoverpa armigera (assembly GCA_033682625.1). NCBI lineage: Eukaryota > Metazoa > Arthropoda > Insecta > Lepidoptera > Noctuidae > Helicoverpa > Helicoverpa zea x Helicoverpa armigera. The sequence goes on along the minus strand of JAWIIS010000004.1, from coordinate 10,481,677 downwards.
TTTTTATTCTTTAAGCCCCATTGCAATTACTTTTTTTTAATAATAAGGGATGAATTTGGTAGCGCTCTGGCGACTGGCACGGCTATGTTCCGGTGGGCGACTACACCTGACAATATGGCCGCTGCGAGGGTAAAAAACGCGGGAAAATATTTTCGTAAAAAAATAAACATTATATTTTGTCACGCTCTTGTCTCGGTTTTGTGTAAATAATTAGCAATTGTGGTTATAAATAATTAGGGTAAATAAAATTCAATCGCAATCATTCCATGCGGGGTGGCCTTTGAAACGAATTGAAGAGTGATTTTAATTGAAATTCCTGAGGAAATCCCATTGAAAACAGCCGCGTATTTGAACTATTCTCTGTCACTGGTAGGTACGAGGTTCTGATTAGCATATTTGGAAAAATCGCAAACTATTAAGTCCTTAACCAGAAAAGGTCCTTTTTGCCGCTTCTTGAAAGCATTATTTTATAAAATTACCTAACACCCTCTAATGATACATTAATTTCAAGTGTTTTAACTTTAGTGGCACTTTATTCTAATGAATGACGTCACAAATGTCGGGAACATGTGGACATTTGCGTTTGCAGCACATGTTGGTCACCTGTCCCGTTACGCGAGGGTGGGAACGCCACAGGGCAGGATAGATACGGTAGCATAACTTTGTTCAGAAGGGTTCATTTTGTATGGGCACAAATGCGATTGAATTGGGAGAGAATAATTAATTGGAACTGTTTACTGTGTTGGTCCACTACTACGTACCTACGTGATACTAAATTCACCTGACTATTCGTTGGTAGGGCCTATCTCTAGGATATTCATTCTCACCCCCATCTCTCCAAAAAAAATTGAAGTATATCGGTACAGCCTTTTTCAAGTTTTGGGACTTAGAAATTCATTTATGCATAATCGTCTCTTGTAATAACAATAAAAATATGATCAGTGACAGGTTTTGGTAGGAAAAACGGTTGGTAGTGTTTGAGTAGGGCAAAACTTACTTAACCTACTGTTTAAATTATACTACAACCCAATCAAACGGGTGATTAGGTGCCTAGCCGTGTAATTTAACTACTTTTTATTGGCACTTTTGTTTAACGGTACCATTTGCTATCCAACCCTCATTTCAGCTACCCTTTACAATAATATTGGCTCCCTTAAGCCCCCTTGATATTCGATAGACTTTATTTACTACGTTACTGCTATCGTAAGTCACTTGTTTCGATATATTTTTTTAACTTTTTTTATCGAAGAGAAAGAGTTGAATGGTATATTTGCACGAACTTTTAAAATTGATTTATCTAGATGGAGTTTAATGGTGGTGGTGCATTTATTAATGTAGGTAACTTATTTATTTTTATAAGTATTGCATTACCTATGTACGTGCTTGTTGTATGAAAACTGTCCCAGGTTTAAACATGAGTATGCGAATGAAGTTCATAGTATTTCCAAAAATAAAAGACGAGCTGAAAAATTACTGATTTATTAATAGGTAAGTAAAAATTATATGTAGGTATTATTATCTTATAAACTTGCTCATAACAAGTAAGTACCCTGAGTAGACAATAAGCACCAACATTTAATCGATTTTAAACTTTTTGAAATGAATATAACAAGTATTGTATTTCCTAACAAATTATATTGCTTATAAAAATGAAAAAATATAAAAAATGATTAAATCTTCATCGCTGATTAATCGATACCTAGAAACCGAGACAACCGATTAATCGATAACAATCGATACTCTAGCTCTGACTCAAGCCATCAATGAGCTATAACTGCAAATGTTCCATGAACCAATGGGCACCGTTGATGAGGTTGTCCATTTCAGCGGCGGGTGAGGACAACGAGTGGTTGTCGTCGTACATGTATATCCTGTAGAAAAAAAATCATAAAACATTCGAATAGAAAAACAAGTGACGTCACAGTTCTGGGTTTGAAATAGAAGATTGTAGGTAGATATGAGATTTCATAAGGAAACTGCATCTGCAATGCCCGCCGGGAACCTGACAAGTTCTAATGTGATTTTGTAAAACAAGCAATGCACTTATTGGACACCGTTGATCAATATTGAAGCAAAGCATTGCTTTGGAATCTTGGACTTATATCATTGACTGCTTGACTAGAGTAAGCAGTAGAATATTAAATAAGAGCGATGACGATGATTCTTTTAAGTTATAATCTAGTTAGTCTACTACATAAATGGTTTCCAGATTCATTCACGTTTTCCATACATAACTGAACTGTCAAGTAACTACTTGGACCACGGATATTTTACCTGGTTTTCACTCCATTAGCCTTCAGCCTCCTGGCGTACTCCAAGCCCTGGAAGTGCGGCACCCGCTTGTCTCCGCTTCCCAACATGAGGGCTGTGGGTGCCTTCACTTTGTGCACATGAGCTATGGGGGAACACCGTCTCATGGCGAGGAGTTGTTCTTCAGAAACTGGACCCTTTTCCGTGAAGTCGAAACCTGATTCGGCTGCACACCTGGGTAAATGTATAATGGTAAGTTTAAATAGAAGTAATTAATTGGGGTTTTTTTTTTATATGACAATATGAAAATAAATAAAATCAAATTGGGCGTTTATTAGGACTAAATAGACCGATTACATTTCATAATATAGAATCTAAATTTAAAATACATAAATAGAGACGAACTAAAAATTAAACTTAACAACAAAACTCGTTTTCAAGTTAAAAGCGAATATCGAACGTTACTGACCGGAATTTTTATACACAACATCACTACTTCACGAAAACCTTACAAAACTGACTCACCCATCATAATTATCGGCATAATTCGCTTTACTTGCTAGATCTATCAGGGGGTTCCTCATCACAACTGCATTGAACCTATCAGGGTACAACCCAGCCAGATGGGCCACTATCAGACCTCCATAGCTTCCTCCATTTAGAAATATATTCTTTGGACAGAGCCTTTCATCTCTTTCTAGCAAGGTAGTTAGAGTGAGTAAGCAATCTTTTACGTCGTAGTCGCCGATGTGGCCTAGAAGAGAACGGACGTTTGCCTCGCCCTGACCTATTGATCCGCGGTAGTTTATTCTTGCTAATGCGAATCCTGGTTAGGACAATTGAGAGATAGAAAAAATAAGATATTTGGCAATGTAAATAGTAGGCTACTACTATGTACGGATAGGGCTGCCATCCGTCCGGGTTTCCCCGGATTTGTCCTCGTTTGGAGGCCGTCCGTGGGCCGTCCGGGCGGGGTTTCAAGAAGTGTGGTTTTCATGTAAGGAAGCACCTCATTGAATTTAGGTATATGTTAATAGTAAATGGATTACACATTAGGTATTATTTTGTTTTAAAAAACTCGTACTCGTTCGGGAAAAAAATGCGATTTACGCCAAATGTCCCGGTTTTTTTAATGTTTGTCCGGGTTTGACAAAATTCGAGATGGCAGCCCTATGTACGGATAAAGTTCATATTTTGAACGTTTGCTATATTTATGCGGCTAAGGGCAGGCCTCTATGAGCTTTTCAAGGTCAAAATTTAACATCTAGGCAAAATAACGTTCAATATTCGCTTTCGAAGAAAACATAATTTACCCAAAATCACCTAAAACTCTTAAAAACACATTTTTTAAATATTTTTTTTAAAAACTAACACTCACCAATCAGCAATGTCAGTAGAATTAAACATACTAGCGACATCTATCACCGGGTTCCTGCTAACTACCGCCGCATACAAATCGGGATACTGCCCACTCAAATGCGTCACCAAAAACCCTCCGTGAGAACCGCCCATTAGGCACAATTTCGTCGCGTCTATAGGGAAGTTCTGCACTGCATAGTCTGTGGCTAATTTGCAGTCTCTGACGTCAGCATCGCCGACGCGTTTGAGTAAGAAGTTGATAGAAGCCTGCCCCGCGCCTGTTGAGCCCCGGTAGTTCACTTGGAGGGACGCGAACCCTGAAATTTGGGTGATTTTTTTACTTTTGTTCGAGGTAAAAATACGATGTTTGGCTGGTGGACTAAAATTTCGATGTTAACCTGTTTGAATTTGGAAGAATTGTAAAGGACGATGGGAAATACATAATATTTGCTGAATTTGTGAGTTGACTGACATAACCCGATTATCAATTGAGTTTAGAGACAATTTCGTCGCGACAATAGGGAAGTTCAGGACTGCATAGTCTTTGGTCATTGTTAAAGTATGAAACGCACAGAGGCGTGCCCCTTGCCTATTGAGCGCTAGTTCACTTGGATAGAGAAAACTCAAATTTACAGCTTTAAGTATTTTTGATAAAATTTAAATTTAATTTTGAGAATATTGATTATTACTTTTTATAAATCTGAGTATAATCTGAATATTTTCCAGCTTACCTAACGTAGTGAAAAGGGCTGCTTCCAAAGAGTATGCGTTAACGAAGTTGGAGTGGGGACCTCCGTGTGGCCACACGATAAGAGGGAACTGCTTGTTCTCAATATTAGGAGCCATGTATATCGCTGAAAACGAGTCTGAAACAAAAATAATTACGTATTTATATATAAAACAGAGTATTAACGACTGTCAATGATCTGTGAAACAAATGACTATCGAATCTATAAATTGACAGACGCAATAGCAACCCTTAGATGCCGAGAGCTGACATCGGTCGCATGCATGTGCGCTATTGCAAAGACGTGTGACGCATGTGTCATTGGTCATGAGAGTGTCGCGTACGAACTTATCAGCTTATAGTAAAATATAGGTATATCTTGGACAGCAATGACTGATTCATTGTGAAGGCAAATATCTCAAGGAAACTCTGCGTGGAGCGTGGTAGTTAATGCTCAATTCTTCTCTGTGTGAGAGGAGGCCTGTACCGAGCAGAAGGACGATAAAATGCTGGTGTTTAAGTGAGCACGATGTGGCCGCCTCGCTGTGTATAGCATTACAATATTCACTCACTGACGCTATCCGTAGAGTTAGCGTGCTGTAGCTGCAGGTACCGAACTCGTGCTGCGGCGACGGGCGCAGTGGCATCACAGTTGCACGTCACGCGAGACCATGATGTGGCCGCCTCGCTGCCCGCCGCTGGTAAGCGGGCTATGTATAGCTGGGTAACATAAAATATTAACGTTACAATAGTGTTTTTAACAATATTTGTCATCTTGTGCAAGAATTATTATTAAAAAAACAAAATACCCGACTGCACACTAAAAAAAGAGTAAAACAAGCCCCACAATAATATTGATCAATACAACTTTACTGAATATAATTTATAAATATTGATGGAAAGCATCGCAGGCGGGGACCAACAGAGGCTTATTTATAGTCATTTCGGTTGTGCACCATTTAGCAGAATTTTCGTTGGTGGCGGTCAAGGTGGTCCCCGCCTGCGATGCTTTCAATCAATATTTATAAATTATATTCAGTAAAGTTGTATTGATCAATATTATTGTGGGGCTTGTTTTACTCTTTTTTTAGTGTGCAGTCGGGTATTTTGTTTTTTTAATAATAATTCTTTTATTTATAACTTTTTAGCTGTTTTTATTTAACGAAAATGTTGTAGATGTAGAAGACTATGTATATGTAAGTACCATTTTAAATTATTTCGACGACATTTGGCTTTAGATTACGAGTGATGTTACTCCGCAACATAAATTTACCGCCAATGCGACGTTCAAGACGATCAAGACGACGTTCATGCATTTGATCAAGACGACGTGATTGTATCGCCAAAAGAATCCCTTTTTGCTTGCTAACGCATGAGTTGCTTTGCGTTGACGCACAATTAACATGTTCCCGTGGGAATTTTGAGAAAAAACGTATCCTATATTAATTACTCCCGTGATTGAAATGAATCTAATGATACCGCATACATATTTTTTTAAAGGGAAATTTAGAAAAAATATCCCGTGGGACTTTTAGGATAAAATGTATCCTATGACACTCCCGTAATCAAGACAAATCTAACGATACCTCATACATCAAAATCCATCAAGCCGTTTAGGCTACAGGAGGTCACAAAGGAACAGACATACATACATACATACATACTTACATACACTCGAAAAACATTACCCTCCTTCTTTGGCAGTCGGGTAAAAAGTAATATGACAGTCCGGCCTTAGGACAGGCACGCGCGACTAGAGGCTCGCGGCTCGCGGCTCGTGACAACAGTCAACGTATGGGAATGTATGAAAATGATTCCGAGAGACGCGACAGCATTTACATACTGTTGTAGAAAGTACCTTGTTCCGTCATTTGTCAATAGCCTTCCTTCAGACATAGAAAATAGCTGTCTTACCAAAGCATCATTCAAAAACAAATTGTTTAAATACCTTCTGGATATTGTGAGTCAAAAAATAACAGAATTTAATTTGCATGCTTAGCTATAGATTTATTATTAGTATTTATAATTTAAGTGAAAAAGTGTAAAACCTAATTATGTAGATTAAAAAATTATGATACTGTGGGAGCTACGTCTGCCGTCAAACTGTCATGCAGTTTGGTAGAAGTATAATGTTTGTATTGAAATTGATTTTTGTGAATAAACGCTTTTTCATTTTTTGTAACAAATGACGACCAGCCGCGCGAGGCTTGCGACTGTTTCCGAATTGTACCTTCTTAACGCATCCCGACGGAACTTCTTGCCGGATAAAACATGTAGAAAAATAAAGTACAAAGTTCAAACCATGTACAATTCTTCAGTTACATTTGTCTTTTTTAAAGGTAAATTTATCTTTTGTTGCCTCATATTCTACCACATTAAAACCTATTATAATAGTAACTATTAATTCTGCTCACCTGTCCCGGAGTGACGAGACTGGAGCAAGCCACGAGTATGACGTCGCTACGCACGTCCACCACGCTGGTGGAGTACGGGCTGCCTCTGTTGTTCGATATGTCCGTTATGCTGCCAGATTCTGTGACAAAATGTACCAAACATTATAAACTACAACGAAATATCTTGGAAGTCTGTTTAATTAGCTAACTTCAGATTCGAGAAATTCTTTGTTACCGTAGATATAAAGAAATATTTTTTTAACCAGTGCGAAAATGTTGACAGCACGAATTTATAATATGTTTTATATTACGTGTATCACCACAAAAAAATATGTGCAGGAAAATTCGCATATCAACCATTATTGAAACATTTGAAACGCATTTATTTAAGAGCTTACTTGATACTGACTACTTAAGACTATGGCTTAACAAAAAAGCGTTGTCACAGCGAAAAAGCGTCCTCAAACTACTAGGATTTGACCATACCCAGCCAGCACAAACCTTTTGAGTAATTTTTGTTTAACAGCAGTCATAGAAGCTAATTGCAGAAAAAAAGTACTGTAAATAGCTGATATGGCGCTTACTCAGACGTTATTCAAGCAATTTGGGCACAAAATATACTGCTATTAGCTGTGTAATAGCAACGTAAAAGATGATTAATTTTTGAATAATTGTACAACAAGCTGAATATCTTCTACATAAAAAGATTTTGTTCTTTAACACAAGTATTACAGCTCTTTTAGCCAGATGATGAGTGAATGATGAATGAACATATTATAATTGACCGAGTCCTTCAAAGCTCAGATATTCAGATCATACACAGCGTTTAGCTTATTTCAGGTATATTTTAGCAAGTAGTTGATCAAATTAAATATTGACAAATCCGAACAGAGTTATACATATGCGTAGTATAATATTTTACCTATCGTAAATTTTACCCTTATTTAGGCTTGATGAAAGAAATTGTAGGTGCGCATGCAACTTTACCGTGTATATATATATATATTTCGTGTAAATTTTTCACGCGCTTCCTGATAAGCCGGGTTTTGAAGAAATAAACAACATTTTTTCCAGTTATGTTTGTTACGTGTAAAATATTTTTTTAGTTTATTTCAATGTAAGGGTTCAAAAATAACCATGTAAAGCTTTTTTAAGAATATTATATTTATTTCGTTATTAAACTTGAGTATTTGAGTATAAAATTCCACATCATTATAATTAGGTTATGTTGTTCGATAATGGCGACGCACATTCTGAATAAAGTCTGATTGCACAGTGGCTTACCGTCTAATGTATGCATAACAGACCATAAGTGTCCACTTATTAAGTTGTGCTCTGGTTAAAAGTGGACTGCATTAAACATTTTTCGACAACTGTTCTATAATAACACACATTCGTACTGTAAATCAAACAATTAGGATTCAGTCATATAATAATAAAAACCCACATTATAGGAAAGCTATATTATTTTTTATTTTTAGTTCTTATCAAATTCAGATAATTATAGAAGATTCCGATGAATTGAGAACCTCATTCTTTTAGAAGTCGGTTAAAAAATATTACGATACGAAAAATTACATACTTAATTATAACTAATCATTGTAGTACAGAATTCATAAATAGTACGATACAAATAAATAAGCATAGTAGGTACTACAAACGTGCGATGCATTTTCACGTAGTAACCCTACAAAACTGTCAGCCGGTTAAATTCTGACTAACTTTCCAGAACAGCTCTTCTAGCTTAAAAATGTCTAAGTACTTCTCATGAATACGCAGCAAACTTCTGCATCAGAATCTGTTAATATTGCTTTAACTACAGTAGCTGCACATGACGGTAATTTCGTACTCAAAGCGTCATAAAGTAGTTACAACAGCTATCTTTATTTCTGTTAAGTTACTATATGCTTCATAACAGAAACAACGCCTATTTTATACAGCAGCTGAATAACGGTCAAGGTGTAGTGTGTAATACAACTAAAAGAAAACAGAATACAGCTTATCCAGTATCATGCTTGATAATGGAATTTTATACCAATGTTATACAAAAGATTACACGAACTCTTGAGTAGCAGGTCTTTTTATGATGATTATTCAGTTTGAAGAAATAAAATCCGCAAATTACTAAACTAATTCAGCTGATAGCATTATTATAGCAAGAAATAACTTTAATACATAATTTGGTAATACACTCAGCTTATATTCATATATAATAAAGCTTAACCCTGCATAGAGTTAAATTCTTGGCCAGTTATCTGACTTGTGTGCTGCCTGGGTACTCACCACGTTGGATTTGACGTGCGTGCTGGTGAACTCAAGCGTTTGTTCGCTATAATGAACTAACCACCTTACCTATATGAAGGACATAAGCTCGTATCTCAGCGTGGTGCTGCGTGGACAGCACGAGGCGCTTGCCGTCAGCGCTGAAGCACTTGTGCGGCAGCGACTGGCAGTACAGCCCGGTGAAACTGTAGCCGTTCACTGTCTTTATTTACTATTCCCGAGCCCATGGGAACTACTACCCGCAGTCGGATAAAATATAGCCTACGTTACCCGGGGACAGTGTAGCTTCTCAACAGTGACCAAGGTATATTGGGTTGCCCTAGGTTGAGGAGTTCAGATAGTCACTCCATGTGGCACACTGGCTCTCAGCTGCAACTGGCTAAGGAAATGTCTAGGCAGCTAGCTTACCTATATGAAGGACATATGCTCGTATCTCAGCGTGGTGCTGCGTGGACAGCACGAGGCGCTTGCCGTCAGCACTGAAGCACTTGTGCGGCAGCGACTGGCAGTACAGCCCGGAGAAACTGTAGCCGTTCACTGTCTTTATTTCTGTGTCTATGATATCTATGAGTGTGGTGATTGTGTTCTGAAATTAAGTAATAAAAACTAAGTAGGTAAATGTTCAAATCAAGACTAAAAACCTAAGGATAATATTACGATACAGTACTATTACGTTATATCCAGTACCGGACAAGTCGGTCTTTTCATTTATATCGACTTTCACACTCAATGGAAGTTCACAATACATATTATTTCATGTCTGTTCGCCAAATAAAATTCCTTCTTTATTTTCTTTTATCTTTTCTAACATTTAACTTAAAAACTGCACTGATTTCACGCAATTACGACCAACAGCCAGAATTATTTTTAAGGAATGTCCCAGTACCAACATACACATACGCCACACAGTCGGGACTAATGACTATATAGGCAAGCACAACTTACAGTATTCTTCTTCATGATAACAAGTTGGTGACAGGCGTGATGCGGTCCACCCGCTTCACGCTGTAGCCAGACCAAGTCACCGGTCGGACTTAGTCGAGGAGAACGGACTGCTAAACCGTCACCGCTTAGCTTTCCTGGAAGTAAGGGAAATTATTATAGATGATGGAGAAGTACATCCACCGCTTAGCTTTCCTGAGAATAAGGGAAATTCATGTGAATTAACGACAAGTACTGAAATGTGTTTAGAAAGGTGGTCAAAAATATTGAGGGCTGTTTTCATTTAAATAAACGCGAGATATGTCCAGTTTGACGCACACCAATGTCTATTCACTGTAGCAAACAAATGCAATTTTTTTTTTTGGCTAATGGAATTGAAAAAATCTTTCACTGTTTGGCTACTCTATCCCACATAACGCGGGACGCGTGTGAAAACACTGGAAACATATTTTTTCTTATAACTAATAACTAATATGCAATATTAGACTTCTTTTGCCTAGCTTTAATCCTCTTCAACATCTATTGCAACATTTTGAAATGCAAATAAATAAAATATTCAACAACTTACTAAAAGCCCCATCGAGCGTACACTCAAAGATATAACTGGGCCTATTGGTACAGAATATGAGGCCGAGGCGTCGCGGCTCTGTCTCCCAGACCACGCCCACCACGCTGTTGCCGTCGGGCGTGAAACGCACCTGGGATATACGGGCAAAAATATAAAGTCGGTAAGTCTTGTAAAGATAAACAATTAATAAAATGGAAATAAAAGAGGAAAAAAAGAGTCAGAACTTGAAAACTCCAATATACATCACCAGCATCACGACTATTTATTTCCGAAAACGGGCTCAGATACTTACGTATACCATAGATACAGATTTTCAGTCTGAGATGCGTAAATTAAATCACACCAAAACATTTAAGGCCTTTTAATTACACAAAGTCACGTAAGGTATTAATTAGGCGACCACGTAGTTAGGCGACCCTTCATCACATTTACATTTATTTGCTCTTATGAAAGAGGCCTAAGTGTGAGAGTCTCTTTCTACAGAGGTCCTAATAACACCAAAAAAGTGCAAATAAACTACATATTACACACACCTGTCCGGGACACATGCCGTCCGGTATACCGGACAGCACGGTGAAGGTCTCCGTGGCGAGCTTGAACACCACCACGACGGACAGGTGCTTGCCTACCAGCTGCTCGCCCCAGTCTTGTCTGTATATGTACTACACACTCACCTGTCCGGGACACATGCCGTCCGGTATACCGGACAGCACGGTGAAGGTCTCCGTGGCGAGCTTGAACACCACCACGACGGACAGGTGCTTGCCTACCAGCTGCTCGCCCCAGTCTTGTCTGTATATGTACTACACACTCACCTGTCCGGGACACATGCCGTCCGGTATACCGGACAGCACGGTGAAGGTCTCCGTGGCGAGCTTGAACACCACCACGACGGACAGGTGCTTGCCTACCAGCTGCTCGCCCCAGTCTTGTCTGTATAAAAACTCTTCGCCCTGAAACATACATAAAATTTAACATCATCCACTACCCTTGTTAAATAGCTTTGCTTATCTGAAGTTGGCTATAAGCTACAAGCTACTACAACACTCAAAATGTATCAAAAAACCATTGCGCATGCGCAAGTCAATCAATGGCTCACATTACTCAATAGGGCCCAAGGGCCCGAGGGGCATAACAGGGTAAAGGCGGCTCTGCGCATATTCTCAAAAATGAAAATGCGAAAATATAGTGCGAAGTGAAATATAAAACATTCAATCATTTATTAATTCAATTAATGTTTAGGTATCACATTTACCTTTCTAGGCGCAGTTTCTCCGCTGCCATCCAGCTTAGGCTTTTCTTCGGCTTTCCTCTTAATATACGGCTCGAATTTAGGCAACTTCTTCTCAGCTACATACACTAATGATTTCTCATCGGGGGACCAGTCCAAACTACCAAATTCCGCTGCAAGAAAAGTTTCATGTTACATAAGTATACTACTACTACATATAAGGCATCAAGAATTATTTACATTGCAAACATTTTAAACTCTTCAAAAATGTATACCTAACATGCAAAATGCACATAATTACCTGCCTATAAACAAAGTGAAACAAAAAAGAAACAAAATTATTCTGTGACTTTCAAAACTCAATTAATTTTATAGAACCCAAAAAGAAAAAAATATCTCTATAGGAACAGTCCAATAATAAAATAACGATCTCAAATTCTACATTCAAATACTTCCAGTCAGCCAGCTACCAAAAAGGTTGAGCTTCACCCCGAAACTACTTACAGTCAGCATAAACATCTCCATGTATATCCAAGGCCGTGAGATCCACACTCTGTGACAAAGTGTTGGTGTTCCACACCTCCAGATATTGTTTCTTGGCATCCTTGCCGTTTTTCTCTTCACGGATTATTGCCTTATAGTTCTCACGGGGGGATATGGCTGATAGGATTCTGAAAAGGCAAGTGTATAAATGGAGGGGGCATTCAATTTAGTGCCTGTCAGGGCTACTTAATTGTTCGAGAGTTATACAGGCTCTGATACAGAAAGGGCTCCAAATGGATCATGGTGATTTGTCAGTAAGACAATCCTTCAAAGCGGTAAGTCATTTGATGATTTCAATATGATAAAATCTAATCCTTAAAGTACCAAACATCAGTGAATTCTAGACTTATTCAGCCACTTTAAGAAAGTAGTTAAGGCCACAACTTATTTATATATTTAGTTTCATGTTAATCTGTTTTCCCAACACATACAGTCATGGTAAATCGGATCAAGGTTTTTTTTACTGAAGAGTTTTAATATGACTATTTTCTTTAGACCTTTTCTTATATAGTAAATATATACCTAATTATTTCACAATTAAAAACATTGTCCTCGTTACTTACTCATTACTAATATCAGTTCCAAAATCACTTTCATCGGTAACATAAAGTTCACTGTCCAAGGTGTACGAGGTAGCATATGATGTGTTCTTGCCTTTATCCAAGTTGCGAACAGACCACTTAGCTGTCACCTTATTAGCAGCATTGTTGAGCTTCCCACCGGTTAGAGACGGGATCTTTGTCAACGTCTTGTAGGCGGCAACTATGGTTTCTAGCTGGGAGTTTGAGAAATTATAATGTTTGGATGTTCATAACAGATCTGTATTAATATAATAATATAATAAAGTACCTTTGTACCCCAAAGAAACACAAATTTGTTTTCTCCGCTCCTAAAGCCTCCGAAACTATTGAATCGATTAAAAAAATATTTCACTGTTGGAAAGCTATACTCGTCCCGAGTAACATAGGTTATATTTTATCCTGGCTAGTGTAGTAGTTCCCAAAGGACGCTGGTGAAACCAGCTAGTTTTTAATACTTGATTAAAGGAATGAACAATAAGTAATTTTTGTTTGTAAGAATCATTTGCAAAGAAGCTTGATTATTGCACTTTTCATTGAAATTCAATCATTTATTCTTTTAATTAATTAATTGAAGAAATGATAATAATTATAAAAAAATCACAATTTACCTGTGAAGACATTTTCCACATAACAGCCTGTAAGGCACACTGAACGCGACGCTATCTGCAATGTACATTAAATATTTAATAGGGCTTTACACTGCGCATATAAATAACATATTTATGTGAAACTAGTGAATGCATTATACTTTGCCTTATGATTTTTGTGTCCTGCACTCTTTTAACAGTAAATTAAAAATCAATTAACCCCTAGAATGCCACGAGACACAATTAATTTTCTATTGTCCCTAATTAGCGGCATTCAAGAGGTAAAGTAAAGTTTTTTACCTTGTAATTAAATAACTATTTGATTTTTTGAAGAGCCTGCTGATCATATTTTTCTAATAACATTAACAAAGCTATTGATTTTATCGAAATCATTACAATAGAATAAAAAAACAAAGTTATAAAAATATTTACATTTAATTATTATTTAAATGAAAGAAAATGTAAATTAATTTTATGCAGTTCATTGAAATTTCATTTCAAGGATTGACTGAGTTATTTGAAGGTGACCCAAAATATTTTGAACTTAAAAAATATAAACAATGTACCTAAGTGTCGGAACTCATGATCAAATGCAATAGTACTTATAGATGCATATGTACATTTATTTAATAGACCTCCATAAAATAGCTGAACCAGTAAAGATAAAATTGGGTAAAGAGAAAAAAATCCTGGGTTTAAACAGCACACAGGAATCAGACAGTAAAAAATATTTTTTAAGTCCAGTTCCTATAAAGTAATAAAGACTTTTAGAAAATGACGAAGTCAAATACGACTATTAATTTCATATAAGTAGGCACAATACATCAGACATAAACCTACACAGAGAGATAAGATAAAAACAAGCATGAAACATAAATAAAATAAATATTGCGACACACGGTTGGTTAGCCTCTTGGAAAGCTATTTATTAGCTTGTGTTATGGGTGCTAATACTGCTAACACCCGGGACCATCATTGGGTATTGGGTAACTTTTTCGAACAATCCCGGAATCCTGAACTTCTTCAACTCCATGGAAATTTTATAGAAACTTACCCGGATTTGGAATATTTCTTACTCAGTGGGCCGTCTTAGGGTGATAATCTTGAATGGGTATGGATGGCAAAACAAAATCTAAGCTAATATTAGCTACCTACAAAACAAAAAAGATTCTTTTGTTTGTTCTTTTGCTCCGAAAGTACTGAACCGATCATAGAAATTCGCTCACTCTTAAGAAGCTACACTATCTCCGGGTATATTTTATCCAGTTATGAGGAAAATTTCCCCCGGGATACGGGTAAAGCCGCAAGAAACAGGTAGTACAGAAATGATTTAAAATTTGCCTCACCTTACACTGTCAGAAATTTGTGTGGCTGCACTAAAGGGACCGTTGTGTAGCATATATCAGAGCAACAAGAATCTGATTAATTTATTGAATATTTCGTGATTTTTTGTAAAAATAAATCATCAGCTGACTCGCGGCTAGGCGGCATCCATAAACAATGAATGACGTTATTTTGATTTTTTTAATGACATTCAATTTTGTTATTGTCATTTGAACATACAGGAATTTAGTCCATTAAAAAGCACGCCATCATTTAATTAATAAAAAATATAACAATACAATAAACTATGAACATACTTAAAGAACCCATTACTTTAATAATATTTTTCTTTTGCTTTTGAGCTTTTGTCTTCAAAGCCCATAAAGTTTTATTAAAATAGATCGTATATTCATGTCTGTCAACTTCCCCTTTCTGTCACTGTCTGATGGATTACCGGTTGCAGTTTTTGCAAAACTTGTAAACAACCGCGCTTTTCTAAAATATTTGTACTTTTTCGGCCAATTACCTATATACACATTTATTGCTACAGAGTTACATATTAAAGTACAAATTGAGTAGTTGCCACTAAATGAACCACTCGATAAGAATGTTCAACACAGTTCAAAAGTTATGATTCGTTAGTAAAAACAGTTATAGCAGCAAATTCACAAGAATATCATATTTCTTAGCGTTTACTCAAACCCCTCGGGTCTAATTACAGTAAAGATGAAACTGGTGAGTATGCAGATTTATTCACTCATAATTTTTACTTCGCAACAAATCTACCGCCTGATAGGTTAGAATCTCTAAGGCTATAAAACTTTTATGTAAGTTCAGTTATTTTAATCTAAAATCTTTTTAACACTGGAGCCCTACGTACATATCCAATAGTACCTTGAGTGGGAATCGATCAAAGGTTATTAGTATTCAACTAAGTTACAAAAATACTTGTATAAAATAATTGAGAAGTAATACACACTACATTAAGAAGTTACACTAGAAATCTATTTAAGTATATGTAAATGTTTATACAATCAAGACTTCGATCTACTGAATCGATTATAAAAATACTTTTACTTGTAGAAAGCTACACTTTTCCTGAGTAACATAGGCTAAACTTTAACCCGTTATGGGCAGTAGCCCCCGTAGGACTTGGGTGACAATGCAGGACAACTAGTATATTATACAAACCTGCAGGACTAATCTTCTATCCTCGAACTTCTAGCACCAAGAAGGTTTTAACATTTAAGGATTTTTTTTTTCAGGGGCCAGATTTACAAGTGAAGCTGGAAAGGCTGAAAGTATATAAATGTGATAGATGCCCAAAGGTCTTCCCGAGTTTAAGTGACATTATGAAACACATGTCTTATCATAATCAGCATTTTTTTTCCCATGTAAGTCTTGACAACTTTTTTCATATGAAATTATTTTTACATTTATACATTATTTACATACATTTTTACATTATTGTTTAAAGTTACAGTGACAGAATGTTGGTTTTCTAAAATTTTTAAACAACATCTTTTACTATTGTACGCTGCTATTATGTCTAAAAAACACAAAAACTGCCATATACATGTTCAAAAAGATTTTTAAAAATATTTATCATTTCAGTATTGTCTTTCGGCAAATAAAATTTAATGTGTCTAGGCATTTTAGGATGATTTGAACCATTTAACCATAACGATAACCAGCAGTCTGATCATTGATTCGTCAAATTCAACATACATGACAATATTTGTAAACATATTTCACTTGCCTCACAATATGTCTCTAATACAATTAATCAAGAGTATGTGTTAATAATATGTTTACATGTTTCAGTTAATAAGTGCGCATGTGGTACTAGAAAGAGCTAAATTTTTCAGTTGCGATCTCTGCCCCGGAGGGTTCTCCACTAACAGAGAACTGATGCTTCATAAGCTTCAACACGTAAAACAGAAAGTGTAAGTAGATAACTAACACAAGCTATTTCCTTCTCTTCAAAGGTTTTATGGTTTGTTATGTATTTTCACCAAAGACAGTAATCAACATGTTTGATTATGGTCTGAAAAAAACTATAAAGAGAAAAAAAAAACTATTCCTAGCTTGAAATCAATTACATTCTTTCAAAATTCACTAATACTTTGAATGAAACTCCTGTAATATTTGTTTTCTTTTTTCAGGAATAATCAAAGAAAGCTAGGCAGATGTCAAATAAGCACTGATATACCGAAGACCTATAAATGCCCGGACTGTGATTATTCATTTGTTGATGAAAGCACTCTTAAAACTCATTCCGTGCTTCACTTGCCGTTCCCACACATTTGTCATTGTGGCATCGGATTCTACAAACAATATGATCTGAAAAATCACATGAAATTGGTGCATAGAACTGGTGAAAAACAGAAAGACAAAAAAGATATTCTTAAAAAACAGATCCAAGACAAAAAACATGGCACAAGTAAAGGATCGAAAATAAAAAAAGAAATTGTGACCAAGAACAAAAAAGGAAAACAGAGATCTACAGATAAGAAAATTAGAAAACGAAAATTTATCACTCCACCAAAACCAAATATAAATGTAAGGAAAACTGATGACAATAAATTTGAGTGTCCTGTATGTAAAAAAACTTTTAAAGATATTCATCGTGTTTATGTCCACTACCGCATACATTCAGGGGAACGTCCATTCTCATGCCATATATGTGGAAAGTCATACACTCAGAGTTGTGTTCTTTCCACTCATTTACAAACCCATAATACAGAGAGAACCTTTAAATGTAGGCATTGTCCTAAGGCTTTCAAAGCATCAGCCTACAGGGACCGTCATGAAATCATTCACAGTGTTGTAAAGCCGTATGATTGCCCGTATTGCAACAAAGGTTTTCATGATATGTCAGCCTTGGCACGCCACAAACGAACACATACTGGAGAAAAACGGTACAAATGCCCCTTCTGTCCTAAAGCATTTTCTGATGTCAGTGGCTACCATAGACACAAATTACTTCACGAGAAAGGAGGACGGTTTGAGTGTGATATTTGCCTAAAAGTATTTCCCCAAATACACAAGTTACGATTTCATCGCTTGAATACGCACGAATCAAAGGATTCTAAATTCTACTGCGATTTTTGTAAGAAATTTTTCCGTAATAAAAGCTATTTAGTCATACATATGCGTTGCCATATGTTTCCGGAAAAGGTTGTTGAATGCAAGGAATGTCATAAAAAGTTTAATAGAGACTCATATCTGCAAAGACATATTAGGGATGTTCATGAAAATGTCTTCAAGCGCAACCCTGAGATGGAGTGTGATGCATGCTCAAAAAAGTTTTTAAGTAGAAAGTCGTTTATGCATCATTATTTCAGTATACATTCCGGGGTACGTTGCCGTAAGTGCTCTCGGTATTTCGCTGGCAAGACACACTTACAATATCACAAATTGCTCGAGAGTGTGGAATGTTACATATGTGATAAGAAATTCTTTTGTAAGAATACCTTAGGAATACATGTGCGAAAGGTCCATATAAAGAAACGACCTGTAAAATCTGAGGAGTAAATCAGACAGATTTGCTACTCCGAAGGTAGCTATTTAGCGCCTTCGCGCATGCGTAATAGAGAGTATGTTTTTTGTTACATTTATGAAACGCGTTAATTGTTCTATGAATATTATATTGACGACGTGTTAAAGTTATCCTGATGATGTACAAAAAAGTTATTTCCTTGCTAGTTTGTACATAATTATTTTATAAGTTTAGTTTGTACCAAAAATCAACATTTATTTGTCTATGCAAGTGGGAAAGGATGAAATCAAATTAATTTACAATCATAATTGTGGATTTATTTGAATAATTATAAAAATATTGAATTATTTTTATTAAGTTCATAACTTCTTAGATAACAAGAAAGACTGATGTTAAAATGAAAAATAATGAACACTAAATAATGTAAGAAATTATTTCTTGTTACAAAAAATTGTTATAAACACTCTAATTAAAGTAATCTCATTTAATAACTTTTTGTTTGCCTAAAGTGCTTCCTTGTTTAATTTAGGTACATATAGTTATCGGCACGAATCTTGAGCTCTGACCTACATCTGCGCAGAAGTGATTTATTAGCAAAGAACCGATCCCGAGTGACGGCTATGACGCGATGCACTGCGGGCCAACCACCGCTTTAGCCCGCTCCCGCGCCTCACTTCATACCACAAAAGGGACCCAATAAATTACTTTTGCGCAGGTGAAGGTCAGAGCTCAAGATTCGCGCGGTGGGATGATAAAAAGGCTGATGATGATGATGGTACGTAACTCATGATGAGTAGGCCAGCGGTCTAGCTAGTGCTTAAGGCACCTACCTACCTCCAAGTTAAAGAGTTTGTTTTCCTTGCCAAGTCAGATCAATGTAGGCAGCCGTAGCAAAATTAGTATGGCCCTTAAGTCTCAAAAAGTAAGTGCTTTACAAGGAGCGACTGCCCTGCCTGACCTCCTCAACCCAATACCCAATACCCCTTGGTTAGGCTGGTGTCAGACTTACTTACTGGCTTCTGACTACTCGTAACGACTGCCAAGGATGTTCAATGACCGCCGGGACCTACAGTTTAACGTGCCATCATTGGTGTCGGTGCCAACGGCATTGGTGTCTATGATATATCCCGAGTAACATAGTAAAGGCTATATTGTACGGGCAGTAGTTCCTTCGTGACGCTGATGTAACCGCGGGAAAACGGCTAGTCGTTACTAAAGTTACGATTACCTACGATGCGAAGGCGAAACTTTGTTTTTATAAAGATTTAAGTACATAGGTGTGCTTCTCGTCTTGTGTGCGTGATTTTATGAACGAAACGTTCAAATATTTACGAAGGCATGCGTTTTTCCATTGCGTTGGTTGCGCGTGCCAATGTGTTAGGTGTATCAGCAGGCAGGTTACTGAAAATTATGTTAACAATACCTGCTTATGTTATGTTAATTTATTTACATAATAAGTGTAAGTCTAAACAGGAATAGTTAATAATACAACATAATGCCATAATTCTACCGAGCGTATAAAAACGGAAAACGGAAACAGTATAATCTTAAAATGTTGATTAGTTTCAACCAGCTTAATTAGTTAACTAAATTAAATAACGATTTTTCCCAGCAACAAAACAACAAATAAACCAAAACGGAAGCCATAACAAAAGTTCGCGATTACTCGTATTACATTACAGCTAAGTTATCCCCATTCACTTGTTTCCTAATCAGCAAAATCAATAAAGTTGAAGTTCGTAGGGCCGGGAGCGACGCCGCACCGCGCCGCGCCGGCCGCGCCGCTCGATACGCGCGGCGCGCGCGGACCGTGCGTCATGCTCCCTCACCCAGTGCTCCAACATCCCATTCCACCATCACACCGGTACTGTGTATCATTCTAATCAAATAGAACACAAAAAAGTGAGCGTTTCGCAGTGATTTGCAAAAAAAATGGTGTAACAAGACCGTTCTGTGCAACGAATTTGTTTATAATAATAATAGAAGTGATTTTCGGTGTGATTTGCATTAGAATTGTTGATAAAAACCACAAAGTAAGAATATAAGAAAATATACTATATGTATAAAAAGTAACAATTTTATAGTAGGTATAAAAAATCATTTGTTTGAGATAGTTAAACACACTGCCAAATATTTCACTAGTAAACAAAATATTCATAATATAAGTACTTGTTAAAACAATAGTCTTCCAGCACAATCCCTACCTATATACAGCTATAAATAATTAAAATATTCCAAAGAAAGAAAACCAAAAAGTTAAAGAAGATGAATGAAATAGACTTAATCAAGGAGGTCGAAAAGCGTCCTATTCTGTACGATAAGTCCGTCAGTGGTTTCAATAAAACAAAGCTAAGAGACGATGCGTGGAAAGAGGTGCAAGAGGCTCTACATGTTTCTGGTAAGTGCAGCTTTCATTAAGTGCCATAAAAGGAATAAAATCCTTGGTTAGGTATCAAAGTTCTTGGCTAAATCCGTGGTTTTATTAATTCCGTAGATAACCAACCTGCCAAAATGAAACCCAATTTATTCTTCGTCCTGTCCTACTTCGGCAACCTTATCTATCAATTCCTAATATTGTTAAAAACTTGCCGATATTATGTTTACTTTGGTCAACATGTTGGCGATAAACGTCCGTAGGTATTTTTTCCCAGAATTTCAGCCAGTTTCTAAATTAACAATAAGTATACAAAGGTTATCGATAATTAGTATTTTTATTACACTTATAATTAATGAACGTTGCCTTGCCCTACAATCTTATTTAGAAAACATAAAAATGAAATTCTGGCCTAATCAAGACTTTTATTTCTCCAAGTATTATAATTCATTATTGCAATTAATTTTTCATTTTTTTTTTGCAGAATCAGAATGCAAGAAGCGCTGGAGATCCCTTCGAGATTCGTTCATAAAGCTGCAGAGGACGCATGGAGGTCGAACTAGGTGGCCTTACCATCAGGCCATGAGGTTCCTTCTGCCGCATATAGAGCCCAAAGATAATGGGTACGGAACATTCTGTTTTATACCTATTATTATGGATCATTTTGGTATCGCTTAATGGTAGAGAATAGGTAGTATTAGGTACTAACCCGTAAAATAGCCGTGCGAAAAGAAACGTGAGACTTGAATGCCCAAACGTATATTTTATTTACTCTGCCAAATAGGAATAATAGAACTCCATCGCAATTACTAACATTGTACACTTTTGCAGAGCATCCAAAAAAGAGGCTGAAGACTCAGACGGTGAAGAGGAAATCCGTCAGCGCGCGATACAATGCTTGCCAGACCTGTCCTACAGTCAGGACACGAAGTACGAAGACGATGATGACGACGACTCCCAACCTTCACCCAAGAAAGCTCGTCAGAACTCCACTGACGACGACGCAAACCCTTGTTCGTGTAACCGCAACGACCCTGACGAACTATTCCTAATCAGTTGTGCCCCAACTCTAAAAAGGTTGAGTTCGAAACAGAACGCACTTGCCAGACTTAAAATTCAACAAGTGTTGCTAGAAGCTGAATTCGGATCCCAAATGGAACTGCCTTATGTGACTCCCGCTAGTGATTGCGACTTCGATGCTGTAGAATAACGCTGAGATTTGAAAGCCCGGGTTTTATTAGATATTTACCTATTAAATAGCACTATAGATTTTATTGAAACAAATATACACAGAGTTAGGAAGATTTACAACCTAAGTTTTAACAGATCTTATATAGAGTAAGCTTTGATTGCCATTTTCGTATTATTAGTTAGATTGAGATTTTTCTAAGCACCAATAATACTTTTTCAGCGTTTAATATGATTCATTCAGGACGGGCCCCTTAAAATATAGGTAGCAACTAGCAAGGTTTTTAAGATTTGTAATTGATTTTCTTCGTAGGTTAGGGGGCAGTTAAACGTTGCAATAATTTAATTATTTTTCTTGGGTTGTGCTTTGAAACCCTCTGCCAAACGATGTGTTTGAGGACTTATAATTCTAGTCTGCTTGCATTTTAGTAGCTTTTACTAGCGTTCGTTTAGTTTACTTGGGTATTTTTAATGATTGTAATAATTATGAATTAATTGCATTTATTTACTAAAGCAATATTTTTGAAGACAAAAAGTACATTAGGTATACTTTTGAAATGTTTTTTGATTACGCATGATATTTAACGTAGGGCTGAAACCTTATTGTATTTATAGCACTTACGGACACATTGAGTCATCAAGCATCTTTATTTCGCACATTTTTTTCTCAACTTTAATTAAAACTTTGAAGACCCTAACGAGAGTTTAAAAACCAGTAAAAGATTTTTGCTTTAAAGATATTTATTCGGCTCTTTATGGTTTTAAACTAGGTTCTAGTCTTTAATTGAATATTGATTACATTACATTAAATAAATCTTTTATCACAATGGTATTAATTTATTTTGTAAATAAGGGCCACCCTGACACACTTACCCTGATGATTATCTGTTTAAACTTAATTGAGGAAAAAACATCCAAACCTACCAACTTGCAATAATATGAGTAAGGTGCAAAGGTGCATTTTACTTGAGAACTTTTGGCCATAATGCTTGGCTAAGTAACATTTGCATAGTCGATCGATCGTATAGTAACTATTATATAATCTGTGGTATAGCCGCGATTCGTCCTTAGACGGGAGGCGATCTAGGTACCTATCTCTTTCATGACGAGTTCCTCCGTGTTTCGGAAAGCACGTAGGTACAGTTGGTGGCTGCCGTTGGAACATCTTTGGCGGTTGTTAAGGGTAATCAGAAGCAAAGTTTTTTTTCGAAATCAAAATCTTTTTATTTCACATAGGCATGGGCCTTTGCAGGCACCTATAAAACGTCACAATAGTTGCACGGTTCCAAAAAGTTGGTCTCATGGAGAAGAGCCGGCAAGAAACTCCATAGACTATTTTTTTTTAAAGTAATACCATATACAGTCACAGTACAACAGTTTGACAACCAGTCTTACCAATAGTCTTACTAAGATACTGGGTCACTGAGTTTTGCAGGCCAGATATAGACGCTCCATGTAAAACACTGATCCAACTGCATCCGAAGCCGATTAGATGATACAGTTATCGGCACGGATATCGAGCCATGAGCTTCACCTGCGCAGAAGCGATTTACTGCCTTATTGCCTTATGCGTACGGGTGCGCAAAGCGATCCCCACTCTTCCGCCGAGAGCCCAATATCCGTGCCGGTATCTGTACTTAGTGCATTTATTAAACCCCAGTGCTGTTTGTAATTGTTTTTGATAAGCTACTTTTATAAATCCAAAATAATTTTGTAAATGCCTAGACTGAATTTTGCAAATACCTACTTAGCTAAGTCAACATAATAAATATACATACCTACCTACCCAATGACCTATGAACTACCTTGGTGCATGTTTTTCATATAATTAATAATTATTTTGCCACCTAAGTCATGTTTATTACATAGGAATTTTACAATACCTAGTCTATTGTTTTGATATTTAAATAGCTTTATTTGCAACGTTTTGAATGCCTAACTAATCGGTCAAAACAATTAATTATTGTAATGCTGAGTAACGCATTTTTATATCGGCACACGCTGCAGTTTTGATGAATAACAAGTGAGCTTCTAGGTACCTACTTAGCAATTTTAATGCTAAATTAAATAGGTACATGCGACCTTAAAGCACCGATATTAGAAATATTAATTATTTTCCAAGCTTAACACTAATATTATGTATGTATTGAAATTGCGTCTTTTGCCTCGAAATACTCCAACGATGCATTGAAAATAAATTGATAGAAAGTAAGTAGGTCTCAATGTGCTAGTCTAATCAGTAATGACGAGGTGCCTATAATAGATGAATAGGTACCTTTTCCCAATTAATGAGGTCGGTTTCCAGTCTAATTGGATGCAGTTGTGTAGGATTTACCTACGTACCAGTGTTTTATACGCAGCGACTGCCTATCTGACCTACTAACCGGTAGACGGTTATATTAACACTTAATTAATTAATAATTAAAAAACACATTTTAATACAAAACATAATTTAATCAACTCCATTTAAATTATGTACACTTTTGTTTATAGTTAAACAGTAATTCCGATATTTCTTAGGTAAAGGCACTAAGTACATTTTCCGTAATAACTAATAATAACCATTGAACTTCCTTGTACATATTAAACCCTATTTTAGCTGAGAAAAAATATATCATGAAACAAGAATTTAATAAACATTGTAACTACTCACGTTTGCACAATTATAAAAAAGAAAACTATTAATTTGGGTAGCTAGGTAAACATAATTCGTAATTTCAACTAATCGACCATATGGATAGGATAGTACAGACTTCTATCAAATGATGCTTAGATGAGAACAATCATTAAATAGAAAGTACATGAGAAATAAGTTTCCCATTTCACAAACAAGTTTTCATTCAACTCCGTCACATTGTCATGTCTGGCTAGTATTTCGTTACGAGTAGGTACATAAAAACACGGAAAGCTATAGGTAGGCTATTTAAATTCTTAGAAGTAACACGATATCTTGATTTATCAGAAATTATTAAACTTAATACTACACAAGTCATTGATCACGAGACACTTTTATTTTTCTTATTATAGTTCATAATCAAACAGGTCTAAATAGCATATCCACTACACCATTCGTACGGTAGGATAGTCGTCTTCACCGTTTTCATCGAGCACCAACTCTTTTCCATGTCTCTGTAAAAGTTCCAAAATAATTCCGTTGGTCCATCCGAAGCCAGACTGAACTATATACTCCCCACCACTTCCATTCTCTCCTGGCTGTACACAGCTGTACTTCTCAAACATTTTCTGATACTTGGTATAGCCGATGTAATTCGCACGAATCCAAATTTTAACCTGTTCCCTTGCCAACTTTCTCGCTTCTTCGTAACCGCTTCTCTCCAGGCCACCGATCATAATGCTCTGGAGTGGAGGCCAGGTATTCGGAAAGTCCCACTGTTCACCTGTATTCAACAGCGAAGTGGGTATGCCGCCGGGGAAATTCAACGCGCTGGTTTTAATTAAATATCGCACCAATCGCGAAGCATAAACGGGTGCAGTTGTAGGCTCCACAGCATCTGCCCAGAGCGGTGTCGCACAGCTGGGGTAGAAGTGTCTCTTTCGGGATTTTGCCTTAGTGTCGTAGTCATACCATGCACCGTCTTTTGGGTCCCATAAAACATTATCGATTGCAACCCGCCAGTACTTCGCTAAACTCCACCACTTCAGTGCATCTCGTCTATCATTCAGCTCATTTCTAAGGTCACCTACCATTTGTAAGGCTCCAGCAAACATAGAGTTCAGATCAACCGGTAGGATACGCGACGCGTGAACGTCGGTCAAGTTATCAGTAGTCACATTTTCTGCGTTGACAAACCACCTTGACGAGAAGTCCCAGCCACTTTCCGCCGCGCTCCTCATCTCCCTATAAAAATCCTCACGCCTATCTTCAGATAGTACTCGGCTGCTTGCATAATCTTCGTAATATGACTCGGGACGTGGACCAATGTCGTCTTCATCGGACATGTAACGTAATAATCTATATTGTTTGCCCTTTACGTCAACTGTTAATTTCTTCTTCTCCAACCAAAAATACAGCTCCCTTTCTACAGTGGCTATGTTCTGCTTGAGCCATGCGACATCACCTGTAGCCTTGAAATAGTCATACACCATCAGGGTAAGCAGAGGCGGTTGACTTCGTCCCAAATAATAAATTCTACTGCCGTTCGGAATATATCCTAGTTTATCAACTAAATAAATGAAGTTTTCAATCATTCCCTTTGCAGTCTGCGTCATATTACTAATCAGAAGGCCACGTATGATCCAGTACGAGTCCCAGTAATATAACTCTTTGAACCTCCCGCCAGGAACAATGAATCCGTTAGGCACGTAGATAAAACTGTATTGTTCAGAGTTACGATGAACATCTGGCGACACTTTCCTGCCGAGTCCTGGCCATATACTGATGATATCCTTCGCGAATTGTCTCAGTTTCGGATCAGCAATCTCATTAAGAACTGGTGGGTTAGGGTCAAAATCAGGCGGGTGCCAGCTAAAAAGCTCATCTCCATCGATAAAATTAGCATCTACGAATGACCTAATTTGTTCTCGAGATGGTTTATTGTCTGTCTTCTTCATAAAATATGTAAAATTGGCCAAAGTTTCAATTTCGCTGTTTGCAAGTCTTAGATCAACGAAAGTCTTCGAGTCGGGAAATATTCTAGCGAGCTGCACAGTCCGTAGGAGATCCCCGCCACAGTAAATGGAAGAATTGCAGACGGAGACGATATTGATCGCCTGCGCGCACGCACCCAGCAGGCCGAGCACCGGGTACAGCGGCACATACCGCGGCGAATACATCTTGAACATGACTACACACTATCACAATTTCCGCCTGACGTTAACTCGATTGTGATGGGAAGCGCGCGATATCCGCAGTGTGTAAGTGCACAGCGTACTCCGGCGCGAATCGTCGTCGCCGGCCGAGTGGCCGCCTATCCGACCAGCAACACCCATTAAATGCATTTCGTGCATCATGAATTCATGACGATCATATGTCGCGAGCGCGTCGCGATCACTGTGCGCCAGGTCGCCGACCCATCTCAGCTGATATTGCACCGATCACTTTTACTACTGCAGTTGTTACTATCGGTGCATTGCACGCTCTAAAATACAAGGTCTTTTCGTTTCTTAAAATAAACACACGCGTGTCCTTCCCCCAAAGTCGGAACGCAAACTGTCACATTGACATAGACTGTTGTCTATGTTTCCAAGATAACCAATCCACAATCTTGAAGTAGCTGCGTGTAATACGCATGCGTAGTATCGGATGCTGGCTAATGTAGGACTAATGTTCTGCCAGTATAAGAACTCATTTTCAACAACAGCTCTAAAATACAAATCTACTGGACAAGTCTTATATTATTTAGGTACGGTGCAGTTTCTCTGCGAGTTATTTTTCAATGTTGTGGTTATTTACCTATATTATAACGTCTGATAGTAGTAATTATTATTTTTCTATAAAACAAAGATAAAAACAGATGATTACGTTTACCATATAATAAGGTCAATCGCTAGACTTCCTCGTTTATTATCGGACTAATAATATTTGTATAGTTTAATAACCATAAGTTTATTTACAGCATTAAAGGCATGTACGTTGTTAAAACTGTTTGTTCATCTGTACCACATCCATGGTAAAGGCATAGATTACTATAATAATATAATTACTTGGTAAAGGTTCTGTTTGCTGATCCGTTATCTAATTTTACTGGTGATGCTGCACTTTGTGAAATGCGTCTTTGTCACGTTTAACGGCTTTACAATATTGCAATGATGACCATAAAAGCGATAACAGTACACCAGTTGCAAGCTATTCTGCTTACTTCATTGGCATATTGCGGATAATGATAGTTTGATGGTAGGCGTGACTAATGTTAATCAGCGACATCTATGGGTAGTTTTGAGAACTGAATAGGCTGCGTAAATGCATAGTTCCAACGTAATGCATTGCGTAGTACATAGATGGCGCTAAAAGAAAAAAACTACAATGTCCATTAAAGCATGAATTCTGTGGGGTGTAGGATGGACGAGGTAATTTAGACTTCTGACCTGACTAACAGACTTTGTCAATTTTCAAAAAAGTGGCTATTGTTAACAAGTTTTAACAAATTTTAGATTTTTTTTTCGGGCAAAAAGTGAAATTATTGTTAAAAAAACAATCTAAAATTATATATTATTTAACTTTTCAAAATGTAGGTACCAGATCATCGCGTTCAAGCAAACGAGCTCTTCTCCTTTATATCATTCGTAAATACACATTACAAGATTCAGTAGGAGGAGGTGGTGTGAAATAACTAGTGCCTCGGGCCTCCTAAGGAGCCAGTATCCAGTCAGCCTCCATATGAAAGTGTAGGTACCGTAATTATGTATTTTTTTTTGCAACTAATTCGCAATAGGTAGCGGTACCCACAGTATTTTTTGCCGCCATTTTTTGCCTAAAGCCATTAAAAATATTGATTGCGAACGTTACATTTTTTACATCATGTCTAGGCAATTAATTTTTAGCTTAGTAACTACTTTTTTATATGCATAACTGGCAAGGTATAAGCAACTCTATCCCAAGGGAATAAGGACGTCAGGAATTGAGTGGAACCGCGGGAAACGATTTAAATAAAAGAGAGACATATTGTAGACACAGCCTTTAATTAATGTAACACAACATTAGTATGTAGGTATTTATACGGACAAAAACACGATTTAAGTACGGTCAGCGTCAAAAGTAGCTGAGCAAAACAATTTTTCAAAAGTGCCTTACAACGTAAATTTTCAAAAAAAAAAAAAACAACAAAAACGCCGTAATTTTCTTAAAATCCTAAACTTCAAAACGAGTAGGTAGATGAATACTCTGGAAAGTTACTGAAAACGCGGTGTTAAGGAGCTTTGAAAAAATTTTCAGCTACTTTTGAGGCGTAGCACTGTGCTATTTATCTACTAGTGATAACTTATGAAGGTATGTATATGTTGGCATGACATTTTATTAACTAAAAGCCTAAAATAAAGTGGATAAAGTGTCAAATGAATTATAATAAAAATGTAACGCCACTTTAAGTACATAAGTAAGTATAAGCTTACTTAATCAATGTCATATCCTACACAGGATATTTTTTATGTTTCATGAATGCGCAAAAAACTTAAACTAACTAAGAAATAAATTAAATACAAAAAAAGCAATCTAGTATATAGGTACTTATTTATAATGAAAGAAGTGACTAACATATTGTTTGATCAAGTTCAATGCATTTTAACTTAGGTAGGTACTTCACATGACATAAATAATTAAATAATAACTTAATACTTAGACCTATTGCAATAACTGATGGAACAACGCTTAACTGTGATATGGGATAACATTACTTTATCTTCCCAGTCATAAATACACATATAAATATTAAAATATAAAAGTAAAGTAAATAAAAGATACTTATAATAGCAAGTTCTAATACTCACGACACTTTCAAAAAATATTTTTGTCCGTATACTAATTTAAGCTGACTAATAAATAGAATTCGATACAACAGTACATAATATTATGCTTAGGTGTAGTGGTAACTTATTTCTAACAATAATTAAGTACTTAGAATAAGTGGTAACCGTTATGCTAAACATTTAATAAATGCCTACTTTTGTATAACTGTAGGTTATGTTCTAGAATAAATAACATCACAAAAAATATGCATTTTACCCTGATATACCTGGGACTATTCAATATAATAGAT
This sequence comes from Helicoverpa zea x Helicoverpa armigera, assembly GCA_033682625.1. NCBI lineage: Eukaryota > Metazoa > Arthropoda > Insecta > Lepidoptera > Noctuidae > Helicoverpa > Helicoverpa zea x Helicoverpa armigera. The sequence goes on along the minus strand of JAWIIS010000004.1, from coordinate 10,452,114 downwards.
ATATGGTATAAAGTTACTAATAAAATATATTTTGCTAATTGCCAGACTGGCAAAAATACAACTTTTTGACGCCAGAAAAGTTCTCTCGTTGGTTATTGATTAACTTTTCTATCACTAGATACTTAATACCTGCCTAGTGCCTGTCACAATCGCCATTGATGGCAAATTATTGAGTGAAGTATCTTTCTATCAAATTAAGTATTAGGAAATACATTCTGCCTCGTCTGAAGCACCTGAGTTTCTTACAGCCTGTATAACGCTGTTGTAAAGAGTAAATTGTTCTAACATTATCCACCGTCACACGGTCGGATTGCCTAATATTTATTTGTATCTTGATGGCACCGTTTTAGTCAGAATCACTTAATTTAGTCAAAATCGTAAGTTCACAACCTTCAAATATTATGTACTAATGTAGGAAGCTATAAGTATTTTAATAGTGGATATGAAAATTAGGAAATTGTTCACAATATCCACGCCTAGTCATGCACTATTACTCGTATTGTTGGAGTCATCGGCTGTCAGCTGAGACCCGTATTTATTTAGAAACTCCAGTACGACGCCGTTACTCCAACCAAAGCCGAACTGCACATTATATTCCCCGCCACCGCCGAACCTGCCGGGCGTCTCGGCATCATACTTCTCAAACATCTGCTTGTACTTCTGGAAGCCCCAGTGACAGGACCTCACGAAAGTTTGTGCGACTTCCTGCGCCAAAGTAATAGCCTCAGGTGTCCCGATATTCTCAATAGCAGCGACTTCAATGCTGACCTCTGGTGGCCACACGTTGGGGAAGTCCCACTGCTCTCCACTCCTGATGAGTGAAGTGGGTACACCTCCGGGAAAGTCTACGCCTCCAGATTCAGTGATAGCTTTCAAAATCCTGTCAGCATTGAGTTTCAGAAAATCTGGGTTAACGGCATTCTGCCATAGCGGCGCAGCATTAGACGAGTAGTAGTATCTGCGATGTAAATTGTCCCTAATATTGAAGTCGTACCACATCGCATCTTGATCGTTCCACAGCACTGCCTGAATGTTGTCTCTCCAGGTTTGTGCTAGCTGCCCGTACCTGGCCGCTTTTTGCGGGTTCTTTAAGAGGGCGTGGAAGTTTGACACGTACTGGGCGGCTCCGGCGAAGATGGCATTTAAGTCAACGGGTATGATGTACCGCGTGTGCAGATCAGTTAAAGTGCCATTGTTACTGCCGTCTGGCATGAGGAACCAACGCGTTGAGAAGTCCCACCCGCTCTCAGCCGCACTTTTGATATCAATGTAGAAATTGGTGCTGTCTTCTTCCGAAAAACCTTCAGTGTTGCTGTAGTCCTCATAATATGATTCGGGTCTAGGGCCTTTGCTTGGGGCATAGTATCTAAGAAGCGTATAATTTTTACCTCCTCTGTTAACTGAAACCACTCTATTATCCATCCAGAAGTCCAATTCTTTTTCTAAGTATGCGATGTTATTTCTGAGGAATTCGAGATCTTTGGTATACATGTAGTAAGTAGCGACCATGGCATTTAGCATAGGAGGTTGACTACGTTGCTGGTAATACCATCTGCTACCATTAGGGATGTGGCCGAATAAATTCAATAATTCAATGAGATTTTCAATCATTCCTTTAGCGGTTTCTTGCATTCCACTTATCAAAAGACCTTCAATGATCCAGAAAGTGTCCCAGTAATAGATTTCCTTGAATCGTCCACCGGGTATTATGAATCCATGAGTCAGGGGTACTAAACTAAACTGATCGGGCTTCTGGAACACCTCTGCTTTAACTTTCCTTGCCAAAAGTGGCCAGATGTTATTGATGCCTTTTCCAAACTCCCTTAACGCATCGTCCTTTATTTTAGCAAGAAATGCTGGATTGTCACTGAAGTCTTTTGGCTGCCATGGCTCCAGTTCGTTGTCGTTGGAAAAGTATTGATTGACGAATTCCATCAACTGTTCCTTAGTGGGGTTTTTGTTATGAAGGTTGAAAAAAGTTTCGAAGTCGGTCAAAGTTTTGTTTTCATCGAAGTTCATTTGAAGATCTACGAAGGTCTTGGAGTCGTTGTAGAGCCTCGCCATTTGGATTTGATGGAGCAGGTTGCTGTTGCAGTAGACGGGTTTGGTGCAGGTCTGCGGCAGGTCAGCGCTGGCCAGCCCGGCCGCGGCTGCCAACAAGATCAGGAGTTCTCGCATCTGAAACAATTTACAATATCCATAAGTCAACACGTCTACTGTCAAAATGTGAAAACACCTTAACTAAAATAAAACTTTTGGAATACTTTCAGTGTTGGGAGCTAGATAGTCCTCGGTTAAAGATGAAGAAGTTTCCCCGGGACAGGGGTAAAATCAAAAATTTAAAACATCAAAATTCGTTTATTTAAACTCGGCTGCAAAACAGCACTTTTCAAACGTCAGAAAAAAAGACAAACCAATCTTTGCTTACCTAAATCTATGTTCTATCTACCTATCTAAACCGATATGTCACAGATCGATCTAATTTTAAAAGCAATATTAAAAATACCAGAATTAGTAATACCTATGAATATGTCACTAAAACCTGTAAGACGACGATGATATAACACAGACAGTTTTTAAACAGGTCCTTGTCAATTTCACTCGTGGAAAGCTGTGTCTAGATTATTTATAGGTCATGTCTGCTATCGTCTTCGAAGCGTGGCGAATTTGTTATTACAACTATGTAATTATTACATTTTCTACACGATTCATTCATTTAATGACTCGACAAATGGTCGCAATTGTAATTATTGTTATTTTTAGATACAAATGCACGCTGAATTAGACACAATACAATTTATTGAATAAACCTACGTTAGACCCACGTCAATGCTGACCGTCATTTGTGAACTAATATCCAGATTGAAATATTTTTGAGCTATTTTTCAAACCATTTACAGATCATACTTTGCAGTAGGTACACTGCCGCCCGCGCTTGGATAAAATAATAATAGTCGATAAACAGTTTGACAATAAAACATTATAATTATGTTTAATAGTCAAAGTGCCCAGTAGCGACAAATCAATGTTTTAAGTAGGTAAGTGGAAAATGGTGTTTTAATATGAACCCCAAAATAAACATAATTCAAAAGTAATTTTGTTCTTGCTCAATTTAGACATATTATTATCTTTAAAATTTAAAGCAATTTGCAAAAACCAACAGCCACCAAATTCCGGCTTTTTAATTAAATCTAAATAAATATTATGCTCAAATCGAAATAATAAAAAAAAACATAATCTCAGGTTGTTTTATCGCGAATTCATAATATTGAAAGTCCAAAATGCAAATACTTGTGACCATGAACTGTCATTTTACACCAAAAGATTATAATAATTGTTTGCGGGGTCAAATTAGCATTGATTTGCATTATTGCGAATATATTTTTCCTTGATGTAAAAAAATTCATTTCTGTTGGTGCCTTTTACGTTTTTGATCTGCATTTAATTATGAAATGAATTTGTTTTAAAAAATCACGAAATAAATGGCTGTTGCCACAAAAGTTATCAAGTTTTGAGACTCCATGTCCATCTTACTAATATTATGAGCGTGAAAGTTATAGAAAAAGTATTTCACTGTTGGAAAGGTAGGTACTTTCTTACAAAATTCCAGAGTACCTATTATATCCTGGTACGGACAGTAGCTACCTCTGGATTCGGGAAAACGGCTTGCATAAAATAAGCCTAAATATTATTATCTACCTACCTACATAATCACACAAAAATCATGATTTTACAACTTGATCATGTAATGCCAAAAAGTTAAAAACAAATCGTAAAAGATCAATCGACCATATCTTAACACAACGTGCCTGGCCTCTGTGGTTTAAACCTTTTTGTTAACTACGATTAGAAACGAGCAATAAAAAAACAATTTTATTAATGGTTCTTCTTGATTACTTTGTTATCTTAACTGTTAGACTCATCTTAAAGTAATTCTAAATATTAGTACCTAGGTAGGTATATCATAGGAATGAGTAAGTAAAAATCTTTCATTATGCTTACTTTGTAAGTTTAGTAGAGTTTTATTGCAATCATAACTTTCTGCTGCAGCGGTATTGAATGAATGAATGAATGGTAAAATTAATGCTTTTATTTATCCCGGAATTACCTACTAAAGGTATTAACATTTTATTGTCAATACCTGACTCTTTTTGATAATAACTATTTAAATGAAGTTAGATATTATTATTCTTTACTTCACACCTACCTTATATAAAATACACAGAGAGTTTATCTATAACTCTAAGATTAACCCAGAATTGGGAGATCTGTTTTACCTGCCTTGTCTGATAGAGCCATAGCGATGCTCTTCAAAAACAAAAGCCAATCGCCTTACGAAGGGAAAGTAAAGTTCGTCGAGAGAAAATCATGAAGGCGTCAATTAGGTAAGCAAATGTGACAAATACCTCTTATTAACAAAGTTAACTCACTCAATAGGTAGTGTTGCTTTTCATAAACTTTTCATAAAATATTATGATAAAAGAGACATTTTAATCATGCATGCAATTTTCATTTTTTTGTAAATTGCATAAATATGTCTTCTATTGTAGGTAATGCTAAGTCCTTGTTTATTTGTATTTTCAGAAGATGGAAAGTTATTGATAGAACTTCAATGGATATTGGGATGGATTCTACAATTTTCTTTTAGTATTAAATCTTATAATCTAGAACTAAGTAGACTACCTACTTATGGTGAGGGAGAAATCCTATGATAAAGTGATCGCGTGATCAAATCTCGGATAAAACAAGATGACGTTATGAATAGTAATATTTATTTCCTTCTTGAAGTATTTAATTAATTCTTATTACTTTTCAAACCTTCGTTTTTCACCTCTGGTGTACCTAACAATAAATCTATCTATCAATTAATGTCAAATTAAAAGTAAGTAAGGTAAACGTACCAATAGTCGTCGGATTTCGGAAATCACTGACTTTGAAGCGCTACTGTGTGTTAAATATTCAATAGAAAATGAAAATTTTTGCATGGCGTGATAGAGTATTTATTCATTATTCTAAGTAACTAATGTTTTTTTAATCATTTTGATGGGTTTATATACTTATTAAGGCAAAAGTAAAAAAAGGGCGATTTGTACCAATAGTCGTCTGATTTGTACGGATACTCGTCAAATATTCCCAGTACTCGTCAACTTTTAATGCTAATGTAAACTCTCTACTCTTGAACATAAGGTTCAAGTTATGTACATTTTTTTGTGATTGAATTTGTTAAGCATACTTGTGCTTTTGAAACATTAGGTAGATAGATAGATAAAAAACCAAATTCCTATTTAGAATAGCAGGTCATAATCTGTTAGAAGAGCAGATTTTCAATAAAACAGATACATGGTTGCATTTTACTTTATATTCCTATCTATCAAACGCTTGGAATAACAAAACCAGTCTATAAAATATATGTTCTATTTCTTAATCATAATCATAATAACCATGCAGTCATGTGCGTATGTAGCACGAGTAAAATAATTACTTTTAAAATATTTAAATTGTAAAATAAAATAATTAGTATTCACAAAAAATAAAAGCCACATTCATTTATATAGTTTTCCGAGAAATAATTACTAACATTCATAGATATGTAGGTAAGGTTGTCATTCATCAAAACTTCTGAACTGCTTAGCGCATGCTAAGTACCATTTGCAAAAATCTCTATAGACAGTTCAAACTGTCTACCTACTGTAAGAAAAGTATCAATCAAAAAATAAAATATGATTAGGTACAACTAACCGTTCAAACCCAATAATAATAATATCTAATAGGCCCCACAGGGCATTTGAGGCGGATGACGGGGAGAAGCGACCCCGCGCGGCTATATATCCGAGTGCTCTGGGGAGAGTATACTGTCCCCCATCTCCGGCCTGCCGGAGTGAAGGTCTCCCGCCTCTTGGCTTGCCTTCATTGGCCGACCAGAGTGGAGTCGCTAGAGCAGGGTTAACAGCCCTGCTTGGAGGGTAGGTGCCTCGTGGTAAGTGGCGAATGGGTCGGTGATGCTGGACCCACAGGGAGCGCGTGATCTGCGTTTAAAGTTCGCCGAGGTATCCTCACCCTTTAGCCGCTCATGTACCTGTTGCCCTGTTGTTGCGATTTAGCAACTGATTCCCGGGGGCCCAGTAAGTGAGGTGGCGAGTCCTCACCTGCCATTTTAACATGTATTTTATACATAGTCATCGGCAGGTGCTATAGTTCCTCATCATTATCATCCTCCGAGCCTTTTTTCCCAACTATGTTGGGGTCGACTTCCAGTCCTACCGGATTGAGCTGAGAACTTTACAAGAAGCGACTGCCTATCTGACCTCCTCAACCCAGTTAACCAGGCAACCCAATATGGTTAGACTGGTGTGAGACTTACTGGCTTTTGACTACCTGGACTGCCAAGGATGTTCAATGATAGCCGGGACCTACAGTTTAACGTGCCATCCGATACACAGTCATTGGTGTCATTGCAGGATATACTTAGAAAGTACATAAAAAACTTAGAAAAGTTGCATTGGTACTTGCCTGACCTGAAATCGAACCCGCTCCCTCATACTTGGGAGGTTGATTCTTGGCTCACCAGGCCACCACGACTTTTTTTCCAGGTGCCATAGTTCTTTTAGTTTCCTATATATAATTATAATTTCCAAAATCACCATTAAACAAGCAATTTTTTTAATTTGTTGTACAAAACTGCCCCATACATTTGTTTTTTTCACCACGGTAGATTAAACTTAAGTGATAAGAAAATAGTTCTGTGCAAATTTAAACAAAAAATTGTATTTCTTGAAGACATTCTTGTTTTTGATAGAAAAAAGACTTATTAATGAGTAAAGTAACCATTCACGAATAATTTGATGAAAAAAAAAGTACTAGAAAAGGATTTTTTCATTACGAGATGCTTAAAAATCTGTTTCAGATAGAGATTTTTCGGTATTTCGGAAAATTTTGTAAAACTGTAAATCCGTAAGATTTTGCTGAACATATATTGTGTTGTATTGATAGGTAGTGACCCAAGCTATCACCCCTGCAGTATGTCGTGCTATTTACTGGACACCCTGTATATATACAGGGATAATCGTCGGTTTTGTGTCACCATTTCATTAAAGTTCTCTCAAAAGGGCGTTTTAAATTTTCTTGCTGCATTTGATGTTGTGTGTGGCCCATAGATTTACAGATTTTATGACTTTTAAAAGGCCCTCTTGCTTGTAGTTTCTTTCAGTCATGATCTGCTCTGCAGACAATTTTAAATAAAAAAATCTTACTTAAGATTACTCTTTACCCCCCATCAATATCGAATACGACAAGCAAAGAAGTAACCGATTGAAGCTATGTCATCTTAGTTTTAAAACTGATTTCAATATTTTTTGCGTCAAAACTAGTTGAATGACAATTTTTATACAGGCGCTATTAGGGCACCTTAGAGCCGCCGTACACGGACCGCTTCAAGCAGTTGAGACCGACTGCTTAAAGCCGCGACCGCGCAGTGAACTATAGTCATTCATTCGCTGCCGTACACACGACTGCTCGAGCAGTCGCGACCGCTTCAAGCCGTCAACTGCATGATGAAATTCCATCGTGCCGTCGACCGCTCGCGAGCGGTTGCGAGGCATACACCGACTGCTCGAGCCGTTGACTGCGCTAGAGCAGTCGACAGCTCTCTGACTTCCCTCTCCCCCCCGCCCTTTGCGGCCTCGCGGCGTCTGTTTTCTCATTTGACTGCTCGAGCAGTTGGGTCGTAGCTCGAGCAGTCAACAACCGACAGCTCAAGCAGTCGACGCCGACCGCTCGAGCGGTCCGTGTATTTCACTCAGCCGCTAACTGCTCGAGCAGTCCGTGTACGGCGGCCCTTAGGAAGACGCAGTACAATACGCGTGACGAAATGCAGTTATTTCGAAACAAAAAGCATAGTGTAAGAACAGTCAATTTTTGTTTGCCACAAATTGTAATCCAAGCATAGTAGAAACAAAGGCCAGTGCTAGACCTACTTGTACCCAAAGCGGTAGATCTCAATCGAATGGCGGAGGCCTACAGCGGCCAATATATACCTGAAAAAACACTCGTAGAAAGTGCATACTTATAGAAAACAGGGGATTTAACCATTAAGAAACATATGAATTGAATTGAATAACATGACTGTGTACGTGCATCTAGAACCAGCAGAGTAAAATTTACCCCTAAGAAAAAGCTTAAAAGAAACGCAGTTTTATGAACAAATGTAGTCTAAACCTTAAATATGTTTGTTCTAGACAGTTATCAATTTTGTAAAAGTCCCGGTATAAGCTATTTATTCGCATTTTGTACTGTAAAACACAAAATATCTTCATTATGACGAGTTTAGGTGCAACTTTTGAGCATGTCCCAGTAGTCGTCATAATAATTGTAAAATTGACGGGTTTTGGGTCAAATGGGAGTTTTGAAGTACCAATAGATGTCACATTAAAAAAATATATCTTCTATGTTAAAAGTATTCAAAATTGCATATTACATCACTAGCAAATATACTTAACTATCTAATTAAACAAAGAAACATACCACAGATCCCACTGGAGTTATGTAAATCAAAACACAAAACCACGTGCTGAGTTTCACTTTTGGCAGCTGAACTTCACGAAAAAACGATTTTGTTAGGGCACACAATTTTCAAATAACATATCTTAGAAGCCGTGACTGTTAAAACCCCGTATTGTTATTTCAATTGTGCAATATATTATCAAGAATATGTTGATATATAAACCGGCCCATTTTAAGTTCAGTAGAAAATAATAAAAAAAGTTTTAAGATTAATTGACGACTATTGGGGCATGACGAGTTCACCCGCGTTTACCTTAGTTATTGGATTTGCAGTTAAGTAATAAATTTTTGTTTAAATACAGTCCGTAGTCGAGGAAGCCTGGATTATAAAAAGCCTGAAATCACCAACCCGCATTGAGCGAGGATGGTGATTAACTCTCAATCTTTCTAAGCGAGGCAGGAGGCCTATGCCCAGCAGTGGGATGACATTAGGATGGTCATGACAATCTACATATACCTATATAGCTAGTTTTATTTATTTAAAACATTGAGAACGAATGTTTTTTTAAGTTAAAATTACAATCACAGACGTTACGGTAACATTATTTAATACGTCCATGATAGGACTGAACGACGCGATTATTGAGACATTACATCTCACTGTCGCACTTAAAGATGTCAATTTATTACCCAATCATTTATTTTTATATCGACGCCAGAATTCTACTGAATGAATATCCTTATTTTTACTTCTTTATGGATTTTCTTATTGTTCTTTTTATATTTTATCTGTCATTTATTTCATAGGAAAGGCGCGAAAGTCTCAGAGGGCGTAGTAAAAAGTTATTACGCCAACATTATACTATTGATACAGATCTCTCATGTGAAGAAAGCCTTTTCAGTATTGGAAAGATTAATTCTAGGAGGTCCATCTCTTCCATAGTATACCTAATTTCTAAAAAAACTATCTTACTGATTAAAATGACTAGCACATCTCTGAATGCGCCAGTAACTCGTGAGATACCTACTTACTTTTACTCGTATTGATTACAACTAACATTATTATGTATTACAATTACGCAAGATAACTAACTAGTTCAACTGGTTGTTTGTTGTATTCAATGCTGAGACGAATGAAAGTCGCGTCTTCATATTATAGGCCGAACCACGGAGGAAGGAAAGAGCGGAGATGCCATAAGGAAGGTAGGACAGGCGCCTCTTGTAGGTCATGCAACGTAGACGTGGTCAGTTACTAGAACTAACGAGATGTTCGGGTTCAAAGATTGGTCTTGATTGATTGGTTATTTTATTTTGTAAGTAATGGGCGGGTAACATTCCTCATTCCCCGAACATACGCATTTTGGCGCGCTACTTTCTTAATAGATTTTGCGTTATGTATGACACCTCCACTAGTCATTTTGTTCTCCATGGGCCAAACCCTTCAAGCCGGAACACATCAGTCTACCTTTAAACTGACTTACTTTACATTACTATTGTATGGTCTTATGTCATTTCGACGTAATAAGGTGGTTGTATTAAATACTGTTACATAGTAGAGGTAGAGTATGTTACAAAAGCTTAAAATTGTTAAATAGTCTCTTATTTGAAACCACTTTAAAAACAAAAAAGAAAAACACTTAATTTTTATTGGGTTGGTATTCCAATTTTTCTACAATTAGAGATGTGTGATTTCGCAGAATAATAATAAATTAATGCACAGTATTCGCGTAAGTACAAAGAGCCATAATAACAAAATGTACCAATAGAAGTCACTTTGTTAATTTCACGGTAGGTAAGTATACCTACAGTACGGTACGGTTTTGCAACACCCTGTATACTACAAACTTACACACGAGAACATGATTACATGAATTATTGTTATCAGCGTAAATAATTCGGTGGCTGTTCTTATTCTTAGTACCTATATGTAATTTTTTTACTAGTCACACCATCGCACCCTTAATCAATTTTTACGTTGCGATTCGTCGACTTTTTTAAACTTATCTTATTTACTCTGGGTATGTTTTAATAAAAACTAAAGTAAAATTGTTGGGCTAGAAATATAATTTTAAATGATAAAAAACTTTTTCGAAAAAAGCTACACAGAAAGCATAGAATAACTAAGCAGTACCTAAGTAGGTAGGTAGTAGTTGTAATACCTACTGCGCAAAAATATAGTGCTTCAATATCAGTAGCAGGCCACATTTGCATTATTATTATACATGATGTCAGAATATTAAAAAGTATCATTAATAAAAGTGTATGCAAAAAAAAACCTATTTCGTTTTTCTATACCAAAATTCAAAAGAGTCAGAGACTAAATCATAGATACGAAAATAACCTGTCAAAGAATCTTGATTTGCTAGATATGGTACTAAACATTTCATCATTCAAATGGTGTGTGCGTGTATATAAACTGGTTTCGATCTTAGCTGTACACCACTTTTTATCAATACAGACTTTAGTGCAAAAAACAGAAACGAACTGGCCGTTTCCACGAACGCCTAGATCTGTGTTTTATTTATTTTTACTGTAGTAAACCCGGAAAATATTAAGTAATACTAGTTGGTTATAAATAAATAAGACGTTCAAGGATTTTTAGCGTCAAAATGTAGTGTTTAGATTAGCAATAGGTATAATTATAGCAAATGGCGCACGAGGCGGTCTAGCCGACATGACATGTGGCGCGTGTAGAATCGGCGGTCAATGCGCTGACTGACGGCCATTTTGGCAAATAAATAGACGCAATTTTTGTTAAAAGTCTAGGTCAACAGCTGGAGCTTATGTCATAAAACAAAATACTTACCTTACCTTTATTTTCTGGCTATACATTACATGGGAAATCATCTAATGACCCCTCCCGATGTGGGTGCAGCGTCAGACTTTTACGAACTAAAACCCACCAGATCCCTTCTTAAGCCCTTTATGCACCAGGGCTGCGGTATCTGATTCTTTCGAACAATTCCGTAGATCCGGCAGGCTTATGGCACTGTGCATAGGTACATTAACTTGCATTTACAAGAGTTGTGCAAATAGTTGAACCATCTACCAGGCTTTTTTTTTCAAGCCTGATACAGGTTATATATGGCTTAGTGAATTTACTAGAGGCCACAGGTGAAAATGCTTTTGATACATGATAAGGTAAAAATTAAGTCATTAAAAATTTACTTAGCTATTTATTTTCATTTTTAAATGCTAATGTGACCTAATAGAATTGCGCATATGTAGGTATGCGTTTATTTAAATTAGGTATTAGGTAATCTATCAATCACACATTATAGGTATTACGCAATTTTATTTGCATTTAACAAGTCTCCAAGTAGAAATTTTAGCGCGTGAAAGGATTATTTTGGCGGAAACGCGTACTTCTGACCCACTTGCGAATAACCATGGCCGTTTTGAAGGTTGCCCTTTGAAAACAATCAATCTCTTACAAGTTATACATAGTTGTACCTATTTAAGTTGTATATACTTATATATAAGTTTATTTTATTTTCAATTAATGTAAATATTTTGTGAATAAATATCTGTTGTACCTTAGTATATGTATGTAGATATCTTGTAGATTTTTGAAAGAAAACGGACGATAAAAAAAAGAAAATAAAAGGAGGGGGAGGTTAGTTTTGAAGAACTAGGTACTACTTCATGATGATATTATTTTTCACAGAATAGGAACTTAGGCCAGTTAACTGATACTCAATAACAATACCTGCCCATGGCAAAATAACCTTTTTGCTATAAGCATAGAATATTTCCCTATCGTACGCCCTCGCCCTTGCTTTTTATCATACAATCGATGTTCTCGTGACGTTTGGCGAATGCTAAACGTGACTACAAAAATTGTTATACAATAAACTGTGGTAAATAAAAACATAGAAACGTTTCTTTAGTGTTATTCATGTAAAATTGTACACAAACTTGCCAGATAAAATTGATTATTTTCACACTAGCTTCCGCCTGCAGATTCATCTGCATACCGTGGAAAATACTTCGAGTGACCTACCGAGATAAAGTAAACTTCACATCGGTCCCGTGGTTCCTATACTAATAACTACAGGTTCGATTAATCTCATGAACCACAAGTCAGATTGTTAGATATTCCAATTATCAAGGAAGGCAAAGAAGGCAAAACAGGCAACTTTGTATTCGAAAACACGGAGAAGTTTCCATGGAACTCGGGGAAAGCGACGGCAGAAGCTATTTCACAGATAAAATAGAGTGGCCATAAATTAACCAATAAAATAAAAAAGATGACATAATAAATGTCTATGAAGGATATACTCACATTCATTGATACTGGCCCTAAATGATGCCTGATGGCCATTAAAATGATGACGCGAACTTTTTGAAGAGTGCAAACTGCCCATTGTCCCTCCTAATCACTCATTGTATTCTTTTGTAGAACAAATCGTATGTATCTTACTTAGATTTATCTTTATGTTCTATCAAACAATATGTCTAGTGGCGTACCGATAAAGATCTTATCTTAAACAATAAAAACATAGTATTTTCTTTTATTGATTTTCCTGTAGGCAGTAAGTATCTGTGCACTGATCGAAAAGACAGAACCTACCTGAAGTACAAAAAAAAATATTTCGAATATCTTAACTAGGCGTAGTATTATTATTATGGTTCTCTCAATAGCATAATAACCCGAAACCAGAAAACAGTTGAGTCAGTTTCTTACGTTACTGAGGCGGAAGAGCAGTTTTCCGAACACGTAAAACCATTGTTGATCATTGTCAACCAAGGAGTACCGAATCAAGGAGGAAAACCTCTTTTCCTTAAAGTATTTGCGGTTAAATGTACTGGTCATTCAATCGTTTAAGAAAAAAGTAAAACGAAGTTTTGTAACTGAGAAATACCAATTCTTGCATAAATTCCCATCTTATCCTTTTCCGTAAAATAGTGTTGTAAATTACTATCCTCTATTGTTTATGTTTAGCATTAAACAAAATGAATGGCGACTGCTATGTTCTTTATTCAAAACTCACGAAAGCGCGAGTTTTCAAAATAGAACGATGAAACGTGAAAAAGTTTGTGTTGCGTTCCGTTCCCAAGACCGAAAGGGTAGGTAGGCAGTTTGCACCCTCATACGTATACTGGCTTATAAATATCTTATTCAATTACTCAACTACCAAGACGGGACATTTGTACCAACTCTGACGTACCTATTTCCTTCTTTTACAAGAAAAGTAACGAAATTAATCCACATATCAAAATCACGTGCACAACAACACGACAATGTTACAACGATCAACACTTTATGGAAGTGTCCCAACATTGTTATCTCTGATGTTATTGTGCTCAGTTGTTACTGTCTTTCAGCTATCGTTGATAAGATAGACACAGCGAAGTTTACTCGGTACTTCCATTTCAAGTGTTTTGTATTGATACTAAGTTACTAACTCTTTTAGTGGACTAGCTTATCTAGTTTTACTACCAACTTGTGATCACGTCGTCATAATAGTTTTTCTGTTAACAACAATGCATATTTTTTATCCCAAAGTTGTCATTTCCGGGAAATATACGAAACGATTTTCACGGTAGATAACGAAAATAGCTATTTAGTTTTACACGTAGGTACTATTCTATTCTATTCTATTATTTGGATTTCCCGGGTAACTGGGTTAAGGAGGTCAGATATTCAGTCGCTCCTTGTAAAACACTAATACTCAGCTGCATCCAGTTAGACTAGAAGCCTTTTTTTTTTGGGAGGGGGAAATCCTCATGGTCTTCCTCCGCCTGGGGAGAGGCGGAGGGGTATGCCGGACCGGCTAAAACCCCCTTGTGTCCTCCTTGCACGAGTGCGCGGGGCCGCGGGAATCCAGATTCTTTCGCAGACCCACACTAGTGCTGGACCTCGCACGGGCCTCGTCTCTTGCCCGTGTTAGTGAGGTGTTCGCCATGATTGGGAAAAAGGCTAGGAGGATAGATAGACTAGAAGCCTACCCCAACATAGTTGAGAAAAGGCTAGGCAGAATGATGATGCACCTATTGCAAAATGATAGGTATTCATACTCTTTTATTATTTGTTTTCGTCAATACTTTGAAGACGCTACGTTCCTTTAGTAACCTTTTACAAACAGTTAACAAACAATACTAAACACCGCTTAAAAATAAGTGACTTTTAAACATTCAGGCATTAGCTGAAACCTTGTTCGAGTTATTATGTTTGTCTTCAGCAAGGTTTTACATTGTTCCTTCCTGTTTTATTCATAGAGAAAAGAAATACTTATCTATGGCGTTATAATCCTGCTCGTTGCTCTTTGCTAGACAAAAACAATTTAAGAAAATATTTATTTCGAGACACGTGTTTCATTTAAATATCCTTTTTAAAGAAACCCTGAAACTGAAACTTATGAAATGCCACACGCAACCTCGTCTCTTTTATCGAAGTTAGGAAAGATATACCTACATATGGACATAGGAACTATCCTAGTTTCTTTAGAACCGAATGTGCAAAACTTGTTTTTTTTTTAAATAACTATTTAGTACCTATGATCAATTAATTAATTTCTTTCTTATACATATTCGTCGATCATTGATATGTAAGTAAATTATTTTATTTCATTTTGTCCTTTAAAATTTCCATTTACGCACTAATTCTGTGTACCTAATGTGAATGGCAAAGTGAATCCCCGACATTCTGATAATTTTCCTTGTAAGTAATTTCATAAAGTTCTGGTCAAATTACGAGGAAATACCATTTCTCCCTTTCTTATTATTTCCTTCTTTAAGTTTGTACAGGAAATTAAAAATCATTTTATCTTAGAATGTGTTTGTACTCATAGATAAATGGCATCGTGGGGAGCAAATATGAAGTTATCTAAATGAATAAATCTATTTAGACAACATGTATAACAATTAAAAACATATTACAACAAAGAAAACAAATGCATATCACTCCAAATAAATGTATTAGAGAAAGAAAAAAACTTAGCTCATAAAATTAACTACCAATCTACTATTATAGGTAATCAAGTAAGAGATATATGCAGTACCTAAGTAATTATTATTGATCATTACAATAATAAAGAACAAATAAGTTTCCTTATTCAGGTTTTAACGACTGCGACTGTAAAAAGGTGAGAAAAAAGGCTTACCTACTTAGTAATTTATTTAAAGATCGCAAATCTGTATTTTAATAATACCTTCCTAATGATTTTATGGTATCCATATATTTTAATCTTAAGGGACCTACCTAAAGTTATTTTGGACCTGCCAAAACTGATTTTTGCCAGATGTTTTTAATTAACTTATGTAAAAATAACAAATACATGCCAAGAACATTGATATACAAAAACCCCAAGAAGGCAGCGTGCGATTTTTTATGATGTTACAAAAATACATTCATAAAACAATTACAATAATGCTAAAAAAATAACTCTTATAGTAGTGTAGGTACTTTTTACTCTTATAATCTGCATTTTCCTTCAACTCTATGTAGTAATAGCAAGTACCGAAGTTACTAAAGTGTGTTATAAAATTAAGAAAAGTTAATTTCCATTGAAAAACGGTGTCATTTTGACAATGATCACAGAGTTTTCCATTTTCCTTGGTCCACCTTCCCCCTTCAAAATCACTGAAGGCTGGTTACTGGTTATATGTATAAGTACCTACTTATTTACCTACATAGTTATAAACATTTTACCCTCTGGCTGTACATAAGTATATTGTAACAAACAAACTTGCTAGTCAATATTATGAAACTCGCAACTGTTTGCGAATGCTCTTAATTCGACGCCTGATAAAAGATTTACGATAAAAATGATAAACCTATCTGTACCAAGGTCGGCCATCTATTTCTGTGATGCAATTTATTCAACGTCTTTTGTAATTTATAGCTTTAATTAGAGTGGATAAACTTATATTTGCTACTAGATACTACGCACCTAGGTATGGTACGAAATAGATTGCTAGAAATTGCGATTTCAGCAGATTTCAGCAATTATGTTGGAGGTCCATCTGCACTATCTATACTCATATATAAAAGCTAATATTAAAAAGCTCCGAAACTACTGAACCGATTAGATTTTTTTTGCAACTTTGAAAAGCTAGACTCTTTCCGAGTAACGTAGGCTATCACTGTATTGGCCGTAGTTCTCACGGCTAGTAACATAAGAAATCTACGGCCTAAGTAAAACATTATGATATGCTATGATATGTGAGTATGTAAATTACGTAGCATGTTTAGGTACTCGTCATCGGAAATTAAATTGCTCATAAATCCTTTGCATACAACGCAGTGCAATTTGTGAGATAATTTAAAAAATGACATTGTGACGCCTTTTACATTATAAAAATATGACATTATAAAGATATGTAGGTAATTACATAATGACTATAATATAATAATATTGTGGGCGACAACAGCAATTTGCGGCCAGTATTTACTCAAAGTGATGTGTGATTTTACTTAAAAGGCCGAAAATTAGAATTCGTCAAAATCCAGGGTCATCAATCAACTATGCGTATTAGTTCATACAAAATTGGTTGTCGACACGAAGCTAGAAAAAATTATATCGCTATGTCGAACTAACGTACCTAGACTGTGTAAATGTCGTCACCGAATTATATTTAAATATTTTTGTTTCCGCATTTTCTTACTACTTACAAACGCATTGAAATTGACATTTATTTCTAAAATTTCAGAAAATCTGAAAGAGAAAAGTGTGAAAAATTTCATTCCGATAAAATTTCGGTAACTGGTAACGTATTATATCTTATCAGAAAGTGCATCGTGATATTCGTAATACACAAATGTAATGTGGCTTAGTTCCAACAGTATAAAAATTATTCAACAGGCGAACATTTTTACGACAACTTTAATTTAAAAATACACCATAACTAAGCCGATTAGCGATTCGATTAGTCAAATAAAACATGAAATATTGTAATTTGGAGTTGCAACTTGGAATAGGTATTCGGCTCTCGGCTAGACGAATTTCGCCGAATACAATGTGTTACATCACTAGTCACATCAACGGAGTATCATTAGCTCTCAAGTTTAATTACAGTGCGAAAATCTGCGGCCGCAAATTGCCTCTAATTAGTATTTATTTATATCTGACCGATGTATGTATATATTGTACCGAACAATTTAACTGACTTTGCATTGTTACTGCATTTTTTGTTACTTCAGCCCAAAAAATTTTGTGTAGATTGATTGTGATTTTTTTTTTCATTTTATCGGTACACAAGAGTAATTTATCCTTACTCATATTATAAATCACTCCATCTGTCTGTCGTACTTCTACGGCTTTCAGTATAGGCTGATAAAGGATCTTATAGGCTTAATTTCTCTGAGTGCGGGAGGAAGTAAGTATCGGGACGTGGATGCAGTCGCAGGCTTTAGCTATTACAGCTATTCAAAATAAAATTCAATATTATGTATCTTCAATTTGTAGTAACTAGTACATAAAAATGTTAAATAATGTAAATAATACGGTTAATTAATTTCAATAAACCTTAACTGTGTATTTTAATGAATAGTTAGTACATTTCTACTTACTACCTACCTAGTTTTTAAATATTCTATTGTTTTATTTAATATCAAAACTTAGATAATACCTACTAAATTAAGTTTGCGGTAAATCAATTGGAGTATAAATAGAAATTACTTCATCCCATTGTTTTAAGAACAGACGTTTACATCGTTACTGAATATTTTTTGCTTCAGCTCACTTCTTGACCGACTTCCCAAAAAGGATGACGTTCTCAAATCGTCGGAATATTTTATTTAGCTACTTAAGAATTTTAACAAACTATATACCTAAGTATTTGAAATCCGCTTAGTGTTTCGAATATAAATTAATCATAATTTATTAGAAAAGTAATGACGTTCGAGCATTGTATTGTTTCAAAATTGCAGAACCAATGACAGGTTCGCGTTTGGTCAGCTGGCAGCTTAGTAGTACATTGATTTAGCATTTTTCTGAAGTAAGCAATTCGAATTCTTGCGCATTTTTTCTTCTCGAGAAAATTTGCTTGTTCGAAGACATCATAATAGTAGACAAGACAAAAAAATTATAACAAAACAAGTTACTTCGCATGCATGAGATCAATAAAAAAATTGAAAATTAATTCACGCGAACTATGGGTACCTGTTTGGGGAATTTTAAAAGGTTTTTGGGCTCGTTATAATACTTATGTCAATTGCAGAAAGGTCCATTAGAGTATAAGCTTCTTTAAATCTAACACTTTCTTTGTCAACAAGATAAAAAGTGTCCTTCAGCAATAGATTTAATGAAGCTTTAGTATTAATGGACGTTTCTGCAAATGACGGTTAGACAGGTAAATAATAATACCTACTCGAAAAGTTTTCTTTTGTTTTGGTCGTTCTAAAATTAAGGTAAGGTAAAGTTCTATGTAGGTAACTAATGTTTATGTAATAGGTAAATCATCCAAAAACTAGTAACCTTTACGTTTTTAGGGATTCCCAGAAAATAACCATTCTAATTTAATTCCATTGTTTTGTTTAATTAATAAGATTGTTTAACAATAGTGACGTATGTCAGTTTTTTGTGTAACCTTATCATTCTGCAATTAATTTGTCTTGTTTAAATAAGGTAAATTATTCCTAGCATGGTTTATTATTCGTTGGGTTAATCCTAGGCAGATATTACATAACTGCACTATATGGATAGGTGTTATGAATATTTTTAGCTTTTTCCCGCATTGATTTTGGGTTATTTTGGTTGAACAATACAATTATTGTCAGTGTAGCCAGATTTCCCCAGGTGAATCATTTTTAGGTTTAGGTATTTTTGTTTGTGCAGTTTTCGCAATATTCCACTGGTTTTGCTATGAATTGTACAGGAATTTTGTAACAACAATATTTTATTTTATCTGTTACTTCTATTGAACAAGATTTTAAGTCATTGACGTCTTCAAAAAAAACCTCCAAAGGAAAGGCTATAAGAGTCTAGGGCACAATTTTTTTTGCGGGAGTCTTGCTTTTTTGGTAGTTTAGAAAGTCCACAGCTCGAGGGGGTTCTGAATGGATTATAAGTAAAAAGATAGTATTTTCGTATGTTAACTTAACTAGTCCAGTATTTATTATGTAACAAATCATCGCTTTTGTGTCGGATGCTAAAATCCAATGTACTTAAAGATGTATTTTTTAAAAGCTTTCCTTTTTAAATTAATTAATTTATTTGAATTAATTAATTTAAACGCAAACCCGGATAAAAATTGTCTTGACAAACGTGCAAACTAACACTGAATGATTTTTTTCAGACCAGTCCAGTAATTCCTTAGACTAGCGTGTAAAGACATTCTTCAGCTTTATAATATTATCTACTTGATATAAATATAGATATAGCTATGTCTAGCTGTTATTGCATCCTGAACCTTGATAACTTTTTTAATGGCACCAGCACGAAGAATATACAGGATGCGGAAAAATTAAAAAATGGTCCGGCGATCGAGAAAAATGTGCGAGAATTTCCGCAACTTTGTACTTACTTAATAAGTATTTTATGTTGAGTAGGTACCTACTTTTATTAGGTTTAATTATGAAATAAAATATTCTTCTTTAGTAGGTAAATTTTATATCATTTATAAAAATAAAGGTATAAGTATCTACGAGTTAGTTCGGAAATCTTTATACTCAAGTGCATCCTGTTCAAGGTTAAGGTTAACTCTACTATTTATAATTAATTATTAAATTACTAACAACCTAAGAAAAATACACTTAAATATAACAATATCGACTTACCTTATATAAGGACACCATTCACTTCACAGCTTACAAATCACAACTCGACCAGACAACTCGATATATCGATAAAATCTCGAATAAATTAATAAATAAAAACTAATATTACTCTATTTCACTGGTACAATTAAATCAATCGTTATCGATTGTTTTATCGATTCGACATTTCGTCGGAATAATCGATTACATGCGCACGAGTCGCGGTCGCGGATACGACTGCGCGAGTGACAGTGACTGCCTTGAGGATCACTCGTGAATAGGTGCAAGGTGGCAACGACAACGCTTTTATACTATACCATACTTGATAAGAACATCGTGCCTACAATAGCTCAAAATTTTAATTAGAACGGGTTTTTTGAACACTCTTTGTATCCTGTAGGAGTCTCGTAATTAGATTAAAACTTTTTGATAGGTATTCAGGGTAAATGTTATTATGAAATCTTGGGTTATTTTATTTTGTCTTTTGCAAGGAAAATTCATATCCCTCTATTCGTTAGTAAATTTTTGTATTATTATCTAGGTAAACCAGTTTTTATCGAAACCTAGTATAGTCCTTAGAAAGAAAGTTGTCATCAAATAAATAATAATACAGCCATTTATAACCTGACGGCAAAACTGGATCAGAAATATAAAAAGGTTTAGGTATTATAAATTAGTGACATGTAGACTTAATTAAGTTATATGTATATGTATTTTTAAATAAAGTGGTTCTGGCTAAAAAACCTGCTAGTCAGCTACCTGTTTGGGATTTGGTTTATGCATAATTTAAAATTAGGAACATTAATTTTAGGCGTCGGTAATGTTTTTATTTTGGTCCCAAAAAGGACCGGTTTCCAATTAAAATATTTTTTAATTAAATCGAAAAGATGACATTTCTAATTTATAGGACAAGGCTCATATTTAAAAATGTTTAATTTTTAAGTCAGCCTGTATCCACACAAATGCCTAAGTACCTATATCAAATGAAAATGTATTTAATTTTTCAGTGCCTCGTTATTATCTTTAATCTAAAATTAATAGGTAAGAAAAATCAGCAGTTCTTTAACATTAAAAATACAAAACCAAATTGAAAGCTAGGTACGTGATTTTTAAACAAGAACCATGAAAAAAGTCCCTATTCTCTTGAAGACCTCAGAAAACCGAATTTTACATTTTTCTGAAAATTTCAGCTTTGGTTTGAAATAATAATACTCGTGAGGGGGAAGTGTCAATACAAATATAACCGAAGAACTCACGGATGAACCTGTAGGCAAGATTACTAGGTACATTCAGTTTCAGTAGGCTTCAATTCAAGGATTTAACCAAGACCTTTCTACAATCATAAACCCTACGTACGAGAAACGTAAAACATAAGTCAATAGGCGCTACACGAGAGGCCTTACAGCCTGAAAAATTTAACTTGTTTGTTTTATACTAACTTCACAACCGTGAAGTGTAACCAAAGACATTAAACATATGACTGTAACCAATCTCTGATATTTAAAAATACGTATCGTAGTGTGTATTTTGTTATTTCAGTCGACATATTCAAACCTGGTTTGGCATACAATTATTACTATAAAATGATTTCACGGAGAGTACGAGGTGTTGTGACCAATGAATTTGTTTCCACTAATTTTTTTATGCAAAATGAAGTAAAACATACAAAACAACCACCTGAATAAGTATTTGCAGTGATTCTGTGAACTAAAACATTTGTATTTGAAATGTACTTAGCTAGCTATCTAAAAGACAAAGCTGAAATATTTTGTGAGTACCTACACCTACGTAACATGGTGCGTAATAAGATACGGTAGGTTTCGACTATCAGATTTTTTGAAAGCCACCCTGAAAAAGAGCCGACGACGTTTCATGAAGTGAGCTAATGTATAGGTACTGTAGCTGAAGAGTTTGTTTCAACGTGCTAACCTCAGGGACTACTGGACCAATTTCAAAAACAAATTACAGGGTAAGATACTGCCTAAAAATTGGCTTTTATGCGGGTGTTGTATGTAAGTACTTCAAATATGATAATTTCCAAGTATTAAAGTTTAATTTGATTACAAATTAGTGTTTACAGTATAGTCAACAAACTAACCACAAATTAGTTAAAGGAAAACCTAGTTGTACCTATCGTTATCCATCCATTTTCAAGTTCATTTTGTACGAAAATTTACCATAAAACAGGATAATTTGCGGAAGGTATTATTTGAAAAACCGTGTAAACTGCGTAAATAGATAGTCAAAAATACACCTATGACGTAAGTACAGGATTCCTATAGGCTTTACCGGAATTGATTAATCAATTCAATTATTATTTGTTTGCCCGTTGCTTTAGCGTCGTAATCAGAAGCCAGTAAGACTGAGGGGTATAACGTTGCCCGGGTAACTGGGTTGAGAAGGTCAGATAAGCAGTCGCTCCTTGTAAAACACTGGTACTCAGCTGCATCCAGTTAGACTGCAAGCCGACCCAGACATAGTTGGGAAAAAAGGCTCGTTAGATGTTTACCCCTAGGTACTTTTGAGTTGGGGGCTTGTTCTATGCGTCAGTAAAACCGATGTAAACAACATTTGACGTAGAGCACCGCAGAAAACAGCCCGAGAAATGACCTAAGTAAATACCTACGTATGTACGTGCATTGTGAATTCGTCACACATTGACACACCCTTTTTCTATCGAACTTTGAACATGAGTGAGTAAACCTCGTATGCAACTGTTGTTTTTGAAGAGGTGTTTTTTTTTCTGGAAATCCTGAAATTGTGCGTGTCTTTGAGACTACTTATATTGACTGATGTTGCCTGAAAAATAAGGTCCCTTATCGCATTGTTGGAGGTGAGATTTTTCTACCTGACATTAACGAGCCAGGGCCCAAGCGTTTTGGGCCAAAAAGTGTGGCACTTATTACAAGACAGACAGTAGTACATATTTATAGATATCTATTTAAGCAATGTTTGTTCTGTAGGTACTTGCTGTGTTTTTTTTGTTGAACAGCTCGCGGCTTAGTCAAATGCGCGCGGATTGATTAAGGGTAAACAACGGTTTGCACGGTCGATTCGTAGATGGGTGACCAACAACAACACATGTACGGGGTGTCCCCGCAAAGATTGAAGATCGATAAGCGATAACAACGTAGTTTGTACAAAATAACGACTACAAGAATCTAGAGCAAAGAGTCGATACCCGATGCACTTATTAAAAAATCTACTTATTTTCATCGTCATCATCATCATCTCAGCCATAGGACGTCCACTGCTGAACATAGGCCTCCCCCCTAGATCTCCACAGACACCTGTTGGAGGCGACCACAAGTACTTATTTTATTTGTAGTTATTACTGTTATTTTCACGACTAATAATTAATGGCAAAAATTCCCATTTTCTTCACCAACATCGTGGAAGAAAACTGTTTGTTTACGTCACTCAAGTGCTACTTATACGTAAATTCCATTGGTAAGAGTCAAAATACTCAATTATACAATAGGTAAATACCTTATTGATACGATTTAATTGATAAGAAGTTATCAAAGCGAATCGTACGTTAAGTGAATGCACTTTAATTAGGTAAAAACTAAAGTGTTTACTGCAACTAGCAACACCTTACCTTAGAGCACACTGCAGTACTAAACAGTCGGCTGACAGTTGACCGACGGTTGGCAAACTTTTGAAAGAAAATCTTGATTCCAATTATGAGACCGACTGAAAACTTTGAAATCAAAGCTTCTCATACCGGCTAAATACCTGATTTTCGTAATGTGTAGGTATACTACCATTGATCTTCATACTGATTTATGAGCCCAAACAAACTATTGGCGGACTAAAACTTTGCAGTGTGCGAGAGTTCTTAACCTAAGAGGTTAGAAATCTAAACTCAGATCATATTTTCCTCGTTTTTTCATTTGCAACGGTGGAAAATCTAAGTGTTTTTGTAATTTGTTATTGTGTTAATATATCATAGAAATCTAATGCCATTGGTTAGCTATTATGCAACCATAACACATTGTTTTAAGTAAGTAGGTATGGTTTACAACCATAGATTATTTGTTCTTTGCTGTTCCTTTGATGAAAATATGTTTCAATATTACCACTATCTTACAACAGACCTTCCTGTATTTTTTTAACAACATTTTGTGTATATGCATCGTCCTTTTTCAAAACCTTGACCACTTTTCTTTAACAAACACAGGCACATTGTCGATGTTAATTAAAACATCAATTAATTACTGATGTCTGTTACGTCACATATCATCTGTTAATTATTAAAAAGCTAATTGAATGCAACAATTTTTATAGCCTAGCATATTGATGAAGACTTCTTGGAAACTCAGGATTTTAAAACGCCTACGCCTAGGCTGAGGAAGGAAATTGTGGTACCTCGTAGGAAAATTGTATTCTATTAAGAAATAGTATACCGTTCCAAGTGGGTTGGATCTCTGTATTTACCGTTAAATAATCTTGATGAAACTTGGTTTTATTAATCTCACAAAAAGGACCTTAAGTAATTCTTTAAATCTATTAAATACTTAATTAACTATCGTGTGTTTTAACATGAATTTGAGGGATCTTTAGCGCGAATTCTAATACCGATTCTAATAAAATCACCTCCTATTAAAATCCTATTAAAATCACGTTACATTCTTACATTTTTCA
Organism: Helicoverpa zea x Helicoverpa armigera; assembly: GCA_033682625.1. NCBI lineage: Eukaryota > Metazoa > Arthropoda > Insecta > Lepidoptera > Noctuidae > Helicoverpa > Helicoverpa zea x Helicoverpa armigera. The sequence goes on along the minus strand of JAWIIS010000004.1, from coordinate 10,427,267 downwards.
GTGTTGAACTAGAAGAGACATCTGTATAAATATTGAAAGAACTGCTACCATTTTGATACAAAACAGCTTGGAAACAAATGCAAATCTAATTCATATTTCTAAAACCCTTTTCCTGTTTAGGAGTTCCTGATCATCATCACCTCTTACTCACAATCATGACGTGAACAGTCCTAGCGCAATAAATTCGTATGCAAAACCAGTGTAATGTACCTATGAGGAATTAAAACATTGCTGAGGGGGGCGTGAGACCTCGCACGCACCATATTACGAGGAAAACTTTGGTTATTCGAAGTATGATGATCTCAGAGCCCCATCTGCCGTAGCACTGTGGGTAGGCCTGCTCTCTGCGGGTTGTTCGAAAGAGATACCGCGGCCCTGGTACATAAAAGGCCTACGACGGAACACGACGGTTTTTAGTCAGTAAGAGTCTGACACTCCCTCACCGCTACTAACCCACAGCGGGAGAGGTAATTTGATGATTTTTGACGTCGTTAAAAAAAAGGCCTGCTGTAGCGCCTGTGTGAAAAGAACACAACACGCAATAAAAAGGCGTGTGGAAGGTCTTTTTCAACCCATTTGTGTACCTATGTATGTGGGTTTGTAACTTATTGACACTATTTAAACCTAGATTGGTAATTTACATTTGTTGTGCACTTTTTAATTTACCCTACCTGTATCGAATCTCTTTATCGCTTTAAAGTTGGCTGTAAGAGAACAAAATTTTTGGTTAAGCACGCCGTTGTAGGTACATAAACTGTCTTTCTTCTTTATGTATTAATTGTTAAGTGTGCAATAAAGAATAAAAATAATTGATTTGCAATTAATAAGAAGGTAAGTAATTAAACTATTTATCGGTAGGTACCCCTTAATAAGCGATTACCAAACATGAATGAATCGATTCATCCACAGCAGATTAACAGGAAAAGTTAGTTTCTACCTGAAATGACGGTACAAGGAAAGGTCTTTTACTAAAGAGACTTACGTCAGACGTCAGATAAGTAGTAAAAATTGTGTAAGGATCTATATAGGTATGTAATACCTTGGTCAGCATGACTTCTATGGTATTAATTCAGGGAAAAAAGCTGATCTAAATCCATCCAACAGCAACCTCACAGCATCTAAGATACCAGTGCCGTATGCGCAAATGTATAAGGATTATCTTTTTAACTCTTTTACAGTGTTTACAGACAACGATTAAGCATTTAGCTTAACGGGCAATAAAATGTTATCCTAAGAACAATATGACTACAATTAAGTTCAGAATGTTACTATTGTAGATAAGAAAATGTAACAATTGAGCAGAATAGAAAATCGTGCACATTCGTTATCATGCCGAGAAAATTCATGAATGTCACGTTCTACTTTTTAACCACCTACATTGAAAAAGGATAAACACGAAAATATAAATTCTCGTCCTACTCATGTATTTTTTAAAGAAGACGAACGTAATAAAATGTCTAAAAATAAGACATTAGGGAAATGACGTAGTCATGTGTCACTATCCATACATTCTAGATAGGTACGTGTCACCATTCACGTACCCAATTAAACGATAGGTACTTCTTTTTTTACATTAATATTAAGAAAAACCTTTAAGAATAAAGTAGGTATACAGAACAACAGATACGTGGCTTCCAGATAGCTGGTACCAAGTAGGTAACCAGATAGGCAGATAGCTGGTACCAAGTAGGTACTTCAGCTGGCTTATTCGCTAACTTTCGAATTCTCAGATGTCAACTGGCCTCAGTTGTCATCGGAACTTTGATGTCAACCTATAAGTTCAAAACATTGGTATTCTGTATCGCATGAAGTGGATATCGTTACACGGTTGCCGACGCCAAAACCACGATGACAACTTGACAACTCTATTTTTTTATCGACTATTATACTGCTAAGTAGGAAATACCCTATTAGCATTACATTACTACGTTTGAGAGAACGCTTTATTTTCAGCGTGTTATACATTTAAAAACAGTCTGTGGCGGTAAAATTCAGTATTTGCTTTCTATTGTGTGTGAACTTGGTGTCTAAAATTCGTGTGGTTGAACAATATTTTAACTGAGAATATTGTGAGTATTGAAGTTATTATACATTTAACAACGTAAACAATATTTTCATACGTAGATTCCTATGTTTTGCATGCAAAACTAAAATTTGTACACTACAGGAAGGTAACTTTACCTACTTGAGTAGGTCGTCCCATACATTTAGAGCATCGGGCACCTCACTCACTTACTAAATGAAGGTTGAGACATGCTGCAAATTAGTAACATCAAATTATGTAATATTGGTATTTATTTAACTTTTTACGTTAGAAATTCTTACTTTTAGCTCAATTGCAACAGCAGTGTTTTGTTGAGCACGTTGCAGAAACGGACGTAACTCTGCCGAAACTCGCTGAAACCTTGATTTGTTGATACGGAAATTTGCCATGAATTCCTTCTCCCGTAAATCCAGAGAATTATTGCAATCTCGCATACGACGTTTCTGGATTCTGGATAAACTTCGTTTTGTCTCTTATTCCACAAATGCCAGCAAAAATACACGCGAAATTTTTATTCCATACAAAGAAAGATAAAACAAATAAAAATAATACAATTAAAAATAACACTATCAAAAAATAAAGGAAACGACTCAGGGTTTGTATTTCTATTGGAATCGCAAAATTAGAGAAATCTAATATGTCTGATGCAACAATATAGTATAGACATCCCAGTGATGAGGCATAAAACACTGCTATTTGTAGTGTATTTCAAAAAATGACATTGGCTATCAATTTGATGTCCACTGGGCTTACGGAATCGCAATATAACGTTTATCGATACAGAAACAGCTGTCAAAATGAGTCATGGTGGATATCAGCCTGTGTCGATGCTGATGACGTCATCTCATTTGGTAACTGGCATTAGCGAATAAGAAAATAGCTGTTTGACAATTTACTGATGTACACTTTAATAATTGATGATATCTGCGAGCTGTCAGTGGAGTTAGCGAATAAGGCTACAGGAGCAAACACGCAATATTTTTGTTGGCCAGAACCAAAGACCATGTCTTTTTATCCATGATTAGAATGCCCCTAGAGACCAAGGTATGGCAACATTTAGCAACCTGTAAACAATAACTAAATACTCCTTGCTCCCTTTTCCGGTAGTCTTGACAGAATACCACTTGAGGATAAGACGCTACAATGACAAACCATACCTACTTATTAGTCATTAATTTTAATGATAAATAGTCCTTGAGAACTCGTTACCTATCTAGTTACCTTGACGATAATACTCACAGGAAAACTGGCGAGTGTCCTCAAAAAGTGCCTTTTGGATAATTAGTAAAAAACAATTTTCTGCTCTCAATATTTAAGAAACAGTTTACTTTATGGCTGCACTTTCTACCTGTCGTAGGTACCTTATATTTCCGCAGTTATTTTTCAAAAGACCCTGACAAACAATGTATCAATGTTTTACAATATGGAGCGATAGAAAATAAAATTGACTGACAATGAAGCTAAAAATATGTGCACAATTATAGGCTAATCTTAACCATGCGGGCAAGGTTTTCAGTAATTAAGACGAGTTACCTCATTGTCATATTATATGGGACAAGCGGTGCGTTGCGTAAGGCATAACGGTCTCGTGATGATCAATGTTATCTACTAACTTTATTATTACACTAGCTGTTGCCCGCAACTTCGTCTGCGTGGGCAAGTTTCATACAAACTTTCATCCCCTATTTTATCCCCTTGGGGGTAGAATTGATCAAAATCCTTTCTTAGCGGATGCCTACGTCATAACATCTACCTGCATGCCAAATTTCAGCTCGATCCGTCCAGTGGTTTCAGCTGTGCGTTGATAGATCACTATGTCAGTCAGTCAGTCACCTTTGAGTTTTATATATTTAGATTGGTATTGGTGACACGCCCCGGCTCGGCTATGCTTTCTTCATGAATCACACTATCGATGGAAACAGGTTGAAAATCAGTGTAGCAGTTTATGACTTTATCGCTAATTGATAGAGACTTAAGGATAAATTAAAGACCATCTCTGTGAACATCAAGTCATCAAGTCTGCATCGGAAATATCTGATACTAAGTTCCATTGCTTCCTATCCAAATCATTGGATAGTTCCCGTCCGCTAATGCTTTAGATAATCTATTAGACAGAACTATTCTGTTCTGTGTAATAGATGAGAAACCACGGGAAACCTCTAGTACATTCACAAACTCAAATCTTTTCCATAATGATGGTAGACAAAAAACGAAAGAATGTGACATACAGGCATACCCTGATAAACGACATTTTTTGCCGATTTAACAACTAAATGAAACCAATGCGTATTTTTTTACTAAAGCGGTATTACGCAGTTAGATAGATGATGATGAATTAAATGCAACGATTCAGAAAATATTTCTATAATTACTACACATCTGTATTAATAAATCAGCTTATGCTAAAGTGATATTTTATAAGACTTCTTTCAGTCCGATAGAATTAAATTATGTATTTTTTGCAAAGAGTATATTTGTAGTTAGAGAGACATAGACCGATAGGTAGGCACTTATAGGGTAAATAAATAAATAAAACGCATTATTATAGCAAAAGAGAACAACAGACGAATATTATCGCAACCTTGCCAAATTATTTAAAAATGCTACAGACAGAACAGATACCTAACATTTTAATTACAGCAAATTCCAAGGTCCTAGCTACCTACATACCTACGTCAAATTGTTTCTCTACCTATAACCAAAAACCCAAACATAGGGCCTAGGTAAAACAGGTCACTGGTTAGGTTGGGCACGTTAATTCTAATGATGAGAAATAACATACATATACCCAGTTGACTAGTAGCAATTCAATACAAGCCCTCATGCATCAGAAACAGTTTTGCAGACAGGTGGCTGGTTATCATAACCTAGTTTCCGAAGATCCTTCGAAACCATAGACAAGGATACCGTCACTGTTCCGTATGACTCCGTTCTCAGCACTGAAAAAACAAAAAACTTGTTATACTGACTGAAGGCCACTGTCTTAATGAATAACTTAGATAGATAAAGACGTTTATGGCATAAATTATTTTAATTATTCATATTTTCCCAGTAAAATATGACAGATTTTTGAAATAAAAAAACAAAGGCAACCCTTACGATAGTTATCCTTCCCACTAGCAAGCATTTTAGGGTCAGCCAACTCGGGGTATCGACCAGTCATCCATGCCAACCAATCGCCAAGCAATGTTGCAGCTTGGGGTCTCACGAGAGGCGCCGAGGTCAAGCTCAGGCCAGTGGTAGGCGGCATTAGGAATAAGGAGTAACCTCTTAACGCATCGCCGCTGATGGTATTCTGAGCTCTAACTGTTACTATTAACTGCGGCCCTGTTAAATAGCAACAATAAAATCATGCCTTTACAGTTCATAATCTTCAATGATTCAGAACAAACAACGTTATCATATCGCGCTTAGGTAGAATTTGTACTAAGTATGTAGGTATACTTACAGCCTGATACATTAGTACTACTGAATACCATATCCAAAGGTAAATTCAAGACTACGCGCTCGGGATCAACCCCAGATCGCGCCATTTGACTCGTCCCCGATATAAGACCCGATACAGGTTCCCAGTCGGGACCCCAAACGGTTTCAAACTGTACATAGAGTTGGTCATCAAATACGCCACCAGGAAAGGTAACATATTCAATTTGACCCGTAAATGATACTAAAAACTTTGTGATATCACTATCTTTCATTGAACTTAATTCTTACAAACAGAAAATATAGCACGATAAACTTGATAGTCAACCCGACGAAAACAAAACAATCGTTGCTATAGCAACGCCGCGCTTCAATGTTGCCCACATGAAAAAATACCACACCTGTTCCAATAAGACGGAAAATGCGATCAATTTATACACTTTTTATGTAAATGACTTGTAAAATACCATATTGTTGTATCCAGGTACACCTGCTTCAATTATTTGGATATGATTTGCAATTCTAATAACATTTTAAGTGCAAGGTTTTTTTTCCCAGCACGCGGCTTTTTTTGCTGACCAAAGACAAAAGAAAACATGCTTCCGTTCTGCTGTTTTACCGACTTCTTTTTGAAGTTTTGCCAGAAGATGGCGTTGTATGTGCTTTCAAAAACCTAATCGGCCACCATTGTGAAGGCGATTCTGAATACTTTGAGGATTTTAACGTTTTCTGTGATAATTATCGGCGAAATATAAAGTTTTATTCGGTAAGATACAGTGTCCAGTCATTCGGCAACCGAATTCAAACTACAACTTGTGCTAGAAGTGCTTAATTTCAAAACCTAAATGCGTTCAAAATGTCACGCGAAGTGAGCATCAAATTCGTGAACACCATACCATGCACTAAATAATCTTAGTTTTCTTTGGAATAAGTGTTTGCTACCGGTGGAAGTGAGTTGTTTTGCGGCCGGAGTACATGTGGCACGCTATGGATAGTTGAAAATTTAATGTGCGCTGATGAAAACGTTTCAGAAGTATCTGTACACGTCGTAAGGGAGCGCAGTTACGCGGGCGAAGGCTTGAAACTTGCCGGCATCATTATGGTGGACTGAGGGAGTGTTTGTTTGTCGGACTGGTGTGACTACGTGTAGTAAACAGTGGGGCGAGAGCGGCGCGCAGCATGTCGGGCGGCTCGCAGCACAACCCCAACGGGCGACAGTCGCAGCTGGGCTCGGGATGGAGCCCCCTGCAGGTGGTGCTTATTATTCACAATTCACGTATTGTTGATCACTAACTAACCTAAATGAATTTCGTAACATCCGTTCGGAAGTGTTTCATTTGCATGCTGTTTACACCAATCTTACATTTAATGCTAATGTAAGTAGTTAAAACTAAGGAAAACACTTGGCGTTAAAAATGGTAAAATCCTTTGTGTGGGTAAGTGTGTCCCTGAGTGTGTGATTATCACATAGCAATCAGCTGTTTTCATTGACACACTTGGTTAGATGACACATATAATGGCATTCTTGCTATCAATGTGAGTATACCACAGATACCAGTCTGTTATTTGTTGTTATTTACTCTAAGTTTACACTACAAAAAATGATCTAGATTACATGTGCCCCTAACCCACTTGCAGGGAATTTTTAATAGATAAGATAATCCCCATTTAAATTAAACAGGGTAAGTTGATTTCTTTTCTATTTAAAAGTTCTATAGCTGAAAGTTAATTAGTCATAAATTCAAAGACAATAGGGTCATTTCGCCTGTTGGCGACCATTTAGTGCAGTTGGCAAGTTTGATGGCGATAATAAAAATGCTCCAGCACTCATTTCCATGTCAAATTTGTGTAATGTATTCCTTATATACTCTATTTTAAGATTAACTTTCAGTTGTATTCGAAATATCTTACGTTTTCTATTTAAATCGATAAACCTCAAAATTAGGCGTTTTACCCAGTTTGCGTCCACAAAATCCAATTCGCGTCCACCCATGGTCCAGTTCGCGTCCAGTAGCTTATAAAAGGAATATAGGGGTGATTTTTTAAAGAATTAATAAAGAAAGATTGTATTAGATCAATTTCTTTATTTAACAATAAACTTAATTATTAAAAGTCAACATTATCATCATTAAAAATTCACTTTAAAAAATAAAAATAATTCTTCTCAACATTGGTTTAAGTAACTTAAAATAAGATTAAACAGTAATTTTTTTTATTAAGATATATACGTGGTTATAATTAAATAATAATTATAATTTAAATATTTAATTATAACCACGTATATATCTTCATAAAAAAAATATAATTTAATTATAACCACGTATATATCTTAATAAAAAAAATGTACTGTTTAATCTTAATATATTAAGTAATTTCATTTAAGATAAGTTCTTCGGATACAGGAAAAAAGAAGGATAAGACAACATACACAGAAGAAGACTTAAAGAAAGCATTAAATGATATTCGAGAGAAGAATAAATCGATAAAAAAAATATTCAAAGAATACGCCTTGTCTGATAATTTATTGACTCAACAATTCTTTTAGTTGTATGTTTAGACAAAATTGTTATATTGTTTTGTTAATTTAATATGGCCAAAAACTTACTATAATCAACGCGGGTCTTTCCCTGTGATTTTAGGGTAAAATTAACAGAACTGATTACTGTTTATTTTTCAAGTTGCAAAATTAATTGCCTAATTTTAAGTTACTTAAACCAATATTAAAAAAAAATATTTTTATTTTTTTAAAGTGAATTTTAAATCATGATAATGTTGATTTTTAATTTAAAATAACAAAAAAAATTAAAAAATTTACTGTTTAATCTTAATATATTAAACAGTACCCATGTTTTAATTATTTTTTATAAGCAAGTATTTAACGAAAACAGTGGACGCAATTTGGTTTATTAGTATAGAGGATAGTTTTAGTTCGCGTCCATTGTGGACGCAAAGTGGAAGTTTTGTAAAATTCGATGTAGTAATTCGCGTCCACCTTATTTTATTCGTTAAATATAAAAAATATTACCAAATTCATAAAAAACATTATACCTTTATTCATCATTAAACTGTAGAAATAGCTATCTATCCTAAAATTCACATAAAACAATATAAAACTTACCATCAAACACGCCGCTTCACACTAATTTTTATCTAAAATTCAACGTGTTTGCGCTTTCTTGTTGAAGAGCCTAGACTAATTATTTTTTCTAAAAGGATTGGTTGGACGCACAGAACTTTTGTCTATCTGTACGTGCCTCTTATACATTAACGTATTAGCGGTAATGATCTTTCGTTTGATTGGTGTGTTAATTATCTTGTTTTCGAAGTTTTTTTAAAGGAGATCGGCAAAATGGACGCGAACTGGGCGATGGTCGCGAACAGGCGAAATGACCCTACATAAATACATCATTTATGTGCAGGTACATAAGGAAAATTAAAAACAAGTTCACTTTTCATTATTACTTATTTTTTTACCTATAGTGTCTTTCTACTAATTATGTACCTAAATATATTATGTATTAGAGAAAATATAATATTTTAAAGCAAAATGAATATTTAACTGTATCACTAAAACTATCATATAGACTTTTGAATCAACTTATTGCAAAAGTCACAAATAATGTTATGTATAAAGAAAAAAAAACAAAATAATAAAATCAACTTCATCCAAACTAATATTATAAATGCGAAAGTAACTCTGTCTGTCTGTCTGTCTGTCTGTCTGTCTGTCTTTCTGTCTGTCTGTCTGTCTTTTCTTCACGCCTAAACTACTGAACCGATTTGTGTGAAATTTGGTACAGACATAGTTTGAAACTTGAGAAAGGACATAGGATAGTTTTTATTACAAAAAAAAATAAAAATAAAATTATTCCGGACATATAGCGCCATCTATTGGTCAAATCAAAAATCTGCTGGTAGTCACTATTCCACGCGAACGAAGTTGCGGGCAAAAGCTAGTCATACATATAAATAAAACATCCTCCTGTATCTGATAAATACTGCTGAAAACCACATCAAAATCGGTTCAGCCAAAAGCGTGATAATTACTTACAAACATACATACAAAAAGAGACATACAAACTAAGAACATCCTTTTTTGAAATCGGTTGAAAATATGCTTACCTGAGTAGGTATGAAATTATGACTACATGATATATTCTATCAAATATTTCATAATATTAACTACTTATTACCATATGTTTTTGTCTATTATTTGGTTAGAAACCACAAAGCATTGACATCTCAAAACAGTACTGATAAGAATACTATATGAGTAAGTATAAAAAACATGTAATATTAATTACATATATGAAATCACTAGTCTAATATCCTAACTTGGTTTTAGCAGTAATATCACCCTAAATGTATCAACAAATATTTTTAAATATAAGTACATATTTTAAATATTCATAGAACCAACCTCTCAAGTACGAGTTTGTAGGTTCGATTCCAGGTCAGGCAAGTACCAATGCAACTTTTCTAAGTTTGTATGCACTTTCTGATTACATCTTGGACTCGCAATGACTGTTTTTCAGAGGGCATGTTAAACTGTAGGTCCCTTACTAGCCTTTTCCCAATAAGCAACATATGCCTACTAGCTTTACTAGCCTATCACTAAAACTAAAAAGGGAAAAGGCTAGGCAGGTAGTAAAAATATGACAATATGGTATTCTCTAGTTTTAAAAAGGAAAAAAATAAAAAGGAAAGTTTTTTCCTAACAATGTTAACCTTAACTTTTACTTTCAAAGTTGAAAAACTTTAAAGTTTTCATTATGAAAGTTTGTTCAGTAGTTTTCTTATTAGAAGTTTGTGTTCTGTACATATTGTGAACTTCGTTTTTTATAGCTTTTGTTAATTAATTTAGTGGTTTCTTTATACAACAAGGTTTTTTTTGCAGGAAACCCATATTTTTTTGTACTTAATTTAGCAAGCAAAGCGTCATGTGAGGGATTCAATGGTAAACTGTAATTTCTGGTTTTTGTTTACCATCTTCAAAAAAAAGAGGTTCTCAGTTTGACCTGTACATGTGTATCTTGGTAAGGGATTATCTCACATTTGGCTTTACCGATTTTGATGCGGTTTTTAGCAAAGGATTTGTCAGATAGGTTGGTATATTACTATGCTCTGAATTTAATATGAAAGTTACTAACTTAGCATTTTTAATCAGAAAAGTATCCTTTCTTGTATTATAGGTTTCAGAATTACCTCATATGAGCTCAGCTAGTTTAAATCATCCCACTAAAAATGTTCATATGCATTTTATTATCTGTATTAAGATTTATGTTCTATTTCATTTGCATAAATTCAAACAGTTTTGCTTATCATTGTGGTTTTGGCAGCCAGTCATCAATCAGCATAAAAATGTGCAGTTTTTTTAACGAAACTAACTCAACTAGAATAATCTAGCAACATCTGGCCTAATTCAATTTAAAATTAGCTCATTCAGACCATTAATTTTTTCCTGAACACAGTTTTAAAATTTTAGGTCAAATAATTTGTCTCCGCTTTGTAATTTTTCTAATGATTTAGGTATATTTTCCGTGTCTTTTAGCCAGATTTTAATTTTGTAGAATGGATTGCTAAAAATAGTCTTTTATGATTACTGAATTTTGGCATTGAGCGTGATAGGATGATGCTATCTAGCATCTGTTACGTGATGACTTTATTACCCTCTAGTGCGTTATTTTTGCTATCAATCATAACAACGGGAGCGATTTATCTATGGTAACAAACTGGTATAGCACAACACTATTCATAGAGTAAAAAAAACACAGTATTTGGTCCACTCGCGACCCCTTTATGACCCCTATGCACGCAGAATGACCTGCAAAGGGTTAAGTGGAAACTAAATCTCAACATGGAATCATGACAGCCCGACAATATTTCCCAGAAATCTGACATGGCCAATAAACGCATTTGGCTGGTCAGTAAAACTAGATTTATTCAGTAGTAAATAGGCGTAGTCGTCATCATTAATTTCTGAGTAATCATAATGTGCGTATGATTTAGTAACTGGTAATTTGTAGGTAGGATATGCGGCTGTAATTTCAACGATTTAGAAGAAACTTTACACTATACCAAACCTTATAATTCTTGTGAACACCCATAAAGAGGTTGCAAAGTCGTCTCTTTAATAAAAGTTTCCAAAAACAAGTGTTAATCAAGGTCATTGATGATCGGAAGATGCAGGGAAAGTCGGTGCAATGTGCATTGACGTCAGAGTGACAACGCTTTGTGACGTAACGCAGATAAAGTACTATCAGGGTCATCGCACTCGTAAACCTATCCGTCATCTCTGAAAACGGTTTGGTCTTATGGGATTAGATTTTCACTAAATATTATACGCCAATTAGAATATGATGGTTACTTCTTACTACATCTCCATAAGTTCTGCATACAAGATGCATCGTTTTGTACCTATATGAATAAGTAAAATTTACGCCTGGCAAGTATTTTGCTTCATTTGGAGAGAAGATAAAGAATGAGGCTTTATGATAGTTAAGTCTCATGTCCGAGCAGTAAAATTGCAGCCTTTAAGTTTTAAACATACCATTTGATACATCATCAGACCATCTGCCGAACTCTGGATTTACAAATAACAAAGACGTCTTTACACTTTTGTCACATAATCATGAGTAATCATGACCCACTCCTTCCTCCTAAATCCCCCTTCTATTATTGAACTGTATCTAAGCATGCTTTGGCAGCGACTTTTTTTTTGCTTACTCTACTTAAGAAGAAGTCCTAATCAACCCATTCAACAATTCTACTGTACAATTATTTGTCTCCTAACTGTGTATATCTTACTATGGGCTCTCTAAAACGTTCCACATATCAGTTGCAGGTGGCGAACTTGTTGGCGCGCGCGCCGCAAGCACACATGGCGTCGGACCGCGGCGTCACGTGGCACACGCCCACGCCTCCGCCACACCTCTACCACGTGCCGGCGCCTTCTCCCCCGGACCCTTTACAGGTACATATTGACTTAGAAATGGTTTATAAGTTTTATGGTTGGGTACTGGTGGCTGCTTGGTATGGTGAAACGGTCATTCCCAATATCCTAACTAATATTATAAATGTGAAAGTAACTCTGTCTGTCTGTCTGTCTTTTCTTCACGCCTAAACTACTGAACCGATTTGTGTGAAATTTGGTACAGACATAGTTTGGAACTTGAGAAAGGACATAGGATAGTTTTTATTTAAAAAAAAAAAAAATATTCCGGACATAAAGCGCCATCTATTGGTCAAACCAAAAATCTGCCGGAAGTCACTATTCCACGCGAACGAAGTCGCGGGCAAAAGCTAGTTATTACTATATTTTACATAATATAGATAGTGAAAATGTGTGAAAATTCTGTCTCTAGTAAGTAAAGTAAGATGGAATATTGAGAATGACCGTAAGGGATTGGTTTAAGCTTCATAAAGGGTAGTGGGTTATTACATTTTTGCATTTTTTGTAAAATAAAATCTTTTAGATATAATTTATGTTAAATTGTCTCCTAAACACAGTATATAAATTATACTTAATGACAAATTAGCCATTATAATTTCAAGCAGAGATACCTATGCGATTTGTAGTCTCAAAAACAAAAGCAAGTGACTAATTCGGGCGTTAATCATGACAGCATGTGAAGTCTGCGTTATCAATCATTATTACAGCATGTTAGATCATGTCTGTACAAGATACTTGCTAGAAATTGTGCAAGCGTTTAATGATTTTTCATGTGGGCTTATCATAATATGATATACTTGTAGATGCTTTTTTCGTTCGGGTTTCTAATTCTATAGTAGCCAGTACGGTTTGGGCAGATCATGGTAAGCTTCAAGAGCTTAGTTAGACTGGGTGGGTTCATTTGACAATTTTCCATCCAATACTTTTTGTGTATTGAAATTGCTAGGTATACAATAAATATACAAGGTATGAAAAAGGTCGGTGGCTCGTAAAGAAACATAAAGTTAATTACCATTAACAATTAAATATCGATATTTTACACAAAACTTAACGTCTGCCATCTGACCTTGCCACGTCATGATAGGAATCTACCGTTTACAAGCAATAGTTATTTATTTGAAAACTTCTGAAGGTTGATTTACGTTAAAACTTTCATTTATACAGTTAATTATTAATTTCAAATATGATTTACATTATATACTTTCAACATTAAATATACTATTTACCGAAGAAGAAACCATTTTTTTCACATGAATATTTAACTATCGAAAATGTCATGTTGAAACACCTGTATGAATAAATAATTATAAACATACTTTTCTTTGTTGTACTCTTGAATACTTTAATGGACGGCCAGGCTAAATAGCTGACAATAAGGTAAAAAAAAACACGATCAAAAAGTTAAGGCCCATTTAATACGTTTTAAAGGCGTAATTTCACCGGTGTGCTACACTCTTCACAAAAGTATTTCTTCGGATCTAATCCCTAATCCCTCTCTAACAAATAGTAAAAAATTGTGCGCGAATATTTCAGTCTCCAAAATTGAAGACTCTTTCCGACACGTACACATCTTTTGTTCTCGTACAAATCTCTCCATAACAATTAATTCGCTTAGAACTATATAAGGTAGAATTAAACAACAGGAGATATCTCATATAAGGAGGTTAGCCAACTGCGCAGAACATATTATAGGAACCTAAACAGGAGCTAACGTGATATGCTGATCCCATCCCAAAAACAAAGCTGAAAGATGTCACGTTTCTATAATTATAATTGATAACTCATACACAGCTACTGACGGTAATTCCCCGATAAGACCTTTTACAGAACTGTGCTATAGACTATAGCTATAATATGAAAGATGCACAAATGCATAATAAGTTTAGAACCCATCCGAGTGGTAAGTAAGTAAGAGAAGTTTACCATTAGAATGTTGCTGTTCATACATTTTTTCTCTACCGTTCAGCAACACACTATTTGTTTGAAATTCTATTGGTTTTTCAAAAACTTCTGTGGTAGGGTCTGAGCCTCCGCTTTTTGGAGAAAACATAATCATGCAGTTCTTGTTATTTGACTTTTCTGATCTGAAATAAGATTTGAATGGTTTTGATCATTGACTAGGATCAAGTCACTACATAGAATAGTCAAGTTTAAAAAAACAAAGGTACATCGTCTTTACAACTTATTAATAAATTCTTAAATACAATCTGTTCATAGCCTCTGATAAAACAAATACCTATTCTTTGTGCTAATCACTAGTTTATAATACTAGCACTTGTGTAAACATCTAAATGTACAGAGTTCCCAGTATTTGTGTCTGTATGCTTAGATCTGTGTGAATTTGTAAAGTTTAATGTATTCTGAACATTATGACAGTGCTAATTGAGATCATTCTTAATTGCTGAAGGCAATCAAGTAGACATATAATCATGAATTTAATTAACTTGCACATAAAAATGTCGCGTCCATGTACGTTAGTTAGTTCGGAGATAAAAAATATTACCAACGGGAGCTCTCATTCAATAACATGTTCTTGGGTTAGTGGCATTGGCTATCTTTTTGCGAAATCTAAACTAATATTATAATAAGAAAACGTTTATAGACAATGGTATAAAAACCCTTCATCCGAATCCTTCGACTCGCACTTGGTCGTTTTTTTCCGTTTGCCGAAAGAGTTGGATTATGTCAAAATTCGTCCTTCAATTTAGCATTTGCGTTACAAAGCCATGATATAACCCTTTCAAAAAATTAACTATACTATATGGGACTCATTTCCCAAATAGGCTTGTCTATAACTATTTCATAGGGTTGGGCTTGCGTGTGCCAGCTTTATTCACTCGTGCTGCGATAACAAAGCAATTACACTATCGATAGTCGATATTGCTGCTATAACGAAGCAATTTATTTATTTACCGTGAATAATATAGGTTAATAGTTATTTTGATGAAAATGCGCACGTGGTTGACATGTTTATGCGAGAAAATAGTGTAATAATATTTTGTTGATTAATCCAGTTTTAGAAATCTTATCACTGTTTGGTTAGAAAAAGACAAGTCACAATAGTTTAAACAATGGCCGAAAATATCAATCAGACTGTCATGTTATCATTTTTTTTTTCATTCTTGCAAAAGTTGACATTTATATTTTATTTACCCCAGAATATTTCTACCACATGATCAACTGATAAATATATTTCCACATCCATTCATTTAAATTATGTACATACTACTAAAATATCATCGACATGCTGCTTACGACACCACTAACTGTATATTAACCTGCCTTATCGATGACTATCGTAGGGTCTGTTGCAATTGCAGGCGTTGAAGTCGGCGGGCGGGAACTCTGTGTTCCGGCACACGGCCACGCCTCCCGAGCTCTACAGGCACACGCCCACGCCGCCGGATAAACATCACATGAGGTTAGTTTGAGGCTTTTGAAGTAAGAATAACACTACTGAAGATAATGAAATTTCATGAATTTGTCACAAAATATTTTAGATGACAGAATGGGCACAAAGATGGTAGGACTGCTCAAAAAGTGAGAAATAAATAAAGTCAAATGTTTTTATTTCAAAAAGGCCTTTGCAGGCTTTTATGAAACGTCACACTGGTTGCATGGTTTCAAAAGATATAAAGGTCGATATAAATTGTATTTTTTAAGTAGAAAATATTCTGTCTTTTAAATGTGTCTAAATGTGTATTGGTGTAACATTTCCAGACACACTCCTTCTCCGGGTGACATAAAAGCAAACGCTGCGTTACCTCCAGATATATATCAACATTTGGGACAAGCGAGAGGTAAATGTTGTCTTCCTTATTGATTAACTTACCCAGGCCCTTCAATATTCGAAATGCAATCTTTCTTTATTTGAGAAATTCTGACTGATTTTAAGTTGTTATTCAGTTAACGGGAAATTAAGTGAGGAATGTTATGATTAGCAGACAAACTACGCGCGGATGAGCTGATGGCGTACACTCGGGTAGGCGTGGACCTGTCGCTGGGCGGCGGGCGAGCGTCCAACGGCGCGGCCACGTCCCCCGCGCCCGGCGCGCACGCGGCGCCGCCCGCGCTGTCGGTGCGCGACGCGCCCACCATCAACAGCCTCATCGCCCGCGCGGCCCCGCGCCACCACCACGCGCGCGTCGACGCGCTGCTCGAGCGCCTCGCGCCCTCGCCCGTGTCGCCGCACTCCGTCATCGTGCACTCCCGCGCCGCGCCCACGCCCTCGCCGCCCTCCTCCAATGAGGTTAGTGTCGCACATGCTAGCTTACTGTCTATTACTTGCCTAATTGCGTAGCTAACTTCATACTTGTCGTTCTACAGGATTCGGCAGACTCGTGCGGCGCTCCGCCTGGCTCCAAGAGGAAACGCAAACCCGAGCGCACCGTGCGGGTGGCGGCCGCACCCCCGCCCCCCGCACTCGCAGCACCGCCATCTGCCGCCCCTGCGCCTGCACCGCCTCCTGCAGCACCACGGGTGTCCCCGCCACCCAGTCCGCCCCCCGCGCCCACGCCGCGTGAAAACGGAGACGCGGCACACGCGAAGGCGGACGTAGCGGAGTCGCGAGCCGCGTCCCCGCCCCCCGACCTGCCGCACGCGGCGCCGCGCCCCGACCAGCCGCACGCGCGGAGAAAAACGCGCTCCGGCTCCGCAGAGACGATAGACGACATCGCCGCCATGATCGCCGACACGGACAGCGCAGCCGCCGCCCCGCCCCCCGCGCCGCCCGCCCCCGCCGTCACCGTGGACAAGCTGCGCAGCGTGCTGGCCAGCCCCGACGCGCCCCGCGCCGACCCCGCGCCCGACCCCGAGCCCCCCGCGCCGCCCGCGCCCGTCGCCTCCCCCACGCCGCCGCCCGCGCCCGCCGCCGCGCCGCGACGCCGCAGTGCACGCACCTCCAACCCTGAAGCACCCAACGTACCAGTAGAGTCGCCCTCGGAAGCCAAACCGGCTGAACCTGAAGCCAGCGATGCACACACTGCCGAACCCGCAGCCGCGAGCTTCGTGGAAGTGGAGAACCAGTTGGAGAAAATGTTCGCCGGGCTGGAGGAGGAACCCCTGGCGAGTCCCACAGCAGCAGGCGCGGACGCTACGGCGGCGTCGGCTGACGAGGCATCTGCGCCGGCGGCGGCGCGCAAGCGACGGAAGTCCGCTCCCGCGCGGGCCGAACGTCGGCAGGGCCGCGTGGAGCCGCGGAACAAGAAGGCGCAGCGCAAGAAGGCGGAAGCCCGCCGCCCGCGAAAGGGACCGCGCGACCCCGCACGCGACGCGTATGACTCCGGCAGTAACGCCAGCTCTAGTAAATCACGAGGACCATACATACAGGTGTGTACTCTTTCTTTTGGTTTGACGTGTCAGTATATGTATAGATGTATGTTTGTGATAAAATAGTGAAAGGAATTGGATGAAACTTTACTGTAAAACGCAAAGAACAGCTCGTCTTTAAAATTGCCTTATATTTTTAAAAATGTTTTCGTTAATTTTCCTGCAGATCCGTGGCCCTCGCGACTCTCCCCTCTCGGTGAGCGTGATGAACACGACGACGGGCGAGGAGGAGGACGCGACCTCGCGGCGCAAGGGCGGCGAGGAGTTCCGTAACGGCGTGCGCGGAGTGCGGGGCCTGCACGCGAGCACGCTGGGGCTGCGCTACGACGCCAGCACGCCCGACGCCTCGTGGCTGTGCGCCTTCTGCGCGCGCGGGCCCCACGCCTGCGCGCTCGGAGACCTGTTCGGGCCCTACGCGCTCGATACCGACTGTGATGAGTACAGGTAACTATTACACTTTTTTTGGCTTACTTTTGATATTATTTTGTTATATTGTCATAGGTCGACACTGGCGTGAGATAAATAACTGGTTAGCATATTTTTCATTCATGATTATTTTTGATACTGAAACTAGCCCCGATGTTGCTAGGTAATGTGTGTAATGTGTACACAGGATAAGTGATAGTTGATAACTATTTAAACCTCGTACATTTCCCAGATCACTGGACGAGGCGACACGGCGGCGGTACTGCACGGGCGCGAGCGGCGCGGCGGACGAGGTGTGGTTCCACGAGGCGTGCGCCGTGTGGGCGCCCGGCCTGGTCGCGTGCGGGGCCCGCGTGTGGGGCCTGCCGCCCGCCGTGTGGGGCGCCCGCGCCGCGCGCTGCGGCCACTGCGGGGCCCCCGGGGCTGCCCTCGCCTGCGGAGCCCGCGGCTGCGTGGCCCGCGCCCACCTCCCCTGCGCGCGGCCGCAGGGCTGGGCGCTGCACGAGGACGAGTTCCGCGCCGCCTGCCCGCACCACGCCTCCTAGGACCCGCTGTAGATACCACTCCGTAGAACTAATTTATTGTGCCCGCCGCCCGCGACCAGTGCCGCGCCGCCTCCGGCCCCGGTGTACGCGACTCTCGCTATCTGACGTCTAGACTTATGTGTAAATATAGTGATAATGTAAATAGCAGTTTCATCGGAACACCATTTTATAAGACGTAATGTACTATATGACATCATGTGGCATTGTAATCGAATGGACAGTATTTTGTAGTATACAGGGCGCGCTCGCGTTATATTGTAGACGCGGCTCCGACGACGCCTGCTCAGCCGCGCTACTCTCCGGTGGGTCTAGACAACACGGGTTTATGGTGAGTAACTACACGAATATCATTAATTCGATATTAAATTGATAATCTCACTTCGTTTGTGTTCGTTCCAAATTCTCGTAACTAGTAATGTATTGTATTTCGTTGCGAGTGTATGTGTACTCATCGTGAACTGCTGTTGTCACATTTCTCAATTGTTTACATGATCATGTAACAATGCAGTGATATTTAAAAGTAATAAACGGACCTTGAATGTAATAAGTATATTTTTATGTAAAAAAATATATAAATTATAAATAAACAACTGTTTAGTTGCCATTTATAGTATCAAAAACTAGTCTAAATAAATAGTGTCTTGTGATTTAAATAAAAAAATATATAAAAATCGTTTTGGGGTCTATGAAAATTTACATTTTTAGCTTGGTAATGGAATAATATGTATGTTTGTGGATACTGCATTGTTATCGGTGGATTAATAAATAAATAATACACGATGTGTGTAGCGCTCTTATACTTAATGGTTATTTATACCGAAAAACTTTACGCTTACATAATTAAACGTAACACTTCAAATGTTGTGCTCGCGAGTTCCGCTCTGGACTGGTGTTTCATCGGAACTTGTCTACGTTATAATATTAGTAGAACTCTAGAGTTTTCACGTCAATACGCCGACTGCCAATAGAAACTATAATACAAGGAAAAAATAAATGAAATAAAAATAATGAAATATAGTATAATTTTAATATATAGATGCGCACAAACGTTTGAAGTGTGTACGTATAAGTACATAAGGCGCTGTCTTCGTTTGCCAGACAGTGAGCACGCTAGCTTCGTGCGACGTTGGTAAAGTACTTTAATTCCAGTGAATAGAAAAAATAGACTTTATTTAGAAAATGTTAAGGTACAAATTTATAGTAGGGAGAATCAGGCCAGTTTAGTGTTTTTAAAAATTTATTGGGACAATGAACGCATGAACTCGAACGAACAATCAATCAACATCCAAAGCCTTGAAATGTAAATGGTGTAAGAATTTTTTTATCACTTATGGCAAATGATTACTTTATTAAGTATGTAATTGTTATAAATTATATTTATCATGACATTATAAGCAAATTGAAATACAACATGTTTAAAATGAGATTATTGACTATTATTTCCTATACCTTGCAAACATCAAAATCCATTCCGTTTTGCGAATTTACGCATCTGACCTGCATTTATTAAGGTTAAAATAAAAAACAATATCAAAACAAACAGTTTTACTAGTTACAATTACAAAGTAACCTCACCTATATGCATTTTACAATCATAAAACGAGCACGTGGCCACTAAATTGCCGTCAAACTTCCAATCAGCTCCATAAGCTATGCTCTCATGCTCCATATATTCCGTAAGGATCTCCATTTCGTCCTCTACACGTAGTATACGGAACCCGCCGTACATACAGGCCGCTAAGACAATGTTTGTCTTGCTTGGGTGCCATTTTAGCCGCCAAACGCCTCCCTTGACATCAATTTCGTTTATACTCGATTTTAGGCTGCGGGTGTCCCAGAGACGGACTTTTTCGTCGTAACTGTAATGGAGGCAAATTATATGAGCTATTGGCTTTATGATTACATTATCATCGTACGAACACATCGTAGAATTCTGAGGTCATGAGTGAAACCAAGAAAACGAGCAGTAGCAGTAGGTTAGTTATAATCAAAATCGAACATAGCTTAGTGTTTGTTGGAAAGGGGTAAACTCAGGAACTACTGATTCGATAAAATCTTTGAGTGGCGGAGGGATAGGTATTTTCAACCAATTCTCCGAAAAAGAGTTTCCAATTTGAACATACTTTTTAATAAAAATGGTCAAGCAAAATACATAATAAAATAAAAACTAGGTACCTTCCAGTCAACAGCTGATACTCCACATCCACATGGCTCCGGACCGAGGTGACGCCTGCCTCGTGGCGCCTGTTCACAGCAGTGGCGACATCTGGCACTCTGACGTCATAGCTCTTGAATACGCAGTCATCGCCCCCTGCGGTGTTAGGACACGATTAACGACATTCGGTTATGCGTAATTGTATTTTTATTTTAGTTAAATAAGTAAATTCTGATTATAAATCAGCGAAAAAAGTTGAGGTCTATGGTCATTGAGGGGCGATAGTAAGATTAAAATTTATCGATTGTCACAACCTTTTTATCGTCCCACAGCTGGGCACAGGCTTCCTCTCACACGGAGAAGGATTGAGCATTAATCATCACGCTTGCTCGATGCGGGTTAGTGATTTCAGACTTGATAGTCCAGGTTTCCTCAAGATGTATCGATTATGATTTATCGATTGTACACACAAAAACTATAAATGACTTTTCATATGTACTCTGGGAATCTGGGAAAATATTATCAACTCGGCCATGTTACAAACCTGAATAAAATACATCCGGATTCCAATAATTGAACGCAGCGATCCATGCTTCAAAACTATGACTCTCCCATTTTCCTACCACCTGAATCCCATCTTCTACAATCTTCAAGACATGCACACAGCCTGCAGAATCGCTGACCACCAAACAAGGTTCTTCCGATGACGTTTTATTTGTCGACCAATCAACGGACAGGGCTAAAACATCTTGACCAATCGCGTGCTTTAACCATAGCTTTAATTTTAAAGATCCATTCTCATTGGTTAATTGGTAAAGCTCTAGATTACCCACAGACGTGACAACGGCTAATGTAGGATAGTCCCGAATGGAATGGTAGCACCATTTCTGGTCTAAAATTCCTGAGGTGTCTACTGATTGAATTGGAACTAAGTCTGTGGTTTCGTTGTTGATAACGAATAGGTATATTCTTCCTAGTCTTGTCTGTTTAGCTGAGGAGTCTCCTGAAAGTAAATAAATTACATTTTGATATCCTTTAAATTAATCTGGATTTAGATTCAATGTGCAACTATTATTATTTATTTATTATTTCAAAAATGTACAATTTTAAATTAAACATTTTCCCACAAAACCGGTTTAGCGGTTTGACTGTGGGTGATGAGCCGCATTGCCCTACATAAACTTATATATATAAAACATTTATAATTTTTTAAACTACTAGAATATATAATGGTATTACGCTACTCAATTATACTCAATTATTAACTTTCTATCAGCTCGCTCCGTATCCCAGGAACTATAGCATAGTTTAGGATACTGTTTATCTTTAAGATTTTCATGTTAATTATGGGAAAAACGTGTTGCCCACCAACGCGTTGGTGGGCAACACGTTTTTGACAGGTTTTTGTTACGTTGCAACGTAATAAAAACCTGTCATCAGTTGAAGAGTACCTAACATTACATTATTGGTTACATTGGTATACCTTGGTCATCCTTCTTGTCGAGCTGGTATGTCCCGCAGACGAGTACGTCACGGTAGGGCTCCACAGGGCACCACTCAACGGAGTCAGCACTGTAGCCTGTGTCCCAGCGACACTTGTTCTGCCAAGTCACCGCCATCGAACTAAAGGATGAGAGATAAAAAAAAAACAGTCAGTCCAAAAGGACAATGATTGATGCTAAGAGTCTTAATAATGTAGGTACTCCTGCATTAAATAAAGTCGAAACTTCATCAAGTTTTGAACTACAGCTAGGTATATTCATTCAGTATTTGACTGAATATAGGGTAAAAAGTAAAATAAAAGTAAGTATTCTATTTTAAACCCATTTATTGTAATAAAAATATGCCCATACATGAATAATTACTAACGCTATAAAGACGAGCAAAGTATATTCATTACATTCACAACTTTACACGTAGGTAATAATTTGCTAAAATTTGTACTGTGTTGTGGTTCGCCTCTTACATATTACATTGGGACAAACGAAGTGACAATTTACAATATAGGACTGTCCCGAAATCACGATTCTTTTGACTAACGACGGCGCATGTGTGCTAAATGTTTACCTCAGTGAAATAGATTATTGTCAAAACAAACAATTTTTTGGAACTTCACCCACTCGTATATCGTCTCTTTCAGCATAAACAGAGTGGAGTGAGAGAAGATAAATATGAATCCTAATTGAAACAGCTTTGATTCAAATTAATGCTATTTCAAATCGTTTAGTGGTTCTTAAAATATTAGCTAGGACCCTGCGCCGTCACCATCAATAATCTCACAAATTAATGATTTTACAATGTTTTAAAGTGTCATAAATACATACTATTTTACAATTACATTGGTATGCTTTGCAAAGTATAACAATATCCTTAATTTCATCCGATCTAAAGTTTGTATCACTGTAAGTTTCGTATCATTTTAAATATAAATTATATAAAAGTTTTAATGCCTATTTTGGAAATGTTTTTTTCGAAAATATTCACTTGAACTTCATACAATTTACTTATTTAAAAAATATGTATTAAATAATTTCACACAATAGTACAGCGATTACAAAGATATGTAAATATACTCTGTTAAAATAAAATAAGACATATTTGTCTCTAGTTTGGTGATATAATAAAATAGAACTTTCAGTTTTAAAGAACTTCTATGTTACCTACAAGAGTATACAGTAATTACAAATCGTATACGCTATCATTTTATATTGTCGTTATCATTAAATCTGTATTCTGCGACTAAAAATCGAATCAACATTCGTTTGTATACAAATCAATTTTCACTTAACATATGAATTATGTGGAGCAGGTAATAAAACCTACATATTTTCCAAGTGGTTTTCGCAAATTAATTTCATTATCAGTGTTAAAATTTAGCGATTCAGAGACAATTCCATACCGTGAAGAAATGTAATAAAAAGGGTGTAAACAACTCCTAATCTAAAACACAATTGTCAAGTGTCGTGATAAAGTACAGTCGTCGACATTACATAGTGCTATTCAAATTATGTCAAGTAATTTTTAAGTGTCAATATTTTTATATAAGCTCA
The DNA here is from genome assembly GCA_033682625.1 of Helicoverpa zea x Helicoverpa armigera. Classification (NCBI taxonomy): domain Eukaryota; kingdom Metazoa; phylum Arthropoda; class Insecta; order Lepidoptera; family Noctuidae; genus Helicoverpa; species Helicoverpa zea x Helicoverpa armigera. The sequence continues at coordinate 10,403,344 of JAWIIS010000004.1, read as the reverse complement.
ATGACGATGACTGATCTTTAACAGCCAATCACAAATGAATAAAGAGGACATAAAATATGCGATAGAAGCAATATATCGAATTAAAAAATGACATAAAATTCATAAATACAAAAATATCAATCGAAATGGACTTCAAGGGGTTACATTATACAATAACATTTATTTACGTAAGTACATTATTTATTAGTGGTAACTTATTTTATAAGAGTTTAAAATCTACTTCGTAAATTCTTCTTAATTCTAGTTAATCTAAGAAGTATACTTGACGGCAGTTGGACCGAAATTCTTAACGTTTGAACATGATATAGTACAGACGAGCGTGGGGTACTAATTGAGAGTAATTTAATTCTAATATCGGTGGTACTTTTTGAGTATATTCGTATCGGTAAATTATTTAACTGGTATTGAGACTTGGAACTTTTTGAAAATAAACAACAATAAAATCATATTTCAAATGCAGATTTCAATTTGAAATAACATTCTGAATAAAATTAAAGTCTATAATTTTAAATTAATTCTTCAAATATTTTTTAATACAAAGTTTTGTTCGAAATAAATCGGGAGCTCGTCTATACCCTTATATTGAACTATTGTCGTTGCATGGTAGGCACTAGGAACTAAATATATACAACTTAACAGCTAACAAACGATAATGATCATAAATCAATGAGCACATTTCTTACAAGCTATGACGTAAACTATCATGAGGTCACAAATAGACACAGTGGATACACAAACAGTAAAGAAAAAATAAGCTAGTAAAATCTCCTAAAAACATATTTTCCTATTACGAAAACAAAATGGTTACTTTTTTGTGTCCACGTATTTTCTTTCTTGATTGTATGCATCCACTGTTTAAAAGGCTTGATGCTGGGCTAAACCAAATAAGACTAAAAACAACCAAGCCATTTCTATAATATCAACGTAATATCGTCGGAAAATCAAGAATAATTAGTTTGTTTAATATTCTTATTTGTTAAATAGTTCTAGATCCACTTTATTGTGCTATGCTTTTAAAAACACTTTTATCTGTGGCGCCACTGAGCTGTGTCTATGGCAGAGACTGCCGGTCTAAGTTAATTAACGAAAAATGTATTAAATTGAGCAATTCATATTTTTTTGTTGTTTTAAGAAAAACAACATCTTAAACAGCTTTTAATATTGCTATAAATCTCAGGTATCTCAAATTATTACTTTTCTACCAGCTCAGCAACGCCACCTACATTACAATACATTTTCAAAACGGTACATAACAACGTTATGCAATTAAGCTATGCCACAGATTAAATATATGACATTAAACATTAAAAATATTAATATTTTGTTTGTGTATGAGGTAGATGTTCACAATAAATGTTGCGATCACAGCCTGTTATCATTCAGGACATTAACTGTTCATAAACCAACTAGTTGGGCGATTGAATGGGTAGAAGAGATAGTTGTTACTAGATTGCAAATATTCAATTTTATACAACTATATCTCCTAGGCATTGAATCAATAACTATTGTTCTCTCAACTGCCAACTTACATTTACCACTTATCACTATCAAATCAAATGTTTTTCAATAAATATGAGCGGCTACCATTGATGTTAGTCAAGCATGCATAACAAGCTATTTTGAAGGACTTCATGCTTGCTCCAAGTAATGCATGCTTGACAAGCAAGCTATGTAGCCAACTAAAGGGGATTTGCTATCTTTGGAATTACAGGTGGCCCTTGAACCATAACATACTGGGACAGGAGAAAAATATTATCTGGTATTTGGACAATTGCAATTTTGCTCAAATCTAATTTCTAAGTTTGCATCATACATTAAAGTGTATGGCAAATTAAGCTTGTGAATTATATTGTAGCTTTATCAAAGCCAATGTTGGAGATTCTGCCACTGACAAGTAAAATGAGTAACAAATAGGTGTAGTATTGGTGATGTATTGCTATTAAGACAGCCATTTCTGTATGAAACATTCCTCAGGCCACCATACTTGAAAAAAGAATCTGTTGTCTTGTTCTTACATCCATTTTGTATGGGATCATAACTTTAAACTAAATTCTCTTATATTTATGTCTAAGTACCCTGAATTATATTTAATTCTAATAAATAAGATGTTTCAAAATGTCCTGCTGAATTTAAACTTTTATGGTTTTTTATTGACTGTTGAAAACCAAGACTATCAACGAGTCAACATTTTATTCCTAACATAAAAATTGCTTCTTAGCCACAGAGGGCAAAGGTATATTGCTTAGTTCATAAAAACAAACTGCTTCCCAATTATTGCCATTTACACAACTGGGTCTTAGAAGAATAAGTATAAAAGTCTAAAACTCAGCAGTATGCCTAAACTTGCGAGAAAACATTAAGTTAAATTGTTTTAAAATTTAAACCAATCACAAAACCTTTACTTATAAACATTTCTTAAACAATCAAATTGCCATTCTCATGAGTAATATCAACATAAAGCATAGAAATCTAGTTTTAAGTAAAGACAAAAATGTTATGTATACTTTGTGAGATTGTCTCTGCAGCCAATAATAAACAGTTTATAGAATTTATCTGATGGAATAATGAATTTGAATAACTCAAAACAATTCTTTTCCTTATTTTTAAGAACTTTTTATACCAATGTTAATTCAGAAGTTAATGGAAAAACCATAAATACTGGCTGCTGAGACAAATCTTTGTATGCAAGAAGGTTTCATAAGTGACTCTATGCTACAGAGTCCATAGATACAGTTTATGAGAGCTTAAATTGGGCATTGTTACACTGATTTGATGTGACGTCTCAATGGCCTTCAGTTACATTTTATTGGTGTATTGTCTTACAATAGAGTACTTTGTCACTTACTACTGATAAACTAATCTTTGTTAATATTTTAGCTAAAATAGTTTTGGATTTAGTTAGTAAATTGTTCACCTTTTGATTGAAGATACTGTCCAGTTACCAAGTTCTATTATAAGACAATCAACAATAATCAACATGCAGTTTTTCAATCCTTTTCCTCATTTCATAACATACTTTACCAAAACTTGAGGTACACTAAAATTGACTGTGAATATTTCTTCATCAGCAAGCTATTGCCTTGCAGACCTCTCAGTTTCAATGAGACATTCTCTCACAAGGATCCGGGCATGGATGATGCCACGCTTGAGACGTTCTGCAGAGCTGCGGCTGCCTGAGTAACTTGGTCTGACTTCCTTACCCATCTCCTCGATGACGGCGAGCAACTGAGCGTACTTCGACATTCCATTGTCTTTATCCTTGCCAACAGACGAAGGAGAAGTCGCGGGGACCGTGGATATAGTTGCCTGACTAGTATTCCCATGGCTCAATTCTTTATGTATGTTCTTCCCGCTCATGGGTATGGCCGTCACAGTGACGTCACTTAGTTTCGATTCTACGGCCTGAATATCCATCGCTTCCATCGTTCTCTGAAAGAATTTGACTAACTTTAACAAAACAAAGGAAATCGAAAGAAAACATCAACAAAACGAAACTTACCGATCTTAAATCTAACATAAATATACGTTTTCACGATTAATACACATTTGAACACAGGCCGCGGGTAATAAGTGATAAATTCTACAATAAATTATGTGTTATGTAGGACATACCTAATCCGATCGCCTTCGGGCTCTCCAAGAAAACCGACGTTACTAGCGTACAAGTATGACACCTACAGCGGTTCTAGCAACTTATTGTGGAATGTATTAAATTTTCCGTAAATGCAAATGACTTTAGTCAATGAAACCCGTATTTTATTATTTTATTGTAAATAACAAACAAGTCTACAAATTACCACATTGACAATATTGAATCTTTTTTATTTCATGGGTCTTGTCATAGACATTGTAGCATACAGCCAACAGTAAAAGATTTAATACATATTTTTGTAAATGAAAAGTTTTAGGATTCAAAGAATTCATTATTTAATTGTTGTAATGCTATTGAATTTAATGTGGATCTCGTTTTTCTATTTTCCTTTTCTTGTATAATAATGCAACGTTTCGTTTTGTTAACGTTTCATTTCACGTGAAGCTCCTCTACACAGTACCGCATTCTTTTTCTTTCAATGTTGTCTGTCAGTCATTTGGTAAATCGTTCAGAAAAAATCAGAAATTGTCAACTCGTTTGCGTTACGGCTGGGATTGGTTTTCTTTCTTAGCGTTTTAATTTTGTCTACGAAAACCTATTTTTATGTGACCAAAACAAAATATAAATCGGCATCAAATTTCGTAGCCGTAATGAATTGGCTGAGCGGTTCGCGTCCTGAATCATGTGTCGTTTTGAATTGATTAAATAAATGTAAATAATAAAACAATGAGAGGTCGGTGTTAAGTGATTTCTCCGCCCACTGCAATCATTATGCGATTAGTGAGACGGGAATTGAGTGTTAAGTCGATGCTGCGGGATATCTGAGGATGTCTGGGGAAGGCGAGCGGGCGTCGCGCCCGAACTCGCTGGTGCTGGAGGCGCCGCCCCCGGAGCGCGAGCCGCTGCACTTCGACGTGCAGCTGGTGGGAGCGCCGCCGGAGGTGGAGCAGCTCGTCAACAACATCAAACAAGTCGCTGAAGACTTTCTTTATCACTGGAAAACTTTCCCTATCGGTGAGAACTGCTTTTTGTCTGGTGTTTGTGTAGCCTGTCTTATGTTTATTGTTTTTAAATATCGAACACATAAGCCAGAGACCATTACATAGTTACAATAATAAATTAATCACACTGATAAAAAATACCTTTATTTCTAACTAGACAGATACCACTTAAATGATGCTGGTGTAAATTAAAATTATTTCTAAATGATATTTCTACTTCCAAACCATATTACACCACTATTTAATACAACACACTATAAGACTGCATTGAGTTTAGTACTACTGTAAAATTGACCTAGTTTACTCTAAGGGGAGTCTATTATTTTCAAATCAATCATACAGGAAACTAGTGTATTTTATATATAAATGTAACCATTGTATCAGTTCACATACAATAGATAATTATTCTCATCAAAAATTATTACATTCTTATAGAAAACAATTTATTAATTTGGCTCTAGGCATATTGTTTTCTAAATGAGTATAAACATCCATTTTTTATCAACAAAAACATGAAGAATGTCTATTGTTCTATTGGTATTCTCATACATATAATTAAAATAGCTTAACAACAAGATAATGACTATTTTCTCTTGGCTACAAAAATGTTAATCACTGTGTTGGAATCTGCCACGGTACTGTTTTCTTTTGTATCAACTATTAATATGACAAGCAGATATTATGACTATTATAATGACTGCCTGTATTTAATACTTTGAGCTTTTATTAGTTACTATGTTGTATTTTTCATAGAAGGCCCAATATTGTTGGCATTCTGGCTAACATAATATAGTGAACTAGGTGCTCCCATTGGTTCCACCTTCATCCTTAGGGAACTACACAACACCCAAATGATTAGAAGCCTATGTCCTTTCTGTGGCTGTAGAGTGGGTACCCTTCAAATAGGTTCAGTATTTTTGATGTGAGAGACAGAGTTTTGCATTATATTATTGGGGATTTTAGTGACTTCCTGTTATTGATTTTACATACAATTTTGGGTCAGGATATAAGACAGCAATTTGGTTCCCTTTTTTAGTAGCCAATATCTTGATAAAAACCCAAGAAGGGTAGAAATAAAGGCTTAAAAATATACTGTTATGACACCTGTCCTGATGTCTATATTTTTGAGAGTCATGATAAAAATAAAACATGTAGAGCCAATTAAATTAATTAAATTGGAACATGTTAATTAACTTCGTGTGTTAAGTGTTATTATTATGTTCCGTGTGTGGAACTTTATTAACTATTAATTGGTTTAGTATTTTTTGTAGTCACACTTTCAGTACTTTTGCATGAACAGTTTCCTGTGATGTACCCTCAACTACTTTCTAAAACGACATGCCATATCCTGGGTTTCATATTGATGTGCCTTCTAAATTTCAAAAAAAATAATGTAGGAATTTTTCTCAGATAGAAACAAAAAACATCCCAGGTACATTATTATGGATTTCCTGTCTGCATCCAGTTACCCTTTTCTGCGGGATTCAAACTCATTGACTCGAAAAATAATACTAGGAAAGAAATAATTTTAAACGGTCCTGTAGTATCCTGCATTCAAGCAAAAATTAACTTTTCACCTATAATATTACTATAGATAAATTTTTATTTGTTTGTATGTACCTAATAAAAAATATTTAGGTACTTTTCTTTTGCATGCTGTAAGTTAGAATGTGTTGGAACTATGTATAATTTTAACATCTTATTTTGTACCCATATTGTCTGCAAAACGATAAACGATTTGATTTGATGAGTAAATAAAACACAATAACAAGACCATAAATCCACAGTACTCCCACCATCCCGCTTCACCGGCGCCGGGAACCGACCTTCAGACATCATCGTAGCACCGCCATGCGACGAACTGGACGCCGCAGCTCTAGACGCGGGGGTCGAACCTCACCCCCTGTCACCGAAACAGCTGCACGCTATACGCGAGAAGGGGTAAGTAGGGAGCTAGGACATAGTATGCTGGATAGCTTAGTGCTTCTTATCATGTCAGCTCACTGAGGGATAAGTGCTTGATATATCGATTTTGGATTAGGGAAATGTATTTGCGAAGTTCGTTGATATGTTAGTCTAATTAAATAATAAAAACTGTTCCTTATTGGGTCTAGGTTTTGTGGAAATTTAGCTCTCTCTAAAATGTTTGACTGAAAAATCGTGTAATAAAAAGTGGGAAGAAAGACAAAAAATATATCGCGCAAACTGAGTCATTGTAAAATCTTCTTTTCGTCATTAAAACTTTCGTTTATTGAGGCGACTATTAATTAATTCGTCGGTTTCTCTAAAGCTGGTATTATCTGCAACGGTAAATCCGCCAATAGCGCCAATATTTTGCCGAATTCTTGGCCATTTGCTGACCTAACCCAGTAAAGTATTACGTTACGTTTATTAAACAACTGTTTTAACTGGACATAGGTAATTGAGCCGATGACGCGAACATTCCAACTCGGCTTGTATTATATTCAACATAGTACAGTATATACTCGTAACTGGTAGGTCGTAATCATTCGAGTGTAGAATCGATGTAGTATCGAGCTGAAACAGGATTAAATCAGATTGCTATCAAAGATGAACGTTTGAATAATGATTGCGGTTCCTCTGTTCAATAAATCTACCAGTCCCCAGTCTTTCAAGCGAAGTGGAACAAAGACATGTTATATTATGTACTTTAAATATCATACCCATGATTGAAAACCTTTGAGAGAAAGTCTAGCTAGGATATTCTACATTCTCAGCTGGTAATTAAAAACACGTTAAGATGTAAAATGCGTGACATAAAAACCAGCTCATATTTACATTTATAAGGAGTGAGGATATCAAAAGGTAAACCATATGTCAGTTTTCTCCAAAAATATATTCGAGTCTTTAGTGCCAATATCTGGTATCTTTGTAACATTCCCAGTCAGTGATCCGGCCAACAAACATCCACGATGACAATCGCCAATTGCTCCACGGATGTGCTTACATGCACTCGAATCGGATATAAAGTGGTTTAAATTATAGTAGGTTGACCTCTCTCATCGCCTTACAAGTTTAAAAATCTACATTTCAATATAACATTGTATGTACTTACATTCTTAGAACATATTCAAATGAGAATCATTTAAATGTCTGTCTGGAACCCTGGATAGTCTATAAAAGTCCAGCCTTCACCTGAAATAAGCCAATTTATGTTACAAACATAAATTATAACGAAACGTTCTCTTGGTACAAATTATTGTCAGTTTGTAAAGCTACATTATTTTCCGGCAGGCGCTTAGTTACATAATGTAACAAGTGACAGCATAATTGATAGCAGTTAATACATTTTTCTTTACAAATCCAGTCGAGCGTACACTTCGGGCCAAATAAATGGAACACTAACGTACCTAATGAAATACTATCGTTCATTAGTTCGTATGTCGCCGCCCACTGGACTACCGGTCAAAAGAATCCTAATTGAACGCTCAAAGCGAGTCTGACTATTCAATAGAATATAAACTGTATTCGCCGGTGAAATTAGTTACAGAATCGCTTTATCTGCGTAATAAAAAGACACGCCGATATTAATTTAACGTTTTATCATGCAGCAGACTCGGGGCTGTCGAATTTCACAAAACGAAATTGCTTGTATCTTCTGGGCTATATATCACAAAGAGACACGTCTTACTATTTAGAGACTTCCCAAAATAGTGGTCGTATATCGCTGCATTAACATTCCTTAGTAAAATTAAAAAGAAAAACCGTGCAGGGCCAGCCCTGACGGAAGTTAAGCCGCTGTTTAGGGCTATTAAGATGCGACGTGCAGGGGATCCCTACATGTTCAGTATTCATTAAGTTCAATTAATGTTTTCACTCAAATGTATAAGGTACTCAGTTTTGTCGGCTCGCAGTGTACAATTGCATCCCACGACACTGTAATCATTTTACTCTTTTCTTTTGTTTTGTGACGATGTTCAACCAAATGTTACTCATGTGGTTAAAAAGATAAAAATATAAAAGAGTTTGCTATTTTTAGTGTGGCTCAATTGTTTCGAATAAGACGCATACTGTGAGGATTTTTACTGAGTCACTCGGGATTAAACTATTGTTATAGTTGTCTTGCACAGTATTCTCGTACTCTTGTACATCTGTTGGATTTTTTCAGATATTTTACAGTTAAAGCCTTACAAACAGACACGTTTTCATTTAAATCAGTATAGTTTAATAATCTGGTTCATAGACCGTTAGTTCAACTTATAACCTACACTCCTACCTAGGCAATACATAATATACTACAATCTTGTGAGACTTGCTCTGTTCGTGCTACGTCTAAAGTCATGCATGGTAAATCATATGCGTCAGACCACACCGACATGATACAATGATACTATATTCTGATTCATATTTATTTACATCTCGTGATTTAACTATACAAGACTAGTAGTGCAGTCATTGAAGCGAAAAATACGGTCCAACCTCCGAATTTTTTTATTGTGAACCGATTTGCATGAAATTTTGGAATTAGGTTCATCTTACCCTTAACTTCAAAAGTGAATATGATTTAAACTCCGCCACCCCCCCTGGGGGTGGTTGACACCCCTTCTTTGGGGTGAATATTTTTTTTGCAAAATAACCTCGGATATCGATAGAAGACCTAATTTTAAGCAAAAGTTCTCTTCAAAGTTTAAAAAAAAATCCAATACTTTTCAAGTTATTGGCAATTGAAAATTCGCAATTTTTTCACGTTTTTCATCGGTTTTTTGCAAATATCTCCAAAAATATAGGTTTTATCGGAAATTTATGAAGAACAAAATTGTAATAGGCAAAACAACGAACAATTTATTTTTTTATAAAAGGTCCTAAGTGCAATATTAAGCTAGATATTAAAGATCAAAGCCGTTTTTTATTTTGTCTGAAATTTAATCGACGTAGTTTATGCCATCTATTATTTTAGTAAGTTGATCAATTTACGAGTTTTATTATTTTCCTGTGACATATATACACATTATAATAGTTGTGACTCTTTATTATATTGCCTACTTTCACATTGCTCCAAATTTTCAATTGCCAATAACTTGAAAAGTATTGGATTTTTTTTTAAACTTTAAAGACAACTTTTGCTTAAAATTAGGTCTTCTATCGATATCCGAGGTTATTTTGCAAAAAAAAATTCACCCCAAAGAAGGGGTGTCAACCACCCCCAGGGGGGGCGGCGGAGTTCAAATCATATTCACTTTTGAAGTTAAGGGTAAGATGAACCTAATTCCAAAATTTCATGCAAATCGGTTCACAGTAAAAAAAATCGTAACAATAATGCTTCAATGACTGCACTATAGTGATAAACTACTGTCGTAATTAATGAAGTATACTAATACTAACTTGAAAAGCGTAGACGGAAGTACATATCTATTCGCCTAGAAGTCAGAATTTTCAGATAAAAGCAAAATCCAAACTGCAGCTATGAATGCCTGAAAATCAAGTTCAAACTAGATCTGAACGGATCAAAGTACTTAATATACTTCCGTAGTCAATATTTCGTCTAAGGCTTAGTGTCACAAAAATTGATCTAGGCACAATATTTTATTCTTGAACATTTCCCTTTATTCAAAAACTGTATCACTATGTAATAGGTTTAATATAATTGCTGCATAGCTTTAGAAACTCCTTGGTAGCCTCAACTTCTTCTAAACAAGTGACTTATGACTTACGGCCGGAGACGGTGGATCGATCCTATGCCGTTAACCTCTGCGACATCATCTATATAAATCTCTATATATTGCAATATCGCTAAATACTTTTAACTGGGTACTATTCCTTGGATAGAAGAATAGTTGTGTTCTCTGTAATGTGTCTCGTTCTTCTAGAAATCGCATAGTAAGCGTTGTGAATGGAGTCATGAGTTCGATTCTCAGGTGGAGCTGAAATCGATTTGAGAAGCTAGAAGCCAATAAGCTTTTAATATAACCAGAAGTTAAGATTGAAATTTATCGGTCATCCTCCTAAATAATCAGTCATGAATCCTTACTATTTGGGGCGTTTAGATAAAGTTTGTACTATTCAGGGATTTTACTGTAAAAAAAAAACTACTATTTGAAGTCTGAAATCGCCAATCTGCCGTGAACAAGTGTGGTGATTAATGATCATACCTTTTCCGTGTAAGAAAAGGCCTGTGCCCAGCAGTGGCACGATCTAAACTCCGATAATGATGACTATGATAAATGAATATAGTTTCAAATCAGATCATAAGTGCCAGAGATAATACAAAGGATGTTTTTATTTTTCTCTTTTTACAATATTCGCTGCCTAGCCTTTTCCCAACTATGTTCGGGTCGGCTTCGATTTTAACCTTCCAGCACAATACTGACTATCTGACCTCCTCAACTCAGTTACCTGTGCAACCTGAAAGTCATGATACCTCTTAACAACTGGTGGTCAGAATTTTTGGCTTCTGATTACCCGATACAACTACCAAAGATGTTCATCTGAAAGCCACCCACGACCCACCAATTAAACGTGCCTTGTGAAACACGGAACAATAATCTCCCGAGCCTTTTCCTATGACAGCACAAAGAAAGACAGTCTTTATAATATTACCATGTATTAACATGTTATTCTTCTGCTTTTCTCCCCATAGCAGAGTAGAAACACAACACCTCAACATTGTGAGGCCGCCCATTGAATTAATACAGTTAATTATGTCCGTGTAATGGTACACGCGGTGAACTCGCTGCCGTTTCACGGTGTCGTATTGCGATGCAACTTAGATATTTGACTTGTATGTTAGTGCATAGGTATAGAAATTCTAGAAGTATATTGTTAGGCTTCTGAATACAGGAGAAAAGTTAACATTGACATGATAGATTTATTGGACTTATTAACGAAATTGGCAGCCGCAAATCGGCCTCGTCAAATTAACTTTAGATCAGGTAAATATGTCTATTTTTCTCCCACAAAGTCTGAAATGAATATACATATCAGAATATATGTAGACATGGTTGTCTGTCTGGAACTCTGTGGCTAGACGACACGAGGCGTTTATTTGTGAAGGTACGCGATTTAATAGTCCATTACCGAACCTATATAGGAGACAGTGTAGACGGAATAGCTACACAGAACTTTGCCTTGAAATATCTGCTGTACTAGAATAAAAAATGCGAAAAGAATGTATTAATACGACAGACAAACAATAATGGGATCAAGGTTAATTTTTCTTCGTAAAAAAATATGAGCAATATTTCTACTTCCTGTATCAGGAACAAAATGGAACGATACTAATAAAACTATAGTTAATCAAATCAGCAAGGAGTTTGTCTTCATAGCTGCATCACTCCTTGATGTGAAACTAATTCAGCAGTTAGCTCAAAAGAAAAATACCGAACCTTTGTTTTTCCTCAAAATTCATTCTATAACATTTATTGAAATAGCCTTCTAAAAACGTAACGCTAATTGGGCAATTACTAAAACTTTGCACCGCGCGGAAAATATGAAAAAGCGGTATATGCTATTTTCCATAGCAACGGAGGAACGAATATTTTACACGTATAAATTATGCTTAAGTATGTCGACCTTTGCAAATTAGGACGGGACAGTGTAAGCCAATTTTGAAGGCTGAATTTTATACCCAATACTTATTTATAGCGGATACATAATGGCCCAGTTTTCTCGTAACTAAGTGTATGTAAAAAATATATGTAAGATACAGCTAGTTGCTTTATATTTTCTATGGAATTTGTTGGAATTAGCAGCTTCTAGAACAAAGTATGATCATCCCTTAGACGTGAGCGTAGATGACATACAACTTTAGACTCACTACACTAGTACATAGGTGTCATATTCGCCCACCATTGATAATGTGTAATGGTCAATATAGTTGATTTTTTTCTCATAAAGCTTGCACAAGGACAGAGTATTTAAGCCGAAGAAGTTAAGCGCTAAGCAATTGGAATCGATACGTGAATGGGGGTATGTCGCCCTATCTATATATGTATGTTATATTTACGTGTGTTTCTTTTTAGATGTTGGCTCCAATGTGCTTTTCTATCGGATTTGGGAATCTAGATAGATTTGTTTTCCAAGACACAAAAGTTATGTCTTTTAAATATCATATTGCAAAGCTCTATGAAGTAATTTGCCACCGAATTTCTTTTTTCTTTATTGTAAAAATAAATAACTTAAAAACATTTTCAGTATCACAAGAAATGTCGTGGACATAAAAAAATACGAATAATTTTTTACTAATATATTTCCCAGAGGGATCAATTTTAAAAATTCCATGCTTCAAAGTGGAAGGACCTGTCTAATCGCATTGGAGCTAATGTCCTGCCCCCCATACATAGCATGAACATTAGAAATGCATTATGTGTATCTGTGCAGTGCTATCATAATATATGTAGTTTATCTTAAGCGTTCCATCGTACTGTAGCCTTCATTCATCATTCCATGGAAATTTCTAGATTCCTATCTTACTCCTAAATGGCAAATAGCACTCTTTCCCACACATTTTGATTTAAGCTAAGCGAATTTGAAATATTTTGGTTATTCCTGTAGGCAATTCAAGGTGTACCTGTCTATGTATGATGCTTCGTAGGAAAATAATACTCTGTTTTTTAATCTACTTATATCTTTACTATAAACTGAGCTATTTACTAAAGTGTTCAACATTTCTATAGCCTATTGTTAAGACGAAGTATTACATACAGAATAGTGTTGGAACCTACAAGTGAACTGTATTATTTAACATACATTGGAATCTTTTCAAACCTAGCCTTTTGTGTTGGCGCGTCGCAACGCTCCAACAATATGCCTGCTAAAATCAATTGGTGACGTCACAAGGCGACAATTTAAAAAGGTTCCATTGTATGCCTGAAATGTATTTTCCCAATATGGCTGGTCCTATGTTCGGCTATTGACTGATTTAAGTTTGTGAGGTCTATTCACTGAATACACTTATTTCTTAGAGAAAGGGAGGTATATTGAGGCTTGGTTTTATGACAGAAATATTGCTATCAGCCCGGCCCAATTCGCCTTACGTCACCTGGCTTTCTCCCTACTTACTTTCAGTAGTAAAATTTGATGTCATAAAATCTCTCTAGTATCTGCTTGTTCAAATAACATTCTTTTACCAAATGAGTTCCAAACTTGCAACAGTCAATACTTCTATAGACCTACACCATAAAGCCACCACCTCAAAAGAGTTCCGTATCTTATACAGAGAGTTCGAGGTTCCTTCCCGCCATTTCCCGGGTCAAACGCACGTGTGGCGAGTAGCTGGCTGGTTGCAACGTGGCCGTGTGAGAGCTCGTGAGGAGTTGTACTGTCATGTGGCGCGGGCTCTGGCCCTCATTGTCGTCGTGGCTCGCGATAGACTTTTGAGGGATGAGCCACTGTCAGTTATAGCTGGGGCCAAGTCTTTGCTTCAAGGATTGCATAGGTAAGGAATTCAAATTCAATAAAAAAAAATCGTAGTTAAGGCCCCTTTTGTTCTCTCAGGCATCGAACTCTTTTCTCTATCCTGAAAGCCCTTGCAAAGTGCCTGGTGTTTTTGGAGTTGTTAAATTAAATATTTGACTGCCGTGTCTTCTTTACAGACTTCTGGATCTGGCGTTTGGAATGCCGTCTTTAGAAGCTCGCGACCTGGACAAGAAGATAAGAGAAGAAAGGTCACGTTATTTAGTAGCTGAGCTGATCTGTAAGGTATGAACTTCAACCTCTTACTCACTCATTACCGGAATACAGTTCCAAAAATAACTTTGCCATGCTGAGGTTAGCTACTTGTGGCCATACGCTGACGTCACCATCTTGAAGTCCACTTGGAGCAACCAAAGTTTCTCGACAATATCTGTGAAAAAAACTGACAGTTCAAATGGCTAACTTCAGAGTTGCAATGTTAGTTGGTGCGAACTATAACTTTTTAGTAAATACATTAATTTTGACGGTTCTCCAATTTTTCTTTAAGCCGGAACATCAGGAAGACATAACAGCATTAGCAGCGTGGGTGACGCGGGCGATGCGTCGCGCGGCCGCCGAGAAGACTGACGCGCGAGAGCCGCCGCGCCCCGCGCCGCCCGTGCCCTGTCTCTACACCACGCCGCAGAGGACACAGGTATGTGACGTCACTGATGGCGGTGATGTACTAAGACCTGATAGAATGGTGAACTGTGATCTGACTCTACTCTACCCCTCAGTAGATCATAGACACAGGTATGTGACACTGAGCTGACTATGTTGATGTACCAGGACCTTACAGGATTGAGAAATGTCACTCCGCCCATCGTTGTTGTACCAGGACTGCATAGGTTTGCGTATTGTGACGTCACTGGGCCCGTTCTTTTTGTTTCTGTTGTACCAGGCAGGACTGCATAGATTGGTCGTTTGTGACACCGCGTGTTCTCCTCGTACCAGAAATGCGTAATGGCTGCATACGATTCTGGATTGCGACCTTCAAACCAGAATCAGCCGGACTATCGTCCTTATTCCACTGTGTATGTACTGTCCTTCGATATAAAATGCAATCCTCACGTGATATGATATCTTTTATCCCATTCCAGGTGGACTTACGCCTCTACAGACGTGAGCTAGTGCGTCGCGCGGCCAGCACGTTACAAGCGCTTTTGGAACGCGAGGCTCGCGGCTGGTTCCTGCACTTTAGGGAGCGCCGAGCTGCCCAGCTCGCTAGTCAGAAGATGCCTATGAAGGATATTGAGGAGGTTTGTATTTATACTTCCTTAATTGCTTAAGTCGCTGTCACACTGCTACTGAAGGTCACAGCGTTCTTTTCTAATTAATGTACGATTTATGGCCGGTTTCCAAGCACCTTTATCGGTGGCTCAACTAGTTATCCAGGGCTCGATCAGTTACCCGAGTTACTGGATACCTTACCAGGAGCCCCGGTAACTTATTGAGACGGTTAGATATACAGTTGCTCCGTGTAAAACACACATCCCTGTATCCGATTAGACTGAAAACCAACCCCCTAAATATGTAGTTGGAAAAGACAAGGTATTATGTAAATATTCTTTAGTCTTATATGCTAACTCATTGGCTTAATAAATTGTACATTCTTGCAGGAGGTACGCGAAGCTGCAATGCGTGAGTACGTGTCGCGAGTGTGCGCGGCGGTGCTGGCCAGCGAACCGCTCGCCGCGCTGGGACCTGACGTGCCCGCGTTATTGGCGGCGCAGCTACGAGCATCTGCTATTGTTACCAGGTACATTTCTTGTAAACCTCCGTGTCTACTGAAATTAAATTCCGAGCACACGTTCGCGTGTGCTGATACCCCTCCTCCGCCCCCTGTATATGCCGATACCTAGTATTGGTTGCTGCGCAGTGTTCCGTGATGACAAAAAGTTTGGGGAGAATTATACTAATTACTCTCTAACTTTCTAAGTCGGTTTGATTGACGATGATTCATAATGAACAAAGTTAAACTTATTTATTTTTCATAAAAAATATATCTTTTCACGGGTGGTTTTACCTGCATTTCCAAGGAATAAATAATTTCAACAATACAAATTAAACATTTATTTTGTAACAATAAATAACACTATATTAATGGAAACACACTTTATTATATAAACATAATATGTTCAATAGTATATTATTGTTACCAAATAAAAAATCAGTCATGATCTAAAAAATACAATCTCATTTATCTCAGGGCCGAAGAAGGAGTCCGCAGAAAACTAGAAGCGAGCCTAGCAACAGCCGAAGCCCGAATATGCGCAAGTCACCCCATCCTCTCCCGCGCCGACGCGTGGCGCAAGGAGAAGTTAGCCGCTGCAGCGCTGCGCTTGAAGAACGAGCTGCGCTGGATGCCCATGGAGGACGCCGCTGCAGCGATGCAAGCGCACAAGCTGCATCAGCATCGGTACTTCTTGCTGAGGGACCTAGCGTTCTTGAGGGATCGGGAGCCGCTGCTTATGAAGGTGAAAATAAATATAAAACCATGCTGTTTTCTTGTCGATTTATTTAACCCAATTTGGATTGAGTAAAAAATATAAATATCTTATTCTCTTTTTACACAGTCCATGTTCATCTCTTTTTATTCTATTTGTCCCATAAAGGGCCTGCTGGAAGAGATTTCTTATGAAATAAGCTGTGCTTTTGTGTACATAGACTATTAAATAAATAAATAATCGTTATTTTATATAGATCCAAATTATCAAAAAAAAATATATAGTCTATCTATTGGATTAAATGGTTATCACTGGTCTTTTGTTGTTCAGGAGCTGCGCAGCGCGGTATCTCCTACGCGATCATTCACATGGGCGCGTCGCATCTGGCGACCAGCTCGCTGGGTGGTCACCCGACACTTCCGAGGCCGCCGGGAAAGAGTGCCTACAGTGCTGTCAACCAGAGCTACGTCTATAGTGACGCCGCGGTCTGACCCCTCGCAGCCCGTGTTCCTGGTGTCAAGAGACCGTGCTCGCAGCACCAGCACGAGATGGCCCGCCTGGAGACTGCTCAACCTCGCACATAGGTACTATGCTGAGTGAGCCCTACTCTGTCCTTTGCAGCCCGTGTTCCTGTGCGCGCCAAAATGCGGGTGGGCGAGGGTCGAGGAACCGAACGAGGTCGATGCCAAAAATCGTTGACAGATGTCTCAAAGAACCCTAACGCCTCTTTAGGTGACTCTTAACTGATCGTTTTGGTCGTACCCACCGTACGAATAAGACCCAGAAGAAGGCGCCTGACCTACCTGCATTATGGCATCTCCACGTCTTATCTTCCATCCATCCATCACAGCCCTTAGGTTATCCGTCTTCGGACGTAGGCATCCTCCAAATCTGTCCATTTCTGCCTACTTCTTGCCACTCTCATCCAATTTGGTCCGGCTATTTTGGATATGTCGTCGACCCATCTCATAGGGGGATGTCGTATCTTTTCTTACTCCGTGATAATAACTCACGTACCTTCGGTCCTTAGAGCGTGGTGCTGGTGTTGGAACATAATGTACGTGCTGGGAGTGCTGGTGCCGTGGTGCTCGCCGCTCTCGCTACGTACGCTGCTATGCGTCAAGCCTTTCGTGCCCGACTATGAGTTGTCGCAGGTAAAGCCAATAAGGCTTTTAATAATAATTATGTAATTCATTTAAACGATCGGCTAGTCGCACTGACCGTCCCCATATTCTGAATTCATCACTTCTCTTTATTAGTTACGCCCGTCAATAGCATGACACAAAAACAGCTTTCATCTTTATATAAAACTGTCTCCAAATCGGTTCTTTTATTCAAAAACTGTGGTGCCACAGACAGACATATAGGTCCAAAATTTCTTTTTCACATCGTTATTTTTAATATTAGGCGCCATCAAAGATATCCTTATTACCATTTTTCTTTCTATATTAACTTACAAAGATAAATATTATTGTCTTCTGTTTATTAGGTGAACGGAACACTATTCCCGAAGCGCAGCAGTGAGACGCAGACGATGTGGTCGCGACTGCTCACGCTGTGGCGATACGTGTCCAAAGAGAGGACGCGGTTCGAGACTGAACCTGATACAGGTACTGTTTTATTAGCTTAAATATGGTAGGTATTGGGTAGACCTGTTAAAGGTTGAGATTACAAATTATGAAATTTAATTTTATTTCTTTTTCGTCATTTGTTGACTGGGCATAAATTAAAACCAAAGTCATTTTTTCAATTTAATTTTTATCAAAAAATAGTGTCACTTTCATTTACAGTTTAGGAAAAAATATTACATTATTTTCATTGATAAATAAGAAAAAAATAAGAATACAGCGTGATTTTAATATCTGCGACATCACGCTATGTATTTAAGTTTTAACCGTTTTGACAGTTCAATAAAAACTAACTTTCAATATCTTTTTCACTAGGTTTACTAGGCAAAGGCCTATCCCGCTGCGCCCACCGCGTGTGGACATACGGCATCGTAGGCGGCGCCGGCTCGCTCCTACTCCTACTCCTCCTGCCGCTACTAGTACTCCTAGCATGCACCACGTGCGGGACGCTAGCTGTGCTAGCACCGCTGTGGGCGCCGCCACTGGCGCTGGCGACGCATGCCACTAACGCTGTACTGTATGACCTGGACTGTCCTGATCCGGATCGACTCAATAGGTGAGTGTAATGTTGTATATAAGCCACATGACTACTGCCGCTACTAGTACTCCTAGCATGCACCACGTGCGGGACGCTAGCTGTGCTAGCACCGCTGTGGGCGCCGCCACTGGCGCTGGCGACGCATGCCACTAACGCTGTACTGTATGACCTGGACTGTCCTGATCCGGATCGACTCAATAGGTGAGTGTAATGTTGTATATAAGCCACATGACTACTGCCGCTACTAGTACTCCTAGCATGCACCACGTGCGGGACGCTAGCTGTGCTAGCACCGCTGTGGGCGCCGCCACTGGCGCTGGCGACGCATGCCACTAACGCTGTACTGTATGACCTGGACTGTCCTGATCCGGATCGACTCAATAGGTGAGTGTAATGTTGTATATAAGCCACATGACTACTGCCGCTACTAGTACTCCTAGCATGCACCACGTGCGGGACGCTAGCTGTGCTAGCACCGCTGTGGGCGCCGCCACTGGCGCTGGCGACGCATGCCACTAACGCTGTACTGTATGACCTGGACTGTCCTGATCCGGATCGACTCAATAGGTGAGTGTAATGTTGTATATAAGCCACATGACTACTGCCGCTACTAGTACTCCTAGCATGCACCACGTGCGGGACGCTAGCTGTGCTAGCACCGCTGTGGGCGCCGCCACTGGCGCTGGCGACGCATGCCACTAACGCTGTACTGTATGACCTGGACTGTCCTGATCCGGATCGACTCAATAGGTGAGTGTAATGTTGTATATAAGCCACATGACTACTGCCGCTACTAGTACTCCTAGCATGCACCACGTGCGGGACGCTAGCTGTGCTAGCACCGCTGTGGGCGCCGCCACTGGCGCTGGCGACGCATGCCACTAACGCTGTACTGTATGACCTGGACTGTCCTGATCCGGATCGACTCAATAGGTGAGTGTAATGTTGTATATAAGCCACATGACTACTGCCGCTACTAGTACTCCTAGCATGCACCACGTGCGGGACGCTAGCTGTGCTAGCACCGCTGTGGGCGCCGCCACTGGCGCTGGCGACGCATGCCACTAACGCTGTACTGTATGACCTGGACTGTCCTGATCCGGATCGACTCAATAGGTGAGTGTAATGTTGTATATAAGCCACATGACTACTGCCGCTACTAGTACTCCTAGCATGCACCACGTGCGGGACGCTAGCTGTGCTAGCACCGCTGTGGGCGCCGCCACTGGCGCTGGCGACGCATGCCACTAACGCTGTACTGTATGACCTGGACTGTCCTGATCCGGATCGACTCAATAGGTGAGTGTAATGTTGTATATAAGCCACATGACTACTGCCGCTACTAGTACTCCTAGCATGCACCACGTGCGGGACGCTAGCTGTGCTAGCACCGCTGTGGGCGCCGCCACTGGCGCTGGCGACGCATGCCACTAACGCTGTACTGTATGACCTGGACTGTCCTGATCCGGATCGACTCAATAGGTGAGTGTAATGTTGTATATAAGCCACATGACTACTGCCGCTACTAGTACTCCTAGCATGCACCACGTGCGGGACGCTAGCTGTGCTAGCACCGCTGTGGGCGCCGCCACTGGCGCTGGCGACGCATGCCACTAACGCTGTACTGTATGACCTGGACTGTCCTGATCCGGATCGACTCAATAGGTGAGTGTAATGTTGTATATAAGCCACATGACTACTGCCGCTACTAGTACTCCTAGCATGCACCACGTGCGGGACGCTAGCTGTGCTAGCACCGCTGTGGGCGCCGCCACTGGCGCTGGCGACGCATGCCACTAACGCTGTACTGTATGACCTGGACTGTCCTGATCCGGATCGACTCAATAGGTGAGTGTAATGTTGTATATAAGCCACATGACTACTGCCGCTACTAGTACTCCTAGCATGCACCACGTGCGGGACGCTAGCTGTGCTAGCACCGCTGTGGGCGCCGCCACTGGCGCTGGCGACGCATGCCACTAACGCTGTACTGTATGACCTGGACTGTCCTGATCCGGATCGACTCAATAGGTGAGTGTAATGTTGTATATAAGCCACATGACTACTGCCGCTACTAGTACTCCTAGCATGCACCACGTGCGGGACGCTAGCTGTGCTAGCACCGCTGTGGGCGCCGCCACTGGCGCTGGCGACGCATGCCACTAACGCTGTACTGTATGACCTGGACTGTCCTGATCCGGATCGACTCAATAGGTGAGTGTAATGTTGTATATAAGCCACATGACTACTGCCGCTACTAGTACTCCTAGCATGCACCACGTGCGGGACGCTAGCTGTGCTAGCACCGCTGTGGGCGCCGCCACTGGCGCTGGCGACGCATGCCACTAACGCTGTACTGTATGACCTGGACTGTCCTGATCCGGATCGACTCAATAGGTGAGTGTAATGTTGTATATAAGCCACATGACTACTGCCGCTACTAGTACTCCTAGCATGCACCACGTGCGGGACGCTAGCTGTGCTAGCACCGCTGTGGGCGCCGCCACTGGCGCTGGCGACGCATGCCACTAACGCTGTACTGTATGACCTGGACTGTCCTGATCCGGATCGACTCAATAGGTGAGTGTAATGTTGTATATAAGCCACATGACTACTGCCGCTACTAGTACTCCTAGCATGCACCACGTGCGGGACGCTAGCTGTGCTAGCACCGCTGTGGGCGCCGCCACTGGCGCTGGCGACGCATGCCACTAACGCTGTACTGTATGACCTGGACTGTCCTGATCCGGATCGACTCAATAGGTGAGTGTAATGTTGTATATAAGCCACATGACTACTGCCGCTACTAGTACTCCTAGCATGCACCACGTGCGGGACGCTAGCTGTGCTAGCACCGCTGTGGGCGCCGCCACTGGCGCTGGCGACGCATGCCACTAACGCTGTACTGTATGACCTGGACTGTCCTGATCCGGATCGACTCAATAGGTGAGTGTAATGTTGTATATAAGCCACATGACTACTGCCGCTACTAGTACTCCTAGCATGCACCACGTGCGGGACGCTAGCTGTGCTAGCACCGCTGTGGGCGCCGCCACTGGCGCTGGCGACGCATGCCACTAACGCTGTACTGTATGACCTGGACTGTCCTGATCCGGATCGACTCAATAGGTGAGTGTAATGTTGTATATAAGCCACATGACTACTGCCGCTACTAGTACTCCTAGCATGCACCACGTGCGGGACGCTAGCTGTGCTAGCACCGCTGTGGGCGCCGCCACTGGCGCTGGCGACGCATGCCACTAACGCTGTACTGTATGACCTGGACTGTCCTGATCCGGATCGACTCAATAGGTGAGTGTAATGTTGTATATAAGCCACATGACTACTGCCGCTACTAGTACTCCTAGCATGCACCACGTGCGGGACGCTAGCTGTGCTAGCACCGCTGTGGGCGCCGCCACTGGCGCTGGCGACGCATGCCACTAACGCTGTACTGTATGACCTGGACTGTCCTGATCCGGATCGACTCAATAGGTGAGTGTAATGTTGTATATAAGCCACATGACTACTGCCGTTACTAGTAGTATACTAGCTGTGTTCGACTGAATGGGTAAGTGCATGTTCAAGGTCAATTTTATGAACCCCAGCGGTGCCCGGCAGGCCCTAGACCTGCTGGATTTGGGATTGTCTGAAAGAGTTACCGCGGCCCTGGTACGAAAAAGGCCTACGAAAGACCACGTGACGTCACAAAAATAACGCATTGTATTTTCGTTGTTATTTGTCGGTGGGAGAAAAGATAAAATAAGTGCCCATCACTTTGAAGACAAACTAATTACTATAATACATAGAACATACATATTAGTTGCTGTAGTTTACTTACACGCTATGTTGTTACAGGTGGTTCGTCCTGCTAGAAGTATTACTATGGCGGGTGGGAGTGTTAGGGGTACTACAGATTGTCGCCGCGTTGGTGTGCGCGTTGCTATTATGTCCGCTCGGCGCGCTTCTACTGCTCGTCGGTAAGTACTTACTTCATATATTTAAAAGTTACTTAACAAAATCTCTTGCCGCTGAACTTAAAAATGGTTTCGTCGCAAATTAATTTAAGCGTGATGGACATGCTAAGTGCGACGTTTGAGTGTTTTTAAAATTAAATAGTTTATCCGTATTTTACTGTAAGCTACTTGAAGAAAAACTAAGTCCATGAGTTTATATATTTTCTTGTATATAGGAACTAGAGGTTTGAGTTCCTTTTAAGCACGTGCCGTATCTGGCAACTGCGCAGCTCGAACAAAAAAAAGTGCACGCGCACAGTTTGCGGGCAGACTGCGCGCAGTTCGCAAACGGCTCGCGAGCTGCGCATTCATTATGTGGCCGCACCTTAACATACGTCTCGTAAACGCTCGGAAACGCGCGCTACTGTCGCGTGTCCTGGAAGGCCGGCTTGATTTGTTATGTGTAGGTGGTGTATCATGGTGGGGAGTCCGCGGCGCGTGGGAGGCGGCGGCGTGGCGCGGCGTGCTGGCGCGCGGCGCCCGCGTGCCCGCGCACGACTCCGCCTTCTGCCGGCGCGTGCGCGGCCCGGGGCTGCACGCCACCACCTACTATCAGCTCACGTGAGTACTGCACTGCGTGCCCGCGTGCCCGCGCACGACTCCGCCTTCTGCCGGCGCGTGCGCGGCCCGGGGCTGCACGCCACCACCTACTATCAGCTCACGTGAGTACTGCACTGCGTGCCCGCGTGCCCGCGCACGACTCCGCCTTCTGCCGGCGCGTGCGCGGCCCGGGGCTGCACGCCACCACCTACTATCAGCTCACGTGAGTACTGCACTGCGTGCCCGCGTGCCCGCGCACGACTCCGCCTTCTGCCGGCGCGTGCGCGGCCCGGGGCTGCACGCCACCACCTACTATCAGCTCACGTGAGTACTGCACTGCGTGCCCGCGTGCCCGCGCACGACTCCGCCTTCTGCCGGCGCGTGCGCGGCCCGGGGCTGCACGCCACCACCTACTATCAGCTCACGTGAGTACTGCACTGCGTGCCCGCGTGCCCGCGCACGACTCCGCCTTCTGCCGGCGCGTGCGCGGCCCGGGGCTGCACGCCACCACCTACTATCAGCTCACGTGAGTACTGCACTGCGTGCCCGCGTGCCCGCGCACGACTCCGCCTTCTGCCGGCGCGTGCGCGGCCCGGGGCTGCACGCCACCACCTACTATCAGCTCACGTGAGTACTGCACTGCGTGCCCGCGTGCCCGCGCACGACTCCGCCTTCTGCCGGCGCGTGCGCGGCCCGGGGCTGCACGCCACCACCTACTATCAGCTCACGTGAGTACTGCACTTACGTTACCAAGACTCCAAGTATATTCTGTCCAAAACCCACCATTTTCCTTCTTGAATCCTTGTGTACCAGGCTTGAAGAAACTCTTTCGAAAACTCCCAGATTCAAACCACTCAGGTATCAGTCTTATACAAGTTCTCATATCACACTTTCCACAGGAGCGGTCAGGCGCTAGCAGCGGTTTGCGCTCGCGCGGAACTAGAAGCGCTGTCCACGTGGCAGGCGGAACTAGAGCACGCTATAGAGCGCCCGCTCAGAGACTACGAGCATTTCGTGCAAGCATGCTTCGGACCGTTCTCTGTGCAGATCGCCAAGGTCAGTGTTGAAGATCAACTGTTTGAATAATGAACTTGTTTTGCTGATTTTTTTGTTTAAAAGGATTTTTTTTTTGTTGTAATTACACATGAGTCTTAGTTTATCTCTGATTCGTTCTAATTCGTTCTTTCAAGTCTTGCATCAACGAATTAAAATCTTTGCTGAGTAATTCAAATTCAAAATGCCTATGCCCTAAATTTTTTGATCGAACATTTTTTTAGTTTTTTTTTATATGAATATTTCTAGCGTTACTTCATCACAATTACGAATGTTTGAAACCGACTCTTAATTTACATATTCTTTCCTGATATATCTTTTGTTAGATATTTATTTAGATATATTTCTTACTTAAGAATTTATATATCTAATTTTTTACAGACTGGAGCATACAAACAACTAGAAAAAGAGTGTGGCTCACTAACAGCGACGTTACGTGAGAAAGTGAGCGCGCGACGCAGAGAGCTCGCGCTCGGCCTCAGTGACACAGCTCGCGCTAGGGTTAGACTTACCTCGCACGATCTTAGAGTAAGTCATATTAAAATTTTAAAAGTTTTTAAATTAATTAATAATAAAATTGGGTAATTTGTGTAGACGAAATCAGGCACTACATGCAAATTAAGTTAAATAAATCGCCAAGAACGCCGGCGGTATTGATAGGTCGCCATATACAGAAATAAATACACGTACAAAAATTATTATTGAATAAAACAATACTTGGAATAATAATTTTGAGCAGCATTGTGTCCCGTCTATCGCATTAGGTTAAGATAAACCTGTAATGGTAGATAGTGGTGTAAATAAATAAAATAATAATAAAATAAAATTTTGACGAGTTTTTCAGCCAGGAAGAATGTCCGTTTTGAAAAAAAAATCTTTAAGATTTTCAGTTCTTTCAACTTCGTATTTTAGTCATTTCAAAAACATGCAATTTTGTAACTTACAAATCATATATTTTTTTACCTAGCAACAATTTCAATAAGCCGTTGTTTTTGAAAACGGTTTGATCTCCCTGTCTACTGAGTCCAGTCGGAATATCCACTTTTCTTGTTCGTAATATCGTTCCTTGACGTGATGTCATTTGAATGACGACCTCCGATTGGTCGACGAACCTGGCCGCCACTCGACCGCACGATCCAGTGAAAACTAGTAGAGTGCTCACACGACGCGGCGCTGCACGCTCCGCTGTTCCGAATTTGAATCCTCAGACGTGTGGTCGCGTCGGTGCCTAGAACAGAAGTGAAGCGTGCGGTGCTCGCAAGTCGCGGCCTTCGTACCGCTTGTCTCGCGCGCCACTCACGCACCGTAGTGGTTGAGGTTTCGTTCAAACGAGGACGCGTATTGGACGCGAGAACTGTGCTGTTGTGGATAATTATGGTCACCAGATTGTTCAAAAGACGCCCAATTTGTGCAAAAAATCAGTGTTATAGTAACTTATTTTTTATTTGTTTTTCTCAGCGCTGCGTACAGGCGTGTGCACAGGAGCTGTCACGCGCGTGCGGCGGCGCGGCTCGCTCGGACGAGTGGTGGGCGGCGCGCGGGCTCGACGTGGCCGACTGGCATGCGCTCGCTGCTAACACACTGGTAGAGGTATGTACACATGTGTGTACTGCACAGCGCCGTGCTGCGTGTGCACAGGAGCTGTGAGAGATCCACTATCCTAACCACGGACTCACGTATCGACCGCCAAGCGACCAATCCGTGCGACTGTGCACCCACGAGCTTTAGACGATTCACGGTCACGCTGACGCATCATCTGCCTTGACAGCTACGCGTCATTCAAAAACGCTTCATAGAGTGTCATATATTTCTGGCCGTCGGCGCTGATGGTCAGCGTGGCTGTAAAACCATCTTTACTACACAGCACGCAGTATTTAGCCCGGTCAAAATAGACCTATGAAATAACAAAAATTCCCACAGAGCTGATTTTTGGTGGAGAGCTAGATTTGATCATTATAAATAAAATACTAAAAGTCCCCATCGATCCCATGTGTGTGTCAAAAGTTATTCGAGGTCAAATGTCAAAATTTTAGGTTTTTAGATTTCTTTTCGAAAACGGTAAGTTTTATCAAAAAAACACATCAGACTAAAATTGTAGATCTTTAAATTTTCTACAAAAATGGCATTAACAGTTTTCTCCTAAATCTTACCATTCCTGAGATATAGCGATTCAAAGAGTCACACTATACATGATATGCACATATAAGCCACGTACATGCGAGGGCTGCCTTTAAGTTGTATCGTTTGAAATAAGTACAGACAATCTAATAGGTTAATACCATTTATTGTTTTTCAAAGAATTCTCTGCGATATTTAATGCACTTTAGCACGCATTAAACCCAGTTCTTGAAACATTTATTCCATTCTAAAGTGGGGGTAGTCAAATTGGCCGATTTGTACCTTCCTTCCAACCCCAGTCTTCTGGATAAAAATGGAAATGTCGAAGGAAAATAAGCGTGCGATAATTTTCTACAACTTTAAAAGCGGATTGTCGCGACTTCAGCGCTTTAAAAAAAATTGTTCTGTGTTTAATGATGCAGAACCATGCCTTAGGACTGCAGTACGCTCATATTTAGGATTTAAAAGTGGGCAATCTAGCCTTAGAGACAAGCCACTTGAAGGTAGTTCAAACCCGATATGACCCAAGATAATATCGAGGCTATGCGGCAGTTAATTGTCGCAGACCAACATGTAACATACCGTGACATAGATCCGTGGGCATAACGATTGTTTTACATTCCACAAAATTAAGTAAAGTCTTCGTGGTAAACTTTTCAGCACACCTGAAAAAGCTGTTGACTCATACAAATCGGCCAATTTGACTACCCCCACTTCAGAATGGAATAAATGTTTCAAGAACTGGGTTTAATGCGTGCTAAAGTGCATTAAATATCGCAGAGAATTCTTTGAAAAACAATAAATGGTATTAACCTATTAGATTGTCTGTACTTATTTCAAACGATACAACTTAAAGGCAGCCCTCGTATGTACGTGGCTTATATGTGCATATCATGTATAGTGAGACTCTTTGAATCGCTATATCTCAGGAATGGTAAGATTTAGGAGAAAACTGTTAATGCCATTTTTGTAGAAAATTTAAAGATCTACGATTTTGGTCCGATGTCTTTTTTTGATAAAACTTACCGTTTTCGAAAAATAATCAAAAAACCTAAAATTTTGACATTTGACCTCGAATAACTTTTGACGCACACATGGGATCGATGGGGACTTTTAGTATTTTATTTATAATGATCAAATCTAGCTCTCCACCAAAAATCGGCTCTGTGGGAATTTTTGTTATTTGACCACTACTTTTATGTCTATTTTGACCGGGCTAATTTGTGAGATTCTCACGTTTGTGCTTGCAGGTGTTCGACACGGAGGTGCTAGTCGCGCTGGAGGCGCACGAGGCGCGGCTGGCGCTGGAGCGCGGCGAGGCGGAGCGCGCGTGGGCGGCGCGGTGCGGCCGCGACGCCGCGCCGCCCGACGTGCTGGCTGAGCGCGACGACTGGGGCGCCGCTACACGTAATACATAATTACTTACCTTTGATTTTACATGAATGAATTTTAAGCAGTGCACAAAAAAAACTGGTGGTCCAGAATCATTATCTGCATCTATTTTTTTTTTTTCATTTTTTTTTTTTCGCCCTAAAATCAGCATAATATGGACTGGACAACTCGCTATTCTTACGCGCTTAGAGCTGCGCTTGCGTCAGTAAACGGGTTTCGCGTTGTCCGCCTACTATGACGTGTCTACTAAGACACCATAAATTGACAACTGTGACCATTCAATCGATTACAAAATAAACATATTTCGTTGTCATTAGCAAATTCTTATTTTTACTAAAACACGATGAAATAAAAATAAACATATCTATAAAACTTATTTAACTATAAGTTAGCTACATTTACGCACTGAATAAAATGCAATCCTGTATATCAAGCTCACTACTAACGCGAGCCTCTCTTCGCAGCGTCAGGTGTATGGTGTGAGTGGGGCGGTAGTGCCTTGCCCCGGGTGTCGCTGCCGACGCTGGAGGCGGTGGCGTTCAGTCCGCGGGCGCCACTGCACCCGCCCGTGCCGCACCCCGCTGCCGTAGCTCTCGTGTTGCACAACCGGTATGTAAACATCATCATACCAGTGGCGAGGCGTCCTTATAAGCCGATTCCCATCGGCTTCCCTTTCGAATTTCAAGAAAGAAGCATAGGTATAAGTTATAATATAGGTATAGGTATAATTAATAAAATCATTTAAACCACACAATTTAAATATGTAGGTATAACAAAACGCCTACCACCGTAAAAAAATTGTCTATAAATTACTTGAAACATTTTGCTCCTACTAAACAAGCCGCGGCTTCCTCCTCCATACAAAACTACGCTTGCGTGACGTCATCCACGCCGCGCCGCGCGATGTTCGCGGCATAAGGGCGAGCGGTAAGCCGGCTCACGGAGCGGGTTCCAGCCAATCAAAACTCGCGAGTGAACGAGAAAGAACGCGTCAAGAGTAGAGTAGAGAGCTCTCAAATATGTAAACAAACAAATCAGACAAATTCACTCTCATTGTTCTTATTTTGTTTTAGATAATACCATTAACAATTTGTTCTTTGTACTACTTAATTGAATTTATTAGTGTGTGTATCATTTAGAAATAACATAGTTCGTGTGTGTACAACATTTTATGTTAGTTTAAGTGTTTTAGTTACATTATGTCAACATAGATGGCGTTGTGCATTTTTATGCAAATCCTGAATCGCGGTGTTAAGATTCTCCGCCATTTAATGACCCTACTTGGGAATTGATAATTTTTGTGTTCACCAAGTACATAAATTTGATAAAGTAGTTGGCAGTATCATTACTCCCTACTAATCCTCGCGATCGCACTGTGACCTGGTACTCAGTACAAGTACAGTGTGTGAAGTGAAAAAAATAGAGGGACCTACGTTGAAATGAGTTATTTTGATACGCAGACAGTTTGCATATTAGGTTTCTTTTTAGTGTACCTACTTTTAAAACTTAACTAGGATAGCATTTATCGCATTAGACTGTTTTCCGACAGATTATTTACTTTAGGAAGGAACTTATTTTTCAAGATTAAGTTTTGAGAATAAAAACGTGTTATAAAACTCGGGCACGCCGCTCGGGTGAATTACCAACCAATAATACGTCAATATTAAAATTTCTAACGTCCTGACGGATTTATGAAACACATACCTACGATAAATATCAATGGCTAACAGGCCGTTGTAAATTAAATACTTAAAAGGTATTGTTTCTAGTGCCAACTTTTCTCAGATTCTAGTAGTTAATATACCTAACTAAAGATAATAAAGTTTTATAGATATTAATAATCTGCCGAATTCCTCGAGAAAACATGTTCAAACTATCAGTCTCTCAGTCAGTGCTAAAAGGTGGACTTAGAAATTACCTCCATTACCTCTCCCCCCCATCCCTGAGTACTCCCCCCCCCCCCAGTTTTTTTTGCTGCGGCTTCCCTATTTCATTAAACCACCCTTCGCCACTGCATCATACGTAATAATATTATCATCATCTGCCACCTATGTTTTATGCAAATAAATGTTTCTTTCTTTCTTTCATAACTGCGATCAATATAAGGCACCATCACTGGTCATTATGTATTAGTTTATAGGTATTTATTTTATATTTTATTTTTTATATAATGAAATTGTGACTTAGCACTCAGTCTTGAGTTTGACGTATCAACGTATATCGAACACAGATATCCATGCTGTGACTGTGAACGCGGTGGTTCGCGACAGTCGACTGTTTCCGAAGGAAAGCTTAAACTGGGGTTACTTTGTAATTTTCAGGGAGTCTGACAACCCAGTGCCGCTGGACTCGGAGCTGTGCGCTGAGATACTGCGCAGTCTAGAGGACGCGCCCGACTGCGACGATAAACATGGTAATAATAAATCTGTCACATAAGTATTATGTTCACATATTTTATTTGTGGTCGGCGCAAAATTTAGTCAATTATAAATGAGTACAATGTGTGTATGTTACCGTGCCTCAGACTCGGTGGAGCGTTACCGCGGTGGCGGCAGCTCGGGCTCCAGCTCCGGCAGCGAGGGCTCCCCCGACGACGACCAGCACGACCTCGCGCCGCCGCCAGCGTTACCCACGCCTGACGACTCGCTCTGCAGGTATGTATCATGTGTATGTTACACTCAGACGACGACCAGCACGACCTCGCGCCGCCGCCAGCGTTACCCACGCCTGACGACTCGCTCTGCAGGTATGTATCATGTGTATGTTACACTCAGACGACGACCAGCACGACCTCGCGCCGCCGCCAGCGTTACCCACGCCTGACGACTCGCTCTGCAGGTATGTATCATGTGTATGTTACACTCAGACGACGACCAGCACGACCTCGCGCCGCCGCCAGCGTTACCCACGCCTGACGACTCGCTCTGCAGGTATGTATCATGTGTATGTTACACTCAGACGACGACCAGCACGACCTCGCGCCGCCGCCAGCGTTACCCACGCCTGACGACTCGCTCTGCAGGTATGTATCATGTGTATGTTACACTCAGACGACGACCAGCACGACCTCGCGCCGCCGCCAGCGTTACCCACGCCTGACGACTCGCTCTGCAGGTATGTATCATGTGTATGTTACACTCAGACGACGACCAGCACGACCTCGCGCCGCCGCCAGCGTTACCCACGCCTGACGACTCGCTCTGCAGGTATGTATCATGTGTATGTTACACTCAGACGACGACCAGCACGACCTCGCGCCGCCGCCAGCGTTACCCACGCCTGACGACTCGCTCTGCAGGTATGTATCATGTGTATGTTACACTCAGACGACGACCAGCACGACCTCGCGCCGCCGCCAGCGTTACCCACGCCTGACGACTCGCTCTGCAGGTATGTATCATGTGTATGTTACACTCAGACGACGACCAGCACGACCTCGCGCCGCCGCCAGCGTTACCCACGCCTGACGACTCGCTCTGCAGGTATGTATCATGTGTATGTTACACTCAGACGACGACCAGCACGACCTCGCGCCGCCGCCAGCGTTACCCACGCCTGACGACTCGCTCTGCAGGTATGTATCATGTGTATGTTACACTCAGACGACGACCAGCACGACCTCGCGCCGCCGCCAGCGTTACCCACGCCTGACGACTCGCTCTGCAGGTATGTATCATGTGTATGTTACACTCAGACGACGACCAGCACGACCTCGCGCCGCCGCCAGCGTTACCCACGCCTGACGACTCGCTCTGCAGGTATGTATCATGTGTATGTTACACTCAGACGACGACCAGCACGACCTCGCGCCGCCGCCAGCGTTACCCACGCCTGACGACTCGCTCTGCAGGTATGTATCATGTGTATGTTACACTCAGACGAGGTGGAGTAGCTCAGGCTCTACATACATACGGGTCAAACTGGGAACCTTTTCTAAAGTTCGTCATTGTCCGTCAGGGTGGGCAGTGGCGCGATGTGTCGCTGGACGCTGACGGGGCGCGGCGTGCGGCTGCGCGCCGACCTGGCGTCGCCCGAGGACGTCACGCTCGACACCGAGCGACACCACGGCACCTCCGTCTGAACACTGCCTTACACAACCACGCGCATGCCAGCTGCGGCTGAACACAACCTACAGAGTAACTCATTGTTATATTAAACGTGATCTTCAAAAACACATTTGATCAAATTGAATGATGTTACAAAACCACACATTATATCGACAAATAACCTTTTAAAGACAGATTTTAAGGTAGGTTTTTGAAAATTTTAACAGCTCGGTATTAAAAGATACTCGAATATCGATAATGACTGCATCCAAGTTTCTGAAAAAATATGAAATTCTATATTGTAGGCTTCAAGAGAAATGTCCAATTAATATTTGTACCAAATTAACATCTGCCCAAAAAAGTAGAAAAATCTTTACTGACGTTTTCATAATCCAAATACGTTGAAAAATTAATACAGGATTAGCTCTCTAGTTGCATCAACCATTTTGTTGAAATGACGGTAACAATTTGGTATAGTGATACAGCTTCACAAAAATATGTAATTATTTCGTTTTTTTTTTTTCTTTAGAAATTGAGATTATTAGTTAACTTTTTTTATATGGACGATTTAATCCGTAGTGGATAAACAAGTACCGAAATCAATTTTGAGAGATTTTTATGTTTATTATTTCAAATATTAATATTAAATGTTGGCAGCTGAAGTGTATTGTTAAAGATAAAGTTAAATCATAAACTTGAAGTGGTTCTTTCGATAAACAAATGACAGACAGACATGCACAATGCACATTCGTTAGTGACAACTCATGATTAGTTTATTACCTTCAGTGTAAAAATAGGTCGTGATGTTAATATCCTAATAGAAAGAGATTATCCGCCTATATTTACTTCGTAAAAGTATCTGTAGCCATGAAAACGAAACAACTAACCTATACTGATTTTTAAATACATATACTTAAAATGTCATTTTCAACAATACTACATTTTCAAAACAATTCATGATTTTGTTCTTCTGCTGTCGAAAATCAAAAAATAATTTTGAGTAAGATTAGAGAAGGAGGGATTTGTAGTTAAGTGTCAATTAAAGTGTATCGATCTCAGACTGAGAATGAGTAAAGAAAATCTCAAATAACGCTACTCAAAATAAACTAAAAAACTACTAGGTAAGTTTTATACTAACAAATTGACTGTGTAACAGCCAGTTTCTTCATCAAAAGTAAAAGCCAAAGAAATGTCATAAAGTAAAAGTAACGGTCAAATTCGTTTTATCTATTAGTTTTGCTGTTACTTTAGCCTTGAAAAAACGAATTTGACCGTTACTTTTACTTTATGACATTACTTTGGCTTTTACTTATGATAAAGAAACTGGCTGTAAGAGTACTGAGGAGATAACAATCTATCAACTAGACATTTATCGATAAACAAATAAATGATCTACTATGTTAGTCACCTATTGAAACAATAATAAAACAAAAAAGTTTTCTAATCATAACGGGACTAGAGTTTTCGTTAATTTTGAGTAGCGTTATATAAAATGAATATATGAGAATTGTAGGAAGTTTATAAGCGCACAAATCGTGTCGGAGAGTATAAAGGTAATCGAATATTGTATTGTACACGGCGTCATGCTAAAATAATGTAGAATAAATCTATTTGGAAAATGTTATGAGTATGTTTGAGTTAGTTTGTGTTGTAATGTAATTCGCTGGCAGCTAAGAGTGTTGTTGCAAAAAATAATATTTGATCTAAAACATTAATGAATATATCGATAACATGTGTACATCTCTCGGTGTACAATTTTTTCAATCATCGTATGTCAGGCATGTCGCTCACATTATGTCACTTTATATTTTCTGACGGTAACAAATTCATCCTAACAATCGTCGAGCCTTTTTCCCAACTATGTTGGGGTCGGCTTCCAGTCTAACCGGATGTAGCTGAGTACCAGCGCTTTACAAGGAGCGACTGCCCTATCTGACCCCCTCAACCCAGTTACCCGGGCAACCCAATACCTCGATGGTTACAAATTATGAGACACAAATTATCTTTGAGAACCAGTAGTATTTTGTGTCGACAAAAGTCTACCTTTCCGCATTTAAACTTCTAAATTAGAAACTAAATCGTATTATAAAGAGATCTGTATAGTATTCAGAGTTTTGCATTTCTTTGAGACCATGACTTTAAGCTTTATTTAGGCTAGTACTAGTATTTAGTGATATAAATATATATTGTAATATTTATAGTATAGTATATAATTATAAATGGTTCACTTCAAACAACGATGTAGTTTGTGCCGCTAACCAATGCGTGTGTTGACCACAGTGCATTGACGTGATTTTGTAATTGCGTCCTTATGAAAGTGCGAACATGTTGACGACTAATACTAGTATCATTGATACCATGGCAAGATGTAAGGTATCATAGTCAAGGTATATTATCAACTCATATAACACTGATGAATGGGACAGTTTTGCAATGCATAATTTTAATTCTGCAAAAAAATGACGACTATTTTATTAAAATGAATAATCGATATAAACCTCATAATTTGTCAAATAGATCTGCCGATTGGCTTTTAGTCAAACCCTCTTTAAGTCATTAATAAAAATCTTTCTCTGGAATCGAGTAATTGGAATTTATTCAAAAATGTGAGTCAATTATGACT
This sequence comes from Helicoverpa zea x Helicoverpa armigera, assembly GCA_033682625.1. NCBI lineage: Eukaryota > Metazoa > Arthropoda > Insecta > Lepidoptera > Noctuidae > Helicoverpa > Helicoverpa zea x Helicoverpa armigera. The sequence continues at coordinate 10,368,939 of JAWIIS010000004.1, read as the reverse complement.
CTAAAGTCCATTGGATATATTTCTTCCCGCCTATTCGGCCCAAGCCTGACGTGACAGTTCTAGATTTAAAACTTGCCATAAGCCAATTAATCTATTAAGGGCTTATTCATATCTATAGCATCATTTTATGTATTGCCATTACGATAAATAGACTGATTACCAAGAAAATTCTGTTTACTTTTCTTGGAGACATTGCAAGATCTACTGAAACGCGCAAAACTGAAATGACGTATTACATGTATCCATCGTGGGTACTTAGATTGAAAAGCAAACTAGAATTAGGCCGCCAATTTGTAAATGGCTTGACATTCAATCAAATTTGCCTTTTTAGAAGTTAAGAAATGTATTTGAAATAGTCTCACGAACTACAAACAGAAATTGCCAGTACTTGTAAGTGCTGGCTTAATTATAATTACATTTTGAAACTGACAACACCGCAATGACGTAGTTATTTGCAGATTCAAAACTATTTTAAGTTGCAATATAAAATAATGAAGTATTTTTTTATGGGATATATTTTTTATGCCATTTTATTTATTTGCTTTTCTTTGTGTTTATTTTATTTAAGCGTAAATTGATGTATTTTTTGTTCAATATGAATTACTTGATCTGAAATTATTTAAAAAAAATTGATGACATTTCCTAATGAAGACTTTATTTCTTGGGGAACACAAGTTTATGTAAATAGATCAATATTTTCTTTTCAACTCTAGTTTAGCTGACTTTACTTGACCACCGAATCTCTACTAACAATGCCTAACGTGACAACCACTTTTATTAAGTCACAATTTATTTTATGAATTTATTCTACCCATAACAGCTTATTAATTATAAAATGTTGTACATTTGCTTGCAATTTGACCTTATATCCTAATGTTCAGAAACTCACTGTACCTACCGATAGACTATTATAAATATCGCTACATCTGTGTACCCGTTTCTCAAACTTTACCAAAGAACAAATTTATACGGTGGTGTTGTCAGTTGGACTAGTAACGCTTCGATGCCTATGAAATATTATACACGTAGACATACATAATACAAGTAGGTTGACGCTCTCTTTAGATTCTAAACTTACTAGATTATAAAAGATATAAATGTGTAATTGTGCGAAGAAATTATTTTAATATATATATCAGGCCTATTATACAACCTGTTGAAAATATAGTTTAATTTGCTAAATCGTTTAATATATTTAGGGTAAGTAGGTCGCCTTGTTGCACGGGCGATTAGCGTTTGCTCATATTCTAAGTTAAATAGAACTAGTCCTAAGGTAACGACACGTTATTTTACATGTATGCACAATGTTAATTTCTTGAACTTAATGTTCAGAGCACAGACACAGAAGCCTAGAAGTTTATTATGTTCTCATGTCTCACAATAATATTCAACTTCATCAGGAGCTCAAAAACCGTGTCTGGAAACATATTCATAGCCATTGGTAATGATGGTGTCAATTGTCTGAACGAATAAGCCTGTAAGAAAATTATTATTTCCTTATCTGTCTTTACAAACCTTTTGTTTGTCTATTGTGTTTGGCAGCTGGTATTTTGACTTCATCATATCCGTCCTTTATAATTAATCTACAAATTAAAATCCCACCCATAGTTTATGTTGTGAAATGATCAGTCATTTTCAAATTTTCTTTGTGTAGTAAAATCTGTATTTCTGAAACAATTTGTATTATTGCACTCTCAATGTTAATAAAAGCATTTTTGTGTCACTGTGTGTATAAAAATTGTGTTTTGTGTAGCTCTTTCGCCAAATTAGTGTTGCGACTCTTAAACTAGGTACACAAAAATATAATTAAGCCCTGACAATGTTACAAAACCATTTTCCTCATCCCATAATTTGGAAAATACTGTAGAATTATTCTCAATGCGACACTAATTCAGCGAAAGACCAAAAAGATCTGATTGGTGATCTTGTGTTCTTATAATGTTGCCTGATGCATTTCTAAGCTTTACTTTACTTGTTAACCATATATTGTAAGTTCAACTATTTAGTTAAAATCTTAAGAAACTGACAAAGCAAGCGCCGAGCGACGACACTAAATTAAGTATCTAACTATATAAAAAATATAATTCTATGTATATTCTATTGAGTTACGAGCGTTGATTCACTTATTGAAGAGTATCTGTTGGGAGCCAAGTTAGGGAATCTGCCCATGTATATGTATGTAAATCTAATAATTGTGTTGGTTTCTTAAAAAAAACTAATACAACCACATGATGTCTTCTAGTAGTGGTATCCCGTATTGGTTCACAAGGCTTAACATAATATTTTGCTTTGAAATATAAGCAAACGCTGGATTATTTTTGTGTTTGATAATAACATACTGCCTACAATGATGCCGTTAACCAAGCAAGTTTAAAAAATGAGAGTTTGGCGCACATTTCAGGTAAACAATTTCAAATAACAAGCCATTCATCCTAAACTAGGTAGTGGAGCCTGGATTATGATTTTTCGTACAGTAAAATAATCAAACTGGGATGTGCGTTTAGCTTTCTACGTGTTTTTGTTAAACGAACCTTCAAAGTTTAAAACAATGCAATATTGTAATTTATTTATTAAAGAACCACAAATTGATATCTTGGTTTTATTTATTTACTCCAAGTGACAGATAATTAGATCATTTATTTTATTAAAATTATAACAATTTTAGCACTAAACAACATCCAAACTAATGTTATAAATGCGAAAGTAATTCTGCCTGTCTGTCTTTTCTTCACGCCTAAACTACTGAAATTTGGTACGGACATAGTTTGGATCTTGAGAAAGGACGTAGGATAGTATACAAAAAAATGGATTAATAACACAACCGTTACCATTACTTGGTTATATTTTTATTACTAATAGATGTTGAAAAGAAGCTAGCAGCACTGATCTGATCGCTGTAAAATGAAGATGAAAGAGGATATTTTGGAGTAGGGTGGTGGTATTCTAATAAATAAAACGCATATGCTATTGAATGGAATTTTAAATTTATTAAACCTACCTATCTAGTAATATTCATAATCTTCACATCTCTGTTACACATTAATTTGTATCACATGGATTTGAAAATTACTTTGTTAAAAAATATCTACTATGATATTAGAAGCTATAATGCATATTTTTGTAATAAATAAAAAAATAAAAACAATTTGATCTCCAGTATGTGAGTGTGAACGTGTCTCAATTGGTTATCTACTACGTTCTATTTCTAAATTTAACAATAAAAATTTGAAAGAATTTGTTGGACCTACCTACCTAAAAATTAAATAAAATTAAAAATATGTAAATATATATTAAGTAAAATAGTCGAATGCTGTTATTATGCACATGCAAAAAACTTTCAAAGCCTTTAAACTACATTGGTCCTTAAACAAACTAAAACGAAATGCAAACTGTAGGTATAATATTGTTTATAAATGTTGATAAAATAATTGCTTAAAACGAGGATAAAACAAAGGTACATAAACAATAACCACACCACGCCCGCCGGTCATCGGTCTGATCTCGTCGGTACCGCGAGCGACGCATTGCGCTCGGCGGAGCTCTCACCAGCGTCTGCACGACACACTCCTCTACAGTAAACACTCAAGGTACAGATAGGATCCACGCGATATCTATAGCAACTACAAAATTTTATCAACAAAATTACACTCTCCATGTGATAAAGATTTCTATATAAAAATAAATATCGACTCTAATACACATCTAAATCTCAAATGATTAGCAAGCTAGACTATAATACGCTATGGCCACACAGGACATTTTGTTTCACGCCACTACTTCAATATGTTTCAGACAAGATCACGATACCTTGTGACCAACTCTTACTCTACCATTGAAAAATATTTAGACAAGCATTTCCAAAAATCACATTTCACAAGTACTTTGAACTCGACACACCAAATAAATTACATTTCCGATAGAGACACACCTTTCATAGACATATTATCTAGTTCCCACATGAGCACTGAGAATCGTGTACATCAATATTGTTTTATCATAAATATTCAATAGACAACTTTCTGATCTGATTATTAATATTTAAAAAAATAGAAAATGACGATTCTAAGTTGAGTAAACATATGTTTAGTATTCACTCTTTACCTTCCACTATTAGGAGGAAAAAATATAACTGTTATGTCTATTATTCAAAAAGGTATGATTTTCAAAAGACTACTTACCTACAATATGGAATCGTGTAATAAAATTGATTTAGATCAAATATGACTTCATTAAAAATACTGACGCAACGATTATTCCCGATGTCTACTAACCTAGTCAAACAAGATTCAAAGCCTAATTCAGTAAGATCTTATTTAATTTGAGTACACAAAATGTGCCGTGTCGACATAATTGTATAAGGGCTGCGGACCGCAACGGAGACGCCATGTTAAGCCATCTTGGATTTGGGGTGTCTCTATTTAAGATAAAAATACTATAAGTTTGCAAGCCAAGCAACGCTATATAACTAACAAATGAGTGGTAATGGGAAAGTCACACTGATAAGTTTTAAAGGATAGTATTTAACTACAAACATCAATCAGCTCTATTACTAGTCAGTCACTTGCGTTGTGTGCACACTTGAAGGGTACATGCGTCTCCGTAGCACTCCATGCCGTGTAACATTGTATATATCTGAATATTATAAAAGGCGGCTGTGGTCATATTGCTTCTGTTTACGATACAAGACGCTTCTACACACTTAAAACAATGTCCATTACAATTTGAAAACACTACTTAAATCTAAGTTATATATCTAAGTTAAATTTGTTATTACTATTACAATATTATATTCATACAAAAAAAAAACATTAAAGTTTCATAGTATAAATATTTAACTCTGATTGCCACGTGCGTAATGGCCGGCCGAAATCAAGAGACCCGTCGTATTTATTATTATTGTCTCATTCATACAGAAAACTTAATAGGTAAATATAAGTTTATCATCCTTTTAACGAATGTATGATCCATTTTGGATGTTTTTACGGCGTTATGAACTTAGACAATCATAGCTTTGCTGATTATGTTATTTGAAATACATAATTATGACAAAATTGTCTCCATAGTCGGCACAGCCACGTGCGTCCATGGCTATCAGATGGTCAATGTAGTAAAATATAAATAAAAATAAGTATTTCTAAAACGTGTCGTAGGAAACTCGTATTAATAACAGTAGTGGTATTAATAACAATTCGTATTAAAGTCTCGAAGGTAAAACTTTGGAGATGAAACGATTCAATTTTAAAACTTTTTATAAGAAGTATTTTCACTTGTGTTTCTATGTTGTTTCTTATTTTTAAATACCTTAGTCGACCTGCGTCTAACCACGGTAAATTTTATTTATTGCTTCAAGTCTCAATAGTCATAGATTGAATTACGCTTCCTAAAATCTGAGGTTAAACGCAAATCTACCCATCTAATAAGCCCATAATTGAAAGAATACAAGAAACCCGAATGAAAATACTCTTAAAACTGTATTATTGATAGACAAAATAACATAATCTCATGGAAATGCTCAGTAGGTCTCCCGCCATGGAACAAGAATAAGTTGAACAATACAAAAGATCTCATCACAACTCACACTTCCTTTTGTAAGATGACCAGTTGTCCAAGATTTGATACTGAGAACAAAAATGGAAAATAAATGCTCATATGAATTAATAACGTTTATTACACAACAACTAGGCTGAGTATATCTTAGTGAAGTTGATATTTTTCCCATGGCGGCAAAACTAAATTTTATTTATTGACATTATTTAATTTTTCATTGAAATATGCGTCCATTTACATGTAACGTCTAGTAAAAAGATAAATAAATGCTTTAAATGTGCTCAAGTTTATTAAAATCCTGATACTATTTGAATGAAACGAAATTGTAAAAAGGAAATAAGTTAAAAATGTGGGTATATCCTGTAATAATTCTGTTACTCCTCTATACTGAGAAAGATAATGATAGGGATACTTTAATATAAATATAATATCTAGTGATTATTTGGGAATGTTAACATAAAATGCGCTACGTTTGTATAATAAATCTACTTTTACGGGCGAACTCTAGCGGCGGCAGATTAGTGTCATGATATTATTTAACAATAAAACTACATACATCTACCGACAGCTTATACTTTACCTTACATTCCTCAATACCCTATCTCGTCAGTCTAGCGCGCACTAGACTGCTACTAACTTCAGTCGCTTACATCCAATACAGACACGATACAGAATATGTCGTTGAAACATTCTTGTCTTGTCACATTATCAATAGATTTAGTACAACTTATAATACCATAAATGTACTCTACTACTCTAATTATAGCATTTTCTTGTCTTGTATTAGATAGACCTTCTACAAACACAATCATTTGTCCGTCGAGAAAGTTCATTCGTTCACGCCGCCGTTAGAGGTCGCGAGTACAACAAAAGTTTATAACTATATAAGATTCTTTTAATCGCAAAAAGCGGAAAACACGCTTGATAGAAATCGATTATGAATTATTCAGTACTTCTTTTAGAGATGATCATGAAAATCTCTTTAGTGAAGCGCTAAATTTAGTGTCTACAAAAATATATACGGCTTCTCAAACGTGGGGCATCTAGACAAATATGTAAAGCAGTTAGAGTCGTTCGATCTATAGAGGGCACTCACGCGCCTACTCAACTACTATTCGTAATTTCAATATTTTAATAGAAAAATTTGGTCCTTAGATAGCTAGTTATTAGTGAAAATGATGTAATGCGATAAACACGAGCAAGCCGATACAAGCCACACTCAATAGCCGTGTTACACTGTCAGTACACCATTATAATTATTCTAATCTGAATATGTAAAATGATTTGTAGATATCTGTATAAAACTAAATACTACACTTTAATATTCTCCGATACTTATAATCACTAATATATTCATGGCCGTGCTTCCATCAATATCAATATATAATATATAACTTACATATAAATTGAGTCACAATGAGAATATCCAAATCGATACAAAATTTTCTTAACATCTACGATAATTGGTGAAAGCATAACCACAAAGGTTAATTTTCAAGATAAAACCTCATAAATACCTATAATATATATTTTGTTGTATCTGTACGAGTAAAAGCAACAGTCCACTAACACGAGAGGCTAATAAACAAAAATGTTAACATCAAAAGCATTATATCCATAACATTATGTTCTAGTATATATGTCAGTTATAAATATCAATCAATCTGATAATAATATATACCAACGAAGGTAGTATATTTCTCCATAATATAATTATCTGCAACTTTGGTGAGCAGGTGAACATGATAAGTTAACAATGAAGATATTCAACTGTAGTCGTCATTTGATTAATAGTATATCAGTTGGTGAATAAGGATTTAGTTTCTCGGATTGACCCGACGTGATAGTTCAACGTCGGCATTTAGAAGATTACCTAGTAGCCTAGGCCTCAAGATGATTTCTAAATAGATAGTGCAACCTCAGTCAGAAAGATGTCGGTAGAGAGGCTGCGGCTACTGATGATGCTGCACGGGCGTCTGGCAGTAGGGGCACTCAGCGGTGGTGGCGGCGCAGGCGTCGCACAGCACGTAGTGGTTGCACGGCGCCAGCGTGACGCTGCGCGGCTGCTCCTCGCACACCATGCACTTGGTGGCCGTCTCCAGGTACAGCACCTTCTCGATGTCCTCCAGCTCCAGCCGCGCCTGCGCCTGCAGCGCCTTGAGCGCCGTGAGCGGCAGCCCGCGCAGGTCGCGGCGCGGCGCCAGGGCCGCCCGCGCCGCGTCCAGCTCGCGCCGCAGCGACAGCGCGTGCTGCCGCGCCTCGTCGCGCTGGCGCTCGGCCAGCGCCGCCGCGCGCGCCGCCTCGTCCGCCTCGCGCTTCCACGCCTCGCACGCCGAGCGCGCCTGCGCGATGCGCTCGTCCCAGCGCGCCACCGCCGCGCGCGACGCCACCACCTCCTCGCGCAGCCGCGACAGCTCCGCCGGGCCCGACGGCGACGCCGCCGCGAACTCGAAGGGGCCGCCGCCGCCGCCGCCGAAGCTGCCCGCCTTGATGGCGTGCGAGTTGAACAAGCGCTCGGCGTCGTTAGCGTAGCGCAGGAAGGGCGGCAGAGGCGAGCCGGCGGCGGGCGGGCTGAAGCCGCGCAAGGTGGGTCGCTGCGGGATGTTGACGGGCGCGGAGCCGGACAGCAGGCCGTCGCCGTCGGCCAGGTCGCGGTCGAGCGCGGCCACCAGGTTGAGCGGGTCGTCGAGGTGCAGGTCGTCGAGCGCGTTGCCCACCACGTCATGCAGCACGGCGGCATCGAAGGTGGCTCGCGCGGGCCAGGCGGGAGCGGGCTTGAGGTCCGGGGCGGCGGCGCGGGGCGCGGAGCCGCCGGACGACGTGGAGGCACACTCGGAGCCGTCGCCGGAGCCGTTGCTGAGCGGTGCCAGCGCGTGAGGCGCGGGGGAGGCGGCTCGCTCGGGCTTCTTGTCGGGCGGCAGTGCGGAGGACAGCAGGTCGGCGAGGCTGGTGCCGCAGTCCAGCGCGCCAGCTAGTTCGCGCGCTCCCAGTTCCTCAGCTACACACATCAAAATCAATGTGAAACGAAATTCTTAACCTTAAAGGTTATGATTTCAGAAAGCAGCAAGTATTGTTTGTGTTATTAGTAAGTACTCACGCTCGACGTGCGCGAAGGCACAAAAGAGGCCGCGCGGGCAGTAGCCGGCCTGCTGCACGTCATTGCACTTGGTGGACTTGTAGATCTCAGGGTGGAACTGCTGCTCTGTGCGTGTATGACAGTACCCGCACCCGTCGCCCGCTTCACAATTACTAGGCTCCCCCCACTCTTCGCCGTGTTTCACGTTAGGGCACGGGGTACTACGATACTTATATTTACGCGGTGATCTACGTTTATCCTGCGACAAAGAAGTCATGATTAAAAACCTGAATCTTTAAAAAAATATTTAATTTCAATTCCAAGTTTGGCTTATGATACTCACTTTACTATTGTGATATTGGGGACATGCATATCCTTGTCTACATAACCTAGGTGGTCTTTTACACGGCTCCGTTTTATATGATGATAGTACATAATTTGTATCTGAAAGCAAAAACATTTTTGTTAGATAATGTACAGAAAATACAAAACCACAGCAAAACTGAGAAGTAAGGTATACCTTGCCACTTAGGGTCTTCGTTCTGTAGATTTCTTTCTCTATCTAAGGCGTTGGGCGCGGCGGCGTCGGCGTCGGCGGCGTCGGGGTTGTCGAGCGCCTGCAGCTCGCGCACGTCGAGCACGGGCGGGCGCAGGTCGGGCGCGCCGTGCGCGAAGGCGCAGTGCGCGCCGTTCTTGGTGCACAGCCCGCGCGCGTCCGTGTCGTGCACGCACATGCACGTCTTGTAGTAGCGCAGGTGGTAGCGCCGCTCCGTGTCGCCCGCCGTGCGGTGCAGGTACGGACATCTGGGGGGAAACTTCTCATTACTTATATGGTAACAAAGTTAAGAAGTTTTTCTTTTCCAAGCTATGTTAGGGTAGGATCCCAGTGCATCTGGACTTAGTACCAGCTCAGTACCGGTGTTTTATAAGGAGGTACTGATTACCCGAATTACTGTTACAGATGTTCAAATGACAGCTAAAGCACCAGTTTATCGTGCCTTCCGAAGCATGGAAGGACAAGATCTTCTGAATTCAAATTATTTTATATTCTTGCCAAGGTATTTTTTACACCAGCAGGACATAGATGTCATACCGAATAGAACCGGTGAATAGGAAGGAACAATGAGTTTTTATTGGAGAAAGGAAAAAGTCTAGTGTTGGATATAATTCAATTTTGTTTTGTTGGATATAATTTTGTGAATCCTTATCATGAACACAATCAGATTTTTAACCAGCCAAAATATTTTTTCTTATTCTTAGTAGAAAAATACAAATAGTAAATTTCTAAAGAGTTAGAAATTCAAATAAGGTTGACTCTGCTTTAAATAAGTAGAACCCAGAAATATCTGTACAAACATTATTAATTTGTTTGTCTGTTTGCTGGTTTTTCCCTATTTAATATTCTGTAAGTTATCAGTGTTTATATGTCATTGTGTAATCAAGAATTTGTGAGTAATAGATAATATTAATGTAGTCTTGTTTGAACATGCACTTATAAGTACTTACAATCGTCCAAAACAAAATATTCATCATCAATCTACTAAGCCTTTTCCAAACTATATTGGCGTTGGCTAGTCTAACTGGATGGAGCTGAGTAACAGTATTTTTCATGGAGCAACTGCCGTTCTGACTTCCCAAGCCGAGTTAGTCAGGCAACCAGCACATTAATACATTTTCTATTGCTGGCGTTTTGGTTAGTACGAGTGGAACTTGGTTGCATATCAGAGTAAAAAAGCAAATAAAACTTTACTTCAAACACAAATATCTTTCCAATAATGTCAGTCAGTAGTCGTTCTACAGTCTAACTTGTCCAACCAACAAATTAAGTGTTGTGTAACTTTCTGAGCTTTTGTATTAAGTTTAGAACTATACTCATATTGAAAACTAATTAATTTTGGTGGTCACGAAATAATAATATTCAATAAATACATATTCATAGATCAAAACAAATCTGAACAATGGGCCACATCAATATTACCCAGCCAAATCAAAATGCCATGGAAATGTTTCAAACCAGTACTAATATACAGCGTCGTTTGTACACTCAACATTTGGTCGGATTATACTTGAGATAGCAGTAAACAAATATGGAAACCAATTGGTATTACATATTATTGTGACGAATTTCACTAACATATGGACACCCGAAAGGTTATTCCTTTACTTGGAATAAAGTATATGAGTAAATAAAGTAAATATGTAACAAAACAAAGCAACGACACTCACTCGTCCCCATCTTCACAAATGCCTGATGTCTCGTTATATTTTGTACAGTAGTTATCAGCGCTATAGTTGAAAGTCCCATCTCTTTTGCGGACAGGCCTTCGTCGTCTTTGGTTATTAAAATGCCAATGAAAACAAGTAAAAGGCCTATGTTGTGTACATTTGTGTTGTAAGAAAGACGGACACTGCTCTACTCGAAACTCCTTTAGATATCTGGAACATAAAATCGTAGACTCAGAGCTAATACACTATATTGAACCTCACTTGAAACACTTTCACATCACAAATAACACGATTAAAAAGCAAGTAATTACTTATAATGGTTCGGTTTTTCTGTTTGAGCTGCTAACAAAGGTTTAGATTCCGACGGCATTTTGGAAAATTATTGCGCCTCTCGCGTCGCGCAGGGCACGCTCACCGACGACCAATTAAAATTCAATATACGATCACGTGATACATAACATTTTAGAAAGGGAAAAACACAAATAAACGTCTATTCGATTCTAATACTATCAAAATAATAATGAAATCACCAAACAATTTAATTTTAAATGGCCTTGAACTTAAAACTGCGTTATCTTATTGTCGAACTTAATTTCGGCACCGAAAAAATAAAGCGCAATCAATTGACAGCACTGTCAAATTGTATGTTTTCTACTCGACTCGCTCTGATCAGCGAATGTTGGCTGTAGAGAGATAGAGACAAAAAATGGGACACATTTCTACATCAACAATAACAATGGACGAATCCAAAAATTAATGATAACAAAAGAAAAAGTTAAGATAATTATCGCCAGTAAAGTAAAGATACTAGTTTAGACGCTTCCCAATACATTGGAATTTTATAAGGGTCCATAATTTTTCCCTACTTTCTCCCTGAATTTCCAAGGTCTAATCCCAAATTCATGAAAAAATCTAATGAAACTTTAAAATCAAAAATAAAAAAATATTATTTTCGGTAATTAGTGTTCCAGTTAAGCTACTATTGGTGTTAGCCGCTTTTAAGAGAAATAATTTTCATCGTTGCATCCTAAGCCGTCCACAGCTGGACAAAGGCTTCCAAAGCTGGGGTTGGCCCATAATCACGTATTGGTGAGCGCAATTGTTTGCCCCCATACACCTCGAAATTCTTCTAGAAAGAAATGAATACTTGGGTATTCTCTCCATGTTAGTAAAGATTTGACAACAGAATTTGAGTCTAGCAAGGAAAGAGAGAAGACGAGTTAAAAAATTACTACGCCACACGGATGCTACGAAGATGGTGTCTTGCATAAGAACACACTCTTAGAATTGTAAGCAGAGGCCCAACAGGGCCCTGGGCCTGATTTGCCTAACTTATACGAAATAAAATATTAAAATTATCCTTTGATAACGTTTTTCTCATACCTATTTTTTGATTACTGCAAATGTAAAAAAAAAGTGACCCATTTAAACAAAACTTTATTTTCCTCACGGCATTAAAACAAAATAAACAGTAATAAATAAGTAACGTTATGTAACATAAAGCCACAGTAAGTAATACATCACAGTGGACATTGCCTTTGCATTTTAGAACTTCTAGTTCCACATAAAAGCAAATTCACTTTTTACTTACTATAGCAACATTTCGCAACGGCGTTAGTAGTTTTTATTTTTGCAATTTAATGTAATTAATGGCTACACTATCCAAAGCGACAGCCAATCACAAGTATTCACATTTGAAGTTCTGATTTTGTCCACCAATCGCAGGGCCCACATTTACGACCAATCATAGGCGTCAAACATCATTGTAGTCCTCCAATCAGGTACTGGAAACATTGGCGTCAGTTTCACCCGCCATTCCCTTCGGCGCCATCTTGAGCATATGATCTTTGTTGTTGATACTCTGATCCTATTTTATTAAAGATTTGTGGTTAATTTCTCGCAAATAACTTCAAAAGGTGTGTAAAATAACGTGGTTTTAACTAATTATTCAATTTGATATAAAAGTGTGGCATTCGAATCGCAAAGTTTGGTTTAACGCGAGTGTTGAGATCCGATGCTGAACTCGTTATCTGTAACTCATAACGTTTTTCTTTTTTTTAGTGAATAATGGCTCGTACCAAGCAGACTGCCCGTAAATCTACAGGAGGTAAAGCTCCTCGTAAACAGTTGGCCACCAAGGCAGCGCGTAAATCAGCGCCCAGCACTGGTGGAGTCAAGAAACCTCATCGTTACCGTCCTGGTACAGTAGCGCTTCGTGAAATTCGTCGTTACCAGAAATCTACTGAGTTGCTGATCCGTAAACTGCCATTCCAACGTTTAGTGAGAGAAATTGCTCAGGATTTCAAAACCGACTTGCGTTTCCAGTCTGCTGCCATTGGCGCTCTGCAGGTGGGATTTGTTTTTATTAACGGCCACTAGACTAATTTTAACATCATCCTTATTTAATACCCTTTTGTTAATTGATTTGTTTAATCCATTTCAGGAGGCAAGCGAGGCTTACTTGGTGGGCCTGTTTGAAGACACCAACTTGTGCGCTATCCACGCCAAGCGTGTCACAATCATGCCTAAAGATATCCAGCTTGCTCGACGAATCCGCGGCGAGCGTGCTTAAACGTAAATCTAGTATACTTTAATCATAAATTATTTGTAATTCAATAGATCTAAATTCTATAACAAGTTTAAGTTGTGTTTAATTTTTATATTATTAAAATCCATTATTCATTCATTCATTCATTATTTTAAGGATGCAGCAGAACTGAGTTTTTTTATTAAATACATTTTATGTAAGTTCACTAAGTTCATGTATGAAACGCTGTTGTAAATTGTGACTTCATTCGCTCTGACATCAGCAGTGTTCCATACATGGGCATAGTTATTTTGTGGTAATTTACATCTTAAGTAGTTTAATAGGTAATGTCAATGTGCAGTGTGAGAATTCTGTGTTTGGCGTAATTAAGTTGCATCGTATGATGTTTATGAGAAAATTGGTGTTAAATAAATATGATTAGGGTCATTATGTGGTTTTCTTTAGAAGCTCACTTACCCCATCATACATATTATAATAGTATAGTAATAAACATGACTCATCTAATGAGAAAAACATGTTCAATCACATTGCATCAGTTTATTGACAGAAGAAAATTAGTCATCAATTCTCAGGAAATTTCAGTTACTTGTGTAATATTTTTTTGAATACTACATTTATAGAAGTGTAACTAGAGGCAATCTATAAACTCATTTTCTTTTAATTTGAACATTAGTTTTTTATTTTGCATTTACTTTCTAAGTGCAGGATAAACTAGGTTCTTCATTCATGAAACATCCTTGGCAGTCATTAGGAGTAGTCAGAAGGCAGTAATTCTGACAGCAGTCTTTACTAAGGGTTATTGGGTCGAGGAGGTCAGACAGGCAGTCATTCCTAGCAAAACACGTATTCAGCTGCATGCGCTAAGACTGGAAGCCAACCCCAACATAGTGTGGGGAAAAGGCTCGGGAGATGATAATTTTTTTTTTGTACCTAGTTCCAAACAATATATGAGATTTTAACAATGAGGGTAAGTAATAATAGTTTGGAAAAGGCTAGGCAGATGTTTATTGCATAGTGAACACTTGAATAGATATTTTGCAATAGCTTGGGTATAGATTCTTGTGACCCCTCAGTAGTTGTAACAAAAGGTCATTGTCCTTTTGTAGAAGATGCTACCTAGTTGAGCTGTTTTTTATCTATGAATGTTGTTTTCTTCTATCAAATAGCTTGTTTAATTTTTAGTTTAAAGTAGGTAGGTAGTTGGTCATGGTAATGTTAAGTACTTTTGTTGAATTTAGGAATATAATATTGGACCAAATAATCTCTTAGAATTTTTTAATAAACTCTTATAAGGGAAAATACCATAGGATCTTAGGAAAGCTAAATTAACTATGAAACAACATTTTAGGAATAAAATTCATTCAACTTTGATAAGAGTCCAAATAGTGGAAAATAAAAATAAAAGATGTCATAACAATTACACATTCTATTGAAATATTGTTTACATGACTACTTCACTTAAATATCTAGGCAACAGCATTTTTTTCTATTTCTTCTAATTCCAAGAGTCGCTTCTCTATGTCCTCAACACTTTTCCCGTGCTCCTTGTTGAACCTGTATGACTGTATCAATTGTTCTTTTTCTAGACCCTGTATTCTCTCGTACAGTGTTTTGTCGAATTCAAGATCTATGTCGTTCTCTTCTCTTAGAACACAAAAGTATATGAGGAATACTGCTACACTAGTGATTACCGAGTATGGTTGATACCACGGCATATCTACATCCACCTTCCGAACTAAAGGTCTCGTTGTCTTCCTCGCAGCTTGACTGGTTGTAAACTTGATAGGCTCATTTTCATTAGGTTCCAATTTACTGCTGAACGATCTATTAGTTCGGCAGTCACGGGCTAACCTTCTGAAAATATATTAATGCATATGAATAAGACAGGTATAAGATTGTTGTGAAAGATTTGCGCAACCATAATTATATCTCACCTGAAGTAATTAAAGAGATGTCTGTTCATTTTTAGAGTTTTACAAAATCATTATAATAAATCAATTCTTTAAGAGGATAAACAGCGATTTTCTAGATTTTCATAAAAATTACATTCTTTCTGTCAGTGTCAAATTTGACATGGATTGTATTTCACAGACTACTTTTTATTTTGATGGCAATGGCATTAACGACTCAGTCAGACAACGAAATTCTTTTTTGTAGATTTACAACACGTTAGCAGCTATTTCCATGGAATACTGAAGAGCATTTTTGATCCTTAAACAAACAGTATTCAGTACATAACGTATAGTGTACAAGTAAGCATTGCAAGTTCAATAGAAAGTAGCTACACGAATTTAGAATTTTGGATGAATTTCATTTAATTTGATCCAAGCACGCCTTAACGGCTGAATGGATTTTGAAAAAACTCAGCATTGTTATAGTTAATAAATAATGAATTACGATAAATCAGAAAGCAGATGAAATCGAGGTACCAAACTAGCAAAAATAAAATTACCGTAAAAATTCTTCTCCAACTTCAGGCTCAGACAGCAAATAGTTACGTTCAGCAATAGCTTTATTTCTTCTTTCTAAAGCATGTTTCAGTTTACTATCGTCGTAAATGACTGGCTCAGTATTCTGAACTTCTTTTTTACATGGAACTATTTCACTTCCTGAAGGCTTAATAAGTAATGCCCAAATGTCACATTTGTCTGCGACACCGTGTATCGTCTCTAGTAATGTTGACCGTTTATTCCACACGGAAGAAATACCATTGTTCTATTATAAGAGCAAAAACAAAATAATTAATTATAATACTTCTCACACATTTGCTGTTTGAATTCTTTGAATTTTCCTGGGTTACCTAGCGGTAGGTAGGTAGGTAAGTATGTACCTACTTCTCGTGGAATCATCACCAAAGTTCTTATTTTTTTCTCGAGAGATATGCAGTTACTTACAACGTAAATATCATTCTTCAACATCTGAAGGTTCTTAATCACGGACGTATTTATAGCTTTGAGTCGTTTGACAAGTAACGTAAGACACTACAGCACGCCGTTAATCTCTGTTTGTATTTCAAGTTTCTCTTTCTACCCACTTCTTGTTTTATTTTCTTATTGTGTATCTTTGTGGTGTCTTTTTGTTTGTCTGAATAAATGTTTTATCTATCTATCTAAGTAAGATAGATAAGAATGGGGGGCTGGACCCCCGTTGTATAGGTCCACGTTCTTAATAAATTCCCCCCTACTTTTGCCCTACTTCCAAACAAATCACCAACCTTAAAAGTCAGTAACTATCTATTCTTCTACTTATACTTACATTATTGAGTTTGTATCCTAGTTTCTGAAACTACTGAACTAATTAGAGTTTACTACTAAGAAGCTACTCTAACCCCGAGTGGCAAAAGCTATATTTTATCCGGGTAGGTACGGAAATTAGTTGCCACAGGGCGCAAGTGTAGTCGCGGAAAACAGTTAGTAATTATTATAACTTACAGACTTGTCACGAAGTTCCTCCAATTCTTTGCAGCAGCTATCAACTTGTTCAATGAGCGCGCTGTGACGTGTTTGTTCCACAATTAACTGATGAGCCAGTTTAGCAGTGGTTACGGTAAGTTGTTCATATTCTTTCGTCAATTTCGAAATGTTTGTCAAAGCATCGCGTATTCCTCGATTGATGGCGAGCATTGTATTATTCACTGTCATAAGTAACAAAAATGTATTACAAACATGAAGTAACAAAATTAATTAAGAACAAAACGATTTAAAGGCAAACTCACATTCGCGTTTTTCTCTAAGTTTTACTTCATTGTCTTGTTCCTGCATTTTAATTCTTTCGATCGTTTGTCCTACTGAAGAATCCATGTTTTTTAAGTTTGTGACGACGGTTATTATTTAATAAATCTACAAAATAAACTTTTTGTTTTAAATAAATAGGTACGCGCCAATTTGCTTAAATTATTATCATAAACAATCTTTCAGAACTGTATCCGTTTCCGTCGGCCGTTGGTTGTATTCCATTTAGCCGAATTTATTTTACAATTTTGAATGCATATTTTTGACGAAAAGAAAAATTATAATAAAAAACATCACCTAATTATCCCATAGTTATAATTTATTTATTTTTACTAAATCAATTTGTATTATTTTTGTGGTTTCTTCGTGAATCGGAATGAAACCATAATAGTCGATGGTCAATAAAAACGGTTGCCCGGGAAACATAATTTTTGTTTATAAACAGTTACGACGACCAACACAAGCATTCCTTTATTATTTTCTATGCAAGAATAAATATATGAAAACATATGAAAATGTTGAAACCTGACGATAATGGTTTTGTAAATATCACCTGGCCAAGCAAGAATGTTCCGCACGGTGGTATTTTTCACACTCGCGTTGCAGAACCAACGGAAAATCAACGAGAGTTACTAAAAGGTAAGAAATTCTGATAGATAGGTATAGCTCTAATAGGTGGTAACACCGTAATTTTTCTTTTAGCATATACCTTTTTTTTTTTTTTTTTTTTATCGACGTAAAATCATCAAATGACCCCTCCCGCTGTGGGTTAGCAGCGGTGAGGGAGTGTCAGACTCTTACTGACTAAAATCGTCGTGTTCCGTCATAGGCCTTTTATGTACCAGGGCCGCGGTATCTCTTTCGAACAACCCGCAGCCCCGGCAGGCCTTGGCCCTGCTGGGCCCCGCTGGGGTTGCTGACGTCTCTTTGAGGAGCGCGTGGAACAACGCGCGCCGTCGACACGGGTCTGTCGTCTAGGAAGACAGAGGGACGATGAGCCACCCGAACTCACCGCCCACAGACCCACGCCTACGGTGGCCGGGAGTCATCTCGCGACACCCGGCGCCCATGGTGTCTACCTGGTCCAGCGCGGCGGCCGGGATGAGAGGTGCGAACTCTCTGGCGTTCCGCCTCCTCCTTCTCGAGCATGACCGCTTCGCAGAAGGAGGCGACGGCATCCCATTCCCTCTCGCCCCGGACCATGGCCTGAACCAGGGCCGGACGCGAGAGGTCGCCGCCGCCCAAAGCCTCGACGAGGACCCGGCGGTGCCCCTCCCATGTTTTAGCATATACCTAATAGAGGTAATGTGAACGCAATTTAACTATATGAAGTTCTTATTTTACTTCCACATTTATTACAGTTCTCTTAGAAGAGTCGAAGCTTACTATTGCTCAGCGACAAAAATCTGCCTTTAAGCTTCGGGCACATGAAGAAAATAAATCTGACCGTGAGCTGCTGGTTCGTATGCCGGTGGTCCGACCTCGAACGTCTCGAAGACGATCTCTTTCTACCATTCGGGAGTCTGGGGTCTTCGACGCAGACAGGTCCGTATTTTTTGTCTCGGGTATTATTAGTATGTATTTAAAGGATTCGGTCAAAAAAAGGAGCACGATAACACCACGGAGTAAGAAAGATGAGCGAACGACTTTGGTATCACAAGAAATGGGTGCATAAGCCTTCTTTGGAACCCACTCATTTTTAGCGGAGACCACGGAGACAGTAACGTTCCTCGTCCTCCGAACACTCGCATTTTGGCGCGTTATTTTCGGAGAATTTTCGTTATGGCATCTCCGCTAGTCATTTTGTTCTCCATGGAGAACACACATCACTAATCTACATCTTTTGTTAGATATCGCCCATTGAAACGAGGGGAAGATAGGGAGAAGATGAAGGAGAGGCTCGCTAACACTATGGCTTATGGAGATGACGAGGTACAACGGCCAAAGCCCCCTCCTGCAATCAGCAAGAAGCCACAGCCTCAGTTGCCCACCAATAAACAAATGTGGCATGAATGTAAGATTTTGGGCTATTTTTCCTGTTTCGTAATATGAAAATTATATATTGAGAGATTGGTCCTTTGTACAGTCAGGATTTTTTATTAACACTGTATGTATCGGGACATTTCCAAATCGATGATTTATTTGTAATTTCAGTGGTAACTCAAATCCGGGAACGTACAGAATGGCTCGCCGAAATGGAGTATTTGGGTCAGGCAGCACCGCACCGTGATATTATAAAAGATCAGATTGCGGAGAGAATGAGGGCTTTAGACGCGTTGGGCATCGACAGCGAGTGCTCCACGCCTAAATCAACGGATTCTGGGTTTAGTACGCGAAGATCCCGGGAACCTGAGCCAGTTGTTAAAAGACGAAGTTCTGCAGGTAACATTTACTAACTCACTTCAGAAACTAGTTAAAAAATTTCTAAATGTTGGACACCATGTTCCTTGAACACATCAAGTTAAATAAGGTAGATCATTTTTGGTACCCTCATAAATATTCAATTCTATTCCTGATTTATACCTTTAATATTCAATTCTATTCTAGCTTCAGGGACATCAAGTCAATCGAACAAAAGTGAGAAGAAACGTGTTAGCCCCAAAAGTTCAACAAGAGCTCGAAACAAAGAAGAAAATGTGGCATCCTACTCCCAGTTGTCTCCTTTGCAATACTCTCCTAGACGGCGCCAATGATTTACCGCCATTTTCTACTTTTTACGATCTCTAATATCACGGAATGTTTTCCAATTTCTACAGTGTGGACGAGTCCTTTGTTATTTGTTTTATTTTTGAATGCGGAATTTACAATCCTATTGGTTCTTTCTGTCATGAGATGCAAGTAGTTTGCTATAATAAATGTTCACACACAAGGAACAAGGTTTAAGGTTCCCAAGATAGTTCCCGTCAAATACCTTTGTGTTTCGTCAGCCTGGCGAATGCGCTTGCGCTGTGGCTTAAGCTTATCATAAAGTCATCAGTAGCCAACTTCGGAACGGCAAAGTTATTTTACGGGAACTGAACTCGGCTCTGATCCACGTTTGGTCCTCATTTTATAATGGTATCTTGTAATTCTATAGAAAATTAACGTAAATAAGTAATAAAATACTTCAGAAACCGTCTTGTTATATTTTTTATGGCCTAGTCTAAGAGGTAGTCGTCAGTATTACTTAATAATCAGCGGTTTCACCCG
Organism: Helicoverpa zea x Helicoverpa armigera; assembly: GCA_033682625.1. NCBI lineage: Eukaryota > Metazoa > Arthropoda > Insecta > Lepidoptera > Noctuidae > Helicoverpa > Helicoverpa zea x Helicoverpa armigera. The sequence goes on along the minus strand of JAWIIS010000004.1, from coordinate 10,348,622 downwards.
CGTTATGTGGGAACTACGGCCTGAATAAAAAGTAGCCTCTCGACTTCCTCGACAAATAGGCTATGCTATCTGACACTGAAACTAATGCAATGTAGAATTAGAAAAATATTAATGATTTTAATAATTGTTTTAATCCTGTCTAGTCTACATAGAATGATGATGAGCGACAGAAAACCCATAACTCGGCGCCACTGCCAGCTACCCTACGAAGACGCCGAAGTATTTTTGTGGTACTGGCAGATTATTTTTCTTAGAACCAGATATTTTTCGTTTTATGTAGACCTGAAAATGGAAAAAAATTATAAAAATATTTTAAAACTATTCTGCATAATTTTAGTTTATAATAAATATTTTATTTGGTTGATCCTGACCTTACATAGTTCAGCAGTGATAAATACAATAATGTTGTATGAGTGAGAAGGCTATATTTACTTGGTTATGCGCAATCAATCACTGTCATCTATTATTATAGCCTTTTTGATTTTCAACTTGGAATCATCACCGGGACTAGATTTCCGTTTTTTTGCTTTATGTCCATTCTCTGGTTTCTTATCGGAGGCTTCAGCTTGAGGTATATAATCAGTTGGAGCTTTCTCCTGAAGTTCGAAGGATGAGTATCTCCTTACTGGCATGTTAAGTATAAAGCTATCATCATCAAAGGCATCCATATTTGGACCAATTTTTATATAACTTATTGTAGAATATGCTGTGAAGTGAAAATCTTCTATTAAATAATTTCCAACCAGTAAATATGCAATCACGTCTTCACCTAAGACTCTTGAAATATTTGGCTCTTTCCCCTTGTGTCTCAGATTTACAGGGCCTTTCAAAAACCATGCATCAAGCAACTTCTGTGCAGTCAGTTTTACATCTTGCTTTTCTGCATTCTCAATAATACCAGCTATCGTCTTACAATGTGGCCTGAGATTAATTTCTTTTACACTCAGATTGGTGTTAGAGCATACATCACACATTTTGTTACAGTCTGCATTGCCCCAGTTCTCATCAAAATGCTCAGCTATCAGAAGTCTCCTACATAATGAACCATTGAGACAGTATTTTACCATGCCATACAAATGTTCTAGACTGCCAACAGAAGAGAACACCATGGTACTGACTTTGAAGACATCTTGCATTCTATACAAAGTCACACATTCTGCTCTGAGGCCATCGCGACCAGCCCTACCACTTTCTTGATAGTAGTTTTCCATGGATTTACTTATTGTGTGATGAATGACAAACCTTACATCAGGTTTGTCAATTCCCATCCCAAAGGCTACAGTGGCTACAATAGCTTGATAGTGTTTGTCATGCCACTTCAGGTGGACTTGTGACCGGGTATTGGCATCCAAGTTTGCATGATAGCAACCAACTCTCAGAGCTCTTTTCCGCAAGCCTTCAGAAATATCTTCACAGTCTTTTATGCTGTTTGTGTATATGATTCCACTTTCTCCTTTATACCTGCCTTTCAATAGTCTCTCAAGTATCGTTAGACATTCCTCTTGTGATGTTGGTTTCTCCAGTATTTTATAGAATAAGTTAGGTCTGTTAAATGTAGACTTTATAACAAGGCAACCAGGAATATTAAGAATTTTTTGTACATCTGTGAGAACATTAGCTGTGGCAGTAGCAGTCAGACCTAAGATAGGCACATTTGGGAACATGTTAGACAAAATACCCAAGTACTTGTAATCAGGCCTGAAGTCATGGCCCCATTGGGAACAGCAATGGACTTCATCAATAGCAATCCTCTGTAACCTGCCATCTGCATGACATTTTTGTAAATTGGACATAAATCTTTTACTCTTAGCAAACCTTTCAGGGGTAACATAGAGCAGTTTTATTTGTGTCTTACTATCTTTCAGGATGTTCAGACCTTCTGAAGTTTCTTCCTTAGAACTTGAGCTTGTGATCAACTTCGCTGGTATGTTCCTCTTGGTAAGCGATCTAACTTGATCTTCCATTAGTGATATGAGTGGTGAGACTACGACTGTGAGGCCAGGTTTTACTAGCGCGGGTAACTGGTAGCACAGGCTCTTGCCCGCGCCTGTGGGCATTACTACTATAGCATGCTGTCCTGAAAGGGTGGAATTAATAGCACCCAATTGTTTCGGTCTGAAGCTTTCGATCTGAAAAACGTTTTTCAAAGTGTTGTCCACGTCCTCGGACCACTCGTAAGTAGTTCCCGCCCAATCTACACTAGCTAGTGTATCTGTTTTCAGTTTATTTATGGAATTCTTCAATGCGAGCTTCTTTTCGTGAAGAACACGTTGTTTGTTCTTCCATTTCGATATTTCAGCATCTACTTTAGATATTTCCTTATCTACACTTTTTAGCTCCTTTTCGAGGTCTTCTATAGTCTTCATCGTTATTACCTTAGTAATGTTATCCAATCCTAATACAATACAACTAATAATATTATTCTTAAATAATTGTAAAAAGAGGCTCGCGAATTCGCGCTTCTATGTTTATATTTTTTGGCACCCGCCAAAATACTGTCACTGTCAGCATTTCTATCAGCTTCCAAACCACAGGCCTTATAACAGAAATGTAACAGAACCAGACTTTGCTTTAGATTTCTCAGCGAAATTCAAATTATTTTATTCATAACTCACGCATTTCTTTTCACGCTTTTTGTTCAGGCCCAGTTTCAAAAATTTTGTTGTATTATCATAGTCCCAGTAGCCCTGTTTAAATTTCAAGGGACTGACTAATAATAAATCATTCGATCTTGATTGTAAAGGCAAGTATACAAGCTCATTGAATACTGTCGAATGTAGACTATACTGTTGAAATTCTATGTTATATAAGCCGACTAGCTTCTGCCCGCGACTTCGTACGCGGATAAAGTATAAGGGACTTTATCCGCGTACGAAGTCGCGGCCAGCGACTACGGGGTCAGCAAAATCTGAACCGTCTGATATTGAATTTTAAGGGCCCGTTGACTTGAAAACAACGGAATACGCATAGCCATTAGAAACGTTCCGTATATTTAATCTTTGTACTTCAACGGCAAAAGCACAGCAGACTAAACAAAACGCTGAGAACTGAACCGCAAAAGACGTGACCATAGGGATAAAAGTAGTGATTCTAATTAGTCCGCATTTAAGTTGTGTGTGGCAAAAATATTACACGTATTAATACGTTAAAAAACATAAAATGTTACTGAGATAACAAAGTCGTGATGACTTAGTGGAAGTCGTGGTGGTTTAGTGGGTAGAGAACCAATCTCTTAAGTATGAGCGTACGTCATTGATTCCAGGTCTGGCAAGTACCTGCCAATGCAACTTTTCTAAGTTCGTATGTACTTTCTACGTATATTTTGGATACCAATCATTGATATCATTGATATCCTTAAACTGTAGGTTCCGGCTGTCATTGAACATTCTTGGCAGTCGTTATGGGTAGTCAGTAGTAGTCATCAATGTCGTAATGGAACGAACAAAATAATGTTTAGTTCTAAATGTTGAGAAGTTCTGCCTACCGCTATTAGATGGCGCTGTGCATTTTCGTCTCATTTCTGAATCGCGGTGTTAAGATTCTCGTTCCATTACGTACTGATAGGTTCAAACTAATACATTTTACATCCTTCATCATCCCTTATTTTATCACCCGTGGGGGTTGAATGGGGGTTGAATTAATCAAAATCGTATTTAAGCGAACGTCATCATAAAATTCTGATTCGTCATCAGGACTTCTTCATAAAATCTAAGAAGATGTATACAAACTTTCATCCCCTATTTTATCCCCTTAGGGATGGAATTTATCAAAATCCTTTCTTAAGGGTTGCCTACGCCATAATAGCTTTATGCATGCAAAGTCTCAGTCCGATCGGTTTAAAATTGACAAAGTTTCATACAAACTTTCATCCCCTATTTTATCCCCTTGGGGGTAGAATTGATCAAAATCCTTTCTTAGCGGATGCCTACGTCATAACATCTACCTGCATGCCAAATTTCAGCCCGATCCGTCCAGTGGTTTCAGCTGTGCGTTGATAGATCACTATGTCAGTCAGTCAGTCAGTCACCTTTGAGTTTTATATATTTAGATGATATTAATAAAAATAAGCATATACCTTATCACTCACTAGAATAGTTTTGGTTTGCTCGGCAACAATCTCGACCTATTTACTTTAGATTAAGTCTTGTTATTGACTTATTGAAGACTTCCTTCCTTTAATTTAATCGACGATTTGAACGGGAGTACACCTACAAAGTGTTACCGAATACTCCACTATTTCTTTCTTGATTTATAATAAAGTAAACAAAGTTTACTGTGTATTCTGGTAATTAAGTAAATGAGCAAACAATGTGGTTTAAAGTCCTTGTAATATTAACTATGTGAGTATGTAGCTTCTTTAATACATTTTATTCCATGTCCTCTTCCATGCAGTTCCCATTTTTTCTTCTTTCACTAATAATTTCATTTGCTATAATATTGTTTTTATGTTTTTAGTTTACATTACAGTATCACTGAAATAGCGGTTCTGATACTTGCACGAGGTGGCTCGAAGGGACTTCGCCTTAAAAACTTACAAAAAGTAGGAGGCGCCAGCTTGTTGAGGCGAGCAATAAATACCGCAAAAGTAGCTGGATTTTATGATATTACCGTATCTACAGATCATCCAATCATAGCCCTAGAAAGTATTAAAGGTCTGATAACGAGTTTCCTATTAAAGAAAATAAATTATTACGGTCTTCTTACATTTTCTCAAAGTTATGGTGTTTCAGATAATGTTACGGTATTTCATCGAAGTTTTGTGACGGCTTCTGATTGGGCACCATCGATCTGGGCTGTTCTTGAGTTTTTGGAATCCAGACCCGATGTAAATATTCTTGTGTTAATGCAAGCTACTTCACCGTTTATTCGACCAACACAGCTGAGAGAAGCCGTGCAAAAAATTGCTCAACCGATTTCTTACGATTGTGTGTTCTCAGTCACAAGGTAAGTGGGAAAAATAATATTGTAAAACAAATGGACAATGTTTATTCAAATTTTCGTTTTGTTTAGGAGTTTCAAACTTCGTTGGCAGCTTTTAAATGGAAAATTATATCCCGCGAACTTCAAAGTTGGTGATCGAGTTCGTAGACAGGATTGGGGAGGAGAATTTTTAGAAACAGGAGCATTTTACATAACAAGACGATCGTTATTAATAACGGGAACATTTCAAAATAACAAGTATGTAAGAATTACTGTTTTTTCTCTAGCATCACTTTATTTTATTACTTCATTCATTTATTTTTAAAGTTGGGAAAAGCAGGGATGCTGTATTTTTTTTTCAGGGCTTAGATTGCCCTGTTTTGAATCCCAAAATTATAGGGACATAAAGCATTGAAAATGGAAAAAGCGCTGATTTTATATAAGCCAGGTAAGGCTACGCTAGGCCAGGCCGCCTATACCAGCTGTTTTGCTTTTGACATGACACTCTTTTTGACAGTTACTTTACTTGGCTAGTTTGACAGCTGAAGAGTCTACGTAACCCAAAACACGATTTTTAAAACGTTATTAAAGTTGTTAAATACGGATATAAAAATGTTTTTAACATTTCAACGATCCTTTCAGTTGTACAATATTAGAAGTTAGTGCTACAGAAAGTTTAGAAGTGGATACACTAGCTGATTTGCAGTTGGCGAATGTATTACTTAATGCTAACTTAGTTTGGAAGTAAACAAACGTTGCAAGTTCTTAAGTAAGGTAACTGGAAATTTAATTATACTTTATATATACTTATAACATTGTTTATTATACTTGTACTTAGCGTATTAATAGTTAAAAGTGTATAAAATAATATCGGCTCTTTAGGTACTCACTTCTAATTTAGGATGCTCTAACCTCGTACATATAAACGCCCCCTATGCAGATAAAATTTAGGCTTTTAAAATAACTATGACAGTCCATGAGTATGAGAATATTTGTGTACAATTAAAACTAAAAAGAAAATTATTTATGTGCACAGATTCAATAAAAGAAAATTAAATATAACAAATGGTTAGATGTAATCATCCCAAGGTCGAACTTGTTTCTTTAGCTATATCAGCTAGTTTGGTTGGAGTGTACCAACCTCTAAGCTCATCGTCTCACAAGCCTTTTGCAATCTATGTTGGGGTCGACTTTACATTTTTGCATACCATGTAATAAAATAACAATAGTAAAACAAATGTATGACATATCCTGCATTCTTAAGAACCTATATTGTTTTGTTCTTGGACTACTATTATACTATTATTACTTTCCTAGTAATAAAATATATTTTTAATATCAGTAATTACTTTTCTTTCATGCTTAACAAAAGGAACATTCATTTCAGTTATAATGTCAAGTATCACAGAAGTAGTAACGTTTGAGGACTTGGAAGCTACAGACGTCATCAGCGTAGAGTTGGTTCCTGAACGCAAGGGCCTCATTCTGAAGCACTGTGAATATTACGTGAGCTCCCGACGACATGGCACTACTGTTTCTAGAAGATACAATGATTTTGTGCAGTTGTACGATGTCCTGTATGCTAAGTACCCTTATCGGTAAGTGTGCAAATATGTTCATATATTTTTTATTCAAACAGGTTTTTTTTTTTAAGATTTTTCTAGTTTTTAACCACTTCCCCATCAAATGTGATACACACAGATGTTTAACTATTGTGTATGCAACATGGACAGTGAAGTGGTAAAATTATGTCACACATTAACAGTACTTTCAAGATATACTTAATCGCATTTTTGGGCCTTGATCACAAGGGTCAACCTTATTATCTGCATATAACGAAGTCACTGCTGCACATGCACAACTTTTTAATAAGTAAAACTACTTTATTATAAAACAAAAACTTAAAATTCCAGTGCAATATGCCGCCTCCCGCCCAAACGCGTGGTGGTCGGTGGGGGCAGTTCCCGGTTCCTCTTACGCCGGCGAGCAGCTCTCCAACGCTGGCTAACCCTGGTTGCTCGGCACCCAGTCCTGGCTCATGATGCAGATCTGAGAATATTCCTGTGTGAAAGTACTGTTCGACTTGAGAAGCCAAAGCATGATGAGTTTGTGTTAGCGGGAACACAGGAAGAGGGGCCGGTAAGAATTGTTTATTAATTATTTAAAAGACAAGTTGTTTTTTTATAAAAAGTGTGACAAACCTCTTTGCCGTGGAAATTATTCCATAATGAAATTCCACATTAAGAATGGTAATTATTTTGGTTATACTTGGAAACTGCATAATTTACTGCTTAGAAGAACTGTGCTTATTATTTAAATAAAATAACAATTTAATTTAACATTTCAAGCATACCAACTAAGGATCGTACTGTGAGTATGATAAAGTGTTTCCTATTTTGGATGTACCTATACTGATAATATCACTCTGACAGGAAGAATTTTATTAAAATTTGTGCAAAAAATGAAACACTAGCTATGATTATTATATTACAGTTATAAAATTAGTGTACCTATCACAAAAAAAAAAACCGTGGACTTTAAACTTCAACACAGTTTTTAAAGACACATCATTTTTCTACCATATTATGACCTTAGGAAGGGCACAAACATTGTAATATGTTATATCCCTATTAGTAGCATCCTGTCACAGTCCTTATCACATGTAGTGTGCGTCAGTCATACAAATTACATAATTCATGTCCTTACTGTCCTTTAATAACTATGGTATAACATCTCTATTGGGCATACAGAATTGTTATTGAAATTAATGCTGCAGTACCGATATCTAGGAATCAAGGAAATATTATTTTACAGTTTTCTTAAAAGCCAACTCAAATCCGCGCCTTCCATTTGAAGCACACAACTCGGCACTTAAATATAAACAATCTTGATACCATCTTATGATTTGTCATTTCAAAACTTAGGTAGTTTCAAAATACAGTGCGGTAAAGTGAATGCAATACCTATTAACAATAAGTAACTTAATCAATGGACTCTTTGTTGGTGCAAAAATTCCTACCTATCTAGATTGTTTACCTACTAATATTATAAATGCGAAAGTAACTCTGTCTGTCTGTCTGTTACGCTTTCACGTCTAAACCCCTGAAATGATTTTAATAAAATTTGGTACAGAGTTTGGTACAAAGTTGTTTTTATCCCGGACTTTTGAAGAGTTCTCTTGGAAACGCGAAATAACCGAACACTACGCGGGCGAAGCCGCACGCGGAAGCTAGTGTTGTATAAAGACGGTTTCTGCCCACATCTCGCGCAATGTTTCGACGACATAAAGTTTGGCGAGAGCTATAGTGACTTGTAAATGTTTGCAGAGTGACGTGTCTACGGAAGAAATGCAAGCGGCGCTCGTTAACGAGCAGGAACAATTGCGATTGGCGCATCTCGGCCTTGGCAGGCTCACGCAGATCTTCGAGAAAGGTATGTTGTGTATATGCGTTATTATGAGGAGTAAGTATGCACACATGTTCATGTAATACAATAAGAGTAGGTATCTAACGGTCAGCATATGTTTCTACTGAGAGTGAGACATTACGATTTGTATATGGACTGATACAATCTCGGTCCAAGTAAAAGAATCACTGAAAGAGAAGAATACAGCATAAGTTGTGCAAGCTACTGGAATGTTTGAGAAATCTCAATTTAAAGCGTTGCTTGGTCCTCATGTAAAAAGAAGCTGCTTTTGTTCTAAAGTCAAAGTCAAGTTCAAAGTATTTATGACAAATTGTATTATTTCAGTACAAGAGCGATGCTTAGCGGAAAGAAGCGATATGCGCGAGCTGGGCGCGGCGCTGAGCGCTCTGGCCGCTCCCGCCGCTCTCGCCGCTCCTGGCAGTACCAACGTGCCACATGCACTCGCTGCTGCTGCTCAGTACGTATTGTTTACCTACCTACATATACGTATGCCTTCGAATATACATTACTAGCGACCCGCCCCGGCTTCGCACGGGTTAACAGTATTTCCTTACTAGTTTTGAAGTTTTAAGCGTACAAAAGGATAAGGGACATAAAAGCTACTTTGTTTTATACTATGTAGTGATGAAGTAAAATTTAAATGAATGTTGTAGATGTATTATTATGGTCTCTATCAAATGTTGTCATTTGAGTTTTAAGTAAGTAACTTTTACAGGCAAATACGATAAAATGGAACCTAATTATTTAAGCTAGCAACTTACATTAAGGGCATCCCCAAACCATCCAATCCCAACGACTCCCACATTTAAACACGAAACATGGAGTAGTGAATAAATGGAGTACTCATGAAATTTATCAAACCTAATATCTGCCTGAAATAAAAATTTTGTAAATTCAATATTTACAAATAAATGCTTTGTCGATATAACAGGTTAGCCTGCACAGTCGAATCGGATGACACAGAAGAATATCCCGAGGAAGAAGGGTCGGATGGTCTAGTACGTCTTGCGGGGGAAGCATGCGGGGCGTACAGAGAGTTGTGTGCTCGCCTGTCGCGGGGCTTACACGCGGAGCGGGCGGCGGCAGCGGCGGCTGCCCCGCATGCCCCGCAAGCGAGGCCTCTGCGGGACAGGCATCGGTATGCTTTGAGGGCTGCTTTACAGGTTTGTTTAATTTCATCTAGGTTTATGAGCGGATTTGGTCGTTCGGTATTGCGTGTGACATGATCGAGTGACATGGATTTTCCCGGCATTTGACAGTTATTTGGGTTAGTGTACACGTAAGAACCGTGCGGAAAATCCGCTATTTTGAAAGCGCTCTGGTATATATATCTCAAAATTTGCACGACATGTCCTGGCATCACAATATTTTGCGTTAATGAGACTGATAGAGCAATTGTAACTGTCAAAACCCCCATTTCAATTTGAAACCTTCAATGAAAGTTATCCTTCTCTAAAAAATAGTGTTTTTCAATGAACATATTTGTTCTCCCCAGGAGGGCTCCGTAGCTCGAGCCTACGTAGCGCGAGCACTACAAGCGTTACCAGCGCTGGCAGGTTCCCGCGCCGCCGCGCACGCGCAGCACTCCGCGCTGTGGCAGGACCTACACCGCGCACTCACGCACACACACAAGTAAAGCAATGACGTCACTTTATATGTAAAAGTAATGCTGACTGTCTTACAGTGAGGGATCTATCAGACAGGGAGCGGTCACGCGGTCGTTTTGCGTTCTTTGTGTCATATTACGATAAGGCTACTACACACAGTGCCGGCGGCCCAAGCCGCCGTGCACCCGGCGGCATACAAAGCCGCCGTGCACCCGGCGGCATACAAAGCCGCCGGCACGACCAACCAACCAAAAAAAACGATTTTGTGCCGCTTGTATTGCCGGTGACATGCAACTGCTGCTCGGCATGAAACTGGCGGCGTTGCCGCCGGCATGTGTGTAGTAGCCTTTACATAGACATACTCACTCACGCATTCTGACCGCGTCGGTCAAGTAGAAGTAGTAGAGCTCGAACGCAGAACGCTTGACCGCGTGACCGCTCTAATGATAAGCAAACTATGTATTTTCAGTTGTCAAATCGCCGATTTGACCAAAGACTGGCAATTTTATGGCTGGATTATGGTTTTGATGAAATAGTGAAACTAATTTTTTTTATTTTTAAATTGGTAGAGAATTTGAAAAAAGATCTTTAGAAATATGAGGAAAATTCTCGAATTTATATCAGATCTGTACCTGTGTTGCTTTAGACTTTTATTTCTCTAATTACAGATATTTACTATTTCAGAATGAGAATCTTTTACACATTTTAATTAGGCGAATAATATGTTTTTTTTTCTAGTTTTTTAAGGGGCTAGGTGTAATATTGTAATCGATACATATCTTTTTATTATAATTATACGAAATATTAATAAATATAAACGAAATTGGTTGGTAAAAACAACACTAAAATAAAGCAAATAAATTGAATTTTAAACATTTTATTTTTTGAAAATTTTGTATTAAATTGGCAACTAAATTAAGAAAAAGATTTTGACTAATTATTATTTACCGCAAGGCACCATTTAAAATAAGTATTATAAAGGTGTGATTTTAATATAGTTAGTAAACTTCGTAATACATTCCATATTTTTTTCGCATGGCGAATCTTGCTCAAAAATAAAGGCACTAAAGTGCCTTATTGTTTTAAAATATTTTAGCTCAAATATTTAACGATCAAGCATCAAATTATATCGATCATTATGCAATTTTTTCGTCACCTATTAAAGCAATTATGAAAATAAACTTATATACAAATATATTAACAAATAAATAAATAATACATATGTTTATCCTGTGATATCTTTGTACACGGAGTAAGTAACAAATGGAGTGCGAATGCAAGAATCTCGGAAAAAAAATTCATGATATAATTTTTTTCCCGTCTCAAGTGTCATGTGTGATTTACCACTCTATTTGTAACTTCTCTGTGTTTTTATTGAATCTAAGTACTAAGTAGGTATTTATGTATTATGACGACTTTTATGCCATTTAAATAATATCTGGTGCTAACTCGAATATTGATGATATTCAAAAGAAAGATTATATCTATACTTTATATTAACGTTATAGCGTAAAATGATTTACGTATTATGTAGTTATTAATTATTTATAGGAAATATAACCAATACTTAGTACCTAAGCATATATTTTGTTATTGATATGAAAAGTTTTATTTGAGAAATATACCATATTTTAACCATTTTTTTAGTTTCAATTGTAGACAAAAGTACCTTTTTCTTTGATAAGGAAAACCTTTGATATGGGGTCCTGATAATAAGGTAGCCCAATATTTCTTAACATACAAATGACTACTGCTCGTTTGTATGATTGGTCGATGTTTGCAAATGGGGATCATCATCTTCATCTTCCGAGCCTTTTCCCAACTAGATTGGGGTTGGCTTTCATGGTTGGCATGCAAATGGGGATATAAGGAAACTAAGTGCTGCAACAGTTTTATTTAACACAGTTCTCGTGAATAATGCCTGGACGAAAACCAATGTCTACTTTCCAAAACACAAATAATTAATTGTATGCTTTCTTAAATAGACGAATAGTTAAACAAAAATCCTGGCATTAGGCATTACGCGAGGTATGTGTTTAGCAATCAAAACAGCGGGATGTTGATTGCAGGAACTATTGTTACATTACAATAGCGAAAAATAAATATGCGTAGTTATTATTGACAGCATATGACTAGGATCCTTTTCATTAATGAACTGACGCGCCTGACTGTAAACACTCATAAGAGCAGGAAGCAAAACATGCGCAAAACCGAATTTATTTGCAGCGATTATTCATCAATATTTTTCAACAGTTATGGTTGACAATCAGGCTAGATTGGACAAAGCTATGTCTATCTTTCTCGCCCGATAAGTGAATTGTTCCGGCAAACGGTATACTTCGGCAGTGTTTACCAAAGATGATCTAACTAAACAAAATAACGTAACCCTGTACAATTGGTCCCTTACTAGAACAAGTGGTTGTGTAATCCCCAATCATTATTATAGTATTTGTTTACAAACATATTCTATTGTCACTTTCGTTTTTGAGTCATCACGGCCAGATACATATTTTTCTTTAGACTTTAGTGTTTGCGCCGACGCGTACTGAGATGGAAGTGTTCATACTCGCAGTGTGGCTCTGCGTGGCCACGGCAGAGCTCGCGCAGGACTTAGCACACATCGAGGACTTCATACAGCAGAAGCGATATCTCCTCAAGAAGAAGTACCGACCCATGTACCACATCTCCGCGCCAGTAGGCTGGCTCAACGATCCCAACGGATTTATATTCTTCAAGCGGCAGTACCACATATTCTACCAGTACCATCCATACAACGGCGCGTGGGGCCCGATCCACTGGGGCCACGTTATCAGTGACAACCTCGTCGACTGGGCGTTCTACCCGCCCGCGCTGGTGCCCAAGGACCACTACGACAAACACGGCTGTCTCTCTGGATCTGCAGTCATACACAACAGTTATTTAACACTATTCTACTCGGGACATGTGCTTTCCAACAACAAGACCTATCAAACTCAAAATGTCGCTATCAGTGCGGATGGTATCATCTTCCAGAAGTATTTGTACAACCCCATAATACGAGAAGGCCCGTTTGGCAACACAGACTTTAGAAATCCTAAAGTATGGCGGTTTAGAAACTCGTGGTACATGCTGATTGGAAGTTCAAGAGTGCAAGAAGCATATCTACTATTATACACATCACCTGACTTATTCAATTGGAAATTGAATGGGACAATAGCAAAGTCATACGGAGACATGGGGTACATGTGGGAGAGCCCAGATTTTTTTGAAATAGATGGATTCAATGTGCTTATTTTGTCGGTTCAAGGCATACAAGGTGATGGTCATCGATTTAGAAATCTTTATCAGACTGGGTATGTTATTGGGTCTTTCAACTATCTGAATGGACAGTTTGAAGACTTGGAAATTTCGACGGCAACTTTCAATGAACTGGATTACGGTCACGATTTCTATGCAGCTAAAACTATGCAATCCCTCGATGGACGAAGACTATTAGTAGCTTGGTTGGGTATGTGGGAGAGTGAATTCGAAGAATCAAATGACGGCTGGGCAAGTATGCTGACGCTAGTGAGAGAACTGAGGCTTACGTATCAGGGCAAGCTGTTGATGGCGCCGGTGAGAGAAATTATTGAGCTGCGTGCAGAAGTGCTCGAGGACGCATGGTACAGTCCAGGAGAGGCGTTCTACGCGGGTTCCAGGGCGTTCGAGATGCTTGTCAACTCTAGCACAGTTATGTATGATGCCGCGATCATTCTAGAGTGGAGTGGAGAGCGCCAGTATACCATCTCGTTTTCTGCAGAGCGTGGGTTCGTGAGCGTGGATCGTGGAGGGGTTGACGGCGTTAGACGAGCCGATTGGATGCCTCTCACCCACATTCACTGGCGCATTTTCGTCGACTACAGTTCCATAGAAGTCTTCTGTGGCTTAGGCGAGGTGGTGTTCTCCAGTCGAATATACCCACGGAAATCTATGCGCGTAAGGATCGCAGGTGACACGCAATTGCACGTGACGCAATACCGACTCAGGCGCAGCGTTGGTTATGACAACAAACTCCGTAAGCAATTGAAGAATCACGTCATCAACCGATATCATTAAAGTTGGAAACTGCAATGGCTAAATAACTGTTAGAAGCAAAACTCCTGGATTAACCATAAAGCTAATAGAGTGAAATAGCATCCAAGCCGAACTGATTTTTTTTTCGCTTTTCACTCTCGATAGTCTAGTAAGTTCTGATCACTTTTTAAGAGGCCCCGCTCTAAATTTTGATAGGGGCCGAGCAGCCAAATCCAGTGCGTAAAAGAGACGTTTGTTACGCTATAAACACCGTCAGTTTCTTTGGAGCTGACTGCAAGCAAATATTTTCAGAGGACGTTGAACGAGTCATCATAATTTTGAGATCCTCTTAGCATGGGTCGGTGACTCGGTGAACATTTTCGTAAAAATGAAAATCAATTTTTGTTTTGGCTATTAATTTGAGAAAATGACTTTTTGAAAATAAGGAACGTGTGTACCTTACTTAGTATTAGGCAGTTTTTTTGTTGTTGTAGCTCGAACAATATACTTTATATTATTTTAGGTTTAAACATGTTAATAAAGTTAAGTGAACATATTTAAACTGTGAAATCATTTTTACATTGCAACAATAGTTCCTTCTATAATCCCTTTTCAATCGTCCAAGCACGAAATAAAAGTTTAAACGTGTCGAGTGTTTAAGACATAAAAGAAGTAGCTCTAGCGTAGCGACAATAATCCCACTCTTAATACAAAAATATCGAGTATTCCTCCGGGGTAAAAAGGTCATTTACCACCCACGGACACATTCCACACTTCCATCCCCTGTTATTACGAAAATAATAGAAGGAAACGGAGCTCGACTGTGATATACATACATATGCATTTTTAACACCCACTTCTTATCACGATGTGTGTATTTATAGAAAGAACCCTTTTTCTGCAGGAAATATTAGGTTCCTATTCAAATAAATATAAACCTTAGCTTGAATCCTGAGTCATGCTTTCAGCATGAAGATGGAGGACTTGGAAGTTCCAAATCATGTCGAAGTCTCTGATTGAGGAAGCCTTGTAAGTGAATATAGCCTGTTGGACGCTTAACGGAGCCACGGGGAGTCAATTAGCCAGGGCGCCATGTTCACGGGGTGTCCGACACATTGTGCGGACGTAATCACAATCCAAACGGCACAAGATTTTTTTTGATTTATAGATGAAGTTGGATTTGAAAGATTTCTGTCTTAGTTTCTTATGATTTAATTGATGTCGAAGATTATACCCATATTTTTTGAACAGTGGTTCGTCGTAGTTTTCTCTTACAATTTGAAAGGCGTAGTTGTCACATCGTATCTAAAGGATCTGCGAGGCATCACTAACTCATACCAATTACCGCCACCACCTTTTTAAATAAACAGGTGCCACCACATCATCACCAAGTAGCTCTTGCCTTGCCATTGGCAAGTTGCCAAGTTCCAACTTTTTGAAAAAAGCCTGTGTTTCAGCTTCATTGGCCTAACAAGTCGATGGTAAGTTTATCGTCTAACAATCTACATATGTGATGTTTGGGTATTTCATTCGATATTTCACCTCTTAATTGCTCTCTGAGACGAAGTCGCATTAAAAAGAGGTTGGTTGTAAAATGGGTGTAGGTAAATCAGGTTGTATGTGATAGGTAGCCTCGCCACTGCGATCTCTGTGACCTAAGTAAGTTCATATTCTGTGGCACAATTATTCAAATGAAAAAATAATTCACAAAAACACACACGGGTTCGAATCCTAGCAAGTATGTACCTATACTACCTATTTATTGCAAAAATTTCAAATTCCTAGGTAGGCCTATCTACCAAATATAAACCACTGAGTACCTATTGTATTTTGTCAAATTCTGGATTTGAATAGCTAAAATAATGTTTATAAAAAAACGATGACTAGTAGGTACCTAACTATCTCTTTTATACCTAAGCAGTCCATATCTTCTATGCTAATTAAGTAGCTATACGCTTCAATACACAAGGCATCTCTACATAATGATAGTAAATCAGTATCCACGCTTTGATTGAACAGCTACTGACGTCACAACAGTTGGGTGACGTCACTAACTAATTGCCAAAGATCATTCTTTGGCCCAGATGCGACACAAAACATGGCGCTTCATTTGCTTAACTAGGTATTCAATTTACAATATTTTAATATACCCGTATTAGTGTAAGGCGGCCAACTTTCCGAAAACTGAATGCGGGACTTAACCTTTCTTGAAAGGGGGGGGGGGCATTGAAAAATGATCGGACGGAACTGATAAAATAAAAACCGTAAGCAAAAAGCTACAATTTAACCTATCAATATCGTGTCACAGCGTGAACTAATGTCTTATTTTCAAAATCATTAGGCCTCACGAGTTCAGTACAAATAAAGAGAACGAGATTATATTATAGGTAATCTGTGTTCCTGCCCTGTTGAGCGTGCGCGCAGGTGGGTGTTGTGTAGAAGTGTGGTAGAAAAATAGGGATGCGGGACGCATACAACGTTTTGCGGGACTATTTTACTAATAATTTCAAAACGGGATTTCGTCAAGCATTGCGGGACGGTCCCGCAGAATGCGGGACGGTTGGCCGCCTTATTAATTAGTGTAGGTAGTAATGTTGAATGACATGAGGTCGCAAAAACAAATAACTAGATATTCCCTCACTTAAGATAAGTATAAATATAGATTACAGTTTAAGACAGCGTTTTATAGAGGTAAGTAAAAAACCGAAGGTAAAAAACTCAGATATTAATAGACTAGCGCTTCTGCTGGGAATATCAAAATCTTTGACAAAAAGTGTTGTTAACAGAATAATTTTCCCCTATCATGTGGATTTTTTTGTTGTTGATTGCAGTTCAATTATTTCTTTCGTGTCCAACTTAACCGTGTTTAATAAGGTGTTGGTCATTAGATTATCTATTTTGTGGTATTATAATTTTGTATAATAGAAGCGGCTTCGTGAGTAAAACAAAAAATACTCATGTGTTTTTTTAATGGAAGATAGGGACAATATTACTCCGACATTGCCACCCTAAGACCAACTGTCAAAATCAGTTGTGGACGAGAGGTGAAAGGTTGTCGAAACTCGAAACAAGTTTCGTAAAACCTAGTTTTATCAGTGATATTGTGTGAAGTGGCCGAACGTGTGTTACAGTATTATAGGAAATCTTTACATATGTTTCAAAAGTTATAAATAACAGCCTGTCAGTTAATAAAAAACATCAAATATGTTTAAATCATTACTCAATTTGGTTGTTGTGATATTATGTTTTGCATCTGTAAACACGAAAAAACGACTAAAGTTTTACGAGGAAAAGGTTAGTATTAACATTTATACATAATTTTGTCATTGTTTAAAATAACTTTAGTGTATTTTATGCGTGTCACGAAGTTTTGACGAAGTTTTCAAGTAGAAAAGTTTTATCCATGTCAAATTATTGACCTACTGTCTAATTAAAGTGGTCATAATCGTGTATGAAATGGCAACTTAATATAAATTGGTCTGAAAAGATAAGAAAGTAGTAAGAAACTTGGTTGATATTTTAGAATATATTTTTCTCTACTAAAATAACTTATTGTGGATTTTGTTTAACAAAGCAAGTTGAATAATCAGTTTTGTATTTTTATTTATAGACAATTACTATTCCTCCGGTAAGAAATAATTTATTTAGCCCATTTTTATTTAATTATTATAAAATATGACTCACCCATATGGCCTTCAAATAATTATTTTTAACTTTTAGTTTTGTTTTAATTTACTAATTAAAATAAGAATGTGATCTTATTAGGTACTATTGTGTACATTCTCCTTTCTTTTGTTTCCTCTGCTAAAAGAGGTTTTACAGAGGTTAGAATATTGTTTTTAAGTGTAAAGAGGTCATAGTTCCAAGACTTTGAAAATGCTGGCTGTTTTAAACTTTATCTTCTAGACTATAGGATTCTTAAGAAGACTTAAGCTTGTGTGTGTGGTTAGATATTAATGAAAAGTTTTCACTTTTATATCGGGTGTGTAAATGCGTTAATATACTGGTTAATATATGTCGATTAACACAAAGATAAAAGAAAAATACGTAAAAATAAAAAAAATGATTTTTTCTAACAAAGTAAATGGAATAAAAATGTGCAAAAATTAGAACACCATATAAAAGTCAGTCATTAGAAACAACTGAAATTCTCCCTTGAAAACTGACAGCTGTCAACTGATCAAAACATACAATACTCCTAACTTTATCTCTACTTTACACATGATGTTGTAAATTATAAAAACGAAAAATGACTCCTGTGGCTAAACCACTGAACGGATTAGGTTATTTTTTTTACAATTCGCCATAGAATATCATAAAGTATATGTGATATGATTTAATGTGATTGTGAACGACACACCCGATATACTTTACTAGCCGTTCTCCCGCAGTTTCACCCGCATCCTGTGGGAAATACTGTCCATACTTTGATAAAATATAGCCTTTGTTATTCACAGATACCAGTTTTCTAATTTTTTTTTTTTTTTTTTTTTTTTTTATTTATGTCCTGCAATCTGTCTGTCTTTCTGACTTGACATTTAGCTGGATGTTATGAATGTGGAAAGGGGCGTGCGTGTCATGCATCCAGTGATGCATACACCTGTGTTATTTACAGTAGATCTTGGGGTGCTTTTCTGTTCAATCTTTTAAAGGTTGGGCCGGTTTCCATGAGTCCTTGTGCCAGGGTGTTGGGATGCTGAGAGAGTCTCTTTTTGTATTTTTTAAGTGTTTCTAGGATCTCTTGTTTTACACTCATTATTTTCAGATCACGGTGTATTGCTTCATTGGTGATGTACCAAGGTGCGTCTGCTATCATGCGCAGGGTTTTAGATTGATATCTCTGCAGTATTTCTAAATTCGAGTTTGCGGCGGTGCCCCATAGTTGCAGTCCGTATGACCATATCGGTTTAAGGATAGTCTTGTAAAGAAGTAGTTTATTTTCCAGTGTGAGTTGAGATCTCCTTCCCAAGAGCCAGAACATCTTTCTTGTTTGTAGGCTAAGAGCCTTTCTTTTTGTGAATATGTGTTTTCTCCATGTAAGTCTTTTATCCAAGTAAATGCCAAGGTAGCGAGCATGGTCAGACTGAGGTATCTGTACTCCGTTGAGTTTTACGGGGGGACATTCGCCATGTCTGAGGCTAAAAGAAACATTTATTGACTTGGCTTCGTTTGCCTTTATGCGCCAGTCCTTCAGCCAGCCTGATATGTCATCAAGACCTCTCTGTAACATTTCTGAAGCTCTGATAGGATCATTACTTGACGCAAGAATGGCTGTGTCATCAGCAAAAGTACCGATAAGTGATCCAGTTGGCGTTGGTAAGTCTGATGTGTAAATCAGGTAGAGGATTGGTCCCATGACGCTCCCCTGGGGTACTCCAGCGCTGGTTTGGTGTAGTCCAGATATATCTTCACCATGTTTTACATAGAAATGCCGTTGGGTGAGATAGGACCTTATAAGTATGTAAAAGTTGATAGGTAACGCATTCCTGACCTTGTATAACAGTCCCTCGTGCCAGACGCGGTCAAATGCTTGTGAAATGTCGAGAAACGCTGCGGAACAGTACATTTTATTTTCAAAGCCATGGTGAATTTTTTCTACTAGTCTGTGTACCTGTTCGATGGTACTATGAGCAGCACGAAAACCGAATTGATGATCAGGTAGAAGCTTTGCTTTTTCAATTTCAGGCAACAGTCTTTTTAGGAAGATGATCTCAAAGAGTTTGGATGTCACAGGCAACAGGCTAATTGGGCGATAAGACTTAACATCATCGGGGCTTTTGCCTGGTTTTAGAATAAGAATGATCTCTGCCACTTTCCATTGGGGAGGTATGAAGGCCCTTCGAAGGATAGCATTGAAAAGATAGCTTAGGAAGATAATTGCCTTATCTGGTAGCTCCCTTAGAATTTTTGGAGTAACTAGATCATATCCTGGAGCTTTGTTTTGGTTTAGCTGTCTGATGATTCCCAATATTTCCTTATGTGAAGTTTTGTTAATCGGTGGATCTAGTTGGAAAATTTGGCTTAGTTTTTCGTTGACTAGTGATGTTTTAGGGCTTGTCTCTGGATTTGGTGTGAATACTCTTTTCAAGTGTTCTGCGAATAGGTTTGCTTTTTCTGAGTCGCTCTTTGCCCAGTTTCCGGTCTCTTTTCGTAAAGGAGCTTGAAAGGGAGTCGGTCTCTTTAATTTCCTAACTACTTTCCAGAGAGAATAGTCTGTTGCAGCAGTTGCATCCAGGTTTTTGATGTGGTTTGAGATGTCTTCGTTCCTGTAGTTGTTTAACAGTTCTTTTAGTTCTGCGGTTAGTTTGTTGTAGATCTTCTTGTCTACGGGATATCTAGTCTGCTGCCAAATCTTTCTGGCTCTTCTTTTATTTGCAACTGCTTCTTTAATTGTTCTGGGGTATCTAGTGGCCTTTTGTGTAGCATTTAGAGTAGGAGTAGCTGCCCAGGCAGATTGTTGTATGCAGTTATTAAAGTATTCAACAGCTTCTGTGATATTATCTTCTGTTCTAAGAGGAATATTAGTGTCAAGATGACTGTTCACCAGTTCTCTGAAATATTTCCAGTCGGTATGTTTATTGTGCAATCGGCAGGGTGGTGTGACGAGGTGAGTTTTATATTTCAGTTCGGCTATAACAGGAGAATGGTCAGAGGAGAGCTCAAAGCAAGAGTAGCATTTAAAATAATGTGCTGGTATTCCCTTTGTTACGAAAAAGTCAACTAGGTCCGGTTTCTTTTTCTGATCAGACGGCCAATATGTTGGTTCGCCAGTTGAGATTACGCTTAGTTTCCCTTCTTGTATGGATTTGTTTAGTTCGCGACCTTTGGATGTCGTGATTCTTGATCCCCAGTTGACGTGCTTAGCATTATAATCACCCCCCGCGATAAACCTATGCCCCAAGCTGTTAAACAGGGCAGAATATGAATCGCTCTTTAGGTTATGTTTTGGGGGTATGTATAGAGCTGATATTAGTAATTCACCATGACAGTCCTTAATTACTATATTTGTAGCCTGTATAGCGTCGGTGCAGTATGAGTTTGTAACATGGTGTTTGATTTTTTCCTTGATCAATACTGCCGAACCACCATGTGCCGTACCATCCGGGTGCATTGTATGGTATATTTTATAATTTGGTATGCTGAAAAATGATTTGTTTGTAAAGTGTGTCTCTGCCACCAGAAGAATATCAATTTCATTTGTTTGGAGGAACATTTTGGTTTCCAAAATGTGTTTTGACAGCCCGTTGGCATTCCATATAACTATTTTTAATGGGTCGAATTTTGTGATAGATTAGTCGTGAGGTTGATAAGGAGATTTGTTAACGTGGTCATTTGTAGCATGATTTGTTTGCACATTTCTAGCAGTTGTTGCATGTCAGATTGGTGTGTTTGCATTGATTCCTTTTCAATTCGTTGAGTATTGTATTCTCCCTTGACGGCTTGTGCATAATTAATGTTTGGTTTGCGGGGGTATTCACGTTGAGGTGGCTTATTGGACTGGGATTCTTGTGCGGTATTCTTCGTTTCAGTAAGGCTGCCTTCGGCAATTTGATTTGAGCTGTCTTTATAGGTTTTGCTCCTGAGAGGAGGGTATTTTTGTTTAACTATCTCCTTATAGATGGAGCAGCCCTTATAATTTGCGGGGTGGTTGCCATTGCACAAAGCACATTTTACTGAATCGGATCGTTCCTTGCGTGGGCACTCTGCTGAAGTATGATCTCCTGCACATTTAATGCATTTGGGCTTGCGGCGGCAGTAGGCTTTCGTGTGGCCGTAATGTTGACAATTAGCGCACTGTGGTATGCTGCGTTTAGGTCTTGGAGGTTCAAATACTACACAACAATTTAGTAGTTTTGTAACTTTATAAACTTCTTTGTTATTTGTTTTTGGTTCAAGTTCCACGATAAACATATGCAGGGCCTTTTTTGTGTTTTGTTGCTTGATGTTCCAGATGTTGGAGACATTGTGACCTAGTTCCTTAAGCTCATTGGTGATCTCTGCTAAGTCAACTGATGGGTGCATATTTTTAAGGACAACCTTAAAACACCTTTCTTTCTTTGGCTTGTAGGTGTAGAATTCGGTTTTCCGGTTTTCCAATTCTTTTACTATTTTTCTGTAAGTTTCTGGATGTTTAGGTTGGATTTTGACTTGTTCTTCTCTCAGTACTTTAATTTCAAAGTTATTTATTGCAACACTGTTAAGCATTTCTAATAGTGGTTTGATGTTGGAGACTTTGTCTACAAAAATGGGGGGAGGTTTATCTGGCTTTTCTGTTGGTTGAGGAGGGCTAGCTATGTTAACTTCTAAGTTTTCAAAACTGTTAGACGTTTCAATTGGTTTGCTTAGCCAATAGTTGTTAAGTTTGGTTTGTTTTTCGCTTCTCTGTTCATCTGGGCTATCACGTTGCCTTTTTTTGGAAGAAGTTACCATTTTGAAGCCTTCGTTGCTTTCGTCTGGATTTGGGCTGTTTTCATTAGTATTAGTAGTTTCAATATTGGCTATGTATTGTATAGGTGTAGTAGCGGTATTGGCGGTTTGACTCTGTGATCGCGGTCTGGGAGAGAAGAGAGTTTTGTTGAACACTTGTTGTGTTAAGTGTTTTTTCGGTTCCGACATCTCGGATTTTTCTACCGATTGGGCCATTTTTATACGGAATTATTTTCTTAGGCCTGGCAACACTGGCTCGTAGCTGTGACAGTAGATGTCAGTTGTCATTTTGACATTGACAATAACATTTCATGTGGAGCAGATAAAAGTTAAATCTATTGAGGGTAGATGTTAATTCACTGGGATAAATTGCACTTTTAAAATGCAATTTTTTGCCTGTTTTAGCTAGATTTAACGCTGGATAACGATAACACGGCACTATTAACACTTTATTTCCACTTTTATCGCATTCACAGTCACTAAATCACAGTTTTATGATGAAAAATTGAAAATATTTGGAGAGCACTTGTGCTTATGAAGCCGAATTGACAGCGGATTCTAATGGTAAAATTTTTTTATAAATTGGTCCAGTACTTTTTCAGTTTAGGTATCCATTACAAACAAAAATACAAATTTTTCCTCATTATAATATTGAGTGTCCTTGAATTTATTTATCAATATTGTGGTTAGCTTGGCTATATACCTAAAATACATAATTCTATTATTTTCCCTAAAACACATTAACAACAGTTATTTCAACCTGCCACAGCGTCTGCCGAAAAGCTTTAGTTTTTATGTGCATATAACCAAAACAAACTAATAGGTACCATAACTTCAAACTACACAATTTTGTCATTACTTATATCTAATCTATTAACACATTAACTAATTTATGCAAACGAAACAGATCCTTGATTAGATTAGATTAAAAATACATGGTAATTGCTTTAACTATATGGATAAAGATTTCATTAACTTATCACTGAAGTACCATCTAATCTGCCTAGACTTTTCCCAACTTTATTGTGGCCAGTTTCCAGCCTAAGTCGGTGCAGCTGCGTTCCAGTGTTTTACATAGAGCGGTTACCAAGTAGTCTAGGAAAACTTAGGAATTCCTAGCTTCCACCACCCATAGTTTCTTTGGGCCTACTTCGTCATAATTTTGTACCCTTATTAACTACCTACCACTAAAACCCATTCAGTAGTTAGCGTTAAAGAGTAACGAAGTAGTATGGTTAATTCAGCACCCCCTAACACTAATTACTTTTACAGAATATCCATGAAGCGCAGGAACTGACCGACCAGAATGTGAGAGACTTAGCAGCCTTGTCAGACATGACACATTTCAGACAAGTCCTAGACGAAATCCTGGTACCAAGAGTGGTTGGCACACCAAACCATGACAAGGTTGGCAACTATATAACCCAGCAAATGAGGGATTTAGGCTGGGATGTTACGGAAAATGTGTTCTCAGATACAACTCCTGTCTTCGGGACCTTGAATTTCAAGAACATTATTGCCAAGTTGAACCCTGATGCTGAACGGTTTTTGGTCCTTGCTTGCCATTATGACAGCAAGTATATGAGGGAACATGTATTTGTTGGTAAGTTTGTTAATTTTTGATAGTGTTAAGACCAAGTTTAGTGTGCTGTGTGCAATGGGTAATTTTTTCATACAGTTTGCGCCTATATTACTTTGAGTCTCTGAAGTTAGCCATCGTGAAGAGCAGCATGTTAGCCTTAACAGCCACATTACAGTCTGAAATAAATTAGGTAGTTATTTTCAACCAACTAATGTATTTGCAATTAATCCTTCTCTGTGTGAGAGGAGGTCTGAGCCCAGCATCCTCCGAGCCTTTTTCCCAAACTATGTTGGGGTCGGCTTCCAGTCCAACCGGATTCAGCTGAGTACCAGAGCCCAGCAGTGGGACGATAAAAAGGCTGTGACAGTAACAGTAATATATTTGGCAGGCCAAAGAAATTCCATTTCAAATACGCCAAAAACATTCGCTCTTCCGACTTATATTCTCAAGCAGATAATTCTTCTACGAATTACACGACAAAGGCGCTTTTTTGTGCCCCATTTGAATTAGATTTATTTACTTGGTTAGCCACATCCTCTAACCATCCAGTTTATTTTCCATCTGTTTTTTTTTTTAAATCTGAATCAATCATGATGAAATCATTGCATTGTATGCCATACAGTAATATTCATTTATAAGTATTCTGAACGTGTATCGGTGTATGATTTTCTCGTGACCTCAAGCGGTAGTCTCGTGGGATAACCGCTGTTTGGCTATCAATCACGAGGGAAATATTCCCATTCTCTTCTGTGTAATAGGTTCGCATGTGGCTATCAATATGAAAAATAATAAAATTGGTTAAGACACTGATTTAATCTGTTTGGCAAAGAAAGGCTGGACTAAGAAGGATTCGAGCAATGCTAGCAAATTGGTCAAGGCAATACTCAGACATTCACACATCACATCAAAGTTCATTGGCCTTGTATAATACGATAAATAATACTCGTAGTTATTAAAAGAGTAAGAAAGAAAAAAAACCTTCATTGACTCATCACAAATGGGGGGAAAAAGTACATACAAAAAACAAAACATGTGTGTGCCAGTCAATACCCTTTTGAAACTCTGTATTTAAGTACATATTTACCCCCCTTTCAACTCTTGACATACACCAAAACCCTCCTTATCTTATAAACCAAAAAAAAACAACATAGTAACCTGCTTCCCAAATTCTAGGTGCAACGGATTCAGCAGTACCGTGCGCCATGATGATAAACCTCGCTAAAGTGATGTCTGCCCAACTGGATCCCCTCAAGAACAACCGTCTAAGTCTCATGTTCATATTCTTCGACGGAGAAGAGGCTTTCAGGCAATGGGGGCCCAACGACTCCATCTATGGGGCCCGCCATCTGGCCAAGAAATGGCATGGGACTGAGTATAAGGATGGAGCGAATGAGCTGCAGAGAATGGTGAGTTTTAGTCTGTATTAGGTTTTCCCGCGTTTAGAAACCGATACAATTTTTCCAAGAGTAGTTTAGAGCCCGTATATTCTGTCTGTCCGGGTGATATATTACCTGTGGTGATATAGAGCCTTTATAGACCTAAAATAATAAAAAAAATACTTTGATTTGAACTAGGTTGTTTATAATGTCGATTTTGTGTCGTTCGAATAGAGATATCCAATGTAAATACTCGACGATCGTCAAATACATACCACAATTTTATTAGAGAGCGATCCTCAGAAAAATACATCAAAGTTAACATCGTAATTAAGATACATTTGTGAGCTACATGAACAGTCATAGACAATAAACTTGACGAACAATATCATAATCACAAGTTAATTAACTATGAGAAATGTCCAATTAAATAAAATTGTAAGTAAATAATTTTGAAAGCAGGCGCCTTTTATCAAGAGTTGTGTCATTCATACTTACAGTTCATGGCCTATCAATTTAAATGTGTCTGAACAATAAAAAAAATAACGATAGCCTTCTGACCTTCGTGTTGTACGCTCTACGTGTCATAGATACAGGATTATTTACAATGAACTTTTTTTATAATGTCTAAGAAAGATGTGAAATTAAATGCATTGTTTGAGCAGTGTAATCGTGGTCTTCATTATAAAATATATCGAAGTTACCGAAAAATATGATAAACAATAAAAATCTCTTTCTCACATGCGTGAAATTGACAAGATAAGTAGGTACCTAACTCTTTTAATACCTACCTGCCCAATGGACATCTGCTATCTCAAAATCCATTCGTCACCAAGTTAACTAAAATTCGTCATGAATTCAATTCAGATAACAGAAGCTACCGTACCGTTGAATAGAATGTTGACGAATGCAATTAAGGTGTATTCAAAAAGGTTGAGGTTTATAAAATAACTTTTTGGAACGAATTTAGAAATAGAGAGCGCACTATGTTTTACAAAATATGCGGAATATGCTTTGCGAGCTTGTTCGTGGATGGAATATATAAATTTCAGGAAAGTTGGCACATGAGCTTGAAAATGCACCTTTCAATTTATGAATACATACACCACCCGGTTTTGACCCGCGTCCAAGCATCCGGATAAAATGCAGCCCTTTGCCTTCCTCGATACTTAAATCTATCTACCTGACACTGAAATATTTTAAGAAACCAATTCCTGAGATTAGACCGTCCAAGCAATCAAACAAACTCTTCAGCTTTTTATATTAGTTTAGTACAATACAGATGGGATTTATTGAGATCTTATCAACAAAATTCACGAGTTTTATGAATTACATAATACCTACCATAATACAACCACTTCAGCATACAGTCTTATCTCCAAATCTACTTATCTCGTCAACCTCGTATCGTCGAGGAAATATAAAGCCCTTTCACAGCTCCCCACTTGATATTTAACCCGCGTACTTTCCTACCCTAATGAACGAGGAAGACGATCTGTAAAGAGGTCCTTTATTTAATTAAAGACTTTTTTTCTTTCTTGTTTTAAGATCTTTCTAGGTTAAACGAGTTTAAGAATAGTTGTTCTTTTGTTTAATGATGTTTCGGTGTTTTAAATGTAATTTTTGTTCGTTTCTTAGACATTGTTAATTTTAAAATAATTATTCGGTACAAGGAAAATCTGCCTACATTAATTTTATAGCATGTTGTCCGCTTATATTTGATAGTCTCATTCGTACTCCTGGAACCTATTATGTTTCCGAATAAATATTTTATAAAAGACCACATACGACCCATAACTCAAAATGTGAATCATAAACGCGAAAATATTTCTAAGCCAAAACCGGACAACTGATTACGATGTCTAGAGATTTAAAAGTGCTTTCGTAGGTTCATAGGTTCTCAATGTTTGGGACCTATGTTTTCGGTGTACGTCATACGTATGACAGGATCACTGTTATTCTCTTTCTTCCTTTATCTTTAAGGGGGTTAATTTAACAGTTACCTTTGCCCACAGGATGTCCTAGTCCTCCTGGACTTATTAGGCGCTCCCGACCCAGTATTCTTCAGCTACTTCCAATCTACAGAGAAGTGGTACGTCCGCCTAGCTGTCGCCGAACAGAGACTGGCTGAGCTGAACCAGTTCGAAGCCTACTCTAGGGGGAAGGTGGAACAGACTTACTTCAGGCTCAGGAGTTCAGGTGCTGTTATTGAAGACGATCATATACCGTTTATGAGGAGAAGTGAGTATTTTTCTGAGTATGTTATTTAATATGAAATATCTATGTTTATTGTGAAAACGAAATGCTGAAAACCACGCACAAAGTACCTTACTTTTGGTGAGGCATATGTTTTGCAGTGATCGTCTTGTGGCCGAAACGACGTTTATTTTAACAGTTCGACGAAATAAGTTGGTTCGAGTACGATATATTTTGGAACATAATCATCAATCTATATTAAACTTCTTTGGGAAGGGTTGGCCAATTGAACGCGTTAAGAAATAGGGATGTTTGCGTCAAAATAATAGTCTGTGACGTCATCGACAAAACTTTGGCTTAGATTATTTGCATGATATTCGAGGAAATTACTCTCTCCAGTTCCATGAACAACCAATACTGACTTTTTAGCGAAACTAATACTTGTGTTGTTACTATAGTAACATACCCAGAGACAACTAATGGTAAGGTCTCATCAATTAACATATATCGTCATCGACAGAAAGCTAGGAGAATAATTAACGAAACAGGAATCCCGATACAAAACGTACTAAGAAATTATCTACAGATTTATTAATCTCGCAGAACTTTTTATTCTGTCTTGTTCACTTTTCTTAGTATCTCTGCAATTGGAAATACCCGAACACCCGTATCGTGGGTCTACGTGATTCTCCCACAATGGAGACTTGGCTTTTAATAAAGGATTTTCCTGTTCTGCCATTACGGTACTATAATACGCCCTTGTGAGAGAAACAAGGGAATTCGTTTTGTGCAAATCATATCATATATGCGCCATGTTGTTTTTTAGGGAGGGGAAAAGGGGGTTTTGCGGCTGTCTTTTGTTGATGTTCGAAAATGGCTGGCCTATTTTTTTTATTGATTAAATTTTTTTGTTATAAGAATACTCAAAGGCAATAATTAGAAGAAGCCCTTGCAGGCTGTAATGAAATGTGATGTTGACATGTGGCCGTATTTGACCCCGTATGAGACCCTGTTTGTTTATATAAATGTACTCACGGACAATGAATAGATAATTCTAACGATATAAGTAGAGCAGTCCCAAAAGATCTAGCACTACCGAAGTGCTTCGATAAGAACGGCACACCTTTTGACTGCTTTCCAGTTAAATGCAACTGCGGACTACTTTACCATAAGGTATTTTGATGGGATGATAGACGACTTGGATACTATCTATGGGACTATGGGAAAATATGGATGCCTGTTATTTTGTGTTATGTCTGTTGACTCATAAACATTAAATATACTGATATCACGAGCTTAAATTATGAGGAGATTAACGAATATGAAAATAACAACTCTTACCACCTACATAATCGCAGATTTCTGTAAAACACTTCATACATGTTTGTTGTTGACGACTTTTATCATATCAGCAATTCCGGTACTTACCGAATTTTGGACTAAACAAAAATTTCCCGAAATTGATAAGAGTAGTGCAAATGTGTAGTGACATATATGAGCTTGCAATATCAATAGCGTCGTAAATTAATGAATGATGCAATGAATTTCACTAATAAGATTAAATAAACTCGAAAAAAATCGAATTACGGTCGTACCTATAACCGAGTTTACATAAATTACTTTTAAATATTTTTTACACTTTATTGCAAAAAAGTGAAGCACACATTATTGTTTTAAATTTTTATGTTATCTTTATTTTTAAGTTTTCTTTGTAAGAAATGTACCTACTCTGATTTATGTACCTAATTGACTTTTGAAGTCGTGTAAATCAAACGAATAAATGAAATAAATTATTAAAGGGTTTTATCTAAAGAAAGAGTATGTTACTCACGTCACGCGTAGATATAAATTAATTTAGCTTTTTGGTGGGTTTTTCTTACTTTGCATTACTTATACGTGATCTGATTTACATGCGACTGTCCTAAAATCCTACAGCTCATTGGTATGCGCTGTGTAGTTTCAAACGAACGATTATTTCATGGTCGAATTTTCAAAAATAGATTTCTAGGTTTCCTCATTTAAATGACGTTTGAATTTGCTTATGATTAATATTATCTTTGCTAAATAAATACCGTGTTTTTAGATATTACGTACTTGAGCTTAGCTATTTTTTTTCGTAACTCATATTTTTTTATGAAGCATGTTTTTTTTATATAGGTAAAGGATTCAACATGCATGGTACTTTAAATAACCTAGGTACATGTTATTAAATCTCGCCGAAGTATTTTTATCAACACGTGGTAACTCATAATCATTTACTAGGATATAATAAGTAGTTACGGTACATACATACCATGCATGATTTGTATTTACCATAAAATATTTATTGGACTTACATAACCATGAAATGATTACTTATTGTATTTTATTATTTTAAGATAAGATTGTATGGTTTATTTATTGGCATTGAAAGTAACACTGAGAAAAGTAAATGGCACGATCAGTATTATAAAGTAGGCGACACGTGACAAGGTCAAATCCTATTTGTTGTTTATTACATAGAATAGGTATATTATGATTTAGCTGAGGATTTATAGGTACTGACAAGCTATTCTCCTATTTAAATGTAAATGTTCTGAGTATTACATGATGCGTTTTATACCTAATTCAGCTTTTAGTGATCGCTATAAAAAAATATTTTTATTTATTTGCCAATTGCCAAAAACCACTAAAATTTATTTCTGATTATACCTACATATATTAAATTTTTCCCTTTAAAAGTACACAAAGCAAGAAAGTAATCCTCTTTGCTACGCTTCATTTGCCTATCAAATGATACCAGTAATGAGGTGGAAATTTTCTTATTTGTACTTACGCATGCGTGAAATCGATAGGAAGCATGCTGAACTTCAAGGATAGATATACATATATCTATTAGTAACAGCAACAAATCTTAGAACAAACTTAATTAATTTAAGAAAATGTTGAAGTCATCATCTGCCTAGCCTTTTTCCCACTAAGTTGGAGTCGGCGTCCAGTCTAATCGGATGCAGCTGAGTAGATACCAGTGATAAATGTCATAAGAGTTATTTCTTTCTCATAGTCGTAAAACCTTCACGTTTTTTGCAAACGGCATCACTTCCTGGCAGCAATGGAGCTCAAGTACTATTCAATACAAAGTCACAATTTAAAAATTCTATACGTAAACAGTATAAAATAAACTACATACATAATAACACAAAAATATCCGGTGTCGCGTGTCATGCAGTGTCCAGTAGCCGGCCACCAAATCACTGAAATCTTACACCCTCAACCGTACCACGGACAAATTTTATCTTTCTTGTATTACGAAATAAGTTTCAGGTGAAACTCTCACCACTATATGTATAAAACAACGTCATTAATTTGTAACTGATCCGGTTGAATTTTTCTTGAGTAGGTATACTAAGTTTGGCAATTTGCTAAGACGTTAATAGCTGTGTGTGTAGAAAAAATTAAGAAACTATTGAAAAATGTATGGATGAGAAAGTTTTTGTTTCCAGGCTAATGATGTTTTATTATTAGTGCAGGCGCTAGAGGTAGTTGAGTATGCAAAATCCGAGTGACGGCAACTGTGACCGGATTCTTATACCTGAGACCCTAAATGATGAGAAAACACATCTTGCCGCCAGGTGTTATGGTCCCTTCTCGGTCCCTTCACATCCCCTCTCCGCCCATACAGTAAGCATAGCGCGCTCACTTGTTTAGTGTGTTTCTACATCTATTGACGTACAGACGTTGCATTTTTAAGTCGTTTTTTTATATATCATATAAAATAATAATATTTACTGTTTATTATTTATTATTTTTATAACTGTATGTCTCTTCCACACCTCGGGACTATAGAGTCCCGGATTTTTGGGAGGCGAACGTGGGGCCGAAGCCAACACGCTGAAGCCCTTTTGAGACAACTTTAAAGAAATGGTTATACAAAACCGACGATTATCCCTGTATACACTATAGAAATGTACCCAAGGACAATCCCCGGTTCTGTGCTAAACTATTGCTAACTATGGATGGAAACTATTGTGATGGGATGCTAATGGACTAGGAATGGGGAAACTACGGGAACTATGGCACCTGCCGATGACAATGTATTAAATACATGTTAAAATGGCAGGTGGAGACTCGCCAACTCACTTACTGGGCCCCCGGGAATCAGTCACTGAAAAGCAACAAGAGGGCAACAGGGACATGAGCGGCTGAGAAGGGTGAGGATACCTCGGCGGACTTTAAACGCAGATCACGCGCTCCCTGTGGATCCAGCATCACCGGCCCACTCGCCACTTACCACGAGGCACCTACCCTCCGAGCAGGACGAACCTTGCTCTAGCGACTCCACTCTATCCCCCGTCATGCTTCACTCCGGCAAGCCGGAGATGGGGGACAGTATACTCTCCCTGGAGCACTCGGATATATAGCCCCGCGGGGTCGCTACTCCCCGTCATCCGCCTCAGATGCCCTGCGGGGCTTATTATTATTATGTATTGTTCATTTGGTTACGAAAAAGCTCAACGGTGACTTACGTCCACGACAAATGACGAAGCCGTCTTTACCAGAGTCATTAATTCCACCATGTAAATGTACTTCAAATTGTCGCACAATGTCTTGTAATTGCAAAAAATCGGAATTGTTTTGTATTTCATTATGTAAATGCATCAATAACAAATGTGAAAATAAAAATGATTAATTTTTTACCTACTTTAACTACATTTATGCTTTAATTAGCTGGTTTTCATATATAACTTTCATTTTTTTATCAATAAAGAAAAATATTACTGTAATTTTTTTTTATTATTATTTAAGAATCCATCTTCACTTATAACACGAGAAAATACTATAAATTATTACGAAAATAATCATTAAAGCGATTTTATATCATGCACTTAATACATTCCCTTTATTAATAAGGGAAGAGGGGGTAAAAAAAAATGGACCAAAAAATTGACCGGCAAGATCCACATTATTATTCTTTGACCTTTTCCTCACCAAAATCCGTTGACGAAATTTGGTGCTCACATTTTGCATACTCACTTACCTCTAGCGCCCGGTCTATATTGAAAATAGACTATTTTGTTATTAATTTGGGCTCTTAATAAGGGCTGTTTAGTCATCAGCATCAAGTTATTAGATAAGCACACGTTCTGATCACCATCGTTGCTCGAAGCAATTAGCGATTGTTCCCACTGGTCTAGTGGAAAAACACTTAAAAATGTGTGTAATTTTTTTGCACGCAAGTTTTCGCTAGTGTATAATAAAATATATTCATAATGTATATTTCTGAATTGTTTCAGATGTGGACATCCTACACGTAATACCATCGCCGTTCCCGTCCGTGTGGCACACTCCAGGCGACAATATGGCGGCACTAGACTTCAAAACTATTGAGAATCTCAACAAAATATTCCGAGTTTTCGTCGCCGAGTACCTTCACATACAGCCTAAGTAGCGCCGATATTACTCAGGCAAGATATTTAGCTAATATTGTAAATCTGAAATTGTGGTACGAAAAATTGTATTTATAGATAGATGAATTTTAAGCGTTTACGTACAATTTATGAAATATCAAATGTATTGAAACAATGAAATAAGGCTCTTTCACACCGACGAGATTTTACGCTCGTAAAAAAAACATATTAGGTACCTATCATAATAGGAGTCTAATCTACAACCTACCATTAATCAATTTTCATTTGAATATATCTATGTGTAGTTGTCGGTGTTCAATATTTCGCAATTATTTATTTTATATCTTTAAATGAAAATGAATTCCAAAATGTTCTATCTCTCTACATTCCTTTATGTGTATATAATTTAATATGTATAAGTTAAGTTGACACTAATTAATTCATTATTTATATTTAATAAAAAAATAAATAATCGCGAAGTGATATTAACAAAACGTCGTATTGTTCTACGTATACCGTTTGTGCCAAACTGCTAAAACCATTAATGGTATCAGTACGGGTACGGGTAAGGAGAGATCCGCGAGATTATATTTTTATAAATGATTGATTGTTATGTTTCGGATTTTAATTAGAAGTTCCAGTTTTGAATACTGAAATTCGATAAGAACTTTCAAATAAAAATCAATTCATTTTCTATATTGATATGGTCGGTTAACATATGCTCGATAATTTTCTCGAAAAATGAATTAAATATTTTTTACACTTACTGATTATTTTACAATTATACTTTTTACACTTATTTTTGTCTTGCCTTATTTACATTTTAATCAACTTGTACATTCCAAATCTTTTTTCTTTGTATTTTTTATGTCTATAATTATGATGCTGTAGAAATGTATTATGTACTTTCGAGAACATATTTTTCTAAACAGATATTTTAACATATTTGTTAAACTATTTATTTTTTTAAATCAATGTTAGTACTTCTGCTAAGTATAATATTTTTCAAAAGGGCCGCAAAAAACATGACGTTCCTACAACGGTTGTGGAAAATTGCAATTATTTAATCATAAAATCGTGTCGAAAAAAAAAAACATATTTTTATTCGCTTTACTTGATGTAAATATGTATTTAGGAAATCAATCAACTTATAATAGACTTTAAAGCTTTTGTGTAAAGTCGATATTTGCTTGAATGTACTTAATATAAGTGGTCACCAAATTTACGTGTTCGAAAAATGTACCCAATTTTTGTGCTCGAAAGTGTAACCTCTAAACAGAAAGATAAATGTTTGTATCGTTTTTTAGATATCGCTAACTGTTGTGTTGGTCAAACTTCGATGTTCATAGTTACTCGGAGGTCAATGACCTCGCTTTTCAAGAGATTATGATCAGTAGGTACTTGAGAAGACTGGCCATTTGGTCTATCTATCTATGCTATATGTAATGTCATATCAAACTGGCTATATAATTAGTCTGAACTGTAAAGTACCTACTTATCAATATAATTATTAAGTCTACGCGCAGTGGCGTAGCGTGGGGGGGGCAGGGGGGGGGCAAATTCCCCGGGCGGCAGCTTTTAGGGGGCGGCAAAATTTACACAATTAAAAAAAATTGTTCGCAACTACATAAAACTGTCTAACAATAACAAAACATTAAACAAGAAAGTTGAAACTTGTTAAACTTAAAATTAATTATTGTCAGTTACTTAAAACACACGTTGTAGTGTCACGTGTGTTGTAGTTTTACGTAATTTTGGTTTTGAATCTTAAATAAAAAATAATTAAAATTTCGCGCTCGCTTCGCTCGCGTATTCAGAAACTGTATGCCCTTATTTTTGCATCTGTCAACAAACAAAATGTTAAGTACGTTTGGGCTAAATTTTACGTAATTTTTGGTTTAAGTCCGATAAAAATTTCGCGCTCGCTTCGCTCGCGTATTCACAAACGGTATGCCATTATTTTTGCACCTGTCAACAAACAAAAAGTTAAGTAAGTACGTTTGGGCTAAATTTTACGTAATTTTTGTTTTAAGTCCGATAAAAATTTTGCGCTCGCTTCGCTCGCGTGTTCAAAAACATTGTGCCCTTATTTTTGCATCTGTCAACAAAGAAAAAGTTAAGTACCTTTGGGCTAAATTTTACGTAATATTTGGTTTAAGGCCGATAAAAATTTCGCGCTCGCTTCGCTCGCGCATTCGGAACTTTAGAACCTCCGAGAATTCAACTAACAAAGATATGAAAGAAAAGTCTACTTGAGAACCTCCCCCTTCTGCCGGGGCTGCGGGTTGTTCGCAAGAGTTACCGCGGCTCTGGAACATAAAAGGCCTACGACGGAATACGACGGTTTTTAGTCAGTAAGAGTCTGATACTCCCGCACTGCTGCTAACCCACAGCGGGAAGGGTCATTTGATGATTTTTAACGTCGATACAAAAAAAAACCCTTTTTTTGAAGTCGGTTAAAAATGACAAACGGCCAGTAACACTTGTTAAAAAAAAATACACGGGAAGGGGCGGCAAAATCGACAACTGCCCCGGGCGGCAGATACCCACGCTACGCCACTGTCTACGCGAGATTGTTAACTACGCTTTGGTAAACAATGAATTAATAAATTAGGTCTGAAGTTCAATGGTGTATATTTCTTTAAATATTATTTCCAGTTCTAGTTTAGTGACTTACCTCTCTTATTTATGTTTTAAGCTTCAAAGTAATAAAGTTCTTCTATATAGTGTTAACGCCTACTAGAAAATCCAGGAATTTAAAGTTTTATTTTCATTTTGGTGACAAAACAATACAAATTATGAATCGATGTGATATGATACGTATGTATACAAATTTTACTGCAAATGATAATGATTTAATCATAGATTAAATAAATACGTTGATGTTTTACTAAGTTGTTTTATTTATGAAATCGCAAGTTTGCAAACTGAAGTGGTTGGATGGGACCTCATCCTCCGAGCCCTTTTCTCAACTATGTTGGGGTCGGCTTCCATCGGCGGATGAGAGCTGGTGACTGAAACTGTCGCAGCTGCATTGATGCGGCAGAACCACGTGCAGTCGCCTTCAGATATTATCGATCGATTTCACGCAGTCGCTGCACGTGCGGTCGGCAATTGCAGTCGCTCGCTTTCGAATCGTACCCCAAAGCAGCCTTATTTTGCTGACGGTGACCATTGAAAATAAAGCGGCTGGGGTAAGTTGTAATTTTTCGAACTTTCGTGATGTATGAATAAAACAACACATTGATTGATAAATACGGATTCTTAAAAACATTTATTGTTACGGCCTAACACAAACTTATCGTAGTCTCACACACATTTAAAACAGACTATCTAAGAGGGAGCCTTTGAATTTCTTCGACACTTTCTCTTCACATTCTTTCATTTTATCTTCAATGTTATTACGTTTAAGACTATTTGCGACTTGTCCTGAGACCTTTGTAGCGGTTCCACAAACTTTATTTAGTTCATTCGGTTTGATTTTTACTTGATTCTTATTTACACTGGTAATAGTTACATTTGTCATTTTCTGTCTCATGGCATTCAGTTCAGCTTCTCTTTTCAGTTCATCGAGATTCATCTTAGTGTTATCAATACTAGCGAGCGTAGGTGATTTCGGTTTAAAGTGCGTTATAACGGGTTTATCATTCTTTTTCTCTCTCTCTGTACTTTCTGTTTTACCTTCATAAGGTTTCCTGGAAGTACTTGTACATTTGTCTGTTTGTTTGCAGGAAGACGGTTCGCCAATGGGTTTGCATGTCAGAATAGTATGAGGTTCTGTATCTTTCTTATCTGAAGTCATACTCTTGCATATATCTGTTACTTTACTAATGAAGGTATCGTGACCAAAAACAAGGGTATCCATTTCTTCTAGCTTCTGCGTACATTTTGGTTGTGAATCAGGTTCGAAGTACAATTTCATGTCATTCTGACTGCTCATGTTGTCTATCTCTATAACTTCAATAGGTGGCGGGTCTTTGTTATCTTTGCTGTACTTTCTTTTATAGTTTTCGATACTGAAGTCTTCGTTGCTATCGAACATTTCGTTAACTTTTGTTGTGTCATTCTCTGGATGTGTAACTACCGGGGGTGGACTGTTGAGCTGAGGTGAGCTGAGCTGAGGTGAGCTGAGCTGCTGAGGTGGGCTGAGCTGCTGAGCTGGGCTGACCTGCTGAGCTGGGCTGAGCTGCTGAGCTTGAGGAATAAGACTGGTATCTGGGTTGGTGGTTTTCTTTGATCGTTTGATTTTGGTTCCGGTGGCATCCTTGTTTTTCCTGGAGACTGTTGGGAAGGGGGCGCTACTGGTAGTCGCGGTGTTTGTGGCTGTACTGATGGGGTTCACAGGGAATATTGTCACCTCAGGCTTTGGAGGAGCCACTACCAGTCCTTTATCTCTTTGGTATTTCTGGAATGAAGAATACGGTATTTTTGTATTATTGGATTTTTTTGAAACTTTCAATAAAATTTTGAAGAGATTCAGTTTCCTTTTTTTTTTCCTTTGTACCTACTTCGGCAAATTCTTTAGTTACAATCTCATCGTCCGCGAAACGGAAAAGATGTACAGATGAATTTTCTAAACTAAAGTCAACTTACACATGCTTGTTTTTGAGGTCTATCTTACCTCAAACGAAGAATTTAAGTCATCTCTCCTTATAACGATATCTTCTAGGAACGAGTCCAAGAGTATAGACTTTTCAATGACATCAACTGGATTGTCGGGGTCGGCGATGAAATATTTCTTATTAAATGTCTCGTGGGGGAATATCCATTTGAATATGTCTGTAAACTTATCCAGGTTATCCTGTAAACGCAAATAAATACATATTTCATTACATACGTAAATCTAGGTACGTACATACTTTGGCTTGTTCAATACTCAAAATCTGCATTGTTTAAATACTGAATAGACACTCCATGCTAGTTAGAATCCTATACATGAAAAGAATGCCATTTAAGAAAAGTTCGGTTTATTGAAAATAACTATCTTTGTACAGGAGTTTTATAAAGTTTTCGATAAAAATTGGGCCGTCGTCTAAGATTATTATGTGTGATATAGGGAATGCTGGAGAGTTTTGCTGGCCCATTTAGAAATACCGAACCGATTTTAAAAATACTGCCTATTAAAAGCTACACTAACCCAGAGCAACATAGGCTATATTTTATCTGGGTATGTGAAGAAATTCCCTTGGGACGCAGGTGAAACAGTTAAGCAGTCATATAAATAAAACTTCAACTTACTTTCATACAAATAGCAGTATTCCAGATCTTATAGTCAGCTCTGAACGGCAGCTTCAGCACTGGGTTGAGGGAGTTGACTCGGTCTCCGTCCACTATGACAATGCTCCACTCGCGGCCACAGAACAGGTGTAAGTTCATCATTGTGTTGATAATCACATGGTTCTTGATCATAGGGTTTTTTGTTTCTAGGACCACTTCTGAAATTTTATAGGGATTTTATGTAAGATTTTCTTATTTGGCAAAAATATTCTAAGTCTTTGCTATTATATTCAATGAAGTTGTAAAATTGTGGGCCCTTAATACATAGACCTCAATCTATACCGCTATTATAAAGCTGAAGAGTTTCTTTGTTTGCTTGACTGCGCTTATATCAGGAACTACTGAACCGATATGAAAAATTGATTTAGTTTTAGCTAGGTATACTACAGAGCACTTTTTATGCGAATGCGCGAATAAGTTCCTATGAGATGAGCGTGAAATGCTTTACCAAAGTTTTTTGTTAAAACCAAATGCAATTTTTCAATTTCCTTCTAGAAGTTGACTTTCGAAACAGATTATCAACGGTCATTTAACAATCGCCAGTTGCAAGAAAATTATAAATGATACAATATATTAGACATAACATATTAAACACAAATAAACGTCTAGAAAGGCCCTCACCATCATAAATATCAGACCACGTGTAGAACCTATCCATCCAGTCTTGTTCATCGCCCTCTTGACACAGAATCAGTACTGGCTTATCTAGCATAGAGCGAACCGCCTTCAGGAACAAAATGATCTGTATGTTCCTGCCGAAGCTGAACGGGTCATTGATGATCACGCCACTTTTTCTCTGTAATACAAAAAACAATATTTTTCATTGACTTAGTGTAAATTTTTTATAACTGTATAGAGATCAGGCCATTGCGTATAATGGCCAACTTCCACTAGTGGCACCCAAAATATTTTTCTGGTTTTCTAGCCGTAAAAGAAGGTAGTTGTGTGAAGTTGTTTTAAAAATTTCTGTGATATTATTTTTATTTATTTATCTTCATACATTTACCATTACAGGTTACCCCAATGCGATAAATGCGCCTTAATTAACATATAGGTAAATTATTTATACTAAAAACTAAAGTATGTATCTACTATCTATAACTAATAATAAATAATGCATTCCTTGTGAATTCACTCGGAGAACAATAAAATAGATCCGTTTCACTCGCTATGACTTAATATCATTTCAAATAAATTTTTATACAACGGAATACCTGTTAATTGGCTGTGATATGATAAAAAAAGATTATGTTTATGTACAATCTATAATGCTGTAAATTCGCTATAAATAGTTTATAATTATATATTTACCCGTTTAAACTGCTTAAAGAGGAAGCGAATGCCTTCAATATGGTGCTGTGGTATCTTACAGTTGTCTATGAAAATGGTTTCATCACCCTGCGAGAGGTATAGCCTGTCTGCCACATTCTGACTTCGGATCATTTTGGTTTACTATGGATTAAGCTGAAACAAACATAAGTTATGTTAATTAAACTTTCCATAAAAAGACAGTGAAAAAAATATATTTAAATATTATAGAAATGTTGTTTAATATTTAGAAAATTAAGAATACAGGTTTATTCTTGCCACACAATTTCAATTCTTTATGTATTTAACATGGTCCTTATATTTATAAAATCAAACGTATTAACTGTCTTTCAGAGCGGTTTCTAAGAACACCGTCTCCTCAAGAAAAAACCAGTGGGTGGGTACTAAGAATAAATGTATTGATCTTAACATCTATTTATGGCATTCAAAGTGGGATTGAAAAACCTTGGCAATTAAGGTACCTTTCATACATTTTTTCTCTCATAAGATATAGCTGGAATTCTGAGAAACTTGTAATCTTATATATTCTTCATTCCAGTGTTATCAAAGTTTATGTATGCTATGTCTTGGATATAAGGTTTGTAAACATATAAAAAGTATTTAATCCTCATTCGGAGATAGAGTTGAAGGTGAAAAAAATTGATATTAACTTTGTAATGAAACATACTTACAGCTACTGTAAATATACGTCTACGACGGTAAGTTTTGATTCAATCTATTTAAAATAGACAGCGTCATGATTAAAATATAAAGCATTTCTAAATAAAATAGGGCCACAAACACTGATACACTCGTTTTGTGTACCTCTATGTCTTCAAACTCCTGCATGATATGTCTACTACGGTAAACATGATCCCAAAACATGGAAAATGATTATTAAAATAAAAACGTGAAACACTTGTTTACACACTGAAACAACACGGACGACTAATTTAGTTCTTTTTGCATTATTAATTACTAGGCTACAAATGCAAATTAATTCATTAAAACACAGGAGAATTCGCACAGTAAACTTGCTATCGGACAATCATTTTATTTAATGCCAATAAATTAAAATGCATAAATCTAAGCGCAAAATAAATGCAATTGCTGATATTGCGTATGACTTCTTAATTTTGTTGGGTAATATTTTGACAGCGTCATAATAAGATTCTTCTTGCCCGCCATTGTAGGTAGCAAAGGGATTTTTGTATACAGCCTTATCATTCAAAGTCTTATCAGACAAAATGTGCGTCATCATTCATAAGCGCTTCAATTCAAACAAATGCATCTAGTACCTACTGCTAACTACATACTACGTTAACGTGTCGCATTGTAGGTATTTCGCGATACATTTGCGCAGGCTACCCTGGTAATTCCACAAATGCACTTTGTTATGTAAAATCCAGTCCCGTGATATGTCTTTTATTCAGTGATGTAGCAAAGATAGTACGGACATGCAAATAAAAATATTTTTTCAAAAATAAACTCATTTATTTCTTATAAAAAAATTGGATAACAATCAATATCATTCTACAGTGTGACATAGCACCTTCGCTTACAATATACGGGAGACATGATTCGGTAAACAGTGTATAATATAAAAATGTATAAATGCTTATTCGTTCTTGAAGTTGGGTGGCCTCTTCTCGACGAAGGCTGTCATGCCCTCTTTGCGGTCCTCCTGCAACAGAAAGTTACGACATTTTTAACATATAAAAACATTGTTTTCATATTTCGCAAAATCCCGTCTTCCCGTTCTATTATTTCGTAGTGTTTGCCATATTTTGCATAAAAGAACATGCTACACCTAACTACCACATTTGAAAAAAACTACCGTGGCGTAACTTACAGTGGCGAAAGTTCCGTAGAAGTATGCCTTCTCGAACTGCAGGCCAGACTTGAGCGTGGTCTCGTAAGCCTGGTTGACGGCAGCCTTAGCCATCTTCACGATGAGGGGGGAGTGGGTGCCGATCCTCTCGGCCAACTTGATGGTCTCCTCTAGGAGTTTGTCTACTGGGAACACGCGGCTTACCAGACCTGAGAAAGAAAGTATGATGTTTATTTATGGTAAGAGTACTCAGTAGTTTGATCGATGTTGATGTGGTACCGTGAAGCGCACAAAAGTTTCTTCAGGTTAGCTCGTGGGAACATTTGTATAGAATAGAAATGTTTCGCGCGCAATTTTGATGACGTCAATATTTTTAAGCAAGCGTAGATAAAGAGGAGGATTCATTCTGCTCCTAATTTCTATATTCATTCACAATAAACAATTGAAAGGTCTAATAAACAAAAAAATAAATTAAGAGTTCCTAATTCAAACACCAAACTTACCCATTCTCTCAGCCTCCTGCGCATCAATAAAGTTGCCAGTCAACACGATTTCCATTGCCTTGGACTTGCCAACGTATCTTGGGAGGCGTTGAGTACCACCAGCTCCGGGGATGGTACCAATGTTGATCTCTGGCTGACCGAACTTGGCCTTCTCGCCCGCGTAGATGATGTCGCAAAGCATGGCGAGCTCACAGCCTCCACCAAGCTGTGGTAGAATAAAATTATAGTAGTGAAAAGTAAGTTGAAAAGGAAATGGTTTTCTATAGGCAACATAATTGAAATACCAAAACAGGTACGTAAAAATAAAAATGCAAAAGCTGTTTTCGGCAGGTTTTGTCTCTGCTGTTTGTGGTGTTGCTCTGATGATTTTATTCTGTAGTTATGCTACTATTACTTTGGGATATTTCAGTTTTTTTTAAATAATACTTTTGTTAGTTACGGCAGATTCGAAGTTTGTTAGCGTGATTTAAATGTCGTTTAGTATTTTCAACTTATTGTTATGCATATGATTGAGAATTACAGAAATATATTTTAATTGCTTTAAAAACAAAGATTATACTTACAGCAAATCCATTGACGGCAGCGATGATAGGTTTGCCGCAGTTGGAGACATCTTCCCAGTCCTTCAGGAAGCCCTTGTTAATGTTCCCGCTGAAGGTGTTGTTCTGCATCTCCTTGATGTCAGCGCCGGCAGCGAACGCTTTCTCATTGCCTTTAAAGAATGTGGAAAAAGGTTTTATTCGATGATGTTCTATGTACGTGAATTGGGTGGTTAAATCAGAAGGTCGAAGGTGTGCTTGCGTTGGGATTTAAGTAGGATGCATTTATTTTCTTTTTTTTTTTTATATAATGCAACGCCATAATATTGAATTGAAACCCAGTTATATATTGTACAGTTTTAAGGAATACGATAAGAACATGTAAGTAAACGGTCCCGTAATGTCGTTTTAGGAGTTTACTCCTAAAAACATAAAAAATATATTATAAAGGATCAAATATAAATATTTGTATTTTTTTCTTAGTTGATCCTTTATATTTTCTTATAGAAAGTTGCAGTTGACGAAAAATAAGGTGTCTTGTTATTATTTCATTTTATAAAGTTTATTGTCTTTATCTATTTTTACAATACTCTGACTGATAAAATAAGGTGTGTCTTACGTAAAAACGTTGCCAACTTAGTAGGCCACGATATAGCGAAGATAAATAATTTTGATAACACTATCGTCATTTATTTGAGCTTTGCTAATCTTGAAACACAAAGGTCATTTGATTACGTAATTATCTTTTGGACTGCATGACTTGCTTTTCTTGGGTTTAATCCGCTGATAATGGTACCCCATGTTGGGAGGACCTAGATAGACTAATTAGTATGACGGGCCTTACTTTCCGACAGTGCAGGTCCTAGGGCCACTGTCACTTATTTTATTGAACTATACATTTTCAACCATCAAAGTCTATTTCCTTTTAACAATCTTCTAAAAATGGGGATTCTCAATTCGAATTTGGATGTGGCAATTTTTTATCAGTGCCACCCTTGAAAGAGAATGAATATATATTTCTTGCTTACCCTTACAAAAAAAAAAACTATTTTCTGTTTCTATAAACAAGAAACCAATGTTTTGCTTATAACAGTAGACTATTATTTAATTAATTGTGTCAAAACTACCATCCATGAGCAAGACAAATTGTTTTTATATAGGAACCAGCCAATAGTGAAGATGAAATAACATTATTTTACCTGTAATAATAATAGCAGCAATCTTGTTATCAGCATCAAAGTCTCTGACAGCCTTGCCGAGCTCTACGAAGAGTGGGCCACACAGGGCATTCAGGGCCTTAGGCCTGTTCAACTGGATGAGGCCTACATTCTTCTTGGCGCCAACTACATCGATTTTGATGTTTTCATATGCTGGACCTGTGGAATAAAATAGAAAGGAGGTTAGACAGCAAATAGATTAATGGCTGTTCTCAATATTCTATTTATATGTGTTCTTGCTTATTATCCTTATCCTTCTTCGTGTGAGAGGAGACCTGTGCCCAGCAGTGGGACGATAAAAAGGCTGTTACAGTACAGTTGCGTATTAGAGACAAAACTATTTTTGAGCATTTTACAGTTTACATTGTATGTTTGTGGTGTACACAGCCTTCTGTAATTAAGTAAACAGCAGATATAAT
This sequence comes from Helicoverpa zea x Helicoverpa armigera, assembly GCA_033682625.1. Classification (NCBI taxonomy): domain Eukaryota; kingdom Metazoa; phylum Arthropoda; class Insecta; order Lepidoptera; family Noctuidae; genus Helicoverpa; species Helicoverpa zea x Helicoverpa armigera. The sequence continues at coordinate 10,304,575 of JAWIIS010000004.1, read as the reverse complement.
CAGCAAGATACAACTTTAGTCTAATGCTTATTTAAAGTATATTTTTCTGTTGTTGGTAACACATAGATATACAAAAATATTAAACCAAGTTCATACTTGCCTATTAACTTTTGTGGAAAAACATGAAATATTCTTTGACTAGTTTAATTCTGGCCTTAGCACAAACAATTCTATAAGTTATTTTCTGTTTGGTTCAGCAGACCTACACCAATAAAATATTTTATGAGTTTTTAATTTTTTAAATAATAATTAGCAAAGTTTAATTTACAGTATAAGCAGTACCTAGTAGAAACAAAAATCATCCAATTTTTACCAAAACAAGTGATAAGATTTTATCAGTCTTACTGTCAAGGCCACACATTTTTGTTAAGTAGGGTAACAACTATCATACTTGCATAACACAATTTTTTTTTTAATAGTTTGGAGTAAAATTCTACTGATACATGTATGTTCATAAATAATGGGATTATTGTGGCTATTCTATGTTTTTTTTAAACAAATTAACTAAAGTTAATGGTTAGAATGTTCTTATTTCATTAATTAATGTTTGAAAGTGGCTAACAACCTCTTTTGAGATGTTACTATTTTATTTTTATCAGTTATTTTAATCCCATTATCTTGTCATCATCTGGGACACTTTTCTACGTTTGTAAAATGAGGTTTGCTTGCTTACCAGTGCTATAGAACTTAACGAAACCGGTATTAGCGGCTGCTACCCTGTTGACCACATTCTTTCCCAACAAAACTCGAGTTACAGCACCGACTGAGGCCATTTTTGTGTTCAGTATTAATAAACGACTAGAACGTCGCTTCTCTTATCCAATACTAAATGATATAAAACACGATAAAAGTAAAACGCCGGAGAAAACTTTGGAGGAATGAACTTTGATACTGTGTGATAATAAATGATAAGAATAATAAATTAGGACTGGAAGAGGAAGAAGCAAATATAGGTTTCTCAATGGTGTGAAAGAGAAGTAAGACATTCTTCAACAAGTTGAAATGTCAAGTGCGTTTTGTTTCGATCTAAATTCGCAGTTGTTTGTAGAGTATCGGTATAATCAACATTATTGGAAGGAAAAACCAAACGTTTTGACATTTACAATGCAAAAATAAACAAGAATGCAAAAAGGCGCGAATTTTTAGTTTGTGAAAAAAAAGGTAGGTAGGTCCGAAGAAGGGAAGTTCAATAGAAGGATTCGATGTAGTAACCCTCGATGGGAGTGGAGGAAAACTGGCGAGAGAATATTTTGACTTTCACAACTGTGTTGTACTGGCCACTATTATTGTAAGTTCCAGATGTAATATTTTCGCCAAAGCTTTTAGTCTCAGAGTACTTGGATTTTATTTCTTGAATGTTTTGCAGTGCAAATGAGCAGCATCATACTAAAAAGCGCGGCAGATCTAGCAAAACCATTCAGTATCTTATTGCTCACATTTGTAAGCTGTCTCGCAGTTAAGCTCTTATATCGTGATATATTTGCGTAGGCCAGCCTGGTAATTTGATGAAGAAAGGAGAGTACGAACATGCTAATAAAAAATGAGAATCATCAAAAATAAACTCTATTTTGTCTTATTAACAAAATGGATAACAATTAATATTATTTACAGTGTAGTTATTATATACAGTGTGATGTAGCACTAAGCTCTTCTTTCGCTTTCTGACTGTCTTTTGAGGTGGTCTTTTATATGAGATGGATGGACGGTGAGCCACCCAAAATTAACCGTAGCACATAGCACCTTTGCTTACAATATACGGGAGACATGATTCGGTAAACAGTATATAATATAAAAATGTATAAATGCTTATTCGTTCTTGAAGTTGGGTGGCCTCTTCTCGACGAAGGCTGTCATGCCCTCTTTGCGGTCCTCCTGTAACAGAAAGTTACGTAATTATAAACACATACAATAGATAATGTTATAAATCCACTAAATGTTATCATAAGTACATTACATAATTCTTAATTGCATTATAGAACTTGTAAGTCAGATTTCAGAAAACTTTACACTATTAGAAACCGAAGATAAATCATAAACTTACAGTGGCGAAAGTTCCGTAGAAGTATGCCTTCTCAAACTGCAGGCCAGACTTGAGCGTGGTCTCGTAAGCCTGGTTGACGGCTGCCTTAGCCATCTTCACGATGAGGGGGGAGTGGGTGCCGATCCTCTCGGCCAACTTGATGGTCTCCTCGAGGAGTTTGTCTACGGGGAATACGCGGCTTACCAGACCTGAGAAACAAGTTTATACAATGTTTTAAAAATAATCTTTTGGTCTCAGTCTATCAAACAAAAAATACGCGCGAACCTCTATTTGCGTTGCGTGCATTTTATACAAACAATTTTATAATTCCTAATTCAAATCACCAAACTTACCCATTCGCTCAGCCTCATGTGCATCAATAAAGTTGCCAGTCAACACGATTTCCATCGCCTTGGACTTGCCGACGTATCTTGGGAGGCGTTGAGTACCACCAATTCCGGGAATAGTCCCGAGGTTGATCTCTGGTTGGCCGAACTTGGCCTTCTCGCCCGCGTAGATTATGTCGCAAAGCATGGCTAGCTCGCAGCCTCCTCCAAGCTGTAATAGGAATATAAGTTGTGGAAATTATGGGCATGCATGGTGATGAACAGTAGAATTGAAAGAGTTTATTGGTTTATGAAATATCTTATGGGTACAGTTAGCAATAGAGGTCCATTTATAACTCAAGTTTTTTAAATGGTATCAAAAATTTTCAATCAACTTTCAACTTTATTCTTCAGGCTACAGATTGACATCAGAAAACCTCTGGGTTTCTTGCACTTAAAATAAATATGAACTCACAGCAAATCCATTGACGGCAGCGATGACGGGTTTGCCGCAGTTGGAGATATAATCTTCAATGTCTTGCAAGAAGCCTTTCTTCGTGTTCCCGCTGAAGGTGTTGTTTTGCATCTCCTTGATATCAGCGCCGGCGGCGAACGCTTTCTCATTGCCTTTAAAATAAGTGGAAAAAGGTTGTATTTGATGATATTTTTTTATGGCCGTGGCCAGTGATATGTACCTATGGGGTGGTAAATCTAAAAAAGGTGATTTACACACCGTCCCACACTTCGCCGCGGGTGCAGATGATGCGGGGCTCTTGTTGATTTAACTTACGGCCTTACCTAATATATTTTCGATCTAGTGCCACGGTGCCATACAAGTAATGTCAAATTCATATCCCCAGTAAGCAAAACAACAGATAGATAGAATATTGGCAACGGATATTATACGCATTCGGCTCAGACCATTCACTGGACTCCGCGACATTCCGCGGAGTCGTTGAAGCTAGTGTTTGTACTCCTTTAGTGGGTGTTAGTGCACCTGCACTTATTTGAATATTATATTTATCTGTTTGTACAATAGTCTGATTAGGTACCACAAGGTGTGTTTTCTAAGTAAAAAAGTTGTCAAGTTAGCATGACATGACATAGCGAAGATAAATAATTTTGATAACCTTGATTTAGTTGACCTTGTTTTGTGACTTTGTGGGCCTCAGAGCCACTGTGATTTATATTAGGTATTTATTTTATTGAACTTTATCTTCAACCATCAGATGTCTAAGATGTTTTCCTTTTAACAAATTTTCAAAAATAAGGATTTTCAATTGGGATGTGGCTATTTATTATCACTGTTAAATATAACATTTTTTTTCTTCCAATTATCAAATGACTGACCTAACTGCTGAAATAGATTATATTTTTGTTCTTTGAAATTAAATGATATTACCTGTGATAACAATAGCAGCAATCTTGTCATCAGTTTCAAAGTCTTTAACAGCCTGACCAACCTCTACGAAGAGTGGGCCACACAGGGCATTCAGGGCCTTAGGCCTGTTCAACTGGATGAGGCCTACATTCTTCTTGGCGCCAACTACCTCAACTTTAATGTTTTCATATGCAGGGCCTGTAGAATAAGATATAAAGAAAGTTTGATTTAGGCTGCAAATAGATTAGTTAATTGCATTGTATCTGAAAGGTTATATAATAAAAAAAAATATACTTTGCCTAAAGAAGTTTTTTTTTGTGTATTACATTGACGGTTAGCGGGAAATTAAAAATAACATATATTTTTTTTCTATTTAACAATTCAATGTTAATGCTACAATCCTTTTCCCATATGATTCGTTCAGTTTTTAAATAAAAACAAAACACAAACTTGATCGAGATGAAACTATTTTATTGTTACTTATCAGTAATTTGATTCCTCCTCCGATGAAATGAAATGAAATGAAATGAAATCGTTTATTTTGCAAGTTGGACATTACATCACTTTTACACGTCATTTTAAGAATGCTGAGGTCGGCATTTCCTAACTGACTGATCCCTGAGAAGAAACGCCGAAACAAACTCAAGGGTCATAGTCTCTTTTAAAGTCCAAACATGTTATAAATCAAGTAATATCATGTGTGAGTGTCACCATGTACGTGGTCTGGAATGGCCTTTTGAGGAAAGAGCCACATCAGGCTGGAGCTGACCAGTCCCAACAGACGGCACGCATGCATCAGTCGTCGTGTAGCTCAAACCATATCTTAGGGAGCTCAACGACCTGTCACACGACGATACCAGATCTGCAGAACATTTGCGTAGGCCATTCAAAAATACTCAAACCCGCCAGACAGTATTTATGTTATAAGAATGTATAATGTTGCTCGCATACACGATACTCACATTCACAATAATATTAATAAAAAAAAATAATATAAAAAAAATACAATTATAATATATAAATGTCAATAAACAATGTCATTAATAAAATGTTATCTGATGATAATATATATTTAAATGTCAAAAGTAACAATACACAGGCATTTGAAAAAAGATATCACTCACTAAGCGAGCAGCTCATTCCCAAGCTTTTTTATCATTTAAATAATCAGATATTTTGTAATATCCTTTTTTCAAAAGTTTGGATTTTATATGATTTTTAAATTTCTTGATAGGCAAATCACGAACCGCTTTGGGAAGTTTATTGTAAAAGCGTATACATTGACCCATGAACGAGTTGCTTACTCTGTGGAGGCGAGTAGCATGTACAGCAAGATTATGTTTATTCCTAGTATTTATGCTATGAACATCAGACATTTGAACAAAGTCTGATATGTTTTTATGAACGTACATTAAATTTTCAAAAATGTATTGAGAGGCAACAGTCAGAATATTTATTTCTTTGAATTTCTCTCTGAGAGAAACTTTTGGACCCAGATTATAAATGGCTCGAATAGCTCTTTTCTGTAAAATAAATATAGTCTCAACATCCGCACAGTTTCCCCAAAGGAGGATCCCATACGTCATTGAACTATGAAAGTAGCTAAAATAAACTATTCTGGCTGTGTCCACATCGGTGATTAGACGGATCTTTTTAATAGCATAGGCGGCGGAACTAAGTTTTCCTGACAGTGTGTGATGATGATGATGATATTATGATCTTGCATCATTGAGGCACAATAGGCCACTTTTCTACGTTTGTAAAGTGAGGTTGCTTACCAGTGCTATAGAACTTAACGAAACCGGTATTAGCGGCTGCTACCCTGTTGACCACATTCTTTCCCAACAAAACACGAGTTACTACACCGACTGAGGCCATTTTTGTGTTCAGTATTAATAAACAACTAGATCGTCGCCTCTCTTATACAATACTGAATGATATAAAGCCCGATAAAAGTAAAACGCCGGAGCAATAACTTCGGCAGAATAATCTTTGATACTACGTGATAAAAATGTAATTGATAAGAGGACTGGAAGAGAAAACAAATATAGATTCCTCAAAAGTGTGAAAGAGAAGTAAGACATTCCACAAGTTGAAATGTCAAGTGCGTTTAGTTTCGATATAAATTCGGATTTATTTCTAGAGTACCCAACGAAAACGCTGGGTAAACTAAACGTTTTGACATTTGCTATGCAAAACAAACAAATAACCTCACTTTCAATCAGCTGATTGATCCCCCAAATGTTATTATTTTAATAACAATACAAATTGCTGTGAAAAGTTAATGTCTAGGAACGATGACGACTAAAAAATACACATTCTTCCTTTTAACCGGCGAACCTGGTTTGGTTTTTCTAATACGATTTTTTGTAGGATTGTTTGCGTAAGTGCCTTTACAACCAAATTGTTTTCAGGAGTCGGCAAGACTACACTTACTAAGAAGTTATCAACGGAAATTTCATCAAAAGGTATTCAGACCACGGGATTTTATACTGAAGAAGTAAGAAAGGGCCGTTCAAGGGAAGGATTCGATGTAGTAACTCTAGACGGGACTAGAGGCAGACTGGCGAGAGATCAGAGCCTATTAAATGAACCAATAAAATACAAAGTTGGAAAGTATGGTGTTCTCATTCAGGAATTTGAAAAAGTGGCTTTGCCTTCATTGATAAAGGTGAACCAAAAAATTTTTACATTCATTTTTTGCTCTAAAAGTTAGTAGAAGCATCGGGGCAGTCCTTAAGCGGGCGATACCCAACAGGCGCCTAAAATCAACCGATCGATTTTTGTAGGACGATTTTTGTTGGACTCATCTTGATCCAACTAACCATTGGCACTGTTTCAAATCCCACGATTATAACATTTGTTGTCTTCAGTAGGGTGTAATACTCATTAGTTAGACTTACTAGAATTTAATTTTACTATTCTTTTTTTCCAGCCAGATACAACTCAGCCACATTTGTTGGTAATAGATGAGATAGGCAAGATGGAATTCTTCAGTGATCCATTCAAGACTGCAATAAGAACTATTTTTAGTCCTTCATCGAACTGTGTTGTACTGGCCACTATTCCTGTAAGGAGAAGCGATCAGTTAATCGAGTCTATAAGAAATCATAACTTGGCCAAAGTGTGGATGGTAAGAAAATGGTTTTATATTTTTTGTCTTTCTGTGTAGATAGGTTTTTATATTTGGTTGTTTGGGTTTTATATATATAAAGTTTAACAAAAAAGTTTATTTTTCCACAAAGGCAAAGATTTCACTTTATTTTCATCCGCTCTCTATGTTTTCCTTGGCCAGAAACCATAATTATCAGGTTGACCATGTAACTGGGTTGAGGATGTTGGCTAGGCAGTCACTCCATGTAAAACAAGCTGCATCCAGTCAAACTGGAAGCTGACCCCAACATAGTTGGGAAAGGCTTAGCTAGATGATGATGGTTAAAAACCACGAATGGTGTGTAATAATAGTTTTTTTTGTTACCAGGTAACCAGAGAAAATAGGAATACAATTCATAATGAAATACTTAAGGAAATAAATACCACTCTAAACTTTATGTGAAATGTTTATTATAGAGCTATGTATAACTAATATTTATTTAATTAACATGGAGAATATGTAACATTCATTTGTTTGAACATCTGTTTTATAAGCACCATCATTTATTAATGTAGAAGCTGAAATTATTTTTTAGTTAGAACCTCCAATGGAGGTGATACTTTACAAAAAAAAGTGTTTGCACATATTTATGCATAACAAAAAATAAACATACTGCGATAACAAAAGTAATTAAAGTAAAAGTAATTGGAAAATATTAAGTATAATCAATCACAAAACATAAGGTTGATATGAATAGTAACATTGAAATATGAAGTAATAATAGATTTAATATACAGTAGCAACAACATTAACTTTCAACAACATTAAGTAATAATTTCCTATTAAAGCAGAATTTAATGCTGAATATATCTGTAGCATAGGTCCAATTTTTGTTGAATTAGTGGGCTGTCACCAAAATGCAATTACTGACCACCTAAAAATTGTATAATCTTATCTAATAGTGTTGTCTGTAAATTGATATTTATGTAACACTATTCCATTTCACAGCATTGATGCTATTTTTACTGATTTACTTGAAGGAGTTCCCAATGTGAAAAAATATTGGAAGCCAACTAGCTTTGCCTTCACCTAATACTTACTAAAATTATGGCACAATAAAACCTGTTTCAGAAAACTGAGTTTTCAGGGTGTAACAGATAGACTTGTGTTTTATTTTAAGTAGTTAAATTTGTTAGCAACACTGAATTTTACTTTAAATAGTAACTTTAAATACAAGTACATAAGTAAAAAAAAAACAGATTAAGTTTCCATGAAAAAAGTATTGAATTCTAATGAATTGAAAAATAAAGTACTATATCAAAATGTTAAATATCAGCTTTCATCGTCAGAATAATCATCAAACTGGCCATCGGACTCATACGGTTCTACAGGGTTGCACATTTTCTCATACTTCACTTGATCACCTATAGACAAGACATGGGCATCCATAGGGCAGAAGTTTCCTTCTGCCATCTTCTTCTTGACGAAGATTAGCCACGGAGAACTGGGTGGGGTGACAGGCTTGTAGTACTGAGGAATCCAATGACTGTCCGAGTCCCAATCTTCGGGTGAACTGGATCGGGAGTCAACTATTTCTGGAAATTAACAACAATTTTATTTAATGTTGGGTTGCCATTTTGAGTTAACTAAAAGAGACCTTTCTGAAATGAATGTTCAAGGACCTCTGAATACAGTAATAAGTAGGAGTCTGTGAACATAGGGACAAATAACTGAAAAGATACAAGACTATTGGGCTAAATTTAAATCAAACTTTTCCTTGTGCTCTTACCTACATCATCATGCAAGAGGGATCAGCTTCCCACATCTTGTTTTTCTGATGTCTAAGCTAACTTGTCAAAGTTGTGTACAAATAAGAAAAAAATACTTACCTTGTTTGCTGTTACAACCTTCACCATCATTGTTTATTAAAGCATAGAGCTCTTCTTCATCTTGATCACAACTTGTATAGCTGTGATCACTATCGTCATCTACAACATCAGGTTTCCTGAAAAAAAAAAAAAAAGGAAATATTTTTTTTTGTACTATAAAGACCCTGAAATTACTCAACCGATTTGAAAAATTCTTTCACTGTTGGTAAGCTTCATTCTTCCCAACATCTCTACAAATATTAGAAAGCTGAAGAGTTTGTTTGTTTGTTAGAACGCGCTAATCTCAGGAACTACTGGTCCGATTTGAACAATTCTTTCGGTGTTAGATAGCCCATTTATCAAGGAAGGCTATAGGATACTTATTTTATCCGGGTTTGCGCAGAGGTTCCCACGGGATGCGGGTGAAACCGCTGGCAGAAGCTAGTATTGTATACTTTATCCTCTTATGGGCAGTAGAAGGTTGAAGTCTATAATTTTTTTGCTCTTTTACCTTCCATCGACTCTGTCACAGCAGTTTGCTCGTAACTTAGCTTTTTTCACCAAATATTCTTCATTATTAGGTTCTTCAAAGTAGTTTTGAGCAAAATCCAGTTCTTCAAAATTGTTCATTGTATCTAAACCTTCATATAAGTTGTTATTGTACAGATCCAGGATTTTCAGACTAGATATTTCATGTAACTTTTCAGGAAGCATACATAGTTTATTGTCATCTAATTTCAGAGTAATTAATTTTTTTAATTTGTACATAGTATCAGGCAGGTAAAGTATATTATTGCATGACAGGATGCAAGTCTCTAAACTCATCAAATTACCAAACTCATCAGGTAGACTAGAAATATTGTTTTGAGAAAGATTCAAGTCTTTTAAATTCTTATACATATCTATACTACAATTGATGTGGTATAGCTGTGTATTGATGAGATTTAGTTTCTCTACTTGGTGACACTCGTCAAGGCCAGCACATGGTAAATGATCCAAATTATCTTTAATGTGACTGTAATCCTCATTGCCTAATATCACAACTTTAGCCTGAGAGAATGTGGACATAAACTTCACATATTTATTAAGTCTACAATTATGCACATCTATTTCCTCAACTGAAATTTTAATCTTTAAAATCTCTTCAAAATAACCATTTTCAAAAGACAGGCATATGTTTTCATTATTACTTAAATTCATATAAACTAATTTCTTTGGGTTTTCTTTCCAAACCCACAAAGGAGGTCCTTTAAGATTATTATTTGATAAGTTGAGCCGTTCTAAACTATGACAGAAGCTTGGTTTGTCATTAAAGAACTCTATCGAGTTAAAAGAAAGGTCGAGACTTTTTAAATTATCTAAGTTTAATACAACGGGAGGCACTTTAGTTAATTTGTTGTGAGATAGTTTGAGATGGTGAATATTGTGCGGTAGTTTGATGTTTTCATCAAGACTTGATATTTTTCCATTGCTTAAGTCCAGGTCAGTGATGTTAGCCATAAATTGTATATTATTGATGGTATCATTTTTGACTAAGCCGTTTGTTAATTCATTCTTTTTGTTGTTTTTCTCGTTTGAAAACATTTTTTAATTGCAATTTAAATAAACAGTTCAAAAAAACATAACCTTCCCGGCAATATAACAAAAAAGCTGTATGTTAATTTACGTATCGAGAAAGATAACTTGCACAAAAGGAACACGTAAACACCATTTACGTAAACATGTTTCAATATTAAATTAACACAAAAAGTATTGTAAAATATTTGAAAACTTTTGGCCTTTCAAAGTGACATTAAATCAATCAACAAAAGTTCGGCAAATTGTCTAATGTCGATTTGACTTGACATTTAATGACAGTGACGTATTTTATTTATTTTCAATTCGAGATCATGGCTTTTGAGTTAGCTGCCTGTCGAGTTCAAGCATGTTCAAGAGGGAGAGTACATAAAGGGAGTGCATCAGGGAGCACTTTAATGTCGGTCATGCGCCTGATCTCTCTCCGGAGATTTCGGATTGCTGTCTCATCGGGCTATGAGAGTGAACGAATACTTAGTTATCCGTATAGTTATCGTCACAGATATTGAGCCCTGACCTGCGCAGAAGCGATTTATTGGTTTATTGCCTTATATGTATAGTGCGCAAAGCGATCCCCACCCTTCCGCCGAGAGCTCAATATCCGTGCCGATAACTAAAGTGAGTGCACTGTGTCTACGTAAATGCTTGTGCACTGTAATATGTCCTCTCCTTATATGAGAACAGCCGCCGTAGCCGATAGTCGGTTAGGAGGACATTAACATAAGGGGAATAGATAAGGGTACATAATACGAAGCAGTGTGATGTCACAAGTAAATTATTATTGTTGTTTATGTTATTTGTGCAGTGACACTCACAAAGACAAGCCACTAAGGTTTTTTTTTGGCAGGGGAATATCCTCATGGAGTACCTTCCACCTGGGGTCGGTGGAGGGGGTGTGACGATCTCTTACCCGCTAAAAACCCACCCAGTGTTGCCACCAATTACCTTTTGTCGAGGGCCCGGGTGTCGCCAAAGCAAAAGCAAAACATTCTTTCGCACCCTCGACAGGTATTGGCCCGCCAGATGTTTGAAGGCGGGCCCCGTCACCCTCTCCTCTTTGATGAGTTCAATGTGGTCGTCACCTAGCGGCCACAGTGAACTCATCAAAGAGAGGCGTGCGCAACACTACGCCACCGTCCCGAGGCCTTTTTCTGTTCGGACGACAGACGGCCCTAGTCTATCGCCCGCAGGCCGGGTCCCCCTACGACGCCCACTACGTCTACTGCGGGTGGGGAGAGTGATAATAGCTTCGATCTCCCTTCCCTCTTCCTTTGCGACCATCACATCGCCGCAAGAGGAGGCAATGGCATTCCACCCTTCTTCGCTGAACGACCATGCAGGACACGACGGCCGGCAGTGAAAGATTACCAGGGGCCCGATTCTCTTAAGTTAATATTGTCAAAATCGAATAGTAATTGAATCGCAATATGATCGTAATAGCAGTTTTAACCTTATCGGGCATTCTGCTACTAATAAAAGACCAATCGTATTCGATTGACATTTGATTGGTGTGCGATTGGTCTGCTATTTCGGTGACTACGACACAAAGACTGTATACGGTAGTTTGCTGTACAATCAATTTTGCAATCGTAAATCATTTGCAGGCAAAATGATTCATTATTGAATGACAGAAAATAATAAAAACGTTTATTTCAAAGAAAAAGTAGCGGAATGCCACATACGCTTCAATCATAATCTAGTCAGGATTGGATCTCAGTAGAATCGAGTCGAACGTGAATCGTAAGGTGTCTACACACCTAAGCCGCTGATGCCGGCGGCACAGCCCGGCGGCCCAACCCGCCGGCCGTATTTTGTACAATCATGCCGCCGGCTTTCATAGAGTATTTGACAATTACTAGAATACCACATGCCGCGGCTGTCGTGCCGCCGGGCTGTGCCGCCGGGTCAGCGGCTTTGGTGTGTAGACCCCTTTATGTTGCTTAAGTAAAATTAGGAGAATCGGGGCCCAGCAGCATCCACCACCTTCGCTAGGTCACGGCGCTGCGTTGCTCATGCTGGGCACTCCACCAGCGTCTCTTCGCTGCGAATGCGACAGTGGTGAAATTCGAGTGTGGGCTAGCCCGGCCTATGCGAAATGCGACACAGGAACTTTCCGAAACATCCATGTCCGGTAAGAACCTGCGTCAGCCCGAATCTAAGGGAACCAACTAGGGTAGTTTTATATTTTTTTACTAAAGAAAGATTCGCCTATCAAAGACTCGGTCGGTAACTACTCATACCGAATTTGATAATAAGAGCCAAATGTTAGGTACTACTTAACTAACAGTACTCGTAACACAATGGTATTAGGTATGCTGCCAATACAAATTTTTCATAATTTACAAACAGGCTGATGTAACCATTTATATTGTTGCTTAAGTTGGGCAAAAAGTGTACCATTTCCCCTCTAGAAGCAATGTTTTGTAAATACGTTGAAGGAACAAATCACATGTTTTTTCTTCCTTCATAAAAGTGGTAGTCGCAAGTGGTCGTGTTGAGGACCTAGAATGATTTTTCAAAAATATATTCCAGTTAATGTGATTTTTACTTTGTTATTCGTTACGGTTGTTCATGGTGCAAAAAATTCAGATGAATATAACGGCGGTCAGAATAAACCAGATATTGCTAGACAGGGGAAAACAAAGAAAGCTCTTATGAGTGAGTAACACACGGTTTCTCATTAACATTACTGTTTTTCGTCCATCATTTGACCAATAGGCCAAAAAATGCCAAATATAACATCAACTTTAAACCATTTTTCATAATTTTAGCTCAGAAAACCGCAACAGGGACGTTCTCAAATGTAATAACTCAAATACAAAATTTGCCGACGATGGATCTCGGCAGAAAGTTCCGGACGCCGTGCAAAACTGGTAATCGTTGTGGAAAGGTACTTTTGATCATTGTTACTTACAAGATTTATTTCAGGTTTAATTCTATACCTACTCTTTTTTTAATTTGTCTGCTATTTTGCAAAGTCAGTAAGACGATATCGAGCCTAACTATGTTTAGAATCCTCGTATGTCGTGTAGGATAAGCTGTATAAATCTAAACCGATTTATTTTCTATGTTTCTACCTACCGATTTATCTTCTTCTAACATTGCATCAATCGCAAAAACTCTCACCGCTATCATCTACTTACTGAAGAGGCTGAGGCAGCCTATGGAGGCAGCATGAGGCCAAGTTAGCATTCAATGTTTAATCTTTGAAAAAACCAAGTTACTAGAGGTATCAAAAAGCAGCTTCATCTTTAAAATCGGTTCTAAAATTTCAACTAAAGAACAATAGTGCTGATCCTACATAATGAGAAAGGAACTTAGTAATTAATAAATCTTAACTTTTTCAGGTAATCAGAAGACTGATGGTGCCAAAATTGGCGCAATTGGAGAACACGATAATGGGCATCATGAAAGAGTTGGCGAAGCTGCCTCCTGGCTCCCGACTCCCCGACAAATTCACGAAGACAGAACCCATTAAGTTGCTGTTGGATCAAAATTATAAGTAAGCTGCTGTTAACTTTATAAATTTACCTGTTGATTCTGTTTTTACTAGTAAAATGCGAAATCGTTTAATATGTCATGTTTGCTAACCCATGTAACCCTTACGGATGAAAGTTTAGCTTCATAGAGGGACCTAATGTCTTCGTCGTAATAATGTTAAATACTACAATGAACTTCAGGACATAAATTACGATTACAATATTGCTGAAAACGGCACCAAAACACTTCTCAAAATACTATTTTCCAAATGTTAAGCCAGGTATATTTTTCCTTTTTACCAGGGAGGATGTATGCATGGACAAGCTGGAGTCTTGTCTGAAAGAAGACAAGCGGAGGAAGCGAATCCTGAAGAAGTTATTCTTCAAGAAGTATAACTCTCTGCGACAAGACCTCATTGGCTACGGAGGACGAAGACTGTGGGGCGGCGAGGGCAACCTTTTCTATAGGAAATAAATGTAGTTTATATAATAATATAGTTAATTATAATACTGAATGTCGTATTGATTTTATTTCCCTGTTAGACATGAGGAGAGAAAATGAAAGAAATCGCATAATTCAGAGTGTATTCCACCACTTAAACATTTTTGGTCCTGCTTATTATTTTGCCATTCAAAAAGTGCTGATTTTCAGCTTAGTCTGATTGAAACCAGAATTAAATATACAGCTGGTAAATGTATGTGTATGGCCTAGCACTAAACCCGTTTTTTTAAGACCACGTTTTTAAAGGAATAAGGCTCCGGTAGACTCTAAGCTAAGACGTAATTTCGTAGAAAATTAAAAATAAGCCTAGTTTATGGCAGATATTTTTATATGAATGAAACCTGCTCTACACACTAGGGCTTTCAATACCGGTATTACGGGATCCCGTAATACCGTGATCACGGATATATTTTGGTATTTTTTCAATACCGGTATTGAGGAGCCAATACCGTGATTACGGTATTACATCTTTTTATAATTTTAATTATTGTGGTTTGTTGTAATAAGTAACAGGAAGTTGTTTTAAATAAGATAAATAACTACGACTCGTAAGATGTATGTACCAACTCGTAATCTTATTCTCACACTTCACACTTGTGTATTAAGCGCCAACCCGCCCAGCATACCCGCCCGCTGATAGTTCTTCAGCAGGGTGTTGTCTCCCTTTTTGAAGAGCAGGACGACAACACTCCTACTCCACGCCTCTGGAGTTCTCCCTTCAAACAGGACGGCATTAAAAAGCTTCTGGAGCTCCCCCAGTATGGGCTTACCTCCTGTTTTTAATAGCTCTGTTGTAATACCATCCTCGCCAGGGGCTTTTCCATTTTTGAGCTGTCTCAGAGCGATCTCGATTTCGCCACTGCTGACTTCTGGCAGGTCTTCGGTGAAATGGCGTGTTAATGTGGCTCTAGAATCCTCATTTCCGGGATAAGGTCGAGATGCATGCGATGCGTATAACCGGCCATAGAAGTTTTCCACTTCCGAAAAGACTGCCGGCACCGAAGAAATGACTTCTCCACTTGTTGTGGTCTTTTGACTTGACGAAGCTAAGTGGCTTCTTCCAAGAGATTGTACGAATACCTTTGACCCCCGATTCAGCTCAATTGCTCTTTCAAAGTCAAGAGTATTGGAGCACCGGAGGTCGCGTCGTACGTGCTTGTTGATCTCTTGGTTTAAAGCCCGCTTAGCTGACGAGGCGGGTTTTCACGTCGTTTCTTCATAAGCCCTGACGCTGCATGTTACAGAATCTCGAACCTTCCTCCCTGAGGATCCGAACCACATGTCCACCCCACGTCGAACATGTCGAACCACATATTCGTGGTTCTGGTTAACGTCTGTTGTGGTTTCCACGGCGGCAAATCGGTTCTTCAGATTTGACTGGAACTTTTAAGATCCTGTCATGGTTTGGAGCAGTGTTGGTCAGAGCCTGGCCTTCATCAGACGGAAACGTTCGGCCTTGAAGTTGATATTCAGAGAGCCTCGGACAAGTCGGTGATCGCTACCGGTGTTAAACCTATTGATCACGGAGACGTCTCTGACTATGTGCTTCTTGTTCGTCATGATGAAGTCAATCTCATTTTTAGTCATAGTGTCGGGGCTATGATTGGACGCTTTTTGAAACTAAAGGATTGTGTTTTAAAAGTTGTAATCGATCTAAAATTAAACTCCGATTTCGAATTAGACGAATTCGATTTGACAATATTAAAAAATGTTTACAACAGCCTTTCTGTAGTCAAAGTAACTATATTAGTACTGTACTATACGGGATGCCAATTTACTAAAAGCGGATATTGCGCTAAAATTTATGTTGACGAAGTTAGATGGTCAAGCTAATGACTTAAGCCAAAATCTTGCAAAAGCACTTCGAAGACGCATAAAGGAGCGACAACTTTTAATATCTGGAGTATTGCAATATTTGCATGACCGACAATACCGTGATCACGTGATCACGGTATTGAAATTTCTAATACCGGTATTGATACCGGTATTGAAAAAATCCGGTATTTGAAAGCCCTACTACACACCTTTGGAACTAGTGTTACCTGCCTACAGAGGTTAAAAAGGCTTTGCATGACTGACGACAGAATATGTGGAAGTAGTTGATGCCGATGGACTAAAGTCCACCAACATATCATAAGGAAACTATTATAAAGTATTGAGAAAAAATTAAACATATTGAGAAATTAGAAAATAAATATCTACATAGCTGTTTCCCTACACATGAGCAGCGCTTTCCTGACGGTAAGTCAGTGATTATTGCCGTCAGTCAATGGAAGCCTGCAAAGCCTGGGCGGCCTTATAAAAATAAGTTTCTTTTGGTAGGTGCATAAAATGACATTTTATGGACCATTTAAGCAGAACTTTGGAATGTAATAGCTTGGTCTGGACCTCGGCTACGTATAGATAATCAGTAGATACCTACTAATCAGTCAATAGTAGGTGAAAAAAATTGACTAATAACGTAAAAGGGTCCCTAACAACCATCTAACAACACATTTACCAAAGCTGACAGTAAAATTCGATATAGCAGAGTGTATGGTTTTGTAAGAAAGAATACAAACTTTTCAATCTGTCCTAGAATTTCAAACTAATTATAAAATATAGTTATTGCAGCATCGGTAGGTCGAAATATAAAGTACATAGTATAGCTAGTTACTCTTAAATAATTGAGTAGGTAAGAACTTAAATGCCAATTATTTCGGTTGCATGGGAAACTGCTGAAATGACCTTTGCTTTTGAAACGACCTCAAAAAGTTAGTGCAACCTTTTGAGGAAGTCTCCAAGAGAAAAAATTGTAGTCACGTGCAGGAAACCTAGTTATACAATCCATTGTTCGTAATGTCTACGAAAGAACCGCTAAAACACACATAACAATTTAATAAACATGTTGCATGTTTTACAAACCTTCATGCTAACGGAAGTCAAAAGCCTAAATCGGAATCCAAATTAGAACCAAACTTTTCTCTGAACAACCTGCTTGCAGTGCTTGACATTTAGTTTTTTTAATATGATTTTTAAATTGGAGTGCTAAAAGAATTTACTTTTGTGGCCAGTAATCTCTTAGTTCTAAACCAAAAAGACTTTATTCATTCTAGTAAAATGTGCGAAACAAAATTAAAGTTACAAGTAGTTTTAATAGTTTTATGTGTAGCGTTAAAAGGGCTTCAGGCTGTTGATGATTGTAAGTTTTCTTTTGTATTTATTTATCGACTCTTTGGTCACTTTATGAGTAGAGGTACGGAATTTTCATATTTAGGAAATACTTCGGTAAATGTGATAAATACCAAAAATTCATATACAAAAAAGTATAGAATTTTCCCCGAATAATATAATTTCTTCTTTAGGTTCTTAAATGTATATTTGCAAAATTACCTTATCGTAAAAAAAATGCGACCTTCATGTTTTTAAATGCGAAAGTTCATAAGTCATATTCAGGTATTATAAATACCTCGAAGTTCCTCCTATATGGTGATTAAGGAATGTGGCGTATTTTCAGCACTATTATTCACGGTGACGCGAGCACCTCGGTACTTCGGCATCCTTCAGGATCACAGAGGGCAGCCTTTGTCCGTGGAAGTATCAGAAGAATATATGGACCAAGACTACATCGCCACCAATAGGTAAAACGTTCTACAAAATAAAGTAAAATCCTCCTGCCCTTGTTCCAATTTTATTTGGGGTTCCATACTATTCTTTCTACCAGCATCTTATAAGTTCTTTCAACCCGTATGAGGTAACATGATTTGGGCTCCCTGTAATCCCAGAATATAAGGTGTACAGTAGTGAATGTATTTACACAAGATAAATTAAACTTGAGTCTAGAAAATTCTCGACATTTTTCTTGCATAGTTTACCTATATTCTCGGTTCAATTAAAACGTAAGCAGGATATTTCACTTTTTTTTAGATTAAGAATTTAATTTATCATCAAACGTTAATACTGTTTAGGTAATGGTGTATTTTTATTTTCTAGGAAGCGGCACAAAATCGATTGGAACAAGTAAGTTTTTTTTATTACGAGTGTGCCTTTATTTTAATTTCAAATTTAAGTTCAAGCAAATTATTGCTAAGATATTTTTTGAAAGGTATATCTTTATATTTTCTTGCCAGTCTTAAAAGAAATAATTGTAATTATTTTTCCTAGGAATCCTTTGGACATGGACGATTTCGATGATGATGACACAGAAGAAGTTTTTGATGATAAAGACAAAGACGTTAAAGTGCCCAACAAATATAACTTACAAGCCGGTCCCGTATAATAGAATTAAGTTGGTTAAGTAACTATGTAATAAAGATCTCGTTTAAGAATACCCCGAGTACTTTATTCATCATTATCAGCAGCCTTTTTATCGCCCCATTCTGGGCACAGAAGTCCTCTCACACAGAAAAGGATTGAGCGTTAATTACCACCGGTTGCTCAATGCGGGTTGGTGATTTCAAACTCCATAGTCGAACCATATTACACCGTATGAACCATATACATTCATGTTTGAGAGGTCGGCTATTTACTTGTAAGATTGTTTTAAATCGCAGTAGTGTAGCGTGGGGCGAGAAAACTGTGAGGCGCTTTTTGCGCTTTCGCAATACAAGCATATTAAAATGATGTACCTTCCATTTATTGTTTTGATGGATAAACTATTGAAATAGGTGGATTAATTCCTGATTTAGTTGACATTCTTGTTCTTGTTCATGTATGAGTAGTCTGGCTGTTATGATGATAATGCGACCACTTTGTAGCCATAAAGTCCAATTACAATACAAGCATATAAAATAGAAAAAAAACAGTTGCTAAAAAAATCGTGTATTCTAAATTCAAGTACAAAAATAAATAAAAACAATCCTACATATCTAAATCGCTGTACATCTTTCCTAATCTGTCTTCTAACGACTCTGGTACTTGATCCGGGAAGAGAGGCATTCGGGCCATTTCCAGCGACTCTTCGGAATAATCCTTCGACTCTTCGGAATACTGGTCGTCTAAATGATCCTGGTATATTTTCTCGCATTCGCTGGGGTGCTCGCTTTTCATCGTGCTGGGATGGTAACCCAGCGCTTCTATTGGGCCTACTGTCAGGTAGGGCACTTGGGTTGTCACTTCAAAATGTCTACCTGTTGAATAAGAAAATTAGCGGTGAGTTTTTATCTTCGTTTGTCTACTTGGAAGAGTAGATAATGCCTGTGTAATTTCTTAAGTATTTTTTCAAATAAAATAAAAAAAATAAGGTAGGTATATTGATTTTGAAATATAATATTTTTCTCGTATGCTTAGAGCCCGCCTTACCGGGGGATGGTCTTTTTGCAGAACTTAATGATAATACAATAGGTGTTGATGTAATTTTTAAGTACCTAGTAAGCAAACTCACTTACTTACTAATTTTAAGTTACAAAATATAAAGCAAACTTACGATCAATATGATCAGGGAATATAATAGTCGCCATGGTCTTCGCAACATTGTCATCGTAATATTCGGCGTAAATGCCCACCTTGGCGCCATCGTTTACTTCGACGCCTTTCGGCTTCTTGGTACATTCCTCCTCCATGTGTCTTCTGCCGGACTGCACCCCAGTCCCGTGAGGAGGGTGCAGCAGCTTCGGAGGAGGAATCTCGGTCAGGGGCATAAAGTTCTTATCCACATGGCCACCCACGGGTTTCACTTTTGATAGTCTGGAAAAAAGTTGACAATAGGCGTGATGAAAGTGTAAAAATATGAGATTCTAATTAGTCGGCGTTTTAGATTGGCAAATAATTTTGGGCGCATATTTTTATTTTAACAAAACATAAAAAAAATAATAAGATATATATAGTGCAACAAATATTGAAAGTGGGGACTCGTGACGTCACGTCTATGTACGTACTACTTACGTACTTCCAAGTGGCGTAACACAAAATTCAATCGTTTTGCATCTTCGTTGTTATTTGTTTGTGAGAGAAAAAATATACGTGTCCATTATTTTTTATTTATATAAAAGACGGACTTATATTGTATTTTTATTAGCCATGACTTTTTTTTGGCAAATGAAATGATTTTTTTTTTTTTTAAACATTCTTAAGTAATTTTTGCACATAGCTAGGTTCAGTAATGAAACAATGTCGAAGTAATCAAACAATGAACCAGCTGCTTGTCTGGTTGTAGTTAATAGTGGTGGTTGTTGGTTAATAGCGTTACATAACATTTGTAAAATTAATAAAAGCAATTTTAGGGAAAATTACAACTACACCTTGTTTAATGTAGTTTTCGTTGTACTTTTAACAAATCGAATGCATTGTGTGATGGATGAAGACGTAATTTCAGTTACTTTTCCTATGCGTTGGCTTGTAAACTTGTCTCGCGCTATGGTTTTTGATTTGGAACGATAATGAACTTGAAGTAAAAAAAATAAAATAAGGAAGATAAGCATTATGGTGCACGAATTTAAATTAGGAATGTGTTTTCTACATGCCAACGATAATATTGTAACAAAGAGGCTAGTACTAAAGGTTGTACTCACTTATTCACTAATTTACTTGTCCTAATTTCCGCAGCCACATAATACATTTGCAACAAAACTGTGATATAAAAGAACTCCATCGCGATGTTTGACGGGCACTACAGCATTTTAACTATTAATCTGAACATTTGGAAAGGTCTTTTAAAGCCTCCTTTCAGATACCAAAACAATGAATGAAATTCTCATTGTTGCTGCACAATGCAACAGGTGGTAGATGAATCTTTTTATTTTCATTTTCTTTTTGTAATGACGGTTTGTCGCCAAATGGCGGAGGTTACCTTTATCAGTGAAACTTTTTGGTGTAGATCTTTTATAATTGACGCGATTTTATTTTGATTACGTAAGGTTTTCCGTGTATTGTACGGTTTATAAGGTTGTAATAAGGTCTGTGTTGTGGTGGATTAAGCATCTGCCTCCCAAGTAGGAGTGTTTTGAGGGTTCAATTCCTGGTCAGGCAACTTTAAATGTAACTTTTCTAAGGTTATATGTACTTTATGTAGTCGATGAAGGAAAACAACTGTGAGGAAGCATTGTCAATTTTCTTAAAGCAATCGAGACGTTTAACGCAAATCCTTTCTCTGAATTATGAGAAGGGGCTGTGACCCTTGCAGTGGAATAATTAAAAGGTTTAAAGTTCTCAAAAGGTTTGATAAAAGGAAGTTTTTGAAAAGTCCATTCACTTGTAAGCGTGGAATACAAAAAAAGCTTGAATATACCAATATATTTATTAACCATTTTACTAAAAGAACCGTCCCTTCTTCTTCTTGTATACAATGGGATCCAAGTGCCAGGTCTGGTTGCCGCCGCAGGAGACCAGAGTGAAGCAGCCTCCGAACACGATGGGAGGATCAGTGTCGGGTACGCAGATGTTATCTTGGCAGAACGTGGCAGTTCCTGGTGGGAAAAGAATTTATTGATTTGAATTAGGAACTTTTTAAAACTAAAGTCTCTTTGGATGATTGCATAGCGAGTTCTAATTTTGCCGTTGTTGTTAACTCGGTGTCATTTTTGTCGTACACTTCACTAATTCCTAGTTATGGATAGGTCTCACGAAGGTTGCAGTTTTATAATGGTGAAAAGGATTTTTCATTTCATCGCAAGGCTTTTTATCCAAGCCTTGCCATCTAGCTTGACAGTAGGTAGGTACTTTATTTATTTTTTCAATTTTATAGTTTCTGCTCCAGAAACCGGGATTGAAGACTGCGACACATTGATAGGTAATATATAAATGTTGCTGATGATTATGTACCTTATGCTGTAATTATGACACTCCTTACCAACGTAACCCGTAGGTCTGGCCTGACGCTTATTCTTGACATAATCCACCACAGCCTTCGACAGTGCATAGAAGTGCTTGCTGGCCTTATACCTCATCTTCGCCAGCGCAGCGTCGCAGTCACTCTTGTCAGCTCTGCAGTGGTATACCAGGTTCCGAGTGTTGGCTTTCACCATCTCCTCTCGTAAGACCTGGTATTTACTGTCAGTGTGCAGCATTTGACCAAATCTGACGTTCACTGGAATATAGGGTGACTGGTGATCAGTAATAGCAAAAAAGCTGTCTGAAATTGAATTCACTCGCGTCTTCTCCCGGTCAGGATGACAACCAATGAGAATAAAAAAAAAACTTTTAGAAAGTTGTTTGTGATCATGGGTACAATAACGTATGCAAGTATAGGTCTCTAATTACGAGTAGCTAACCCTAAATTAGTAAGTTTTCAAATCTAGATCAAGAAACCAAAAAATTCTTCAGCTTTATAGTCATTAGTTTAGATAATAGTTAGTATAATGTGTTTGGAAATCTGTGGAAGGTTTTAGTGAGAAGATGCTGTTGTCCAGGTGTGGGCAGAAGATACCGAAATCCTCAAAAATAATCCATTACAAACAAAATCCATGACTTTCCTTACTCACATCCAGCTCCAACAAGATACCCTCCCACGCCAACATTGTTGGCCAAACACGCCAACACAGTGGCCAACACGAGTCTCTTCATGTTTGTGGCAACACAAACTGAAACAGTATGGCCCACTTGAATAACCAATAGCCAATTAAAATATTTTCATAGCCCAATTAAGTTTGACGACTTGTTAATTGGTGAACAAAGATTGGAAATATAATTGGACTAGGTTTTGCTTTCGGTTTCACCAGCGTACCGTGGGATATTATCCACTAACCCGGTTAAATAGCCTAAAGTCTTCCTCGATAAATAGGCTATCTAGAACTGAAATACTATTTTTCCAAACCGGGACTGTATTCCTGAGATTAGAGCATTCAAGCAAACAAACAAACTCTTCAGCTTTATAATATTAATATAGATTTCCTGAAAGTAAGTTCTGTGTAGCAAAGCATTTCTACCTAGAGGGTCAAAACCATAAAAAAAGCTTTAAAAAAAATCGGTAAAAAAAACTTTTAAGTTAAACGGTTTTATCTTATGTGTACTGAAAACTAGAAAATAAAAAAATAGTTACTTACCTGTCAACCTACGTAGGTGGTCCCGGTCATATTAAACTAAAATAAAAACGTGGGGCCCATTAACTATTGCTGTAGTACTTTCTTCTAGAGGTATAATAGGTGTGGATTGCATCGACTTACTATAATCGTAACTGGAGATTTTGACAATCAATAATCAGCCGTAGCGGCTTCACCAGCGAACGCCGAGCTCATGATCTACCAAAGTATAACGATATGCTTTGCCATAGGTAGGATTTCACAGGGGCCCCACGTTTTTATTTTAGTTTAATATGACCGGGACCACCTACGTAGGTTGACAGGTAAGTAACTATTTTTTTATTTTCTAGTTTTCAGTACACATAAGATAAAACCGTTTAACTTAAAAGTTTTTTTTACCGATTTTTTATTTTCTAGTTTTTAGTATTTAATGAAAATGCCTACCGAATATTCCTCATTCTATCTAATTCATTTAGTGCATCATTATTACACGGTCTCTTACCTGAAAATTTATTACAATCCAATTCCTCAATACATAGCCCTTCCAGATACTTTTTTTTGTAACGACCCCAAAAATCATCACATGACCTCTCCTGCTGTGGGTCAGCAGCGGTGAGGGAGTGCCAGACTCTTGACTAAAAATCGTTTTGTTCCGTCGTAGGCCTTTTATGTACCAGGGCCGCGGTAACTCTTTCGAACAATCTCGCAGCCCAGGCAGGCCTTGGCCCTGTTGGGCCCCGCTGGAGTTACTGACGGTTTTCTACTTGTGAAGCCCTTTCATTTGATACCCATATTGGTGGGATTGATAAAAAATTGTTATCAGGCATTTGGTAGCGGCGGCCATCTTAGATTTCAATTTTGCATAGTAAATTGTATTCTACTTGTTGAGACCTTTCATTTGATACCCATGTTGATGGGATTTATAATACCTAAGTTATCCGCCATTTTGTAGAGGCCGCCATCTTGGATTTTAATGTTATATAGTACATTGTATTCTACTGGTTGAGAACTTTCATTTGATACCCATATTGATGGGATTGATAAAACCTACGTTGTCCGCCATTTTGTAGCGGCCGCCATCTTGGATTTCAATTTTTTATAGTATATTGTATTCTGCTTGTTGAGCCCTTTCATTTGATACCCATATTGATGGGATTGATAAAATCTACGTTATCCGCCATTTTGTGCCGGCGGCCATATTGGATTTACAATGTTATTGATATTACTATATTGTATTGTTATCGGAATCAAAGGTGTATACAAAATTTCAGATTAATCGGTTGACAGGAAGAGGGTGAAATTTGAATTACTTTTGACCCAAGAATAAATAAAACAAACGGGGTGAGCTAAATAAAACCGTTTAATAAAAACCTTCATCCTCATGATTCAATTAGCAGATTCGATATTCAAAATCAATTCTTATTTGTCTAATCTTCCCGCCAACACGAGTACCACAAACAAACGCGGGTACAAAGGAGGTAAGACCAGAAACAATTAACAATAGCTTACACAATCGTGAGCTGGCCAGCATTTAATTGACCCCCCCACCTGACAGCTGATAGCACCGAATTATACCAGCATTTCACGCTTCATTGTAATCTAGCCTCCATTTATGGTGGCATGAACTAATTTGTGGAGTACGGAGTCGCGTAGACAGACCTCTAAGTAATTTTTGATATAGCTGTAGGTACTAATGTAAAGCAACTATTTTGCCAAAATGAGAATACTATAATATTCATTGAATTATCAGCTCAAAATAGATATTTTAATCTTGGTTTAGTAAATATCTAAAGTTATTTATAAAATTGAAAATATGATATTAATTTAGTATGAAAATGATAGCACTTTAGTATGATGCTTCCTCTAACTGCTATATTTCATAAAACTCCCTGTCTATATGAAGCTACGCCAACAAATCGGTCTTCAGTGTACTCTACACACATTCCTAAGTCTACGTACCGCAGCCTTCAGTTAGCACCAGGTAAGGACAGTACGGCACGCGTGCTATCGCCCCTGTCCATCGTCTATAATATTGTAGGCACACTGTTCGATCGTTTTGCTTGCTACAGTTTTACTTATACTTCTGCTGATGACTCAGTAGAGTGGGTCTTAATTAGTAAACGCAGTAGTTGGGTACTGTTTACTACCTACGCAATGGAACGTGTATGGAATACTTTATCTATGTAATTTTAATGTGGTTTAAAATAAACGCTTATTTATTTATTTAACACTTCAAAGGAATCTTAGGAATGCACCTATGTTTCTCGTTATAAAAATACATAATTCTTTAGGTGAAAAAACGTCACGTGGTGGTGAAAATCTAGGAAATCTCGTACGAAGGCTTTCTTGTTTTTGTGGAATGTACATATATTGGAGAAAAAGTTTGGCTAATAACGAAAATTTTAAGAGTACAGAAGGACACTTGATAGAATTAAGTAATTAGATAAGCAAGCAGATATTTATTTATTTATTATGTTGAAACGGTTTACACATCAATTACATTAACATAAAGAAAAAGAAGAAAGAACATATTGAAAAAGAATACACATAAAACTTAATAATATTAAAGAATAAAATATTAAAAACACAACAAAAGGTAAATATACAATTTAAATTAGACTATATACACAATTTAAACTATTCGTTCATAGAGGCTGAGACAAAAACACATAATAATTTTAACTTTCAAAAACAAAAGCTTGTGTGTGGTACCCTTATGTTCAATACCTTGTACCCTAGTACATGCCAGTCTAGACCGAAATGCAGAAAATAAGTTCTACGCAACACAAATCCTCTTTTCTCCGCTTTACCAGCCAGCAATGTATTCCTCCCAACAAATACAACCACGGATCGATTTGGCCAGCAAATTGTGTCCGTAACAGACGCACTAATTGTCTAACAAAATAATGCATCAAGTTTATCTGTGGTCGATACAGCGGCGCCGGCCACAATATAATTAGACGATTGTACCCATTGTCTATGGTCTCCATGATATATTGGCGCGGAAATCTACGGTTTACTCGTTTGGTGATATTTCAAAACTTATTGGTAGTTTGTACCTCTTTGGTTTAGTGACTGTGGGATTGTGTACGATATCCGCTTGTGGTACTTTTGTGAATTTTGTTATGTCTTTCGTACATGCATCTAAAATGTTGTGAAATTAGAACCTTTAGGTAAATATTTGACATTGACAATAAATTCCAGATGATTCATATTTTTAGACGCCGCTTACGATACTATTATTAAAAGAAAATTTTACATTACTAGTTTTTCATTACCAATAAACAATTCAGCTACCATAACCCTTGATATCTCGTTCTAAAAACCTGAAGAAACAAACAAGTTCTATCACTAACCGCTGGTGACAACACACTTATGGGAATTTGAAGCAATTTCAATACAGGTATCGTAGTGGGTGTCTCACCAAGAGTTATGATGGACAAACTGACAGACCGCGGCTGTACTCGACAATTTATACCCCTGATACCTATTAACCATGTACTAAATGTGAATTATCGACAAACTTCTCTTTGCTGTCACCAAACTCATTTACACTGGGAAAATGACACCTATGACTATAGCAATAAGGCGGTTGTAAGTTCTAAGTGATGGTATGGTTAATGTTGTAATAGTAACATCAATGCGGGGTGGTCAAGTCGATAAAATGATTTTACTGGCGGATAGCGTTAGGGAGGGGACACGGATTCTCGATAGTTATAACGATTGTTAATTTATTAGTGTAGTATAAATATCGATGGAACAGCTCAATTGACATTTAAAACGGAAGTTAAATAAGTCAATAATTAGCATATTAGATGAAAATATATAGCAGCTTACTTACCCACATTTATGGCTTACAATACTTAGGTGTTCCGTGTTCTTAGGATAGGTAAGATTTTATTACAAAACGAACAATCAGTAATGTCTTACTTATACTATTCTATTTTACAAGTGTACCTTAATTAATACATAGGTATCTGCGCTTTTCGAAACACCTCATCTTCTTCCTTCGAACCTGTTTCCAATTTCATTTGGTATCGTCCCAATATAGAGGAATCTCCCACATTCTTTCCTCCCTGTCACTCGTCATTCTGACACTCACTCCTGTCATAGTCATGTCATCTTTCAGACAATCTATCCAATTTTGAAATACCTCATCATAAAAGTAAAAATATACATGTGTGCCTTGCCTACAAATGACGTAGGCACACAGGTGCATCGGATACCCGCAACTAGTGCAACTACCCTATTTGCCGTGAATTATGACATGTTAACAGGTATAGCGAGGATCATGTTTTATATTTAACCGACCACACAGACGGTATTATGATTTCTAATCGTTATAGTTAATCGACTTGTCATTAAATCTGTTTACTATAAATCACGTTCAATTTTCATAGTAAAAATTGGTTTTAAGAAAAACGGACGTTTACGTTGTAGGTTAAAATTGGCCTAAGACTTTTAGGCTTATATTTCAATTCAGAATAAATATTAAAAAATCTAGTCTATTATTCTTTTATTTAAATACAAAAACTTAAAATGCCTTTTAGAATCGTTTTGTCAATTCATGTAATCCTTGGATCAAAAACTTTTACTAAATTATTTATTCAAATGATTCATAGGATTCCCTTACAAAGCATTTCATAATCGTGATTCACTTCTCTTGTCAAGCCTTTACACGATCCAGGACATTGTCCACGACACTTTTCGCGGAACAAACCGGAGTATTTAATTCCGCAAAGACCTGTCCATGTAAAATGTCGCGAAATCATGACTGATATACTACATAGTATCGTAAATCAGAACAGAACAAGCAAAACAACGGCTCATAATAGATTACAAGCACATTACAATTTTGTAACACCCATAATTCGTATTTAACGGTTTATCAAAGTTGAAGCGGCTGTACCACAATACTAAAACTAACTAGACTAATAATAAATCTCTGGTTGAATAATAACAATCTAAATGCTTTCAAAACTAGTACATTATTCAGAATCCGTGCAGAATAATGGAGGTAGACGGTTATCTCGCCTATTGTTGCCATTAGCAGCCATCTTATAACAGCATTGTTTCCACCAATCCGAGGCGCACGAGCGCCGTAGATTGCCGGAGATGCACGAACGTTACAATTTAAATGTGGAATTGCTATCTTCAATTTTTTTGGAGGTCTTTTGTTAATGTTGGCTAGATTTTCGTGATTGGACAGTCTCGTGTTTGTCTGGGATCGTGAATTTGTCCGTGAAGTCTATGCCATCATGAAATGCACATTTTATGACTAATATTATTACAACCTCTGGCATCTAGAGGATTGGTGTTAGATACTTATTTAACTATTATTAAATAAATAATTTTCTGGTTTTCAGAAAACAGAGAATACTTTTCGAAGTTTCTCTTTACAAAGACAACTATAGCAAATCTATTCATTGAATCGATGGCCTGCCCACTACGCCATTAGGTCGTCGAAAGCGAAGCTCATAAATAATATGACTTATCGTCAATAAAGGGCAAAATATTAATTTTATAAAATTGTTTCCTGATCACCTTAAGGTAGTTAGGGGTCTTATAAATTATGTTTACATTCAGTTACAAGTTTTAAGTGAGCTGTTTATAAACTACAATTTGTATTATAACCTCATTATTGTAAAATGCTTTTTCCTGTTTCGCGGAAACTAACTCTTAACGGAGTAGATCATTATTAATGTGAGCTGGGGCACTATTCCTAGTTTCATAAAGATGTGCAAGGCTGCAGTCGTCTATGACATTCATGCTTACTTTTACGTTAGGTACTACAACCGTATTGACATCGTTTTAGAGGAGTTAAGCTACGTTTTGATCCGAAAACAAGCCTTTGGTCCCATTTTTATTTTATGAAGATAGATTTTTTACAGGTTTCCTAAAAAAGGCGATCCAGCAAAAGCTCAGAAAGAGCTGGGCATTTCCATTGACACAGTACTGCCACCAATTCACACCGAAAAACCCATACTTTTATTATTTTCCGAGGATTTCATATCACCTGAAACTCCTTCATTCGTAGATCCTTACATTTCGGCAGACCAAAGCGTTTCGTGTTGTTCAAATGCATTGTTTACTCGACATTGGGCCCTAAGAGTACCTGCACACTACAAACTAAACAGTCGGCCGAGAGGTGACCCGATGGTAGGCAAAAAAATCTGAATTTCAATCAAAGTTTTCAGTCGGCAAGTTATTTATTTTTATGGGAAACCATCATATGGCGGCTGTGGCTGCGGCATGAATTTCAGACTCTTACTGAAAAATCCCATCAGGTTCCTTCTTAAGCCCTGTATGTATGTACCTACCAGGGCCGCAGTAGCTCTTTCGAATAATCAAGTAGCCCCGGCAGGATTTGGCCCCCATTGGGGTTTGCTGGGGTAAGCTGACTCTCTCCTGTCGGTCGGATATCTGCTAAATACCTGATCCTTGTAATTCCTTTGTTTCCGTGACTGGAAGTCGACCCCAACATAGTTGGGAAAAAGGCTCGGAGAATGAAGATCCTTGTAATGAGCGCACCACCAGTCATCTTCATACTGACATACGAGACCAAACAAACTGTCGGCCGACTAAAAGCTTGCAGTGTGAGGTTACTCCTACTCTTTGTGCAACGTTTATGGACAATAAATACCGTGTATTGAACAGTGGGCCCAAATTAATTAGTATTATGTACCGCATGCAATCGCCAACGATTGTTCTAAGCGATTTGTTATTGTTTCAGACCTTTGTGCTCGAGTTTAAAGGTGGTCGTGCTTAGCTGAGAATGTTGTGTGTATAGTTCCTTGTTTTGGAATTTTAATTATTTTGTCCTTAAAGGGGGGATAATTGGTCGTGATTATGTATGTTTTAAACATCTTCCTAATTGTTAGTATGGGGTCCAATTTAAGATCTGTCAGATCTGGATTTGTATAGAAAAAAAACCTTTTAACTTTGACGTAGTTTAGGTTTTTCTTCAATGCCACTGTTGAGATTGAATACGGTCCTCCTCTTTGGCATAACCACCTCCATTCTATATATTTATTATCAAAACAATTACTCCAATTTAAGACCCTTCATACTCGTCACTTCGATCTTCTGAATTCAAAATATCTTCGGGTACAATCAAATAGAGGAGGCAGTAGTGCGACCGATTGCTGTGTCGTGTACAAATGGTGCGCACGCGCGTAAACACCTGATGTATTTTACGTTGTGCTTCTTGAGAGTTGGCGTGCAAGTGGCTAGATGTGGCGGTTTAGGGAATATGGTCTAGAATACTACAAATTATTATAATGTTCTGTGTGCTATAGGGGTCAACATGCAGACTAAAATATGCTACTTGGAGGTGCTCCATTTCGGAATCAAAAGAATTTCATGCCAAAACAGCAAGAGATGTATTCCTAGAAACCCCTTCTCACAACCGTGGTAACCTAGTGCGAAAATACCCGTGATACTGTGTCCATTCAAAACGCTTCATGCTATATCTTCCACCAAGGAGTTCAAAGCCAAAGTATAATATCAAACATCTGGGTGTTCTGACGCAACTCCTACTCTTAATACCTACAATAACTTTTCCTTTTAATATTAGGAGTTCATTCCAAACTGCAGTCATTGCGATAACCAGTTAAAGTTTAACTTCGTGATCGCTACCTGTGGTGTTTTATTTATCTTTTATCTTTGAACGCAATAAAGCGGTAGTTAGTTTTAACTGAAATATGTATCACTGGTCTGGAGCTTAATAAGGCCCTGAACCGTGCTGTGGTTTTATAAATGATTGTTACCATCCGTAAGAACCTTGGGACTTGTTGCAAAAATATGAGGTCTCCCTGTAAGTTCCGCTTCAGAACAGTATATTTAGCTCACTGGAAAGGTGTTACAGGGCTTAAAAAAACCTCGTAATACCTTCTGACCACGTTATGTCTTCTTCTAGAAGTGTGGACTTTTACTCAAGGGATACTGAGGTTAGTTCCCGATTTTGTATTCGTCTCAGGAAAAGCAACTAATTCACTGTCTGTGAAAGATTCAGCTCAAAAGTGTGATAGGAAAATCATTAAGTACCACCATAATAAAAGTCAAACACCTCATCATCACATTCTATTAAACCGTATGAAATACCCGAATCTGAATTAAAACAATCTTCTTTTGTACATCTGTTACAAATCCTTGCTGCCTCAATACCGTTACCCAAAACGACGTAATTCCTTTTGTTTTATATACTCTTATGTCCTTGTTGGACAAGCATTATCAGTGGGTTGTCCATCTCGATGGCTGGGTCCTACCTGATCCGGCGATCATAATGATGGCAATCGGTCAGATCAGATTGTAAACAGCAATGTTTTGTGTCGGCCTCTGATCGTAGTTAAGATGTATGGTACGAGGTTGACCTTTTGTTTTCTTTTGTTGTTTGTGTTTGAATTTAAACTTTTTTTTGGAATACTGGTGCTGCTTGCTACACGAAGAATCGTCTTAGTTCTGCTGCTATTCAGATTAGAACTTTGAATTCAGAACGATTCCGTTGATTTGCAATCAGAGAATGAATTTTGACATTAGCACTATATAAATTAGAAACAACCTCTAATCGAAAAACAACTGATGGATAGGTTTTAAAAATCTACAGTTAATTTAGAGTACTGGGATAGAGGAAAGCCGATTGAGGATAAATGAAACGATCTTCAAGACGCTTGTCATAACTCTAGAATAGAAAAATGGAAACCATTTTTTAAAGATTAGATAAAGGACCTTTATAAATACGTTTAAAAACAGGTCAGTTTTTAATAATTTAATAAACGACCATAAAATTACACAAACTTCCATAAAACAATAGCCACATAAAAAAAAAAACAAAACAATACCAAATCTCTCAATCCTTGCTATCGGGGATCCTCGGCCGCTATCGGCAATCTTCGGGTCAGGCTGCAGGTTGAACCGAGACAAGATCGGTACATTTAAATATCCTGGAGGCTGAATGTAAACAGCTTATATCTGATTAAAGGCTCGTGGCCAGATATCGGTATCGCTGTCCTACTACTGATTTCCGATATACGATTTGCGAATAAAATGTATGTATATCGTTTTGGAAACTGTTATTTTTAAGGTCAGTCGCAGTTTTTCATAGTGATTCTTGTGTTTTTCCATGGGTTTTTCTGATAGGTATAGTTGGAACATTCTGTACGATTTATTGTATGTTAAAATCTGGGTCTTACTTAGGCTAAAAGTTAAGATTGCAAACATTTTTCCGGACTTTCGTGGCTCCTTTCAAGCACCTTTTTTCCTTCCTGGGATATTTCCATTAGTTCCAGCATATCTGCAAAATTAATAAAAGATAAACAGCCAAACGAAATAAATTTTTCATACTTTGCACTTTCGAATCTTCTCTAGCCATGATCCATATATTCTAACCTAGTTAAGACTTAAAATAAGTGGTATTTCCAACAGCATTTCACAAATCTGTTCCACAAAATAACTACTTAAGGATAAACTGCAAAGCTAGGGTTACGCACAATCTCTATTGTTCCCATTTCTTTGGTAACCAGTGTAAGAGGGAGCTTCCAGCGCCGGGTGTAATGGTGTCATGGAACTAATCTGTAACAACTGCTTAACTTCATATTAGAAGGAATGTTCGGGGATTTAGTTTGTACGGGACTGTTGAGTGCGTGGGGCAGAGGGGTGAACACTTTAAATTTTGTTGACATCAAAGGGCCACAATAGTCAACATAATCATACAGTGGATAACTGGTAGGTAGACCTATACGTTGCGGCAATGGTTGATTATAATTATTACATACGACCTTACACCAGGATTTCATCTATCAGCCTGTCGCACGATAAATAGATTATGTATATTTATCTCCGATAGATTTTTTTATCGGACCAGTAGACCTTGCGACTCGATCAAAATTCTTTGTTTAACGATCTTTGAAAAGAAGAAAGTTCTAGGACGGAATTCGATATATGTACTTAATTTCAAAACAGCCAAAAGATCACACGCATGGACAGACACGTTCACACTACTCCTGCTTATGTTTCCACCTAATGTCTTATTTACGTATAATCCGCAACAAGTTTCAATAACCGCGCATGCGTTGCCGATGTGGTAATTACATGGCAGAAAGCCATGGGGTTACTGTTTAGTACTGGTATGACTTTCTCCATGGGGTTACTAAGTGCTGGTAACCAATAGCCTTTGGTACAAAGGGTAGGATATATTGTAGAGTTAATAATTAGATCTTCGAGTCTTGAGCTGTTTTCCGCGCTTTTCCGCACGGAAGTATGCACTTTGTTTTAAACAACACTTTCATATGTCACTTAGATACTTGCGAAGCATAAAATCTATCTATATTCTTGTTGGTAAAAGTCTGTAACACTCCTGGGGACATCCTGCAATCCCTGGAAAAAGGATATCCTAGCGGATCCTGAAAAGAAAGGGGACGACACCGATCTTTACGCTGTTGGTGTGTCGCAGTTTATGATATTTATTTTACTACCCCAGTAAACAATGACCAACAGAAAACGCTTTGTCAAATAAACGACCTCTCACTTGATATTCAATAGTACATTTTTGTACCTAAATAATAGAGATAGCCGCGTCTTCGAGACTTAAACCGCAGCATCCCATTACCGGCCACTCTTATCAAACGCAATCCAAATGCGGGTGGCATATACTACCACCATAACTTTCACTCCCTTAAAAATAAAACTAACAGTCTTACTACCCAAGAAATAAGGCCGAAAGTCGATCACACTTATGATGTTCCAAATGTAAATTCAACTTAGCACACCGAATAGATATTGGTCCACAATGACTATTCGACATGTCAAACAATTGAAGAATTCCCGCAGCTATAAAGTCGATATTCGCTTGGAGGTTAACTGGAGCTTTATAGAGTTTCGAAGGATGTTGGTGGAGTGTGCAGGGGATATTGGTCCTTATTGTGAGGAGCAGTTAGAATGTGTCTTACTAACGAACGTGATAGGTCCGTAATGGACTGCCTTCACGCCACCGATGACATCGCGACGCAAAAATCTGTGGAGTAGCGAGCCTGCAAATATTTCAGATAAAGTACCGTATGAACTTTATCCGATGGTAATGCAAAATGAGAATGGTATTGTATTTGAATATAATTTTAAGTACTTGCGAAATTCAAGTCCTCGCTTATTTGCCATCGTTATTTTCTACAGTGAACATTGATAATGATTTAAATTCACTAGACTAACAATTAGTTTCTCTTATTTTGTAGATGTAGATTTTCAATAGTTCATATTTTTTGAATCTTCGTGTCTTATCACACGTTTATGAAATTACAAGTTTTTATTATACACCTCAATCCAAACTAATATTATAAATGCAAAAGTAACTCTGTCTGTCCGTCTGTCTGTCTGTCTGTCTGTCTGTCTGTCTTTTCTTCACGCCTAAACTACTGAACCGATTTGTGTGAAATTTGGTACAGACATAGTTTGAAACTTGAGAAAGGACATAGGATAGTTTTTATTACAAAAAAAAAATATTATTTTTATAATTAAAATTATTCCGGACATATAGCGCCATCTATTGGTCAAATCAAAAATCTGCTGGTAGTCACTATTCCACGCGAACGAAGTTGCGGGCAAAAGCTAGTAATATATGTTTTTAGTTCTGACTAACAATTAAATTGCTAAAAGATTTCACAAGCGTCTCCACATCTTATTAGCACAAACAGCGAAAAACTTTAAATAGAAGTTAAAATCGCGTGTGTCGTTATGTTTGTAATCTCGCATACAAATTGTTGTTTACTCTGTATCGCGTTGGCTTATCGAACAAACGAGCTGGACTGAAATAAAACACGGCTGTACTCTGCCTAGGTTATTCAGACATCTAGATTATTGTTCTGTGCTTGAAAATTGCCTTGGTTTTGAATATTTGTTGAATAGTTAATCGTAGATAGATACATATGCTACTTAAGTAGGTACACATATGTTTTGCAGTTTTGATATATGTAACTAAAGTAGGTGATAAAATGGGCGGTCTTTATTGCTAAGAGCGATTCCTTATAGACAACCTTTGGTGATGGTTTGAGACTATTTTATTTTGGATTAAAAACACTTTTTCAAATTGTAATGTTAGCTAAAATTATGCCAAAAAATCTGGAGGTTTAAGAGTTCTGGAGTGTCGTGGTCATCATCATTTGTAAAATAATATAATATGACAACAATAGAAAAAAACAAATAAGCCCAACACATACCTACTTAGGAAATAGCAAAAGATCTCGTTTTCACACAGTCCAACGTGTTGCAAGAATCAATAAACGATTTGTTTTTAGTAATTATAAGTTGGTACTAATTTTGGTTTTGTCCAAATGACATTGTGCCAAGATTCATCCCACGATATTTCTGATTAGATACAGAAATTAAACACCTTTACACGGATATGAAACTCTAACGAAATTACTTCTCACGCGAAAATTAATACCTAGAAGTACCTATATTGCAAACTTTTATATTGCATTAGGTGTCATGTTACGAACTCAGGATACAGTTTGTATTCACAATCAGTTCAAAAATCTCGTGGGAACTTTATAAAAGGAATGATTTTTTTATGGCACCTAATTTAATTAAGTTTTCAAAATACATATAACATTAATGATAGCTGTTTTTCTAACGACTATTAGACTAAATACACAGTAAAACTATAATTTTTTGTCATCATAAATAGCAGATCGTTGAAAGCGTGTGCAGTCGTAAAACCATTCTCGCGACAAATGTCTAAGTTTCTAAGTACATGTTACCCTCAATTAATGACGTCATAAAGATCTTAATTACACAAAGTGCAGAATTGTGCACTTAGAACGAAATTTATTTGCTCAAGCTAATCTAATTGTGCGGAGATTGTTTTGCTAATAAAATTTAAGTTTTATTGAATTGCTGATCAAATGACGGTGCTCTAAATACTTTGCGAGTTATTTATTTCGGTGTAATTAGCATTGAAATGGTAAGATTTTCTGGTTGACTGAATACCAGTGGAGGCAGTCAAATTATGTAGCGAATTTAGGAATAATTGTGTTTGTTTTTGAATGGTTTGTTTACAAATTATGCATTGCAAGAAATAATACAGTAGCTTAATATACTTGTTTTAGATGAAAAGTTTACTCGCATTTTTTTATAAACTTCTTCGCAGTTTTAGAAACAAGTCATGAATTTGTATGACGCATACTTACCTAGCTTTAGTTTACCATAACACCTTCAATAATAATTCCAGAATTAATCACAGCACCCCAAGGCAAGAAGCTTCGCTTCACTTCAAAAAATCCGCCATACATAACCCAGTCGCCCAATTAAGAGTAACCCGACCGAATATAAACAGTCGGCATCACATTCGCTAGTTTACGAGTGTTGTAAGCAATTTATTGTGAACACGACGCCGTTTATTCTCGGTCGGTTAATCATCGGGAGGCTATGAATTAGAATCAACCTGTTGTTGAGATACTTCTATCATTATTCGTTTTGCTTGTAAATCTGCTAGCTGCTTTTTAATGGCTAATTAATGGAAATGTTATGGCGTTTTAGAGTAATTATGAATTTATTTGGTTAAGTAGAAGTTACGACTATTTATACTGCAAGAGAATTAAGATCTTTTTTGAACTGCAATGTTATATTTCCTGAATTATAAAAGTTAGTTTGCGTGTTCTAAGGTAAGAAGTGAATTGATAATGTGACTATTTTAAAGTTTATTTTATGCCAACCTTTTGATAGTGATCGATGTTAGATCCCTTATCGTATAAAAACGAAAAGAGCTGTCAAATTGGAGAAAATTAACGGGCATGTGAAATTAGAGCCAATTTTTCAAACATGGAACTAAGTTATCAATTAATATGTAAAATCATTTTTGAGACATTGTAATAGTTACTTGGTAGCTTGTATTTTCTAATAAATTCTTACCTTTTTAAGTAGTTTTAATAAAAATAACGCTCAATATAACAGTTAATGGGACATAACCACCTGCTTAACGTATTTATAATGTGTATGTTTATATGCACACATCTAACACTGTCAAAACAAATTAAACTTACGCGACTTAATTATAGAGGTGCGCACGAGTGGATCGTAACTGTATTATAATGATATGTATGAACTATTGTTACGGTATTTTAATTTTTATTAGGACTCGTTCTTAGTTTTAAAGGACTTATTTCACGTACGGCATAGATTAAGTAAAGAAGACAGAGAGAAGATGGTGATGGTATGTTCTGTAAAATTAAAAAATACATAATGTAATGATGGGAAATAAAGTACGACATATTTGTTTCATTCAATTTACATTATAATGTCAAAGATGATAAAAACATTATTTAAAAATTCAACCATGCTACTTTATAAGCAACTAGAAATGTTAAATTAACAAATTGGTGCGAATTCCACACGACAAAACCTTGTGGCGTGGTGCATTTTAATTTCCAAAGCGTTGACTAGTTTGAGTGTTTGTCGTTTGCGATGTGACTCTATCCCATACTAGGTTAGTTTAGGGTCACCCACCATCAGAAGAAAGTTAAGGATTAAAAGGTTTTTGATCCCATGCAACTAACTAAAATATAGGTATGTTAGTAGTATAAGCAAACGATTTTATGCATATTTAGTTTTGAAGTTTGCAAATGCTGTTTATATCAG
Source organism: Helicoverpa zea x Helicoverpa armigera (assembly GCA_033682625.1). Taxonomy (NCBI): domain Eukaryota; kingdom Metazoa; phylum Arthropoda; class Insecta; order Lepidoptera; family Noctuidae; genus Helicoverpa; species Helicoverpa zea x Helicoverpa armigera. The sequence continues at coordinate 10,266,772 of JAWIIS010000004.1, read as the reverse complement.
TAATTTGGTTTTGAATTGACATAATTAAATACATATATCCTATGTGGTATGTCAGATTTATCAAAAACATTTAGCTATATCAAATGTACCCACGTAATTAAACAGACCCTATTCTCCTATATAATTTTAATTACTAACCTAGAAAAATACCGTTCACAAGTTAATTAAAGCTGAAGCTTTTACTAGCTATCTGACCTTTAATAACTGCGTACATAAACATTATTCACAGTTTAATTCTCGTGTCAGCCCTAACAGTGACATTTCACACCTCGTAACAACGTCACATCGTCTGGTCTCTGTCAATTAGCTAGCTTTGGGCTATGAATACTCAATTACGTAGCCTTAAAGGGGTAGAACAGGGCAATATCCAATTATATTCACAATAGACTTGTGTTCGATTGTGCTCCGTCACACGATTGGGTAGGTAATAAGGATCTTTGCATATCACGGTTTGATAAAAGTAAATAAAATTGTGCACTAAAATAGTTTTACGAGAAGGTAAGATTTTATGAAAAGGTAAGAGGTATATGAGAAGCTGTGAAACGTGAGGTTTTTTATCCTTACTTATTTTACAAATTCAAACCTAATTCTTTTTATATAAAACACGTTATAAATACAAAATTTCAATCCATCTTTGCTTCCTGTGTGTTTTTTTGCTGGGAAGAAGTGGCGCAATGAACTCCCTAGCAACACATGTCTGTCTGTAGGATATTAATATTCACGTTATTGTTTAAGATTTATCATAGGTACTTATTTGTCAGTTGACTATATCTAAATAAACAGCTAAAAAAAAAAAAATAATTGTAACCACAGCCTGTGCAAATCAATAATTATTTTATTCTATTAAAATTGTCCGTTTGTACCTCTATACTTAGGTACTTTTAATTAAAAAGTAAAACCTCAATAATTTCTGATTAACTAAAGATAAACATCAATTACAATTTAATTATTCAGCACAATTAACCGTTTCCTTATTAAAACTTCGATTCTCAAGTACGTGTCTAACCTATGTACAATCGCAAACATTAATGGTTGATCCACTTACCACTATTCGTAATATAGGCGTGTAAGATGCAATCTGTCAAAAAATCCAAAGATCAACATTAAAAACACTGAATAAACGTACATATTTATTTTATTGACAACTTATAAGGATAAAAAAATTTGTAAATCATAAATATCAAGTGAATCTTTTGGAGTTCACCTTTCTTTTTACGAATGTATGAAGCGACAAAATAGCGAAGATGCCAAAATTGTTTAACCATCAACGTCCCCGACAGTACATATACACATTCCTAGTAAGTACGTACTTAGACTTATCTAATCCGGATCTAGCGAAGCGCAGGCGCAGCTTAATAGTATTGTTTAATTGTATTCGCGAGGCTGTAAAGAATACTTATCGCGATCGACTGAACTTTATATGATATCTACTAATGCGAAATCGTGTGTGTTTGTCTGTCTATGAATTAAATAGCGAGTTAAACTGTGGGCGTTATGTTAATGGGTTGGTGATTATAATTATCTTATTAAGTATGGTATTGATAGAATATATTGTTGAATGTATTGTATATTAGTAAATAAGGCATTTTTTACACTGATCTTCAAAACGCAGAAAAAGAAAACTTCTTGAGGAAGTGTGTTAGTGCTTATGTAAGTAGGTACACATAGGCACTACTTTTTTTTTTGGAATTTTATGCGAAAATTAGGTATGATTATTTCAAGAAAGATAAATTACATGCTTTAATTAATTATTTGATTTTAAATCACATATGCCCTGTTATTTTTTGCGTATCCGCAATAATATTCATTGAAAAGCATCGTAAATGGATTGCAATATCAAGCAAACCCCGGTGACCTAACACTAGTACACAACATTTGAATGATACAAAGACTACAATGGATATTGTGGTTAGATTGATGTGTGCGTGTCGGCTGCTTGTTTATTGTGCTATAGCTTATTGAAGCTTGGACACTTCAGCGCCACTGGGTAGGTATATTGTCATTCTATATTCTTAAAGCATTTCGAGAAGAAAGCTTTTAGATTCTTTTTGATTGATTTATTTTAGACAGAATATCGAAGAGTACGAGAGTCCATAGTTAGAGGTGTTTTAATTGATAGATAGTTGTTAATTTAAAATCAATAAAAGCTTAAGAGTAGGAGCTTAAGAGTAGTAAAGCTTAAAGCTGTCAAAAGGTGTAGATATTGTAGTTATTTCCGCTCGTTCCAGCACAGTTATTTTAGTAGATACAGCAAAATCTAAACGCATTTTAATACCAAGCACCAGGATTTAGTACCATGTAATAACCAAGCAGTGGCGGCGTAAGGGGGGGGGCGGAGGGGGCGGTCCGCCCCGGGTACCACGTCTAGGGGGGTGCCATCTCGGTCGGCACATATCTGCACGACCAGGATGGTACGGGCACAAGGGACAAGTCACTGAGGGTGCCATTCTAATCTGCAAACCCTAGGTTCACTACCAGTCACTGTACGCTATTCAAATTTTAAACAAAACTACAACAGTGCATGCGCTGGCTGTCACCCCTCTCTTACTTGTTTTTTTTTTACCTGAATTATTTCCTCAAAGTTAGAAAAAAAAATCCGCTCGCTTCGCTCGCAAGGTTTTTTCATAATTTCTGGTTTATTCTGCGCTTACTATTTGAGTCCTCAATCAAAAAAAAAGTTAAAGCACCGAGGTAGCAAAAACAACTGATGCTCTACGCTGCCGATTTCTGTTAGCTGTTTAGGAGGTGGAGGACTTTTGTGTCCCAAAACTCAAAAATTTTCGCGCTCGCTGCGCTCGCAGCTTTTTGACTTTCCACTGGTTTTTCTAACTTGTTTGAGTATTTTTGTGTTGAAAGACTCAAGAATTTCGCGCTCGCTGCGCTCGCGCCTTCTTTCTAATTTATTTAGGTATCATTGCGTCCCGAGAATCAAAAATTTCGCGCTCGCTGCGCTCGCGGCTTCTTCTCTTTGCAGTGCTTTTTTCACACTTGTTTGGGTACTTTTGTGTCTCAAAAATAACAAATTTCGCGCTCGCTGCGCTCGTGGCTTTTTCACTTGACGCTGGTTTTATAAAGCATGTTTCGGTTCTTTTATGCCCTAAAACTCAAAAACTACGGGCTCCCTTCGCTAGCGCTCTATAAGTAACTTTGCAGTGATCTGTCTCCGGTTCCTTTATGTTAAGCCTAGCAAAAAGCACCATGAATGATTTCTACAAGATTTTTAAGTACTTAAAGTACTCTTTACAATTTTAGTCCGTGATTATATTTTGTCGGTTTTTTTTTTGGGGGGGGGGGGGGGGAGTGCTGCTCAATATGTAGTCCGCCCCGGGTGCCACTCGAAGCTACGCCGCCACTGTAACCAAGAGTATTACTAACCCACTTAAAATAAAAAATGGCTTCTAATTCCTACCAGGACACTAACGTGCATTACATTACCACGAGACCTTTTATAACCTCAATATTTCTATTCCCGCCATTTCATATGTCAAAGTCAGAGCTAGGCTTAGGAAATTATAGCGAACAGCCTCTTCGCCTGACTTAATCTGTGGTCTGACAGTTTATAAGTACCGCTTAATTTGCTAAGACAAACCCTTAAAGGGGGCGGGACGTTGGTCATCCATCATTGTAAGGCGGGAGCGATCCGCTTTGAGAGATTGTGGGAAAAGGGAGAGATGGCTGGCGATTTTGGGCTTGGAATTCTGAGTTATCTCTGAGGCACATACAATATGGATTAAATATTAACGTGTTAAAGCGCTTTAACACTAGCGGATTTTCACATTCCAAGCGACAAGCATCTGTCATGCGGTTTCACGTGTCATCATATAATCCACTCGGAAAAACTGAGCGCAAAATCCGCTAGTGTGAAGGTGCTGTGAGTATATGTAGCTTTGTAGGATCGTATAAACTAGCTTAAGGGTTTTTTCATACTTTCAGTTTTTTTAACAACCGATCAACAACGACGTTTGAAATTAAATATTAGGCATGTCTGGTTTCTGATCGTGCTCACTTGGAACAAGAACGACCCTACGGTTTCAAGAAACGACAGTCAATATTGTTTCCCCGAGTCCAGAAAAACTCTATTCTACATACCTCCTTCCGTAAAGTTGGCATACGCTCCCCACCTCTACATTAGACCACATAATTGGTATCGTCTTCTATCAATAACACATTGATACCATAAAATGGAGTTCTGATAACATCATTAAGTACCGCAGGTTTATTCAGTGATTATAAATCATGTTCTTGTGAAGCGTGTTATGGATAACGATTGCTATCGGTTTGTATGTACTTATAGTTAACGTAATGATAGAGGGATAAGCTTTCTTTTGCTGAGGCAATTTTTTTTGGATAAGAGAAAGTGTTTTTTTTTAAGTACTTTGTTAGTTCTTGAGATTTCTTCGTATATTAATTGAGATCGATTTTGGTAGAAACAAAAAAAATATAGATGACATAATATGTTTAATGTATATGTATTTTAAAACATTTATCTCTTGTAAATGTTGTGAAAAGCAGATGTAAGGATCTAAACATTCTTTAATCTTTTAGCACTAGAGCTGCAATTTTGTTTTAACGTATTTAAATGCAGGACGCAGGAAAACTAACTTAGCAAAGTTATGAGTATACCTATAACAAAAAAATATAGAACTTCAACTAATAACAAACGGCTAGGCCACAATCTAACTATCGCAAGCGCACCAAAGCGCACCTCTTATGTCCGACCGATGCAATCGCGTTTACTTTTCTAAAGCCTATCATTTACTCCATCGCTTGATATTTAATCAGGATTCCATCAAAATTGACCACTTGATCACTTAAGTCGGAGGCAACCAGTTATTTTCACAATTTTCACACCTACCGCAGTCGGTAATTTAAAGACATAACTTTGGGTAGTGAATGCTGCTATAAATATCGGTTTTGTATCGAGTCGCCGTTTCGAGATGTATTTAGATGTAAATATAATTTTATTAGTTGACTAGACATGTTTAGATAGAAGCTAGAGCAAAGTACTCGCTATGAATAGAATCTCATTCTAGTTCATCCGTGTGTACCTACAATTCTCTTCAAATATATATTGTGTGTCTTTCTGAAGCCTGAATATAAAGACTTAGCGTATAGCAAAACATGAGATCTTTCTACTCTTTATAATACTTCATATTTTTCAATACAGCAAATAGTAAATCGAATAAAATTAATCTTTAGTACCAACAGTTATTGCTGTAATAGTCTTTAGGATAGCCCGGGGCAGTCCAGCTTTTACCTCACTGACAGCCTTATAAATTGTATTTTATCACGGCATAAGCTATCCTTCCGCCGTGGTGGCCTAGTGGGTAAAGAACCAACCTCTCAAGTCTGAGTGTGCGGGTTCGATTCCAGGTCAGGCATCCAATGCAACTTTTTTAAATTTGTATGGACTTTCTCAGACGGCACGAGGGCACGTTAAACTGTAGGTCCCGGCTGTCATTGAACATCCTTGGCAGTCGTTACGGGTAGTCAGAAGCCAGTAAGTCTGACACCAGTCTTACTTAGGGGTATTGGGATGCCCAGGTAAATGGGTTGATGAGGTCAGATAGGCAATTGCTCCTTGTGAAACACTGGTACACAGCTGCATTCAATTAGACTGGAAGCCGACCCCAACACAGTTGGGAAAAGGCTCGGGAGATGACGAAGCTATTCTTGCGTACAAACTTGAGGTCTGTAAGCCTATTTTGGTATCAAAAAGATCGTGACAATTAAACTCCATGTATGTACTAGTTTTGTATTTCATTTGTAAGCTTTTAATTATGTGGCCCATTATTTCAGTTTTCATGTTTATCAAAACATTACATCTTAGTGTATTGCATATGTAAGCAACTTACAAGCCATTTACATGTAAAACAGACTATTAAGTAGGGTTGGTGATTGTTGCTTTTAGAAAGATATCGAGTTTGTATGGTTAATTTCGATAACGATAAGTAGTTTAAGGTATTTGGACACATTTTCTGGTACTGAAATTATTCGAATGGAATTAAGGAAAGATATAATAATACGATATTTCCTTTGCCGCATTTTCATATTCCAAAACAATGCATTAATCGTGTTAATTCTTCTTCTTAAAAATATTTCTTCATGTCGGTACCTCATATGGCCAATATTTCAGATTTTATTTCCGTAAGTTCTAGGAAGCTGTAAAAAAGTCAATTGATGGCAGCCCTATCATCTTACTACAGTCACGCCGGTGGTCTGCGGGTCCAGGAACACATTTACACGCGCGCCCCCTAACACACGCCTGTTATAACAATCGCAATCAAACTGTACCTGTCTTATCATGACTGAGTTCAAACCACTTCTTCGACTAGCTAGACTAATACGAGGTTTTCGAAGAGGTTGAGGGTTACTTGGGTGACTGGGTAGAGGAGGTCAGATAGGCAGTCGCTCCACGTGCAGTTCACCGGAATAGAAAAAGGCCGAATTAGGCGCGTAAGTAAGCATTTAAGGTACACCTGGTGCATTGGGCGCATCATTTCACTTTAGATGAGCTATGAAATACTGCAGTCACCTTGGAATTTCATAATTAAAATGAAAGAAAACTACAACTAAAGTTATACCTTTTATGAACTCCAACAAAATATACCGTGCTCTCTATTCGTGTGCAGCTATAATTATCAAAAACAAATGACATAACTGAACTTAAATATTTAAAAAGGAACAATTGATATGTACAAATTAAAAACTTTTTGCTTTTTTGTATGCAATCTGTCATTTACTTTTTTTGTCGCCCTCTTTCCTGCCAGTGTCACATGATCATGTCATTGAAAAGTTTATAGCAAAAAGTTGATAATCCACATTTTTTTGTCCGTATTATCGTTTTAATGTCATTAAAATGACGTTTGGATACGTTAAGAATGTATATTTTTTTCCATGGATATTTTTTATTGAGTGTGTTATCTGTTATGAACTAGTTTTGTAGACTGAAAATATATTTTTTTTCAATGGGCAATTATGTTCTAAAAGGTGTAAAATTATTTCACCGTTAGTCGTTAGAGGAGGAAATTAGGAGGTCCCAGATACTGCTACTATAATAAACTTATCGTATTGTTAAAGCATTGTATAAACCTTCAAATTTTAGATGATGATTCGTGTGGTGAGGGATTGGATTCATAAAAACAATATTAAACTGTTTTATCTTGTTGATTGAAGTAATTCGTTCACGAAACGATTATAACTTGTAAATAACAGTAAAATAAAAAAGCTCCAGAAATAGAACACTAATTATAACAACACCAAAATGGTTATTGAATAAGAAACAATTGCCAGCACTTCTGAGAAATATCTTTACCGTTTCATTTAAAACTTCAATTACAATAAAAAATAGATACAAAACAAATACATAATATCATAACAATGACTATTAATAACATGCCTTATTGACCTACAAGAAAATAATTAAAATTGTGTGTCGATAAAAGAATAATAAGTGCACAAGAATGATACATGCTTTAGATTATTAAAACAAATAAATCGCCAATGTGTGTTGCAATGTTAATTATATTTTAGATGAACTATTGAAAAAGGTCGTCCTCAGGCACGGTGGAGTGATGACTTGCGCAAGACGGCTGGCAGGAGCTGGATGCGAGAAGCCGAAAATCGATCTCAGTGGCGTGCACTTGGAGAGGCCTATGTCCAGCATTGGACTGCGATAGGCTGATGATGATGATGATGATTGAAAAAGGTACCATCGAAATTGAAAATATAGAGGATGCAGCTGTTTTTTGCGCAGACGCAGAGTAAAAAGTTACATACAGATTTTACAAAGATACATAAAAAAAAAACTTATAATATCCCTTTTTGAAGACCCGATTATTTGGTTACTACCTAATCTGCTAGAAGATGCTATATTTATTTAAGTCCGAAAGAAGAAGAAAACCAAGTTCCCGATTTGAACCTAGATGACTTGTCGCTTAAACCTAAAATCTACACTATTGTTGAAACTTTATGACCAATTTGGAAACAATGAACCTTCAATCCCTTAAAATAAATCAGGAAAATTATGGATAAAGTCCTAAACACATCGATATATTGCATGACAAATGCTCAATACACATCTTCCAGTCCAGAATAAGAACTGTACGCACATAAATAACAAAACACAAACAAATCCTGAACACGTTTATATTCTGTGCACGTACAATCCGCAATCACGCAAAACTTTATTAACTCTTCAATATCCATTTCCAATAGAAGCAATCTTGGGCCATTACTATTCTTTATAGACGTAGTTAAAGGCATAAATTACAGCCCATATATTATCTCAGAATGGCTAATGTAAACGAGGATCAGGCCTCGTGCACGGATCGGAAGCTATGACAATGCCAAACAATTTATTTTAATGGGCATTTATTAAGTTGGTTGTATAAAATCGTTGGTAACTCGGCGGGTGGCTGCATGCTTAGATTATCTGTGTCATGCGCCGCGCGGCCAAGATGCGTATCGGGTGTATTCGGCTTTATTCGGCCCGTATCGGCAGCGATGACAATGGCGAACAAATGCGATCACGTTCGCTCGTACGTTGTCTAATATATGATTTTGATGTTGCGATTTGAATATTGATTTTAGTTCTTAATGATTGTTTAGAATTGAATTTATCTGCTTAGATTTAAATGGTGCGGAATCTGTTGTCCATTTATGAACACTATCTTGATCATCCTAAATAGGTTGCTTCTGGTCAAATATTTTCGCAGTCTTTGGTCATTCCTGTTTCCAAAAAGAGTTTGGTTCGTTGCCATGGCAACCAGGGTTGGGCATGACGTGACCTGTCGTTATAGCAAGTCTCAAGTAAACTGGTTCCTCTGATACACTAAAGGACGGATAAGATAGCCAGGAATGTTCTGAACTTGGGAGTTAAGTCAAGAGCTTATTTTGGAAGTGGATGCTGCTAACTATTTTAGGTGGTAACATGGAGGTCCTTTCCGGAAGTATAATTAGGTTATACCTATGGGATAAACGAAATGACACTTTGGATTTAGAAGAGGTAAGAGGCAAGGTAGAGTGAAGATTAGCTACAGAATTTAAATTACTATATGTGTACTTATGCAGATTTAGGAACAGTCTAAATAAAAATACTTAAATACAAGAAAAGTTTTCTTGTTTTTGGTTATTAGTCTGAAAATAATTGACTGAAAAATACTAATGTTAAGGCAAAATAAAAATATTCTAAGTGACGAAGGCAGAAACTGACAAAAACAGAAATCGAAGTATCCGAAGAAAATTTAGATCAGTACCTACTCAGATCTGGACAAGCCTTTAGAACCATTTCGTAGCGCCACACTTCGTATTAGGAGCTAAACTGCAGATTTTACACTTTTTGCCTGATGGATATTTGCACACTGTTTTACAAACAGCAGTCATGAGCACTTCACCATAATATTCATGTTTTATTACAAAGCCTACATGGATGTAGAGCTTGCTTTCTTTATTTACACCGGTAATAAAATTAAAGTATCTGTTTGTAATGTGTCAGAAAAATCTATTGAATTTTTTGTACTCGTGCCGTTTGCAATGTCCGTCCCATCTTTGTTATGAATTCATTAGGAATGTTATGTTAATACCTTAAAAAGACAAGATCGTTTCCTTATTTTATTTAAGACTAGTTGATAGCGGTTTCACGCGAAAAAAATAGTCTCTAGACTTTCTCGATAAATGGGCTATCTAACACAAATAATTTTGCAAATTGAACCAGTAGTGTCTGATATTAAATCGTTCAAGCAATTCAAGCAAACAAACATACTATTCACCTTTATTGAAAAGATAATTTTATATTCCACACAATAAACCCCACTGTATTTTTTGGTAATTTGTCAAGATTCTCCGTCACCATCCCGCGACCCCCTACCACTTGCGCCGCACCAAACCAACAGCAATTTAGAGCCGATACGAAGCGTTAGTCTGTCCGAACTGGTGCTAACTCATGCAAGGCGAGCAATAACGCCGCATAACTCAAGGACACAAAGGTTTGACGTGATAAACGTTCTAGTTCATTCACTGGCTTCGGTATCGCGAGGCTTTTGTTCCGCATTTGTTCTTAAGCAAATGGTAGGGGATATTGGATTTTGATGGCGGGTGATAGGATACCATTTAGTTAGGGAGTGGAGCTTTGGTTATGAAAATAGTATAATGTAAGATGATTTTTGATGAATGGGATCTAAATGGGAATGTTTTACATAAAAGGGGCAAACCCTGAATGAATTTCGTGAAACTTGACTTGATTTTTTGTTGACTGAACTTGTACATGATATGGAGGAAGGGGGCGACCTAAACGATGGATGGATTGAATTTTGGACATGGCTAGAAATAATGTTACTTGTGAGACCAGAACCACGGCAGACAGAAGAGCATAGAAGAAGAAAACATGCGACCTCAAATAAATATGGCGTAGGGGGAGAAGGATAATGTTGATATGAAATTTACAGGAAGACACTGGATAAAGACTCTTTTCTCAAATACAAGCGACATTATCGACTTTACTATTTATATTTTCAGTCTTGATCAAAACCCTTACTGTATACCAGCTTATACTAATACCGCCAAAAGCCATTGTCTGTCTTAATAAGTCTTGTGGATACAAACAGTCATAGGAACAATCCAATACATTTTGAGTCCAAAACAATGAAACCAACACACAAGACCAAAGAGTTCCTACTCCATATGACACGGCTGAACCACTTGACGTCCGAACAAAGCTTAACAAAGCCACAGTAGACGCAGGACCACAAAACGACCGCCTGACCATAATTCGAACCGCGATGTAAACATGCTACAATTTGCTACGTTTACCTATAACATGTTACAACTTGACCTTAAAGAGGTCCTGTTTTTGTCATGAGCGGAGCGGGTATAGTTTTTATTGGCAAAGATATAGGTAACTGTAATTCATTTACACCCGCCAAAGCTTAATTAGAGGTGCCACGGTAGATAAGAAAAACAACATAACTAAATGTTGTTAACGAATTTTTGTTCAATTCCTGGCTAATTAATCTCAAGCAAAAAACAAAATTGAAAAAGCAAAACTTTCATAAATGTTGAGTAATTAGTTAAACTTGAAGGTCAGTGGTGTAATAAGAAATTATGATAGGTGACAATAACAAGTTATTTAGATACAGATCCTTGAGATACAAAAACTTATAAACGACTCATACACACATTAAAGTAGGATGCAGGCGCGCCCGAGCGGTGGACGAGTCAACATCTCCTGAACATGCCTCGTGGAGGGTCGAAACACGTTTCGTATATCCAAACCCTCCAAAAACCGTCTCACGGAAATTAACGCTACATATTTTTCCGTGCCAAGTTACGTCTGATTCCATAATTTACCTTATAAGACATAGATATTACTTATCGCAGTGTAGTGAAAATCTCCTTACTTCAATTTACACTTTCTCTCTCCGCTCATATACTAAACTGTTACCCTTAAATCCATCGGTATTACCGGCGCACACTTCCCCATTACATAGCGGCGGTCCCCGCTGACGATTTGCGCGCATTTGCGCAGGAGTGTGGTAGCTATCGACCTCTGATGGCACGGGTTAGCGGCTGTGAGGCCTGATTGCCGGCCACTTAGTGAAATAGCTGTTTCTTTCATTGTGAGAAGGTTAACTTGAGCGGTTGAAGAAAGTATTGGGTGTACAGAAATTTAGTTTTTTGAAAATGCTGATGGTCATTTTGATTTAGGATACCAAATTCTAATTGGTAACTTTGATAAATCAGACTTGGAATCATGTTTACAAATTATACCTCTAAATATATTGGATAACATACAAGGAATTTTGTTATTAATATTTACAATACATATTTACAATAAAAATCAAAAACTATCCTAGTAAAAGAAACAACTAAAAAGCGTCAAAAAATTCGTCCCCATCGCTGTCAACTGGGAGCGTGCCCAAGAGGCTGGCAGCATTACCTCGTTGGATCGCCATGCTGATTCTTTGTCCGAGGTAATAGCCAGCCTTCTGGTCACGAGAAGCGTCAACCAGCCGCCTAGAAAGATCTTTAAATAGAATGTGGGCATTCGGACCCCACGACCCGAGGGTTTCAACCCCAAACGGTTCGAAAATATAGTTTCCGACAAGGCCACTATATTTCCGCCGCTTAAGGTTCTCCGCAGCCGCAGCGGCAGCAGCAGCACAGCACGCAGAACTTGGAAGGTGTGATGGCGCAAGAGTATCGACACAGGTTGCGTCCCATACTAAAGGCCTACCCATCTTCCAAGGGAATAACGACATGCCGTCTGGTCTCTTACCGTCGTCGCGTGCCAGACCGTTTGGTTCTAATACAGCTGGTACCCCGACGGCAACAAGAGCTCGACGGATAATGTCATTTATGTTTGCATGCCGCGCAATACGGCCCGCACTGCGGCTGCACGACAGGCCGTGGTGTCCGAGGCTGGTGACAGCCTCACCACAGTGGCAGCGATGAGGGGAGCAGCACGGTGCTCCTATACGTAAACAAGTAGCGAGGCGGAAAGTTGTATCGTCAAACATGGTGCCAATGTTTGACGACGGTAGTGCCTGAAGCCAAAGCCCCGACTCCCATCTACCCACAGCCAGTAGGCGCGCTCGCTCAGCAGGAGTAATTGCCGTTTCTATCAAACTATTCCGGGTTACTCTGCAGAGCGGCTCATCCCACTGTCTTTGGGAAGACGGGTTGCTGGGTAAATTTTCGTTCGGGCAAGTAATTTTCCATGCATCCATAGCCTCGGCTAAATACGGCACCTCGAAATCAGCCAGTGTTGGAGTAAGAATATTCCTGGTTAATTTCTCGGTGCCGTGAACCGAGGATATGAATGCCGGTAAACTAATACTGGTAATTTTGCGGACGCCGAGACCTCCCATCCGGATGGGCAATGTGGCTTGTTGCCAGGCTCGGTCGTCCAGGGCCACATTGAGAATGGAGCTGAGGGTATGGCGGATAATTTTATCAATTGGGTCTAAAAGGTGGCTATGTTTAAAGAGATGAGAAGAACGGAGGTAATGTGTAAATTTAGGACCAAAACAGCAGTGTCGAATAATTGTGATGGCCGAATGCATTGATATTTTCTGTAGGCGTTCCGAAATATCGTTGAAATTATCAATTTTTTCCGAAATAAATGTAGAAAAAGATTGGTCTAGGATGGGAGCCCCAAGGAGGCGGAGAGACTGTTTATCTATAATTTTAATCTGTGGTGCTAATGATTGAAATTTGGATATTGTCATTTGTCTGTCAGTCGTGTCAGTAATAAATAATTCACATTTTGTACAATTTAGTTCTAAACCAATGGAATGAAATTTATGTTTTAAATGAATGAAATCCTGAAATACGGTCTCTACATCGCCTCCCAGGGTCCCATCATCTAGATACCAAACGTTGAATTTGGAATTTAGCTCTCGAATGATCGGGTGAATGGCTAATTATACCTTGAAAATGATGCATTGGTTTTTTTGGAGGCCACGAGACTCCAGAAACGAAAAAAATAAGGATGGGGATTATGAAGCAGGAGTACTGAACTCTTCAAGACTAGATATTAAAGTTCCAGACAAAGTTTCAAACACTCCAAATCAGTTTTACTATGAAGAATCCCCTTTTGATATACAGCTTTGTTTCTCCATTCCGAGAATGATACAAAGATCCCACAAACCAACTACAATATAGACACAATATGAAATTCATACTTAATAAAGAACGAAATAATTTATGTGCAAAGTAATGCATCTTGCGCCGGTCGCCGCGGGCTCGCCGGTGATTTTACGCATTGTAATTCGTTCCCAGGCTGGGCTTATTGTTTTATATATTATATGTACCTTTAAATGAAGGGTCGGCTTTGATGGGAGATGATGGCGAAAGGATTGGAGGTTGTAGCTTGTGCTGATCAACTTGGTAGGATTAGATGATTTCCGCAAGGGCAAAGATGTAGTTTAGAGAAGCTTTATTTTTACAGTTCCATAGTTCAGGTGACTTTAATGTTAGCAGCCTATGTATTTGCAGTCTATTTCATTTTTGGTCAAACACTTCTCGTGAAAAGAGGTCACCTATGTAAAAATGATCCAGGAAGAAGGCTTCATATTTCTGCTCTCCCTTTGTTTCAAGACAATCTCAGATAATATTCGACTTTGATTGTCATTTTTATGTCATAAGTAAAGGGGTTTATTTATTTCCCGACAACTAAAAGGTACTCTTTATTACATAAAACCACAATAAAGTTAGATTTCTTTCTAAACAACAGTTCCCACAGCAACTAACCACATTATCACAGACACACATTACCGGACTGGTTTACCGCCACACTTTACCACCTAATCGAGGATGTATTGAGCACAATAAACAACAATTACAGCGAATAATGAATGTCCCACAAACGTCATTAGTCGTGTTAGTACAACGGCACTAATACAATAAATAATATAATGTTATAGGGGACGCGGATAGGTACCGACGGCTTCGGACGAGATATTGCTGGCTTGGGATCTACACGCTTTGTAGTGCCGCGAGCCTAGGGGTGACACGAAGATGGTTTTGTGAAAAACTTGACGTGAACTTGGAAGAGTTTGGCTGTTCCAATGTCTCGTACTGTCGTAATTATTATTAAAACGTTTACTATATAGATGATGTTATGTCATCAGATAATTTTAGAGTAGGAGTAACTAGTAGTGGGCGTAGGTAAACTTTTACTAAGGATGATCTAAATCCTATTAGCCACATAATATCGTCATATCATGTTGGGTTTCTTGTATCCTCTCAATATATATTTTTTTATCACATAGAAAATTTAAAGTATCTATATTTTTACACTTCTTTTAGAAATGACACTTAGGGGTATATGAACTTTAATTTATGAAAATTAATTAAACAACACGAAAACTTATTAAATCCTAACACTAAATTCTTCAAACATTCCGATGACTCTATAGTTTAAAAACATCTAAAACATCCCAAAGAATCTTAATGAGAACAAACGTAAACCCTAACGACTCAAAGTACAAAATAGCAGCTTGATTGAAGTGAGTTTATTGCATTAAATTCTCGCGGTGTCAGCCCTAATTCCGAGTGCATACGATACGGGACGAGCTTTGTTTTGTACTGACACAGACTTAGGAACGTGGTCGATAGGGATTGATACAATTTTATTGTGAAAATCTTACAATGACATCTTGTTTTTTTGCGAGTAGAGAGTTATTTATGTGGCGAAATTAAAATTGCTATGAGCCGAATGTTAATAAAAGCAGTTGACATTACAAATCATTAGATAATGTTTACCTAAGAATAGGTTAAAAAGTTTTAGTAGGTATAACAAAGAACATAATACTCGTAGAGAAAAAATAAATTAGACCTCTGAAAAGCCAAGAAAAGCTCTTATCTTGATCATTCTGCTTATAATTATTCTGACTATTAATTCAAGGATAAACTATATTAGAGGTACAACCTGGTAGTCCAGACAACAGTAATTAACAACCCCACCAAGCAAACCAATCATTTTCGTCACCGCTAACCCTCCAGCTAACCAACCACCTGTTATTATAATTTCGACCATCTCTATCTAACCCTAACTCGCCGACTGCCAGCTATAAATATATTTCGTAGTGCACGCACAACAATTAAATTATCATAGGGAAGTCACCGCACGCGACCCAAGAGTTATAGCGACGAGTGGATGCCGACAGACGTAAGGTAAAATGGCATAAGTTGAGAAGCGAGAAAAATTATAGTGTTTTTTTTTTGTTGCAAAAAATTAGGTTGAAATTCACGTGAGAGATGAGTGTGTTTTAAGGATGTTATGATTGATTAAAATTGAGAATTTTAATGTTCAAATTAATAAAGTGAGATTAAGTTATCATTTTATGCTGAAAAGTTTGCTAAGTTACAAAATAGACATTAAGCTCCTGTTGTGCTCTATGTTAAAGTAGTTATAGGTAGGTACATATTTTATAAATGGATTTTTTCTTTCAGCCAAAAACGATCTCAGTGGCGTGCACTTGGAGAGGCCTATGCCAGCAGTGGACTGCGATAGGCTGATGATGATGATGATTTTTTTCAGAAACCAAAGACAAATGAAAACTGTATTTTCAACCAGTTAAGAATCTATATCCTAAACCACAAACTAAATAAACTTACTATATAAACGCATATTACTTTATGCATCTAAAATCTTAAGAAAATCTCTTAATTTTCCTCAACCTCTCCATCAAGAACACCCATAACTTTCCCCTTACAATTCAATCGTCTCCCACTTTTTCTAGAATTCTAAATCTCCGACTTACCCCCCACGAGGTCCGCCCCCCGTCGTCTGGGTGGTTGACGTCAATTACCAGAGTTATAGCAAGGACGGATCGTGAGTCGGGTCCTCGACGCGCTTGTTCATGCCCTAGCAGGAATGCTCTGCGTCTGCGCATTCGGAACGTATCGACCGATTCGGTTGATGGACATATCATAAAGTTTGTAATGTTTTCCGTGTTTGGTTGCTGTTAGTTAGGTTTTGTGGGATTTGGATTATTTCCTGGTGTCTCCAAATTTAATATGCCATAAGCTTACTACAGAATACATTTTTTGGGGGTGCTCAAATACAAATTATTTATCATGAGCACGTAAGTTACGAATTCTATATTTTAGAAGAATTTTTTTGCAATATTTTTCGAGTAAATTAATATCCGAGTAATATTAAAATCAGAGTCATATGAGCATCAAATTATGGCTGATAGATAAACCTTACGTTTTCATTGACATTAGGTCACTTATTTATAGCAATAGTCATTCGCATTGACCAATTTATCCTACATTACTTTAATACCAATTTAAATTTACCCAATAATTTCCATCAACAGAAATCAAACAGCCAAACAGATTTACTAAATCTCGTAAACATAAACATATGTTCGACCCGGTAGCCATCTTAGTTCTTTGCCCAATCCGTGACGAATACGTAACGAGTCAAAGGTTAGCCCCGCCCACCTGCGCACGCACGTCTAGATGTGTCTAATGTTATGTGAGGAAAGTGAATGAGGTTTATGTGTGGTAAATAGATGCTTTTGTGGGTATTTATTGGGTAATGTGTAGTAGGGACGGTATAACATTGTAGGAAGTATGATTATGTGGATGGAATTTTATTTAGTTTTCAAAACATTGAAAAAGGGATATTGTTCTACATTTGTTTTAACAATGTACCGATGGTCAGCAAACCTATAGTTTATACAATACGGAAAAATATGAAAGATAATAAATGAAAGTACTGAGGGAAAGGTGATAAATCATAGAGCATTGTTTGAATACTTGCATTATTAAAATTATAAAAATGCTTTTGAAAGAAGAACTGCTTAAGAAAGAAGAAGGCAAATTGATAGTGGCGTTGCAGAAAACTTACAATACCATTTGTAAACGAGTATTTAAATGCGGTGTACCTTCGACGACAAAAGTGACTACTTAGCAGAAAAAACTCATTGATTCCTTATCAAAAAGTTTTGTTGTTTTTTTTTCATACTTATTAATTTATTTACATAGAAATATATACATATTTACAATACATAAAAAACTATCCTAGTAAACCAAAGTGTATTGGAAATATTTACTCAAAATTTACGTAGTTAGGTGCACTTTCATTAATTTTAATAAAATGTAAGCGAATCGAAGCAAGGCCTATGTAGGCAGGCACCCATATTTTAAAACCAATACATTACATTATCAATAGGTCCTTCGATACTGTATCTCACTCTAATGTTTAGTCATAGCTCATACTCATATCCTAACTGCTAGTCATCCAATTACTAGCCATATTAATAACTCAGACTCTGATAACGTAAACTAGGTTGTTTAATAGCTTTAAGGTGGTATTACACTTGACAAAATTGCTATTTATTATCAACCAAGATTAGTCATCAATTTTGATGACGAAACTATGTATGAAAGACTACGAAAACGTAAAGGTCAGATTTTTTGTATGTATCTGTTATGGACCAAGTGATAAATTGGGCAGTATACATAATGCCCGGTCATTATGAATAATGCCCAATATGAGAGTGCAATTTGATAATAATTACTCAAACAATCAAATTGACCGGGCACTATACATATTGCCCGTGACCTTTTGGGCAAAGTAATACAAACATATTTAATTTCATTTTTTACTGTTATTGACATTTAACTTAAAATGAACTAAATATAACACATCCCATATCAATTGACAGAGCATAGAAGTAAGCATGCAACATGCAGCAAGCATGGCTTCTGTCACGGCTCCGGCGCTGCGGGGCTCCGGCGGTCCCATGCGAGCTTATCGTCGCAGATGGTTTTCACGCTCACCACCGCAGCTTCGGCTTGCGCTTCAGCCGCGGCGGCGAGCGCTGAAACTACCTGCGCCTCAGCTCGCAGGCCGCCTCGCCCCTCCGTGCCTATGCGGTTTTGAATTGCACTCTAGGGGTAGGGCAAACAAGACTACGTGGAGTCGGTTTTGCAGCGATTCGTTTTCGTCACTAAGTTCAGTTTTTAATACAATGTTTTGAATCCAAATTAAATTCTACCATTAAAAAAAACGAGCCAAGAAAAATACTATAATTTCCCATTAAAATAGAACATATAATTTAAAACAATAATCATAAAATATGTAGCAAGTAACAGGATTTATTTATTAGAACAACTGCCACCCTCGCACCGCATAAAATATAGCTTTATTATCAAATTGCCCAACTATCATGTAGCAATATAATAATGCCCGTGCAATGTGATAAATAATGAAGTTAAGATAGTTATTAATCACTTGGCCCGATAAAGCTAGACATTATTCATAATGCTCGGGCATTATAAATAATGCCCGAATTAATCACATGGCCCATAACATATCTACTGTAAATAAAAATATTAAATTAAATATGTATTTGCAAGATGATAAAAGTATTATGGTCATTGAAAAATTGGCGTTGAATAACAAAAACTCTTGGACAAATCCGTCATCAGAAGAATGTCAGAAAGTGAAATAGTTATCTCCGAACTTTCATTTAAAACTGACATTGGGCTCACAGTCGCTCCTTGTAAAACACTAGTACTCAGCTGTATCCGATTAGACTGGAAGCTGACCCCAACATAGTTATGAACAAGGAAAAAGGGGATGATGGTTGGACTCACATTGGGTTAGTGGAATCTGTGTAATCAAACATTTTAATAAAACTGTGGAATCACACTTTTGTTAAGTGCGACTAATACATAAATGGAAAGCCTCTCTTAGATAAGTCCATAGTGAGCAACTAGCAGTATTGACGCGGCTTAGCATACAACTTAGTTGTATTACATGAGTCTCAGATAACTCCCTGATATGTTTTATACGAGTATTTAATTATAGGGATTAAGAGCATTTTGAGTTGTGGCCAGCTGGATAAACGGTTGGGATATATTGGATTGGATTAGATGCCAAATATGGTCTGGTTTCGTAAACCAGGTGGTTGATATTTGTTTTTTTTTTAATTATTGTGTGAATTATCTTTTTCACTCATTACAGGGAACATGGCATATGTTTCGCATTAATCAGAGGCAGTAGAACATCCTAAGGTATCTCGTCTGTGTGTGGACAAGAATTAAAAATTTACAATTTATATACAAGAGATATAACAGAGGACCAATAATTTATGTAATAATATTAAGTAGTTGATATATTTACCTAACTTAACCAATGAAGTTTTTGCACATAGTTTTAACTCCAAATCAACCATTTAAAGTTTCTAACCTGTTCTAAAATGCTATAGATTGTAACACTATATGCCTAAGACTGGTGGCAAGATAATTGATTGAGATAAACTTGCAGCAAGCGTAACATTCAGGTCTCTTAGATACAGATAGATAGGCACCTGTCTTACTATGACGAGAATCCTTTTACTTTTTTGGTTTAAAGGAATGATTAGACTGTCTTCTGATTGTAGTTGATAGGCTACATGTAGGAAGCTTGTTAGATTGAACTTTGATTGAACTGAAAAGATACAAAAAATAAAAAAAAGCTTGCTGTTCCAAAAAGTTTAGACGTCAATAAAACGGCCAGTCACATAAGTTCTAAAATTGAATAAAAAAAAGATACTAGACTAGCCTTCTTCCAAAAATCTTCGAGTTGGGTTTGAAACTTTTTTGCCACCTTATTTTTTTTTTTTTTAATAAACTTTACAATACTTCTGTACCCACCAGTACAGCGCATCGCTGCAATATTTCACGGTACGACGAGTAACCTTAAAATTTTATTGTTATAACCACAGAGGAAAGAAAGTTGAGCGGAGGTGCCATAAGGTAGATTCCATCAGGCACCTTCATGTAGGTCAAATACATACGCTGGTGGTGACCAAAACGATCAGAGACTATTTAAATAAGGTGTTCTGGTTCTTATACCAATATATCAGTCAACCATTTTTGATATTACTAAAATGGGTAGTTTTCTAAGAAGGTGTATAAGGGCGGAGACGGTAACATTTTCATCCCCCGAACACCACTTGGTGGGCTACTATCTTAGGAGATTGTCCTTTCTGGCATCTCCACTGGTCATTTTGTTTTCCATGGTTATTAGACAGCTTGAAGTGCTTGAATGTTATGTGTTAAGCTCGAGTTGCGTCTAATTGCCGTTTGCTTTTAACGTGGGATGTCTTGAATACTTGAAGGATTTTGATCTGAACGTGGGCAGTATTGGGAGTTATTTGTTGTTTTGTTCTGTGATGTCTTTTTGAGATTAGCTCATGGGTAAGTAAGAGTCGCACAAGTAGCTTCATCTGAAACTTAGGCAACACTTAAACACTGATACTGATGCAGTTCTGATATAACTGCACCCAATGAGACTGGAAGCCTACCCCTACACAGTTGAGAAAAGGATAGACAGATGATGATCTCTTGCAAAATAAAGACTACCTGTGTACCAATTTTGTTTTATTCGAAGGTTCGTGATAACCCAACAGATTACAACTAACAAGATTGCTTCCGCTTTTATAACATCAATAAGGATAATATAAATGGGGATTGATATACCGTAGAGCTTAAAGGTCCGTGTGTAAAATAATCATAGAGACTGTTAAAACCATTCCAGTAAGTCTGACACCAGTTTAACTAAGGGGTTACTGGGTTGCCCGGGTAACTGGGTTGAGGAGGTCAGATAGGGTAGTCACTCCTTGTAAAGCGCTGGTACTCAGCTACATCCGGTTAGACTGGAAGCCGACCCCAACATACTTGGGAAAAAAGGTTCGGAGGATGGACTGTTAAAACCATTATAGAGACTGAAATTCATCCAACCTTCTCATAATAACTGTTTAGAGACGCCATCTATCAATTGTAAAAACCCAGACAATTGTCAACACATCATTTATCAACAGTTGACAATTAATCCAATTATGTGCGAGCAGTAATTAGTAAAGCAGTCGAAATAAAAAGATGATTATTGTTAGATTGCAGGTCTGTGTCGCCCGGGGGTAGTTGTTGCGTCTCGATGTCTTATTAGTATTGACGGTAATTGTCGCGATTAATTTGTATAATGAAGATGAGGCTGAGAAGGTTTACTTTAAAAAGTTAGCCAGAGAGATGCATCATCATCGTCGGCCTTTTTTTTGACCCACTGCTGAGCACCGGCTTCATACAGGGAAGGATCGAGTTTTAATCACCATGCTTGCAAATGCGGGATGGCGACAAAGAGATTATTATAATTATATGAAGGAACTAATCTTATGAACGACGATTTGGATCTTTCAGTGTCAGATACCCCATTTATCGAGGAAGGCTGTCGGTTATCTGGGTGTGTGGAGTAGTTATGAAGGGACGCCGCTATTGAAACCGTTAGTGAGAGCCATTTTTTTATACTATCGCAAAATGGTTCTTCTATTCCTATTTTATATGGTAACATTACTCTTGTCATCAAGAGCATCATTATTGAAATATTGTCCTTTACTAAATGGATGGATGGCAGTAGAATAGTTGAAGTAATGTGTACTTGTAAAATGACAAATTATGTTCATAATGACTACTTTAGTTAATGCGTATGTCGTTCATACGATAGCGAAGATTAGTTATGGCAAGTGAATGAAAGAAATGGGTTATACCTTTAGGCTACGTACCTCCAACAGTAAGAAATATGTATTACACATTATTACAATTGTAGTTATCATCATTATCATCAGCCTTTTTATCGTCCTACTCTGATACAGAGAAAGATTGAGCGAAAATGTTGAATAAATATTTGTTCAGTTAATTAATTTAACAAGCAAATCAGTCAAGTAGTTGAATTAATATAATAATAGACGTCACATCAATATAAATTACTCAATAAACATCACGGCTGCTAGCATTATACTTTTGGATTGTCTTAATTTATAGGAGACGGCTGATTGCTGCTCGGCAGATGATGGCTGATTTGCCCATATTGTCGTCAGTATCTTCTCATATTTAACTATTTAATCATGTTCACAGATGTTTGGCTAATAGAAAGTTCTTTAATATTTCTTCAATCTTACCACTGATCTATAGATCAATCTTTCTATGAGCTACAGAAATATGTATAGGCAGAAGTGAGTCTGACTTTTAAGTATTTTCACTACACGTTCACAACAGGACCTTCGTAAAACTAAAATATTCTATTGTTGTCGATGCTTCAAATCGTTGAATTAGAGCCTCGAGGTCTAATAATCGCCATGAATTAAAATCAAGATGCATAAGTAATGTAACTGTTCTGAAAACAAACCTCTTTATCTTCAAAACTCGCTACCCCTATTAATTTGCACCAATCCCAAAACCTCAGATAATCGTCCTAGGCGATTGTGCGCCGCCCTCAGCCCTGGAACCAATAATTTGTGAACATAAACCACAAAGTTACGCTCTAAACAAGGAAGATATTTGTACAATGCACAGAATTATAACCGAATGGAAAATGTCTAGATATCGATTTTAGATTCAAAGTTTGATCAGATTGAATCGATAAGTTAAACTGATATTTTGATATTTTCGCCGCATGTATGTTTGCTAGATTACGCTAATCATACGAAACTATTAGACCGATTCAGAAACGCAACCTTGCTGTGTTAGAACGAACTTTTCGGTGGTTCAGGTTATTTTTTATACAGATCGGGAGTTCAACAGGAAATGGGCCTACATAACCGCTGGCGGTAACTATTATAATAAAAATAAACCAACAGCAGAGTTTAATAATACCGGTACCTAAGTCCCAAAAAGATTTTAGAACAGCATACTATATATTTAAGGTTTCTTCAGTTAACACTTAAATCCAGTGAAAGTTAGCGTACTGTTATTGCATTACAATTCCCATTGAAACTAAGTTCAAGCTAGCTTCGTCGCTGAGGTTCAGCTATCCTCGTGTAACCTAGACTTGTGTAAGGACTGTTACACACGGTACTCCTTCTGTGTAAGTATGGAAAGAAATTCGTTAGTATATTTCAGTTTTTACATCAAGCGTTAAACATATTACGTTGAATCCAAATAAAACCAGGAACAGGCCAGGAAGAAGAAAATAAGTATATACCTACCAGTGAATAAGTTGAGGCTGAAACAGACTACAGAACTAGTGGTTTAAAAAATCTCGACCTTGAACCTCATACTTTACAACTAAACTTAATCTGGTAACCACGCCCTTAAAGGAAGGGTAACACCCTTAAAAAGGCCATTTACATTATTTTCTTAGCGAAGAAAAAAAACTATTTGGGAACCAGCTGCACAATTTTTCCTGACCGTGACAACAGTAGCTTATCCCTCATTTTTCATTACACCACTTACTTAAACACGCATGAAAAAACAAAAGCTACCTATCCCACATACAATCCACAGTGCGAGCCAACCTTAACTCGCACACGGGCGCTTACCCGAACAGCTAACAATGAGCGAATAAATTAGCCAGCGGTTATTGCGATGTCTCCCTGATGGTGACGACTCAATGACTCCATGATATACTGCCCAGAATTGGTACGTTACCTACGCATTTACTTAGTTGTGCTCGTTTTGCGGTTCATTTTATCTATGTACTAATATATTTATGTAGACTAGAAAGAGGAAACATTTTTTGTTTGTGCCCAAAAAGCTGCAAAACTATTGAAACGATTTGAAAAATTCTTTCACTGTTGGAAAGCTACACTCTTCCCAAGTAATATAGGCTAAATTTTATTCCCACAGGACGCAGATGAAACAGCGGGAAAACGGCCAGTGGAATACAGCTTGGGTGGGAACGTATGGTTATGTTGCAGTGGGAGTTTTGGTACCTTTTGCAATTTTGTAATAAGTAGTTATTAAGAATGAAGATTTGTGATTAAAATGATACTAGATTACAGAGGAGATTTAAGAAAGATTAAAGCGATACTAGAAGTTTATCTATACTGCGGAATATTTTATTACCATTAGCCAGCGGTTATTGCGATGTCTCGCTGATGGTGACGACTCAATGACTCCATGATATACTGCCCAGAATTGGTACGTTACCTACGTATTTACTTAGTTGTGCTCGTTTTGCGGACTATCGCTTGGTCTTAGTAGCAGTTTTCTTAGATATAACAATGTTTCAATAATTTTTATGGCGAAGGAGAAGGGACAAAGGATTAGGAAATTCGTGTAATTGAAGGATACGGGCGTGCTAAAATAGTGCGTTTAAAGTACCTATAACTTATTAATTGGTTTTTGTTTCTTTACATGTATCATTGGAGTTTATTTCATTGTACTAGTTGTTTTCGCATACAGCCAAGTGGTAGCTAGGTTGAAAAAGTCAGAAAGACGCTTCATGTAAAACACTGGCAACCGCATTTGGTTAGACTGGACGCCGGATAGTAGGATATTCCAACATATTTGGAACACATATGGTCAGATTATGATGATGTGGTTAATAACACCCTGTTTTAACTTAAATAAGAGCTTGTTTAATTTAATTGTAAAGACACCCTAATCAAAATCCAACACTCTTCAATTAAACCTTCTCAACAGACCCAATATCAGAAAATAATAAACTCACATTTATAACATCAGTTGGGGGTCAAACTGTCTATTAGGTACAGTCGGCTGCTAAATAAGGTCTATAATCAGGGTTCAGAAGGCCGTCTATAAATCTATGGACACTTCCCTTTGTGCGCGATTGTCCGCCTCCTACGTCACCTGCTGGCGGGAAATGATAGAGTGGGGGGGCGGGAGATTGGCGTAAGAAGTCACTTTTTTTATTTAAGGTGTATGTTATTGTACTTCATACTATATATAAACTATAACAATAAATATGAAAAAAACTAAAATAAAAATAATAATTATTAAAAGAAGGATGGATATAGTTTTCTGGCGTAAGGATTATTAAACCCCTTTCTCAAGAATGAATTTGCTGGGTTCAGAGCAACAGTAATAAAATACAAGTCTATCTTCACCAATATAGAACTGCAAGCCTACTAAAACTTGTCTTTCTTCGTATTACGAATTTGTGTTGTCTTCGTATATTAATGGAAACAAACGCAGCTCATATTATTTAGATCTTCAAGATGAAACAGATTAGTAGAATTTTGTATAGAGCTTTTGCTAACCCAAATATATTTATGAATGACATAGATGACAGACTGACAAGCGAAGTGAAATTCTGCTATGATTGGTCTCCCATCACTAAGAAAGAACTAAACTCTGCATATTCACGCCAATCCTCTATATCCCTACTTAACTCTCAGAGGTGTGCATTCTCGTAAATTGAAGATAACTTTATTCATGTGATAGTAAAGTCAATGTAAATATATATTTTATGCATTTAATTGTCTATGCGTTAGATTTGACGCCGGAGAATGGTTTGGCACGAATTTATTGACTGACTGTACGTATGCATTAACGCTTAGAAGTAAATTGTGCATTTTATATAGGTTTTAGATGTTTAAGGAAGTTCTGATCCTTAGTCTCTGTTTAATGTGGAAAGTGTGTTATTGATTTGAAGGATTTTGAAAGTAGTGTGTATGAATGTAAGGTTGTTTTTTGTTAGATGCGAATGAAATTAGGTCAAGCTGAATAGATATTAGTACGGTTGCTTTTTTTTACGAAAATAAAAAGAAGGTATTACTTGTGTAAAGATTTAGACGAGTTTTGCAAGCAGAAGATGTGCTGGGCAGATACCAAATAAAATTTTAATGAGGCCAAAAATATGATGATCAATTTAAATCATTGTAACCAAAGACCCAGCATCAAATTACGATTGTAGAAAACGTCCATTCTCAGTTTTCACCATCACCCAAAACAAGTCGCAACACCAAAGACGCTCACCCCATATTCCTCAACCCAGGTGTTCGTTCCACTTGAATAAACTTAACCCCTAACCTGGATCATCTTGAGAATACCAGTAGCAACCAAGGTGTGAACACCTCCATTTCTGGAGCCAAACAACCACATACCTTGCCTGAAACAGAAACTCCCTGACGGTAGTCTATGCGAAGAATTTTGACACACTGATTGCAAAATTCAGAATACGGAGTGTACGTAAGTTTATTCGTATACTAACGAGTAGCTGTGGCTGCACTTGGGGTATATAAGCTTAAACTTTTCTAACATTGGGTCTAATGGTGAAGATTAGGTACCTGAGATTCCGTGCTACATTTTTGAGTTGATCTCGAACTAATAAACAGACGTATAGGAAAATTTGTTTCATAATAGACTAGCTGTCTTCTTCGGTTTCAATCACTTCCTGAGTCTATTACTTCTTGCTGCCATTCAAAAAGGAGCCTATAATCATCACCATGGCATCAGTGACATCAATATGGCATTTTCCTAAATAGTTCAGTTTTTTTACCGTACAGGATACTAAACAAACAAACCAACATCAACCTTCACAACATTACTAAAGATTTGAAGCATTCGCTCCTCATAAATTTCCGGGACGGTTGGGCGGCGTTCACACCGTATAAGTATTCAATCGGACTGTAAATCAGTGGGTTGCACGCGTGCCATTGTATGTACAATGTACGGTGTGACAGCGGCCGTTACTCGCGAATATTTTACCGGTTGTAACTTCATCAGGCTCGTAGACTAGATTGCAGCTTTGTTTGCAGAATAGGTGAAAGCTAGACTCATGCTATGCTATAATATTTTCTCTCACTTCACTTAATGTGGGCTTGTAACTGTAACTCATATGGGATAATATAATATAAACACTGGTTTAAATTTTCTTGAAATATGAGGCACTGTTTGTTTTATATGTTCTTGAAATATTAGGTCTTTATGTTTAAATAGTATCCATATATTGAGAATATTATAATTTATTATAATGTTTTTTCCACTAGACACTGACAAGAACTAGAACACTAACCTGCAGCTGATTCGATAAGAAGAAGAACCAAGAACTAGTATTCATTAAAAAACGTAAATACATAAAAAAACAATGTCCATATTCCATGTCCGTATACCATGATGGAATATGAATAAGTAAGTGCATGTTAATCCCCTAAAACTTGGTTACCTTATCGAAAAGGTTCATCCTTTGAGGTTGACAATGAATTTCAAGCTCAAACCACGCCAATTGATTAAAAGTTTTTCTGTATTTTTTCTTTTCAAAATTCCTTCAAAATGTTATGTATTTGCTATTTACCCTACACCTCAACTCATCCCCACTTTAAGAAAGGTTTTTCAAACTTCCCACTAACCCCTAACGACAGAACCAAAAAATGACCATCTATAGTTATGAAAATGGTTGCAATTAGATCGCAGAGCGGCGCGTACGCATTAAAGTTACCGTTTGGCACAGATAAGTAATTAATACAACAAACGTTTGAGAAGCAATCGAGGGTAAAACCTTTTTGTTTAACGTCTAATAGAGATGTAGTGGTCTCTGGATCTGGTGGTCTGGTTTGTCCATGGTTTTTTATAATGGATTGTTAAGATGTTCATCTGGGTTGAGCGTGATGCGGGATTTTTGGAGAGTTACCGTGGCCCTGGTACATAGAGGGTTCAAGAAGGAACACGCTGACTTCCCACTAAAAAGGGCACCTAAGCAAAACATGTAATTTTAGATGCTTGTATAAGTCGTTAAAGTGTTTTCCTCAAAACTTCTTAGTATCTACCTATATTATTCCGCTGGT
The DNA here is from genome assembly GCA_033682625.1 of Helicoverpa zea x Helicoverpa armigera. Classification (NCBI taxonomy): domain Eukaryota; kingdom Metazoa; phylum Arthropoda; class Insecta; order Lepidoptera; family Noctuidae; genus Helicoverpa; species Helicoverpa zea x Helicoverpa armigera. Next base: position 10,238,747 of record JAWIIS010000004.1, on the reverse strand, counting down.
TACTACTACTTCTCTTCTATTTATTTTGTCGGTCAAAAGTTGACTTCACGATAGACAAAATGTGCCAACAAAACAAATGACTGACGTTAGAGGAGCAATCATGCTATGATAGGAATGAATAATGTGGAGAAAAGAAAGCATTTTATTAACCTTTAATATCACACTGAACTTCATACATAAAACTTGCACTATCAAACACATGTTTTTATACCACCAGACAAAATTCAACCTTATATCAACATACTAAAGTAGATGATCGTTTGTCGTTCCCCAAATAAGGCGGTCGTATAACAATTTATGTCGAACAGTTTCATAAAATAGGCGTGTGGCACCTTAAACGCCGTAGTTTATAGTTTAATAAATGTCTATATTTATTAATGTGGCTTTATGCTACCAATGTGAGTCAGAATTCAAATATCTGCGAATGTTATGACCGTGAGAAAGTTTCGGAAATCATAAACATCTTTCGCAGTTTATAACATCTTTCTTAGGTATGAAAATTGCCTTATTGGAGATTTGATTGATTTGCAATAGGTTTGCTAGGTTGATATTTAATCATTCTACATTATTGTAGGCTTCTTTTATCTTATTTAAAAAAAACTAAATTCGAAAACCAAGCAGTAAAATAAACAAGCGTCACTGGCCAGTATTTGTTATATTTTGAGGAGGTAGAAGAAAAACTTAAAATCTTAACTGTCCACTAACTACCGAACAGAACTAAAAGTAGTAATAATTTAATGATAGATTTTCTTTTAAATTATTAATACTTTAAAAACAAAAATAAAATATTCATAATTCTTATTTGAGTCTAAAAAAAGTCTTTTACTAGGCAGTAGGCACTTTCATATAGGCTGAATGCATAATGCCACAGCTACATTAATTATCTTATTAAAAAATACATGTGGGTAAATTAAAAAAATATTCCTGCGTACGGCAGTTACATTACAAAATATCTATTTAAACGTCACAAATGTATGTCAAACAGTGATTTTGTTTTAAAACAAAGAAATTAAGATATAAGTAATTGTGTTAATTATCATGAATAGATCTACGTTTGCCAAAAAAACTGTAAGTAAATTGAAGTTTTTAAAATATTTAGTATTGGTTTATATGCGTGAATGGCGTGTTGTTGTTGTGTGAAATTTTTATGTGCTTTTCATTCTGTCCATTAAATATTTATAATTTGGATAGATAATGGAAATTAAAATACGCAAGCTTGATTAAGCTTATTACATTTATATACACGTTATTTTTTTACAAAGTTAGAATCACAGAATCTGATGTATTTTAGGGAAATATCACGTTGTCGTTAAAGCTGTTATTTTTACCAAAATAATCCATTATGGTTCTTATTCTTCTTAGGAATTATATTATGATTTCGTAACTCACATATTGTACGAAGTATGTATAAATAAGTGAGTTATTGGGAATCGTCTTTATTTGCAACAACAATTTGGTCAGTTCACTTGGTTTTGACTATTTATTTCGTCTGAATTGTTTGATGTGTAATACAGTGTAACTAATACATATTTCAATGTTCATTATACTTTAAATTCTCATAGTTTTCCACTCATTACATAAATAAATGCAAACACCTTTTTTGTACTCATAAATAACTTAAAATTCTGTTCACATGTATAACCACTCAGATTAGCTAACAAACATTTTTTATTTCATAAATAAACCTACCTTTTCTTGTCTATGCTTCAATTAGTTCCTAACCATACTTTGATGAAGCATATTTTTATTTTTTCAGACCATTTATTGTTTTTATTACGTCACGCGGTATAAATATGAAAAAGATTTTCTTCATAAAACCTTGTTGGACATAAATGATATTATAAGAAAGTAATTACTGTCTATTATGTACGAATGCGGCAAAGTGACTGCCATAAATAATAATTGTATGAAAAACTATTGATTTAAATGACCTCAGAGATCCCTGCTGGGTACATTGTAATCCCTTGGGTTAGCACGTAAGGGTTGCCTCGATTTCCGTCGCGGATATTTATGGTATATGGCTCGTAGCGTAGTAAAAAATTAAGCTTAAAAATATTAAAAATATTAGCTTAAAAAAATAATTAATTTTGATGGTACTGTTATCATGATTTTTTCTGTCAATATTATTATTTTGACGCGATGTGATAAGGCTAAACTAAAACTTATCGTGATTATTTTTATCGTGTCAATCCTAGTTTTTTTTTATACAGCAGTAAACATGTTGATTCTTATCGATATTTCTATACAGTTTACGATATTAGCAGTTTTAGTTATGGCATAATAAAGTAAAAGGCGGCTTGGTCTCAGTCTCAACTGTTTAAATCTGGCTGTAGTTAGATAGTTTTCAGCAAATTAAAAAGCTGTACATTTATGTACGGTTAACTTTTACATATTACCATTATTGTAAAATCGTAAGTTGTTAAAACTGTCATCATTTTTGGGTGACCTTTATTAATTTGAAGATGATTTTCTTAAAGGTTATTTTGTATTTTTTCAATTAATCATACAGTAACGTTGCTTTACTTAGTTTAGATTGTTACGAGAAATGAATTAGCCAAAAAATGGTTAAATCCAATTAAAGTTGTTACTTATGCCCATTATATTTCAGGGAGTATCCGATTATATTTCAGATTTATTTATACTTATACTTCAGAGACTCAGCTATCATACTGCTGTTTAATTGGCTTGCAATTATATTTTAATGTAGTTTAGCTGTTTCTGGTGATGTTTCTATGATAATGGATTCTGTACATCATTGCATATTTACTATAAACAATTGTAACTTAGCAATGGTAGCTGAAACACTTTTCGTGAAGGCTGTTTGGACTACGCGTATATCAATATCTATATTATTTTTGGTAATAAAAGTTTTTTTGTTTGTAATATTTTGTTTCAAAAAACATTTGTAGTAAATCTTTAGTGGATTTTGCCTTTTAAAAATGTATATATTTAAAAATATACTGAATAGTCATATAAAACGACTTTTATCCAAAAAATAAAATTAAAGAAAATACATCAAGAACCCACTCGCACCCACAGTTTCGTACTTAACAATCGTTTACAAAACAAAACATAAAAATTGATAAATAATAATGGAATAGCGTACCCGCTAACAACTGCGCAGTCGACTGGCCATTTTCTGAGAAGCTCGGAGCCACTGAACATTCCCAGAAAACGGGCAACCGTCCGAAGAAACGTTATTATCCATTCCATGTATGTTTTACACTTCTGAGTATTTGGACTAATGTTACTAGAAAACTAGTTATGTTTCGCAGTAGCGCTCTCGTGAGGAGTAAAAAGGCCTGGCTTTACAGTTGAATGGGCAGCGACCCCGGGCGGATCGGTTCATAGCACCGAGGGAGCAGTTTCCTGAGCTCAGCAGGAAGATGCGATGGGGTGCCAGGGAGAAGGTGCCTGATGACGTGTGGGTGAGTCCTGGGTTGCCCAAATTTTTTTGGAAAAAATTATGACCAAATATTTTGCGGTTTTGTTGGAGTGTGGGCTTAAAGATGTTAAAGATAACATGTACGATTGTTGCGTTTGTTTTGGCGTATGTCGTAAAGATCTCTGATGCTCACTGTGCATTTTTTGTATGTAAATACATGTGTCAAATGTGATACTGATAGACACTTGCTAATTTGAGTGATAGCCCTAATTTTCCTGCAAATAATGGATTGATAGAAATATGTTTGCGAAGAAATGTTACGATGTCGAAAGTTAAACTAAAAAAATTAAACTCCGGTTGACATTTCTCGAATTTGAGGAAAAGGGAAAACTTAGTTTCCTTTTATAATATCTTGACATACAGACATATTTGTATATATCTATCGCTATAAACACGCAAATTCTATGCAGAAATCTTTTTAGTCCCCTGTCGAGCTAATAGAACGGAAACAATTAACACCTTACTGTTTTATACTTTACAATGTATTCATAACTGTGTCATATTAGCCTTTGCTAAATTCATTAATTGCCTCATTGCTTCTGAAATCTTTGGAACAGAAATTACTCTTATAAAAAAATATGAGATAATTAAAAAAAATCATTTATTAAATTGGAAACTTGTCAAGTATCTAACTTTGTGTTAAAACCACTCAACACAAGAACAAAAATAAAATTTCAGCAATCTAGGGTGGTTCATAATTAAATGCCACTAGACATTACTTTTATTTTTCTCTCTCTATCAAATTCAAATTCAAAATAATTGATTTCAGAATTTTCCATATCTTTAGCGTTAATATAACTTAGCCTAATTTACTTAAATTCTCCAAAATGTACATGTAAAGAATTTTCCCCTTCAAAAAAAATATTTTACAATCTTCAACTTTCACCCCACAGTATACAAAATACATGCAACAGAAGAAATACGCGAGTTACTTAGACGAAGCTTTTGGCCTGGAGCCGACGAGACCAGAACAGACCCTGGGTGAGGAGAACTCGGGGCGGCTGTGGCCGTGTATCCCGAGGAAGAAGAGCTACCTGTCTTCCGCTGACAGCATCCTGGATCTGCCTACTTATAGCTATGCTGCTTGTATGATTATCTTTCTTTTTCATCTGTGTGTTGAGGGAATTTTGCCCCTTATGATCTTCAGAATCTCACCTGTCTGTATATCAAATTTAATTTCCTACGGTCCGTCCGTTTTATCATGAAACGACATGTCATTCATGTAAACTGCCAAACACCACCCATATTCACCAACCACATAACGTCAGTTTTCTTCAAAAACTGCCCCACCTTGTAAAAAAATTCAATCCACACATTATTTTTAACAATTGTTAAATTTAAAAATAAACGGTGGAATAAGAGTCTTTTTTATTTATTTAATTTTTATTTACGAAAAAGGACTTATATTGTCAGGTCGAAAACGGTCTAGTTCAACAAACTTCTTACAAAATTGCTTCGAATCTCCGATTTCAAACCATGTCCTGTCATCATCATCATCATCGTTCAACATGTACTAATCATTCAATATTTCCCCCTAGTTCCCGAGCTACTCGACTGGTCGAACGACAATATCCTGGTGGCAGCCCTGGGCAGGAACTACCACAAGTGGTCCTGGCGCACGCAGAGCCTCATCAGCCAGGGTTACACTGACTACAATATCCACTGCTGCAAGTTCGACCCTCAGGGGAAACTGCTCATAGTTAGCATTTGCTCTATATTTTATTGTTTAACTGGCTGGTGCCCGCGACTTCGTCTGCGCAGGTTTAGTATTTCGAGCAATATGTTTACAAATTGTAGCCTATGTGTTATTCTGATGTATAAGCTATATTATTGTAAAGTTTCATTAAAATCCATTCAGTAGTTTTTGCGTGAAAGGGTAACAAACATCCATACATCCATACATCCATACATCCATACATACAAACTTTTGCGTTTATAATATTAGTAGGATTACTGACATAAAAAATAAAACTTTCACAAAAAAGGTTGACTTCAAAAAGCAGTGTAAAGTAAAAAATATTTTTGATTTTATGTAATTTTGGAAACAGATTGTCGTTTTTACCTTTTTAAACGATCAATACAGATTAAAGTTCTCTTATGTCTGACATACAGTACTGGAAACCACATCCAGATCGGTTAAACCAAACGCGAGATAATCATGCGTTTGGTTCTTGAAATATTGTTCGATACCTATGTTTAGATTTCAGGCTGCTTTCATTTAAATTGGTTCATTTTCTGACAACCTTAACTTGGTATTGTAAGTTTTTAAAAACTTTTTTACTAGGTACTGAGATATTAGCAGTATAAGAACAAACAACTAAAACCTATGTTCAAACACACCTTTAAAACAATAAAGTCCCATTTACTCAGCTTTTATACGTTTGTCCACAGGTGGGCACAGATTGCAGGACCGTGGAAGTTCACAACACTGTACGCAGCAAGTGCATCGGGGTGAACTACTGCCAGAGCATAGAGGAAGGACCGCCTTGCTCCGTCACAGCCATGGACTGGAGCCCTACCGGCAACTCTTTTGTTATGTAATACTGGCTTTTAATTATTTACGAAATCATAATTTATACAATAGCACAGACACTGGCTTTTTCATTTAGTATTGTGTGTGTTCACGACAATGCACGCAGCAAGTGCATCGGGGTGAACTACTGCCAGAGCATAGAGGAAGGACCGCCTTGCTCCGTCACAGCCATGGACTGGAGCCCTACTGGCAACTCTTTTGTTATGTAATACTGGCTTTTAATTATTACTATATTTACGAAATCATAATTTATACAATAGCACAGACACTGGTTTTTTCATTTAGTTTTGAGTGTGTTCACGACAATGCACGAAGCAAGTGCATCGGGGTGAACTACTACCAGAGCATAGAGCATATTTTTATCTTTTTATTATTTCCATTCTTTCTATTCTCAGAGGGTGTTCCCAAGGCGTGCTAACCACGTTCACCCGTTCAGCCAAGGTGATCACGTACCGACACGTCCATAGCAGCGCGATCCTCATAGTGCGCGTGTCTCCTGATGCGCGTTACGTCACCGCTACTGCTGTCAATGATGATGATGTCCTGGTGTTCACCTGGCCTGAACTCCAGGCCTTCTTGAGCTTGAAGTCCGATTGGACTATTAAGGTGAGATTTTCAGTTTAGTTGCGAAGGAGGTAAGTATGTGTTCCCTTTTCTAAAGGGTGTTCCCAAGGAGTGTTAAGCATCTTCACCCGTTCAGCCAAGCCGATCATCTTCAGCTACCTGACTATTAAGGAGAGATTATATGTAGATGTACTGTTTTAGTTACCTGGAAGGTTAGTACCTACGTGTTCCCTTGTCTAGAGGGTGTTCCCAAGGAGTGTATGCACCTTCACCCGTTCAGCCAAGGTGATCACGTACCGGCACGTTCATGGCAGCGCGATCCTCATAGTGCGCGTGTCTCCTGACGCGCGCTACGTCACCGCTACTGCTGTCAATGATGATGATGTCCTGGTGTTCACCTGGCCTGAACTCCAGGCCTTCTTGAGCTTGAAGTCCGATTGGACTATTAAGGTGAGATTTTGATATAATGCTTATGTATGAACTGGGGAGGATTGAGAAAGGCCGTTGGACGAAGACAGAAAAGGATATTGCCAGTCGGATGGTATCATGTTCTGGACTATGTATTGTAGTATGTATGTACTATATTATTTTCTAAGTAATTTTGAATGCTTTGATTAATGCACTAATTCTTTATTTTCTTTGAAATCGGCAGATGGTTCAAGCAGGTTTTTAGCTGCTGTTTATATTTCTCGCGGATCTGTTAAAACCTAAAAAAATTGAGCTTTGAAATTGAGATGAGTACCTATTCCTGAGACACCGTTTTCAAGAAGAATCAAATGAATTCTTGTAACTTATCCTACCTCTGGGAAACTGTTACTTAACGAACCAAAACTTAGCATTTTGTAAAAATCAGAAGACATATCAACGCCACATTTCCAGGCACTAAACTGGCACCCGTGGCGCAGTGCACTGCTCGGCATCGGCGCGGTCTCATCTGACTCTAGCGCGTGCGTGGCGGTGTGGGAGGCGCCCACTGGCAAGCTGCGCAAGAGGACGCTGGAGAGAAAGCACTACAGTCTGGATGCTATGTTGTTCAGTAAGAGGACCGGCGAGCTGGTGCTTAGCCTGTGGAATACAGGTGAGAGAGTAGGAAATATCATTTTAATGGTGCTTAATTGAAAAAAAAATGATGAAGATATTAAGATAAGCAGACACTGAAGGTCAATTTCAATTTCGGATAAAATCCTTCCTATCTTTTAAACTAAATTAGGTACCAATAATCTATGTATATAAAAATGAAACCCGCTTTCCGTTGACACGACATAATATGAAAACGGCTTGACCGATTTGGCTGAAAATTAGAGGGGAGGTATCTTAGACCCGGGAGAAGGTTTTTAAGTTTTTGTCACCATCCGGCTACGGGACTCGGGTGAAACCGCGGGCGGAAGCTAGTGAGATATAAAAATGATAAAATAATGTTGAGCCTACCTTTAATTTAAGAGCATACACTAACACACAACACTAACTTCATACACATATAATAAACAATTACTACCTACACGACCCCAAATACCCCTCTTAAGTCTTACCCTCATGTGATTCATTTTGATGGTTTTTCATGTAACAGACAGGGAGTCAACGACCCCGAAGACATGCTCTCAGCTGGTAGTGATGAGCGACTCGGACTCCGTGGTGGACCAGTGGGGCGAGGGCCGGATGGGACTCGACCGCGTGCGGACCATGGTGTTCAGCCCCGACGGGACTAAACTTGGTAATGTGTATGATATCACTCACTAGTAGGGTGGAACTGAAGACATGCTCTCAGCTGGTAGTGATGAGCGACTCGGACTCCCTGGTGGACCAGTGGGGCGAGGGCCGGATGGGACTCGACCGCGTGCGGACCATGGTGTTCAGCCCCGACGGGACTAAACTTGGTAATGTATATGATATGAGGAATCTTCTTCTCTATGTGGACCTAGGAGTCTTCGGCTACAGCATGGTCAGCTCGATAGTGGCCACGCGGGAAGGAGGAAACGCGGAAATGTCTTGTCAGCTGTCACCGTTCCATGCGCACCTGCAACCATCCCCGCTGCCTAAGTCTCACTCCTCGCGTGGACCATGGGAGTGCCATTATCGAGCTGGCCAAGGTGTAGCACTAATAAAAGTGATATTTATCTTTATGAAACTAGATAGAAATCTAAATAGTAATCCGAAACACTGTGCACAGAGAATATAAAATTCTCGCCAAATTATGGCCTGTAAACCTCCGAGAATATTAGGTACACGCATATAGCCCATCGCATTAAAAATTGTTTCTGCTTCGCCTTTTGCACTATGTTCCAATTCTCCTTTATGTTTGTCGCAATAGTAATTAAGTAACATTATATAAATTATACATGTTTTCTCCAGCCACAGCGACAGCTGACGAAGACCTGATCATCTGGAACTTCCTCCCCGAAGACAAGAGGAAACGCAAGACGTCGTGCAAGCGCTTCAGTGCGCTGCCCGTGTATCTAGACAAAGTGACGCAAGGCTCCTCCTTCCGATAGTCCCAGTTCAATTGTATTAATTTATTGCAGAGTTTTATGAGAATTTGTTTATATGCTAATAGATTTTATTATTTGATTTCGTTTTATTGATTTAACCATGATATTTTCGGTAGCACTATATAAATATTTAACTAGTGAAAATAGTTTAAATACTTATTATTTATTACTTTACTTATTTACTCTTTTTGGATCTTAGATGAGCCACAAGACTTTAGACAGCTATCCTGTATCTTTTCAAACTACTTACACAACAGGCTATCTATCACGAAGTTTGGCAAGTAAACAATGTATGTTAGTTTTAAAAAACTTTCAATTAAGCTGAAAGTTATAGCCTTTTTAAACAAGTCTACTTGATACCCGCAGAATGCATAGCTCGAGAGATCTAAAACGGCTGCCAATACCTCATAGTGCCTCAGTATGATTGATCGAGAGAACTAGTTCCATTACCTGGACAATTAACCTTTCATACCTACTTGATTAATAGGAGGAAATTGACGCGAAACCCATATATATGGCCACAAGAATTCAGTTAAGAATTTTTAATCAATTTCGAAGAACCACATACATATTTTATTCATAATTAATTTGTCAGTCCCTCAGTTAATTGTGGAATAAATTAGTTTAGTAACGTTATAAATGTTAAAGTAACTGTTTGTTTGTCTGTTATGTTTTCGCGGTTAAAACTGTTGTGGTTCAATTGTTAAACTGGTTTTTATAAAGACGAAATTGCCACCACCAAATTGAAAAAGGCTGTAACAGTAAATTGTAAATATTTTTTTTTGCTAAATAACTCTTATAAAGAGAAAATATATTTTGTTTGTACCCCAAGGCTATAAAAGTACTGAACCGAAAAATCCTTTCGCTGTTGGAAAAATACCCTATCCACGTGTGAGACAAGCTACATTTTGTTCGGAGCCGGAAAAGAAGTTTCCCCAGAACGCGACTAAAACTGCTGGAAGCAACTAGAAAGTAAACTAAGTTACACTTCAGGAATTTCCACTCGTTATTTCAACTTTTAAAAACAATTCTTAATTTTGAAATTGACACCACAATTTTTCAGACAAATGACTGCAATCTTAAATCCTTTGAAGCCACATCTCCGTACAAAGATCATATGATTAGCCCGTCTAATAACTCTGTATTAGTTACTCGCGTGCCAACTAATAGTAAATCAACTGATTGAACGCTACATTCCGACTGCTAGACTGATAACTGTAGTATATCTGTGTCTCTGGCCGTCAGTCAAATGCTTATTAATCGTTTTGTCAGATTTGTAACGTGGTATGATTTAAATTAATTAGTCATTATTGCAGTCGTGGTGGCTTAGTGGGTAAAGAGCCAAGCTCTCGAGTATGTGGGTTCGATACCAGGTCAGGCAAGTACCAATGCAACTTTTCTAAGTTTGTATAGCCATTGACTATGAATGAATGAATGTCAATGACTATGTTTCGGATGGCACGTTAAACTGTAGGTCCCAGTTGTCAGTAAAAGCCAGTAAGTCTAACGCCAGTCCAACCAAGGGGTATCGGGTTGCTCGGGTAACTGGTCGAGGTGGTCAGATAGGCAGTCGCTTCTTGAAAAGCACTGGTACTCAGCTGAAACCGGTTAGACTGGAAGCCGACCCCAACATAGTTGGGAAAAGGCTCGGGAGATGATGATGTAATTATTGTATTGTAAAGACTGGAGTGCTAGGATAGGTATTTATGTAAAACTTCTGTGCTGAGGAGTTCAAGTTCGATCCTTCGGATGGTTCATACTGAAGTTACTTTAGTTAGTAAGCCGCAATTCATATTGAAGTTTTGTCTAGTCTTCATTTCATTAAACAATTTTTTTTATTTCAAGGCGATCTTTAGTGGTCCGAAAATGTATGCAAATTCCTATACGAAACAGTTTTCAAATCATTCCAAATACAGGAGATAGAACTTGCTTGCTTGTTGCTTGTAGGTAGATAACTCAAAGAACTACAATTTTAGCAAATCAATCAATATTTTTTTATTTAATACACAATCGTTCCGCTAAATTGCAACAGATGGCGCTTTTTTAAGATTTTATCATACCATATGAAAAGATTCTAGGATACTTTTTAACCAGGTCCGCGGAGTAGTGCCCACGGGGCACGATTGAAATTGCTGATGGAAGCTAATTAAGTATATTCAGGTATTAAAATATAGAAAATATAGTCGGGTAAAACGGGTAATTCAAGGCATCTTCCACGTTTAGTAAAACTTAGAATAATATCTATTAAAATGTGGAATTATTCTACTTCAAAGGTTTCACAAACTCAATAAGGATTTTATTCTCCACAGGGGTTAGGAACCCCGTTATTTTTTTCTAAAAGAATGTACTTCCTAAGAATTTATTAGGGGGAGTGTTTCCTAGTATTATCTACTAATTATCATGTTACTTTGTAACGTTAAGCAGACATCTTGGCCCTTTCATGACACAGCTAATGATTTCAAAATGGCGTCGACATTAATTAGTAATTTGATGTATTTTTTTATTTACACCAAAAGTGGCTTTGATATATCATTTATTTTAATAAAAAAATATATAATTTGTAGGTTTTTAACAATTCTTGAAACAAAAAATAAAAAGGATTTTTTTATATTAATTTGAAAAAAAAAAATTCATAAAAATATTTATATGGGTGGTCTAGTAAATTGAAGAAATATGTAATGATAAGTTCTAGGTAATCATAGTTCGTTATGCTCAATAGATAGGAATACTCTTTGCTAATTGCCTTTGGGCTTTGCTATTTAAGACCTCATTGGTCGATTTTAAACCTTAAGTTTTGTGTATTAAGGTGTAATTGTGGATTGGCTGTTATCTAGAATAATGTTTCTATTCTCATGAAAACAATCTCACGAAAAATATTTTTCTAAATACCTATGAGCTTTGTGTGGGCTAGAGTAGTTAACATTCCAAGAGCAACAATTAGCGACATCTATGATGATAGTATAGAACTAAAAGGCAATTACTGCTAAGATTAATTAACACAACATTGTAATTAAAAAAAAAACCACTTCTCTGTTAATTTCGAAATTGAAGCAGCTTCATAATGATAAAAAGGATATAAGAATTGTACGACGTTTTCTGTTGTATTAAATACATAGGTATCTCAAAAAGAAACAATGGATGTTGAAGATATATCTTTAAGATCGATTCCCAGATGGGGGAAAGTGTTAACTCATGCATTTTATTCTAATACAAAATGTAAGTCATATAGAGGAGAACTGGCAGGACACGAAATTCAATTCCAATTAAGTAATTAGTCTTATTCTGGTCCAAACATCTAGTCATCTAGCCTGACGCATGAAATTGGTATGAGGTGACGATGTCTACAATGCAAGTCGCGTGCGCAGCTCAGGTAAATCAGAGCTATTGTCCCAGGACCATATTAATCCTTACTAATATTATAAATACCAAATTAACTCTGTTTGTCTGTCGCACGCCAAGAACACTGAACAGATTTATACACAGATAGTTTGAGAACATAGGCTGTTTTTCCGTAAGGAAGTAGTTTCCTTGGATCTTAGGTGAAACCGTATGGAACAGATTTTGATTACTAATTGTGCGTGACGTAAATTTTTGTACAATGGTTGTGATATATATTTTTCAGTATAGAAATAGCTTAAGAGATATTAAAGCTCGAATCTAATTGTTAGTTAGTCGAGTGTTTTTATTTTTTTTAATTCAACAAACATTTAAACTTATAATTATGATAACGGCATCCATTTTACTCCAGAAAGTAAAATTAAGAGTATATAGTCATTAGTAGCAGTTTCACTCCAAACCGATAATTTGACATCATCACTATTTCCTATTGCAATATACATTAAGTTCTTATCTGATTTGATGGCTGATTACCTTGATTAGCCCTCAGGGGGTAAAAGCGGGGGTTATATTTATATACAGGCAAATAAGTTCTAAGCATAAACATAGTTGTAAACATGATTAAATACCTACACTTAGTTTGCAATAAAGATTTTTGGATACAAAATGGTAAATCTTATTTGCTAGTGCGTGTCATGCCCTTACTGATAAAACAGCGGAATAAATGGAAAGATAATTATGCTGTTTTATAAAATAGGTAAAATTATGTGGCCATTAGACTGTTAATTTTTCCCTAGTTAAAAAAATCCTGAAATGAAATTAAAATATGTGAATGGAGGTCAGACATCATCTGTATCTAAATGAATGTCTGTTACTTGTGTTCATTTAAGAAGCGTCACTCTTTTGGCCTTATGATCTTGCCGTTTATATGTTGCAAGGTATTATCTACTTATTTATACGCCTTAGGCCCTTTAATACCAATTATTGATTCTAAGTATCCCTTAAAAACCAATGGCTGATAAAAAGGTGAAGGGAAACATCTTGCGGAAACCTGGACTATACTGAAATCACCAACCCGCATAATTGAGCAAGCGTGGTGATTATCCTTCTCCGTGTGAGAGGAGGCCTGTGTCCAGCAGTGGAACGATAAAAAGGCTGTAACAGTAAGTATTATATATGCCCTTTTATACCAATTATTGGTACACCATAAAAGGTATATTATATTCAATACAAAATACAATAGCTATTCTAAAACACAACAGCAATAAACGTAGACTACTGAAGTCGTGTTACCTTTAAACAATATAAACTGAATTGGTAAAACTATTAGCTATTTTAATAAATTGATACCCATATTGATGCTAATTATATTCCGACGGTAAACTAGCCAATGGGGAGGCGTTGCGCTTTCTAAACGACCAATTAGAGCTCTTTATAGCGCTTTACATATAAGGGGACACTTAAATTAGATATTAAAGTTGGACCACACAGGTTAGTAAACGATTTGTTAGAATGTATAATGTTATAATGTTTGTTCCTAAAGTAAAGGCCTTAAAGCAAACTGCAAACTTTTAGTCGTCCGATAGTTTGTTTCGGCTCATAAATCAGTATGGAAGTAAATGGTAGTACGCAGATTATAAAGATCGTTTATTAGTCGGTATCAGACCGACTGAAAATTAAAAAATAAAGCTGAACATTGGGTCAACTATGTAGTTTGTAGTATGCGGAAATTCTAAATGAAAATTTAAGGTTTTATTTTCGAATCAATAAGTAATTTTTGTCAGTGCATTCAAGAGTTTACTCTTACTCAACCACGTGAAAACGGCTCAGCCGATAGACACTAAATTTCGTATAGATGCAGTAGGTAACGTTTTAAACGGGTAAATAGTCTCACCCCCTTACAGGACGCGGGTGGAAACAAGTTCTTTATATTATTTAACCGCGCAATTGAACTTACAAACGTTAATTAACAAATTATTAATTAGCTAGAAACTATAGAAGTACGCGGTACATCTATCGTGTTAAGTCTTAATCAATAAAACTAAGATAATAATTAATTGCATTAAGAATAATTGCTCTTAAATTCAAGAATAAAGATTTTGTTTGATTACTAAATTAAATGCTGGAATGTTCCACTGGCTTATTCGTAAAAAAATACGTTTATATTATAATCTGGTTTCTGCCAGCAGTTTCACCCGCATCCTGTAAGAACCTCTGCACAAACCCTGATAAAAAGTAGCCTGTAGCCTTCTATAATAAATAGGCTATCTATCAGTGGTAAATGGTACAAATCGGACTAGTCTGAGATTATCACATTAAAGCAAACAAACTTTTCATCTTTATAATATTAAGTAGACATTAGCTGTTAACGCCAACTGTATTTTGAATTATTTACTCATAGGCACAGGAATCACAAATATACCATTAGCCCGAGCAGTGAGTTTTGGAGAAGAACTGTCAGGAAAGTCCTCAGACACTCTTTTCAAAATGGAAGCATTTACAATGATTGTTTTCTGCTTACGGAGGTAGATAGGCAGTCTTTAACAATTAAACGTTGATACTCATCTGCGTCCGGCTAGACTGGGAGCCGACCCCAAAATAGTTGGGAAAAGGCTAGGCAGATGATTCGATTTTTTTGTGTCTTTGTCGTTTATTATACATTGTTAACATCATTGTATGTTCCAGTGTGCAGTATAATTTTAACTAAGATAATGATAACAATTAC
Source organism: Helicoverpa zea x Helicoverpa armigera (assembly GCA_033682625.1). Classification (NCBI taxonomy): domain Eukaryota; kingdom Metazoa; phylum Arthropoda; class Insecta; order Lepidoptera; family Noctuidae; genus Helicoverpa; species Helicoverpa zea x Helicoverpa armigera. The sequence continues at coordinate 10,223,658 of JAWIIS010000004.1, read as the reverse complement.
TTTTACAGTAATTATTGACTTTACCTATACATATAATTAAGTTAGCAGATAATTATAAGACACGGGATGAACTGCAATTAAGTATAAAAGAAAAAATAAAAATTACCATCTGGAGGATACCGTTGATTGTTATTTAACTTTATTTTATTTTTAAATAATCTAGTTACTATACATATAATGGAAAAATAATTTAGTATTACATAGCTTATTGCGGTAGGATGTGGGTGGTAGTTCTCTTGGGATGCGGGTGAAACTAACATCGTAACGCACGACCTCAGAATCGAAAACGTTATGGTTTGCAAAAATATCTTTAAAAAAATCAACATAGATACAAATCGCTTCATCCATTTAAAGGTTTGTCACAAATAGACACATACAACAGCCACATTTAGAACTAAAATAAACAGAAAATAATACTCTCTTTTTGGATCATGGTGGTTTTACAAGGCGTTCCTCAAAATTCATTCCAATTTTTGAGTCGTTTTACCATAAACGCTTATTAAGATTTCAACCCCCTTTTTTAGGGATAGAAAATCCTTATTACCTTTCATCCTTCTGGAGTGCCCAGGAATCGAGCCCCCTTCCACAGCACCTACTCGCTACACCAGCAGGGTGGTTAAGGCTATAATTTACTATGATATAGTGTGCATATCGATCGATGGAGTTGTCAGCACAAATACCAACTGACGCTCGTTTGTAATTAACGTATCGAGGCTTTGACAACTGCTATTTTAGTTTTTTTGTCGTAGAAATATTTTGATCTGGGTGTAATTTGTTGCTAAGTCAAGGCGGGTATGTAAGTGATAGTATTTTAACTATTTCGCTGTCAACGATGTAGACACAATAGTTAGACAATTGATGTGTATCAAATATGACTCATGGGACAGGGAAGTTATTAAGCAATATTAGCTGCGGTCAGTCAGTGGATGGATAGGTGTTTTTTTGTGTAGATAGAGGGAAATTCGACTTTTATACCTGTTAAGTTATCAAGGGTTTACTGATGGTGAAGGAAAACAGTGATAGAATGTGGATTTTAAAAGTCTGAAACCGTCTCCGCCATAAGCAAGCGTGGTGATTTACGCTTATTCCTTCTTTGTGTGAGAGGAGGTCTGAGAATAGCAGTGGGATATAAAAATGCCGATGATGATGATAGTATACTTATAAGACAATTATATAGGGAATTTTCGGAAAAATAAACGAATGTGTTGCTCTGAAAATACAAAGTTTTATTTTATACTATTATAATTTTTTTAATACCCAATAATAATAATGTGAAAAATATTACGTTAAGATTCTGATTAATGTAAAAAATATTTGAAGGAAAATAAAAAAAGACAGTTAACAAAATATATAGCCTACATAAATAGTGTCGTTGAATCAAGTTTTAATTTAGCGTCGCACTAATCGATTGATCAATCAAGTGATTGGAACGAGTTGAGCGCCGTTACTCGATGATGAATATTCATTCATTTGAGTGACATTCGTGATGCTGCGGGATGCTAGGGTCGTTTACCTTGGATGTTTTTTATATAAAAAATGTAGTTTACATTAAATATTATTTTTTTAGAACTGCTATCGTTACTAATAAAAAATATGTAAAAGGGAAGTAATCCTGGTCATCCAGCATTCACGCCGAAACTTTGCACCCTTTTCTACTACGTACTTATATCGTATGCTGTTAAGTGATATTAATTGTTGATACTTTTAATCCCATACGTCAAGTAGTTCCCTCGGGACGTGGGTGAAACTACTGGTAAAGCTACTATACTTGTCACTATTATATGTATATTTATGTATGTAAGTATAAATGTAATTGTATGTACATTTAGGAAACCAGTTAAGTGCAAATGAAGATAATTAAAGTAAAAATGTTGGTTGGCGTTCATTGGGAGAGGTCTATATTCAACAATGGGTGATAATTGGCTGATATACATTGGCTGATGACAATGATGATGAAACATAAATAAATAAAATAGTCAACAATTCTACAAAAGAGCAAATATTCAACAAATCTAACATTGTTGGTAGTTCTTTGAGCACGCAACACTTAACATCAGCACTTAGTTAATAACACATTGCAGTCATACAGCGCCATCTGTTGCATTTAGCTAGAACTACGTAGACTTGTAATTATACGCGATCTATATCATTGTGAAATTGAAATAGGTTAATTAAATAAATAAAATGTTTGATATTAAAAAAATCTTATGTCTTTGGAAAATATAAGTAGGTATACAAATAATTTAATAATTTCTTGTTTATTTCATTAAAGTAAGATGACAATGCCCTTTAAGAATATAAACTAAGCAAGTATTGTATTTATTTTTAAAAGTCCATAATAAAAATATGCTTTACTTAATAATCGTAAGAAATGAATAGGGTAATTCTAAAATTCAAAAAATAATCTGAAAAGTAGTGTCTAGATTTTTAAAGCTAAATACACAGTATTTGCAATATAATTGTTCTACACAGTCTCTATGAAAACGTTGACAAAAATAACACACATCACGGAGTGTGTCAGAGAACAAGATCTTCATATAAAAGACATCAACGCGTTGTGCTACACTGTGAGTTCAATTAAATTGGTTAATAACCAATTAAAAGTTATGGTTAAATCAATTAAAATAATTAAATTATGACTTGTGACTGTTAATCAATTGAGTAATAAAAAGAGGCCTAGAAAATAATAAGAGCCTAATAAATCAAAGCGTAATCGGTTTTTTAAAAAGGCAGGAAACAGTGCTACGAGCGAATAAATTAGTAATAAACATATTAATGTAAGAGTGTCGGACGTATATTGATGGTCGCGCCATTACAGATGTGTTAGGAGTTAGTGAATTAATTAAATAAATATAAATCTTGTGTTAAACACGACAGCCCCACTTCCGTAGGCACACTAGTGCACTTGTCGCGATACACACTTGCGCACGAGTTGAAAAGGATTAGAGAAAAGATGTTTGAAATAGTTCTTAGGCTCCTCATTCGTTGCGGAGACCGCGGGCAGAGCGCGCGCGCCTAGAGTACTTAAAAAAAATAAAAAACAAAAATACGATATACCAGTTCATTCACGGTTCGCCGGCTGTGAGCTTTTTGGGTGCAACGACCTCCTTGTTATATCATACTGCTGTCATTTTTATACATCGAACGTCCTTGCGATGGCGCGAACAGCTGACGAGCCCGCCATGCCAAATTAAAAAGTTAAGTGTCCAAACTCCTTAGTGATTTGATTTGAAATAAGAATCTGTGTGATTTGAAAAGTGCGCGAATGTTTTTTTTATTATATTTTTTTAGTGAAGTGTTTTGTGCCAGTGTTGTTTAGTGAAGTAGCAAAGAGGTAAGTTGTTAGTTTGTTAATTTATAGTTTTATGGGCGGTCTTGGTTATTTGTTAACACTTTGTTATTGAGTTTTATTGTTTTTTCAGCGGCTAGAAATATGTTCTTGTTATTTTTCAAAGTTTGAAGTTATACCTAGTTATATTTTTTAACCAATTGATCTTTGATAAGATAATTTACCAAGGTATTTATCATTATAAAAGTGATGAGTTGTGGGTAATACATCCACAACACATTACACACATAAGGTTATTTAAAAAAAAAAAACAAACGTAAATAGAAAATCAACAAGTTCATCAATAACTATGATTATGTTTAACATCTTTTCACACTTAACTATTTAATAGTTTACAATGTGGGGTTACCTGTCAAAACAGATAGGTTTTAGCCGAAAGTGGTTTCAGTTATATTAACTTATCTAAACTAACCTTCAGTTATTCTGATGAGAGCAATAATCTTACACCCTCAGAGTTGCTTTGACATTTAAGTGTATTTTTTCTTCATTTTTTTTCATGTTGATTCATAGGTTAGGAATAATTATGAAGACGAATGAACTTAGTGTATTATTAAGTTCCTGATGAAGACATTATTTTATGAACTGTGAAGCAGTAAGGGAAATAGCTCTATAATTATTTATTGAGTCTACATGCTCTATATTATATTTCCAACCCTTATTTGTGGGGAAAAGGCTAAGCAGATGATTGATGATTATGACTCTATATTTCTGAATATTTTCATTTTTCAATGGGAATTTTGTTTTTTTAAAGTTCATAATGGTGATGTACAAAATTCGGTCTTAAGAAACAATATAACGACACTTACCTACCTATATTTATTTTATCAATTTGGTTATGAGCATGGAGTTAAGGAGACAACTTTGATGTCTTTTCATTTGTTAAAAATTATGTGGGTTTACATATTGCATTATGATAATCTGGCGCTATCAGTTTTCCTAAAAAATAAAACAGATTTTTTCTCTCTCAGGCTTCTAAGTGAGCATAAGCTATTCCCCAGGATTTCACTCCATTTCCAGGAGAAACAATTTTTGTAACAGGGTAAAAAGACGCCCATGTCCTTTTTCAGGCACTAGACTATCTGTGTACCAGTTTTTTTAAAATCACACCAGTAGTTTTTGCGTGATAGCGAGAAATATAGGTACATAGACAGACTGAGTTAATTTAACATCATAAGATACCTATTGGTCAAGAATTGGGTATTTCTAAAAATTGATAATTATTTGAAGAGTACTCTACAAACAATTATCAGTACTTATTTTCTAAAGTTTACATGTTGAGCTCACATTTGACTTAATTAGGGTCATTTCGCCTGTTGGCGACCATTTAGTGCAGTTGGCAAGTTTGACGGCGATAATAAAAATGCTCCAGCACTCATTTCCATGTCAAATTTGTGTAATGTATTCCTTATATACTCTATTTTAAGATTAACTTTCAGTTGTATTAGAAATATCTTACGTTTTCTATTTAAATCGATAAACCTCAAAATTAGGCGTTTTACCCAGTTTGCGTCCACAAAATCCAATTCGCGTCCACCCATGGTCCAGTTCGCGTCCAGAAGCTTAGAAAAGGAATATAGGGGTGATTTTTTTAAGAATTAATAAAGAAAGATTGTATTAGATCAATTTCTTTATTTAACAATAAACTTAATTATTAAAAGTCAACATTATCATCATTTAAAATTCACTTTAAAAAATAAAAATAATTCTTCTCAACATTGGTTTAAGTAACTTAAAATAAGATTAAACAGTAATTTTTTTTATTAAGATATATACGTGGTTACAATTAAATTATATATATATATATATATATACATCTTAATAAAAAATAGAAAAATTATAATTTAATTAGAACCACGTATATATCTTCATAAAAAAATATAATTTAATTATAACCACGTATATAACTTAATAAAAAAAATGTACTGTTTAATCTCATTTAAGATAAGTTCTTCGGATACAGGAAAAAAGAAGGAAATACAACATACACAGAAGAAGACTTAAAGAAAGCATTAAATGATATTCGAGAGAAGAATAAATCGATAAAAAAAATATTCAAAGAATATGCCTTGTCTGATAATTTATTGACTCAACAATTCTTTTAGTTGTATGTTTAGACAAAATTGTTATATTGTTTTGTTAATTTAATATGGCCAAAAACTTACTATAATCAACGCGGGTCTTTCCCTGTGATTTTAGGGTAAAATTAACAGAACTGATTACTGTTTATTTTTCAAGTTGCAAAATTAATTGCCTAATTTTAAGTTACTTAAACCAATGTTGAGAAAAATTATTTTTATTTTTTTAAAGTGAATTTTAAATGATGATAATGTTGATTTTTAATTTTAAATAACAAAAAAAAAATAAAAAAATTACTGTTTAATCTTAATATATTAAACAGTACCCATGTTTTAATTATTTTTTATAAGCAAGTATTTAACGAAAACAGTGGACGCAATTTGGTTTATTAGTATAGAGGATAGTTTTAGTTCGCGTCCATTGTGGACGCAAAGTGGAAGTTTTGTAAAATTCGATGTAGTAATTCGCGTCCACCTTATTTTATTCGTTAAATATAAAAAACATTACCAAATTCATAAAAAACATTATACCTTTATTCATCATTAAACTGTAGAAATAGCTATCTATCCTAAAATTCACATAAAACAATATAAAACTTACCATCAAACACGCCGCTGCACACTAATTTTTATCTAAAATTCTGCGTGTTTTCGCTTTCTTGTCCTAGCCTAGACTAATTATTTTTTCTAAAAGGATTGGTTGGACGCACAGAACTTTTGTCTATCTGTGCATGCCTCTTATACATTAACGTATTAGCGGTAATGATCTTTCGTTTGATTGGTGTGTTAATTATCTTGTTTTCGAAGTTTTTTTAAAGGAGATCGGCAAAATGGACGCGAACTGGGCGATGGTCGCGAACAGGCGAAATGACCCTACCTAAACTAGTTTATAATGAGAAATAAATGAATTTTAATTGAACTGTTGGCAGAAATAATTACAGATTTTCAGCTGCCCTTTGCTGGGAGCCTGCTGATTAGCTATTTTTGTTTTATTTATGTCTAAGTTACAATGTGAACTAAGTTATAGTTAAGTTAGTTCTAAGTTATCTTCATCTTGAATACACCTGAGAGGCAAGCATTATTTTATGCGGTCTCCCAAAATTAACTAACTGTTGTGTTTGATAAATAAAAGATTCATGATGATAAGTGATTTTAATGATTTGAGATTAAAATAGTAATCCATCTTTTGGATATTCTTCTTTATCCGTAGGCCAAAACTAATATTAAAAAATAATCAATATAGGTAGGTACCTAAATCCAAGTAAGTATCTTCATCATTTTGCTTTGAGAGATCCAATGGCTCACTTACGAAAAGAACTGAATATAGGTAAGTAGGAATTTTACTTCAGTTAACAACACATTTAAGCTATGCTCAGCTTAACCATACTTATACTACAACATACCACTAAACTTTAGAAAGAAACTTTTTGCCGTCCCATCGGGCCATGAGAGTGAAGGAATAAAAGTGCTCCTGTGTCTGCACAAATGCTTGTGCACTATAATATGTCCTGCGCAGTTGGCTAATCTTCTTACATGAGAACAGCCGTCGTAGCCGGTAAGACGTCAAACTTTAGAAATATAAGCGCCACTAGAAAAAGACCATTTGACATTACACTGCGAGCCAAAAAAATCAACCGAAAAAAACTCCCAACTAAGAAATATCTAGTCCAAATAAATGCTGAGTCAGAATTTAATTTAAATCGCTATTGTATCGAATGCAGGCGTAATGTACATGGGGCTTGCGCGTGCGCCGGCGTGAGCGAGACTCAACTGGAGCTGATGAAAAACTCAGCTGATGGTAGAAGGTCAGTATTAACTGTTTGGATGTCTTGTCATTGTTACTGAATAAATTAAGGGGATGAGAAGGAATTAATACTGGTGATATTTTGATGTTCCTTTCATGAAAGCCTGAGGATACTTATTGAAGTTTAGATTTCTGGGTCTTCTATTCTCATCCTATCCACCTTTACCTATTATTACACAAGTGTGTATTATAAAGCGGATATGCAACAAGTTTTTCTATATGTTAAAACCACTCAGTGAATTTTCATAGTTTTCTTTAGTAAATAGAGTTATACTAGAGAAATAAGTATCTCTAGATGATCGAGAGCTCATATAAATTAGTCGGTGCAAAAGTGATCGAATTTAATATAAAACGTTTTTATATCATTGACCATCTTATCATGACGATTTCCTCTGTATTTTGGAAGGCACGTTAAATTGGAGGGTCCCGTATTGACATTATAAACCATGTTTTAATCAACCGATTAAAGAAAAGTTAAATGTTATTAATATAACGGTGATTTTAATATCTACTTAATAGATGTACTAGAGTTTATTCGATCCTTTAACATCTTACTTCTAGATTCTCGGATGAGACTATTTTACCATCATGTCTAGTCTAGTGGTATTTTCTTATCATTATTATTATCACAAATATTTAATCTAACAACGTAACCTATAATTTACTATGTAAGCAATTGATTAACATTCAGCTTTATTAGATAATATTATCTAAAAAACTTAACATCACAAAGAATATTATAAAACCTGTATTAATATAAATTGTTACAATGTAAGTTGCCCTAAGGATCCGCTAGATGGAGCTCCGATACTCTTCAGCTATTAAACTAGTTCGGATACACATCCGATGTATTACGCTGAACGATATTCTATTAAAGATAGTTACTTGAGTAACTTAAACTTATGTTGTAGTATAACTTATAAGTGATCCTCTTAAGGTCGTATAGTTAAAGATTAAGAGTTTTTTATAAATATTATAATGATAGTAATTTCCCGTTGCAAAGTAACGCTCGTGCAATGTAGATTGGCGATTTCAGAGATTAAAGTCCAGGTTCCTTAGGACGTTTTTATTCATTTTTTTCAGTCAATTAGGTAATCATAGTTAATATATTACTCGGGGATAGTCTCCGGGATAGTCTTTCCAATAGAAAATAAATTTTCAAATTGGTGTTTTGGAGCCTTTACCTACTTTTTTCGGAGTTTGTTTGTGCGGTACATACATAAACCAAAAAAAAAAAGAAATTCCACTTTATTACATTATAGAAAGTAAAGATTTTCTTTACTTCGATGACATTAATTTTGCTAAATATTATTTACCTATACCGTATAATTTTTTCACAAAAAATTTAATCAATTATTCCAACTTTAATTCTATCCCACACATTTAAATGTCCAGAATATGTAGGTTCTTCAAATAGAGATATAGGCTGGGACATTATGTGCGCGGCGGGGGTGTGCGCAAGAGTTAATGTCAACGGTAGTTGATAAATTGCCGCCTAACCGCACATTATGGAATAAGTCTTTGTTCGGTTATTGTTTTATTTGTTATTTATTTTGTTTTGTTTTGTTGTGAAGATGAACGAAGTTTTACTAGTTAGCTTTGATATTGAGATTAATTTTAAAAGTACTATTAATAAAATAAATATGAGAGATTATGAATTAAATTGACTAAGTTTGACGGCAATGTGGAATCCAAGAGAGTTGCGGGGAAGTTTGTTCTTCACCACTTCTTCTTTCCATAACACTAGGAAGTGGTGAAAGGGGGGCGTGTTGGGGGTGCTGTCAATTTTGTAATTTTGACGTTAAAAAGTGCTAATCCTTTAATCACAAAAATACAGAATTTTCACTAATCACATAATTAGTATCATTCAAACAAAATTTTACAGAAATATATCAAAAATCTCTTCAAGTCATGTAAAAGATTAAGACCGAATTCAGTCTGAACATTTTAATTGAACACTTGGCCTTCAGACATCAAAGAATTAGTCTCGCATCAAAGTCTGAATACAAATTGTGCTCAGCTTCAGAAAATATCGCCCAGTGTTTGGAGGCGGAGAATTTCAACATTATGAATAATTTAAATCTTCTATGTGATATTAATATTATGAAGTACGATCACGACTTGACAATATATGAATCGTGTTCAGGTTTTTGTCAAAGAAACATAATATTTTAAAATATCCTGGTGCTTTTGAATATATGTTACTGGGTACTTACATAAGTTATTTTTGGTGAACTCACTTACTATAAGTCAATATATGATTTATTTTATTATAAAGCTGAAGAGTTTATTTATGTATGTAATTATCACAGGAAGTTTTGGTTTAATTTGAAAAATCTTTTAGAGACAGACATCCCATTTAATGAGGAAGGCTACCGGCTTCTAGGTGGTGCTTAGTCGTTTCTACGTCTAACTATGTACCTCATAGGGTGACACCAGTGGTAGAAGCTAGTCATAAAGTTAATGACATTATTATAACCAAAAAAGAACACAAATAAAATCCTTAATTTATATTTAGCACTCATTCCAAATTCAAAAACCGGCCGTAAAATCCCAATTTATATTCAGGCTCACAAAAACCGGTTTCCTGGCAAGTCTTCGAATATAAATATAGGTTAATTACCAGTGATGAAAATATACCTGACGGAATTTCGACCGATACCATCGTATCATGCGTAAAATCTGGTGTTTCTATATCTTCCTATCTATCTGAAGTAAGTATCTGTACTTTGGGGGGAAGATATAACAACCGGTATGTAAAATATCTTAGGTCAAATAATTATCTTGGGCTATTCTACATTTTTGAACACATTACAACTTCATCAAATTAAATGCGAAGATTTTTGAATTTTATGATTGACTATAAATATTTGAGGAAGAAAAAGCTATTGCCATATTATAAATACTTAGATTTTATAAGATTTGATGTCTGCAGGCAATATATCGTGGACAATAATTTCAATGACTGAATATGAAATCAAACTTGGACCAAGACATGTAATTGTCATCTTTGATAAGTGCAATATATAAGTAGATAAGTGCGACACAATGAACAAAACCTTAAAGTTAAAGATAAACTTCCTAAATACTGCTACCTGTTGATAGAAAAAACAGAAGTCCATTATCCAAGCCATTTACCAATTAAACTCTCAAACATCTTCCTTCCAGTTTTTAGTATGAGTCGTGTCGTCAGCTACAATACAAAGGAGTATGAATCATCTCTGTGATGTCAAAGACACTAAGATCTGGCGATGATCGTTCGTGCGTGACATCGCGCCGGTTTTTGCTTATATTTAGACTATTTAGGGTTCCTTGGACGATTTAAATTTGGAATATCGATTTGGGAATTTAAAAGATATTAATTTTAATGTTGTAAAGAGGTTTGGTCATCAATGCAATTATTTACTTTTGAATATCGCACGTTTTTTAAAAGAATTAAAGAAAGGACGTTCTTTGTTTGACCTATAGGAATGTACGTTTGTTTATTCTCGATTATCTCGTGTTTCATAATAGTTACGTGCTTTCTCCAGCGGTTTCATCCGTGTCCCATGGGAATTACTTTGCTCACCAGGATAAAAAGAAGTAGGCCTTCCTAGATTATTGGGCTAATTTACACTGAAAGATTTTTTTTAATTGGAAATTTCAAAAAATATTCCTACGGAACCCGACTTTTTACTTAAGAGACCAGCTTGGCAAAATTCAAAAGCTTTCTACTTTTTATAACAAAACGCTGCGAGTTCTATGAATTTGCACTATAAATATAACTTATTTTAATGCCATGATATTCTGTTGGATCAGTTTGATGAACAAAAACATGATTGTATAAATATTAATGGTTACAAAGGGACAATGGATTGTATATCAAAAAAGGGTTTTATTGTTTTCGAGGTTTGAAATATCGCGCCCAATGTAGAATAATTTGGTACCTGATTTTGCCACCCATTAAGGTATTTGTTCGGGTCAGCAGATTAGCTATAAATGACAGAGCCTAGGTGGCTGTTTATGTATAGGTACTACTTTATATCTATAATAAAACTGAATAGTTTGTTTGAACGCGCTAATCTCGGAAACTACAGGACCGATTAAAAAAAATCTTTCAGCGTCAGAACAAGGTTGTATGATTTTTTATTTGGTGCACGGGTGAAAATATTGATGAAAGTTTCTTTTCAATAAAATGAGAGTTATTTCTGAAATAGGTATACTTTTGTACAGCCGTCGCCGTCGGCTCTGCGACGACAGAGAATATACAAACAATTTATCCTATTTTTCGATTAATCGTGCAGTCAGCTCTCTTAGCTTAGACGTTTTTATAAAATCGTTTACATCAAACAATGTACTAAATAAATGTAATGCACATATTTAAAAGTTTATTTTCATATATTTTCACAATCGTTTGTGGAATTACATCTTAGCTACGGCTAGGCATATTAAATTGTCGATACATTTTAACTACATCGACACATGTACTTCACTATTCTAGATGTCACACTGCACTCATAAGTATCTCTAACGCATTACTGCACGAGTTACTGCAGACGCAACAAAATGCAGTAAGAATACATCGCACCATGTATTTAAAGCAAAGAAAAAACAAGCTCCTGCTCTATTATAAGGCGCTAAGTTTTTGCTTCAAACTTGTGTGTATTACAGATTTAACTAAGGCGTAAATCTAGAAAAAAATTGACTCATATAAATGTAGTTTCTGTCCTTGATCATATCTTTTTGTTTTAAAACATGGCCTCTAGTATTCGACATATCACAGTAAGGAAATAATATTTTTTTTCGAACCCCTAGTGAACATACTGTCTACGGATATAACATTTACCAACTGGCCCAGTTTCCGTGCAAGCAAGTGCACTAGCCAACGCTTCAACACTCACTTTCCTCACGTCTTGGGTGGGGTGGGTATATAAAAACCTAACTATGCGTTTTATTGGGCGGTCTCAAAGACGCGCAGCCGGGCGGAACCGACTCCCTACCACGCACGCCTCATGAGTAGGGGGTACTATCGAGGTAATAAAATGGTTTATTTTAATTATTTCTGCTGTCCCGTGTTTTGTGGGCTGAAGTGTAAGGGAAAGGTGGGGAAAATTGTAGATGATGGTCGATGCGTTTGTAGGCGGTTACGTATTGCGAAGTGAACCTAAAGGCGAGAACCCATCGTCGACAGACTATGTATCTAAAGGTGTGACGCACTGTGTGGTATTGTCACGCACATAAATGTTTCTTTGCAATGTTTGGTTACACATGCTAGCTGTGGATTCATGAGCATTACTCATTCCTAACAATTAGTTTTTACACTTTGTAATTTTCGTGAAAATAAATAAATTACATATGCGTGTTGAAGAATGTTTTGGAATGAACAATAATATAATCATGAAATGAAAAAAAAAAGTACTTTAGTGTATAATAAAGTCGTATAATAAGTTAGTGTAAATACCTGTATTTGTAGAATAGCGTATTGACGGATTTATGATCAATCTCTGCTTGATTGGAGATGCATACGTGCATGCGACTGAGTGAACGTTGTTGCATTGCGTTTTAGTTGCAATGGACACTTTTAGTGAGTCACGCATCCCGAAGGAACGTCTTCCCTCATATGGATAGAAATTAAGCAATATGTTCTTCTGACGTAGGTAGAAGGTGGTTTGATATAGGTAAATGTCAAGTTTCATCAGATCCGTTCAGTAGTTTTTGAGTGAGAGGGTCAAACGTTTATATATACAAACTTTTGCTTTTATAATATTTGTAGCATAATAGGATTATCAAATACTTTGATAATGTTTTTCTCACTCAGTTTTGTAAGCGAAGTACGTACCTACTTGTAAACCTACTGGACCGATTCATAGGCTGTGGTGAATTCAATTCAAAACCTATTCAATGGCTCTACAGTGTTTATTTTCTATAAAAAAGAGAGTTATTATCGTGGCAAAACATTAAATGGCTATTAAACTGTAAAGTCTTTGAAGGATTAGTTCTAGGAAAAGTGATTTGTATTGCACGTATAATTTTGTGTTTTACATCATGTATTTACAGGCACGTTCCTACCGTTGTGATTAATTGATGAAAAAATTATGTAATAAAATCCGTAGTAAAGAGAAAGAGTAGTAAATTAAACTTATTTTTAAAGATTTGTATATACTTATTACGTTCATTTATATGGCACCTGTACTTTAAGAATTTGTAACCAAGTGTATCAACTTATAAGAATCTACAAAAACTTGTATCATAAAATACCAAATATGCAATAAAGATTGTAGGATATACAAATCTGTGGCTAACAATATCACAATTACATAATAATTTCAATTTATAAGCAATTTTAAAATACATATAATATACCTAATAAAAAACGGCATTTGTTAATAAAAATTTAAATTAAATGAATTCAAATTGACACCAATATCCAAATATAAGAAGTATCAAATTAAAATTGTAATCAGAAAAACTTTATGATATTACATTTATCTAAATAAGGATTATTTACTTTATTACAATTTATTTATAGTGTTTAAATTATTGGGTTAACTTATAGCTCACTTGAAGGAACACAAACTTTAGGACATTGAGCATTTACCGCGGGTTTACTCGCCTCTCGTAGTATCTACTTCCCGAACCCTGGTAATGTCTTGTTTGAATAGCTTGTCACCTGTCGATAATGTAACCTTCGGACAGTGAAAAAAATTTTCAAATCGGTTCAGTAATTTTTGAGACTTCAGGGCACAAACAAACAAACTTTATTTTCCTACTAGCTTCGCCCGCGTAGAGTTCGGTATATCGCGTTTCCAAGAGAATTCTTCAAATGTCCGGGATAAAAACTGTCCTATGTTCTTTCTGAAGGTCAACTCTATCTCTTTACCAAATGTTATTAAAATCAGTTCAGTGGTTTAGACGTGAAAGCATAACAGACAGACATACGGATAGACAGAGAGAGTTACTTTCGCATTTATAATATTAGTAGGGATTTAAAATTTTAATATGCGTAGATTAGTCGTAACTCATTCGAAGTAAATTTTATAATACCCATTAGCCTGAATGGTTTAGTTCGAAAAAGAGTTAAAAAGATTGCTAGCATCAAGGGTCTCTAAAAACGGGTAGATTTATGGAAAATAACATTAATTGGTCCAGATATGCCTTGTACGGACTATTGACAAGACCTAAGTTATTAACGCGGGAATTAAAGACCGCACACACTTGTGGAATCAGGCTGTAGAAGTAAGTGAATCTTTAAGTGAACTGGCATGGATGGATACCCATACAATTTTAACATTTTATTTTGATTAATAAATTATGGTCATATGCAAATTGTGCAAATTATTTTTATAGTGGTGTCTTCTGGTTGGTAAGGATTATAAATTATCGATATGTATTTTTACCTATGTAAACCTATGTGTACATCTATCTATGTAATGTTAGTATGTGTCAGGGAAAAATAAAAATTTAACTAGGCATACTCAATTTTTTCTTTATTAACTATGATTTTACTACAACTGTTTTCTTTTGTAGTATCTATGCTTATTTTTCAGCAAAATACACAACAACAAAGCTTGCGATTTTCAACGACTGCCAGACCAATATGAAAGCTTCTTAACATTAGTTTAAGCGTATAGGATTCTGTGCACGTCCTCTTAATATTAATTAACGTAGGCTTGAGGAATTATCTGCACTTCATGTGGGTTACCGTAAATATATCTTTGTATACCACATTATTTTACTTGCGACAGTCTTTTTTATTACCTAGGAATATCAGTTTTATAGAAATTATATCAGCTTATAAAACTACAGTTTTGGTGGATTATCCTCCTCTGAGCCTTTTTCCCAACTATGTTGGGGTCGGGTAGATATAAAGTAAAAAAATAGTGTTATATCTACTTAAAATTCTGTTTTACGATGCTGTTTGAATATGCATTGAGCAACTAGGTAAGTAGTTGTCCCTGGGGTTCCATGAATACCTAGAGGAAACTTTTTTCCGCATCCGAATAAAAGGGAGCGTATGTCCTTTCTTATGATTACCAAATCTCATTCAAATCGGGTTTAGTATTTCGGTGTGCAAGTGCGTCAGACAGTCGGAAAAATAGTAATTTTCGTATATGTCATCAGTAAGGATTAAATTACTTATTTTACAAAATTTTAAACAAAGAAGAAATTCCCAAGATTATCAAAATTTTACTGCAAGTAAACAATATTGCATCAGGAAAGTTCCAATAAAACGATCAAATAAACCTAAAACAACTTAAAGTATTCAATGTATAATAAGGTGCGTTAATACCATGGGTAATAAAAACAAGTATGTAATAATATTTTAATAATCTGAACGAAGAAAGAGCTTACGGTACTTTATTGAAATTATATCAATTGCTATCAAATAATATCAACGATAGGGTTGTCACTAACTAAACGTTTTTAGGCCTTAATTTAACACAGTAAAAAAAACATTTTTTAAATTAAATAATTGAACAGAATTTGTTTGTTTGCTTTACTTACCTGACAAATTTTACTAGAATAGTTTTTAATTTTAACTGTAATAATAATTAATGTAATCACTAAACTAGCCTGACAAATCTTTTAGTGCATGTTTTTTTTTTTGTTACAGCCTTTTTATCGTCCCACTGCTGGGCACAGGCCTCCTCTCACACGGAGAAGGATTGAGCATTAATCACCACGCTTGCTCAATGCGGGTTGGTGATTTCGGACTTTATAGTCCAGGTTTCCTCAAGATGTTTTCCTTCACCTTTATATCAGCCATTGGTGTCTAAGATATACTTAGAAAGTACATACAAACTAAGAAAAGTTGCATTGGTACTTGCCTGACCTGGAATCGAACCTGCGCCCTCATAGTTGAGAGGTTGGTTCTTTACCCACTAGGCCACCACGACTTAGTGCATGTAATTTCTGGAAATAGCTATTAAAAATACAATGACACATCTCTCACACAGTTCGTTGGGTGTTCAGGCTAGCGGTTGTGCTCTCGAGTCTCTGTCTAAAAACTTAGCTATAATACGGTCTTTTACAATAGCGAATCACAGCTATTTTAGATGTCCCTGAAACAGTACAGTCGAGGCCGTAAAGGGTGCAGGTAATACATTTGTATTCGCCAACCCTAGAAATCAGAAACAGTAGAAGATAAACATACGTTGTTAATCCAACACTTTACTGCTGATTACAATCTGCATACGTGTTACAATTATATCTGTAACGATTGATAAAACATTATTCATAAATAATACCTATTAATTACTATTGCTGGTCCTAATAGCTGATATTCATGATTATTTCATATTTTAATATCTGGTGTGTAGGAATTAAGATTTTACGCCTCTTTATCAATGCATTTATATTATTAATTTATATCTATAACTTCAGTATTAAATGGGATTAAATCTGTAAAGTCTTGATAACATTATCGGCTTAATACTAGGTCCTAATGCAGTGCATCTTCTGATAGCAGTTTATATTAATAGAAATGGTCCGCAGAATCCCTTAATAAACCAATAAACGGGCTATAAAACACTGAAATAACTTTCCAAATCAGTCCAGTAGTTCTTGAGAGAAGTGCGTTGATGATGTCCTCCTAGCCGATAATCGGCTACGGCGGCTGTTCTCATGTAAGGAGATTAGCCAGTTGCGCAGGACATATTATAGTGCACAAGCATTTGTGCAGACACAGGTGTACTCACTATTCTTTCACTCTCATAGCCCGATGGACGCTTCAAACAGTGTGTGAATCCACAGGTTATAGCTAGTAGCCTAGAGTACCACCAAACTGCAGACTAAACAGTCGGCCGATAGTTGACTCGATGGAAAGCTGACATCGGCTAAACACGTGATCCTTGTAATGTACGGTAGTAGTACGGTCGATGAATGGTAATTCATCTTCATACTTCTTCTTCCCAGCAAAACACGTAGGAAGTGGTGAAAGGTGAGCGTTTTGGTGTCTTTTGTATTTTTTTTTTGTCATTCAAAAAGTGCTGCTTGGCAGCCAATTTTGAATAAATGATTTTTGATTTTGACTGATTTATGATCAAAAACAAACTATCGGCCGACTAAAAGTTTGCAGTGTGCTCTTATAAGACAGTTCACGATCAGAGATTATAACATCGGTCATGAATCAAATGTTTTATTGTTTACTTATTTAAACTGACTTTAAGAGCTTTTTGATCATTCTCATATGAAAATAAACTCATAAAAATATTACGGTTAGCACTTTTTTGGCGCTCCTTGCTCGTTCAGTTTTATAGTTCTTGTTTTTGAACTAATGGTTTTTGTTATAACTGTTTTGATGATATAAATTATTTTTTAATCCTTTTTTTGTTTGTGGTGATGGCAAAATAAAAAAAATTGCTCTCAATTTTGCTGTTATAATCTTATTTTTTTTAAGTAGAAATTGTTACTACCTATTATTAGTTTATTAGTTTTTTGAATAGACTGTCTGAAAAAGTTTTTAACAGGAATATAATATAATAGCATAACGTATATACTACTGTTACATTACTGGTATATGTAAGGTTTCCAATATAAGATCTAGTTTTTATTGAAATAGAGACATTTACATTAAAATCTCAATCGTCTCATTAGAATTAAAATAAATTACTAAACAACTTGATTAGCACTTAATTTGGAGTCAATGTAGCCGAATATGGCCGAACCGTGTTAGGGCGCAAAGGAATGTGCTATCCAGTGAAAAGTATCGATATTGGGTTGCACTTCACTACATTACATCTCAAAGAGTTTTTTCAGATAGTAATGTTTATTATTTCAAACATCCAGTTTTCATTTAATATATGGTGTGAAATTGAAGGCACAATTAGCTTATTCTGTTAAAAAGACATCTTGTTTGCAAAATATACTAAAATGTTCAACTAATTTTGGCCAAAAAAGCATCAAACAGCAAAGATCATAAAAAGATGTTATATTTGTTTAATTTACAAAAAATGTTGTGAGGGCAAAAATAATAGCAGATATAATTAACCTACCTAATCACTGGTTAACGATGTCAGAACAAGCCAGAATCACTGATCGATGCTTTATCGAAACATTCTTTCCCATCCCTGCTCCACCGCGCAGGCGCAATACGTACATTACGAATAATTAACACGTTCGCGATCATTAGGAGATGTCGTCATCTCATGAATAATGAATCGCTATTAAAATGCACGCGAAAATGGTGCGCGGACGAGGCACGGGAGAGGCAGCCAAGTTCTTGCGATGTGGAAAGTTATTTTTTGATTTTATGGAAATTTGTTAGACGTCAAAATTCTTCGACTAGTTAGTCGAAAATGAGTTTGAAATATTCAAAAATATTTGATTAGTTTGTAGGTCACGTCTACATAAGTTACGCCGATTACTATTTACGTAGAATATTTTACGTCCAATTATAGTACGTCTGCCTGCATTTAATTATTGAAAAAGTGAAGGATGATAGTAGAATTATTAATGTTAACATACCGTATTCATAAATCGGTACCTTAGCCGCTTATATGTTGCTACTTATAAAACAATAGAAAATCAATTGTGTCTCGCGTATATCTGCGCTCCGACAAACAACGGATTAAATAAACTAATTTCATAGTTTCAAATAAATTCTTAACGAACTTGGCTTGTAACTCACCACACGCACTGTACGAGATTTTGCAACTGCTACGGTAATTTCAACTAAATTAATTAACTGTGTATAATTATATCAACATTTAAGTTAACTTAATTAATTTATATCTTTATTAACAGGCTATTTCTGAGGCTGCCTTAATTTGAAATAGTTTTATTATTTTATAAACATGAAAAAACACTGAACTTTTTTCATTACCTTTCTGTTAATGAATACATAGTTGTTCCTCTTTTGCAGTCTAGTTATCAAAGATCCTTCTATTGATTTCAACTGTTGTAGATTTCAATGAATGAAATATTGCTCTGAAATGAAAAACTAATCAACTGTTTACTACAAGCATAAATATTTCTAATTAAACAGAATTTCTATTTCAATATGTATGCAAACTACAAATGTTGTGACTGCATAAGGAATTACAGAGAAGATATGCAAAAAATATTTTATGATATGCAAATACGTCCTTGAGTTGATACACAGGTGTTGAATATTAGTTTTTTTTTATTTACGCAACTAATAATAGTCGTGTAGTTTATGTGTTTATGTAGTTTATATTAGTGGGGCCGCACACGCAATCATTTGCATATTACAAGCATTAAAAAAATACATATGCTTACTTGTTTTTAGGAGTTCTGCAAAACTGAAAAAAATTACCCCTGTATCAAGTGTCACAAATAAACCATTTTTTTTCAGAATATCAAACAAAACGTTTGGTTATTATGAACGGTTTAAGCTGTTATGCTAACCTGAAAAAAAATTGCCCTGTGTAATAAGTATCATAAATTTTACTTTTTGCTATTGCGTTTTGCATATCTGAAATAGGGGTTTTTTTCAGAACAGTTTGACTTGCGTGAATTTTACTATTGAAATTTATTGATCGATATGTATGCAAAAAAATACAAAGTTCAATTAAACAAGTATGATAAATAATGCGTGTTATTTTGCATACAAGTATTTTCAAAATTGCATATTTTCATTAGAATGCAATTTGTTGGTTAGATTGTTTTTATTTAAGATGAAAAAAATGCCCTAAGAGCCCAGTATAATAAATAATGTTCGTTAAAATTGCATATTTTAGAAAAATGTGAGAAAACTGTACTAAAAAAACCTCCTTTGAATAAGACCTAAGTAGATCAAAGGAAGCAACAGTTAGTTAGGCTCGCTTTAGCAGTTAACAATAGCTAGACATACATAGGTCTAGCAACTGCCGTGTAGTATGGCTGTAGTATTTTTATTGTTGTGCTATGCTAAAGAGGCAATTCGAGTAGTTTTTTTTGTCATTTTTGCATCTTCCACGAAATACATATAAATATCGCAGATACATAATGCCGCCTAAATGATAATTTAATAGTAATCAGATTTAAATGTAATAAGGATATCGATAAAAAATCCGCTAAACTTATGGAGCTCATTACCAATAGGTTCCCATACTTTTTACTTATTTTAATCTTATTACGAAAGCAATCACGTTTGCAATATGCAGTATGCATCAAATGTTAGGACCGCCTCCCTATATATAGTCTGTATCTCTTGCTAAAATAAAAAAGTTGTCAAGTGTGAGTGTTAATTTATGGCGTGTTCCGTATGCAGTTTGTTTATGGGATCACGTTTACATAATGAGCTGTGGTTGCTTGTGCGTTCGGTAGAGGATCAGTAGCAATTTTAATGAAGTTTTCTGTAAAGCAACGATGTTATTTGAAGCAATTATTATCATCTTATCTGGCGTACGTGTGCTGTTTCTTGATCAAATAATGCCTATGACTTAGTAATATTTTTAAGCTTGTTTGCTTTTTTTTCAACAGTTTAGGTAGTTAGTAAAAATACTCCAAGTTTCGAATCTACCACAATGCATATCACCACAAGCAAAACAAATAAATTGAATCAAATACTCAAAAACAGTAGGTCCCTAATAGCCGTACGTATAAAATGATTCCTGAACATTACAAATTAAATAAATACCCAGATGCTAATGACATAACTCTCGTGCGGAACCCCAAACCCGCTTACCATAGATCACTGCAAAGTAATTAAGTCATAGCGTCAACTAGTCTATGCCTTAAGCGATGGCGGGAAAAAACCTCAATTAGGAGAAGCCATTTCAATTGCTTTTCTATGGATATCTTACATCTTATTTAGTTAGAATTTGTGCTATTTCTTGTCGATTTTTGTAGCTTTTATGGGTCTTGTTAATTAGGTGTACTTATTTGATGGTATACTAGAATAAATCTATAGATTTACCTAACTGACAACCTTTTCATGTAATTTTTCGAGGATTTTCCGAGCGGTTTTGAACGTTACGTATGTTTAGACTTAAAAAAGACTTGACCCTTGACCACTTTGTTTCGGTTTTCTTCTCAACGTAGTCAGATAGGAAATACCGACTTAAAAGTGTTGTTTACAGGCTATTCGCAAAATAAATGTGAGTTATCACAATTGTGCTGTGCAATTGTCAATCATCTGTAGTTACCTACACCTCCTACTGTTTACTTCGTGAAGTGGCTGGTTATCGAGGTCAGATGTCAAAGCTAAAATCTTCGTCAAGATATCTTTGGATTACATCAACTTCATAGCAGTTACAAAAATATGAAGCATCTCATAATTTGTTTTTTCAAAGCCACTCAGCAAACTGGCCAGTCTTCAACAAAAACGCAAAACTCTTTTCACAAGACAAGTAAAGACACGTGCAAAAACTAGTTATTATTCAAGCAAAAAGGACCAGGTTTTTAGTGTGATGTTATGCAACGAGGTACCGTTGTTCAGATCTTTTTTGAGAAAGACTGGTTTGCAGGGCCGGTATGTCGGACACCAACCTTTTTCAAGAAGTTTATTTTCTGATAAACATTTAAATCCTGTGGACGTGATATGTTGAGATGAGAAGCTTGTTTTTGGTTTAAAATAAAGAATTTCTTACCAGAATTTATAAGGGCCTCTCTTTTCAGTACGAATAGCCCTAGCAGTAAGGTTCGACACTCTCTGTCAAAACGGACAATTGGTTCCTGAGATAACGCGTTCAGCTAAACAAATTCTTCAGCTTTATACAGTTATAGATTAAGATAATTCCCAAGAAGTAATCGCTCAAAAAACCATAAACCATACTTAAATTCTAATCTAATCCTAAGTTATTCCTCCAACATTTCCAAAGTTACATTGAAGCACTATAGAATCTGACCCCAGGAATGCAATTCCTGGAAGATATCCCAGGAATTCCTAGGCAATAATATATATTTATTATAAGAGTGTTTAGTTCGCTCTGACCCCGGTATGATTACCCGTTCCGTACCGCGGTATCTACTTAACAATAAAATTTAAATACAGCACAAAGTACTGGTAAGATTGTTTCATACTGGCAGCTAATTTCAGCTCGATATATTTTCCCATTTTATTTTTCTATAACCCTGTTTCGTCTCAGTTTGACATGACAAAGCTGTAAGAATTGTAACATCTTCTTTCTGCAATCATGTCTACAAATCGTAAGGTGTGAATACCATTTTCTTGCCTGTATTAATTTGTGAAGCACATAATATCGGCCTGTTACTGAGATTAATAATTACTGTCTTATCTGGAACTGAACCCAAAACCAAACTATATACTTTACAAAATCTACCTAGACAAAAATGAAGCCAATTTTTTTTTATATATTGTAGATTAAAATATAGAGTTCAAACAGCAATAATTTGCATACATAGATATCTTTCATCAATATTATATCGGCATATCGTATCGCTAACATTGTGAGGCAGTCTTTGAATTCAATTTATCGTTGTTTATAGGGACGATACCGTTGCGGAATGTCTCGCTACTGTTACAGAAATAATGTGCAATAGTTACTTAGTTAAAAATATTTGTTCCTATATAATTCTGAGTTGAATGACCTAATAGAATTTATTACAGATATTCGAGGCTAGCATTATTTTTATTTCCAGGCCTTTTCAGGGAGTAAAATATTCATCATCCTCCGAGCCTTTTCCCAATCATGTTGGGGTCGGCTTCCAGTCTAACCGGATTCAGCTGAGTACCAGTGCTTTACAAGAAGCGACTGCCTATCTGACCTCCTCAACCCAGTAACCCGGGCAACCCGATACCCCTTGGTTAGACTGGTATCAGACTTACTGGCTTCTGACTACCCGTAACGACTGCCAAGGATGTTCAATGACAGCCGGGACCTACAGTTTAACGTGCCATCCGAAACACAGCCAATGGTGTCTAAGATATACTTAGAAAGTACATACAAACTTAGAAAAGTTGCATTGGTACTTGCCTGACCTGGGATCGAACCCGCGCCCTCGTACTTGAGGTTGGTCCTTTACCCACTAGGCCACCACGACTATCTCAGGGAGTAAAATATTATTTTATTAAATAAAAAAAAAAAAAACAATATGCATGTAGGCATGTTGCTTTCTTTTTTTTAAGTTACAAAAATTACTTATGAAATACTTCAAATGATACGTACAGTAAACTCTACATTCGTATTATTTTAAAGCACAAAACAGCTTTTTCTCATACACAATTAACAAAAATAAACAAACTCAATTAAAATCACACTACATTTATTTCGGTACCAACAACGCCAACTGATTTCGAACCGACCGGTTTCACCGAATTAATTTCCACCTAGATGTGTCAAATTGTTTTTTATTACTTCAATTATAAGTTCGATACATTGTTGCAGTACACTGTACACAATCATGTTTGAAAAGAGTATTGCGGACTTGTTTTTGTTCGCGTGAATCAAGTTTAAAAAGTGCGATAACTGTTACTGATATTTCACTGGTTTTGTTAGCTTAGAGCGTAAAAATAGGTGGAGACGCCTTGAAAACTATGTATTTCTAATGTCTATGCGAGTATAACTAACTGGAGATGATTGAGAACTATCGTCTATGCGATAAAGTCTGTTATGTCTGTATATCGCGGGGGTACCACAAAGCATATGACAATATTGACAAACACAATGATAAACTTGAACGCATGAATGTCGTTCTTTTGGCAGAAGTAAAGATCGGCATCTCACTTCGATCACTGTGCAGTACCGTAAGCATTCCATTGATGAGCTGACGGATCGCTGCGAACAAAACATTACAACAGGATCAATCTTTGAAATAAAATAAATTAGTAGCTACGAATTTGAAGAGAATTCCAGACCTTCTTCTAGGAAGTAGCGTACTCCTTTTAAGAAGGTTGGAAACTTGAGTCTGTACTGGGTGTCCACCGAAGACAATAATCGTTTACCATCAGGCGATCCCTCTATTCATTTACCCGTAACAATCAAAGTGAAGTTAGTTACAAAAATTCTAATCACTATAAGAATAGTTTCAACCTAAATCTGTCATCAATACAATATATAGCAAAAACTGTATTAAGCATACAATAAACAGATAACTATATGATGTGACAGAAAGCATTGTAGGCGCCTAATTTGATGGCGATCGGTTTTGTAATGAACCTTCTTCTCAGAAGCTGTGCCATACAAATAAACGAGCATTTGATTGAACGAATACTTCAGTGACTTGGCGTTTGTGTACCGAGGAGGTTGGTACATACTTAGGTTACGTTACAGGAAAATAAATGAAGTTTTAATTTTTATTTAGTTTTAAGGAGAAATTACCCACCAAGGGGTATCGGGTTGCCCGGGTAACTGGGTTGAGGAGGTCAGATAGGCAGTCGCTCCTTGTAAAGCACTGGTACTCAGCTGAATCCGGTTAGACTGGAAGCCGACCCCAACATGGTTGGGAAAAAGGCTCGGAGGATGGTTACTGTGCAAAAATAGGGTGATAGCTGAAAATCCATCCAAAATCTAAATGAATATGAATCATGTGAAAGTAGAATAAAATACCACAAAGGAAATTCAATAAGATTTATTTTTGTATTCTAAATTAGAGAGAACATCAAAGTAAGATGAGAAGCAATAATTCGACGGATACAATTTCATGTAATAATATAAAGTAACCACAAGTAAATTAAAAATAATCATCACTCCATATTATTATTTTCCCGCTACCTATACAGTACTGAAATTGACACTTGTGAACAATACCTATTGTATATCGAAAGTAATTTAAACGGAACAAAGTTGCATGAGCAAGTCCAATTATGAGCAATTGTAAAAGTTCAGCACAACATTAAATCGAATTCGGTAATTTTTCATCATAGTGATTTACACTGTTACGTTTTCAATTGTAATCTATTGAATTTCGATTCCATTGACAAATGGTAAAAAAACATAATTAGATTATGTCACGCCACAAAATATAATCAAAGTTTCACATCGTCTTTTGTCACTATTCATACAAGTTTTTTTATATGTAGAACCTAATATTTAAAACATGCATTAACCATTTATCTAAAATCCATTACAAGACTTACCTACTAAGTTAATGTTTTTTTATACATTTCTGTTCTTCATATTCTTATTTTTATTGTTGCAATATGTACCTAGTTATCAAAACGAATTCAAACTATCATTGCATTACCAGCTATTAACACAAACAACACACCAACTACCTACATACCCAATCCAGCACAATACTTCTACAAGTAAGTATCAACACAATTAAAAGGCGTCAAATCGTTATAACCATCTCTATAAGGCCACTAACATCTGATTATGTCGTAAGGCATGCTCCACATTCTCTAATGTGTCTCTCCTTATACGAGCCATCAGGATTGGTCACAGCAATGCGACAGATTAATGAAGTTCCTACGAGGGCTGGCGGTGGTAAATAGCTATTCCCACGGGAAATAGTGCGGCGGTTGGCAGGTTACGTGTGGCGCCATCTCTTGGCGGGGTTGTGTAACGGTGCTGTGTCTTTTTCGGGTGGCGTATGCTAAGTTTGGTTGGTGGTTTGGTGGTGGAAATGTCACTATTAAGTGGGTGGGTGGCGCTATTTGTACTGTAACTGCAGGTTGATTAAGATTTTTGATACAGACTGTTTCAAATATAGTTTTTTTTATTATTTATTTATTACTATATAAAGTATACAAAAATAACATGGCCGTATATTTTGACTAAAGAACAGAGTTTTCTATTCAATTGTTTTGATAGAATGGAGGAAGAAATGTCATTGATTAGTCTCAGTCGGCCACAGAAGTTCATCCCTGGGACAGTCCCGAACTCTACTCTCAAGTAATGGCTTTCAAAAACTACCACCTACATAAATAACCATACATTTTAAATTGCAAAACAATAATCCATAATCTCAAAATAAAATTCTGCTCTCAAAAAACTGCACCTGTATAACCCGCACGGCGTTCGCGCAAGCATCCAAATGATTTCATTTCCGCGCACCGTCCATTACCATTCCTAGCAAGAAATAACCCGCACATTACAAATAAAGTGCGCAATGGACGCGTAAACTGCACATTCCGATTCACGAACCTCATAAACTCGACTTAGAGGCGACATAAAGAAAGGCACACACTATTTTTTGTATCTAATTGGGCGCTAACATAGAGAACAAAATGATGACCGGAGATGTCATAACGCAATATCTCCTAAGAAAGTAGCGCGCCAAAATGCGGGGGACGAGGAACGTTACTCTCTCCGCTCTCATATACCTTCTTTAGAATCCGCCACTTCTGAACACTTTCATCCGCACTTTTTGAAAATAAAATCGATTGATTGGTATCAATTATGACTTTGACAGATAACTCGTGATTTAAAATCGAACCCTTGTTAGTTCTAGTAACGTTACAGTGACATACAAAAAGGCGCCGGACCTACCTTCCTTTTGGCATCTCCGCTATCTTTCCTTCCTCCGTGGGTACTATTGAGGCAGAAAAGTCTTTATCAAAATACCTTCTAATAAGGTTAGTTTTTTATTCAGTGCTAGTTAAGTTTCTTTTGCACGTGTTTTTAAATGGAAGTGTGAGGAAAAACTGTGATTCTGTGATCTGTTTTCTTGTTGTGTTTCTCAGTAAATTGGGTGTGAATTATCTTGGTTAGTCGAGTTTGCTGTAAATTGGAGATGTATGAATGTTTTGCTGTGATTACAACGTTGATAACCCGCTTGTGTAAAGAAAACCAAACGTTGATCATTTTAGGTTCGAATGAAACCTTTGCAATGTGATTTCTTATAATGTTAAAAATTATATCAAAGTCGGAACTACTCAAGGATATGACAGAACAGAACACAATAGAAAGAAACCCCTGTGGAATTGCAAAAATTGAAAAACTATTTAGGTAAGTACTTTTTGAGCTTAAAATAAAACACTATTATCTACTATCACTATTGGCTACTCTAACAATTTACATTTTTATTCACAACAAATAACGAAGGTTTTTCTTACTTTATCAACCTACATTAGCAACCTTTTACTCGCTGTTTTATTACTCTAGAAAAGTAACGTAACACCACTAAAACGTCTTATTTACGTTAACATTTACGACTCATTTTAATGTGCGAATAAAATGTTCAACACGAAATACCTATGTACATATATATAATTATATAAAAAACTTGTACATAGTTTAAGTAAATTCTAGCCAATGAACACAGTGATGTTATCCAAAGTAGTGTTATTTTCTGCACGAATGATCACAAACCTGTAGTGCATAATACTTGTGAATTGTAATGCTGTGGAAGAAGGTAGCTATGGGGTATTTGTGGTCGGTTAAATTCAAACAGAGTATTGACAGAAAAGAGCATAAAAGTATATCTAGCAGCCCAATATTGGCTGCTATACAAAAAAAAACCCTTTATAACAGGCGATACAAACGAAAACTGTTCATTTTATTTCTGACTTTGTTATCTTTAAGGGCCAGACTGAGTTTTTGTTATACAGTTGGTATGCATTAGAAAAACGTATTATACCTACCCAAAATATATAATTATATAGTACTCAACTTTAGCATAAAAACGGTGAACACTAGTAACATTGTTTCTTTCAAAAGAAAATGACCCGTGACGGAAGACACAGACATAACATTTGAATTTATTGTGAACTTTTTTTTCTTTTAATTTCCAAAGTCTCGAAGGTGGAGTCAAAACGTAGAATTTTTTGTACAAAAATTCAGGCCAATAGGGAGGCGTTACCTATTAGATATTCTTTACGATGCATTATTTTATGACCAAAAGAAAGCTTGTTTGTTAGTGTCAGTCGATTTACTAATAATACCTACTACTTACAGAAGTAATTACCAAAGGCAATAACTGCAATTGTCCTGCACCTACTTTTAAAATAATATATCTCGAATTTATCATCTGCCTCGACTTTTCACAACTATGTTGGGGTCGACTTCTATTCTAACCGGGTGCAGCTGAGTACCAATGTTTTACAAGGAGCGACTGCATCTGACCTCCTCAATTCAGTTAGGTACCCGATTTTTCTCGGAGAAATTAGATATTTTGTTCTATGTTTAGTCTATAATTGTGCCTTATTTGTGGCTGTGCAATATGTGGTAAAACTATAATGAACATACAGATTATAAACTGCAAATTTATAATTATCCCACTTTGGTAATTTATTTATCTTATGCTCCATACAATTATATATATTATCCACATTTATGTAAAACCAATCAGAATTCTACATACATATCTTATTGTCTATAAATTATCCAGGTTAATGATTTACGTGGGCTGTTATATTATTGTACTGTACTAACTATTTCCGCAGTTTCACCGAATTTTATAACCATTAGTAGAGCACTACCTATCTCTAGCTATACCTCGATTAATTTAAAGCACAATCTTCATTTAGCCGTTTAACAGTTAAAAAGTGACAATCTAAACACTCAATTTCTAGTAGTTTCTCGCACGAATTACGTCTATAAATTAATGTTTTCAAATAGCATTGGACTAGGTACTTTAAACAAAACAAATAAAAGATTACGAATTATAATATCATTGTATATATCAGCTTCCTCCAGTGGTTTTAATGGCGTCCCATGGGAACTACTCTGCCTACCAAGCTAAGGCCCGCCGCTGATTGCAACTTTTCGTCACCGCAATCAGCGGTGGGCCTAAAAGGTACTGGGCAATTTCATACAGAATTGATTTTTCAAATGGCTCTAGTAATTCCTGAGGTTAGCGCATTCAAGCAAACAAACAACTTCTCCAATTTCTTCATACTAATACTTGCATACCCCTATACCTACTTAGTAAAAATATATCCACATTACAATCTGTCAATAAACTACACAGGCTGATGATTTTCCGTAGGCTATCATTATACAGCGTGTGGCCATCTTGTGGCGTGTTGCGCTTACAGTTTTTGTGCCTATCACAACATAGTTAACAGTTGATTTATGATCTGTGCGGTTGCTTGTTTATGCTTACGTTACGTCAGGTGAGATGAGCATGTATTTTTGGTGATGAATGGAACTCTTATACTTATTTAAAAAGGAATTTATTAGTCTTGAAACATAATAGATATCTTGTAGAATTGTTTTTGACAATATTTAAAATTGTAGTCTAAATTACAGGGCTTCTACGCCTATATTATGAACCTGTGTAAAGTGATTTTTCGAGGACTTTACTTAGTTAGTTCTTTTATGTCAGTCTATAACTAATATTCTGCCGAAAAACTACTAACTTGCCAAATAATAAATGTCAGATACGCTACAAAATTACCTTTATTTCAATATTGACATAGACTCAGGATTTCTCTCTCTCAGGATTTTGAACTGTGGTATGACATATGGTTATCTGTAAAGAAAAAGTTATTAAAACTTAACTGACGATAAAGGTATCCTATGCCTAAGGTAGCGTAAGCTAAATATGTTCAGTTTACCAACATTACCATGTCAGCCGGTTTAGCCACGATTAGCCAAAACAATTTATTTAATTATCACTTTTCAGAGGTCAAATGACTAATTAAAGGTTATTAAAACCTAATTGTGCTACTTTCGCGAATTATAGTAAATACCTACGTCCTGTTAAATTGCATTAATTTGACCTTGAATTTAAATTTATGCTAATCATCGAAATTTCATGCCATTGCATTGGCTAAGCATTTTGTTTTCAATTATGAGCAGGGATGGCCATTTTTAAACGGTTTTATTTAGCTCACCCCGTTTGTTTTATTTATTATTTATTCATTCTTGGGTCAAATTTAGAAATTGAAATTTCAGTGCCTTCCTGTTGTCAGATTGATCTGAAATTTGGTACACACCTTTATATCCGATGACAATACAATATAGTAATATCAATAATATTGCAAATCCAAAATGGCCGCCGGTACAAAATGGCGGATAACGTAGGTTTTATCAATCCCATCAATGTGGGTATCAAATGAAAGTGCTCAACCAGTAGAATACAATGTACTATATAAAATTCAAATCCAAGATGGCGGCCTCTACAAAATGGCGGATAACTTAGGTTTTATCAATCCCATCAACATGGGTATCAAATGAAAGGTCTCAACAAGTAGAATACAATTCTCTATGCAAAATTGAAATCTAAGATGGCCGCCGCTACCAAATGGCTGATAACAATTTTTAAACGGTTTTATTTAGCTCATCCCGTTTGTTTTATTCTTGGGTCAAATTTAGTCATTCAAATTTCACCCTCTTCCTGTCAACCGATTAATCTGAAATTTTGTATACACCTTTTATTCCGATGACAATACAATATAGTAATATCAATAACATTGTAAATCAAATATGTCCGCCGGTACAAAATAGCGGATTACATATTTTTCCACAACCCCCTCAATATGGGTATCAAATGAAAGGGCTACACAAGTAGAATAGGTACTGTCAGCAACCCCAGCGGGGCCCAACAGGGCCAAGGCCTGCCTGGGCTGTGGGATTGTTCGAAAGAGTTGCCGTGGCCCTGGTACATAAAAAGCCTACGACGAAACATAACTATTTTTAGTCAGTAGAGTCTGGCACTCCCTTACCGCTGCTGACCCAGGGAGGGATCACTTGATGATTTTTGGCGTCGTTAAAAAAATTGACTTTTTTTTAAAATTAGATTGTAATACATTATCAGGTAAGACACCTTGTAATAATGATGCACTAAATGAATTAGATAGAATGAGGAATATTCGGTAGGCATTTTCATTAAATACTAAAAACTAGAAAATAAAAAATCGGTAAAAAAACTTTTAAGTCAAACGGTTTTATCTTATGTGCACTGAAAACTAGAAAATAAAAAAATTGTTACTTACCTGTCAACCTACGTAGGTGGTCTTGGTCATATTAGACTAAAATAAAAACGTGGGGCCCCTCTGAAATCCTACCTATGGCAAAGCATATATTTATACTTTGGTAGATCATGAGCTCGGGAATGTTAAGAGGTATGTGTGGAGTTACGCGAATGGATAGAGTGAGGAATGAGTATATAAGAGGAAGTTTGAAAGTAGCGCCGGTATCAGAAAAACTGCGTGGAAACCGGCTGTCGTGGTATGGACATGTGATGCGGAGGAATGAGAGTCATGTTGTGAGGAAGGTAATGAGTATGAACGTGGACGGATATAGTGGAAGAGGAAGACCAAAGAAACGATGGATGGATTGTGTGAAAGTAGATATGGTAAGAAAGAATGTTACTTGTGAGATGACGGCAGATAGAAGCGTATGGAAGAAGAAAACATGCTGCGCCGACCCCAAATAAAATTGGGATAAGGGCAGGAGGATGAGGATGATGATGAGCTCGGCGTTTGCTGGTGAAGCCGCTACGGCTGATTATTGATTGTCAAAATCTCCAGTTACGATTATAGTAAGTCGATGCAATCCACACCTATTATACCTCTAGAAGAAAGTACTACAGCAACAGTTAATGGGCCCCACGTTTTTATTTTAGTCTAATATGACCAAGACCACCTACGTAGGTTGACAGGTAAGTAACAATTTTTTTATTTTCTAGTTTTCAGTGCACATAAGATAAAACCGTTTGACTTAAAAGTTTTTTTACCGATTTTTTCATCGTGTTAGTTCGATATACTTACTTGCGCACTGAATAAACTATAACACAACCGCATTTACCCTATCTTATGACAATTTCAATTACTATGAGCTACTGTGACTTTTCCTTTGCTTCATATAGCAGTATGAAAACTATTAGTTTTGCGCCAGTTGAAAGTCCATCACGACACTAAAAATTATAGAAATCGGTTCAGAAGGTAAAAAACAAGAATAAAGTAAAATGTACACCGATCACTAAAAGTAAATCTCTAGTCTTTGACCATTTAAAAGCAAAATAACCAATATTTAAAACACTTACCACATTCACTCTCCCCACAACACGGCAACTATACAAGCTGGCAACATTACAATAATTTAGCATCAAATCTACGCATTGACATTCTGTCAGCGGCCAAGACGATTAAATACAGGAATATAGTCTAGAAGAGTCATAAATTATGAACTACATAAATATAGAGGAGGACCATCGGAGACAATTCAATTACTATGAGCTACGGGAATGGCGGGCCATTGAAATAAGCGTTTGAGCACTGCTATTTATGTAAGGACGCGTGTACAGTGAAGAGCTTGTTGATTTTTACTCGATTGCCGAGAAGGGGTTTTAGTGTTTTTTTTGGGTTATAACGCTCGGTGTGATTTGTTTATGAATCGGTTGTTGGACTGTTTTGTCGAGGCAAGTTTCTCCGTGTTTTAGAAGGCACGATATATTTGTAGATACAGACTTTTTTATGAGAAGTCATCAAATGATCCCCCTCCCACTGTGGGTGCAGCGTGCGAATGTTAGACTCTTACTGAATAAACCCCACCATTTCATTTCTTTAGCCCTGTGATTTTCACATTTGGCAGTCGTTACGGGTAATCAGAAGACATAAAATGTGACAACCAGTGTTAGCACACCTGTCGGGCCGCTAAGACCTAAGTACTAAGTTAACGTTCCCAAAAGACGGAGGAGACATCGTGGCAAGATGGTCACCCATCCACAGACCAATTGTGCCAAGCGGTGCTTAACCTTATGATCTGTTAGTTTGCCATGAGTTCCTCTATTCTTTCCTTCTTTTCTTTTAAACATTTAAAATTAAATTAACAGCTTATATACTTATAGACGTTTGTGTGAAAGAGGTCCAGACGCCATGCTTGCAAGCGAGTAATGTTTTTCCTCCGATTTCGCCCGCGGCACAGAGATGGCTGGCCAATATTTATCATGCAGCTATTTCCCTTTCGGAGTTAGCAGATGTTGTACGGTTACAAGAGTTGTTTAATACTGGAGTAATAAGTTGTGTGCAATTTTGTAAGTATTTAGGTATTTAATTTTAATAAAAAAATCATTCGAACCCAGTGTTATTATCAAACTAGTAGGTAGGTACTTAGAAGAAATAATACACGTTAGATGACCACTCCCACAGACCGCTGTGGGTCTAGCGTGACGAAGTGCGAGACTCATGCTGACTACAATTCACTATGTTCTTTCTGCAGAGAAATACACTATTAATCTCACAGAAACTCTAGTTAGAGTTTTTCCTAAAACTGAACAGCAGTATTTATTTGTCACTTACAGAAATGTGTAATAAATTTTTCGGTGCTCCTTGTGATAGTACATCTATAGGTATTGGAAAAGTCTTTAGTGTATAACCCTAAAAATAAGTAACCAATACCACATTATTAAATATACATCAAGAACATGTTACAAACTACAAAAACACACATTGTTTTACTTAAACCAGTAACAAAGCTACCGTAAAACCGCAGAACGCAGAGATATTTAGATAAACTACAAACTGTAACTGTTCAGAGCTTGTACTAAGATCCCTTATCTTTTTATGTTCTTGTTTCTGATTACAATCCTCAGATCGAAAACAAGATGTTCGGTTCAAATGTTGACAACGATTGTGACGCCGGCGCCGGCCGAATACGATTGCTGTATCGAGTTGGAATCGATAATCGAATGTCATACTCGAGTAAGCGTTTTAGGGTTGGTTTACATTACCTAAATAAAGTGAGGAATTGTAATATGTATTATTGTATTTGTTATTGTATTATTGACGTATTTATTTTGAGTGAAAAGCTCAGAGTATTGTATGACTAAAATTAATCCTACCTACTTATGTACCTCATTCTAAGCCTTATTTAACAAGGGTTTAATGTGCATAAAAATATGTAAGTACCTATGTGTGTTTATGTAGTAATCCAGCGTAATTTGTAGTTGCTGAATTAATTCCCATATCTACCTAGTATTTCTTATGATTACGGATAACATACCTACTGGTTTGCTCTTCATTTATTGATAGGAAGATAAATAACAATTTAATAGACATTACTTTTCATGCGTCAAGTGTAATATCCGCACCTTATAAATTAAATAGAAATCATAATTATTAACTTTCCAATTATGAATCTGACATCGACTCTCTACATCACTAGTATATCGATTATCGATACATCTGGTATTAACAAGCCATTTATCGTTTCTAGATTATTACAATTAAGTATCATACACTTTATCATCTCATACCGACTTGATTACTTAACAGTAACATATTTCATTAGATAATTATCGAGATTGGCTCTGATCGACCAATCATCTATCAATCATTGAGCTATATTTTATCGAGCTTAGGGTTAGGGCAGGGAGGTTATCGGATCTATCGATATTTTGGTACTCTTGTGGTTGTCAGTGATGATTTAAGACACATTGGTCGGAGTTGGATGTGTCAAGCTGAGGGTTGATAGTTAGCTGTGGCTTACGAGAAGCTTAAAAATGTTGATGGACGATTTCAGAGTACCTAATGTAACAAGCATAAAAGTACGAAGAAGTGAACGTCAATTCTAAATGCAATTTATTAAGTTAAAGTAAAAGGGGTTGATGTAATATTTAACTGAGCCAATCCATTGCCATTGAAGAGCGTATTGATCTCCGAATTATCGATTTTGAAAAAAACTCGCGATGAATCGATATTTTTTCCATTGTCTTAATTAACTCAAGTATGTCTTCTAAAACTTTTAAAGTAAAATAGGAAGTTGCTTGAAATTATATCGTTAATATAATATCGATTCACAGAAAACTCATTCTTGTATCCGATTCCTAACACGTTTGCAGTCATAAAACCCTTCAGTTAATCGAATATGATCGGATGTTTACAATTATATCGAGTACCGATCATTACCGATTGCTAATAGTAATTTAATGGCTGCAGACGTCTTCGTAATATTCTGTACAAATATAATATTAGCGTATCGTTGTAATTGGATATGTTTATGTGGCAAATATACTATGAAGACTTATTTGTAGGATTCTGTGTGATTCATCGAGTTGTAGTGTATTGATTAGCAATGATTGGTAGGTAGATCTTACTTAATCGAATTTGTACATGATGATTCGAAGTGTAGATTTGTCATTTCGAATTTTATTAACTTTTTTATCTCTCTTCAACTCTCGACTCGACTCAATCCTTGTGAACAGTTGATTCAATATAGTTATATCTTATGAACACATATAAGGGTAATGAGCGTAAATCATATCCAGTAATAAATCGATTTATGTTATCTTTGTCCTAATTTAAATTACAAAGAAATAAAATTGATATTATTATGATCTTAGCTATTATAAAATACAGAAAATCTCGAATAGAAGGACCAAATAAATAGCAAATAGATGTCTGCAAGCCGTAAACACATCATTACCCAGGAGTCACATACTGCTACCACTTTGTTGCATTTAAATAACCCTTTACAGAAAATTACAATATCTTACCAGTTACTTGGTTTTTGAAAAGCGGTTCCACCCACAGACGAAATACCTGCTTAACTTAATAAAGGTAAAATGTATCTTCTATCCAGGTTTTCCCAAGCACGAGTTAGATTTCCAGTTAAACGTGATGCGGTAGAATATGTTAGATTAAGTATATTTATTTGTACTTTATAATCTTGATATAAATTAATATCGGAACATGTATCGGGATATTAGGGCGAGTAATCTTTACATATTTTAGAAGTCGATGGAAAATAAAAACAACGGGAAATCGAGACTGCAATTCTACAATGATGAAAATACTTACTTTCTGTTTTTTTAGTCTATTCGGAAATCAAACTTGTCTTCTGTGTAAAGTGTATTTTCAGCCGACTTCCCAAAATGGGGAGGTTGCAATTCGTCGGAAACTTTGAAATATAAATGCACAACGTACTGTTATATAAAAAAAGATATGTACGTCAATGACGTAATCCATATTCTCAAGATTCCTTGGCTATTTGCATCCAAAGCAACAAAGTGTAAAAGGACCAAATGAAGCAATAAATATATTAATTTAAGCAGCTCTCGATACCAGCAGGATAATAGCAAGATCATTTATTTGCAAATTACCTGTTGGAGCTTGGAGTGTCGAAACATCGGTACCTTACTGTTGTTTACTTAACCCGATAAGTTTAGCTGATAGGGATAGGGTGAGCATCTGTGCGAAGATTCTAGATAATGTTCTATGTTAACCGTTTTGTTCAACGATGTGGTGTTAGGTTTTATCGGGCTTTTGTGTAACGGGTGCGTTTAGATTGAACGAACGAAGAATTTGACCAAAAGATGTGTATGGTTATGTAGCATTTTCGCATTTTTTGTCTTAGTTTTTTTTTATTAAATTGAGTTAAGAGACGAACAGCCTTCTTTCGCTGTCCTTGTTCTGGTTTAAACCCACCTTAAGAAGAAAGTGTAATTTCATAAAAGCTGTCTTTCAATTCTTTTGCATATCTTCTTAGTGATGAAGATGTCTCTCACGCACTTGTCTACTTTGTCCCCAAATAAGTACATGCAGAAATCATGGCGACCTCATAAAATAAAGCAAATTCTACACGTTGGTAGGAGTGTGGCAACATGTTTATCTGAGTGTAATATCGCTTTGTTTCGTCAGCTATCTCGTTGCCAATGGATGATCTATTGAATACCGGTCCGATTACCATACTGTCGCGACACCTGTTACGAAGAAAGTGTACTCGTATAAGTACGTTTGTGTTCGGTGTTGGGAGTTCGTTTGTATTTGTTATCTAGACGCCAAGATTTTAAAAAATTGTTATTGAAAAATCTTTATCAATATTGTAGCTGGCTAGCAACTGTCCTTCATAATATGATGCAAATGTCCTTCAATGAGGACGCAAGTAACTAGGTACTTTTTTGTAAACATTGAAAGTCATTTCGCTAT
Organism: Helicoverpa zea x Helicoverpa armigera; assembly: GCA_033682625.1. NCBI lineage: Eukaryota > Metazoa > Arthropoda > Insecta > Lepidoptera > Noctuidae > Helicoverpa > Helicoverpa zea x Helicoverpa armigera. Next base: position 10,186,786 of record JAWIIS010000004.1, on the reverse strand, counting down.
TTCATTAAGCTTATCAGTTAAAAAAAAGTTCATAAATAATAAAAAAAAAACGATTCCTCAAATACGGATTCCATTACCACAAACTCTTACACCAAAAATGTTAATCTCGAACACAGTTTCCTTACCTCACCAAATACATCTAAAATGCTACTTCAACACAAACAAGAAAAACGAAGATATATCACAGCTTGTAGACAAGAGCGGCCGCAGACGGCGCCGCTAGTCTCGCGACCGTGCGAACGTTGACGACTGCGACTTTTTGTCGCACGCGTCATAATGCAGAGATACGTCAAAATAGGATCGCGTCCGTCAACAATCCGTGTAGGTTTCGTGTGACGTTATGACTCATGAGTTATTAATTTGTGTATGGGAAATTATATCTAACTAACCAGGTGATATAAAACATGTTTTTTCGCGCTTTATTTATATCTTATTTATTTAATTCTATAAATAGCTTCTCAGATACGAAATTACGGGTGTTGCGCCCAAAGAGCTCAATGATTCTGACAACCTTATCACTGCCTATCAAAAAAGTTGTAATGTATAATCTACCTTTTATTTGGTTTATAATAATTTCCTGACTCCAGCCACTGTGGGTGCAGAGTGATAGTCGGACTTTTACTGACTCAAACCCACCATGGACTCTGGAGCCTTTTGTGTCTCGGGGCCGCGGTAACTGTCAAACATTCCTGCTACTTCAGAACATCATTAATACCTATAGGTAGGTATGCCAATAGGCTTGCTGTATCCCTTTGGGTGAGCCGGGTATCGTATCGAACCCACGATTCCATCACACCGTAAAATTAACGAGAGCACCGCTAGCTTAATTTGTTTCTGAAAATAGTTCTGTGAGTAATTCGCGAGAGCCTATAGATTGCATGAATTCTATTAGTAGGATGTAGTTAGTCTATTTTAATTAGTTTTTGTAGATCACGTGCGTCATAGATACGAGATCAAATAATGATGGGTCTGCTTGTGATCGCAATATTCATAAATTCCGTTTGTGACGTCAGCGTAAAGCCTCTTATAAAAATCTGTGAAGTGTGAGTTGTGTAGTAGTGTATCTTAATCCTAGAGGTAAAACTATTGTGTTGCGGTTTGTTCGAAAGAATTACCTTGGTTTATGAAGTAAATATTTAGAGATCGGTACATTAGTCCTGTTACTTGATAGAAGAAAGAGGCTTAATTTACTTAATTGTATTAATTGATGACTGTTTTAAAAAAATGCATAATTTTTAATCCTAATAATAACTTTTCATAACGAGATAGTACAATAAAGATAATACATACAATAATGTACAAACATACACGAAGTAACTGTGTTCCATTGACACCTTTTGGCTGCGGAACCTTAATACATAATACAGTGTAAGTGTGATGAGAATTAAAAGCTATTTGAAGACGATTCTTTAATTAAATAAATTAGATTAAAGTGCCTTGTATGTAGTGCGTCGATGTATGAATCAAAACATGGAATTACGATCTTATTTTTTGCTATATCTATTTCTTTTATAAGGTGCCTATTGCTTTATAACTTTAATGTATTCGGACATAATTACGCAGATTCATATTTAATGTGTTTATTAAGGACGTCGCGGTGGTCCAGTGGATAAAGCAGCATCTCAGTGTCTGGTACGAGTGTGCGGATTCGATTCCAGGACAGAGAAGTATCGATGCAACTTCTGCCTTGGACACCGATGACAGATAGAATGAAAACTTACATGTTGAGGAAACCTGGACTTTAAAGTGTGAAATAGCCTATCTGCCTTATCTTACCTACAGTATGTAACCAAAAGACTCAACTACACTGCACCAAACAATAAACACCCTGTAGCAGTAATATTAATTATTATTTACTTAGCGACCAATTAAAGTCAAAATATTAATGATACCGTGCTATGAAACGATAGAATTTTAATAATGATTATAAAGGTTTTTTCTCCAGTTGTCACTTCAATAGATTTTGTACTATTGTGGATTGTCATTCAATGACACAAAAGTGTACGGATTGCAGAAAAGGTAAAAGGAATCAGATAGTTTTTTTTTTCGTAGAAAATCTGTTTCAAGGGTCAATGTTTGTTCTCATAAAACTTACAAAACTTTTCGATCATTCGAAGTTTTATGCGAAAGGGAGTTTATTTCAATTTTGTTTTTTACACTTTATCGTGAATACCTCTTTTTTCGAGTAGGTATGTATGTATAGATTAAGGAAATATATAATTGATAAAAACGGAGACCTAAAGATGGTTGCAAATATTTTTTTCTGATTCTTTTAGAAGAGTTTCAGATTAAAAAATATTTTGAAAATAGATACTTTCTTTTCTGCAACCAGTACACACCTAAATAATCCATTCTAAAAAAATACTTATTTTACCTTCATGATCTGCTCGTTTAAGACAATTTATAAATACTTAACTCTATACACACTTAGGGTTAAAACAGACATAATTAGGTGAGGAGGTTAAGTGCATAGGCACATTAAAATGCAGTTTGAAACTTGGAAAAAATGCAACGTTTGCCTTTACTTAGAAATGGGCAATAGAATGGAATGTAACGTATGAATGTAGTAAAAGGGGTATGTTTAGAGTTTGCTTATTAGGTACTTAACTTGAGTAGGTATTCTTACTTAAAAAAATATAGAAAAATGCTAAATAATTACCTCTATATCTATACTCCATTTGGTAAGTGTATAGTTAAGTACAAATATTTTTAAGTTACCTACTTTAATGAATATCCCGAATATACTTTTACAAATCCATCTATCAGGAATTCAATCATGTCACAATTAAATCTCATACGATTTAATTTTCTTCTGTTTAAAGAATGCCTTCATATGTTTATCTTAGAAATATTAAGAATATTTCATGGAAGTTGTATGTTCACATTTTGTACTTTAATTAAGAATTTTTTCTCTATCTATTTTTATATTCTTTATTGATGAAATATTGTTTTTTTATTGACTGCCCCTGAAGAACATTATGTTCCACTATTGTATTTTTTTTTAATGCTTTACAGCGACTAAAAAACTATGTATAAGTAGGTTAGTAAACTATTGAACAGGTTAGTTTATCTCTAGGTTACCTGGTAGAACTGCATTTATTCTCATCGCATTGCATCCAATTCAACTTAGCATTACACGAACAAGTATTACTAGATGTGCAAATTATTATGATGCGCTATATTCTCCATTTGGATACTAAAATTAAACAAAGATAAAAATGCATTTTCTTTATAAATTTGGAGTCATTTAAAATGATTTGATTAAAATGTTAACGTGCCTGTTTTTTGTACCTAAAAAATAATTTTTGTTTATAAAAAATATGGACCAGAAAAAAAATACTTTAATTAATTTTATATAGGTATTATTTTTACAATAACTTTTATTCATTTTTTTTTAACTAAGTACTTCTTGATCTTGTACGAAATAAGGCTTTACAGAAATGGAAACTAGTCCTAAACTATGTGATAATTAATCATTCCCAGTTTACTGTGACCACCCTTATTTATTTTTCTCGGACAAATACATATATTGGGAATTTATAAAATAATTTCTATTTATAAATAATCTTATAATATATTTTAAGCTAGAATTCAGGTAGTTTAATAACTTTAAAATAAATAAATATAAATCAATGGGAATTTAATATTATTCCCATATATAAATTGTTTACGTAATGCATTTTTTCCCAATCACGACGCAATAATTTGCGGTCGTAAAAACTTTCGTAGAGCCTCATTATTTGCCTTCTTTTTCGTTCATCGTTTTCTTAACTGGGAGTTTATTGTACTAAGTATGTAGTCTTGGTATTTTTTATTCTACTTTTCAACGCACTGTTTAGTTGTCTAGTCGCCAGTTGACCCTATGGCGGTAAAGTTTTTTGAAAGAAAATCTTGATTCGAAACAAAGTTTTCAAACTGTGCTGTAAATGTCCTTTGTGCCCTAAATATTTCAATAGTTTATCAATTAAATATGCTTTTGTACTGAACGAAGAACCGGAAAGTTTTTATGGATCTGCAAAAGTTTCAAAGATATAAATCAACCATTTTAAACGACATTTAAATTGATGACTTCTTTTTGGTCATAATTGAATGTACATATTAAGTTGTTGGATATCTTTAATGTGACAACTTCGTGTGAATTGTGTGGAAGCTTCTTAATTACATTTTAAAGTTGCGCCTGCAATCCTGTAAAAAAAATTATGCATTTGCCTACACATTTTCAAAAGATCAGTAGTTGAACACAAAAGCCCTCAGCGAGCCTTATAATGCCTAAAATGGCTGACAACACAAAAAGTAATTGATATTTAAGTATTTAAGATTCTGACTCAAAAAAATAAAGAAACAAGTGACTGAATGTCATAGTGAGCAAGTTTCGATCACCTGATCATTTCGTGTGTATATCGCTGTTTCTTTTCTACACATAAAGAATGAATACTCGTCGCGTGCAGTTCCCAACTACCTATAGCGTGGTCGCGTATTTTTAATTAACTGTAAAGCGAAGGTCGAATTCCCATTCGGTCTGCGTGGTGCTCGGTTTTTCCCAGTCGATACGCCGTATTTTGCGTATAGACGATTTTGGACTGTCAATATTTCGAATGAAGTTACTGAATGGATACTGGGTTAGATTGACATAAAGTTAATACATATAACAAAATTGACACGTGTGGCTCCTATTTTTTACTAAATAGGTATCGAAATTGGGTAATTTCAGTTTTATGTTTTTTATTCGATTCGCTATTTACGTAATAGTAAGTTATTGAAATAAAAGCTTCCGACAGCGGTTTGACCCACGTGGCTTTTACAAAGTCCCTCGCAAAATGTATCAGTTTCTAAGATTATCGCGTTTAAGTGAACTTATCATCTTTATAATATTAGTACACCTACATACATACATCGGCCTAAAACCTTTGTAATTTGTAATATGTACGTAACAGAGTCGTACATAATTGAACTTTACACTATTAAAATTGCTTAACGGTAGCAATATCTTCTTGACATTATAAAGACATCTTTTAGTACCGCAAAGCAAGTAACTTTGTCCTATAAAAGTGTTTTCCCATTCGCTACGACACATGTTTGCACACTCACCTTGTTCGGAGACATTGTATAGAAAGACGTGACTTAATTTCAAATTAGTCAAAGACTGTATCAAACTTTTTAAGGAAAATAATAAAATGACAGCAATTTATCGCCTGTCACAAAGTGTGCAATTTTGAACACTCGCTCAAAGAGGTATTCTTGAAATTTCAATACGTAGCAAGCAAATGCTCGTTTTGCAGACAAAAAATAAGGAATAGAATGTTATATCGAGTTATTTTTTAACTGTATCTACAATTACCGAGTTTATGGCTTATTTTAACATTGTGCTAACTTTTAATTTGAATTGCTTAGTAATGAGGATAGGCAAAAGGTGAAAGAAGAAAAAGCATAATTATGTCGTTACGGATATAATGATTATAGTCGCGTGGTGGGAGTAACAGCTTAATGTACACCCGTTTGCGTACTCCTTATTATTGCAACAAAAAATTGCTATGTACTCAATAAAAAAGTAAAGCCACCAATTTACTTCTTCTCTATACTGTGGAGAATTTTTATTATTTATTACGTTTTTTGCTGGCAACTAGAAGCTAAATACTATGATGAGTCTGATAAAACAAAACAAAAATTTTAATTAACCTTTATAGTGGTTAGACGTCTAGTTTGAAAGGTCTTGAGTGAGGGGGGGAGTAGTGACACTAGTTTTCGCTCATAACGGCTGGGATGCCATTTCTAGGTTTACAAAGAAACATGGTGGTGTCTGTGACACGCCATCTAGTATTGAAAGCTAATTGGCAGCTGGCCGTTTTTTATACTTCGGATAGTTAACCTTTTGCAGTGTGAAGTCTACTCGAAATTGCAGCAGAAGAAAAAAAAATGCGATTATAAAAAACTTGCAGGTATGACTTCAATTTTTGAATAAATGAAACGTCCATCTGACATTATGTTTAAGACGTTTTATAGGGCAGAACACTAGGAAATAAGGTCACCTAGTTTTTACGATTGACGTATATTCAGTATCTCAATTTATTACACTAATTAGGGCTTGACAGCACCAGGACCCGTATTTAATATTAAACATATTACAATTCGACACATGCCGTTATTATTGGTTTAATTAAATATGAAAGTCCTCCACGTATTATGACGTTTTCGAAACGATCAGTTATTTATTGCCTTACATTGATTGATATAATTGGATGATCCCATTGTAGAACTAATTGCAAAACGTCGTTTGTATAATAGCACTGCAATTAATACCTGGCAATTACTGACGCAAAAATAGCCGACTGTTCTCAAGCATTTAGGAATATAGTCATTCACAGAGGCAGTTATTCACCTGTTGTTTTACTCTTAATGCGATTATTACCTTATTATGTGAAGTGTGAAAATTAACATTTCTATTGATAAGCAGTTTTAACGGAAAACTCGATGTCATTTGCACTTGACATCTGCGGCCGATCAGATGTTGGCACTCGGTAATGGCTGGTTAGAGAACCATCTGTCGTCTCGTTGACTTAACATTCAATAAAAAAGATAAAATCATCGCTTAGAGCTATCCTGAGCACGTGACATCCATTATTTACCAGTCTATCAATAAGATCGCTCAATTTATGATATTATGTATGCTCCGCAATTATGCTCCAAGTTAATGCATTCTAAAATTCTCCAATGTATTACAAACATGACGACATACACAGAAAAGGACTGCGAAATTATTCACACAGCAACATATTTGTACAAAAACGAGCTGAAATACATAAATAAAACATTTCATTAGTTAGATCATATTTTAACTTTAAAATGCTGGAATTAAACTTACAAATAGATTTTCCACGTTTATTAGTAAGTTCAATTCCAAAAAATTTCAATTCCAAGTTCAATTCCAATTCCAAAATGTGTCTAATAGGAGGAAATCTTGATGAATTCAAAAATGCAGGCATCCAAAGCGCGGTGATGAAAACAGTTCACATCGCTTGATATAAAACCTCACCTACTTTTCCGTGCGGACGAAAAACACGCACACATAGACACGAACCAATATTTCGAACAAACTCGTTCGTACGCACACATTCCCAGTGGCTACGTCGAACAGAACACGCGAGCGTATCCGTTGGGAAAACATCAAAACGTGGAGACATTAATCCATACAAAATTCAACAATTAATGCTGCTTATCGGAAAGGACATTTTTATATTGACCTTTATGTTACAGTGTTGTTTTGAATTTAAAAGCACGCAGTCACTAAGACCTCTTTGCAGGAAATGTCTTTATACAGAGCGCAAGTCAGTAGCCATTTTTCTAAGAAGCATTGATCGTAAAATGCTATTTCCACCTTCAAGAACTTAATTAAATATTCAAGTATTTTAGAAAAAAATAACAATTACATGGTCTTACATTTTGATAAATTAAAATAAAAACTTGTGAATGCATACGATATTTCTTCGAAATTTCAATTAGCATTTTTCTGTAACGAATTCTTGGTTTTATTTTAAAATACAATTATATGGTATAAGTATTTTTACAGTATCTTTTTACCGATAGAAATGCCTCTAATATTGGTACAGGTGGAAGTCGTTTGAATGACGTGAACGTTTGTACGCTTGTACAGTCAACGCCAATAGTGTTTTAACTTTGTTTTTTTAAGGTCTTTAAATTTTTTCCCATTGAACTGAAACATTAAGATATTAATATATAAATATATAAGACATATTGTATTGTTGTAGTTATGTGTGTTTGAGATTAATAAAAAGATTTTACCTGACGTGAAACATTAAATCACAGCCTTTTTTCATTTCGTAACAATATCTATAAAATAAGACGGAATAAATCAAAACCTTTTTGAAAAATCCTCTATATTTCAAACGGACAAACTCTACGTACTAGGTACGTACTAGCTAGAGGTACTATTCACACCAGTGTGTGCGACTGTACTTAACACTTACCGATAACTAGGCGTCACATTCGCCGCGTCCTACAACGTTACGTCGCCGCAGCAATTTGTCGCACCCGCCGCATGACATTTAACACATTTAATCGATTCTACATCGAGACGTTTAATCGAGAACGCTATTCGAATACCGCATCGATTTGCAAAGAATACGAGGGGCAGTGAAAATATGACGGTTCTGAAGGATTTTTTTTGTCGCATATTTTATTTTATTTTATTTTTAGTTTTCTGTTGTAGGAAGAGTGAATGGTGCAGTGTCCGTTAGGCACGTGTTATGGAGTGTCAAGTGTCATTTGTTGACATTATCGTAATAAGGTTGGGCTTATAGTAAAATTGTGAGGAGAGCTCCATTATGGAATACAGGTAGAATCGCCGTAGAATCATAACTTTTTGCTTTTTCATGATTTTGTACAACTCACATCAGTTAAATTTTTAAATGGTGGATTCCCCATGTTGTCATTAGTTTCACATATTGTTAACATCATTATCTTTGAAGCCTTTTTCTTTAGGGGCACATACAAAATCGTATTGATAGTATTTTAAACAACATGTACCAAATGTTTCAGGCAAGTTAAAATTTAAATTTTGGACACCTTTGTCATAGGTAGGTGCATAGTTATACGCAGCATTTAAAACTTAAGATAAAAATCGCAAAAGTAGGTAAAACACTAGCATCTATTTAGCGTCATAATATAGTAAATATAATCCATATTTCATATTAATTTGCATTTTAATTGCAAAACATTTATCTAATTACTTTGAATTATGAGACCAGGGATATTATAATTAACAGCAATTAAAAGATAAAACTGACGATATTTGCAAAGCTAATTTGAAAGGTTATAAAAATTCCAATCGTTATTAATGATAGGATCTTAATTACATTTTAATAAGTGGGCTAAATAACTTTATCATAACGATCGTGTCGCCGTCACAAACAAATGACAACTGACAAAGAATAATAGTTGGAAAGCCATAATTTATACTTTATGAATTTTATGACATATACTTACCTCATCATCTGCTTATCTTTTGCCTAAAGAAGGCTGGAGTGTTATAATAATTATAAATAAACATATATATATATCTGTGTATCTACGTACATATATTAAACGGTTTTGTACTTTATTAGTTGTGTTTGCACCCATGATACAAGTTAATTAACAACTTATCAAGGGTTAGCTCCCTGGTTGGTTACCCGACCGTGTGTGAGAGTGTCCCAATATTATATAAAATATATTATAAAAATATAATAGACGAGTAAATGCCAATAAGAGAAATTAGGTCATCAATGTAAGATGCATTATACTGTAAGAAGTGTATTTGCTTTAATGTATAACAAAAACGTGGCTTTCTATTGGTAAAATAAAACATAAAATTGTCTTAATAAATCCTGAGAATATTAATAGGGCCTGAAAGTAAAAATAGTATGTTTTATGTCAAATAAAGAATAAATAAATAATATTAGTGAGAAAAGAAGTGATGTCTGGTGGCCCCAGGATCTCATTCATATAACAGGACAAACCTGTTTCTTAAATACCCCAAATTCATACAGAACTTGTTTGAGAGACTACTGGTCAGTTACATATTGTAGTAAGTTAACTTCCGTCAGCGGTTTCACCCGCGACCTGTGGGAACCACTAAAACCCTTGATAAATGGACTATCTAACACTGAAAGAATGTTTCAAATTGGTCCAGAACTTGCTAATATATTCAGCTTTGTAATATTAATGAGATAAAACATAAAAGAGAGGAGAGTATCTACCCTTGTTAACACTTTTGCATTTTATTTTATTATGTACCGTGTTTATAAATGTTTATTTCTTAATTTTACGGATAAAAATAGTACACCGATTAATTGAATTATTTATAAGTTTTAACAACAAATTAAATTCGAATTGGATGAAGCAAAATTGTAGATATCCACTGTGGGCAATACAATTTAACGATAAATTAATTAAAACGTGATTTCATAATATTAATGAACTAGTTTCTGACATGGGTGAAATGAAAATAGTTTCAAATACCTACTACTCTCTATATTATAATAATTATATTATAATATACTTAATAATTTTAATAAATACAAACGATATTGAAAAATATGCACAAAATTTTCTAGACGCCATGACATACTTATACTTACCATATTACGGTTATTCGACTTCAAAAAAAGGAAGTCAAATTTTCTACTTCAGTGGTGTTGAGGTGCGTCCCTCGATTTGACTCAGTGAAGAGATTGCTTGTTTGCTTTGCTTGATTGGTACTGAACACGAGTGGCGGACTTTGCTGCGCCTTGGTTCGTGGCAGTCCACTTGAATGACAGGCATATGAACGATGCACTGCTTTGAATAGCGTCATGTCGACGTGTTACACAAACCCCCCAGCTAGGCTGTGTCGAATGTGAGTGGATTTAGAGCAGATCCACCCCGAGTACTACCTTACTGCGTAGAAACGGACTCCCCGCTACAGTCATGACGCGTTTGTATATATGCGAAGCGCGCGCGAAACTTTGATAGCGCGATGTAGACTTTTTACTCATTACAACATAAACAATGACTTTAGCACTTGAAAAACGACTAAAATAAACTACATGGAATTTTATTTCATTAAAATATTGCCAAACTTCAGAGAAATATACAATTTTATCAAAGTCAAGCGAGATAGGAATATGTAAATGCGTAAAGAGCGACAAGGAACGCGATATCAGTACAAAGGTTCCCGGCAGCAGTGTCGCCATCTGTTATCGTTTTTGAGAACTTGTTTTAAATATGTTTATAGGCCGGTCGTAACTAATCGATCTTTGCTGTTTATTGATAAGGTGTTTGATAATAAACTTTAGAGTACATTTAAAAATACATGAACGTTTATATTATAAGTCGCCTGTTAGATGTCGAAAAGTGTAAGTATTACACAATAACTTTAAAAATAGGTATTTTTTTTTTGAAAATATAGTGATAATTTTGAAAGAAATAGGTACGTGATGGCCTAGTGGTTAAAGCCTTTGAAGCACTAGTTAGCAGGTTCGATCCTAGGTAAAACAAATATCAACGTAACTTTTCTAGCTTATAATGTACTCTGTAAGCAAATTTGGACGGTACTGAGTACCTATCGTGTTACAATTTGTTAATTGTTAGACGACACAACATATGCTTGAATGTTCCATACTGTTTATCGCACGGTAGGTTAGCCCCACGGTAAGCTATTTATTAACTTGTTTTATGGATGGGTGCAAACGAGGTTGATAAATTGCCAGAAAATCCAGACCGCAGCCAACACACATGCTCATCACACCAATGTTGACCGTATTGGGAATCGAACCTGGACCATTAGTTCGACAGACGGCATAATGACCTTTGCGCCATCGAGGTCGTCAATATAAACTCATGTATGTCAACGGAATATATTATCTAATCGGTAACAACGGGTATCGTGTTACAATTCTTGAGTGTTAGACGATACTTTAGCAGCTTACTCACAACATTGCTTGAATGTATTGAGCTGTGTATTGTAGTTATGTGGCTGTGTGTTTGCGTATTTGGCTGTCATTTGAACATCCTTTGCAGTCGTTACGGGTATTCGGGGGCCCGATTTTCCTAAGTTAATAATGTCAAAATTGAATCGCAATATCATCGCAATAGCAGTTTTAACCGTATCGGGCATTCTGCTACTAATATAAGAACAATCGTATTCCAACGACATTCGATTAGTTTGCGATTGGTCTGCTATTTTGGTGATTTTGGTTTATACGGTAGTTTGCTCTACAATCATAATGCAATCGTAAATCATTTGCAGACAAAATGATTGATAATGACAGAAAAGGATAAAAACGTTAATTCAAAGAAAAATAGCGGTACCCTTCAATCGTAATTGAGTCGTGATTGGATCGTATGTCGCTTAAGTAAAATTAGGAGAATCGGGCCCCAGGAGCCAGTAAGTATGACAACCAGTTCTACCTAGGGGTATTGGGTTGCCCGGGTGGCTGGGTTGAGGAGATCAGATAGGCAGGCTTCCGGTACTTAGCTGCATCCGGTTAGACTGGAAGCCCACCCCAACATAGTTGAGAATCGACTAGGCAGATGATGCCTGAATAATCCATGTTCATTTTATTTAAGGGTAGATGTTATGTTAATATAATATTTATTTACTTAATTCAACGCACTGGATTAAATAACAATAAACATGACTTGCAAAAATACTAGTCATATTCAGGTCCATGTTATCGGCCCTTTTTATTGTCCCACTGCGTTTGCCTGTTCTCATACAGAGAAGTAACCTTTAGTTGTTGTTTTGTATCATAAAACTGGATAATACTAGTATGTTTGTCTGTCTAAGAGTTGAAACTATGCAGTTTTTAAGCCTTTTAACCAATTACCTATCTGTTAGAAGTTTGCATGGATCAAAGAGTCCTAAAGGACCACAAGGAAATACCTATTGCATTAATCAACAGTAACATTCTTCCAATTTATATGAATAGTCAAGCAGTTTATCTACACATGACAGTTTTATCGATGGTCGGCTTGTCTCTATGGTCAAACTGAGAAGCAGTGTCGTTGTCTACAACGACACTTTGACAGCTCGGCGACCACCGGCAATTTGACAAAAAAGGTTTCATTAATTGTCTATTACTGTGCTGCGGGTCTCTTTTATTTCTCATCAACATGGTAAAATTATGCGAAATAATAAAAAGGAGCTAATTATCATGACGGTTGACATATCAAAGGATATGGCGACTGACAGATAAAAAATTAAACGACTCTCGAAATTATGGCAAAAACATTTTATGATTTTTCTTATGGCAATAATTGAACACCTATCTATTGTAATTGCGTTCATTTATATGTATTTATAAATTTAAATGTGCGTTTTGTACATAATTTACTTATAATTACTCTTTTATGTATATCCGACGCATAGCAAGTAGGTAACACATTATAAATGTACTTTTTAGCTACATGTTGAGCCACGACAATTGCTTCAACAATAAGACATTGTAATAACTTGGTAACCATACTATTTACTAATACTGTGTATCGTATTGTGAATCTTTTAATTGAGCCATGTTAGAAGAGTTTTGTAAAATAACACTGTATCCTATATGATAATATGTAAAATATCTACCGTTGTCTGGTACAACGTAGGACTGTTTTAGAAAATATGCTTTAACAACAATTTCCGTAGTGTACCTACTTAAAAACTTGATGTAGTTTAGTTGTATAAAATATGACCTTACAGGTATATCTCAAAAAGTAAAGCGAATTTAGAGAGCTTGTTTTCAAAAAAACACCTCAATAATTAAACCCATCAAGCTGAAATGATAAGCATTTATATATTTTAATTAAGACCTACCACATCCCAATTTACCAGCTTCTTCAAATGCCAACTTCGCAAACTTAGGCATCTCGCTAGCGCCTTTAAACAAACGCAGTTTCTGTGGCCGTAATTAAAATAAAAACGTCGGCACTCTCAAAGATATTGTTCATTAAATAACGTATAATTATTCATCTATTGTCAAGCCGACGATATGCGAGAATATGCTGCTCAATTAATTGTAAAATAGGACCTCACATCCATATTTAGACAAGCCTGTCGAAAGACATTCTACAATCTATTATATTCATTTCAATCTACGCTGACTTTTCTATTTTAGGTGACATTTTTTTGCACTAATTGTATGGAAAATTAAATATATTATCGTTATAAAATAAAGTCGTCTTTTCATATCGCCGCCATTTTTTTTGACATGTGACATGAGATAGTGATGTGACATTCCGATAGCCATATTTTATTAATGTGTTTGACGGACGCCGCTTTACGTAACCTAAACTGTCACTTGTTTTTACGCTAATTTGTATAATAGTTGTCATGTAATGTCATCTTTGTTCCGGTGCCATGTATGGCCCATACATGAATGGGTAAAACAATCATCACTAGCTAAGGACTAAAGACTACCGACTAATTTCTGAATGTGTTTTTCAAGGAATAAACACTTGGCTTTATATGTCAAAAGGTTAACACAACTGACAGTTCCATTCCTTATCCTGTTTGACAGATGTCAATTTTATTTATCCCGCCAAAAAAAACCATAGACAAAAATGGCATCCGATTAACTTCTTTAATCCGAAAGTATGGTTTGTCCTAGTTAAACTTATTATTTACCCACGTAAACGCCTGTCTTTATAATAAAGTCTGTAAAATATAATTTAATACTAAACAATAACTGAATAGATGACTATCTATTATGACAATCCGTCTTTACAAATAGGAATTCACAATAATATTAAACTGCGACTATAAATAAAAGGTTAGGCGAACATCCGCAAAGTAAAGGAAACAATAACTTTAAATAAACATTCCTTATAGATGACTAGTTGTGTGCCGCAGTTCTGCTCGTAATCCGCCAGAGTATTTAAAAGAAAATTTTGATGTATGCTCTATCTTTCACAAAAAAATAAATATTTTTTCATGCTCCCGAGTCTTCCCAAACCTCGTCTTGATGGAACTTCTTTCCGCACAGGTGTAAAAAGTAGCACGTGGCCGTCTCTAACTAAAGCAGGAACCACCTTCCTCATCATCATCTGCCAAGCCTTTTCCCAACGATGTTGGATGACCACTAAAGTAATGCCATATTAAGTCCAAAATTAAATCTCGTTTTTTTTGCCTTTTTTCAATTAAAACGTGACGCACAAACAAACTCACTTTCCCATTAAAATATTAGCAAAGATTTGTTGTAGAGATTTATAACTATGCCAATAGCGAAAAATGGCCACTGTCTGTGAACAAAATGAACAAATGTAACCTCATCTATTAGTTAACTATAAATATTCGAGTTGGTTACCATAATTCTCTGTTGGAGATATGTATGACTCTATCCGGAGGATTCCGGAGCGCGTACACTGCGCACGAGTGCTCGGGGCCCGTCGGAAATGTTCGGGAAATGTCGGAGGTATTTTTGAATTTCGAACTGTAATGTTCATGGAGAGCGGACGCATAAATGCACTAACTGCTTTTTAGCAGTGACTTAATCGTATTAAGATTGTATTGTTATTCATCACTTTAATATTATATTTAAAAATAGGAATGGCAATTTCTTATATCATATGAGGGCCAACACAAAGCCAATTATTTTACAAAATACGTATTAGTATTATTCTGCTACCTATAATTACTACACACAAAATTCTACACCAAGCTACAAATCTACAATAAGATGTCAATTTGTATTTCACGGAATTAAACACAAACTCAAATCTGTGACCTCTTTGAAACGAATCGTCACGAATGGCCGAATTTCTCCGAACTGTCAAACCATTCAACAAATCGAATTTAGAACTTCTATCGGAATTTAAACAGAGAATTGGTCACGAGCCACAGATTCTGCGAATGCTGTAGACATGAACTTAAAGCATGACCTATACTTACCTATCTCAATTTAGAAATAGGTATGATAGTGAACTGAAATATAAAAAAAGCTATGTCAAATATCATTAAGATGCATGAAATGGATTTTTTGGGACGTAACCAACATATTCTAGACAGGTAGCAAGGCTAGATTCAAAGAAAAACTATTAGTTATTATAATTTGACAAAAAGATTATTATATTATTCATAATAGGCTCGTTATTTTCTTTTTGTTTATTCACTCGTGCAGTTCTATAAACACTATAGAGATATGTCATAATAACATACTTAAATAAAATCGAAGTAGGTAAACGACCGCAAATTAGGTCATTGACTCGCGAAAACATTTCCGTAATTAAATTCCACTTTCGTTTTTATTGTTCTGTTTCTTTTCTTTAGATAAGGATAGCATTACAAACTTGTTATATTATTTCTAATAAGATTGATAATATTATAACGTGATATCGCGAACCCAAAACCTATAGTCTAACACTGATTGATGTCATCATTTTATCATCATTCATTATCATCATCATCATCTCAGCCATAGGACGTCCACTGCTGAACATAGGCCTCCCCCTTAGATCTCCACAGATACCTGTTCTAGGCGACCTGCATCCAGCGTCTTCCGGATTGATGTATTGTATCTAATTCTACTTGAAATACTTTTCAAATCAGACCAGTAGCTCCTGAGATTGACGCGTTCAAACAAACAAACAAACTCTTCAGCTTTACAATACGTAGTGGTAGGTACAAATTAATAAAAAAAAACTCCTTCGTAAGCAGTGTACACAGTTCTAAAGTTTTTTTCTCCCCGCTAGTAACAAGGTAGGATGTAAATCAAAGCGACGATCTGCATAGGATGGCGGGTGCATTCGTTACAGCTGATACGAATACCTAAATGTATTAGAAATGATATTTTATACTACACAGACTGTCTGTCCGTTTGTGAAAATAATTGGGCTGCGACTGGCGAGGATAGAGGCAGTGATGTGGTAGAATTAAGTGAGACAATGGTGCAACTGTGCCTACTGTGATTTTCAAACGCATCTCTCTATTGGAGAATGCATTTTTGGATGTGTGTGGGATTAGTTCAAGCCGAAGTATGTGGCGGCTTAGTAATAAACTGATAAGATGACCTGATGAATTAATAGTGTGCATTGAATATGAGCTAAGAGCGAAGAGAAAACTAAAAAATATTTTTTCATTTTTCAGGTACTCTTCATCAAAAGTTTTTCGGTGTAAATGAAGGCGCATCGCCTGTTTCGGTAAGTTCATAACTATTTCAGATTCAAACTATTAAAAAGACTTACATGTTATTATGTTAGCTGTATCTATTTATGTCTAAATGTGGATAATCATTGTGTTGCCTGCTCACAATTATTAAGTATCTAGATATTAGTTTGTAAACAATACATATGAAATATCATATACCTTATTTTATAAACCACGTAACTAACATTAATGTGTTTCCCAGGCTGACCGCAACAACAACCTCTTATAAAACCATAGTTACAAAAATGTCACATAAACATAATTACAAACAAACACATGATTAAGACATTAGCAAGTCTGGTACAAACTCGGAAAAAAAACATGGCGTCGACAGCAAAAGTGCAATGGTCAAGGAATCTCGGAAACTCGTATAAACAGTATTTGGAAATGTCAGTCCGGTAATTTTCATTTCATAGTGTTGTGAATCCGGTATATCGATAACTTCAATGGAAAAAGGGTCGAGAAATCGTACGATAATTCTGTTTATTTCGTTTTACTTAGTTTTAAGTCGTTTATGGTTCTGATAATTTGTTTCTCTTCGTGTTAATAGTTTTTAGTGTGTAACGTTAGAAGGATATGTTACCAAGCATGCCGCTAGACGGGGCGGTCGTTTGATTGGTCAAACATGCGGTTTTTGTGACATGACAGTTTAGTAGAATTGGGTGTCTCATTAATTCTTTTGTATTTGATTTGATTAGTAGTCCCCATATTCATGTTTTTTTTTTCATTAACTGATTTGATTACCGGCTTTTATGTTAAGTGTATTTGGTGTACAAAAAGGATATCTCAAGAGTCGCGCGCTGCCAATTTGAATATTCATCCGCTAATATTTTATATCAGCTGTACGAGAGATCATAAAAGAAAAAAAGATTTTTTGATACTCTCATTCTCAAATATTTAAATGATGTCGAACATCTACTCAAATGAATTCTTATTACTCTCTTAACGAATCATTCCTTATATAAGAAAACTTTCATTTAAGGCTCAAAAAAATATAAAACTTTACATTTTATTTAGGGAATTATAAAACCAGTACATCACTAGCATCCGTTTTTAGTGTCGACGTAAAGGTAAAAAAATACCGTGGATCCAGTAAACCGCGAGTTCCGCAGAACATTTAGCGTGTGCTTGTACCATAGAAATTATAATGTTTCCAGGACCCACAGCGTGGACAACAATACCACGAATTTCGCTAACACCACTCACTTTTTTTCAACATTTCGAGAAAATGGGGCTAGCAACCAATTACTGATTCCGAAAAATCTACCTCCTCTCTTCTATTATATACTGAAAGAACAAGATAGAGCAATTTTATAATATTGCTAATTGCGTAGAAAACAAAATGGCGGCGATTTTTTTCGAAAATATGTTTTTTTTAACTCTTGGGCGGTATTTGTTAACACCTTTGTAAACACGGTGTGAAATGGGCAAAACGAAAAATTTGTTTTTTGTTTACTTTGATAGATCATTGATCATGTGTTGTTGACAAGAGTAGGTATTACCATTAAAATGTTGAATAGTTATTTTCTAAGAATTTTACATAAATCAACTCTTGTTTTGCGACTGGTTAAAGTAATTGCGAAAAATAAATTGTGTGTATTTAGTTAATAAGTCATGGTTATGGACGGTGGGTGGTACAACTCGGTGGTAACAATTTATTGTCATTAGCCATCATTAGTAGGGGTTGTTCTATCTTTGTAGGTGAAGAAATTATAATTGGACTGAAAATACTGTTGGTTAATCGTACCCTCACACTGCAAA
This sequence comes from Helicoverpa zea x Helicoverpa armigera, assembly GCA_033682625.1. Classification (NCBI taxonomy): domain Eukaryota; kingdom Metazoa; phylum Arthropoda; class Insecta; order Lepidoptera; family Noctuidae; genus Helicoverpa; species Helicoverpa zea x Helicoverpa armigera. The sequence continues at coordinate 10,168,362 of JAWIIS010000004.1, read as the reverse complement.
CTTTTAGTCGGCCTATAGTTAGTTTGGGCTCTTAAATCAGTATGCAAATGAATCGTTGTATTCACTTAACAACAATCAGGTGTTATTCAGCATTAACAAAAACTTTGATTGAATTCACAATTTTCTTCCTACCATCGGGCCAACTGTCGACTGTATATTCTGCAGTATGGTAAAGGTACTGTAAGGCTGGGCGTTCTTCAGGGTATTTCAGTTTTTGTAGTGGTATCTAAGGACTTATCTTCTGGGACTAATAGCTCTGTCATTGTTGCGGTTATAACGAGTGATACTCGGTTTTGCTGGTTAACAGTAGGCTAGTAGGTAATAATTTGCCGTTTATTGTCATATCATTGTGGTTTCAACTGTAAAAGAGTAGGTATTTAATCGACTTCTTAAATGATGTGGTTCTACTAGTAGTATGGACTCTTTACTTTTTGTGTACTTAAGTACGAGTTAATTTCATTTTTAAACGTTTGGGTGTGTTTAAAATTGTGAATAAGAAATAAAAGATAAATAAATAATTACTGCTGAGAATGCAAAAAAAGGTGTAAGTACTAGCTTGTTGCTCTTACTATTTAATTTACCACATAAAAGAATAACGCAATAAATAACGCTCCATTAGAAATATATTTTTACATGAAGCTATGGACCGGCCGCACCAAGCGTGGCTTAACATTTTATCCTGATCAATCAGCAAAGCTATAATTTACTCCCGATAATGATGAGAATTTATTACACTATTAATAATTAAAGACGATTATGAGCCCTTATATAAATGTTATTTACATCACCTTAAGGACCCACACACCATTGTACGAGAGTTAATTACAACAAGATTGAGCCGTTATCCTATAAATAATTGCAAATTAATACAATTCCACATAAAAAATCACACAAACAACTATGCATATGAAGTATGCTCTATTTTAGCCACCCTCCACACAATTGGACTCCATAAAAATATGAATATAAGTAGAGCACTTTTTCCATCGCATTTCCCCTAATACACAAAGTTGCCATATAAAATAATTAAATTACGGATAAAAACATAATCAGATTCTGGTACGTGACTAAAATAGGATTAAGTTAATGCCAGTTCCATTAGTTATAGCTGATTGTTGTAACATTTAGACCTTATTGATACCATAGAGGTTTTTGTATGACGATAAAGGACTTTATGGTTGGTTTCCTTTAGATTTTAATAACTGTCATGCATGTATGTATGAAAATGTATGAACGGTGAAGTTTAGTGATGAATGTTAAAATATGCATGATTTTTTGTGGGTGTATCTAGGGCCTCCCACGTTGGCAAAGCTTTAGTTTTGCATTTTGTCGATATTTTATGGAATCATAACAGAGGTTTATGCAAATTCATTACGGCTACTTTACTGTTATGTTGTTTAGAGATACTGTCGAGTTTCCTTCGACAGATCGTTTCTAGTATCCTAATAATCAAAAGATAAGAGAAAATATATGTATTTTATTAACTGTAAATTAGGCTCTCTGTTAACTCTAAATTGTTAATAGCCTTTAATAACATGCTAGTTCTAACTAGCAATACAGATTTAAATGGTAAAGCACACTTGACCAGGACCAAAAATTAGTCAATTGATTGCTGATTTTAACCAAAAAATCTAACGATTTCAATTATGGAATATCTATAATATTTTCAAACTTATACTTCATCTTATTCGTACCTCCACTCAGGATCATCGCTTGTTACACTAAATTATCAAAAAAACCTATATTGTAGTCATTAAGTTTTCACACCCATTCAATGCCAAGTCCTACACATTACAATTAGCCCTCTCTTCACACATTCGTTCCATTTTACGTTATAACAATTAAACTTGACATTTAAATTTCATACAGCCTGTGACGCGAGCAAGAAGTGAAACGTAACGTAATTGTGTTCAAACCTTTTAGAAAAACTGCCGCGTTCTTATTTTAAAATATGTTTTGAAGCTATATTATGTGTGTTTGCTGAATATTTAAACTTAAACGATTGGTGTGTAGGAATCCTAATGTTATCATAAAAGTAGTAGCTATACTTAGGTGATGCTTAGGTGTCATTGGATAAATTCAATGGAACGTCAAAAGAGTTATTATCCACCCGGCAGAGGGCTTAGTCTAAACGTTTTTATTTATTGATTCAGATAGATTGATTTCAAATATTTTCATTTTTCAAATTCTTATTTGTCATAAACATATTTTTAACTACATTATGTAATTTTTTATCAGTAAGCAAAATTATTAAAAAACAATAAATCTTTTATTAACCATGAAAAAATTGAATGTATTTACTTATTTAAGGAAACAAAGACACGGAGGGGGTAAAAACTCACTACATTTTGTAAAAATCCACCATTTCTGTAATAACATTATAACCCATACAAAATACCTTCTTGGATGTTTCAATTACGAAAAAGGTTGGATGCTGTTATTATTCCCTGTTCTACCCATTACTGCTGAGCCGCGATCGCGGGCGCACTGTAATAATACCCAAGCTCACAGTTAACGCAGTAAATCAACTTACGGCCGATCCCAATATTCGATCCATCTGCGAATTTCATTACTAGAGATAGAATTCTGACATATCTACTGTTACAGCCTTTTTTGTCGTCCCACTGCTGGGCATAGGCCTCCTTTCACACGAAGAAGTATTGAGCATTAATTACCACTTTTGCTCAATGCGGGTTGGTGATTTTAGACTTGATAGTCCAGGTTCCCTCAAGATGTTTTCTTCTCTGACGTAAGCCCCATAGAAGTAATGTCAATCTCTGGTAAACGAAACAATGGATAGTTTGAATATTGGGAACGGCGTTTGGAAATAACATAGAGTTCCAAGTGATTCTTTATGTTGTTTAAAAAACAGTTTTAAGGGTAAGATTTGCTGTATTAAGGATAGCTTGGTGAACGAGACTTGGTATTTGGGAGCGCGCTTGATACTGTAATCTGGTAGAAGCTATACCGTCTTCAAGCAGGTGATTTAGAAGCGTTCAAGTAGCAAATAGCTAACTACATATTTGATTAATACTGATAAAGTAGTGGTAGTTAAGAAGTACTTGTTGGAATGTGTATCGAAAAGATGAAATGTGTAGGTTGAAATATACACATTATTACACATGTTTATAATTATTGTATTATAGGAAACTAAAAAGCTAGTTAGCGGTTTCCCATACCTATTTACCCCAGACAAAAATGAACCTAAAGCCTTCCTCGATAAATGGGCTACCTAACAGCGATTTTTTTTTTTGCATCAGACCAAAAAACTTTTGCATTTAGTATAAACTTCATTAATATGATTGAACTTCCTAGTGGATTTTCACTGAAAGTACGCTTATTTTACACTACAAAATCTTTCAAAGAACTGAGCAGACTTGATTCTCTGCAGCCCCTCCACCACGGACATACCAGCGCACCTAATCAGGATAAATGCTATTGAACATTAATTGAGGATGTAATCCATATGGATGTTCCCAGGAACTTGCTCTCAATATGATTTTTTTACCCAAGAAAATACTTCACTAAGGAAGTGTCGACGTGTATTCGTGAAGTTTTTTTTCATAAAATTCCTGTTTCGAACTGGTTTTATTGATGACACGATATGAGAGATGATTTTATGTCGTTTTTTGTGTGAAAATATTTTTATAGTGGATGTCGTTATGGGTGATAAATACCAGGGTTATGGCTGGCAGCTCCGATGGTAGGATAAGGCGTGCCTGCGATTTTTCTGGGTACTGCCATATTGCCATTTTTCTGGTCCTTCCAGTTGATAGATTAAAATTGTAGCAGTTCTTGTGTGGTGGCTTTCTTGTGGGCATTTTGTTAATTGTTACATAATTGATAGCTTTGTATTGTAGCACAAGAAAAGCCAATAAAAGGGACTAGACATATACTGAGCATTTTTATAATATATCTATACATTTTTTTGCGATTAGGGATTGAAACAAAACAAAGAAGTTTATGTCGAAATTCAATATCTAAACGCAAATTAGTAGGTAATAGGTTATAGAAATCCTCAAAGAAGATTGAACTTTTTTCTATATTTGATGCTCAAATAAAAATCTTACACAAAACTTGCGTTCCATACACACTAGATATGTTGCAAAACCCGAAGAAATATGATATTTACAAATTAGGTGGTCCTTACATCGGACACGGGTGAGTGAGAGTGGTCTGCGCACGCGCACGGGACGATAACGATCGCTATTGTACAGCGGCGGTATAACTCATCACTGTTATATAGTGGCACTATATTGTATTTGTGTAGGCAGCTAATTAAGTTTAACTACTGGGGTATTTACTAGGCTTAGGTACTACGCACACTAATGTAAATAAATGTAGATATCTACCTAATATTGCTATATTTTCACTATAGTGACATTTATCCAGTCTTAGTAAGGAGTATTTGGTATCTAAGGTATCTGTGGAGATCAAAGGGGGAGGCCTATGTTCAGCAGTGGACGTCCTATGGCTGAGATGATGATGATGATTAAGGAGTATTTGGTCACCCAGGTAACTGAGTTGAGGAGGTCAGATAGGCTGTCGCTCCATGTAAAACACTGGTACTCAGATGCATTCTGTTAGACTGGAAGTCGACATCAACATAGTTGGGAAAAGGCTCGGAGGACTATGTGGCCACATGTATCAGCTTCGTGTCTCCCAGAAAAGATTATAAAGCTCCTCTCAGCGCCACATAACAGACAATCTTTGATTTCGATACCATTAGTTAGATGCAAATAAGAGTATAAGTAAGACATACCTTGCACTATTTTCCAATACCCAACTTTAACTCTAAACTCAAAACAATCGTGCCATACATTCGAACAGATCTAAATAAATCGACATTACCAAGTTAATATCGGCATATACATGAAATACTTGTATCTTGCGGGGTCAGACAGGCTGGTGAAACGTATGATGAAGTGGCTTGAGGTCAGGAGTTACGGCTGCTAAGTTAACAGCCACTGTTCAACGTGTAATGTTGTGTGCAATATTGACAATGTATTGTACTTGTAATATGAAATAACATGGATTTAGTACGGTTGAAAGTGGGGCGGAAAAAATTTAGTCTGGTTGTTAAATGGTTTGATATCGGTGGTTAAGTTTCTTGGTTGTAGCTAAAGGTTCTATTTGTTATTTAAAAATTGTTATGTAGAGCGACTTTTGTTACCCGCTTAGCTTTTTGATTTGGTGGTCATTAAAACTCACCCATTTTATGTCCAAATATTATGTTTTACAACTTACCTTTCTATAATTGAAAGTTTTTTTTATTGTAATTGCATACCTGAATCAAAGTTATTTATTTTATGTACACCTTGACAACCATCTTCTGAATGACAAGAATAGTACCTACACGCACTTATTACTCAGTCTAGCAAATCCAAAAAACTACCCAAACATACCCATCCAATCTACCGCGAAATCTATTCAAAACGAAACATTTTGCCGTAAATTTCCGCCAGAGGACGTGATAATACACCTATAAATAAACCATGGGATGACTTATTGCGACAACGTACAATAGAGATTGTTATCTCCCGTACTTAGATGCTGTACCGAAATTGTGATCCCGAAATAGATGTACCGGGGTTCTGTGGTGAGGTTTATGAAGTATGCTGGTCTTAATAGTGTGGATAATCCAGGTTGTAAAGACTTTGGATATACATATTATATTTGGAAAATTATTTAAAATATAATATCAACGGTGTAGATATGTGTGAACATCTTTTGAGGACGGTTAAAACGGTTGGAAAATTCTAAATTGTGAAAATAATTGGAAAAACACGTACACTGTTGTGGTGATTTTAATTAAATTGTTAATTTGAAAGGCAATCAGATCAAGCGCGAGAAGAATAATGTCAGGTAAAATACTGCCGCAGAAAGAAATTGGTCCTTCTAACCAATCGTCTTCTCCATCCTTTTCTAAACCAATAAAAATAAACAACAATAAACCCCTTCATATCTACAATGGTAGTTTATGGTTTGTCACTAAGCTAAATTGAATTCAAATGCTAGCATAGGACAAACCATAATATTGTTTATGTATTATCGATAAATAAGGCGAGAGATGAGTTACGGCGACACAATACAATATAGATTATTGTCAGACCTCCACAGAGAGCACTTAATAGCGAGCCCTGATACGAGTATCTGCGTAACTATATCAATTTGAGAAAATGGACGTAAAAACACCATTATATTATGTCCCATGAGTCATATGTGATACACACCGATTGTTTAACTATTGTGTCTGCATCGTGGACAGTGAAGTGGTTAAACAGACAACTTTGTCAAGGGTGTTGAATTTGTGCTCATTGTCATGTCTGAGGTTTTTTCAAATATTAAGAGAACCTACAGAACTTATTAAAAAATTTCAGGCACAGTGCGTGTATGGCACTTGAGTAGGTTTAAAAAGAACCTTCTAAGTAAATATATTATGTGTGTGTTACGCAGGTTTACCAAATTGGCAATCCATTGCTCATTGTATAATACCGAAACTGGTAATTTGATTACAACTTAAATGGGCGTAGGCTTGTATTTTCAAAAACAGCACTAGTGCGTTTAACACCATGTAAACACTAAATTCCACTTAATAGTGCTGCGACTACTATCGACTATTGTGTCCCATCATAACTCAAAGCAAAATATTTATCGACTATTATCGTTAGTAGCAGAGACGAAACGGTAGCTGCGGGCTTAGAATGCGAGTGACGTGAAAATTGTAAGGAAAAATGGTGAGAAGTTGCAATTTGTGTCTCTTGAGGCTTAGAGGCGGAATTAGAGGTACTTAGGAACGAGGTGTAATAAGTAGGCGTATTCGTTTATGATTTTTTTACTTACTTTGTAGCTTAGATGGATGTTACAGTTTGAAATGCAGTGACGTAATTGTTTTTAGTCTGTAGTTTTAAATTACATTATTGGATGAAATATTTTACATAGTTTTCATTATTTTCAATAGAAGGAATTTTCTTCACTTTATACTAATATACCTGTTGGCAGCGACCTGCATCCAGCGTCTTCCGGCGACCTTTATAAGGTCGTCTGTCCACCTCGTTGGTGGACGTCCTACGCTGCGCTTGCTATTCCGTGGTCTCCACTCCAGCACTTTTCGGCCCCATCTGCCATCTGCTCTGCGAGCAATATGGCCTGCCCATTGCCACTTCAACTTGCTAATCCGGTGGGCTATATCGGTGACTTTGGTTCGTCTACGGATCTCCTCGTTTCGGATTCGATCACGTAGAGAAACTCCGAGCATAGCCGTATCTGTGGAGATCAAAGGGGGAGGCCTATGTTCAGCAGTGGACGTCCTGTGGCTGAGATGATGATGATGATACTAATATTAAAAAGCTAGTGTGTTTGTTTATTGCGATTTGATAAATTCTTTCAGGTTAAGTCTTACGGGTGGCGGTTTTAATAAACAGCATGATGCTTTAGGGTGCTTACATAAAGAAACAGGTTGCCGGTACAGACAAACCTGTACGGGTAGGTACCGATCAGTGCAGGTATAATATTTCAATACAATCCTATTGACTCACTTATAAAGAAACAGGTTACCTGTTTACCTGTTTCTTTAGAATATTATACCTGCACTGATCGCTACCTACCCGTACAAGTTTGTCTGTACCGGCAACCTGTTTCTTTATGTAAGCACCCTTAAATTGGACATATTGTCATTACACGAATTTTCACGAATAAAAATACTTCCCTTAGCTCAAATACTTATTTTGTTGCAAATTTCATGCACAAAAAATAAAATCTGCAACAAACATAAGAACCGCATGAATAACGATCAATTTTAGTGTTGCACCACATAATATTGCCGTCTAGCTAGTGCTGTGCCTGTTAATGTCATATCGTAAGCGTCGATGAGTTATAGCCGTCTAAACTGCCTGCCACACGTCATAAACTAGTGATGGGCGAATTCGATATCGATACAATAATAGGTTTATAGCAATTTGGTTTTATTTTATCGACAATAATTTAATTTGTTTATGTACCTAACGTTCAATGTCAATAATGACTTAATGCACATAATATACTTAGTATAAAGAAGACAAGTATTTTTATTATTTTCTCTAGGTATGTTGTTAACCGCCTGTATATAGGTATACGCTAATTATAAATCAGAAAATCAACAGTGTCTCGCATATATCTGTCCTCTGACATGCAATTGGTAAACTGAAAATTCTTAGTTACACTACAAATGTGAGTTTATTATGTCTTTCCTCTATCAGAGATGAGGTAACTTACTTCAGGTAAGGAAACTTGAACTTTGAGAAAAGACACCGAATTTTGTATGAACATCTATTCTTTAGGAAATTACTAAAACCATGATATAAATAACCATGTACCTACATATTATATAAACATATATTCATCAAAGGATATCCTCCTCACCGTGAGACAGGCTGAGGGAAATGAGTTATTACCTACTTATTACTCGCTGTTCAATGGGCTAACAGCCAAGCTAACGAGAATCATTCCCCACTTCTATATGTTATTGCATTATTGGTACGATTGAGGAAATTCCGAGGTTTATTGTTAACTTGAGCTGTAACTGGATTCTGGATCCGTGTGTTGGTATTGAGTGTACCGAATAGCAGGATATATATAGAATCTACTTATTTATTACATCCCGTGGGAAGTTCTGCACGTACCGAAATAAAATATAGCCTGTGTTACTCCTTCTCCATGTGAGAGGAGGCCTGTGCCCGGCAGTGGGACGATAAAAAGGCTGTAACAGTAACAGTAACAGTACTCGAGAAGAGTGTAGCTTTCCAACAGTGAAATATTTTTTCAAAACCGTTAGAAGTTTCGGAGCCTTTAGACTACAAATAAAAAATATATTTGTATACGTTGATCAAACTCATAACGTTTATTATTTACTAGCTTCTGCCAGCGGTTTCACCCGCATCCCGGATAAAAAGTAGCCTGTAGCCTTCCTCGATAACTGGGCTATCTAACACCGAAAGAATTGTTCAAATCGGACCAGTGGTTCCTGAGATTAGCGCGTTCAAACAAACAAACGAACAATCGTACAAATGAATTGCACTTTTGGTCAATAATGTGTATTCAATGTTATTGCCATTGAAATATACCCCGTCAAGTGGTCGTCATGTGTTTATCTAAACCACTGACGGACAGTCACGGATATTAATGTAATTTAACATACGTATATGAAACATATTAAGATAGAACATAACTTTAATTATATGAATTACAACATGGACGGTTACGCCGACGTTTTTAATTACTGTTTTAAACGTTACATTCATTTAGGCTTAATCAAGTGCCGTCATGATTACTATTGTTTATCATATCCGAGGCTTTTAATTAAAAATCTTATTACAACAGAATAAACGACTATAATTTAACGTTTATACATTTTTATCGAAGGACTAGAGCTGAGAACCAGAAAAAAACTGAAAATAAACCAAATCAGTTATTTAAATTCAGTTTTCAATGAATACTTTCATCATTCTTTTTAATCTCTCACTACTAGATAATTACAGATTCCTTCTCATAAAGAGAAGAGATAAATTATTGAATACTTAACAAAAAAGATGTTTACTTTTCCTGCAAAATAAACCTCATTAGCCACAATCAAAATCCCTTTTACTCAATCGTCTTCAAAAAAAGTGGTATGATATGTCATAAATATCAGTGGTTATCAATCAAGTGAAGTCGGTCGACATACATTAACGGCTCGCGCTAAAGCTGTTACTGTCGTCTTATACAACACTTATGAGTTATTGCATCGTAAATTGCTGACACGCGTCATTCCGACCAGTCTATCGATATCGATAAATACTGCACAGTTTTAACATCATTAATATTAACGTGATTTAGTTTGTGACGTTTGTTAGGTTAGAACCTACTTGTTTTTCAGTTAATTGGTTCTATTGAATGACAGTTTTTTTATTTCGTTTAATCAGTCTAACTTAATTTTAAGGTAAGTTAAAATATTTGTCTAAAGTTTATTGGCATTTAAACTCGTTATCACAATACCGATTGTTGTTGAACAAGCGCTTGGTGTCGGATTTCAAAAATATCGATATCATCAAAGGAATATGTCAGAGTGTCACTTCACTATGAAACCTAACACCAATAGAGGCATTGTCCTGCATATTATCACTTCATTTCTCGTACACATATAATTTATAGGGACAATACGTAGATTTAGAGGTGTCTAATAACAGAAATATTATTTTACGATAAAATACGTCCCGTCCGATAGACATGTTTTCAAATGGTGGGCCATGAAACTGATGAACAAGAAATATGCGTGTGTCTGAAAGACCTTTTCAAATTTTACCACACTTTACGAGTGGGTACGTCAATTCTTTACGACTTATTTTATGAATGGTTTGTATAACAATTTTTACTCACGGTTTTATTCAATAAGTAAATAATGACTATCCCAAATGTCCAAATCAACACGTTTTATAGTAATTTAAAGCAATGCTTACACGAAATCATGAACCTTTAAAATTTTAAACAACAAATTTCCCAATGAAACCTTAATTTTAACTGAAAATGTTATAAAAAAATAAATACAATTCTTCGTTATTTTCCCCAACAAAATAATCCAGAATTTTCCAAAAATAATTTACAAATACATTTTCAACAGACGCTCTCACATGCGCGGACAAGCCCGCTTACTCTAAAGCCCGAGCAGTGATATATGGTGTCGTAACAAGGAATGTGCACAACTTTGTATATAATACCCATGAATAATCCGTAAGGAGCCAGGATTACCACGAGCCAGTCGGTAATCCTTGGTTTATGGAGGAGAAATGTAATTACATAGATGGGAAGTTTGCTTCTAGTAGTAACTATCTACTTTTGTAAAGTTTTTCTACTGGTTTTGTTGAACACACTTCAAAAATGTCAAAATTCGCATAAACTTTATATTCAAACTGGATCTAAACGTTTCAATAGCTTTAGGTACAGCTTTACCAACTAGATTGACGACAATTAGATGGTTTTGCACATGGAGAAACTCTTGTTGAGTCAATTATCAAAATTTTAAGAAGTCGTTACTTATGTGATTTTATAAGGAAATGTTGCTTCTGCTGGTATTCTCATTTGATGAATTAGTAGATATGTAACTATTTGTCAGTTGCTTTAATAGTTGCTCCATATGCAAAGCTTCTTACCACGCACCCGAAATGTGGTCCTGCGATTGGCAACCTAGCAAAAATTGATCCTTTCATACGAACATACTCAAACAAAAACCAACCACACACAGAAGCCTTTCCCCTATCACCAGCAACCTCACCAACCCACCATTTAACCCAAAACAGGTTACTTCACCATTTGTTGGCCGTAACGTAGTGGATCGCATCGGAAATTGCATCTCAAGTATAAACGACGTCGCTTACTTACACCCGTGTTCATTACGAGCGGTTTAAGCGATAAGCGAAAGCACTTACCGCTTAAATTATGCGCCGTAAGTCATAGTTACTGATTGACCTTGTAATCTGATGGTTGGGCTACTTGGATGGTTGAGATTTTGCGATATTAGGTAAAATTGGTATTTAATCTACATTCAGATTATGTCAGAATGTGTTGATGGAGAGCGGCAGAGTATATTCTCTCTGACAATTATGATAAATGATAAAAAAATAGAAACTGCGGATTAATTGGAATAAACCATGCGAAAACAACTGACTAGGTTTTCTATTATAACACTACATAGAAAACGAAAACTCTGCCATCTTTTCTCAATAATGTTAGATAAACATTTTCCAGACTTTTGGAAACTTTAACTTCTAAATATTCAAAAGAAAAATTCTTTCACTTGCCAGTCTAACAAACGTTTTTATCCTAACCACATTGTTGCAAAAAGTATCATTGTAAATTATAATCGATATTGTGATTGGTGGTCGTAAATTCTTACATTGACTACTGATCACAATAATCGACTATTTAAATATGTGAAATCGCAATTTCTTAATTGCACTCATAATCAATAATGAATATATCGTGCTGCTTAAATGATTACACAAATCCCTAATTTAAATACTAAATCAGCTTTCCAATACGACAAACAGAACAAAAACGTATTTAGTAATACCTCCTACGACTACTACAGAACTATTAGAAAACCATTTGAATATTAAATCGTAGAAACGACCGCCTTTTCTATCATACCGACACATTATGCTTCACCACTCCCATCTTCCGTTTACGCCATACATGAAAATGTGCGCGCACGCACCCCCACTATTACTGCGATTCGTGACACCTCCCACTTATTAAGTAGAAGGTAAATCCCCCCCTTAGATCTAAGCTTGGGCGTTACTCACTAATATAATCAGTTTATAGCAAACGCTTGCTCATGCGCAGTAGCTCAGTAACAAGTGAAATACATGATTTTAGTAGCTTTATTTCATGGATGAATTCGTGCTGGTTTCAATGGCAATTTTATTTAAATTTCGTTGATTGCATGGAACAAAGTAGACGTGAAAATTCAACAAAAAATTGGCAGTAGTTTACATGCTTGCTTATTGATCAGTTTGTTATAACGAGCTTTGTAAATGTGGCTATTCTGTCTGTCTGTTTAGCATAAACAATGTGCAAACAAGTATATGTGTATGAGTTTTTTTAATCGAAAAATCTATTCATATTTTGCAACAATGTTTCAGTTGTATAAACAGCCGATTACACCTATGAATAATCAAACATGCATAGACTATGTAAATAAATATCTACATAATTTAAGCGTTATGAAATAATCACCTTGTTTTTCATTTTCCATACATATTTCTCATTTTCTTTTCAGGGCTATGCTGTAAGAGATTTTTAGAACTTTAGAACTAAGCATTACTTTTGTTAACTCATTCTTCCCTGTTGTCTTTCTTTATAATGTACAAAAAATCTTTAAAAAAATTTATATGGTAATTTCTGCTTTGTTCCTACCGATACCTACAATCTGTAACTACAGAACTCCGCAACTATTATCCTACCATAATATAATAGCACCACTTCTTAACCTGCTTCGATACTTGCGCACGCGCTGCCTCAATTTTCTATACACCCAGGCTACGTAATTTCGTTTAATTAAGTCCAACACGGCGATAGAGGGGTCTAATTTTGTTCTATGACCATAATATAGCAGGTTTTCCAGCGAAAGCATGGAGAAATTACTATGATCTAGCAACGTAAAAATGTACTGCAGTTATTAAGTTTAAGTTGGCCTATGTAGTGTAAGCCTACCGTGTTTTTGGTCCTGATATACGGAGAATTTCCGTGGGAAAGTTTTAAATTTTGAAGTCGAATACAAACTTGTAAAAGAAGGGACTATAATTCCTCTTACTTCACTTTGTGTTTATTAGTCATTACCTTTCTGTTTAAGGTTTCATCCTCAGTAGCAAAACTATCTCTCTTGAGGATACTTACGGTCGTTCCCAATATTATAATATATCTATCGGTTGTGATTTTTATGCCTAGGAATAGAATTTTGATGTACGTCTTAGAAATATACCGACTGTGCCCCTTGAGCTACACACAGTACAGTACAGTCAAGTACTGTCAAATTCAAGTTTTACTTTTAAAGACCAAGGTGACATTTCATCTAGTCAATAGTTTTCACTACAACTCTTGTAGTCGAGGTCTCTTCCATTCAAAATAAATCTACCATTACCTCAAACACAAACGACATCAAAACGCCAATTAATACTCAATCCAATTATAGCATGATCAACAAGGACCAGCAAATACAAACCAAAATCACTTCGCAAAATGTCAATTTGGACGTTCAATATCGATCAACAAGCCAGCGATTAGCAATTAAAGGAAATATCACAAACAATCAGTAGACCGAACTAATCGATAGACAATTTACTAAAGATTGCGTAAAACGAAACGTTAGCTAACCGTATGGTATAAACGGCTCCATATTAATTAGATTAGCGATTACAGTTCGACGTAATCCTGCTTAGAACGTCTCAATTTTGTTGAAGCATTTTATTGTTGGCGATACGGGTGCGATACGATTTTGTTTTTGTCGATTGTATGATTTTTTGTTAATATGCGTTTGTACGTTATTCCGTTTTATCATTCATATGCCCATATATCGGTACAGAAACCACCACCTGGACAAGATCTTAAATCTTTAAAACTGACTTACGACAAATAATCTTAAGCTCATGATTTAATCTTGATTTCTTAGTTTTTGTCCTATTATGTACCTAGAATGAAAAACTTTTGGAAAAATTTGCATAGAATCAACTGAGAAAGATCACATCAGTTATTGTTCTAACAAGTTATTAAGATGTTTCAAAATATCCAAAAGACCTAACATAACTAAAATCAGCCTACAAAAATCTAAATTACTAACTTGGATCTCACATCTCTGTCATCACATCGTATCGTACGATCTAAAGCACCTCAACCGGTCTCAGTATTCATGAGCAAATTCCTAAGTGAGACTATGTGGTCACAGGCGCTCCAATAATTAACTATACCTTCATAAATTTTAATTATTATTTTAAGCAAGTCGTCCCGCTGTGTGTAATGAATACCAAATGTTTGTCCGTGATATGATTTATCAACGGTTAACGGTGGTTTTCACTGCATTAAGGGTGGGTCCCAACAAGCTTTTAGTATCGCTGTTTGAGACCAATTATCGATAGTACAATGTTTGATTTCTAAATTGCAATTGAGACTGGAATAGTAATCTGGTTTCACACGGAGTAAATTGGATATGATTAATCATAACTGCGGTTGTAGTGCGTTTAAGGAGACCAGTTAAGGTGTAAGTGTGCAAAGAAATATCATAATCCTCCGAGCCTTTTTCCCAACTATGTTGGGGTCGGCTTCCAGTCTAACCGGATTCAGCTGAGTACCAGTGCTTTACAAGAAGCGACTGCCTATCTGACCTCCTCAACCCAGTTACCCGGGCAACCCAATACAACTTGGTAAGACTGGGATCTCACTTACTGGCTTCTGACTACCCGTAACGACTGTCAAGGATGTTCAATGACAGCCGGGATATATACAGCAAATATACGTGCCTCATGTACGTTTTGATGGCCTATTAACTTGTAAAAGATTGAGTGACTACTTAAACAAACATACTCTTGTACTTTAAATACATAGTTTACAATATTGAATAGAAGAGTGCCTTAAATTAACAGCAATACTTTTTAAACACCCAACTTCAATAGACATTGCACTCTCACACTAACAGAATAGAAGTCAAAATCGCTCGACAAACAAAAACGACCCAACAGCTTTAAGTAAATAAGTTGTTACCCGATATAAATGATAACATTAACACTCACCCTACACCCTTAGTTAAGGGCTTGTGGTAACGCCCATAAACCAACAGCCAGTTAACAGTTCGGTTAACTAGCTACTGATCGTTCTAACGACTATTGCGTTTACACATGCTATGTGCTGTGTTTAACTAACTTTAACTACTGGTAATGGTATATAGGTTTAACATTATTGTTCGTGTTTTTTGTTGGTTGTATGAAGTGGTGTAAGTGTTAACTCTTGTTAAGTTTGTTTTATTATAGATATTAAAAGTTGTGGTAAAAGTCACGAGGTTAACACATATTTCTTTTGAATATTACGAACACAATAAATTTTGGTTTATGACTGAGTAAAGTTGAAGGAAAACATCTTGAGGAATCCTGGAAGTTTTAAACTTTAAGTCTGAAATCGCCAACCCGTCTTGAGCGAGCGTGGTGATAAACGCTCATTTCTTCGGTCTTTCCGTGACTGCATGAGAACAGATGGGATAGTAATAATTCTGAGATAATTAACATAGGTATGTATACAAATTCTTTGAAACATTGCCAGTTTCAAGAGCAGTAAGTAAAACCTATCCTACTTTAGAAAAATCTTGTCCCCAATACATAACGTAGGTACCTACAAGAAGCTTAGCTATTCTATCATAATGGGCCCATAATGACCGCATATTTATTAACTAACCAACTAATAAATATTTAAAGACAAAAACTACGAAGTCATACTCAGTACGTAAGGAATGGGTCCATCTGATCTCATGCCACAGACTAAAAAACTAGCTCTTTGTTGAACGAATGTTAACAATTTATCATGACCAGTTACTGTTACGAATGATTCATTAAATGTTTTTCTTTTTTTTTATTTACAACAGGATAGCAACACTGTTATAAATTTCTGGAGAGTTGTACAGAATTTTAATTGATGATGAAAATCTACAAACGGGTGCAAAAGGACCAGTTCGAAATTCGGACAAAAGGACCATTTTTTATTTTATTTAATTTCGTTAAATTTTTTCCGGTATTCAAAATGTGTAATTTTGATTAGGATACCTAAGCGGGTTATTAATATATGTTTAACTGACTCTTTGGACCATTTCAATTCCTTGTCTTACCAAATATCTACTTGAAACTTCAATATTTTAAAACCTTCTTAACAAATATTTGCTTCAACAATCTTCCTTGCTTAACCACATACATCAACCATATCCAAAAGGTAATCGCATCCATTTATAGTTGTCCCACAACAAGTAATCTTTGAAATATATTCCGAGCGGTGTCAAACCAGCTCCTTCTAATACGCCTATCCGCTTTTAATAATCACTACATGCGCCTATCTTAAGTTCGTACACCGTTCATGATGTTATAGTGTGCATGTCTGTTTTGATATGCTAAAATATAGTAAAGCTATATTTTTAAGTTGATTTTTCTCGCCACATAAGGCAGTTGTTTCCAAAAAATTTGTTAATGTCTTGCTTTAGTCTACTCTGTTTAAAAGGGGAAAACACCAATCTATGTATTTTCGGATACGGAATCAGTAGGCTATTAACAAAGGTAAAAATGTACATGCCTGTAAAGTCTAAGTAGCATTACTCTCTGTCTATTACTACTAAGCTATAAACGGTATCTACAACACCAATTTACATAAAAAAAGCTTGAAAGATACGTATACTTCATCTCTGGCAGATAACCTTTGAGCGATCTAAAAGACCTTAAAACCACGGACAAAGTCAAAGCAAGACCTAGTAAAGTACGTGAGTGGTGTCGAACCAGCTTCTTATAATACGCCTATCCGCATTTAATTATAAGATTTAATGCACCGCGTATCAACCATCTTGGCTGAACAAAAACGCATGAACGCGCTTGCACAGGAGTGGCATGGAGTTGCTGTTTATTTATACATGTCACGATTTTAATAATGAGTGGCAGAAATAGCGAGCTGTGTAATTTGAGTGTCATCTTGTTTCCATGGTGTTGGTACAGGGCCTATAGTGGAAATAAATATTATGAAGCTGCAACTGATATTTAATATTTACTTGATTGTTTGAAGATAAGGGAGGTAAATTAATAGTGAATAAATAGAAGAAAGTCAAAATAGATAATAATTTAAAAATTGAACATAATAATAAATAAATTGTAATTGGAACAAGCAAAGAATAAATGAAATGAGACAAAATCAGAATGTACAATACTCATTGTTTGGCAACGAAAATAAACAAAACACACACATCCAATATTATATTTTCAACAAAAACTAATAACAAAGGCGACTCCACATCTCTCGCATTGATCGACAAAAAGCGTTCTTATTTTATAAAGTTTTTTGTGTCAAAGCCAAAAGCCTATCTAACTGTCGACCAAGTTCTGATTGAAATTCGTCAGTTAACTACTTTTCCAAGAACCAAAGTTCGTTCACATTTGTTCACTTTTTAAGAACTGTTCGCGGATGAAAAATCGAACTTCGCTTAAGTATATTTTTTACAGTTTTTTCAACAAATACTTCGTGGAAGTAATGTATTGGACTAGTTTTTGTTCTAGACGGAACTTGCACGATCTTTTGGTCCAGTTTTTCTGAGTGATAGAAAAAGCAGTTCATTGATTAAGTTGTCTGCGTTACTGTTCATTCAACTTGGACAGACAGACGGTGTTTTATCTTGACTCGTTCCATCGCAGCCATATTTGCATACTGTATCTTCAATGCTTATCAAGAATGCGCGTTTTAGATTCTGATTCAAAAAGACTAACTAAAGTAGCATAAATTATAATTTTAGAATATTATCTTGGAATAAAATTCAACATACAAAGGTTCAGTTATGCACCATGACCAAAAAAATATTATATTTTACTTTTCACCCGTATAAAACTGCTCCTCAAAAAAACTGCTGTCAATTTTCCCACCATATTTTAATTCCTAAATGAAGGAAGCAACCACTATGTAAGCAATAGGTTCTTAACTCTTAACTCTTAAGTCCTTCCATCCACAGAATGTATAGGTACCTATCCTTATAAAACAACTATCAAACCCAATCTCGTGAAAGTGTTATCCGATACAGCAATACTTCTTTGGCAATTTGCCACAGCCATGGCATGTCACGAAGGCATTAAGCTTGCTATAAGTAATTATGCTAATACCATTCTTGGCTACACATGCTAATCTTGAGCGATTCGACTCGCGGATGAGACGTCTTGAGCTGGGCTTTCGGCTTGGGTGGCTGTCACGAAGAAGTTTTTTGGTCTTTTGATACAGGATGTTTGGGAGATGAGGAATTAGATTTTGGAGAAAGAATACAATGAGATCACAGAACGTATAAGAGAGCGATGTATATGATAGCGGTTATACATGAGATTATAAAGATGTTGTATATTCGTTTGTGTTTATTGACTAAATATTTGAAATTAAAATAATCTAGCTACCTAAGTACGGTGTAACTTACGTATGTATCGGAGTTCTTTTTACATGGCTGGGGGCCATGTTTTAAAATGGCTTCCAAGTTTTTTGTATATAAATGGTTATATTGAGAAATCAATTTATATACCATTTTCTTACAACTCAGAAAATGTAGAATATAATGGCGTTGATAAATACTTACCCTTTACGGAACTTAGAACCATTCATTTTCTATGAAAAGGTTGTAGGATTGTACAAATTCTAATGGATTGACTTTTACCTTTATTGTGTGAATATAATGAAATAGTATGCTGAGGTTACGCCCAGATACCTTTATATAGTAGTCTCGATAGGTAGCCCATAGGCTAATAACTGAAAGGTTACAAATAACCCTGTATTTTATTCTAGCTGTTTTCCCGCGGTTTCACCCGCGTTCCGGGGAAAATATCTTCTAGTAAATTTATGATAAAACATAGCCTAAATTACTAGAGAATCGGGAATAGTTTCATAGTTTCGAAGTCTTCTCTTCATTATATTAGCATAAAAAATACATATATCATAAATAGCCGAAGATGAGTAAGGAAGATAATAATATGCGTAAAATATGTATAAGAGGCGTCTGTCAGAAACAAATATCGGTATTTTTTTATTACCGCAGTTTTTAAGCTACTTTTTTTTGTTACTCTTATTAAATGCAGGTGATTCACTATCGAAAGTAAATAAAACTAAAAGCTTACTTTAATATAATTGTTGAGAATAATGCATTTTTACAATTAAATAAATGAAATGTTAATAATATAATTACACTTGCGTCTTTTTGATGTTATCTGACGATTAATCGGAATAAAATTATAAAGACCAAACAAACGTATATATGTAATTTATTTTTGTGTTTTTGTTCCGAGGTGAAGTAAAGGTTATAGAACTAGCTTATCGGTTGACAAGCATCTGATCACTTTAGACGTTGATATAAGAAGTAACTGTGAGATTATTTATAAGATGTCTCTGCATAGATATAAATAGGTAAGATCTATATTGCAGGTAGATAGACAAGACATTCTTTCGCATTTAAATAATGTATGCGAAGGTATAGGTAGTACTACCAGTCGCACTAAGGGGTAGTAGATTGGTCAGGTAGCTAGGTTGAGAAGGTTGAAATAGGCAGTCGCTTCAGTTAGACTGGAAGCCGACCTCAACATTATGTAGTTTGGAAAAGGCTGGTCAAATGATGTGCATATCATAGATAGGCTGTAACGGTAGAATACAAACATAAAAATAGTAATTACGAAAGGTACCTACATTCAAAACACAAAGCTTAGGAAAAGTGTGTCCAACCTTTAACTCCAAACAAAACAACATCTAAAATAAATCACAACATTATTCAGCTTTCACGTTACAATGAAACCGATCGCATTTATCTAAATATCAAGCAAGTTGTAAGCCGTAAGGTCGGGACTGGGTGTGTGAGATCACGACGCCGGTAGTCCGGATGAAAGGACCAGGGTTCAGGCTCTGTGATTATCATATCAACGCCGTGTATGATAGGAAGGTAAACTTTTATGGCGCTATAACGTAAACTGCTGATGGTTCGGCGGTATTATGTAATGGTAAGTGGTAATCGGAAGCGTGGTTAGTGTTTTGCCTGAGGGCGTAAAAGATAATACACTATATAGGTATAGTGTATTATCTTTTACGCCCTCATAACCTATACCTATACTAAAGCATCATTCTCCACGGTTCTGTACTCAGAAATGTCCGAACAATATAAAGAAACAATTGAAATGGTATGAACGTCCCTCTTCATCCAATATCAATTACTTAACGTTAACAGGTTAACAGTGTTACTTACTCTATGATTTATTTCAATATTCAGAGGAACAAGATAAATACTAATTGGTTATTCGAACCAGGCTTGGTACTTTCTTCTAAGTTAAGAAAGACTCAAAAAGTGACAATAAGTAATATGACTCGTCTAAGCTAAAATGACCTCATTTCGGTTTAAACGAGTTCTACTAAGTTTTATTACAATAAAATCCTTAACATTATCTTTCGACAGTAAATAAATATTTCCCCAACTAAAGCAGAAATGATTGAGTTTATCATAACATCGAGCTGTTTTGTCGGGGGCGTGCTCACGGCGCGGTAGTCGGGTGAAAGGACAAAGTTCAAGCTGAGACCACTGTGATTATCATATCAACATCATCTACGCTGTTTTATTAGGTTTTATGGATGTAAAGCGTTATCTTTTTGTACTATAATTAGTTTGAATTATTGTTATTGAAGGAAGTTCGAATTATTTTTGAGAAAACCCCAATCCTTAGACTAGGAGTGCTCTAGCTAGGCTCTAGTTTGTTTCACCGGCTTCTCGTATCCGAATAAAAAGTAGCTTATATCATGTTATTCTGGTGTTTTATAGGCTGTAAGTATTAATGGTAAGATTCATCAAAATCCATTCGGTAGTTATTGCGTGAAAGAGGAACCAAAATATTTAAATGGAGGTAAGGGGAAAAATGACTACATAATACATATACCGTTCTGCAATAAATTCTAATAAGACAAGCAAGGGAATAAAAAATCCTAATAAGAAGCGTGATAAGAAATTAAAAATTATAGCGATCAAAGTAACAGTTTGCGCTCCTGTAATACTACTTCATGATGATTTTATTTCATGATTATTTCCTCATTATAAGTTCGTTTTCACATTAGCAAGAGTAGGTAGGTGCACGTGATCGTTGTACCAAGGTGGTCCTTGTACCAAAGGACCAAAGTAGTTAAGATGTGATTAACTAGATACTATGACCTTAACAAGCAGGACCAATATAATTATAGCGTGTAATCATAATGGGTATTTTGACATTTTTAAAATATTTACATTATCTTTACAAGCTTTTAAATTAAAAAGTACTCTGTTATTAAATGTGGTATGGGTTTTAGAATCCAGCTACCGATGGGACGGATCTCCGTAAATGTCAGCATATAATTTCTCGTTACATATTATCTACCTATAATTTCCACTAAGAGCTATATTCACCGACAGGAGTTTATGTAAGTAATCGATAGTTTAAACGACAACTTTTTTTACTACAAGGCTGTTGTCCAAGCTTGGTCTGAGAATCAATCGCTGTAGGAACAAAAAGTCTCAATTAAAATTTTCAACTTTGTTTCTTTTAAGTTTTAACTTACCATAAATACCACTCTACTGTACACATTTAATAACACCTTGTATATTTTTTGTTCTCAATAAATACTCCTTGTATTTGTCACAAAAGATAAATTGCATTGCTAATATTTAAAAAGATAAAGAACAACATTATTGTAATTTTCTTTTCTTGGTTCAATTAAGTTATCAATTGTACCTTCTTACAATCTAACAAAAAGGCCACACTTAATCTTTTACAATACATACAACTACAAATGAGTATGTTCCTGAACGAAAACATATACTTTTTAATTCCGTACAAATTATTTGAAAAAAGAACTACCAAGCTACCAACATCTTCATGTTAAAGCTATAAAAAGGTTGCATCATTTGTAACTCCTTACTTATCTAGCCACCGTAAGGTTGGTATTAAATCGTAACTATTTACAATATTAATAGGTTATTTTGTGGGTAAACTGTAAGCTGTAAATCGTAGTTTTGTACTCTGGGTAGTAGATTAATAGTTGCTTTGAATCGCGATCGGGAGCGAAATTGTTTGTCGTGTCGTAATGTTGATGCAATGAAATTGGTGCAGTTTTTCATAGCGCTTTATACTGGAGGTAGTGTTAAGTTCAGACGCCGATGGATATCGAAAAAGTCGATCGTGGCTGGTTATTGGTTATAGATTTTAACAGCAACCTAATATCCATAATCCATTAAAATTTTTGTAGGTGATTCATATTTGAGAGCACTCAAAAGATTAAAACCTTCTGTACTTTTAAACAAACAACGATTCGTTTTCCTAATGGAAGGTAATTCTAGACTCTTATTTTATGAGGCTTATGTTAAAAAACTCCCATGCGCAAGCAAAACGATCCAATATTAAAACAACATATCTCCATTAAAATAAGTGTTACAATTAGAACAGGCAATTACAAGAGCTTGTATTTTAATAATCAGTGTAAAAATCAGTCGGTTACAAACAACGGGCTGGTTCGTGAGCTCGATAGAGGGATTAACGGCTGTGAGGGCCAAATGAAATTATTTCGCCTCTATCCGCCATCTTCATTTCACGGTATCACGTTAGGGCTATGTTGGCAAAGATTTGTGTTTACACGTTGCCATGGCAACGGTAGAAAATTGTCCTGCAAAATAATGTATGTACCTAAATATTGGAATTCTTCACTCCATGCCTTTAGTATTATCATGATCTGAATATTGCTATGTGTACTCAAAAAAAAGGTGTTTCAGACTTCATAACAATGTTTTTGCAAAAACAATTCCACGAATAAAACAGCTAACAATACACTAACTAATGTTCCACATAAAAACTAGCCACTTTTTGCTATAACAACAAGATTTATCTGGACAACCTAAGCCAGCAGCCAACCGCTAAAAACTAATCTATTTCCACCATAAACAATAAAAGCAAGACTATAGACTCCTTGCGCAAACCCTGCGCGCGCAATTTGTTGTCCGATCATATTGAGATCTCTTTATATCGGCAAGAACGCCTGCGCAGCTAAATTGAACTAACTGTACATCGGTAGTAGATGATTGTAAATATTTGTGTTCGGTTCAAAATAGTTTTTTTTTTTTAATAGATTTGAGCTTTTTAAAACCATTTAAAAAGCTGAAATAATGTAGGTATTAACTGCTGAAATGATTATTTGAGTAATGGTTATATTTTGATGTCTAAAGTAAGTGAAAAAATGGTATACCTAGTTACCATTTTTTAATGACATTTAATTTTAAAAGTTTGAAGTTGTTTCTAGCAAATAAAATTTCTGATTTCTGATTTCTGATCTAAAAAAATGTTACAACTAAGAGATAATAGGTAAGGTACAAATATGCATTACCTATGATTGCACCTTATGTATTATGATAGGAACATACTTCGTTTGAGTTTTCCGTTTTGGCAAAATTCGTTTAATAAACGAAGCAGTTTTAAAAGCGGTCGCCTTGATAACATGGATAAAAATAGAGTACTAATTATGTTCATTGTGAATTTTAAATACATACTTTTTAACGCCTGTCAGTAGTTAAAAACTTTTAATTACAAAAGCGGGGCAGATGCCAGTAAATACTAAGTGCCAAATTAAAATACCCTTTAATTTAGTTAATACAACTGATAAGATATATAATTAAAAATGAGCTTCCATTTCTCTTTGGCGCAATTGATAACAAATTAAATTTATCTCCTTTCCATTAAGAATATCTGGAGTTAAGCAATATTATAAAGAATGGCAAGCGCCGAATAACAGCTAAGTGAAATGCAGTAAAAATAAGCTGGTCTTAAACAGGTACCGATCTCACCTGTCCTTTCGACAAGAATGATTTTTAAGGGGTATGTTACGACCTGCAGGCTGCGGGATTGTTCGAAAGAGTTACCGCGGCCCTGGTACATAAAGGGCTTAAGAAGGAACAGGATGGGTCAGTAAGAGTCTTATACTTCGCTTACCCTGCTAACCCACAGTGGGAGGGACTTCTTACAAAAAAGATTGTTACACAGATGGGTCAAATTCTTCGGAAACTCGGGCCTCCGGTATCAATTTTAGTAAGTAAGAGTTTTAAGTATGGGCCTGACACGTGATATATACATATCGACGGTAAAAAGGCAAAAGGGGTCAAGCGCCACATTTTGCGATTTTAACTTTTTTATTGACCCCAACTCCACTATTTTTTCTCTTTCGAATGGTCGTAGTATCGTTTTCCTAGCATGAAAAAAAGTCGCTTGTACCAAAGAATTATTTGTACTGAAGTGCCAAATCGATACTTACCAAAAGTGCTCAAGCGACACCAACTTTACGTTTTTGTATCGCCTTGTCATTTGGCATAATTTTAAAAACAATATTAGAAGTAAATATGTCGTTTGTATCCATTTTTCTTTTATTTGTTTAATAACTATAACGTCGCTTACACCAATAGTAAAAATTGTCAACTAAACATAAATTGGCGCTTGGCCCCTTTCTTAAATAATTTTATTTTCATTACGTTGCATTTGATCCACTCCGCACGCACGACAGCGCCCTTGCAAATGGGTATATGTCTCGTGTAGGTACGTGAAAGCGAGTTCACGCGTGTTTGAAACGCGATCGCAGTTTTTAACACAGATTAAAATTTTGTATAAAACATGTCTGCAACTCCCGAAAACGTGAAATTGCGAAGTGTTTTAGGCCGAAAAAGACTTGCTAGTACCAAGAAGGTTAGGTATTTGATTATAATGATAGCAATAGAGGGGTCGAAGAAATTTAAGATGCCGTGATTCCCCTACTATCATCGGTAAATTCATCCTCATTTTATTTATTTTATAAAAATAAATTTAACGTTTCTTAGGATAGTTTTTAGGGTTCCGTACCCAAAGGGTAAAACGGGACCCTAATGTTTTCGCTCCTCTGTCCGTCCGTCCGTCCGTCTGTCACCAGGCTGTATCTCATGAGCCGTGATAGTTAGAGAGTTGAAATTTTTACAGATGATGTATTTCTGTTGCCGCTATATCAACAAATACTGAAAACTAGAATCAAATAAATGTTCTGGGGGGCTCCTATACAAAAAACGTGATTTTTTAAGAACTGATAATAGGTAGTAGGTACGCGTTTCATAGGTACATGTTGGATAATTTTATTACGAGGGCAACTTGAAAATGTGTTTATTGAGATATCTTAACGATATTGGTGTCAAATAAAAGGCTAGACCTTTTTTTTGACAAAAGTCGTGGTGGCCTAGTGGGCAAAGGACCAACCTCTCGAGTATGAGGGCGCAGGTTCGATTCCAGGTCAGGCAAGTACCAATGCAACTTTTCTAAGTTTGTATGTACTTTCTAAGTATATCTTAGACACCAATGACTGTGTTTCGGATGGCACGTTAAACTGTAGGTCCCGGCTGTCATTAAACATCCTTGGCAGTCGTTACGGGTAGTCAGAAGCCAGTAAATCTGACACCAGTCTAACCAAGGGGTATTGGGTTGCCCAGGAAACTGGGTTGAGGAGGTCAGGCAGGGCAGTCGCTCCTTGTAAAGCACTTGTACTCAGCTACATCCGGTTAGACTGGAAGCCGACCCCAACATAGTTTGGGAAAAAGGCTCGGAGGATGATGACTACTTTATACACATGGAGCTTAGGCCAAAATCTAAATATTCCAACATTCAATATTGGTGCTTGACCCCCTCGCAAATGCGATAAACCTGGTAAAAACCTGGGGTCAAGCGACATCTATCTTTGAAACTATTGATCTCAGGCTTATTTTGATGTAAAATTATTAAAGAGCATTGTATTTAAGTAAACTTTTCTGAAGATTGCGATGTGATTCAATAAAGCAATAAAGAGATATTATTTTTTTAAACTTTCTTTTTACTCTCCTGAACAATTTGATCTGTGGTGCTTGACCCCTTTTGCCTTTTACCCGTCGTATGTAGATCATTGACTTTTAGAGTCAGTCTCAGAATAAAGCAGAATTACACAATTACAAGGGGGAGGCCTATGTTCAGCAGTGGACGTCCTATGGCTGAGATGATGATGATGATGATGAAGATATACATACCTACGTATGCGTTTTACCAATTTATTGTACTGATGTCTATTAAACATATGTAATACTGGATTGCCACCCGCCTCCACCCATGTCTGAAATTCCAAAGAAATTCTTTAGCTTTATAATGCTATCAATATACACGACCAACAGTAAAATTCAGAAACAAAAGAAAATTTATTAGAGAAAGCACATAACCTTAATAAGACTTATGTCTGTCGCTGGTTCCGGTAATTTGGTCCTTTCATCAGTAAACGGTTAAAACGTGACCTTTGCGTTTCTCATGCTCGTATTTACGATGCCAGTAGGAACACAATTAAAATAGGTTTATTTTAAGTAAGAATATAATTAACTTGGGCAAAATAATTTTAATTTTGTCTCGTTTTGAGGGACCACACAAAATGTAAGACTTAATGTTATAATTATTTGCTCTGTTTCTGTACTCAAATTGAGCAGACCAAGGGTCTAAAGATAGAATCATCAACTTATTATTTAACATTTAAATGTGACTTGAAATCAATGTAAATAGGTACAATAATTCCACTAACATAATCAATAGAATCATTATATGAAACCGTAGTTTATTGGTTGAAGTAGGTAATATCTAGAGGAAGTGAAAGAAAGTGTTATAGACTCCTACAAAGATATTATTTACCCTTAGCAATACAACTCAAATGTCGCACAACTTTCCCACAAAATACACGTTCTAATTAACCTACATGCAAACGAAAAATAATCACTTTACTACACAAATATTCTAAACAAAGTAACACTACACCATTTGAGATAGAAGATATTGCATGATGGTGTTCGGAACCTCGTTAGGCCGAATGGGGGTTTGTCACGAAGAACCAAAGCCAAATTTATGATGTCAGTCCATTGGTGTTCAGATCAGGGAGATTGCTGGACCATGTTGCAATCGGCTGTCTCATCTGTACTGCCTATTGCTTTGGTTTCTTTGATATTTTTAGATCAGGCTGTTAAGATGTTTTTTTTGAGTTTAGAACTGGAATTGAAATGATTTAATTCCGTTTTCATAGGTTAAAAAAAGCTGTCACGGAAAATAGGTCATCTGTGTCATACCATATGTTACTTTTAGGGCCGATTAAATATGGCGGTTTGACATATTTTCTACACAAACGCTCAAAACGTCTGTATGTGTAAAAGTTATCTGGCGATTGAAAAAAACCGGCCCTAAGTAGTTTGTATTTAGGTTCAGGGCAGCATCCATAATAGCGCTCAAAACGTCTGTATAAGTAGATAAAAGTTATCTGGCGATTGAAAAAAACCGGCCCTAAGTAGTTTGTATTTAGGTTCAGGGCAGCATCCATAATTCATAATAATCTATAAATATCGTCTTTCACACAAGCCATTAACATTTTCTTTGCTCCAAGGATATTAGTATTACAGGTATACCTACAGTTACTTACTAAAATTCACCCAGAAATTCGTTTGTTAGACACTAAAATCTCTTACCTTGACGTGTAGATACTTTACACAGAATGAATTTACCCTAAAGTATTCTAACACTAAGCTCCTAAAGTGGCCATAACTCGCGATCTACTTACCACAGCTAATATTTTTAAAGGCAAATGGATGCTAAAGAGCTGTACCACTGTAAAGTAGGTAATGGTAACTCACAGCCACTCAGTTAATCCTTCCATCTATTAAATCACTACTATGTATATGACAAGAAATCTGCCGTGTATGTCTGTCTGTTAGTGAAATATTCAAAAACTACTGAACGAATTTTCAAGCGATTCATCGATACATGGAGAAACTGTTTCAAATGAATATAATAAGATGAAACTTGGTTCTATCGTATAGACGCCGGCAGGTCATCCTACCCAAATCTGACTTCACCTACCAAACTAATATTAACTTTCCACTGTATTGACGAGATTGAAAATATTTAATATTTCGTTGCTACTATTTGTCCAGTTAACGAGAAGTAGTTCCCTAGTAGTTCGGGAGATGATGATGATGAGAAGTGATAAGAGGAAACTTGTTCCATCAATAGATTTATAGCTGTACCTAACATCTAAAACGTTCTACTATTTACCCAAGTACGGGAAGTAGCAAGTGAAACCGCGGCAAACAACTAGTACAAAACAAATGGTTTACCTAATGGTTGCTGCCTGGATCGATACAGTAAATCGATTTGTAAGTAACGTAGGAGTATCGATTGATGGAATTAGTTTAAACGTTAAATGTTGTTGCGAGTTGTGATCGTCATTTGTTAGGTATCGAGACGAAACAAAATTATGTGCGATCATTATTCTGAATTGTGGCAAAATAGTAAGAATTGTTTGAACTCAAAGCGAGTTATTATTCGGTTTTGCCCGAATCCAGTCGTATCTTCTTCCCGTACATGTAGAAACATTTGGCGAAGCCTTTCCTCGATAAATGGACTATGGCAACACTGAGAGAATTTTTCAAATCGGATCAAAAGATTCAAACAAGCAAATTCCTTAGTTTTTTAGACTTAACTTTCATATATCTAAACTATGTATTAAAGAAGTGTCGTCTCTTACAGATTGGCAGTCTGAACCGATTGCGGCAGATAGCGGGTAAGCACAGCCATGGCTCATGCAAATCATTGCATCTACTAAGTGTCTAGTGACGAATTATACAAACACGCGAGAAATGGAGTAGCTACAACTTGCATGATTTATTATTGCCATAAAATAGTACCTAGTTAATATTTTTTTTTATATTTTAAGGAATTTATGAAGATAAATTGCCCGATAAATCTTCTTTCGTTGATTCTTTAGTACAGGAATCTCTAATCGAAGATTGGAAATCAGCTAATGAGAATGTATGAGTAAAAGACTGTCACTTTCATCTTTGAAGTGTCAGTCTACTGCTGAAGAAAACTCACGTTCCCCGGAGTGGATCCCTGGAGTAACGCAAACAAAAGGCTCCCTTCTTTTCCACCACAGTAAGAGAATTAATTTGATAATTTCTCCATCGGCTAAGAAGCATGTGAAAATGGGACTCCATTTCTTCATAGAGTGCTTACAATTTAAATGACAATAGCGCCACTCACAGAAACGTTTAACCGTAAAAGTTTATTTTCATTAATTTCGTATCATGTCATAAACACGCCACTGTAATTTACAAAGAACGCTTAATAAGAGCCCATAATACACATTCAGATATTTAACAAAACATCCAACATGAATTTGAAGTAGGTAATTTAAACCTGTTACTTCCATAAAAAAATATGTACAGAACGACCAACATATCTTGACAAACGGAATTTTGACGTATCTTGACAGCACCGCATAGACCATAGACTTATTGAAGTAAACTGGGCACTCTGTACTTTAAATAGCATTTTATTTTAATTACGATAAAAACAGGATACGGGTAAACAGTTTCTATCCGCCACAAAGCTTGGGAATGCGAATCAGTCGTTGTATAAAGCCATAAAAAGGGCTATGGGGCACCGAAAATATTTTTATGGCATCTTTACTGGCAGATGGTGGCGTGTTTTGCGTGCTTCCGTAAATTGGAGCGACAACACCGTGACGTCAGTAGAACTGGCTGTTTACAAATGTTTGTATTTTTAAATAAATTCGAAAAAGAAGAATTCTCTATTCATATGTCATCTTTTTAACTGTCACTGTCACATATATTTCAATTTTAGAAGTAGGTTCTACATCATATTAAATAAATTGTGCTTATCTTATTAACAATACCCGTTTGTCTAAAAGGTTAATGAAATCTTCGAAAGTAGCGTTCATACAATAACGGCTTTCATGTTTTAGATTTCAAATTGGAGGCAATGCTTCTTAAAAACTTATCAAAGGGTCAGATCAGCCACTTTTGCGCCTATCATGTTTAAAAACGCCAAAACTGTCTGGCATTAAGTAAATGGGAATTAATAACAACTACAAAAGACATTAATTGATAACATTCATCAACTACTTTGTAAGCACAGACACATAATTTAAAACCTTACAGCGAATGCATATGGTTGGTTTTCCAATGCATCTTTATTTACTTTACGACTTTATTCTTTTGTTACTACAATTTTACTGAAAGTTGATTTTAAGTTCCGTTGTTATATTTCTCAATTTGAAGCGGTTTTTATCAGGATATTGAATTTATTATAAAATTAAATTAAGTAGATTCGTTAAGTATTAAAAATGCTGATATGTCATTAAATAGTCCACCTGTTAAACGCATCGTTAAATTTTAAATTCAGTAATTGAACCTCATTAACACAATTCTGGTATGTGCGATTGCACTTGGTTTTTGTTCAGAGTAGGTGTGTGTAGACACGGCATAACTTTGGTTCTAGTATGGGGTGCAACAATGTAATAGACAAGGGCGCACATAATTTGCCTATTAGGTAAGTTAATCTCCCATTAAAAGTCGACCGATCCATATAGATAACTAATAGAAATAACTGGCTAGAACACTGGCTTACGGCGTGTTTTTGAACATTAAAAACTTTCAGCTATGAAAACGTAACGAAAAACAGAACATGATTAAGGTTAAAATCCATATTAAAATACTATAGCTCTTCAAGTATCACAAACGTGACAAATGACATCACGTCAATCAATTACCCTACTAAGTATTCCCTATTCTTTTTTATGCCCTTAAAAAGAACAAATCGTTTTTGCCGTAGGAGTAGCTGTTTGACATAAACCTCATAAAAGTTAGAAGCTTCTATCCGGAAGCAAAAAAAAATCATTTCTAATTTACAGGGCATTATTCTCACTTCTATTCTTCATAGATCAAATCAAACCTCCTTCAATAGTAATTGGTATAAAGGTCTCGACATATCTTACCATTGTTGTTCTGTCCGCTGGCATTTATGTTACACCAACCACCTGACATTTAAAGTTTATAACAAATTAACGTTTAACTCAGATAGGAGCAGTTATTATAGAAAGACTTTCAAGGAATTTTGACCATTAGACTGTTATTATTCATTGGGCTTCAGATTTGGGAGATAAATATTGTAAATGACTTGCCATCTGAGGTTCCTATTACGGAATGTTTCTAAGATCTTGTCTGCTTAGATTTGGAGCTGTTTGGGTCAAATTTTATGTGGTGTTCAAAATGAGTCAGGTCTTTGATGTCCTATTTTGATTTAATTTTAGAAGTGGTGTGGGAAACTAATTAATATCTAAATACTTAGTACCAATTTAGCCTTACAGAAACAGTCAGGATTTCATTACATTTGGCCTCATTTATAAGCGAAGCTACGCCTTATACTCAAAAATATATAGAAGAAAATGGAAATATAATAAAAGGGTGTTTGTGATCTGGTTATGTTTCTGCAAAAGCCTGTGTCAGTCTCTATCCAACCTGTGTTCCATTTTTTATTAATCGTCATAAAAATATGAAAAAAAAACCCACAATGCAATAATTACTTCACGACTCCAAGCAAAACAAACAAAACTGAGCGCACCTAAATCAATCCGATGAACTCAACATTTTGAGATACGTCGGTAACTAAAATACTATCTGTACAGTAATTAATTTTGTTTATCGGACAACTAGAAATACTTGTTCGATATAATTTAAAGCACGCTGACCATTAGCCGTGGAAGCACGTTGTTGCTTTTTGTTGCAAAACTACGCTCTCTGGAAATTCTGTATTGTTGGCCTGGGATATTGGGTATCTTGAAAAATCCCATTTCAGTTTGGGATATCATCAATTGGTTCGATTCGAAGCTACAAGAAGGCAGGGTGAAGCTTATCAAAGTACTCTTACTTTAAAATACCCTCCGACTGGCACACATAGAAACTACTATCATCCATAGAAACAAGGACATTATTTTTTTAAAGAAAGATCTTTATTACATATTTTAGCGTCTTCGTCACATGAGCCTATTGCCGTCCTCTGCAAAATGTACGCTTCGTCATATGGATGGATCAAATAAACAAGCTACTATATATTTGCACTAATATAAGTAATAGATATTTCAACTATTTACAAATAAAAATCGAAAAAAAAAAACGAATTTTTTGCAGTGAGCTTAGTCAGAGTTCTAATAAAAAATGAAATTGTGCGAAAATATCCGTTTTACATTACCTGATCGACTTTGTTAACAAATTAACTCTGATTGAAAATTACCGCGAGGAAATTCATATTACAGTGCCTATAATAAAAAATATTGCATACTTGTTCCGACGTCCGGCGTTGCTTCCCGTCACTACGTCCGATTAAGACCGACATCGAGCAACAACGATTAGAGTACCGGCCAACTACAAACTTAGTCGGCCAATATGTAGTTTGTTTGGGCTCATAAATCAGTAAGAAGATGAATGATAGTACGCACATTACAAAGATTATTTAGGTTATTTAGGTGTATCAGACCGACTCAAAAGATTTTCTTTAACAATTTTTTTGACAACTATTGGCAACTGTCGGCCGACTGTTTTGTCTGCAATGTTTCTTACTGTGCTGCCTACACAGCTTCTTACCACATCGAATTTCTCCAAACGCCATAAATCGAACTTAAACGCTTTGTTATCACAAAATTTAACATCTAAACTAGTCGTTTACGCTGATAACTCGTTGTAAATAACTTCAAAAATCAGATAAAATACATTAAAGCGGGCTGTATCGTGAATCGCTTAATTAAACAGCACTAAATCTGTCGTTTGAGGCTTCTGTGGTTAGAGCGCTTCCCCCTTGGAGTGTGCGTTTAAACCCTTATCTGAAAACCATTATATCACTAATAGCAGCTGGTTTATGTGGAAGCAATGAGCTAGGAAGCTAGGCACGAGATTGATAGCTCGACAAGCGATTGTGTTAAAGATATTGACGTTCGTGACGTAAACTTATACAGGTCCGTTTGTTTACGCTCAAAAGTAAAAATGTATACTAGTCTTCAGGTGTAACTATATCCTTCTAAAAATTTCCATATCTGTATTCTTTTAGGATAAACTTTTCAAAGAACATTAAGGTAACCATTTTGTTACAAAAAACGTGATTAATAAAGAACCGCTCGACCAATTTTGTGCAAACTCCACATAGGTAAACCATCTACTAAATAGTCCGGATAAAGCCTAAACATTTCGTTTAGATAGGAGAGCCCGTTTTTTGTGTTATAAAATTACAACGAAACGTGGCATTATTTTTTATTTATATAGATTTTAACTTCGCAATATATGCAGCCTCTCCGCTTGTATCTAACCTCCTTGGCTCGCCGTAAGTTTTCCCTGCCCGCGGCCACTACTTACCGATCATCGATATTACCTAATTTAGTTATACTTACTATCGAGCCTGATATAAACTCGATAGCTAGATCTCAGATAGATTTGTCTGTCTTATTGTTGTGCGATAACCTTTTAAAGTAGGTTTGTGTAGAAAACAGAGAGTTCAATACCAGTACCTAACCTATTAATTTATTGTACTTAGTCGGTTCCAATGTGTACTTATTTACTTCAAATGGGTTATGATCTTTGCTATTTCCAAATAAAGCACATTTTTTTATCAGGTATTCATTCTTTTGTTTTGCTTAAAACACGCCCAAGAATACAGAAGAAAATTCCGTGTTCCTAGGTTGTAGGTAAACTTGTATGCAAGTAAGTAGGTACTAACATAAGTTTTAATGCCATAATAATAAAGAACATCTTTAACACTATAAAGTTTTATGATAGAGACATTACAACCAAATTACCATGTATCCTTAATTGAAGTCAAAATCCCATAACTTTCTATAGCCTACCCCAATTCATTTTTTGTCTCTATCCATCATACTAGTATTTCATAAGTGTGACAGGGACATAACAATAATTGGCCCAAGTTTTTCGCCACGTTGTTGGCCGATAAATGTCTATGGTAAGTGTTATGTCACCTCTTTATCGACTAATTTAACGTGTTACAATATAATTAGTTGTAATTTTAATGATCTATTATACAACTTTATTGGTTAGCTTAATGCTGCATAATTTTTAACTTGCGGGGTAAATTTTGAACCTTAAGTTACAGGTGTAAAGTTTATTTGTTTAAAAAAGTGGTGTGTAACTAATAAAATTACGATTATAAATATCGTGTTCTAAGCATAGCATTGTTTTTGTTTCTTTACTTGTTGACCGTTAATATTCAGCAAATTGAATTGACAATTCATAATTATATTTTCCCACTCTACACATAGCGACGTGACTATGACTATCACACTAGCGGATTTTCTGCCAAAAAACTGTACAAAATCCACGCGAGAAATATGTTGCGCTCGGAAAAGCCGAGTGAAAAATCAGCCAGTATGAAACCTTAAAACTTTGGATATTAACATTCGTTAAAATACATAATTTTAAAATATTAACCGAGCTTAATTGCATCAGTATATGTGGATTACATGATGGATGGTAATATTGAATCCAATATTGGTTAATTTACATTAATTAGCGATTGACAAGAGCACCAATTTCCGGTAATACATCACAGGTTATCTTGATTGATTAATATTAACTAGATTAATCGACTTTTCTAATATCGTTATTAATTTAAATTAAGGAGAAGTCAAATTAAAATTATCTTTGAAACCAAATGTATTTTTTTAAATCTATGTATAATAATAAGGTACTCGTGAAGTTAAAGAATTCGTTTGTATGAAATCTCTTGAACTACTGGGCCGATTTGAGAAATTCTTTCAGTATTTATTTTATCAAAGAAGGCTATTGCCCAGAGGTGCACAAATTAGTCCACATTGAAAGTAGGTAAAAAACCGCTAGAAAAAAATAATATTAAATTATTTCAACTAAAAATAAATCGTTCATTAAATAGAAATTCCTTCTACATTCCAGTTATGACCTTTTGTTTAGATATATGGGACCAATTCAGGGCAGATATAGGCACTAGATAGACCCACACACAGCAATACAAACGACAATTAGTTGTAAATAATTACGTAGTACAAATAATAATGGTACGAGTGTAATAATTGTGCTTGTAATCGTGTTTACGATCGAAGTATGATTTATTTTTAGGAAATCTATAAGAAATCCTACTTATTGGCAGCTTAGTACATGATAATTTATGATTTCCTATCTATACAAAAGGCGCCACTATACTAGCAATCGACGGGTTTCAATAAGCTATCTAAACTTATGTGGATTTGTTTACTGGGGATAGGAATGGCCTGACATTGCTTGTAAGTATGATAAAAGAAAATGAGAAATCTTATTTACTTTGCAAATAGGTTGTGAACTGCACTTTAATACGTTAAACAAATTAAAAACAAGACGATGTTCTTCTACACTAGACTACACTGACAAGAAGCACCGAAACAAATTCAAGGGTCATAGTCTTTTGATATGATGCTACTCTACTAATCACGTAAAAAGATAGATGCTTAGGTTACTAAAATCCGCTGTTCCCATATCAATAACTTATTTATTGCACAAACTCGGACTTCAAACTCTATTCGGATCATTAATTAATCCATTATTTACACGAATGAAGTCACCAACAGTCTAACAGACAAACCAAACAACTCAATAGCAAATTGCCAATAACAATAAAATAGCAATCCATTATAAAATTAATCATGGCGTGCTCCGGGAATCTAAATGCGGCTTGTTCCCATTTACTCCAAAACCATTGTTTTCTGTTTGCAAAGTTGTAATACCTTTCTTCAACGTGGGTCCAAAATTTTGCAGCACAAAATAAATAAATTAAAATGTACCTTCATATTCCTTACTTTATGGAGTTTCTTGCCGGCTATTCTCCATGAGACCAACTTTTTGGAACCATGCAACTAGTGTGACGTTTCATAAGAGTCTGCAAAAGCCTATTTGAAATGAAAACATTTGACTTTGACTTCCATGTGGCACCAAAAAAATTTTAATCGTCATGTATTTGTATCGTCAGCAAAATATCAAAATTACGTCTATGTACTTAATATCTTTTGGAGCTCGGGGGAACGCTTTTATTTTTTTAAAAGAATGGGAATCAATTAGTGGAGCAGGTAGGAACAGGCCACAAATGCTTCGACAGTGACTAATTGTGTCAAATAACTAGCTAGATCTTACTGATTTGATTTACAAGCCAATCGATGACTCAGCCATTGTGAATTGAGGCTAAAATCTGGACCGAGATTTCGGTTTAATCTCTGAGAGCTATTCGTCTTGATTTAGATTGAATTATGGGATTTTTGTTGACGTTTTCGTTTGAGTGATTTTACTGAGTGGCGCCTGTATGATTCATCTGTAAATTAAATGGTTATTTATGGAAAATGGTGATATCAACTAAATACTATTGCGTATGCGCAAGGCATCAAATAGGCCTGACCGTTTTTTGTTAGTTCTATCAATTGCACCAAAAATGTATGTACCCCTATACTTTTAGAGCGGCTAAGACGTTGTACGAGATTTGAATTTAATCTATGCCCACATTAGGATACTGGTAAGCATAATATGTTTAAAAAAATACAGTAGCAGCTTACACTGAAAGCTACATAAGTTTTATTTTTATTTTATTTATTTATTATACTTTTTGCACACATTTTACAAAAAAAACAATGTACAAAGGCGGACTTAACGCCTTAGGCGTTCTCTACCAGTCAACCTTTAGGTGGAGGAGAAATTTCATGGCAGGTGCACTAAATATGTATATAAGACACATCGAAAATATATAAACGTACAGTAGACCGCACATCAGTGGTAACTGTCATGCACCTTAACTCAATAGTTATAAGTACAATTTTCCTATAAAACTGTTACCACTGACCTGAAGTTGACTGTACATAGACTTATTATACATACACATATATATATATATATATATAATACTAAATAAACTTTAATACATATATAAATAACACAAAATCAAATGCACAGTAGTGTCAATTCTGCAAACTCTGGTGAAGATACTCACGAAGCTTCAATTTGAAAGTCAAGCGGCTATTTACCATCCTAATTTCCGAGGGCAACTTATTCCATAAAAGAATAGATTGGACAAAAAAGGAGGAATGAAGGAAATCTGTGCGATGTGAGGGACATTGGAGTAGACGGTTGTTGGAGGAACGCAATTTTTTTAGTTCATAATTTATAAACATATACATCTAGCCCTGCAAGAGCGATAGAAAATCAATTAAATAATTATCTGAGACATTATAGGAAATGCCACCATCTTGAAATCAAAAGGTACAATATAATAAAGGCAATCATTAAATGTTACAGCGCATAAAATCAAAATAATTGCCCTTTATCGCTGTTAGTCGCTATCTTAGGTCTAACATTTAATTACTAAGGCTAATTAAGTGTAGGCCAGGCTTTTAGACCCAGTCACGAGCCAACAGTAAGCTATTTACATACGGAATATTATAATGCTTGAGTTTGTCTAATTATAATAGAAAGCTATCTATTTATTTTAGCTGCATTAGCGCTAAGGCTTATTTATTTTTACTTATTTTATTGAAGTGTAAGGAGTTTTAAAGCATACGCCTTTTTTAAGACTGTCATAGACAATATTCAATTTTTTGGCGCTAGCAACACACTGCACTCTAATGTATTAGTAATAGTCAAGAAGCACGGTATTTTTTTAAATTTAAATCTAAATTAAAGCTCCACATATACTAGCAAAGACACCTCGACAGATTAAATCCTTATAACCATGTCTATAAACGGATATAGTTTTTTTTTACACACATAATTACCAAGTTAAAACATTCAATTTCCCGCGCATCAATCAGGCTGGCAACCCCGGCATCCGCACTTCTTCACGCTAATTACTTCGGGAGCTGGTCACGATCCGCTATTTACATACATACTCGTTATAAAGGTTGCCATACGCTGGCTGGATAGCTTGTGGCCTTTGCCTGCGGCTGACAGCTCGGAGAAAAGTGTGAATGGTATTTTTAGTATGTTGATGGCGGGAAATATTTTATTACTTTTTATCTTGACAAGAAATTTTTTTTTAGATAAAGTTCCAAATTATGTAAAAAACGAAATAATTCTTGAAGTTTTCATGACGTACATATTAATCTGAGCACGCTGCTCTGAACACTCAGAAATAAACAGATTGGAAGGTGACTTCGGTTCCGTATAATATAGTACATTATTTAACAAGATTCTGTATAGTATAGCACAAATTTTAAATTAAAAAATACCGAATAAATAATTTGCAAGTGACGAGAATTCTATATTTCCAAATACTAAAGCTTTATATTTTGGCAT
Organism: Helicoverpa zea x Helicoverpa armigera; assembly: GCA_033682625.1. Lineage (NCBI taxonomy): Eukaryota > Metazoa > Arthropoda > Insecta > Lepidoptera > Noctuidae > Helicoverpa > Helicoverpa zea x Helicoverpa armigera. Next base: position 10,129,898 of record JAWIIS010000004.1, on the reverse strand, counting down.
GAAGTAGACAAGTAGGCAGTCTGCCTCGTGGCCTCTGCCTCCCGCTGCTGCGTTTTATTATGACTATGATTTTTGAAAACGAAGAGACAGCAAAATATGTTTTACACTCAGCGGCACGGAATCTGGCCCAAGCACATTTGGGCCTTATAACCATTATTTAAATGAAAAATCAGAACTTTTATTTTAAAATTGTTTAATTTACTCATTTTCCAAAAGAAAATGACTAACAGACAACAGAATTGTGAGGATTTTCGTTAAGTTTCATCGAGTTAGACAACAGAGTCCTTTACCGCAATAATCACCATAAACTTTTAAATTCAAAATTTTTAACAAAACAGAAAGTTATCGAATTTTAATAATGGATGTTTCTTCCTCTTGATCTGATGACTGCTTGCATACGATCTGGCATGCTCTGGATCGTGTTTTTATCTCCACCTGACAGATCTCCTCCCAGGCAGCTACCAGCGCGGTTTTCAGTTCACTGAAAGTCCGTAGTGGGTTACGACTTGCTTGGACCTGTCTTTTAAGCATGTTCCAGGCATGTTCTACAGGATTCATGGCTGTATTTCTTGCAGGCCAGTCCAATTTTTTAATACCGACCCGAACAAGTAATCGGTTACTCAAAGAGCTGTGTGAGGTCAAGCATTGTCCTGCATTATACGAAGTTCTTCACTTCCTATGAATCCCTGACAGGGTAAAACATGATTTGGAAGGATCTCTTCAGTATACCGCACTGTTGTCAGACGACTTTCGACAACCAATAATTCAGTACGGGCTTCTGAACTTCTGCCTTGACAAACCAAGATGGACCCACCATGAAAACCGACTGTTTGCTTGGTAGTGGTGGGAAAAAACCAATCTCCGCGCTTTCCCCATTCACGTTCACAGCCGTCTGGAGCTCTTAAGACGACTCTGCATTCATCGATCCATAAAATTTTACTCCATTAGTCATGCGTGCAATTTGCATGTTCTCTTGCAAACCTAAGTCTGGCTACTCGATGGTGCGGGAGGAGTTCCGGGCCTCGAGTTGGTCTTCGAGCACGCAGATCCCGTTCCTCTATCCTTCTTCTGATTGTGCACTTACGGACGTTGACTTCTCTTGCTGTTTGCAAAGGCTGGTGTATCTCTAACGCAGTGAGAAACCGATTTTTCATTATTGCACGTACGATAAATCGGTCGTCGTGCGCCGACGAACACCTTACACCCCTACTTTCTGGTCTTCTTGTGTAAAGGCCAGTCTGGTCATGCATTTTCTATGCATATCTTTCACTTGTACGCGGTGCACTTAAAGTTTCAACCATCTTCCACTGCGTACACCCTTGACATCTTAGCAACACTACTTGAGCAACTTGAGCTGCAGTAAGGGTAATTTTCAGATCAAATTGTGAAAAAAAGAGAAACAAAAAACGATCATAATCATTTTTTTTTTTTTGAACGTGCTTAGTACTTCGGCAATTTCTATCTGAATTTAAACTTAACTTTCCGCTTTGTGTTCCAACAACTGAATCTGTTTCCAGTGTTATAAAAGTTAAACAGACACACATTTTTCTGTATTTTAATTAACAAATACGAAAGGACTGACAATATGTCATATGAAATTAGAATTTACAACAGCTATCTGGGCTGATATCTACTAGTGTCTGTTTGGGCCAAATTCCGTGCCGCTGAGTGTATATAATGTAATTGGGTTTCTTTATACGTTTCTTTATAAGGTACTAATATAATGTCAAGAGTTTGCTTGTTTGTTAGTGGCGTTTAACAAGTTATCAGATTTCTTCATAGGAAGCTTGAAAAAGAAACAATCGCCTGTTGAGGTACAGTACTTGTCAAATAACGGAGCCTTTGCTAACTTGGCTACTTACTAGAGGCTTCACGATAACGAATTAAAAACACTACTCACTGTTCATGCACAAGGCGTCAACTTAACTGCAGTAGGTACAGCAAATTATTTGACAACAACTGAAACATTTATTCATCACAGAATCCCCACAAACTCTGGTCACCCCAGTAATCGCGAGCAGTCCGAAGCGCCGGCGCATTGAATAATATTAATCCGGCTGAACTGCGCAAACGCAGATAAATTCCCCAACGTTGGTGTAATTTCAATTTATCCGTCAACAAAGACTTGTAGCAGGGATCGTGTTACAAACTCCTGTTTTATGTGTTATGCTAATTTTACGCAGATCGCGTATTTCCGCGTGTTTAGGGAACAAGTTCTCAAACTCGGATAAAAAGCAGCCTGTGTCCTTCCTCTGGCACTAGACTATAAGTGAAATAAACGTTTAAATCGGTTCAGAAGGTTCCAGACTCATTTTTACATTTAAGTATAATAAGGATTAGTTCTGAAGTTTAAAATCTGCTGTTGCCTGTACCTGGTTTTCAAAACCTGGAATGAATTTCAAATAAGCTGCTACAAATATTGTGATACAATGGTAAAGTGGCAAGATTTTTGATTGATAAAAATAAATAAGTAGATAACTTACTTTGGTACAATAGATCGATAATGTTAGACCACTCCAAACAGCTACTTAGATATTGAGAAAAGCGAGAAACATATCATTAACTGATACGTGATCTCCAAATTGACCCATCCACCGAAATGAGAGCTTTTTCATATAAATTATACGATTTTATACCAAGACGAAATTATAGGATTTTATTCGGACAAGTGAGAACTCAATTAGATATGTTCGCCGCTCGATCATTAAGTAGCTCGCTGCGAAATTAAGCCACTTTACTATTCTCTAGAATCTAGATGAACACTCTTATTTACTAGATTTCCATATAAGCCGTGTATGATATGGCTATTCTTAACTTAGAGTTTAGAGTGTGAGTACACTTTGTTTAACATATAGTTAAACTTTCCTCTTTAATGTAAAATTGCCACGAGACTGATCGCAGAGCACCTTACCTTCTTTAGGGAAAGGGAACAATGAGAGTTGCGCCGAAAAAACATGATGTATAAGAGAATAATAATTTTATAGGAAGGAATACCAGTTGCTAGATTGTATTTTCAAGAATACCACTTTCTGGTCACAATAATCCCTGGTGATTTCCACAGGCTTGTGGATAACTTGGTAATCCTATTTATAATGCATAACTCTATTGGATAAATGCAGACTGTAAACTTGACACTGCTTTGGATTTTGCATTTATTTATCGACTTAAGTTTGACTATAGCTTTGTACTATCAAGACCAAGGAAGCAGACTGTGCTATGCATCCCATAATTCTCATTCAATATAAGATTTTCTCATTTAATTTTATAATCGTTGCAAGTTGCCAGAGAAACACATAAACGTACCATTTATAAAATCCGTTCATAACTCACAAAAACAAACGACTGCGCTCAACCAATAACCAACATCAAACATTGGGCCAACTATCCAATACCAACGTAATAGCTAATCTACGTCCATAATTACCCTGCCAATATAGAAATATACAGCTTTCATTAAGAAGTTCAGTGCTTGCTAACTTGTCCGTATTATCTTTTAGTCCATCGGGGATGTTAGTGGAGAAGATGAAATCTCTAATAGTTGCTCATTACCCTGCCAAGGTGGAATGAAGGCCTATTATTAGTTAACTTCAAATAGTCGTATGTCATCTCGAAGTAGGGCCACCATTTGTTATGCTGTAAGCAGTACGGTATTTTTTATCGTAATTGAGATCGAGAATTTTACTCACTGGGAATTTGTTTTTATCTGTTAGAGATGTTTTAGCATCGCTGTAAGATAAGTTAGTGGTGTAAAAGATTTCAAATGCAATTCAGTTGAAAGCAAATTTTGCCTCATAGATTCCATCAACAACACAAGCATATGACACAACCTGCATACCAAAACGCGCCTCGACCTCGTCCTATTCAACAACACAGATATTTACTGTAGTCCCATAACGAACACACCCAAACAATCCTAGCTTCGCTTTAGCTACCACCGTATCGATAAATCGATAAAATATATTGCGCGGGCCCTCTAATCTCGCCGATCGTTTGGTCACACTAGCACGCATTGCGTACCTCGGATCTTGCGTTCAGACATTCAATTAGTCGATATAACATAACTTGGACAGATAACCGGGCCGGTACAATTACACCTTATAATTGTTAGCATTCATTTATTAATTAAAATACTTGCCTGTCTATCGGAAATCGAATCGTTTCGCAATTAATCGATGAAGTGATGAATTGTTTGTTTAGTAAGGTAAAAATGTTTTGATATGGGTGTCGTTTTGTTTGTAAATTATAGGTACTGCGAGTATTTACATAAACTAAAAGATACTATTAACAACAGAGTTTTTTAAGGAATATGTACCTGCCTACTTATGTTAAAAATAATAAGATACATATTGATACACAGTGACAAAAAAGCTAATGATTATGATGATATGATTTACTCATCTCACTTTGCGACTCTAGAAAACCACTGTCATTAAATGTCTGAAAAATATCTTCCATTATAAAGCTTGGCTTACCTATGTAAATGCGTCAAAGCATATTGTGAAGCTCATTAAAAACTAAACCTAATAGTTAATACGCAAACATAAATTGAGCATAGCAAACAACTTGTTACAGCCATAAATTATATCCTAATTTCTTAATCATTACTTTGCTTCGCTAGTAAAATTTTGTAAAACGAGCCAAGATTATCTATGGTCGTTTGACGTTAGACCACAGAGTAAAATGTAGCAAGATCCACAGTTTACCGCCAACGGTGTTGCCAGTGCAATAATTAAGAATTATAAAGACTTAAGCAGTGGACCGATACGGATCTCGGTTGCACAACTAATTTTAATAGCAATTTATGTAGTTCTTATCTCAAATAGGTATCTTTTCGGCAAAGTTCAATCGTAAGATACAAGTAGTTTGTCAGCTGTTATTTAAATTATATTTAGATAATGTTGATTACTTAATAAATACTTGGAGTGTTTTGCGAGAAATGTGATATTAAGTTTAATATATATTTTTTTGCAATTTCCTCTGCTGAAGTATTTAGGGTACTCAGCTAGTTGTTAAGCGCCGTTCACATAGGGAATTTAATTAGTAAATGTCGTGGCCACGTTGTTATTTTGTAATAACTAAAACGATAATAAAAATGTTTTGATGGTTGTACAGTATTTTAATGGTTGTTTTAAATACTTTCCAATTTATCAATTGGTTGGATTAAAACCCCCTTTGTTATTTGTAGTTAGTTGTAGGTATTTAGTTTTTATTGTTACTTATTAAAAATGATAATTAATATACACGAGTATAAAATGTTCATGGCCAGTATAACCGGTTACTGATAAAATCTCTGTTAGGCTATCAAGAACTTATCTGAGAGATCAAATTTAATTTTTCGTATCTCAGCTTCATCTTCGACAGAAATTATAAGCAGCCTTTATTTGGCAGATAGCGTTGAGTTTCAGATAGCCAACTAACACTTTACCGGTAACTAGTGGAACCGGGGCTTATTCTCATAAAAAAAAGATCGAGGGCCTCTGCACTATGGTACCTTATGGTGTACTCTATTAACATTCCCTTCAGACTTTACCCAATTAATTACAGGCTATAGATAACACAAATATCATTTACGCTCACTTAACGCCTTTTTTTCTTAAATCAAACTGCGATTTATATATTTTTTGCATATTTTTTTACCTTTTTAACGAGTACAAATTGGCGAACCCACCCAGCGCACAAGTATACAATAATTTCACACTTTTTGCTTTGAAAAGCACTATAATACCGTTGAATACGTATTATTTCGTGGAAATGAGGATATTACAACTAGTGAACGCTTTATAATAAGGCTAACTAGCTAACGTAGTAAGTTTGTTATAATTATGCGACTTTTTACTACGGAATGTTGCAACGTGACCTGAGAATTACGTTTATTACTTGTGTTTTCCTTTTTTCAATTGTATTTTGAATTTCGAACCGTTTATAGGTATTTGGCGGCCATTTTAGTGACAGCAATTCTAGGAAGACGTGTCCATAGACAATTTTTATTAAATATGCAATTATTTGACACATGGCTGGGCGTTTATCATTTTATTTTTGTAAAAACAATTGCATTAAAATTCCAACATATAAATATGCATTTATTATTGCAAAGGGCCATGTGTTCATCTGTTTGGAAATCCCATCAACCAAATCGCCCTATGTTTTTCGACTATCTCACATTACACATTCTAGGCTGAGCCAACTAGATACGGATCAGTAATTTTAAAACAACATTTTAGGTACCGTGCTGCCGAATTAAAACCACCACAGAGATTCAATAAAGATAACAGGCTTACGGTAACTGACCACTCAATCATATGCAATGAGAGATTTTCTTTTTCAGAATGGTAACAAAAATAGTTCGCAAAAAAATGATATGATAATGATATTGCAAAAATACCAAGGCTGAAAAACTTTCAAAATCTCTAGGAACGGTTAAATAAGCATTTGACCGACTTTTTTCCTTTATTTTCCATGGACTTCTTAATTTTTATGCACCTTGGACAGCCTATCATCATGTTTCAATTCGTTATGTTTACTTAAGCCGTTTGTCGATTGCATAAATTATGTCTAATTTCATATAATACATAATTCAAAAGGCCTATCACCAGTCTATTTTTTATGATCAATTAGACGAAGTTCTTCAATTCAGAGAACACGCGTTAATTACTAAAGAACTGTTAATTAACTTGCTCAAACACTAAGTTATGATCCCAAGTCAGATCCTACAAAAGATAAATGGCTTTTATAGTTATAGAGAACACATTATATTTTTTTATGATGGCAACTTTGTCAACAAGCCGGGCTTAAACCATAAACAATGACTGTTACGGGAACAATAGTTGCATTTTTTTTCATCCCTTGCGCTTTTAAATATCCTTATTAAAACGGCATAAGCTTTAAATAAATGTTTTCTAGGAACAAAGCAATAAATTGCTTGGAAATGTTTCCACAAAATAATAGTTCGTTGGTAGTTAATCGTTGAAGAAAATGTTTTGTTATTGACATATCGCGATGTCGGGAGAGAAAAAATATTAACTGCACAACGCAAAATAAAATACTTCAAAAAATATTTACGGTTGTATCGTTATCCCTTCAAAGATGTATTCAAGGAAATAATAAAGCTGCATGTTATTGCGATCGTTAAATTATAATTCCTTTTCAGAAGAAATAAAAATTATAATCTAATTTGGAATTACAAAGCACAAACAGCCTGAGCTCCTTTGATATGTCAAATGTATTTTTACTTTGATAAACCGTGGATAAAACATACTTTGACTAATCCAGTTAAGATTAGTAATAACAGTCGTTTAAAATCGTTTTCAAATAAATCACCCAATTATAATAAAATCGAAAACCCCAACTTACTCAATCACCATATTCCTAACTCCTTATTACTCTATACCAACAATCTTTTAATCCAACGATTACAAATAGCCATATCCCGAGGGTTGCAATACTTAAAATATTCTCAAAGCATAAATATTACATAAGTCATGTTTCTGTACATAATTAAAGTTAATGGTTGTTAGTCTGTTTACTTTAGTTTCTGAAGCCCTAGGGCTGTGGCTATGTACTAATAGATGGCTGGTCTGTCGTTGAGATATTTTCCTATCGAGTTAACCGCTGAGTTGGTTAAATTGTGTTGGTACATGGAAATTGTGCGGTTGTTGGTCAAAGTTTTTTTGTTTGGTTCTGTTCGGAAAGAAGTGTATTTATTTAGTTAGTTATGTACCTATATTTTATGATATTTTCCATAAATAAAACTTTCCAGTTACCTTTGTTAATTAATCAATCAGCCCTTATTGAAGCTTGATGATGCACCATGCATCACTATAAAAATACATATGAAGGAAATAAAATAGGTGCCTACTAGATACTCCTATAGAAACTACTTTGAGCGGGTTTCGGATTATGTACTTAATAATATCATGGGCTTGTGTTTTTGTAAGCAAAAATTAATAGAAAAAAAAATATTTAGTGAAATATTTATTTATTTAGTGTCTTTTTGATTTATGTCTAGGTTCAATATTCGACGCTTTAACCAAACAAACACATAGATTGAAATACTCTTTATAGCATTATTTAAACTTTTTGTTACCTCTCTAATTTAATAACCAACCAATATAAACTGTAACAAATATTAAGATTTATAATAATTCGATGCAAAAACGTCTAGCCAAACAAATTAAAACTTAGCGAAGTCTGACGGCAAAATTGTATCGTACAATTTGTTACCTCCCAATAAATATTACTGTAATGCATTTATAATTGTTAAATTGGTTAATAACAGCCCAATAATTGGCACTTATTATAATAACAGTTCTTTATTGTAGGTACTGCAATAAGTGGTAACTTGCTTAACGGATTAATTGATATATTACATTGGATTCATTGAAATTTAAATGGGTGTTTCGAATCGTTGGCACCCACCTATTTCTTTTTTATACTGTAAAAATATTGTTCGACGCCTGATCGATGCTCTTTTATATTATGTTTTATGTTTATATAAATTTTGTATATAGTATTTTATTTTTAGTTTTGTATAAAGATAAGTAGTTTAAGTTTGTATATATGTATAGTGTGTACATTAATAGTTTCCAATAATATATCGAGGAATATGGTTAATCAAAATATTGTTTGCCATTTTTTATTAAACATTTTCACCCGCGTTTTGTTTTTTTTCTGACCAGTAGCGCAGCAATGTTTTTTTAGTTTAGTGGTTTCACTCAGTGGTATTCAGTAACTTGAGCTTGATTCTAGCAGAATCATTGAATCTGATTAGGATTAGGATGTCTAAAGTGCCTTATTGGAGCCAATAATTGTTTTTTTTGACATTGAAGCGTCAGTTGAGATGCTTGAGGATTCGGCTACTGACTGTGCTTGAATGTTAGTTACAAAATGCCATTACGTTCGGTTCTTACTGAATTTACCCTATTTCATACGAGTAACCAAAAAGTATGTTTCTTTATAAATTAGTTACAGGAATGATCATCTTTCTCCCACGTTACAGGCATGGTCAACTCTATCTACATACATCAAGAACTATTTGAAACTTCAATATAAAACGGCCATTAACCGTCACACTACATTAGAAGTACTTCCCTATCCTTTCATTTGGTTGTAATATGCTGACGAGCTATTTACGAGGACTCCTCACACCCTTGGGACTTGGCCATGATATCTACTTGTTTGCGTAATGTATGTCGGGGTTTAAGATGTAGTGGAGGATTTACAGTAGGGCTAGTTGGTTGTGTCTTTAAAATAGCGGGTGCTGATAAACTTTTTAGCAATAATAATAAGTCTGTATTGAAGCAAAATAATTGGTTTACGATACATATTATGTGACAGTTGATCTGACCGCGCACTAGGATTCCTTGAGTCACTGTTTTGATGACATGTTTCAATCTCTTAGTATAAATATAGTTCCAAAATAATAGACAGATCTGAGTTGCACGAAAGCAAAAACCATTCGATTTCTTTCCAAAACCTACATTGGAAGTGCCACAACACCTATTTTGAAATGTTGGTGTTCATTGATGTAATGTATGGTGCTTCCTCTCTGGTATGTATAACAAAAACAAAAGAGAAACTGAAATACTTAGATGCTTCAAAGATATATCCACCCTACCCCCTTTACTCTCCCAAAGTTAGCTCCTAAAGCTACGTCAAAGTCTTTCCACAGTTTCCCTACTGCCTTCCCTCGTCTATCCTCGTAGCCAGTCGTGAGATTCTCTCTGCCGGGGGCGCACTGCTTGTTTATAGCCGTATTTAATTACTACGCCCAGTGAATCTAGATTATTACATTAGTTATAGTCTGTCCCGTGGCAGATCACGAACCTAATACGCAGATAGCTAATAAACTGTGCCAACTAAGATTTTTGTCTCTGATATTTTGTTGTAGTAGGTGTCTGGGTGTTTTTAATGTTGGTAGCAAAGTTTGGTGACCGCTATCAAAGTTTTTAATCGGTATGATGAACCCGATCTAACTTTAGCAGACTAAAAGTGTGTAGTGTACGGAGGCTCTTACCAATCACTATTTGTTGTTGCCATGAGTTGTTGCACTCGCGGCAATTGCAGGTTGTAGAGTTAGATTTTGTCGTTCACGTAATTCAGCGATTCCGATTTTCCTATAGAACTTAGAAGACTCCAATTGCTACAGCCTGTCAGTAGCAATTATGCAGGTTCGATTTCAATTTAAACATATATGTATGTACTTTAAAAGTGTTTATAGACACCGATGATTGAGTAAAAGTAAAGGAAAACTTTCTTATCATAAGGCAACCTGGTGAATCTGAAATCGCTAATCCACCTTGAGCAGGCCTCACCTGTCTAAAACATTACTAACCTAATAACCCATCTAATACTACAATAAAATCCCAATACATATCCATATTCGGCTACCAGAGCCCCTCTTAATCATTGGCGACAACTGCCCGCGGCTCGCTCTAACTCACCCGACTGCGCGAACGCATAAATCTCTAACACTGATTAAAACCCAGTTAACAATGACGGGTATAGTCGCGGTGCTTCTGACGGCTAATTGTATGATAATTCATGCAAAATGGACGATTCAATGGATAGGGGTTGCCTGGGGACAGGAAAGTAGTATGATGAATGGCAAACTTTAGTCGTGAATAGAATTCTTGGCGGTAGCAATTGTTTATGGATCACATTATTGCAGTATATTATAGACACTGTGTTCTTGATTTGAATATGATGTATGTTTTTTTTAACAGTTATGTATCCACGTCTGATGTGATATTGAAAGCTTTCTTGCTAGAGTAGCAGAGCTTCCTTATATTCGTTCATGATGACAGAATCTGTCATGATATCTTATATTTTACGCTGATTATAACATTCTAATTAAAATATGCCATAGCCTTCCAAGACTATAAAGTTTTATGCATAATTTGTTTTAAAGCCCATATAACAATAATTTTGTCCCTCAATCCATCTGTACCACTTCGATCATCAATACTACACCCAGTGGCGTAGCGTGGGGGGGGCAGGGGGGGCACATTCCCCGGGCGGCAGCTTTTAGGGGGCGGCAAAATTTACCAAATAAAAAAAATTGTTCGCAACTAGTATCTGCGCCGCTACATGAAACTGTCTTACAATAAAAAAACATTAAACAAGTTGAAACTTTTTAAACTTAAAATTAATTATTGTTAAAATTTGGTACTTAAAACACACGTGACACTAAATTTTACGTAATTTTGGTTTTGAGTCTTAAATAAAAATAATTAAAATTTCGCGCTCGCTTCGCTCGCCTATTTAGAAACTGTATGCGCTTGATTTTGCATTTGTTATCAAACAAATAGTTAAGTACGTTTGGGCTACATTTTTCGTAATATTTGGTTTAAGTCTCATACAAATTTCGCGCTCGCTTCGCTCGCGTATTCAGAAACTATTTTATGGCCCTTATTTTTGCATCTGTCAACAAACAAAAAGTTAAGTACGTTTGGGCTAAATTTTACGTAATTTTTGTTTTAAGTCCGATAATAATTTCGCGCTCGCTTCGCTCGTGTATTCAAAAACGGTAGGCCCTTGTTTTTGCATCTGTCAACAAACAAAAAGTTAAGTACGTTTGGGCTAAATTTTATGTAATTTTTGTTTTAAGTCCGATAAAAATTTCGCGCTCGCTTCGCTCGCGTATTCAAAAACAATATGCCCTTATTTTTGTATCTGTCAACAAACAAAAAGTTAAGTACGTTTGGGCTACATATTACGTAATTTTTGGTTTAAAATTCCGATAAAAATTTCCCGCTCGCTTCGCTCGCGTATTTGGAATTTTAAAACCTTCCAGAAATCAAGTAACAAAGATATAAAAGAAAAGTCTACTTGAGAACCTCCCCCTTCTGCCGGGGCTGCGGGTTGTTCGAAACAGTTACCATAAAACATAAAAGGCCTTCGACAGAACACAACGGTTTTTAATCAGTAAGAGTCTGACACTCCCTCACCGCTGCTAACCCACAGCGGGAAGGGTCATTTGATGATTTTTAACGTCGATACAAAAAAAAAAACCTTTTTTTGAAGTCGGTTAAAAATGACAAACGGCCAGTAACACTTGTTAAAAAAAATACACGGGAAGGGGCGGCTAAATCGACAACTGCCCCCCCCGGGCGGCAGATACCCACGCTACGCCACTGACTACACCCAAGTCTTGGAAACTTCTTTAAATGATAGTTGTCAACTTCGCAGTAATGACATTAATGGATCATCTCTAGTTATCTCCCGCGCTTAACTTCTCAAAGTAACAAAAGCACAAACCAATTTCAAACACCGAACACTTTCTTATACAGTTTTTCGTCATAAGTTTATCACCAGCCAGCGTTGCGGATCCGCGGCGATTGAATGTAAATCAGCCTCCCACGGTGCGACCTTGCGGTGGAGCCATACTTGTTGCTATCGAGCTGTTGCTATCGGCAACTGCTGATGCTTTTTGCTGAATATTATGTTACGTGGTGAGTTTTGAATTTAACTGACAATCATGTGAAGGAAAATGAGAGAGGTTTTCTTTGATTTTCCTTTTTAGCCTTTCACTTTAGCGCGCCAAACGTTATGGTCAGTCAATTCTGACAGCTGTCAATCGTTAGAATTTCTTTCTATTACCTAAAAAAAACTATGTATTTTACAGCAGTTCTTAATACGACTATACATGCGTGGCTTAAACCTAAGGTCACGGTGGTCTGAAACTAAATAAGAGTCTTAGCTACTACAGACTTAACAACACATAGACAACTGACAAGCACATGTTGACTTTTTACATAAATTCTATAGGAACACTTAGAAGATGGATGTTCAAAGTAAATGATAGAAAAGAGTTCCTTATATAGTCTGTAGTTGTGGACCTAAGGTCGCGGTGGTCTGACACTAAATAAAGGTCTTAGCTGTTATAACTCGAGGTAATGCGACGATCCCGAGTTAAATTGAAATGTATTACAAGTGGGGTGGAATGCATTGTCGTTGGTGCGTCGTAACGTTTGCAAAAAAAAAAACAATATTTTTGAATGTTTTTTTTTGCGAAAATTTTCTCTTTTATGTAATCAGTCAAACTTACTTTTTATCTGATCTTGCTTTTGGAATTAATATTTGTAGAAACATAATTCTTAAATCTAATGCTTACCTTCGAGAATTAGAGCTGCTTTTAGCAGCTTTTCTGGGCGTTTATTTTGTTGGCCAAAATGCGTCTTTGTCTGGCTGATCTTAAATGAGAACAGCCGCCGTGGCCGAAATCGGCTGTGGACGCTATTATGACAGCTATGTAATGTAAAGTCCATTTACTCTGTAACGGGACAAAATAAGCTTGTCAAGAATTTCGTAAGTTGCAATGACATTTTGAAGTCAAAAATAGACTAAAAAGAAAAAGAATTAAAAACAGAAATTATATAACTCCATGTTGTAAAATAATATTTACTAAAAATGTCACCAAGAACAATTCAAACGACACCCGTTAACAAGCAAAAATGACATGAAAAAGTGTTAATTTATAACCCGCTGTGACACATACTTTGTTTTAAATAATAGTACTATATATATTCAGTATTTTACACTCCCCTAGGCGTCGAGGCACCATCCTTGTTATGGACACATCACTTTATTCGACCCGATATGAAAACCAATAAAAATGATAAAAAGTTTCTCAACTGTGAATATATTAGAAACTAGCTTTGCCTGTGGCTGTGGTTAGGATAGACTTGTGTTTTGTTATTTCAGTATGTTAGGTTTTCTTTAATTATAAAGTTGTACCTATTGGTCGTCGTTTCAGCCGATCGACGTCCACTGCTGAACAAAGGCCTCCTCCAAGGTTCGCCACTTTGCTCGATCTTCAACAACCCGCATTCACTGCTTCCCGTTGAGCTTGGCAAGATCTTCCGTGCCAATCGTTCGTTCGTTCATTTAGTGAGGAGCCTGCTAAGGCTGCGTCTTACGAGTTGTGGTGGTTTTTTTGTCACTCTAACCGACATATTTAAAAACATTGGAAAATAATTACTTTAATAACATTGATGTTCCTATTGTGTAAATTAATTTAAAATAGGCTTCAATATTTAACTTAACTTATGTACACATTGGACATTGTTGTATAAATTGGACACAAAATTAAAAAAAAAAATACAACTCCGCGTAAAATTTTAATCTCTCAGTGTAATTTTAAAATTTTCTAAACCAACACACAAGTAATGTCATATGTTAGTGACTTTATTATAAACGTGCATAAAATGTACGCCTTATTTAACTTTTTGATTCAATTACTGAGCTATATACATATTTAGTATCGTCTGATAGTCTCTCCTACATACAAATGGGTTTATCAACGCGACTTCGAGTATCAACTTAGAGCATTTAACTATATGGAGACGCAATGAGCACTATGAGCAGTAATCATCTGATGACTATGCTTGGCTCTGCTTCCAGTCTTAACTGGTTGCAGATGAGTACCAGTGTTTTACGTGGAGCGACTGCCTATCTGACCTGTTCAACCCAGTCAGGCTTTGATTTTTCAGCTTAACTACTGAAAAAGTTGTTCAAATAGCAGCTGGGAGCCACTAATGACAAAATGAAAGAACATTCCACAATGAGCACAAATCTCTCAGCAAAAAGGTTTAAGCTTGGGGGCGAGGTCCAATGAGGCAACATCAATGCCACAAATATTAGGTTATAGCCCTCTCAAGCATTTTTGATGACATCGTTAGGCACGCACACAACATAATTGACTAACACGAGCATGTACACGCACACCGTTTATGATAAGCGTTCATCTCATTCCTTTTTTAAAGAGGAAGATGCAACGAAGGCGTCTCCAGTTGTTAGTTGCTCTAAGAGTATCAAGTCGTTCTCTCAGATTCGTTGAAAAAACTGTTTGGTTATGCATACGTCGTGAGTACACCTAGGTAAAGAGGCATATCTATGAGTTTATCTAGTGCGTTCTCCTCGTCGTTGAACAGTTGTCTATTTCTTTGTAAGGATTCTAATTTATTGATGTTTAAAGCAGGTTTAATAAGGGTTTGATGTGCAATTACGACAAAAAGTTGCGGGAGATTGTTTAGCCTTTTTGTGGCCATAAATTGGATGAAGTTTTCTGGTTTTAACAAGCTTGAAGCCTGCTTGCTATACATAATGCGACTCTCTCACTTATTCTTTCACCTTCTTTGTAGAAAAATTAAAATAATATTTTTACATCCAATCTTCTAGATTGGCCTTCAAACATGCTAATAAGGCGACAAAAAAGTAAAAATAACGAAAAAATGTATATGAACTTTTTTCTTAACCTTCTCTCTGCAGACGGTACATTATCGGCGTACGTTTAAATCACGCAAGTTGGACTTAACGCGTCCGCCGTCGCGTCGCTGCTGACTTATAGCACCCTTAAACGTCTGACTGTCAACTGTGAGTCTGATCGCCGGAAATATTACTGTAATTACTGCCCTGAAAAACTACCAAATAGTATTTAAAACAAATTGACCGCTTAAAGTGGTGATTCTAATATAAGATATCTAATAGAGTGGATTTTTTATATTTTCTCTTAAGGTCTAGACAAGAGCACACAATAGACAGTTGGTAATCATTAGGTACCCTTTTTTAGTTTCCCAGCACTGGGCACAGCCTACAGGTCTCCTCTCACACAGAGAAGGATTGAGCGTTAATCAGAGAGTAGTTTCTACAAGCCATAAAACGATCCTACCGCTTCTTAGTCTGGCAATAATGATATGTAAACATACGTCAAGTTTTTCTAATCACTCCACCCCACTTTCTAGAGTTCATCCATCTTTATTACGTCACTAAAAAGAGAAATAAATCAACAGTTGCTCAACAATACATAGTACAAACACCCACTAAGGAAACCCTTGAATGAGGATATCATAACAAAATGCAGTACTAAAATCCAATTATAATACGCCAACCAGTTGCAACGACAATCCATCAACGTTTTTTACCACAAACAATACTCGTAAGGAAATAGTTAAAATACCAGCAGTGGTTGTAAAGTAAAAACTATTGGTATACCACCATTAATTGCAATCTGAATAATTATATGACGCCTTCGGAGACGGGTTTTTGCATCACACCTATGGCAGAGAATTCAATAATTGCCTGTACTTGTGTATTCATGGGTTAATTACAATGTACGTCAGGTTGGAGAATCCATGGAGAACGAAATGACTAGCGGAGGTGCCATAACGGAAACTCTCCTAAGAAAGTAGCACGCCAAAATGCAGGGGATGAGGTACGTTGCCGTTTTCGCTCTTATATGCCTTCTTTGGACCCGAACATTTTTTGTAAAACCTAAAATCATTGACAGATATCACAAATAACCCGAATGCCTTGTTACTTCACTCGTAATTGATCACTTTGGTCACGCCCACCGTACGTATTTGACCTACAAGAAGACGCCTATAGCAACTCCACATAAAGGTCTGCATTATAGCAACTCCACACATCGTTCCTTACTCCATGGTTTGGTCTGACTATTGTGGCTATGATACGACTTCGGAGTCTAACGGACTCTTTAGGCCTGGAGCCGTAGAAGGTGGTGGAAAATTAGCAAGCTCTGATGGCAGTTCGAATAGTTTTTAGAGGTGAACATAAATTATAAGCCTTTTAATGAGCTGTTTTGATATTAATATTCCATAGTTGTTTGGATTAGAAAATCTTGGCCAAGAATGGACGATTGGTTGTTTTGTTTGCTAAGTTCTATCTCAGTATTAGCCTGCATTGATGTTTGGAATAATATACGCGAAAAAAAGGGGAGGTAAACATTAAAATCGGTTTTTGACTATATACTGTTCTAAACAATAGTTGACTGTTACATTCTTTTTTCGCTGCTAGTTACTGAAATTTCATTGAATAATCATTTAAATTTAAATAACATTACCCAATCTATACCGATTCATCAACCTCAACACAACCCTAAAAAAACCAAAACATAATTAAACCTCAATAAAAACACACTTATTTATTAAACAGCTTTATAAATTAAGTCATAAAACAATTATCGCCGAGTCGTAACATCGATATTACTTTTACTGCCTATGTTCCCCACACTATTCCTAGGTTTAGCACATCACTATCAGGCTCTAAAAGCGTAGAATACTGAGGTCTATATATTGCTCTCGTTTGAGATAAACATGGAAATAACACTAGTGAGAATACCAATTAGGTGTGATTACCTAATGTAAGAGGACTTAATAATGTAAAGTACTTGTTTTACTGGTTCCGATTGTTAGGGCTGCTGGGAAGAACATATTTGTAAGCAAAATAGCTGAGTTTTGGGATGCAAGATTGTTTGAAAGAATAATTGTCCTAACGCGAAGGGCGACTGATTGAAATTGGTACCGCCCTAAACTTATTTCTCTCACTGGGTGCCTGAAAAACTTGTGTAAAGTCTGAAATGTCCCATAGCGAGAGTAATTTAATACCGTCATCATCCTCCGAACCTTTTTCCCAACTATGTTGGGGTGGAGCTGTTGTATCTTAGGCTAAGTACTTCTTCTTTAAGTATCTTGTTCCTCCTGTGGAGTGAGTTGCAGGTTTTCACCAAAATCCAACATTGTATTGACCAACTTTAACATCCGGAAATCTACCTATACTAAGACTATACTTTCAGTAATATTCTTGCAACCATCTACAACAAAATGATACCGAACAAATTCCCTAGCATCCTAGAGCATTCCTGGTCAATCTTCTTCAATTTTCCCGTCAATTATCGTATATCACCGACCAGCCAGCAGCTGAACACCCTAACACTATTTACTAAATTTACTAGTGAGAACTTCTTATTACGATCACAGCATTCGCTCCGTAATATCAATTAATTTTGCATTAAAGTCGGAGCGGTTTATTACGTGGCTGGAGGGTGAGCGATAGGTACAAGTTTGAAGCGTTCAACCTTGTGACTTTAACGGGAGTATATCATGGGCTAGGGTTGGGCACACGGTATATTCGTTCTTTTTATGTGTCTCATATGCTTACCTTTTGATTATGGGGAAAAAACTAATGAACGCTTCTATGTTTCTTCAGTTCTCACAAACTTTATAATTATCTCGTAAAAAACAGTCAAGTCTTTCTCATAAACAATTTCGGCAGTTACAATCAATAAGCTACACTACAGGCCCTACTAAATAGGTGAAAACATTAACTCATCAACCTTAGTAGGTATTTTGTTCAATTTCCCACTTGCTACCACAATTTTTTTCCCACACATCGTCAAAAACTGTGCTGAAATTCCTCCGAATCGTAAAATGGAGCAAAAATCATGAACCTAGTCATTTCCGGAGGGCTGTATAGTAACATAACTTTGGCCTCAAACGGTGGTCCTTCACCTTGTCAACCCAGTCTCCTAAATCCGCGTCCAATATGAAATAGCATTAGTATTTACCGCCATTTCCCGTACCGTCGCGATTAGAGCGGGGCTCGTAAAGTTAATGTTTTGCAAATATCAGTAACACTGGTTTATGAGAGGAATTAACGCGCCTTTTACTTTATTAGTTGATCAAATGGCGCTGTCACCGTTCATTTTGTAAGTGTGCGGCTATGAGATGAGCGAGAATAGGAATTTAATAAAGCGATGTAGACACTCTATGTGCCTGGTTATTGGTAAGCTATGTAATGCTTTGCAGTCATTGGCGACTTAAAATAAACAATAGTCACATAACCTGTCTTTAAATACATTTGTAGGTATGTATATGCTCTCAATACATTACCATTATCAAATCATCACTTGGATACAAAGTAGCTTATATCTTATTTTAATTATGCTATTGCCAAGTTTTATCAAAATTCACTACTTAGGTTTATGTTCATACGTATATGAGACAGGTCTGAACTTTCCCTTTTATAATGTTACATTGAAATCTTCTCTTGATACATACCTCACATACTAACAATCGCTTCTGCTTATAGCTTCACTGGTTACCGCCGCTGGTTTCAAAGCCCAACTCCTAGCCTGCGGCATCTGACGGAACAAGTGTAGGCATATTTAAATAATTCTGCCGCCGATACATAAATACAGCGTGTCATCCACTTTTATACGGCCATCTGATACCGGGACCTGGAACTGTTACGAGATATCAGCGTGTAGATGATGAAAATGAAAACCATGCGGTTTAAGAGCATTCGTAGAAAAAGATGATGAGAGGGGTAAATTGGTTTTATAATTTATTACTGTTTTACATATATTTAGGTTAAGCCAATGAAATTGAAATCTTCCGCAATTGCAATTATAGCTTTCGGATTATTTTGTAGAAGTCATTCCGCAGTTAGTAACTGGATACTTACAGTAAGAAAAATAAATGGTTTTTGATTGGATTGGAATTTTGACCAAAAAGATTTACCTTCCTCATGGAAAAGACTCAAAATATGCTTATACTATAAAGCTGAAGAGTTAGTTCTCTCAGGGATAACTGGACCCTGAAATAAATTTTTAGGACTATGTATCGAAAAGGGTACTTTTAATCCAGGTGCGCGAAGTAGCTTCCACGGGACTTAAGTGAAACCGCTGGCGGTACCCGTATGAAAATACTTGAATAAGTAGTAAGTACTTACCACGTGCCGTTAAACTAGATCCTCATAGCAACAATCGGTGGTAAAACAAATGACTGTTCGATATAATAATAAATCTTATTACAATACATTGAGATAAGGAGTTTTGTCACACTGACAATGACGAATGTTATGCTGATGATATGATAATTCCATTTGTAAGTATTATTTGCATTGATGCAAATGTGCAAAGTTAATAAGTAGATGATGCATTCAAGATTAATATGCAAACTTGAATTTGTTTAACTGAAGTTAAGGTAGACAGAATTAAGAGGTACGAGTAGATGTTATTAAAAACTAAATGAGTCTTCGTAAGTTGTTTTTTGGCAATTTTATTTAAAAATTTTCATTGAGTAGGAAGTATTGCCTAGGGGTATTGGGTTGCCCGTGTAATAAGTTGAGGTGGTCAGATAGGTAGTCGGTCCTTGTAAAACACTGGTAATCAATCAGTTGCATCCAGTTAGACTGAAAGCCGGCTCTGGGAAAAAGGCTAGGCAGATGATAGAAGTGGTATGCGAGGCACGAAAACAAGAAAGCTGTCGGGCATAATATGCCATCACTTATCATCGTATAATAAGTTAGAACTCTCAGAAATAAGTTATTTTGTAAACTAACCCATCTTTGATGCTAAAATAGCAAATATGTAGGTACCTAAGTTAAGTCGAAAACTCTTATATTCAATTCTTAAGTCCGATACAATTAAAATATCGAAGAAGCAGAGGCAACCGTCAGTAGAGGCTAGTATATACTTACTGTTCTTACAACGTATAATAACAGTGATTAATACAGTTATTTTGGAGCGTTAGACAACAATAAGCACTCGATCACGACGTGTCCGACCCGATGCGGAGTGACACGTGCCAAGTTTAAGGCTTGGTGTACACTCAAGACTAAAATATTTTTATTTTTATTTTAATATTATTTTTATTTGTTTTTTTTTCACTGTTCTTACCATATTATTTATCATATTATTGAGTAATTATCCCCCTGTCTTTATACAAATTTATTATTTGGACGCAGCAGTCTTTATCTTATTCAGTGCATAAACATGAATAATTTTCTTTTAATTTCGGTAACATGTTATTAAAATGTTTAAATCGAAAATCTGTGGGTCTAATTTCTAGGTCCTAGCTGAACTGTTTAAATTATATGAAGACATCTTCACTTTCAAAAATTTGATCAATTGATTTCATAAATAAACAAATCAACTATAGTCAAAATAACGAAGTGGTCAATATTCTTTTCCGAAACTACTGAATTTATAGAATATTTTTTAGTTAACAAAAGAGCAACAAACAACAAAACAATAAATCGAACTGAAATGTACCATTCGTGTACAACAATCTTAACACAACAGCACACATCGGATCGCTCGTCAGATTGAAATCTAGAAAGCTATCATTGTTCTGGCATTATCTTCTACATTGTTTATGATACAACTGCCATAATACGACCTCCGATGTCGATGGACTGGCTTTCAACGACAACGTAATCCGGATAGAAAAGTATATTATTGAAAGAAAAAATATTATATACAAACTTAAACTACTTATATTTATACAAAACTAAAAATAAAATACTATATATAAAACATCCTACTTTTTTTATATTATAAATGTGAAAGTTTGTGAGAATGTATGTTTGTTATTCAATCACGCAAAAACGGCTGGACCGATTTGATTGAAATTTGGTATGTAGATAGGTGATAGCCTGGATTAACACATAGGCGTGGGCGAAGTCGCTGGCGAAAGCTAGTAAAAACATAAATAAAAGAACATCGATTAACATATTTATTATATTTGTGGTTAATTATTTTATTCTTCTTTTTCAGATTTTTGGTATCCTTGGATATTAGCAACTTCATCAAATTGGTGAGTTTTCTTTTATAGTAAATAAATGTTAATCATCCCTGTCCCGTTTTGCCCTTTGAGTTGCGGAACCTTATAAATGAGGATCACAGATTGAAGACTAATCTTCGTGGGCGAGTGTGGGTTCAGTAGATAGATCATTCGATAGCGAAATTCGACTTGATTTCCTTTACTTTGACAAACCAGTTCCTTTAATTTATGTAAAGAAAGATCCTTAAAGATTACCTACTTATGAGAAACAAATATAGTGAACTACGTCACTGTATGTGTTCTTTTCAATACCTGTCAGTAAACCTACGTATATCTATTTACTGCTTCCGTACAGCAGTTACCAATTACTCCAAATAGGTACTACAGGCAATCCAAAGAACATTTTGCCCTTTAAACCTAAACAATTCATCCCACACGGCCCAATAAGCGCAATAAAACAAATATGCAGTAAGTACAAAGAGAAAACACGGTCGACCAGTCTTCGTCAAAGATCAGATACGCCGTTTTAGTAGCAGAAGTGGCAACGCGGCTCTTTTGATTTACCACTGTTCCGAAGCCGTGAATAATGGCCTTAAGCGTAACACCACTACTCCTAGTACTTTAGGAATTGACAACCATGTAAGGGCGTGGTTAGGTTAGGGTCTAAACACATTTATTGACGCGGAATCGGGCTAACACCGGTCGACAACAGCCTTTTGGTATTACCTACTACAAAAAAGTTGAACAAGCGCTCGTCACGTGTTTAAGAAAATAATGAATGAAGAAAATTATATGGGGAATTAAATCCTTTAAATACGTGTCGAACGCTTGTCTAACTTTTGTGGTAAGACCATTTGTATCTACGTAATAAGGATGTTATTAATACCATTCGCATCGGCTCGACTCGGACGACGCGTCGTGCGTGACGCTTGCCGAAACGAACCGTTTGTATAGATGATCAGCGATAAGTCGAGTAGTGTGGTGATACGCATTCGGCTTAAGCCTCCTCGATAAATGTGAGGCGACCCTTAGGCAGGTTACACGCGAACAAGTCCCTAACTGCTGTTCAACATCAACGTTTGGCGATTTTTTTGTCGCGAAGAATTTTCTCGATTTCCTGATAACAAGCGTCTTCTTTTTTTTTGCTAGGATTCTAGTCTTTATATCTATGACGTTAAGGTTCCGTTTGATTGATGGGAAGTGTTACGGTAATGGAAAAATGTTGCTCTGGTTGCGTGTTATGTAATGATGAAGGTGCTAAACAAAGGTGGTTGGCTTTAATAGTCAATTAAATTGGTTTACGACTACACGATTTTTTATTGTATTTACTAGTCTCTTTGATTTAATAGTAGACTAAATGATTTCTCGTGAACTTTATAACGGACTTTAGTTTTAGATATTGTGGAAACTGCATGTAATTATAAAATCTTATTAATTAGTTCTTGTACCTGAGCCACATACACCTTGCTATTAATAGTTACAACTTCTGAAAATAATTACGCTGTGTTGTAGACATGCACCTTGCATTCAGCCTAACATTCTTCCTACAAGCCCACACAAATTAATTTGAAATCTCAATCGCGAATTCGCGCGTGTGCGTTTCGCCTGCAAATCCGCAATGAGAGACAAATGCCCGAGATAGTAAAGTGATATCGCCTCGAGCGATTTAAGGCACAATGAGGTCTCTAAAATTTACGTCGTCTAAAGCCGCGGACAGACGTGTAGACATAACTGTGGAATTTGTAGGAAAATGTCGTGTGTCTGAACAAAATATTAGTTTGGGAATAAGGTGTGATTGTCGGATTAGATTGTTTTGGATTTCTGTAGCTTTGGAGGATTGAGTAAGTTAGCTTTGTTTGTTAGAAAAAAGTGCGTAAAGCTTGCCAATTTTGTGTTCAGTCAAGAATCTAAGCTACGGAAGAGATGGGAGATCGAAAGCATTATTTATATGAAACTTTATTGAATAGAAATATAATTGTGTTTCTTCGGTAAGAACAGCGTTTAATAGCATATAATTTCTGTACTACTCCCTTTAAAACACAGAACAATTAATCTCCATATTAATATCACATTTCTGGTAACAGTTCTACCGGCAGAACTGATTAAAACGCGTCAAACGTATGAGAACGTATTACTAATCCACCATTTGAACCATTAACTATTAGTACCAATCAGTGTTACCCATGGAGAACAAAATGACTAGCGGAGGTGCCATAACGGAAAATCTCCTAAGACAGTAGTGCGCCAAAATGCGAGGGACGAGGAACGTTACTGTTTTCGCTCTTATACGCCTTCTTTGGACCCGACCATTTCTTGCAATACCTACCAAAAATCGTTGACAGTCTCAAACAAAGAAAGCACTCATAACAGATCCTTTGGTCATGACCACCGTAAGTATAATATAATTTGATTGTAGTTTAGTAATTTCATAGGTAGCTTTATTAATTTTCTCTCTAAGTAACTAGAGCATTATTTTTTCCGATTGACACCCACAACTCCTCATACGTCTAGTTGAAAACCAGAGTCAAGCTCTAGCTGTCCGGCATAATGCTGAACTGGACCTATTTGGCGCAACCTTATGTTACTTTTATAATTTTCATTTCTATTTGTCAGTATATCTTGTGTTATATCAATAAATAATTTTCTTTATGTTATCTTTCCAAGAATTTGACCTAGAAGAAGGTGCCTGACCTACCAGCATTATAGCATCTCCGTTCTTTCCTTACTCCGTAATTGCCAATCAATAGTAAACTGCAGGTGGTAAATTAGTACGGACAGCAAAAACGTTACCGATTGTAGCAACACTGTTTTATTGCATTTTTAGATGTATTAGGTACAGGTTACTAGTTACGCCCCGTCGCGAACCATTACGAGTGGTCGTTGAGTTTTTTTTAGCTGTTTTTAAAGTGATTCGTCATGAATTAGCGGAGTCATCTTCTTAAGAGGCTGTATCTGCATATTTATAAATGAGCCAATTGCTTTAGAATCATGTAAATATGACCCGAATACTTATATATCTCAAATCTTCTTCTGGTCATATTATATTCTCCTAATCCGTAGTAGTCCGTCGAATAGAAGTTAGGATATAATGGGCGCTCTAATGTGCGCAAATGCATTGCTTGCTACTGACACTCATAACAGGGAAGCAAGACCATATTTTTAGCTAAGTTAGGTACTAGAACCCAATGTGAAAAAAGCAAAAAACCCTTCTGGTAAAAAGGGACCTAATGTGTAATTCATATAAAATGGTGAAAGTATTAGGTTTTATCCACAAATATGCCTTTTTAAACACCAAACAATTTCTCTCAACAACCCAGCATCTACATCACAAAATTGAACGACGACACAAATACTAACTTATAGTCTCTTAAACTCGACTAAACCATTCAAATGTAAACTTTGGACGCAAACAGGGGTTTAATTTAACGCAATAACTCAACCAGTTGACTGTTGGCGTTCAATTGAACCAATTGACTGTATTCAGACCTGGTTTTGGTGTGAAAAGCGCAGATTATGAGTTAAACTGTGGTTTGGGTTTTGTGTGAGTGGACCCTGGTTAACGGGATATATATTTATCCTAGGATTCTATTCGTGTAGCATTTGTATTGTGTCTTTGTTACTCTTATTTTTTAGTTTGATCCTAAAGTCATACCTACTTGCTAAAAAAATGCTGCAGTTTCGTATAAGTGTGCCACTCCAAAAGGTAATGTTTATATGACAGGTACAAGAATAAGCGTTCTTTTATGGTCTAGCTGTTTTTTGGTGTTGAAAATCCTGTCAGTCAGCACAAAAATGCAATTTTCCCTTAAAAAGCGACAACTGTCAACTGCACAAAATATTACGTACCCCTTTACATATTTTAATTAGATCTATGTAGATATCCTCACTTCATCTGTCTTTATCTTATAGAAACTCAATCAAAAACCAGTTTCCCTCATTGTACCACCCACAAACTAAAGAAAAAAATCCTTACAGATATCGATTAACATTTTATTAAAAATCGATAGGCTTTATCCATAAAAGTCTGTGGTAACCATAAAGCATAGACTATAGGACATAAACCTCACTAATGCATCCTGTTCGAATTAAAATCTATGATATTGTCTATTGCATTTAGCCGATAATATTTCAAATGGCCAGTTTTCTTATTCATAAATTCTTATAGTTCAGGTTAATCGACTTATTACGGGTAGTGAACTTGTATTTTATTCAGTTCAATAGTTGTGGTCTGGTTTTTCTTGTCGGCGCCATTCTTTTATCCGTAGGTTCGTGAGGTAGTTTAGTGACCTTTCCTCAGAAACTTTGGCCATTTTCTGTTTTGGAAATGACATTTTCTTTTGAGTAAGCACACAACCAAACGTACATAATCTTGAAACTAACTAAACTACTTGTGTTTTACATTGTTTTTAGCTACATTTTATTTTTAAACTGAGCCTTTAAATAATATCATCTTAAAAAGCTTTTTCAGTGAATATATCCAAGATAAATGTAAATGGTTTAAGTAATAGCACTAAATATGTTAATCAATATAATGTATTTGCTGACCATCTCATACCTACATTATACTGAAGAAACTAGCATCTCACTGCATTCTCATCTTATGTTTTTAGCTACCAAAGATATTTTAATTGCTCTACATATGACAAAGTTACTAAGCTATAACTAGGTACATATCACTTAACAATTCTTATATCCTGTTGGAATTTCTACGATTAGGCACACACTTAGAACATTGAACTGACTGGATATGCCATCCTGCCTTGTGACAGACGGGAAGGGCCAAAGCTAAGAAAGCACTGATCAAACTCTTGTTTGCCTCAAGTTTTGGATGTCAATTGTCAATTGACAATTACGTATGTCTTGTCTATTCGTAAGAATGTGATCAAATATGCTTGAGCAAGCTATCACTATATCTTGCGTTGCCTTACCACGGCTAAATTGGCAAACTTTTTCGAGATCTGTACTCATGCCATGTCCGATTGGTTAGATGTTCTAAGATTGTCAACCTCTAAGGATAAAAATGTGGACGGATACAGATTAAGAGCAAGTATTATCAATTCAATTGACTTGCTTAGTCGCATCGTGAACTATAAACTAGATAGATGATAGATAATGACATAGTTAGTAGATATCATTGCTAAGAACTATTTGGTCAATAAAAAATAAATAAGTTAAGAATATAAATTGTGGCGTAATGTGTACGTTCTGTACGTAAAAATAAACTTTTCTTATGTAAGTTTTCTAGATCGCTTTTTAGGTACACTTTATGATAATTAATTTAAGCCCTCAGTATGCAAAAGGGCCCCTAAGTTACAGACAGTTAACTCTGATATAAGGTCCGTTTGTACAACCTTAAATAAAAATAAATCTTTTCAGTAAGAAAACAATACAAATTCAAATAATTTATTTCGGATTACTGCATAAACAAATATTGTAACAGAAGTCTCTTGTAAATTAAGTATACGAGACAAATAACAAAAGTACGCGTTATTTAACAAAAAATAATCAGTAAGACTAATGCCCGTTTTTACCAACAATCTCTTAACGTTTCCCTAACTGAGTGTCACTTAAAATAAGGGCTCCCCCAGTATTTCATGCCCATTTTCACCAACAAATACCTAAATTAAGGGATCCCCTAAGAGCATTTACGGAACACTTAATAAGAATTTCGTTTTCACCAAAGTTTAGGTATCCCTTATCCATGGTTATTTATGTCAAAATTGGGAGAGCCCTTATTCTAAGTGGCACTTAGATTAAGAGATTGTTGGTGAAAATGGGCAAAAGGTTATAAGGGTCACTTAAACTTAGAAAACGAAATTCGTATTAAATGTTCCCTAAATGCTCTTAGGGGATCCCTAAATTTAGGTATTTGTAGGTGAAAATGGGCATAAGCCTAAATTAATTAAAATTAATTTTCCAAAACAATAAAAACTAAATCGCCAATAGCCTTACACTCGCATACGGAACCCAATACCACAATAAAATAAATGCACAAATACTAACAAACCATATTAGGACTCCATAGTCGTTGACATAATATAGTTCAAGCACATTAGTTCGCATATAAGGAGGTTAGAACAAAAAGGTATTAATACTGATCAACTATTTAGATACGCCGATTACAAGAGATTCTCTATCTCTGTAACACATACGGATTGTAGTAGATATTAAAATAACTGCTTTTTTTCTTTTTTCTTTTCTTTTTTCTACTATGTAGTAATAGTAGTATTTTTTGTATTTTTATTGGTAGTATTAATAGCTTGTACAATAGCTAATTAGCTGTAATAAAAATGTTTGTATCAAATTAATATTTTGAATCTGATTGTTAACATATGTAAATGTGTGTTACTGTTTTACCTAAAAACTACAGAACGGATTTTCGATTTCTAGTACGTCAGAAACCAATAACAAAATTTTACGTTTTCAATATGCGTTAGAATTTGTATCTCTGTATTATACTTATTTGTTTTTTTACAGCACTCAAAATATATATAATTCCACTATACTGCTTTACTTCCTTTATATATGTCGGCTCTTCGTTACCAACATCAGAAATCTCCATCGTTTACTCTAGCCGCAGACGCTTAGTTTATAATGAATAATAATGCCAGCACTGTCTTGAGTACACTTTATAGTAAGAAATAACAATTATGGTGAAAAACAAACAATAAACTAAATTACGACGTCGAATTGAGACGATTCGCCTGGTGAGGGCGCGCGGGCCTTTTTCTTAATGTCAAAGTTCCCGCGCTGCTCCCAACTTGACGCTCCGTCAGAGTGACACTTCCTCAGCTGTCACTCTAATCCGACGTATTCTCATATTCTCTACGGCGGCGCCGACACGGCCAGACTGACAATCGTCCGTCCTCGGACGTAGTAGTTTAATGGCGTCCTGGAAAGATCAAAACAGTACAAGGCTAATGATCCGCTCGTCCACCCTGACGAACATAATGCCATAATGTCTACCATAATACAGAAGCAACATTTTGCCCACACAACAACTTTACACACGGCGACTTTACATACTACAACTTTACACACCATAACTTCATACACCATAACATTACACACCACAACGTGGACCGGACGAGTGCGTCCCTTCGACCAGCCACCATAGCGACATGGACCGGACAACACTGTCCCTTCGACCAGTTGTATAACACAAAACCACAAACATGGACCGGACGAGTGCGTCCCTTCGACCAGCCGCCAAAGCGACATGGACCGGACGACACTGCCCCTTCGACCAGTTTGTCACAAGCATGGACCGGACGAGTGCGTCCCTTCGACCAGCCGCCAAAGCGACATGGACCGGACGACACTGCCCCTTCGACCAGCCTGTATAACACGACCACAAACATGGACCGGACGAGTGCGTCCCTTCGACCAGCCGCCAAAGCGACATGGACCGGACGACACTGCCCCTTCGACCAGTTTGTCACAAGCATGGACCGGACGAGTGCGTCCCTTCGACCAGCCGCCAAAGCGACATGGACCGGACGACACTGCCCCTTCGACCAGCCTGTATAACACAACCACAAACATGGACCGGACGAGTGCGTCCCTTCGACCAGCCGCCAAAGCGACATGGACCGGACGACACTGCCCCTTCGACCAGTTTGTCACAAGCATGGACCGGACGAGTGCGTCCCTTCGACCAGCCGCCAAAGCGACATGGACCGGACGACACTGTCCCTTCGACCAGCTTGTGTAACACAACATCCCAAACATAGACCGGACTGCACTGTCTCTCAACCTTGATCTATCACACATACTCATTCATAATACATAACACAGTAACTAACCTTTCTGTTATGGACGATCCTGCTCAGTATGAACTTCGACTTCATATTGTACATCTAAGGTGTCAGAGTCATAGAGGCTAAGCGTATCTGACCACGCAGTGAGCGTTTCAGAATCAGCTGAAGCAGTGACCGAGTCTGCACGCAACATATCCCCGAAATTTGGAGTATCACCGAAATCATTACTGTTTTGTGTCAATTCATCCGACGCCGACACGGTCTCCTCTTCATTCAATAGGCTGTCAGTGATTTCAAGTAAACCGGTATGTCCCTTAGGTACTGGACGCAAGTTCTCATGAGCATATTTGTAAACGCGATTTGAACCGTTAATATTTTTCAGTTCGTAGCGATCATTTTCTAATACCGATGTTATAATGAATGGCCCTTTAAACTTCTTGTCTAATTTAGTTTGGTTTCGTTCACCGGTTTTGAGAAAAACAAAGTCACCTTTGGTGAATGGTTTGATATTAGCGCGACCACGATTAAACCGACGAGTGTCTGCTAATGCAGCCTTTTCGATATTATTTGACGCATTCTCTCTAACGGATTCTAAATCTAACCTTTTAATCTCCTCGTCCGATTGTGCGATAGAAATTTTAGACATACCCAATGATTGTGCGCGAATCCCGAACATTAATTCTGTTGGTGAGTATTTAGTCACTGTGGATTTCGTACTATTTAGCGCTAACTGAATATTGCCTAGTTCGTCACGCCATGTTTTGTTCTGTTCATTTTCTACTATCGTAAGCAAGCTTTTCAACGTTCTCATGACTCTCTCTACTTGACCATTCGCTCTACTAGAACCTGTTGCAATGAAATGAAGACTGATTTTATGCTCAGTACAAAATTTCTTGAATTCGGCACTAATATAGCATCGAGCCTGATCTGCAATAACACGTTTAGGGGCCCCAAAGAGATGGACAGCTTTTTCTAGAGCACGCACCGCACTAGTGGCGTCGAGTGACGCCGTATGCTCGAGAAGAACGTATTTACTAAACGCATCTATGATAACCGAGCAATATTCTTTGCGATCGCTTTTACCACTCAATTTCCCAGTGAAATCTATATGGATCGTATGCCATGGCACGGGTACTTTAGGGATAGAGTGCAAGCGAACTGATTGAGCTCCCGAAGGCCCTTTAGACGCTTTACAAACTATGCACGAATCAACAAATTGTCGCACACTTTTAGACATTTGGGGAAACCAATATTGTTCATAAAGTTTGTCTAACGTTTTGTCACTACCGAGATGTTGTATTTCGTTATGAACATGGTTAATTAGTGTCCAAATAAGGGATCGGGGAACAACAGGTAACCACACAGTAGCTTTATTTCGTTCGACTTTCCTATATAAAATACCATCTCTAACGTCATACGTGCGAGCTACCGAATCAGGCATATCATTGTTGTTGTGCTTGTTTATTAGGTCTTGGATTTCGCTATCTCGTTTCTGTTCCACGGAAAGCCAACCTTGATGTAGTTCTACAAATTTAACTTCTTTCCTAATAGGAGATATGTTAGAAGAGGCACCTTCTTCGGGTTGTAGATTACGGGAGAGATAATCAGCATGTTCCATCCCGCGACCTTCGCGATAGACAATGTCAAAATCATACGCTTGCAAAATTGCCCACCAGCGATGTACACGTGGAGTGAGGTCAACTTTTGACTTTGATGCCTTTAGCGAATTACAATCTGTATAAACAGTGAATCGCCTGCCATACAAGTAATGCCTAAAATGTTCTACCGCTCGTACGACGGCTAAAGTCTCTAATTCATACGAGTGATAGCGAGATTCTACTTCAGATGTACGTTTGCTATAATATTCTATTACGTGAGGCAAGCGGTTTTTCCTTTGAATGAGAATTGCTCCGTAGCCATCAGCGCTGGCGTCTGTATGTAATTCAACAGGCAGTTCTGGGTCGAAAATTGTTAAAACTGGTTCGGAAGTCAGAATCTCAACTATCTTGCTACGGATATCTTCATGTTTGTCAGTCCATTTAATCGGTCCCTTCAATTTAGTTAAAGGATAAAGAGGTCCAATGACATTTGTAAAACTGGGAATAAATTTTCTGAAGTAAGACGCGAGTCCAATAAACTGACGAACGTGTGTGCCTGTTTTTGGAGGAGGTGCATCTGCCAAAGCTTGAATCTTAAGTGAGTTTGGTCTAATTTCGCCAGCTTGTATTGAATAACCCAGATAATTGATTTTAACTTTCATGAATTTACATTTTTTGGGGTTTAGGGAAAAACCAGCATCTGTCAAGGCATACAAGGTATCATCTAGGCGTTGCAGGCCTTGAGAAATATCAGGGGAATAGCAGAGAACGTCATCCATATAAATTAGAGGCTTGTCGTTGAGATTTTGCAAGGCTTTATTGATGCATCTTTGATAAACGGATGGAGCGTTACGTAAACCAAAGGGCATAGTGAGGTATTCATATTGCCCTTCAGGAGTTACAAAGGCTGTCATTTCAATTGAATCCGGATGAATAGGGATCTGGTGGAAGCCGCTAGCCATATCAAGTGATGAGAAAAAGTTAGCGCAAGTCAGTTGATCTATCTGTTCCTCTATGCGAGGCAATGGATAATGTTCTGGATGAGTGTTTGAGTTAAGCTCCCTGTAGTCGACGCACATTCTATCCGTATTGTCTTTCTTTTTTACAAGAAGTATAGGACTTGAAAAGGGGGAGGAGCTCTCACGAATAATTCCTGCATCAAGAAGATCTTGTATTTTTTCACGAACTACCTGTTTTTCTACCGGTGCTAAACGATAAGGTGACCTATGAACTACTTTATGGGGGTCTATCAACTTAATCTCTAACTGCCCTGTTTTAACGCGCCTTGTTGGTACACCATCAACAAAATAATCAGAATATTTGTTCAGTATTCTTAAAAGTGCTCCTTTATCTTCATTTACTAAGTCCGTGTCAACCTCAGAAACAAAGTACGCATTAAATTTGCTTATGCAAAAGTTAGCCTCCTGTTTCATATTAAGCACAACTTTGTTATTATCAATTGTTGCATAAAAACCCTTGTCCAAAATATCTCTACCTATAATAATCGGCACAGAAATATCGGAATCAGGCACGATGTGAAATGTAATGTCAACCGGAACATCACCAATCGTAACTGTGCTTAACATTTGACTAGAGCATTTGACGTCGTTACCGCCAAGACCAGTAAGGTAAACTAAATCGTTGCGTACAGTACCCGGAAACCGCTTAGAGAGACTTTCAGTTATGAGTGAACAAGATGATCCACTATCGAATAGAAAAGGAAACCGCTCACCGGAAGATGTCTCCAGCGAGGATCTGGAGGGGTCATGGCCGCAGAGGTTGACTTCTTTGTTCGCTAACCCACCGGGCCTCTTCTTGTCGGGACAAGTTGGTGATGTGTGTCCAGTCTTTCCGCACGAAAAGCAGGTAATGGTTTTGTCTTGCTTGTTGGTGGAAGTTGAATAATCTGAAGGCTTCGATACTTGATCTTCCTTACGCGATTTGCATTCAAACTGTTTGTGACCCCTTACGCCACAACGATGACATTTGCCAAGAAACCTCGTATCTGTCGTCCGCGGTCGCTTCACATCAGGGTCTTGACACCCGTCCGTATTATCCGTCCGGCGTTTCAGCGAGATGCCATTAAGAATTCGAAATAGCTGAGCGCGAGTAGTAACGACATGGGATGTTAGCTCTCTACGTATCAAGTTATACTTCTGGCATAAAACAGATATGACAAACCCAGTAATAACCTCTTCGGATAATTCTGCTTTTGGAATTTGCTCGATCATGCTCCATAAGCGCAACGCAGACTCAGATGCAGTTTCTTTAGCCTCGATTTGAAATCGCAATATCTCATCAAAATGATCTTGAATCAGTTTCGGTTTGGCAAATCTAGCCAATAACAATTGTTTAATACTACACCAGGATATGTTCTTCAAGTTTAATTTGGTTAAACAGGTAGCGGCACGACCTTTGAGTGCTCTAGTGAGTGCCATTAGTAAGTCGACACCATCGAGATTTTTGTTCTCTACTATGACTTCGGTTAGTGCACACCAATCTTCAATATCTGCGGCCTTATCGTCAGGATCGTATGGGATGAGTTTTGGTGTCATATTAGAACTTACTGCTGCCTGGGGCGGTGGGATTGAGACCAACCGGGATAAGAGCGACTCCATGCTTGACAATAGTTGCGTTGCAGGGTCGCTTTTTGATGGCTGCGTATCCACGGCATGACCTCTCTTCGATCCCACTTCTGATGTCGGCTCTTCGTTACCAACATCAGAAATCTCCATCGTTTACTCTAGCCGCAGACGCTTAGTTTATAATGAATAATAATGCCAGCACTGTCTTGAGTACACTTTATAGTAAGAAATAACAATTATGGTGAAAAACAAACAATAAACTAAATTACGACGTCGAATTGAGACGATTCGCCTGGTGAGGGCGCGCGGGCCTTTTTCTTAATGTCAAAGTTCCCGCGCTGCTCCCAACTTGACGCTCCGTCAGAGTGACACTTCCTCAGCTGTCACTCTAATCCGACGTATTCTCATATTCTCTACGGCGGCGCCGACATATATAATTCTGACTGCAAATTATTTCGCGTAACCAATTTCAAATGGCACATTCAACTTACTAGAGATGCATACATAGACAAGAAACCATTTTGTAATAAAACCGCCTTTGTTTATTAACTGCGGTATCAATCAGCTGTCCATTGAGTTATTATGAGTTATTGATACACATTTATCAAATTAATCATTTAAAGTGATCTGTAGTTTTAAATACCGCATGCTTAGATGTGCGAGCGCATGCCGGTTTTGTAGGGCTGTCGATTTTTAATGGCAGTTTTTGTTTCTTATAAAAAAATTGTTCAGCTTATTATGGCTTGCTAAGCATAAATATCGTAACTTTCATATTTGTTGTTCAATATGTAAAAATATAACACTCTTGGAACTTGGCAGTCTAAAAATTTAAATTCTAGAAATCTGTATGGAAGATGAACAAAGATGGAAGATGATAATCTGTATGGAAGAGAACCCAACACTGGGTTAAACTCGCTATTGTATATTATCTCTCTGTTTTCAGTGTGTCAAATGTATTTATGTGTGCAATAAAGAATAATGATATATCCCTTACTTACTCACCTTAGTTCTACATGGGCTAAGGTTATCCCAATTCTGAAGCCTACAGTGGCGACGTTAACAGTAACAATTTATAAATTGAAAACACAACTTAATATAGAACACCGGAATTCCGTAACCAGCACATCTCTAATCACGACTCCACACATACGCACACACACACACACGCACACATCCACACAAATACCGCCATTCATTACTATAAGCATCCCTAGTAATTCCATATCTGTCTGATCTAACACGTACTAGTGCATAGTATATGCAAATATCCTGATTGTAGACTAGATACGCCCATTTGGACGCTGTCCGGAAGATTACTATCGATGGTGAGCCCAGATTACTATTTCAACCACTAATTATTACTCTATTAATGTTAGATTTGTTAAGAATTCATGTTTTGTGGTTTTTGTTTTAATTAGAGCTTTGATTTTGAAGTGTTACTCGTTAAATTAAATTCGTATATGATTTGAAGTTTATATGTAGGTATATAAAGCAGTCGCGTGATTTTGTTTTATTTAATTTCAAATCGACTGTAATTTACAAGCCTAGCCTTTGCGCAAGCTACTTTTTGTAACCGGATGCAGTTGAGCATCAGTATTTGACAGGAAGCAACTACCCATGTTCCTAAGTTCAGTAAGACTAGAAGTCATACTGTATGGCTTTTAATGACAACCAGGAGCCACCAATATTTCTGTGCCTTCCGAAACCGGACCAACCGCGCCAAGCATTGCTTAACCTTATGAGCGATAGCCACGAGCTCCTTCATTTATAACAAGATTATTAAACGAAAAAGAACTCAGGCTAAAGGTCAACATGATAACACTGGGTTATACAGCTTCTGGCCTCTTAACTGATACAACGATAGCCTTAACCCTAAACATTTTTACAACCAACAAACATTTCTCTCTCAGAGAAATTGCAACCATAAAACAGCAATTTGAAAACAAAAATCGTCCACTAACCCTTAAATGGCAATAAGCCGTTTAGATAAATACATTCCAGTAGTATCTTAGAACTGGTTGCTACTTACTATACTATATTACGGGTTCTTCATACAAAGTTATCAGATGATGGTACGTAACAAAGGCCGGTCATATTTCATGATATATCCTGGCTATCCAATCAGAATCGTTGGCTTCATGGAAATATTCATAAAGACCTGTTAGGCTTTGAATCGGATCGTGCAATGACTGGTAATGTTGTACTGATTGTGGAAATTAATCGGATTAAAGAACTGGGAGTTTAGTTCGTCTGATTTTGTCGTGAAATGTCAGCTGTTTCGAATTGGAAAGGTTTATTGATAATTAAATTTTGGCTGTGCAATCGAAAAAATAAGATCTTTTGATCTAGCACATATTGTGTGGGCAGTTTTAAGTAACCTGACAAGCTCTAATGAAAGAGATGTGTGTGTCTAATAATCTCTGGGAAGAGACAAAATATGTGTCAGTTGTACTGTTCGCCAAATACCTGCTCTGAACCGGTTTGGTAAAAAAATCACAATAAAATAAATCCATAATTAATCATTCAGATAATTTGTAACACAATATTTTCGTCAGTCACTTCAGAGCTCAGAACTTCACTAATTAGGTACGTACGCCAAAAGTCCCACGGCCAATGAACAACATAAAATATAGTCTAACCATACCACGATCCGGGTTTAATATTTATGTCAAAATTCCACGTCAGTCCCACGCGGGTTAGGCATCAATTATAATTAGTGGTCAATTCATACGTAACAAGTGTTCTTGATGTCAGTTAGTCACTCAACCTGTTCAGCCGTGAACACATGTTTAAACATTGATATGGCGATATACAGGTTGATGCGAAACTTTTTGTTGCGCTGTTTTGAATTCCAATTTTAATTCTAAAAAGATTTGGAACAAATGCACACTGTAGACTTTTAGTCGGCTTATTTTGGCTTATAAACCAGTGTGAAGATGAACGCACATGACAAAGATCAGGTATTTAGCCGGTATAAGATACGATCAAGATTTTTTAAAATATTCTTTTGCCAACTGTCGGCCGACTGTTTATTCCGCAGCGTAGGGTTCTCCTACATTGATTGCTATTAATATTATTGGCATAAGACAATTGACAGATGTAATAAGAGATTATAAAATAAATTCATTGAATTCCGATTTCAAACTTCAGTAAATGTTTTACCAGAAATAATACCTTTGACATTTTGTCAAGCCGTTCATAAAATACAGGCTGGACAATTAAATTTTTGCGTCCCTCGCCGTGGGAGTTAAACCGAGTCAAAGATAACATCTTGAAGGGAAGCATGACGTTTTCAAAATGTATCAGATATTAAAGGCTGGCTTTGGCACTTGTACACTGAAAATATCAAAATATCACGCTGTGAGTGGCCATCCGCCTTCGAAGTCGGTTCCGAGTGTCCTGACAACTCAAGATCTTGCTCCTCCCACATAACGTTCAACAAAGCTGTGTTCGCCTAGAAGTGGAGATTTATGTCACTTATATCATACAGTGTTAGCTTTTCTGATGGTGAAAGAATTTTTTCTAAGATATGTAACTTTTTCCTTACCGTATTGACTTTAATTAACCATTATGGTCTAGGCTACAACGTGTTATTTCATATAGACTAACTTTAAAAAATCTTTAAAAAATGTTCTAATTCGTTATGCACTGGCGCCTCCTATATATCGATAGATCTTCAACCACCACTATCTCATCTCATCAGCATAAATTAGCCCCTAGCAAAGCGAACACCAAAACCGTCTTCCCTCCAATCAATCTCCTAATCAATCGTTTAAAATAACGAGCGTTTAAATCATTTGGCTATCAGCCTACACCCCGCTATCAGGGAGGAATAAATCCTCACGATTGGAAGGTGGACAGCATTACCGTATCACGGAGTGTGGAGTAGGGATGTGCTGCCGGTGACCGATACATATCGATGTAATGATTGATGGCGCCGCCCATTTGCCAAACTAGTTCTTTGGAGACTGTGGGGTTGGTAAAACAGCGGGTTTTGGAGAAGCAGCGGGTTTAGTGATTTTAAAGATATGACTGTCTTCAGATCTTTGAGGGTCATTTCTCTTTCTAAGAATGAGGGAATTCCATGTAGGGAAAAGTGGGACAAGTATTTGTTCATTACCACTAAATCAGCTGGTAGGTAAATAGGTCTTCTCGGTGATCTTAAAAGTTTTAATATAACACTTTGGATTCTCAATTGCTCAATCCCACATAGATTCCTATATTTTTATTAAGATACCTTTGAAACAGTTCTTTTCTTTTCTGTATAGTTCTCTTCTTTCTTGTATCGTGAACATAAATATTATATTTTTCACAAGGATAATTCCACTCTTACCCTAACATCCTTCGGACCACATACTTCATGGCCCCATCTCAAGTCAGTGATGCGCACTGCCTACTGGCCGCATCCAGCAAATCGTGATTAATGTGACAATCCTCGATCTTAACTCCACCAGTACACGCTTAGAGCATTTAACTCACCGGAACCGAAATCACCACAAACGTATTAGCGAAAAAATCTGGCAATACAGGTGAAAAAGTTGTGATCACTCAGTCGTGCATTTTCGATCACGACAATTTGAGGATACGCGGATAAGAGTATAAGCTCTTGTATTTTGCTAAAGGTAATGGCGTATCCAGAAGGTTGACTTATCTAAGAGTACACGACACAGATGTGTCTGTACCACGATTATTTATTTTCGGCTGAAGACGCCTAATGAACGAGATCTCAGACTTTACTTAAATCATTACGCGAAATACGGTACGTTTGAATACCGGGACAGGTAGGTACGGAATATCTGATATTCCTGTACCTTGCTATATATTTGAGCTAACTGTAATGGTAGTATTTATAAGAGGAGCTCAGTTTTATTCGTTTTATTTACATTTTAGTGTGGGGTGGGAAATGTATGCGTGTATGGTAATCGTTTTGATAAGTGAGGCTGTTTAGATTGCTGTGCGTAGTTTGTCAATAGTTTGTGCATTCTTCGGTTATTCTTCGGCTACTTATTTATACAAACGCCAGTTTTCTTAAACCAACTGTTTACTTAGTATGATTTTTTTCGTTTAACTGTCGGTTTAATTGTTGGGTAGGTAAATTACATTCTCAAAACCACTTTTTCTCTCTAAGGCTCACGTAACTTAAAAATACTTTTCCTTTATTATACTTAAAATTCTGCCCCACAGCAGTAAAATTACCACAAAAAAATTAAACCACTTTCCTTAAAAAAACGAAGGACATAGAAACCCAAAAAAACATTCTATAACTCTGCACACCACGTAAATAAACGCAACACCTAAACTGAGCGCGCCACAATAAATATTCAACGTATTTTAAAAGGTGCAGCTCAATGGCTTGTACATTAGCTCTTCACGCTCTGCCCTGACCGCTGACAGCTCAATCGAGGCATTCACCACGTCAACAATAAGGTATCGATCGAACAGATAAGTCCACAACCTAAAGATGTGTTCCTAGATATTGTCAGGAACTTGTAAAAAGAACTTTTTTTGAAAAAAGTGATTCGTCGTGGCAATTTGAGCGATCGCTGTTCCGAAAGTTAGTGACTTTTCTGCATGTCAAGTTACCTACTTCGTCAGGAGACATGTTTTAGGTATGTATCGGGCTAAGCTTAACATAAAGATGTGTTCCTAGATATTGTCAGGAATTTGTAAAAAGAACTTTTTTTGAAAAGTGAGTCGTCGTGGCGATTTGAGCAATTGCCGTTCCGAAAGTTAGTGACTGGTCCTTCGTTTCTGGTTGCCTTTTAATTGTGTATCGGGTTATAACTAACATAAAGATGTGTT
Organism: Helicoverpa zea x Helicoverpa armigera; assembly: GCA_033682625.1. Classification (NCBI taxonomy): domain Eukaryota; kingdom Metazoa; phylum Arthropoda; class Insecta; order Lepidoptera; family Noctuidae; genus Helicoverpa; species Helicoverpa zea x Helicoverpa armigera. The sequence goes on along the minus strand of JAWIIS010000004.1, from coordinate 10,090,791 downwards.
CCTAGATATTGTCAGGGAATTTGTAAAAAGAACTTTTTTTGAAAAGTGATTCGTCGTGGCGATTTGAGCGATCGCTGTTCCGAAAGTTAGTGACTTTTCTGCATGTCAAGTTACTTCGTTGGGAGACATGTTTTAGCTATGTTTAGGGTTATGCCTATCATAAAGATGTGTTCCTAGATATTGACAGGAACTTGTAAAAAGAACTTTTTTTTGAATAGTGATTCGTCGTGGCGGTTTGAGCGATCGCTTTTATGCATGTTGGTGACTGTTCTTTCGTTCCAGTTAGGAGAAATGGTTTAATTATGTATCGGGTTATCTATGATGTTATATTAACACAATAATTGTCTGCTTTATACTCAATTTACCTTTATCATTATAAACGATCATCTTGCACAAGTTACACTCTTATACTCACAATTTACTTACAAACCATGTTTGTTCACATTTCAAAAATCAAATCCATAATTATATTGCCTTTTCTTTCGAATTTTTTTATCATGGTCCTGCCCTTATATCATTTTTCAATTTTTCCAAAATAATTACGCTCCGAAAAATAAAAATACAGAACAACACCACCATAGACAAGTTAACTTTTTAAACTTATCTGTGAAACACAAAGCAAGCAAAGGTATACATTACAAGTACAGCCTTACACTCATTTCTTAGAGCCAGTGAATGAATAACATTATCAGGCCGAAGCTTTCTTGTGCTTGGTGTAAATATTTATTCTTGCTGGCAGCACCGGCCGACATTCCTCGTGTATTGAGTACCTACATAAAAATCTCTTACTTGTGTTATGGTTTAATCCAGAGGATAAAATAAGTTTTTAGTCTTATTGTGAATAAGTGTTGTTTCTTGTTTAGCATGCAGTTTAAGGTTTTATTACGAATTTATGGATACTGACACCTCGTACATAACTTACAAGCTTTCAATGACTTAGATATCAGCGTTTATAAGCTGTTTACTTTTACCGAGTATATTTGCTCGTTTAAGTACTGATATAATTTTATATCCTCCGTCGTGTTTTCATTGACTAAGCTAGATCGATCACACACTATCGCCTACGCACATCAGAGAATCAACAACCAGTACAACAAGCTTAAGATCACGACCAATGATAAAAACAATTATTTAATAAATTAAAAAGAAACCGAACATGGAATCTTTACCATCAAACGTTCAAAAATTAGTCACAGCCAAAGGTTACTTCAACTTGACAGTTGTAATTTTTCGCGCGCATACTTAGTGTTGCTAGTTACAATGAATATTTTGTATTTACGGCCGCTTCCAATACTCGATCTATCTTTTGCTTACTATAGATGGATTTTGACATTAGCCCCATACAAGTACTGTCAAGCTCCTATCTCTGGTAAGCAAAACGAGCGATAAATAGATTATTGGGAACGACCTTTAGTCGTTTGGAGTCACGCTGTGTTTCAGACAATGAGTAACGCCACACATTCAAGTCCTAACATATGTAGTACAAGTTAAAGTTAATAATACATAGCTTCGTTCTTTATTTATTACAAACTACAATGGATTACGGTCAAATGTAATGAATTGTCGAATAAAAATGTTGATCATGGCAGCCATAAGAATAATGAGGGCAGTTTTTGTTGTTCACTTAATGGTAATGGTACATTCTTGTTCGTTCACTTAAAATTTAAGTGAACAATTAACTTTTAAATGGTTCATTGTTAATTTTAAGTGTAAACAGAAGCAATCTTTCCATTTTTTCGCAGTTTATTTATTTATAAGGAGATCTTGAATAGCTTAGACAAAAAACGTATAAAGTATACTTAGTTGTCAAAATGAGATCACAACAAACCTTCTTGGACAAAAGTAAACTTCAAAATATTTTTTTAAAAAGCTACATATACAGTCATAATTCCTCGTGTGTCCACAAAAATACAAAGTAATTGTGCCCTAAGCATTAGCTATAAAATACTCAAAGTAAAGGTTGTTGTAAATTCTAGCATTTCACGTGTTAACTCGCTACATCCCGCTGAGTCAGCTGGTATGACATGTGTCAAAATCTTGTCGTGCAGGCTAGTGATCGGGAACATGTTATTTATAGCTGTTCCGTCAGTTCCGATGTTATTTTGAGTAAGCTCTTTGACTGTTGTGGATTATAGACTAGACTGAGTGATATAGACTTAAGAGATGATGTGGCCCGAATAGTATAATAATAATATCGAAGTCCACATGCACAGATTAGGTAGGAATCAGAGAGCTTTTAACATAGTGTCGTGCTTTTTCGAAAGATCGACAATTTATACTGATGTTAGACATAAAAATGTGTGTGTTCAAAATACCACCTATAGGTATTTTATTGGTTGATAGGAAACAATTCGTCGATATCGATGTCGAAACTCATTAGGTACTACTTAAGTAAATTAGTAGTATTTGGACCTTATCAATTCCTCTCTCACCAACATGTCAGAAAAGCTAAGCACGAAATCAATCGTAAAAGGTAGGTACCCATTTATTTATTAAAACAGCTTAAATATTTATGTAAGTTGTCATAAACCAGACAGAATTATGTCCGATCATTAATTTTATTGTAACCAATTGACTTGAATGGCGTATGACGATAGACGCCATACTCCTTTTTTACATCGGTGAAGTGTTGACGTGTGCAGGTGCGCGGATGTTGCCAGTTGCGAAGAAGTAAATTCATCATAAATGATGAATGGTGCGTTCGCCTACACCGAACCGCGCGGTATGGACGCATTTTTTTAATTCGCGCATGGCAACACTTGGTGGATTGAGCGGGAAAACAGATATGTCAGGAAAAAGTACACCGACTAGATACTAGATAACTTTATATGGATATTTTTATCTAATATATTAAGTCTATTTAACGCGTTTTTATTGGAGTTACGAATGAAAAATAGCGCCTATATGCTTATCTTTCATGGCGGCTTGTAAACAGCGCTAGAGTAATGAGGTGTTTTTATGAGCCAAAGTGATAGGTGGAGACTATAGGTTGTTTGATTAACTACTACAACCTTTAGATTATATCTCTTTAGCGGGCTTATGTAAATACCGGTATGGGACGTTTACATTTCAATTTAATTTACAACCAGTAGAGTGAAAATAATGCCCTAACCGATCCTAACAGGAGCCCATTAAGTCATCAGAGAGTTTCAATGATTGATGCCAAATGAATATAGACGAGTATTTCAAAACCTCAAATCACATCATTCCCAACAATTGTAACCAGCAAACCGATACCTTATAACCTTGCAATTTCAATCTAAACCCTCCAATATCTTACTTAAAACATTGTAATACAATCTCCTACATAAAGCTGTCGAAACATTGTATCGTCAGCTATCAAGCACTAGACGGAAGACCTAAGTTCCCGGGATTGCCGCTATGCAAAACGCCCCCTTCCCGGACATTCCCGGGTCATTCGCGGGAAAATTAATGGGGTATTCTGGTTACCTCCGCTTTGGCTCGTGTATATTTCTGTGAAGTTTCGCTTCCTTGCGAATAAGTTTGTGTGAATTTGTGATGTTAATAATATCTGTTGGGATTTGTTCATAGAGTTTAGTTTAGATAATTGGTTTAATTTTGCGATCTTTTATGAAAAGAAATTCGTAATTTAATATGTTATTAATTTCTTGTAAATATTTGGATCTTTAACTAGTGGGAATTCAATAACACTTACGGCAGTTCTCCTTACTCATTGATTTGCTTCCTAGAGACAGGAATTTCACATCACCTGTAGGTATACAAAAAAAATAACAGATGAATTGAATAATCGAAACGGGAGTTATTTGTAAAGTGCCAAACCATCTCTGCTATATAAACTCTATGCTCATATTTTTTTTATGTTGTAACTCAATTATCTATCGTGCCAGTGACAAGTATCTAGTTGTGTCACATTATCAATTTTGGCAACACAAAAGACAGTTTCGAAAAGTCCATTACAGTTTTTACTTTAACCACATGCACTTCTTTAAGTGAAAGGAGGAAAATACTGATATTCATTCACATTTGGTGACACAAGCTAAGTTAAATGACAAAAAGTTTGCATTAAAAGTGAAATGAGGAAAGATGTGTACCGTTACGGATTTAAATCAGAAAAAAAAACTTTAAAAAAACGTTTACATTGCCTGAGTAGGGCAGATCAGTTAGGAGGTCAGTTTTATCGGTGTTGACATCCATTTAATATAACAGCCGCTTAAAAATCTTACTGTCGCATCACCACACTCGAAACTCTTCAACCCTTTCTTTATTAAGATGGCAACACCGAACCATCAACTTAAAATACAAAATTGCGTCTCAGTTGTCTGTGAACACGGCCATTCTGACATCTGTCAATCAAGTCAAGAAGCTGGCAACATCGGATATTAATATAGATGCTCGTTAGTGAATTCTTATCATCTTGTTAATGGCAACACTTTGGTCATTTACATACCACGTTTGCATACAGCCTAGTTTTGAAAGCGGCATTGGAATTGCATATATTCTCGATGTGTCTATTTGAAAGAGAAAATGGGCTTTTAAGATATAAATATATCTTTATTAATGTGGAGTAAAACTTGGTTTAAGATGGCGAATAACATCGGTTCTTTATGATGACAGTAAATATTATCCGTCTAGCCTTTTCCTAAGTGGAATAGGATTGGCTTTAGATACAAGTTAGAGGATATCATTATTAATATTAAATACAGTAACAGCTGAATTTAACTAAGGCAGTAAGGTCAAGAGAATGCTATTAATTTTGTGAAGCGCTTGTGTATCTTAAAGCTGCGGTCACACCTTATGGGTTGATAATTTATTTAATACACATTAGATTCTTGCCCGAAAGAGCCACAAACTTAATTAAAAATACACATTCATAATTTTAGCGTTATGTTCTAATGACTCTTGAATCACAATGCAGACTTAATAGAGCAAAAACTATGAACCTGTTTCGATCAGCGATTGATATCTTGGCTGTACCGAGCTGTAAGGGCGAGAACAGACGTGCGACACATGTCATCGACTGACGACTGCCGACGTTAGCTGACGAGCTGCTAAAATGACGAATGTGGCTTTTGTTGAAGATGTAGATTAGTGAGGCAGACTATAAGCTCCGTCTATATTTTGTAAGCTAAAGCTAAACAGTTGGAACCATTTGAATATGTTTTTCATGCGTTTAGAGGATATTGTTAAGGTGAAAAAAACTGATATAGATATGTATACTGCTAAATATACCTGATTATGTGAAATGGCATCGTAAAATTATTTATAGTTTTACGATACCATTTTCTTCTGCAACAAATACGTGGGTCTATTTTTCTGCTTTTTGCAAAGAGTTTCTGTGGAATGAACAATTCGCAACTCATAGTTTTCATGATGTTAGAAGAAAATAAAGTGCTATAACTATTTTTAAAAAATGGCAAATCTTCAGTATCATATCTGGACAGAAATCCCATTAGCTCCCCATAAAAACTACGTCCAATTGCCTACAATAACGATCTAAAAAATACGGCATCTAATACAGCTAGGATTTATTGAAAAAACTGCCTTCGACAGCGGGTTTTTATCACTGATTGATATCATAATATCTAGACTTGTCGTATCTATGATTTTATCGTGACAGTCGTAACATATACCTTGACACTTAAAACACTCCTTCTATGGTATTCTTCTTAGTTTTTAACTTTGTAGTTACACTGGTTTTTTTTTTTCATCCTGGGTTAGCAAAAGCTAGGGTTCTCAGTTTGGAATTAACGCACATCCTGAAATTAGTTTGTTCAGAATCGTTTACTGAATCGATTTATATCATTTTTAATATAGGTATTTTTTTTTCAAAAAATATTTAAAACTACGGAAATTATTGTCATATTAACCCTGTACAGTCAAAACAAATTCAAATAGACCGTAACTCAAAGTAATAAGACTTGGTGTATTGTCGGCTTTTTCCGTAGTTTCGTTATGTTGTGTCGAGTAGAGCGGCGCGCGGCGCGATATTTGCGTGCGTAGTAGTATGACCAAAAAGTTCTCCAAGAATTGGTATAACTAATTTAGTAAATAACAATGCATATACATGTTTAATTAAAAATTCAGTATGTGTATTATGATCCTAACATAATATTCTAATTAGGGTGTTTGAGGGTGTGCGTTAATTACGTTACTTGTTGTATATGCGGGACATAGTTCCCTTCGGAAGCTAACAGCTTTTTGCAGAAAAGTTGTTTATTTATTAGTAAAGTGCTGAAATAATAAATAAACAACTTTTCTGAAATATATTTTGAGTAACCGAAGAAATATTTACCTACATTTCGGTTCATTTACCTTCGGTTACTCAAAATATATTTCCGTTATATTGTCTCTGTGGTCAACTTATGTTCTAAAATATTTCTTCGAGTTAAGTAACTCAAGGAAAGCTGGATCATAAAGTCGAAAATCACCAACCCTCGTTTAGCAAGCAAAGTGATTAACGATCACTCAATCCATCTCTTTATAAGAAGAGGTAGGACAGTAGGCCGATAAAATAGCCTAAAGATGAACTCCTTAAGTTACAAAGTCCACATAATCTTGCTCATTACAGCGGCAGTACGTAGGTAACATTACAAAGTAAATACTCGGTTAATCTGTAGTATAAACTCGTGTCATATCGGAGATTGTTATCGTCACAATCTTAGATGCTATCTCTTGAATACATCAGCTCGAACGAGATGTAACTACTACTGTAAATATGGACCTGGAAGTATGTACTTTGGCATTATCTTTTCAATAAATTATGTGGACCAATATGTTATATCAAAGTTAAGCTTAGGTACTTATATCAACGAATATCCTATCCTATAAGTATACTACTTATTCAGACTTTTTCTGCCGCCTGACTGTTATTGTCACCTGTGAGCAAAAGGGTGCATCAGTTAGTTCATAGAATGCCTAGTGTTATATGGCCCTGGGTACTTATATATTTAAATAACTCGACCGGGAAATGTTGTCTACCAGATTAAATTCTCATACAGTATTTTTTTCCTGAAATCATAACTGCTATAACATAACTGTATAGCACCCAGTTCGCAGCTCTCGTCAATATGGGTTGCTTTTTATTTTGATGCCAGTTTGTTCATCAGAAAACATTTTGACTGTTTTGCGAGCAGTCCCTTTAGTAACTAACTTCAGAGCAGCAAAATAAATTATTTGAGAAGGAGCTTCTCAAAAGACCGAAGTCCACAGCCTACGTAGCAGGTTTTACTCTGAATGTACGGCAGTACAGCCACAGAATACATTGTGTGTTAATATATTCCGATGTTTGCGCGCCTATCGCTGAATAATTGGACGAGAATCGTCGCCTATCCAGTGTACACCACATATTGTAGGCCATGTTCTGATTGGGTGGCCAGCTGTGAAACTGACTAAATACTGTACTAATTTTAATTGTGATTTACTCAATATTTTTTTATATAAAACTAATGGGCAATAAATTGTTATAATTAAATAGCGAATAATGTTGTCAAATGTTTTTATGATCATCGTTGCCATAACTTACTCAAGTATGCTTAATTATCTCAATGTAACAATTAATTGTTGCTATGCTAAATTCTACTTAAAATTATTGCTGCTTTAGAAAGGCTCCGAAACCACCTAATCTTTCCCTGTAGCTTCACAAGCTATACTTCACTATCCCCCGGGTTCGTAGGCTATATGTTTACCGAATGCGGGAAATAGTTTTAAATAACCAAATGCAAGACATACACCAGCGCACATAAAATCATCACAAGCCTCTATCTAATCTGCGTCTTCTTTTTCCTGCCTTGTTCCCTAATAAGGTAACAAAAAAAACTCCAATCTAAGTTAAATCAGAAGCCACTTATTTACTTACAATCCAACGAAACGGCTTAATTAATTCAAACCGCACATTTTCACGTGGCATTGCCATAAAACCTGTATGTATGTCTGTCTGCACAACTATGTGGTTCCCCAGTATCCGGACAGGCACCGTGTCAAAGTGACGCTAAACCGGCACCACTGGACAAGCCGCATATTTTTATATTATGCTTATCACGTAGAGGAATCTTGGTGGAACATACGGGGGTATAGTTGGGACTGGGACGTCTAAACTTCGTTATACGAGTACTAAATCATCATCAGCGTTTTTCTTTCCCACTGCAGGGCCGCTTCATCTTAAGGAATGTACATTAGTCACCACACTGGCTCGTGTCGGACTATCAATTTTAGAGTTTAAAGTCCAAGTTTTCTCAAGATGTTTTCATTCAACTTTAGGTACTTCAGCTCAAAAAATGAAAACTTTTTTCTCCCCACATTATTTTCGACTCTCAAACATCCACCAGTCCCGCTCCTAATAACTCCTCGTATATTTCTAACACAGACGCTGAGCCTCCCAGCATCACTTTCCGTGAGAACTGCTAAGCCAGGCACACAATACTATACACGATACAGAACTGACTTATATCATCTAACCAACTGGAGACCATATGGCCGTACCTTCTCCTTTGCTAAAGGTGCGAAACCGTTGCGAAAGTTTATGCTTGTATTTGGCAATTTTCTTATGAACATTCGTATTGTGTAAAAATGCATGAGTCAACTATCACTCTTTCTGGCGTTGGCTTATTGATAGACATTTTCACGTAGAGATTTTTCCATCAATTACAGCGGATTTAAATATCCTATCTATCCGTGAAATCTTTAATTTCAAAACAACGGATAGCAGTTAATCAATTGAGGCTTCAACACTTTTGTGCCAAGCAAGAGACATTTTTGTTTCACGTCGCTTCCAGGCTGAAGCAGTTTAGTGCCAAGTACAGAATTTTGTGCTCACGGCGGCGGCTCCAGTAGTTCATCTCTTCTAAGCAAACTGATCACATTTGTATTGTTTATGAGCATACCACACGTATGTTTATACGGGACAGCATGTGGGACCATTTCCCACTTGGCGACAGTCACGGAGATATAAAACAGAAGCTGAAATGTTTATGGGAACCGCGATTTTGAAGCCGATAGCGTAGTGGGAAGGGGATTTGGAAGATAGCAATGGATAAAAATCTTGTATTTTTGTGTTTATTTCTACACTCTGCTCTCTATTATGAAAACCTCCTATTAAGCTAGATAGTATTGGGCATTTACGCAAGCCCCAGCCATTCCGTGTCCATAGATTATGACATCTAGTCACATTCAGATGCTTTTTTAATTATTTAGAGTAAATATGTAATAATTACCAGTTAAAAGTAACTTCTATTCCAAACATAGACCTAAGTATTATCTACATAAATAAAGGGTCATTCTAAATATGCGGTTATAGCTGGACGAGCGCTTAAAAGAAAAACAAAAGTTGCCTTAAAAGTTTTAAGACTAGGGTTATTCAAAAAAGGAACTGATAGTTATCTCCATATTTATAAAAGGTCTGCCTACCGCACTTTGCAATCATGCAGAGACAACGACAACCGCCATCCACTAAGCAGGTTATACGCTTCTTTTACCATAATTGTGGCAAAAAATACTTCTAGGAAGCCAAGTTTGTTCAGTCACCGCCCACCAAGAACATCGATTATGGAAGAAAACAAACCGCAATAATTACATTACCATTTCTCCGCCTCTTCCTCGTTTCCTGGTAACTAATACACAAATATTCGTAGAAATATATTATATGGTCAGCATTTATGGCAACATTGGTAGTAACTGTTCACAATTATATGGCAACTTTATGCACAAAACTGACCAATGGGAGCGAGTGTGTTCGTCCATGACACTTCCTTGAAATTCGAATGTGATGGAAAATGGCGGAATGGCACAAAACAAGTAAACGACCATTGTTGGTTGGAGAGAAAGAGCGATATCTTAGCTAAGAAATCATAGATTTAATTACAATAATGATCAAGTATCCATATTAGTCAATCCAGCTACTTAGTGAGGCTCATTATAATCTTTGTTACGTATTATAATAATGTGAGAGAAAAAATGGATTTTCATATTATGCTAATGGTGTTAAAGAGTTATGGCATAAACGATTTATAGAAAAACATACGTTTAATGATTTATGGTTGTATGAGTAGAAACATGATTATGGAATTACAACTACTTAATACAAAATTATTTCAATACAAAATATGTATTTACACAACACTTTTTGTCTACTTCAGTGCTGCCATCTTCCTGTATTATGTGAAATAATTATTAACTAAGCATTTTCAATAAAAAAATATTCTCAATTTTGAAAAAAAAAAGTCTATAAACGATGTTCTTATCTATTCGTAAATTCTATTAAAAATATGCAATGATTTTCTTTTGAACTTTCCTTAAGCTAAGATATATATTTTTTCCTCAATAAGGAACAAAATAAATAGTTTTCTTACTTAGTCCTAATAACAGAAATTTCATCGTAAACCTGTCACTGACAATTATTGTGACAGCTGTCATTAGCTAATGGAGAAAGATGTGACAATTTGTGGAAAAAAAATGTTTATATCCGCGGCCATGTCAAGCCGATGACGAATTGTAATGAAGCCTCCTTTAGAACACACTTATTTATTAACCGAGAACTTAAACTTTGTTTTTAGCACCACAAAATATGACCCATTAATTTTGCAATGTAGCTGAATGATGATAACAATTAATTTGATTCTACCAAAAGTTGTCACGAAAAAATCGTGTACGCGATGTATTCGCGTACAAACTTTGCAATTTTGCGGGCATTTTAGAATTTTCGCACGCAATCTACATCTTGCTACAGCAAATCCAAAACCAGGAAAATCATTTACTGCACAGCGGAGTAATCTCTCGTTGGACCAACCGAAGTATGCCTACTTGCAATTTTCAAAAACTGTTGCCTTGCCTTCTCAAACTTTAATTTAAAAGCAGCCAGCTATTCTGACACACTAATTAATTTTGTTACAGGTAACAATCGAAAACATCTTGACATTACATTTCTTCTACTTTTTAAATTAAAACATCATGTAATTGCACCTTTCTGTCATAAAATACAAAGTAAGAAAACACCATTTCGTCGATATGAAAACTTTTATCAAAATACTCTTAAAATTACGACTTATTCGTAATAATATTTTGTGTCTCAATTTCGCAGTACATTTCAAAATGGCCGTGCATTAAGATAGGATATAACACGACAGGACTATTACCTAGCTATTATATGTTTACGTGTATATTATATTATATGATAATGCTGAATCCACAATGAAACGGTTGTATGAATAAATAGTGTTGGTCATGAGGAGTGTGCTGAGTATTTGTAACATGTGTTTTAAGATAGAGCTTAGAATATCCAATGCTTTCATGTCAATAAAATATTTGTTTAATTTTAGTTCTCAAATTAATATTCGGTGTGCAGCCTATTTAGGCACAATCTTATTGGGTGCTGAAACGAAGGGCGGAAGCTAGTTTCAGTACAAACGGTCTTTTATTCCCAAATAACTTAGGAACAGGGTAGGAAGTAGAAGCTGTCTGTCATTCCTATGACTTCAAACATTGTTACTGTATAGGTATTGATTCAATTTGAAGTTTTGAACAGGTAAAGTCTGCAGGCACAACATTTTTACTTAGCTTTGCTTAGATAGTTAATGCAGATGGTGGTTTACAAGAGTCGCAAGGCATCCCTGGTCCAAGATTAATTTACCATAGCATCAATACAGTCAGAATAACTTCCATATTAATTCATCTTCAGTTGCCCACCATGAGCACACCGCCTTATAAAGCCTACGCAACACAAGCGGGCGGCACGCGGCGATCGCTTAAAACGCTATTAATCGCAGTAAGTCGCCGGACGAGTAATCAACGTATAATTTATCGGTACATTTATGCGCGATGTCGCATCGAGCAGTATTCATGTATTGCAGCCATTTGCTCTCAGTACTTAATGAGGATATTTCATAGAGGATACTTTTTGAAATTCTATATGTAAGTGTTTGTGGATATCCTGTCTTATGATGATGTCAGTTTTAGATATTTTAGCTTACAATGCACTCAGTTTACCCCACCTTACCTACTTATCACATTTTAACTTACTTCATCTATGGAATAAACTCCGCCTCATTTAGATGTACCTATGTTCGTGAGTAACTCAAAAGCAAGTGAATGGGCTTTCGTGCGGTATTCACCAATGGATACACTAATTCAAGAAGAACCTTAAATCCTAACATACCTGGAGTTGGACTTGATTTGTATAAATCTTGGTTAACCTAATAGACAGACAGGCATGTGTTGCTGGGGAGTTTGTTGCGCCACTTCTTCCCAGCAAAAAGGTGGGTATGTGGTTCACCACAACACCTTCAGGGCGGGCATATTAGTGGCTGTCTTTTGTTTCTGACGTTCTATCGCGAGTGCTGATTTGTCAGCCTTTAAATAAACGTTTTTGAGTTTGAATTTGGAGTCAAAATTAACCGGAAAACACATAGATACATACATACATGAAATAGCTCTTTATCCCATCTTACATTTAGAGGTCCACTAAAGTAATGCTAATTCTAAGCGTAATGGAACGTAGTTTCCATTTTAATCGCATTTGTTTCAGTACATTTACATAATAAAATTATTTAAATACGAACTAGCAACTTATACTGCAGTAATACAATTTCTTTGCGGTATTGTGATAAGAATTTATTATTTTATATCAATATTTATACACAATCATAATATCGTTTTTATTGTAAAGTAGCACCCATCTTTTTATGTTTCATCTAAAATTCACAATTTCATTCGTGTTCCTAGAGCTTGTTAACTGACGATTTTTTGTTAAACGCCAAAAGCAACTTAAGTTTTCATTGACACATTAAACTTAAATGATCAAAATAGAACCGCTCAACAGATAATTACTACTCAAAAGAAACATAAATATCCTGAATAAAATAGATTTATTAATTTGTAGACATGAGTAGGTAACATACACAAGCACGAAAGATCTTACAATCATGTTTAGAAGTAGCAATCGCAAAGTATCTTTCTTCCAAGAATTTAACTCTCAACCTAACTTCTATCTATCAATCATTTTCTCCTGTTTTCTATAAGAAACAGCGCAACATTGCCAGTTTTTTTTTACGGTGTGCGCGTGGACGACACTTCTGGGGTACTATGTCATTAACAAATGAACGGACACAACAAAACATTTTCCCACACTTATGCAAATATATCTATTGTGTATATTCTAATAAGGCATTTAGCGTTATGAGCACGCGCACTTAACACTTTTTTCTAAACAATTTATTTCACTGCTAGCAACATTGCAAATTACTTTTACCATGCAATAGATCCTGTTGTCTATGTAAATCATTTATTACAGGTTAAATGCAATTCTTATTAACTTTATGATTAATTGTCTCGTTAAAAAAGGTGTTAATTATATGTAAATTGAAGCTCATTTGTTTGCTAATAAATAATGTTTATCACTTTATTATTAACAAAGTAAAATGTAATTTATTTTGATTTTTTCGTGGATAAAATTGTAACGTCTTGGTTCATAATGAAGATCGATGGGGTTCTTATCAACTGTTGATCTTGTGAAAAAGTAATATGTACGCAGTATTTATAATTCTGTTGTATATTAAATTATCCTTACCATGTGTAATATTAACAATGCAAAAGTCATTATATCTGTCTGTCATGCTTTCACACCAAATGTACTGAACCGATTAACATTGGTCACACACCCACGCATTGGTGACACAGATTATGTATATTCTTTACAGCCTGAAAAAAGAAATAGGCTACTTTTTATCCAGGTAAACGAAGTAGGTCTTTAGGGGCTCGTGTGAGAACGCCGAGAAATCTAGTTCTATCTTTAAATGTGAAAAATTGTATACGAGAACAAGTGATGGAACTTTAATGACAAATAAAGAATAACATTTTATATCCCGAAAACTAAAGATTAGTACAACACGTAGTTTAATCATGTGAATCTTCAATCTAATAAAACATGCAATAATATATTGTACAGTTATTCATAAAAACTTTTACTCCACATATTTTATTTTGCAAATCACTTTTCTAAAGGAATGCAATGAGCTCACATTTGCAAACTCGTCTTGGAAAGAACTAGATTATCTTTAACAGCTTACTAACTACTTAACACATTTAACTTTGCCAACTGAGCTATAAAAATTACCTCGATTACACCTTACTACATGTTTTCCGCGGTTTTACTTGCATTCTTAGAGTGCGTTTGGAACATATGAGCTCATTCTACCTCTACCTATTAAAACATAATAGAAAGAGTGACAATATGCTCTGCTTCAGTTTATTTAACTAATATTATAAGGATTTGTTTGTAACCTTGAAGCTACGAATGGACTAAACTTTCACTGCTAATAAGCTACACACTATCCCCAGTTGAAGGTCTATATTGGTTCGTTTGGTCTAGATCTAATTATTCCTGAATTCCTGTACAAATTCACACAACGTTATTTATTCCTAAACTTAGCAGGGCTTATGCAATATATGCATACAGACAGAATTGTGTTGCTGGGGAGTTTTTTCCACCACTTCTTCTTCCCAGCAAAAGGGCAGGCGTTTTGGGGGCTGTCTTTTATAAATTTGACCTTCAAAAAGTGCTGAATTTCAGCCTACTTTGAATAAATGACTTTTGATTTTATAGGTACAAAACACGTCTTTATGTCCAAGAGGTTGAAAAAAGCTGAAGTTAGGAAAAAAATAAGTGGATCACATCACGGCTAATTTCAGCCATGATCTTTGTAGATCTGACTACATAATGACATGCTAGCTCATGCATTATAAATCGACGCGCGCGCAGCAAGATGACCGAAATGTGTGCTGAACACGCAATGCCAATTGGATCATATTTCTTAGTTTACTTTACATCAGTACTGTGTAAACATAATCTTGAGTGAGAAAAGATATTAAATAAATATGGGTTATGAACAAAAAAATCTGCGCCTTCTCTATTTAGGAAGAGTTTACTTTTTGGCGAAAGAAACATACATAGCTACATGAAATTGTAATTAGTTTAGACCTGTAAGTTCTTCAAAATATATAGTAATAAATATATAATATATAACTTAATGGATTAATAATATACCACCTTGTCGTTTACTTAGGGAATTTTCACAAATCAATAAGCTCAAATCATTTCAACCAGTGTATTTGATAGAATTCAGTCGAACGTCTTAACTAGGGCTGCCATCTCGAATTTCGCCAAACCCGGACAAACATGAAAAAAAACCCGGACATTTGGCGTAAATCGTATTTTTTCCCCGGACGAGTCCGTTTTTTTAAAACAAGACCTAATTTTTAATCCATTTACTATTACATTTATTACCATATACTTAAATTCAATGAGGTGCTTCTTTACATGAAAAGTCAGGGCCGTCTCTAGCTCATGTAGTAGTAGTTTTGAAAGATTATGCCTTAGAGTACCTACTTCGAAGATCATAAATAAGAAAGCTCATATGGAAACTAGGAGTTAATTTCTTGTTAATAAAAGGACTTTAAAACGGTGCTCCCTTTTTGATAGGTTACAGAAAAAATATTGAAAGTAGACGCGAGCGTAGCGAGCGCAAAAAAAATGAGTTTTGGTTCACTAAAGCACCTAAACTTGAATAATAAAAGCAAACCGCAGAGTGAAGAAGCCGCGAGCGAAGCGAGCGCGAAAATTTTTGAGTTTTGGGACCCTGCACCATTGGTCAAGACGTCCCTGTAAAAAGTGTCCGGGTTTTCCCCGGACACTTCTTGAAACCCCGCCCGGACGGCCCCCGGACGGCCTCCAAACGAGGAAAAATCCGGGGAAACCCGGACGGATGGCAGCCCTAGTCTTGACCAACAAAAATAGCTAAAAAACAAGTCTATTTACACAAATTAACCATCTCACAGAACTATATAATAAATTAATATATTACAAACATACAAAATAACACAAAAAAATACATTTAACGCCTTAAAAGTATCGAGTAAACATTAAGATTGTCCGTACCGATTTCAGTTAATGTTTCACTCGGTATCGATTCATTGAATAATATCGATCCTGTATGGCTATCTCTGTATTTTTAAAAAGTTCAAGAATTCGCAAACGTCGAGTTCATTTATCGATATGATTATATCGATGTGAGAATCGAGTTATGAAAACTTGTTATGTTATGATTGCTCCATTTTTGGGCAGTTATTAGTATTTTTTTGCTTTAATTTTGTCATAATAATATTAATGAAACATATGTCTTGACAGAATGAGGTTATATTTATAGTTATGATTTATTACTACATGTATTTTAAAAAGATGTCGTTAAAAACACTATCGAAGTGCTTTGGTATTATTTTTTAAATCTTATTTTGTCTTTTCGTTTTTACCTTATTTTTACCCGACTACCGAGAAGATGTTTTTGAATAAGTTCTAAACAGTTTTCTCCTCAATCGAACTGTAATTCTTTATTAGGCACGCTCCTCAAAGTCGAGTCGATCGTGATTTATCGATTCTCGGACGTCCTTAATTGATCGAATGTATTGATAATGGATCGATTCATTAGATCTAGGCGATTCGTTTGCACAATGCACACCGATGTCCATATTGGATTCTGCATGAATCTCTAGTCAAAGATTAGCAAGAATTTTGTTTTAAAATTAGTTTAAAATTAAATGGAATTGCTAATGGAATCTAGTTTGGTTGGTTTTTTTTTTTCGTCATGTAAATATGTATCACTTGTATAAAATGTATATAAATAAAATAATGACATAAATCTAGTTTGGTATGTGTATTTTAAAGAAACACAACATTAGGTAATTTAGTCAATCTCAGTCAAGCACCTCAGTGTGTTTGTTTTCTGCGTCATTTGTGTGTTAAATAAAATGGTTTTTCTTTCTTTCTTTCTTTTCTTCTTCAGAAATGATTGTTCTAAAAGTAGAGTAAATTACAATTTTCGTGATAATTTTTTACGGTTCATAGGTTAGAGTCAGTCGCTTTAGGTGTCCCTTGTCATCACTTTTCTTTCCTTTCTCTACTGACCACAGGCGTGGAGAAAGATTGAGCGTCCCACCCACCCCTATAGTTAGAAAAAAACTGAGTGGTTATTTGAAAACAAATTACCAGTACGTGACTACCATTCGCCAATTTAATTACGTACATTTATTGGAGAAAGCGTGCCCACCAAAGGAAGTTGGCTGTAAAAGACTGAAAGTAGGCACCAAATAGCTTTTTAGGGTTCCTAAAATAATTTGCAGGCGCACGAGTTTCTCCGTGTATTCAGGGAGGAAGTATAAAACATTTCGCACCTTACAATCCGTCTATAAACGTAAATTAAACTTTAATCTTTATTCAAATGGCGTTCACGACGCATTTTAATTAGTCCACCCGTTCTGCCTACCTCGTAAAAGAGAATGAGCGTGATCATAGATAAAAGGTCGCATTAAAAAAACTTACTAAGCCTTAAAAAGCATGTTACGGATTTAAATGCCTTTGCTTGTTTGTTACAGGGTAATTAATTGGTAGATTCTGAAACGGAACGGCGGTACACTGAAATTTTATCCCCATGTAATGAAGGTACCTTTTAAATACCTTTCGTATTTTCTATTAGGTACTATATTATAAAGCAGTTATACTTATATTATAAAGCTGAAGAATATATTTGTTTGTTAAACGCAGTCATCTCCGTAAAGTGGTCTGATTTGAGAGGACGATCATTCGGTCGGAAAAGCGGGCTGACAACCATAAAGAAAGAGTCAGCAACACCCTTCAGTAATGAAGCGTAAAAACCAGAAAGAAAATCATACTCGTTTACCTCACTCACACAAATTCAAACATCACAAATCAACCAAAACTATTACAAGTGTTGACATTGACAAAAATATGTAAGAGTGAGCCCAGACGATTACCAATGGTTCACGGTTGTCGCGCGGTTCCGCGGTCACGGCTGCACTCGTTAGCCCAGCGCGATTTATTCGCGTTACTGTCGACTCACGTTATGTTATTTATTATTTTATACAAACCACTTGATTTATTTCGTGTCACTTCAATGGCGAATTTGTTAGAATTAGAATTGCACCCACGGGTGTATGTCAGACGTGGGTTGGGGGTATTAAGAATGTGTTAGCTCCTGTTGTGTTAAGGAGAAAGCAGCGGGTGGTTTGTATTCATAAAAAATGCATTTATTAAAATTAAATAATTCAATTAAGTAAGTAGTATTCAAGAAGATTAGAGAGCAATTGACATTTATCAATATGGCTCTTGATAAAATTCAGGTATTTTTATCTACAGCACCTTTCATTCTGGAAAAGTACTTTTCGCGTTATTTATTTCCCATACAATGTTGTGTCGGCGAATACCTGAAACATTTGATACTATGTATTCCCCACTTGCGTCGTTTGAAGACCGTTAATGATAAATGAATACACGAAGAGGCTACTTATCAGCTCTCATTATACCCATAACTCGATATAAGAGCATGCGGAGGCTACTTATAGGCGGGATCCCAATTACATCGCAGTATTCCTGTACAAATGTTGCTTATTCCCTTATCGGGCGCGCGTTACCCACAGACATGACTTATAATTATCCCGAGCTATATATCACTTTTTTTACAGTGGCGTGCGTACGCGTTTGCAATTGATTCCGCGCGTTCACGCGATCCGGCAAGATTTCTACTCGCCAATTGCACCGCAAAAACGCACCTCACCATTTACGCGGCTCGGCACGTCTGGCGCCTCTACGCACCCCCCGCCCCTCCCACGCCGCGCCGACCAATCACAGTAATCTATTCGAAATTAGAACTTCACGCGCGCGATTACAATCAAAGAGTGCGGTTTGCGCGGGAAACGCTGCAGCGCCATGTTTGTTTTTTTACTGTAACGTTCCGTTTCACGCGACATCGTTAGCGGTAGATCGCGAAATAATATTTCAAACCTCAATTACACCATCCGTCAAGTTGATTCTCTAGGGGCAGCAATTTTGTCATTCAAAATCGTTGAAACCAGTCGGTGGCCCGTTATGGGATTAATTAATGGTCCGCTGGTTGCGGGGCGGCCATAAGCCGATGTAAACGACGAGGTTGCTTGTCACACATGTACAAGAAAAACGTTGGAAGCGCGTGTTCCGATCGTGACTACATCAGTCAAATCTTCGCTTGATATGCAGGGGATAGCATTCGTTACGACAGCGCGTGCGACTCTCATACGTATTATGGATTATTTGCTGAATATATTATTGTAATGTGTGCATGTAACAACCCAAAGTTGGCTTAGATTATATCACTAGTATGATTAATCGTCTTTTTATTAGAGATAACCGTTGCTTATGACAAATTTATACTTTCCTACTAGTTAAATGCATATCAAGTTAGCCAGAAAAGGCAGTTAGTTCTGTACCAGCTCGTAATCCATTCAATATTACAATACCTGTCTTATTTCCACCAGTAATGAACGGACTGAAAACTATAATAGTCGCTTCAGACGTAATCCTCTTGCCATCGTAAACAAAACGAGAATAAAGCTACGTAATTTTGTTGGCACAATATTTATTACATAACACAATATATGACAGCACAATGAGGCCAATACGGTAAACATTTGTAATTAAGCCAACAGAGAAGCTACACAATCATACCCTTTGTCCAGCAATACATTACATGGCAGCCTACTATAGCACCACCAACTTAACTTTACCATCGAATTACGCAAAAAACACCTCTATGCGCCACAAAATTAGACCGTCCCTAACTTTTTTGATAGCACAAATAATTTTGTCTTATTCGTACGTAAAAGGCGTTCCAAATCACGCAGCGAACGTTGCGTTTAGTCCGCACAGACAATGCTAATAAGACAAGTGCTTCGTACAACGGAACGTATAGATGACAGGTTACAATGCTAACACAGGAAACCATTGTAGGCTCTGTTAAAATTATCGTCGAAGCTCCTTCGGCGGTAATAAAAGATGTGTTTGTATCGTAGACTCGTATTAAATTGGAGGCAATGGAAAACAAGACATGAACCCTTACTCAAAAGCATTGCCTGAAGATATTGTCAATAAATAGCTGTTTCCCGGATTCATTGTTCTTTAAGACATAGAACCTCAGGTTCCCTTATAGGCCGATGGATCTACTCGAAAGACAGGCGTTGGACGTGTTCTTAAAACACGGGACACGGGCTTAGAGTCTGGGCTGCCTTCTGGAAGTTTGTTAAAACCGACAAAGTGATTTCACAATTAAAATTCTCTTTTATTCAATTTTATTGGATTTGATCATAGTTAGAGACTGACTGACAACATACATGCGTGATCCCTTTATAACCTTACTACCCATTTTGCCCAACACGACTTCCCAAAGAATCTGAATTTATTTGATTTATTCAGAAACTATTTCGTAATTCAGACACACACGATTTGAACTATTCGTTATGGTAATCAAACTATTGGTAGGTGCCCTTAATTGCCCATAGATCGCTATCTTTTCTTGACGTACTAAATTTCAAACCTAGATATGTGACCTTTTGAAAAAACAATGGGAAAATTATACATCATTTAATTAATTAAAACTTCATGTAGTTATTATTTAGACGTTCCAACATTTAATAGCTTGTACCAGATCATATAATTAATTTTTGTTTGATTGGCAAACGCCGCCATGTTTAATCGAATTTTCTGTCGTGCCAGCATTATCCTGTGTCCCGGCTGTCAAATTAATCATGAGCAAGAATATTCAAAACTTTTTGGTGGAACCTTCATTACTTAATCGATTTTAGAATTCAAATTGATTAATTTTCTTTTAAAAACAGCTTGCAACTGTTTCATCTGTCATTAGCGTTTATATGCCTTCAATATAAATTACTATGTACGTGGTTAATAATTTCTTGACGTATTGTTAAAGCAATCATCACGTACTCTTCATTTACATGGATTAACGGTTTACAGGTCATTAATTAAATTCAGAATGACAAAGCGTGTGGCGCTGACGACTGTTTGATGGTAATAAAACAATGGGTGTTTTACTTAACATTTCAAACTTAATGAAAACTGTAATAAACCTATCTTACACATCTATTAAGTCCAATTACTGTCATCCGACTAAGTGAATGCTTATTTATTTTATTGACGTTACTTTGTAAGAAAACTATGGTTAAACCACCCTTTTTTGACAAATCAACTAATGATTAGGTACTTTGGTCAATACGTGTGGAGGCAAACTAATGGCTCCCACCTTTGAACATCTTGAGGCTTTGAATATTTCTGCCTATGCAATTTGTAATATTGCCATAATACTGAGCTATTCAACGATAATCACTAACTGAAGTAAAACCTTACCTCCTTTTCAGTTTCACCCTTTGTTTTTCATGAACCTTGTAGTCTACAAGATGTTTTTCTCAATTGCCTGACGGCAATGCTGGCCACGAATATGGCTGACAGTCCTGCATGCGACAAGAGATTTATTTATTTGAATGTACCACATTTAACTTAATAGCTCAAACTTTACATTAAGTAATCCATATCAATTGCGATTTCAGGGCTTTCCGTATAATTTTGTTATTACCCATATTAAGCTGCACCACCCAGCCAGCGACTCCAACTGCCAAAATATTTGCACTTCACATAGCTCCTATGTCAAAGGCTGTAAGGTTTAAAATGCTATGTTTTGGTGGTATAAGAAGTGGTAATATGTAACAACAATGATGGAGGAGTGTGTCCAAAGGCGGGAACAAACACGCACCATTCGCGATACTATAAACAATTGTGCGACACATTGACTATTGTATGATTGTTCCTTTGATTTGTGATTGGAAGATTACATTGTTCAAACCTGCCAGAGAACATTCAACCTTATTTTAACTAGCTAGAGTTTAATTTCGCATGTGTGTACGTTGGTACTTAAGTGATTTAAAATAGTGGAGTATGGTATCATTAGTTTTGGTTTGGATAGTGAAGTTTAGCGCTAAACATACTTCATAGGTCTTCCCTTGGGGCTGGCATTGTGTGCGGTGAATACAGGCGCCAGGGTTCATAATAACCACCTCTGAAGACTACTGTTATTGCTATTCAATTCGGTTGTACCGTTACTTTAATGGGTGCCTAGTTTTAGAGATTAATAAAATTCTAGTGGTTTTTGCATCTTCGCCAGTTAGACCCGCAGACTCTACTTTAAAGGCCGAGGGGAGCGGTGCAGTTTTTCTGTAGCATCCCTTGGTGAAAAAATTGGTGGCTTAAAAAGCCACGCTTTACTTGAGTCTGGGTTTTAAGGTGGAGTCCATCTGCCCAAACCATATGCAAGCTGATATAATGATGTTGTTGGTGTGTCAGCTTCTGTGTATAACATTAGCGTTTATTAAACTGGTTTTATACTGGACGACTATCCACCAGGTTTTTAAGGAAGCTTTAATAACTGGGATATGACACTCTTTGGCTTTGCTTTGGCCAATTCGACAACATCAGCTAATTATTTTCTGTCTATATATATTATTTTCTGTAGCAACTACCATGAATAAATCTAGCCTTGTTCTAGAGGTCACGATTTAACTGTTATGCTTCTTATCAATAATGGTTTAAACACTGCTCCCATAATTATATTTATTTATTCCCGCATGAAATGCCGTATTTTTCTGTTATCCCACATAGTGAACCTCATTTCTAATCTTTCTACCATTAATAACTCCACAGTATTTACGCAAAATACAGAAGCCACCCTCTACAGCAACTAGCGTAAATACTATAACCTCGCAATGTTCTTCAGCTCGCATAAATCGCGCGTTCCAAGCGAAGCGAGCGCATTGCCGCACCGCGCGACGCTGCGCCGCGAGTGCACGCACAATGCGACGCATCATCGCTTTAAATGGTCAACTGTAATAGAAGATGGGTGGTGCAAGTCATGAACTTATGACGAAGGGTATTACACGAAAGAAGCGTGTGTTTAAGGTGTAGTCAAGGGTAATAAATAGCATTTGGAGACTGGACTGTGTCCAAAAAATATTTGTGCTTAGGTACGCTTCATCCCATAATGCACGTGTTTCTTAGACCGGTGCTTATCAATATGCAAAAAAGTTCTCGAGTAGCGACCATGACCACGAAGACACAGCTTGAGCATGTATCTACCATTTGGACCGACGACGATCTGGCCAAAGTCGCAAAGGTGGCCATCGGAAGCAGTGGATGCTTGCTGGATGAGTCTAAAATAACTCAATTTAATAGACGCAACAATTATTTTTTGTGTTACAAACTATTAGGCGTAGTAGACGCTTTCGCTCCTCACTTGGACCACACGCTATTAGTATGGTACAGGATCACGGGTCGCGCCAAATTGTCCCATTGGCGGCTCATTGTTGGGACACTCTGCCGCGGAAATATCCCACATTGTTATACTATAAATGGTCACCCTTTATTTCGTATGCCAACTACTGTCTGCTTTCAAATTGACTGTAATTTAGGATTCTTGATTTTATTATGCAGAGGAGCTTTCTAAGAGAACGTCTTTTGTTTTCATCTAAATGTTTTTCGTTGTTCTTTTTACAATTTTCGTTAAGTACATTATTTTTAGATATCTGGTCTAGGTACATTGAG
The DNA here is from genome assembly GCA_033682625.1 of Helicoverpa zea x Helicoverpa armigera. Taxonomy (NCBI): domain Eukaryota; kingdom Metazoa; phylum Arthropoda; class Insecta; order Lepidoptera; family Noctuidae; genus Helicoverpa; species Helicoverpa zea x Helicoverpa armigera. The sequence continues at coordinate 10,067,336 of JAWIIS010000004.1, read as the reverse complement.
ATGTAAATTAATTTTATTAATAATTAGCTTACTATCGATGGAACTTATGTTTGAAACGATAATGAGTAGGTAAGAATAAAACAACCAGGAAAATTATTTTTCATAACTAGAAATTAGTTGCCGGTTTACACATCATACCATTTCTATAACATAAAACCAACATCATACAAATTATTGAAAATTACACATATTTATTGCAGTACAAATAAATATAAGGCCGGCTACAAACTATTTTCTTAGCGTGAAAACGCGCAAATGATAGCAGAGCGTTCGAATACGGAACGCGCGTAGATTGAATAAGTACACCAATTATGTGGGAGGCGTTTGACGCACAAACGCATGTGTGTAACTAGTCGATTTGTATCGAGTATCGATAAGTTGATGGATCGGAGCTTCTCGAATTTTGACGAGGAAAGTTGTTTATTTTGAAGAAATTGCTTTGTTTTGCTCACCATTTAAATGTCAAAAAATTATGTTAAGTATTTCTTACAGAGCTTTGCCTTTAAAATTACTAACAAAATTGACATTTCCAAAGATTCAATTTCTAATATTTTAACAAAATATGTTCCTACAAAAGTGCTACCGATTAATCGCTGAGCTACCGATATTCAAACTTTTCAGCAGCAAATACAGAAATAGTCATCCATATTGGGAATATCAGCCGACACAGGATTTTCCAATGAATAAATTACGGTGTCAAGCCGCAGGACTGGACATTTGCATCACAGCAGTAAATTGAACAAATTTGAAATTCATCGATCCGACATAGTTTCAACACTTGCTGAATTAAACTCCCATAACATGGATTTATACGTTGCCTTATTACCATTGCGATCGGGATATCAAAAATACAATACGTCGATTCTCTGGACAGCCATAAAATGGACACAACAAAACAATACTATTCTCATTTCAAATGTTTCTCCAACAAGATTTACTGTTCCAACTTTGAATTCAGAATCCAATTAAAAAATAATTACAAGCTCCTCCGAGAAGCAACACTAGGAAACGCGCGTCTTACAAATCGATAAATAAATCGGTGGAATAATCGATCGATAATAATATCAATTACTCGGTAATTGATTAGCTAGAGAGTTTAACATTCTCAGAATCTCTACAATGTCTATGAACCACTTAACTTTTTTCAAAGGTACGGGCACTACAACTTTAGAGCATTATTTACAGGTTTTTTCATTGCAGAAACAGCTTCATCCAGCTTCTACCAGATAGTAATTGCCATATAAGCCAGTTTACTCGATCCTAGAAAAAACTTAACATGACTCCTGCATTACTGCTGAATACGGAAAACTGTTGTTATCTAGCACACTATTTTGAACTTTAAAATATTTCAAACAAAGTTCAGTTTAGACTGTTGAAAAAGTAAATAATAGTATTCAAAGCAGTATTTAAATTCGCCCGTTTTAGAAGTCAAATCAAGATTTTCAATTACTTTTTACTTTCTTTGAATTTATTCTGCAGAGAAGAAAGGAAAGATCACTATAAAAACTCGCTGGTTATTTCATAGCCTTTCCTGAATGTCTCAAAATAATATTAATGAATAAAATCGACTAAAACTGTGACTGTGATTTAGTAACCACAGAGGTGCTACTCTATAATCACATACGACGACGCCATCTTTAAGAAAATCACAATACGCGCGAAAAGTCCAAACAAACATTCTTCCTAAAATTGAATACATACACGTAAAGTTTATAATAAGAAAATAGAAGCTAGGAAATGAAATATTCTAACAAGGTGTACTGACATAACAAAGAGTTGCCCCGAGCAGTTTTCATTACGCTAGCAATATAATGACACGGGTAGGCCGACCTTTGGGCTCTGAGGAAATCCCTGGCTTGCACATAATCGTTTTGTTATTAATAGTTAGCGGTAAAGATTGCATTATTACCATGGTTATTGTGACCTGGTTAGCAGGAGCCCTGTAGGAAAAGCTTTTGAAATTAGGATTGGAATTGTAAATATCATAACGCCATGATTTTTGAACACGCAAAAAGGTCGTTAAAGGAGACATTATTTTAAAGGCAAATTGCAAACGGAAACCTTAAAGTACACTGTTTGTCAATAACTAAGAATGTTATATTTCCCATTTTTGTAAATGTTTTCTTAAAAAGATTGGGTAAGTTTCATAAAAGATGTAAGCTTTTCAGACAACACTATCTTTTAGGAATTCGCACATGCATCATTGACGCATCGAGATTCTCTAGCGGACTCTACCTAGAATATAGCCTTCACCTATTCAAAGAACTTTGTACATTATACAGGCTTCAGATATGTGCCTTAAATACTGTATTAAGCAAAGCATCTCCATCATCCAGGCACTTAAGATACACGCATACGTTACTGTTACCGGTGCTTGAGCGACCGATGACCGTTAGTAAGTCGGTAATTCTAGAAGTATTTGCATAATGTTGCGCCTAGGCCCTTATTACTTGTTCCCGGTAAACGCTGGGTGTAGTTATTTAACGTTATCAGCTATAAGAACGATTAATTTGATTTAATTTTGTTTAGGGTTGCCGGTGGTCTGATCAATTTTTAAAACTTCAATTTTGTCGATGGCAAATTAAATTGCTGTACCAAAAGTACTACATATGTATTTCTTACTAAGCATAGCTAACAAAAGGTTTATTCAGTTTTCGCAATACATTTTTAACCTGTGTTAGTAGTTACGATGACATTTTTATAGTCTGTTAACTGCATGAGTGAAATGTAATGTAACATCTAAACTACGATGCTAAGCATAAGCATCTTGATGCTCAATAGACTGTATTTAATACCGCTGGTATCTAATTACGTTAATTAAATGAAGTATGTGGTTTCAGGTTTATGAAGCTCTCACTGGTAGCGATACTTAGTAAATGTACGCACCTTGTTAGACTCTTTGGTGTTCACGCACTCTATAACTCTATTGGTAAGCGGTACAAAATTATGTTCTTGATTTAAACTTATGGATTTTCTGCCTGTTAAAGGAACAAACAGTAAAACCACTATTGGTGATTGAATTTTTTTGTAGTCTGACTGTTTTTTGTTCTAACTGCCAGTTTTGTCAGTCAATAAAAAAAAAACATTTTTTTCTTGAAAACTGACAGCTGTCAACTGCACAAATCTTGCGGCTTTCTTTTGGACATATTTATTGTATTAAAAAGTAGCGCTATAAAAACGTTTTATCTCTGAAATAAATCATGTATTTCATATAATCGAAGATTTATTTATTTATTGCAAAAAATGTATACATATGCATCCTTAGCCTATGTTTAGATTTGTAAAATAACGTACTGTTTTTCCTTGTTTCACGATACATATCTATGTATTATATATTCATGATACATATCTATGTATTATATCTTATACATATTTGTTCTTCAATCAAAAAAATATGTGCCCAGGTATTAGTAAATCAGCCCTAAGAGAACTGTTACGCAAAAACTCGTGCTAGACCGTCTGACGTCTTCGATCACGTCCGGTACACGCTCCTATCCACGACACGGTACACGACATTATGTCGGCTGAAACAACACAACGTTGGAACTTTATATAGGATCTTATTTTTGTAATGGCCAGTTCTTTTATGCATAGATGATATTTTTTTTATTTACAGATACATACATACCTATGTGTTGCTGGGGAGTTGGTCGCGCCATATCTTCCCAGTAATAACACATATTAAGTCGGGAAGGGTGGGCTTTTTGGGGTAATTCTGATGATCAAAAAGTTCTGATTTTCAGCTTACTTTAAAAAAAACCTTTTTGATTTTGATTTATTAATATATTTTTCTTTTGTTACAGATTTAGGAACTGTGGACGAAAGTCTTCTAAATTCAAACTTTGGTAAGCGATCTGCGTAGAAAATTACAACTTTTAAAAACAATACCAAGATTTGCATGTCAAACGGCAGTTGGCTACTATTTGTTTATGGCGCGAAACGCTACAGATAAAATATTAAAATTAGAACGAGCCCATTACATGATACACACGTACGTTGCAAATGGATGGCAAATTGAATGTTGCTAAAAATGGAGGCGTTTTGATTGCATTGTTTAAATGGCTATCTCGATTGTGTTTTAATTACTTTGAATGGTATTTTTGTTCACTTATTGTTATTAGTATTTTTAACCATCTACTACCTATGTAACAAATTGTAAAGGTAGATGAGTATAAAAAATAATTTACACAATGGCTCTTCGTTTTTCAGCTCGGAAAATCTACCAATGTGAAAATGTGTGTCATACTCATAAATATCGCCATAAATGCAGTCAGCAAAATGCAATCCCAGCGTAAAGATTATGAACAAATCCTCTTAGCTCGAGACGTTTTTGGACTGTGGTGATGACGACGAACACTGACATCGATTCGATTAAGAAAATACTTTCAGAGATGATAATTAAACCATTTGTCACTTTTATGTAGTATCTATAAATCGACAAACTGAACAGCCTTAGTGTTTTTGCTCGCTTATCTTTCCAACAGTATGTCCAGTTCAGTAGCAAAAATAATCGCGCCACATACAGCTACCATCTTGACGTATTATTTATCGATATTAGAATATCTCGATATTAGAGAATCGCGTGTGCTAAGCGCTTCCATCGCTTTACAGTTTATATTTAAGCGCTACATCCGCTGGTTGCTCAAACTAGTAAACGGTAGAATGTAATAGTTTCTACCGTATTTGGTTATACCTCTAGTATTTGGTAGAAAGGTGATTAGGCACGGGTGTTAAATCTGTAACCTATGAATTGTTGAGGAAATTGTTGGGAAATATTGAATGTTGAAAATTCATACGGCAAAACAAACGCAGTTGTTTTAACGAGCATGGTTTACTGATTGATTTGTAGAAATATGGATTTATTGACTACTCTTGTACAGTAAAAGAATCTTCAGTCATTGTCCTCATAGTTGTTTTTCTGCGGATTATAGTAACTCATTCATCCGTTATTTAACGATTAGAGATTGAGACATGGTTTATAATATATGAGGCTCACGTCAAAATTAATCTCCAATCGCAAATAAATCGTATATTGTAATCTGCATTTACCAGGCATATTCTAAAATTCGAAATTTGAAATCAGCTAGCATTGCTCCGTTCATTTATTAGCTGCCAGTATCATTAGCGAGTAACACAACGGTAGAGGTTGAATATATACTTTCCGCTGAATACTACTCCAACCTAACCTTCATAGTTAAGTTTCATAAACATTACTTACCTCTCATTACTAACAGTCTGTTATAATCAGGTTAATATTATAAAACCCATAATTCCTCATCCATTTAGTAACGGTATAAACCATTTTATTAAGTAACCAGCAATAAACGACGAATACCTGTTCCATTTTTCCCTCTGGCAACACCGTCATAGCAATGTTAGATTATAATTTACTGGGATGAAAATTCTAATTGAATTTGTGTTTTTGCATGAAGTTTAATTTAAATATGTAATGTAATACCTTTTTACATAATGAGGTAATCAATGGCGGTGTTTCGCTTACACATCTTACATCGGAGATAGAGTTTGTTTAATCTATGATTTTAATTTAGATAACCATCTCCGACATCTATGGTTAGTAGAAAATGTGCTATTAGAATTCCTTAGTTGCCCTTCATAACGTGTTAAGAGCTTCAAAGTTTAAAATAATGTTTATCGATATTTTCTTATCACAGTCATCATCAGATTATATCTGAGTACCTACTATTTAAAGTAGTAGCACAGATTACTTATTAGTTACTTTATATAGTACCTACGTAGTACCTACCTACGTGGCACGTAGTACGTGGCAAAACTCAGATTTTTAACTAGAGGGCTGTGATTTTAATTTTCATAACTTTTTTGAAGTCAAATATACATACCTTTAAATTAGACATAACAATACCAAAAGGAGTATTTCACCTTTTCACAAACCTTCATGTAAGCTCACGCACAGCGATACTAAGCGATAAGACGCGATGTAGATGCGATGCGATAACAGAACATCGCTACACGTGTGCGCAGGCGCAAATTAATTAAATTCCGAACGGTGCATGTTAAGTTTTGTTATGTTGGTACTTCGTAAGTTTAGTGTTTGGCTTTGATTCGGTTATTATGTACCGTAATTGGTTTATAATGAGTTTGGTACAGTGGGTTCTGCTGTTGCTCGTTGTTAAAATTAGTAGCTGAGACACTCATACTGGTACTCAGCTGCATCCGCTTAGACTAGAAGCCGAAACCAGCACATTTGGGAAAAGGCTCGTGGACTTAATGTGTGGTTTTTGCTTGTAGGTACTTAGACAATGGGGAAGTCGGAAATCGCAAATAAAGAACACATTCTAAGCTCTGGCATCCTAGAAATACGATGATTCTCAAAACCACCCTAATCTGATCGGCACGCACATACCATTCGTGCACTAACTTGGTACTTTACAGTTACAAACAGACAGTTCTAAAATATATTCTATCAGATCGATTCGCCTGAGGTATCGATATCGATAACTCGAACTAAGAAGAGATTCGATTGTCGATAACACGCCGATCTCGACGCGATAACGTCGCCCTCTACATATGTTAGGCGCTGACATTATAAAGTAGCTTTTATACGATGCGCGTATCCGAACGTGCTTGCTTTATGGTTCGTGTAGTGTTCGAGGCTTGTTCGAAATTCAAAAATGTTTCCCGCTATATTGAAAACTATTATTCTAAGGTTTCAACCTCCAGCTACGTGTGTCTATGCTTGGTATTTTTTTACATTCTCTGCAAGTTATTTCATTTCTTTACAGCTTTTACAGCAGAAATTGTGTTTGTTTAATTGTTAATTCTAAGAGCATATTTCTTTTACAAAGTCCTTAAACGAATTTCAATCTCAATATATGCATACTTCACTAAATATCTACCATCTATCTATAACATCTGTTAGTCTAAAACTTCCTAACAACTTTACAACGGCGCGAACCACTTACGTTCAAGAACAAGGAACTAAGATTAATTTATGTTAGTATAATTACACAATTATCTCCACTTAACATCTAGCGTCCATTGGTTTAAATATTATTTGTAGTGAGACTGCATCGGCCGAGATTCGAACTGAGTGACCACCGCTCGGGGCTCTCATTACGTTTGGTACAATTTATAAGCGACGATAAAGTTCATTATTAAAAATAATTTGATCGACAGTAACAAGAGTATGGAGACATGGGTGTATAATTTTTTTCAGATGACAACAACAACTCAAAGTCGAGAAAAGTGCCCGAATATATAGCGATAGAGAACGAAGACTGCATGAAGTTTGGACGATTAAAACGTTCGGATAGATCGACGCTCTATTGTATCTATATTTTACAGTTAAGTTAGTAGGTATCATAGTTCGGCATTGTCTGCCTCTCCATTCACCCATCTTCATACATAATTAATACACTCTTTGTAGCATACGCTTTAATCAATAACTGCAAAATTACTTAAAAATAACCCGAGCTTCAGAACTGACAACCTCCTTTTTTTAGCGAAGTCGGTTAATAAGATCACTCAAGCGACATTCAATTTCAATGGTGATTCATCATGGTCATTCTAGATGACGTAAAAGACACTAAAGTACATCCATCTCGCTAACGCTTGGACTCCACTAAAAGTTAAAGTAGCAGCGGCAGCAAGCAGGTAATCACGCACAGCACCGCTCAAGGGTATGTGTGTACAGCCCTAATCATTACATACCTGTAATTACGTGCCGTTTCACGCAAACTGCATCAAATGTTTGTCTTTAACTGGATTGTGATATTGTATTTCATCTGTTGTTGTTTGTTTTAGCTTAAATGTCACAATAAATGAAGATAACTGTTATCTTCATTTATTGTGATATTTAAGAATTAAATATGTGAATTTTCATCGAATTTGATCATATTTTAGGCCATACAGGAATCTTCCTATAATATAATCAAATCGACATGACGCTGCATACTTGACCAGTTTGAATTGAACATACCCTAGAGGTAGAAGCTGTCAGGTATATGTACATTTCTTCAAGCTAGTGCCAAATAACTGGGTCCTTCTTAAAGCATCCAACTTCTTTTGAAGATCGAAGTTGCTTAGAGCTATAATAATGACATAAGAAGACCTGAAAACCTATATAAATAGAAAGAAATTAAACTTCGAAAATCACTACAGCCAGCACATAATTACATAATCATAAGTAAGTCATACCTTTCTCATCTAAGTTCCCATACTTAGCACCATAAGTTACTGAGATATATTCTTCCTCCCTATGACCCACGGTGGCTGGGTATCTGCGAAGCGCACGTCACCGCAATCGACGGTTAAGTTTAACCGGAGGTAATAAGATACATATATCTGGGTGCTACTTTAAATTTATCCATAGTTAGTGCAGCTACTTAGTGTGGGGACTGGCTGTAAAGTAAAAATAACGTCATGAACAAAACATTATGTTTATGAAACATCATTATAATTTTTCTTACGTCAATTTTATTTCTGGTCGGCGCAACATGTCTTGATGACATTCTCCCATAAGTAAAATTTTTAATGCGATATAGTGACTGTATTATTAAAGGTTCTAGTCTACACATCTTATGCTGAAAACCAAAATGACCAATTGTTACCTTAATATCCGTGAGAAAAGCTTTCTCCAATTCAAACTTTTTGAGTAAATGAAATACATAGTTCGATTGTGTAGTCTATTCGTTTTTGGCACGATTACCGACCGTTCTATGAGATTGTTTTTTATATATATTTTTTTCGTATGCAATACCCTATTGCATATTTTTTTTCTAAGCCACTCTGGTCAGTGGTCAGCCTAACATCTATAATCAAGCTCTTAGCTGGCCGCCCATTAAGGGCCGATAACTAACATCGCTAAATAAATAAATACAGCGCTTGTCACGACGGCATTAGCTTCCACTTAACTGGATTAGATTAAATGTTCGATTTTGTTAGCAATACCGCAGTTTATATTGGCAACACCGTTACTGAAGATCTTTAGATGATAGACTCCTGTAATTGGGTGGTTGGGACTGGCTGCACAGATCCACAAAATATAATTTAAGCAAGATCCTGTAGGTACTAATCGCCTTAACTGATTGAGCTGAAGTATGCAATTGATATTATTATAAGCTTCTATTTAACATCTTTCGCGGGCTAAGTCCTTAAATATCTCTAGAAAAGTCTATAAAATACATGTTTAAAAAGCAAAAGTAGGTACATTAATTGTGTGTACTGTACACACAACAGATATACTTTTAACGCTATGTATGAAACTAGAAGGAGTTACGTTGTGTGAACTTGTGAGAAGTATTATGACATGGCATAAATGCTTAGGTACCTATTTATATTCCAATCTGTTACCTACTGATATTTTACCTAACAGGAATACATCGTGTAAAGTCCTAAACCAGAAAGCCTAATCTTTGCACCCAATCACAAGCCCGAAGGTTCATTAACGTAAAATCATTAAGATTTACCAATCTTACCTGTACCAGCACGGTTTATTTATGAAGTCTGCATACTTAAGCTTGTTGATACGTAGGTATCTGATAAATTTAATATTTTATACAAAACAGGAGGGTTAGCGATTGCCATATCGCCCGTAACGAACGCTGGGAAGTTTCGTGGTAATCGGACTGGGAGGTAAATTGCGATATACAAAGATTGGGAAGCAGGTGGATGCTAGAGAAGATATCCTACGTTTTAAGCTTAGATTTATACTTCAACATGTTAATTTAATGCCCGGTGGTATATCCTAATATGGTGAGTAGTTTACAGTAAGAGACTGCATGTTGTTTTCAGTAAGTTAATAAAGGGTATCCAACCATTTAACCATAAGAACTGGATAGTATTATTTTCCAAACTACGTTTGAGTTTGTCATAGCCGCAGAGGCGCCTATTAAGAAGCCATTCATTTCAACTACCAGAGATGAAACTCCCAAGTTTATTAGACATAATTAAAACAAGAACACAGCCCCAACACTAAGTGCAAGTAATTATACCGCGATACAACCCGACACCAAAGTGTCACCCATCCAATCAAAGGCATAATATTAACACGTAGGTCCGGACGCGTCGCGTGCGCAAGTGGGCGTGGCTAACGAGACGTCAACGTCACCGCCCGTTGACACATTGATTGATTTGATCGTCGGTTAACCAATTAAGTGTTTGTAATGAAGCGTTTACGAGATGTTTGTTGTCGGTAGGACTGTGTATGGTGTGATACCGTTTGCTGAAATTGGTTTTGATTTGCTATAGTTAGGTGAAACCATCAGTTTTGTAGGATTTTGTCAAAGTAGCCAGCTGATGGTTCAACTACATCGGTTGTTGTGTTTGTCTTGATTGTTGTGATCCATAAAGGTTCGAGTATAAAAGCTGTCAAGAATAAAAAAAAAACAACAAATCTTAAAAAAACTTATTCTTGGATATGTATCTTTGCTTCTGAATAAATATGTATGTATACCTTAGTACCTACACCAGTTTCCGCCAGCGCAGTATCTAACAAATCTATCAATCTTTCAGCTTCGTAATACATACGTACCTATTTTTAAAGAAACTGCCTTATGCCTGTTAACACTACCTATACTATAAAACAAAATGATTCCAAAGACATTATGAATGATTAACGTGACTCACACAAATGGTTGATATCAAAAACAAACCTGCAGTATTAGTTCAAGTCCTCGTTACTTGTAATTGGCACTCCTCGCATGTTGCACCCTCAGGGAGAGCCCTGACCTATGTGCTGTCAAATAAACTACAGATGGATTCGCCGCCTGTAAGGTTGTTTCAAATGGATGCACCTGTGTCTTGGATGGGATTGAAATCATGAGTTGTATTAATTTCCTTAATACATTTATGAATTATTTAAATATACCTTTTTGTTCCTTATTATGATAACAACCACCTCAAAGGGACATGACTAGACGCCCTTTTAAAATAACAGTTTTCATTCCATTTTTTTTTAAATAGCCAAATTACGTTTTGCACTCTAGGTCTTTCTTGCCAAGATTTTGAGAAGAGACGAAAAGCTTTGAAATGACTGTTCTATCTAGAACTGTTTCATATTCTTCATTTTTATAAATCATCATTATATCTCAGCTCTTTCAACAATAAGAAACAATTCGTTATCCTTACGGTAAGGAAGGTATATAATTCTTGACATGCTTCACAGAACTGACGTCAAAAATCTTCCGTCCATAAGCAAACATCCCTTTCATATAGGTACACCACTAGCACCACAGACACAAGTCCAGTCCAAAACAAAGCAATAACAATCAGGCGAACAAATATTTCCTTTACAACGGCGAGTAGAGTCAGCAACACAATTACTGCGCGAGTTAATTGAGGCCGGTTAATTAGAGACGTGTCGCGTGGGCCCGACGCCCCCGCCGAGCCTTTGTACGTGCGTACTGGCTGCATAGAAGTGCAGGGCTTGTGTGTTCTATATTTAAAGGTGGGTTTTGAATATAGAACATTTATTTTGGTAAAGGTCCTGGAATGTTCCAAAAGAGGCGTGATGACTTCTTGATGCTTTGTTTTACTTTGTATTTTTTTATGGAATGCGCCTACACAGGTAAGTACAGACCGAACTAAGAAGAAGTGCAACAAAAATGAAACATGTTTAGTTTTTTTGTACCCTAAAGGCTACGAACCTACGAACCTAGGCTAGGATTTGAAAAATGCTTTCACTATTGGAAAGCTAAAGTCTTCCCGAGTAACATAGGCATAGATTTTATCCCGATGCGGGAGAAATCGCGGGAAAACGGCTAGTCTTTAAAGAATAAGCTTTAATTAGCTTTAATTATTATTTGGTTAAAGAATAAGCTCAACAACAATAACGCAAATAAGCAAGAACGTTCCAACAGTAGAAGTAGAAATAATCAGTTACTGAAAAAGCCATTAAACAGAGCAGTCGTGTTTGCACCCAGTAGTTTGGTAGTTGGTAGTACCAACATAAACGAGGCACTCTTAACCTAGCACGATTAATCTTTCACTATAATTATGATAACCCCTTGTTAGCTTAAGACAAGATTAATCCATTCGCTTTGAAGATAATAAATGAATTATCTTACGTCAATGGAGTTTTGGTCTGTCTATAGATATTGAATTTTAGTTTTATTCTGTGTAAATGCTATGTATTCTACACTGTATACACTACATTGGATGAGGCTGCAAATTACGATTCGCATATTTAGGTGCTAAGTTGCAAATATAAATCTAAGGTTGAGATGAAGATCAATGTGATATACATATAAATATATACCTAGGTAACCGTTTTCAGATCATGCCAAGGAATTCGTAAAAGTACTGCTTAAGTAAACTTATTCTGAATATATGTTTTTATTTACCTATTTAGAAAATATTTCAAGATACTTTCAGAAAAATTGTACCTACATGTGTAAGATTATTTTAATTTTCTGATGATTGATCCTTCTGATGTAAAAAATACAAACATCCGAATTGATAAGCTCATCTTTTTGGTGAGTTTTTTTTTTACACATAAATAAGAGACCTTTTCATATGACATGTACGGATCATGGGTACGGATACCCATGATCCGTACATGCCTGAGCTCAATTCCAGTGCGATGTAAACGCATTTATGAAATACTCGCCAATGGCATTGTGTTCGATGAGGACAACGAGACGTACCCACTGGATATGGCAACTATGCAGTGCCGGATTAACCATAGAACAATGTTATAGGCTCCAGTTTCACTAAAACACCAGTCCATCCAGGGCACCAGTGGAGGATCAAATAGATCCCTTGAAAAGTGTTGCAAAGTGAACTTTTTTTGCTACCATGATAGTCTTAGACCACATTTATCGACAGATTTATTAAGCAAATCAGTAGTTAGATAGAATGTTAGGAACGGGCTTAATCCAACACCAATAGTTGTGAAGATTCCGAGCCTAAGGAGCACCTATTAAGCTGTAAGTCGGTCCTGAGTCTGATTCTCTCTCAGTCTCTCCTATCGTGTAGGATTACCGTCCAATTGGAACGGAAAACATATGATGTTGGTGCGCTATGATTCTGGCTGATCTCCTTAAAAAAGCGGTATAGTCTTTGGTCTGGAATCTATATTAATCCGGCTATCCGGTACTGCAACTTATATTATAAGTAGATAATAAGACACTTACTGGATAAGGCAACAATGTTCATCCACGAAACAATGATGTGTTGTTTGCATATTTGGAGTGTCTGTATCGCTTATCCGACATTGCAGAGGATTATAGTGAGAAACGAGCTTGTTTGTTATTGTCATTGTCTTGCTGGGAGATTAGAGGCTGTATTTAGAAGTAAAATGGGGGAAAATATTTCATAGATTCTTAATATCACTACAGATTTTTTTCTCTATTCGATTGGACGATGTAACTGTGGGAGTTTAAAAAGGCAGACATCTATAGATTCGTTATATGTAGAGGCTCTCAGAGCATCTATGTAAGTTTTTCATAGGCAAATCTTGCAAAATACTGGAAAATAAAAACTTAGTTTCCATTTTAGCTGTAATGGTAGCTGTTTGACAATCGTGATATGCCGAAAGCTTTCTAAATAAAGTAGTACCTAACTGAAAAAGTTATGCCATTCACCTATCAGCAACTCTCGATTCTTGCATCACAAACAAATCCGCGACTCAAAAAAGCTTTCAGTCAGATTAATAGATAGAAATAAAATCAAGCCATTGGGTGTATTAGAAATTCTTGCGGAGTCGTGACCGGCCCATCGCTCGCTAAACAAAAGGCTAGAAATGAAACCGAACAATAAATCCTAGCCTGACTTTACACAGAATCAATTGAGCTTTTGAATCTGAGTGCTACTTTGTCCCCCTCCCCCCCCCCTCTCCTGGACTGCATATCACTGTTTGTTTAAGATTTGAGCACGACCGCTTTTCAATTGTTGAAGATGATGTGTACTGTGCTATGGGTTTTTAGTGGTTCCGATTAAAAATTGGTACTTTTAAAAAAATGGATGCTTTAAAGATTGACACATAGCATACATATTCAGCTGTACCTATTCAACATACTGTATTCAGCGATAACTTAACAAAAGTTCTAAAACCATTATTAGATTTTCCAACTGAAAATATTACCTAGACCATCTAGGTAATATTTTTTACCTTAAAATAGCCAATTATTTATACCTATAAATAATTAAACCTATAAATATTTAAAATAGCTAATTATTTATAGGTGTTATTGGTATAAATAATTAGCTATTTTAAGTTGATCAAATATATCAGACATTCGATTTGAAACTTATGATTACTGCAAAATTTTTCAAACCCAAATTAACTTAAACATCCAATCCAAAAAACCTAGTAAAAATTCCTCACAATTTACCCCTTAACCATAAAGCAGGAACCATAGATAAAGCGGCTCGTTGCCGGTTCTTCTTGCGATGCGGGCATAGATAACGGCGCGCGCGCACACCTGTTTCCTTGGCGAACGCCACACAGGAACTGGGGTTAAGTCGCTGGAGGCTCCAACACTGATTTATATTAATAACTGCCTTTTGAGCTAGGATTTTAGATGTGCTTGCTGGATTTCTGAAGTTTAGGAAAGGGCGAAAGTTGATGTTCATTTATTTCAGGGTGAAAATTGATCGATTTTTCGGTGGTTATTCGTTATGAAACATGAAAAAAATATGTACACTCCGTGAGATCCTTAAGATTCGCACCTTGAATAAACCATTTTGTAGACCCTATTCGAGCCTTTTGCAGAGCCGAATTTAACTCAATTGAAACTGCTTTCCGAAAATATGCTTTTGTTTCTTCAGTTGAAAAAGGCTTCGATTTCTGTGAAGCTAAACATGTTATCATATGCCATAGAATACCATGAAAACTTGGTACATACCTTTTTAGGTAAGAAAATCATTTAGCTCGTTTTTTTAGGCAACTTTAAATAAAAATTTAACGAAAAAGCATTTTGTCTATCATTAAATCCTATTACAAAGATTCGATTATCTCTGATATTACAAATTCATATTCTAGTATACATTACCTACTAGAACAGTAACAATACTCAAAACCAGATCCCACCCATCCGAACTTAACTCCGTGATCTAAATCCGCCATTAGTACAGAAACAATGGTGGTATGTTTTAAATAATATCGAGTCGGGAGCTCGTTATCATTACAAGGAGTATCTGATGCATTATTTATGGCTGATGCAACGGTTCCTAGAGGGGGGGATCTTCTAGTGTATGTATCTGGGTTGCTCGTGAGGACTTTTGATGATGTTCGGCTTTTGTTAATGTATTTTAGATTTGGAATAAGCAATTATATTGTTTTCAGGATCAGTAAAAGCATTATAGAGTATGGAGACATTTTGTATTTGATAAAGGTTTTTTAAACAGATCTTAAGCATTCGTGAACATAGTTTTGTCGACCTGTATTGGGCAGTTGAGATGATAGATTATAGGAAAAACAATCATAATATAGGTAAGATTTTAAATACTTCAGGTCGCAATCGGAGGGGAATTTACATTATATAACTTTACAAAGTGCAGTCATCAAAGTAATTCTCGAGCCACATAGACACGAATCAAATAGAACAAATTGTTTTCAGCAATAAGTTGTCGATAAACAGACAAAGTGCCGTACCTAACTCCGCTGACCTTACAAGAACCGCAAAGTAGTGCCTTGCGACAAACACCGTTAATATCTGTCCTCGTCCATTGTCCAGACATCCCATTTCGAAAATTGCAGCAATCACTTACAGGGACCATCGACACAAGACCGCGAACCTCCTTCGTCCTCGGGCCAACCAAACTGTTATTTACCGATTAAATCAACAAACCCAGAAATAACAGATAACGATACCACGAATAAATAATCGAATACGGTAAAACGGTATCGATTTACAAACAACAAAATCCACCTTTATTTATTTTAGCCCGAAGCGTCGCATTACTTATAAACGAATAATCGATTCAGCACTCAATTTCCCGTCAGCACTCGGTATAATAACAAAACTATCGATAACTGAATCGCGGGCGACGTCTCGCGATTTCTATTATTCGAATGAATCGATTTGCCCGCAGCGAGTAACGATGCGACAGCCATTATTCGATTCGGACGGGATTATTTTAGACGAATTTATCATCTAAATACAAATCTTATGATTTATATTCGCGGATAATGAAGGTTGTATTAGCTTCCCGCGGGGACAATGGCGTCGCTATCAGGTTTGCTGAACAATACTTAATAATATATTGTTTATAGATCACTGGTAGCGACAGTAGTGTAATTGCAACAGGTAAATAAATAACTTGGAGGCAGTCATAGCGTACAAATAGTCGAATCACATAAAACATTCGGACTGGAAACGATCGCGTATTTTATGATAATCGAGAACTGAAATCGAGTCATTATTCTGCGACCCTATCGTGTAATAGGTACCTGTCCTGAAATCACAAAGCATGCAAAGCTTGAAAGATACATAATTATAGTAGGTACAAGCAGTATTGGGTAAGTATAAAAGTTATAAATTGCATAAGCATTTACAATGACGAGTGGTCTCCTACATTAGAGAGGAAGACAGTGCTGGCTTATCTAGGTGACGGAAAAAGGTCTTTAATTAAAGGAAAACTGAAACAATTTTCTTACATACATATGCAGGTAGTTATCTATATACGATGCTTCTTGCCTCTGCATTATACATACATAGGTACCCATAGATCCAAGAAACAGCATACAAATTACTAATCATAAAATTATAAATGAAATTCCTATTTATCATAAAAATCCTCGCAGCTAAGATTCCTCGACTGCATAAACAATAATTAATCGAGCCCACTAGACTACATTTATTTATAAAGCTGGGTACACACGTACGAAGGAGACGCGGCACTTGCCATCGGCGGTATTGCGACGACAATTGCAATACTCGTAGTCGTACGTTTCAGTCGTGCGTGCCGTTTTCATGCCTCTTGCATATCCATATCTACTACTGTGTTTTGTATTAGAAAACGTGATTTTTGTTGCAGTTGCAAATAGATACTGAATACTTTTTATTGAATGCAATACCACAATTTCCCTCAAAAGAGTGTCCACAGCGGTAAAAGGAACTTAATCGATAAGCTTTAAAAAAAATTAAAATGTATTTTTTTTATATAGAGTTATAACCGACAAACAGAGACCATATTCGATCAATAGAGGTTCCTTTATCCTGTGCTCATCTAAATCTGTGCCAAAATCGACTCATAAACACCAGCACATAAAAAACAAAGCTAAGTGGCCAATCCTAAAAACATTTTAACACCCTCTCTTAGGCAAGCTGCACAAATTCGACCAGACGTGAAGCAGCGGCACAATCTGTAATCGCTCGCCCCGGGCCAACACGCGAGCCATTCTTCACTTGCCGACGATGTGAGCTTGATTAATCGCCGGTGTGTAGATACCCTAACGCCTACGGACGACCACTAAGATACGATTGTAATATGCAACGAAATGCAAGTGTAAAAGTTGGCGTTTGTATTATTTTAATTCTGATAGTCCTTGGGCGATGTGAACTTTTATGTTTTATGAATGTGTTTACAAGTACAATTTGTAGTCTTCTAACGTTTAAGTATGATTTTTACGATCAAAATTGTGTCAGAGGCACTATTTGTTACCTATTTCTTACGGTATTAGCACGATAGTCATTAAAGGTAAACCCTTATTCTTTCGAACCATCTTCTAAAGTCTAACGTGCTTAAAACAGTTTTACAATTATGTGATTTCAATTAAAACGGCATTTTCTTATTACTCGGACTAATCGTCTCGAGTACGACAGCTATTTAATGACGTCTATGAAACTGCAGCAATGGCTCAATTAGCCATAAAACAATAAACGGGCCATGTTACATTTTATTGTAGGCTATCGATATAATGATGAGACATAAGACTTTCATAAAAGCAGATTAAATGAGACTAGAAGGAACTTAGAGCGTTTAAACAACCGGAAAAGACTGAGAGAGGTAAGAAAGAAAGAAAAAAATATTTGTCAGAAATTAGTTACAACAGGTGTTTCATGTTTAGTGGAGTCTCATGTATTCTACCAAATCGGTGTACAAATATCAGACTTATTGAGAGTGCTGCCATAGCCCGCCCGTATGTTTAAATGTACAACTTGTGTTTGACAATTTTTCGTGTGCATGTGTAGCGATCGAAATTGCATGAGTGAGCTTTGAGCGTTCGTTCGCCTCCCGTGTTAAACTTCCTTGGTTAACTGTTCTAATAAAAAGAACGACTTGAAAAGCAAGGATGTATAATTTTATATCACTTTAACATCCCTAACGGAGTTGATCTAAATAGGTTGCCAGTTTATAAAATTGAGTAGCTACTAACGATGTCGCCAGTTTTAATTAATGAAACTGCTAACAAGTCGGTAATGTAATTGAGTCCTACTATTCCTAGCGTAATTAGTTTGGGGAGTAATTGAGTTAGCTCTCCCACAGTCGACTGTCAGTCACCTTTTAACCCTCTATCCTTCTTATTTTCACACTTCTATATACTCCCTATATAAACTCCTTCCTTCCAACTAACGACGATAAAGTTTTAAAAATAAAATGCTCCTGTTAATGTCTCACTAAACAGTAAGTCGCTATACCGTTTTTACTAAACGCTATTTATTTTGTTTCAGGTAACAGAAGTTCCACATGAAATCCTATAACGAAGAACACATGACTGTTCCTATCCGCTGCTTGGCAAAGTCTTCCCCCTAACTGGGCGGATTTGCTCATACTCACCGCGTTGGGCATGCGTATGCACCGCCACCAGTGGGTCTTCAGAGCTCCGTCCGTTTCTCAAAAGGGCAGATGAGGTTGGCAATTGGGTATATAAGTTTTAGTATATAATTATATGTTTACACACTAGGACGTGAGGAGCACCATTATCTTGGAGGATGAACGGTCCATCCACGGCAAGGGTCTTGGCGGTCTGGTCGGTGTGCGATTCTTACTGGCCTGCTAAGTCCCAAGCTATGGTGGACCTTACCAGCGATCGAAGAAACTTTCATCAAGAAGACGTATAATAGCTTATTTCGCTTTAGAAATTATAATTTTAAGGCTGTAATTATATATTAATATTAAAATATTGTTTATACTTATAAATAGATAATTATTTAAATAATTTATATTTACAGTCTAATACTGAAATGAAATGAAATGAAATGAAATGAAATTGTTTATTTTGCAAGTTGGACATTACATCACTTTTACACGTCATTTTAAGAACGCTGAGGCCGGCATTTCCTAACTGACTGATCCCTGAGAAGAAACGCCGAAACAAACTCAAGGGTCATAGTCTCCTTTAAAGTCCAAACATGTTGTAAATGAAATAATTATGTGTGAGTGTCACCATGTACGCGGTCTGGAATGGCCTTTTGAGGAAAGAGCCACATCAGGCTGGAGCTGACCAGTTCCAACAGACGGCACGCATGCATCAGTCGTCGTGTAGCTCAACCATATCTTAGGGAGCTCAACGACCTGTCACACGACGATACCAGATCTGCAGAACATTTGCGTAGGCCATTCAAAAATACTCAAACCTGCCAGACAGTATTAATGTTATAAGAATATATAATGTTGCTCGCATACACGATACTCACATATACAATAATAATAATAAATTTAAAAAAAAAATACAATTATAACATATGAATGTCAATAAAAAGAATGTCATTAATAAAATGTTATCTGATGATAATAATATTTAAATGTCAAAAGTAACAATTCACAGGCATTTAAAAAGATATCACTCACTAAGCGAGCAGCTCATTCCCAATACTCAAAACAATCATAAGCTTTAAACGGATGACGCACATAAAAACGAAGCTTTTCAGCGGTTTCACAATCATACCTAATACTTATCATAAGAATTGACCAGGGGCCCGATTCTCCTAATTTTACTTAAGCAACATACGATTCACGTTCGACTGCGATCCAATCCCTACTCGATTACGATTGAAACGTATGTGGCATTCCGCTATTTTTTCTTTGAAATAAACGTTTTTATCCTTTTCTGTCATTCAATAATGAATAATTTTGTCTACAAATGATTAACTATTGCAATATGATTGTAGAGCAAACTACCGTATAGACCAAAATCACCAAAATAGCAGACCAATCGACAATCGCAAACCAATCGAATGTCGTTGGAATACGATTGGTCTTATATTAGTAGCAGAATGCCCGATATGGTTAAAACTACTATTGCGATCATATTGCGATTCGATTTCTATTCGTTTTTGACATTATTAACTTAGGAGAATCGGGCCCCAGATGGTGTAAAACATATTATTTTACTTACCTGTAGTAAGGACTAGAATAAAGTTCTAAAAGAGAATTTCTAATATTAGACCTTGTTAATTGAAAATACAGCCACAAACAGCCACACCAAAACAGTCCCAAGTCTAAACTACCAACAGACGTACAAACACAGGTGACAATGTCATGAACTGACGAACAATACAAAGCGATGCGGCTACATGAACCTCCTCAGAGCTCTTAATTAACCACTGACATTGTATGGCACAATTAGTGGCCGCAGTAGGTAGACTGATGCTCCTGGGTATTTGGTCAATTAATGCTTGAATGTTGGTATTGGTTATTAGAGGGTCTGGGAATCGGTTTGGTGATGTAGAATCGATGTTTTACATTTTGGCATCTAACTTTGTCAGATATCTTTATTTTTGTCAGACTCTTGTTTTTTTTTATTTTATAAAATACATAACTTACGCTGCAAAAACTGTCGATGACAAATATCTATGTATACTATAAAATAAACTTCAGTTTTTTTTTATATATAATATATAGCTTTACCATGCTTTTTTATAGATTTAACATTCATTTCCAAAGTTATATTAGGAAAAACCGACGTTTATTTTCGATGTAAATAAGCCTTAATGATTTCAATTCGATGTTTTGTGTAAGTAGAATTTTGTCCGTCCTGTATATTATGTATTTACCTAGTGTATGTAATTAATACTAGTAAGGAAGTATGTCGCCGTAGAGCTGGGGTTTCAAAGCGGCATGTGCCTCCCGCTATGCAATGCCCTTGGAAATCCCAAAAGTGCTGGCGACCACTCTCGACAACGATGCTGCGATGTGAAGAACTCTGAAGATATTATCGGCATTCATTTATTTGTTTATTTGGAATGATCTTATGTTTATGGCCAATAGATGTTATGGACCATGTGATTAATTCGGGCATTATTTATAATGCCCGAGCATTATGCATAATGTCTAGCTTTATTGGGCCAAGTGATTAATAACTATCTTAACTTCATTATTTATCACATTGTACGGGCATTATTATATTGCTACATGATAGTTGGGCAATTTGATAATAAAGCTATATTTTATGCGGTGCGAGGGTGGCAGTTGTTCTAATAAATAAATCCTGTTACTTGCTACATATTTTATGATTATTGTTTTAAATTATATGTTCTATTTTAATGGAAAATTACAAGTCTAGCCACAAAATTATTAATTGGGCAATTGTTATCTGATTTACTTACTCGGCCTCGTTTTTTTTGATCTCATTTTTCTTGGCTCGTTTTTTTTTATGGTCGAATTTAATTTGGATTCAAAACATTGTATTAAAAATTGAACTTAGTGACGAAAACGAATGGCTGCAAAACCGACTCCACGTAGTCTTGTCTGCCCTACCCCTAGAGTGCAATTCAAAACCGCGTAGGCGCGGAGGGGCGAGGCGGCCTGCGGGGTGAGGCGCAGGTAGTTGAAACGCTCGCCGCCGCGGCTGAGGCTGGCCGGCAGAGCCGGCCAGCAAGCCGAAGCTGCGGTGGTGAGCGTGAAAACCATCTGCGACGATAAGCTCGCATGGGACCGCCGGAGCCCCGCAGCGCCGGAGCCGTGACAGAAGAGATGCTTGCTGCATGTTGCATGCTTACTTCCATGCTGGGTCAATTAATATGGGATGTGTTATGTTAAAAAAGTGAAATTAAATATGTTTGTATTACTTTGCCCAAAAGGTCACGGGCAAAATTTATAGTGCCCGGTCAATTTGATTATTTGAATAATTATTATCAAATTGCACTCTCATATTGGGCATTTTTCATAATGACCGGGCATTATGTATACTGCCCAATTTATCACTTGGTCCATAACATAGATATTGTTAAATATGTACGTCAATTTAAGAATGAATATTGATTTTATATCATTTCACAGATATGAAGTTTTTTGGGGTAGGTCCGGAGAGCGACAAATTTCATTGAAGATGAATGATGGGATGCAAATCGAACCAGAAAGGATTCAAAAAAGGGTATCTGTTCCTTACAGTTACTATATGATAAAAAATAAAACGACAGAATACAACATCAACTTATTTAATACATTCAGTCCCAACTATCGCTTTCCTTGAAAGCAGTCACACAGTTCGACTTAGCTTTGCTGTCAAACTTCTCAATTACTTTATCACTTTTATTATCTACATTGTCTATCTTTTTCTTTTCTGGGACATCTTTTTTCTTTGCGATGGTATCTTTTTTGTCGGGTTGTGCTGCGTCAGTCTTTTTGCGTCCGTTCGCTGGGTCGGCGCGAGGGCGCGGCGTGTCGGGCTGGCGGGGCGACACTTCTGGCTTCTTGGGTAGAGGTTCTGACTCGTCAACCTTTGAGAAGGAAAGAGGTAAGATATGTTAATTTCCGTATTTCCTAATGTTTGGTAAGTGCGAGTTTGCTTACACTTATTTTAAATAAATGGCAAACATACAATAGGAAACAATAGATAAATCTTGATTTTTTTTTTGCACAACAACAAAAGTTGTCGACATAGAATAATTCAGCATAATCTCAAACGAACTGCTTGAACTTTCAGTAAAATTGACATCGTCAAGGCAAATAATAAAAAAATATTTTAATGTTGTATAGGCTCGTTTGAGACTAGTAATATGGCAATTTTTAAGAACAGTTCGTAGATTTGGATTCGGATAGACCAGGAGGTCAATTTGGCTATTAAGACCTATCATCATATAATCTTTTATATGATGATAGGTCTTAATAGCCAAATTACATATACTAACTTGGAAGACCCCGGAGGAGGTTCTCTTTCTTGTAGAGGCGGGCGGCGAGGTCATCGAAGTACTGTTGGAGCGAGTGCGGTTGACTTTCTGCGGCAGGGGCGCCGGGCTCGTCGGGAACTGCGGCGGCGTCCGAGGGACCGCTATCGGGCTCCGGCTCACCACTGGGGGACAACAAAAAAACAAAAATTGGTAAAAGATTGGATCAAAGGACCAAAAAAAATCTGTTTTAAGGGTGTAAGGGTTGAGTGAAAGTCTCTTAACGCAGTGCTGTTATGAGGGAAAAATTGGTTTTGACTGAACAGAGTTGGCTTGGGAGCCATTACTTCTGGGATGCAATGATTTCGTACTCTAGTAACGTGGCATAAAAAAATTAATTAACGAACCTTGCCGCGACTTCATGTCATTCCTCATTCTGAAACAAAAAACAAGAGTTAGTAGAAGTACTTATTCTGTGATAAAGGTCTGCAAAAAAGGTATCTATAAAAATGTCTTTCCTGAATGAAATAAATAGCCTTTCGGAAATAGAACATTGATTAACGTCGCAATTTTTCAATTTGAACGTGGAATGCTAAGACAGTGCTCTTTTTTTGTAAAGCAAAGGCGCAGGAGTTGTCGCCGTGTCCGTTTAATTGGTATCCGAACGCATCCGCTAATTGTGGGTGAAGTATCGGGCGACACTAGCGCCGCAGTCGCGCATTCACCTGTCGCGGGCGCGGGAACACGCCGCCGGCAAACCAAATTACTCCAACGCGGTCACGACTAACCAAACTCTTTTTTACGTTTGTTTTTTCACGGAATTCTCGAAACGACTGTGTCCTGTTTTCTTTGAAATGTACATTTTAAAATAAATGATCAATTGCTGCGGACTTGTGGCTCGTAGCCATTACGAAATCGTATAAAATACACGTGCAATCCAATTAAGTTACCAAAAGGTTTTCTTGAAGTTCTGTTGAACGAGTTGACTGACAGACTTCAGAATCTATTGTTAACTTATAAAAATGTATTAGACGTTCACACGTTGACGCGGACGTATTTTCTATAGATTTATGGAATAGCCTACTTAAATCTAAGACGATCCTTATACCTTACTAAGAGACCTCTTCAATCTCAAACTAACATACGGCCGGACATAAAACGTCGCAATTCTCTTCATCTAACCCTCGCATTGGATATAAATTGACTTATTTTAAATCTAATACCCGGTACTGGAGATCAATCAATTATATACGATGAGGCAAAACATAGTCCAATAAAAACTTCTACGTGATCAGATTGGAAGTATTAGAGGAGGCCTTTGATATTTTTATATAAAAATGTTATTTATATGTTATAGTTGCGGACGTAAGGGATTCAAAGCTGACGACGGTTCATCTATCAAACGTTTGTCCGTATAAGGCGAGCGGCGCGCCTCGCAGATGACACACCAGAGACAACGTTTGATTGACTTGTAACTTTTTATTTTTTGTTGTAACGCTCGCTAATAAGCTATGTTCCCGCCGTTAAGGCAGCGTTCGGATACGCGGCTGAACGAACGTATCCTGGTGAATCGCGATCACATGTTTCTTTCGCATCTTATCGCGAGGAAACTGCGGCTGATTACAGCACCACGACCGCACGAGTAACTGTCCCGCCCCACAATTACCGATAACTAAGTTATCTTAAAAGCAGAAAAGCATTATTGTCCAGCGTTTAGCAAAATATAAACACAACATTCCGTTTCAAATGGTAGAAAACAGACCCAAGAAGTATACAGGTCACAAACGAACGAACCAGATCCGACTTCTATTCTTAGAAAAACCAATTCTAATTTTGAGCCTAACTACCGATTTTCTGCATCAAGTAAATGTGCTATTCAAGTACCTTTTAGAATCAACACCCCCGCTGTGTGAATCCGGTCACGCATAAAATTAAATCTAAAAGCGTAAATGAATGGCTAGGCCTAGCAGATGCTGAGGCAATTTTTTTCTTTTTTCATAGACGAAACGAGTTCCTGGTGCCGTTTAGATTTTTTACATTGCGATAATGAAACTAGAAATTCCATTGAATTAGTCGTTACATTTTTCAAATAGAATCTCATAAAAAGGCAGCCTTATTAATAAGCGAAGAAAACTTGTTTCAAAAGCTGAGGATGTTTATTGCGAATGGCAGCAAAAATTCTTCAAGAGGAAAAACCTGGGCCTTTGGTTCATAAGAGCTTAAACCTACATGTGTCCGATAAGTAGATAAACTGTTCTTTTCCAATCGCGAGTTTTATAATAAATAACATATTCTCTTGCATTATTGAAGATATTATAATGTTGCTAGATAACTGTCAATATCGTCCCATCACCAGCACAGACACATCAACTTTCAAGCATACACAATTTTCAAAACCAAGCCCCCGATTCTCGATTCCGATTCAAATACAATACATCTTCCACCATTACCCATTCCTAATACGAACCGACAAACCAGTATCCCTCGTACATCGAAACAAACCCTCAATTTGGCTCACATGATCTAAAATGCTCACACAATGCGATCGTATCGGGGCGACGTGTTACGGCGCAAATAACAACCTTATACAGAAAACTAGAAAGCTAACAGCCCTTATACAAGGCTAAGGACATATTGTTAGTACGAGTATGATGGAGGCTCATCTGAAAACAACGTGTAACGAGCGTCAAATACATGCGATTTATGTGCCTTCACGCGTTTTACCTTATCGGGAGGAGTTTCAGGGAGACCGGGGACTGTGTAAGTCAACGACGAAAGATATTGTAAAATGGTGGAACGGTGTCATTAGGTGTCTTTTATTATATGATTGAATGTGAAATAAAATAATTCAACTGGGATTTTCTTCAAGCTATTTAATAAGCTTATAAACTGTAACAGTACCTATCAAAAATTCAGTTTATCCCCTTGCAAACGAGAAATTTTGTTTTAGAACGGCTGACGGAACCAGTAAATATTTTTGGAAGATTTTTGGCACAAGACCTAAGTCTTCTCATAGAAAGAAGTAAGTATATAACAGAAATACATATACTGTGTCGTCGGATCTTGCAAAGATTTACCAAAATTGTGACAGTCAAACATTGTGACACTCCAGTCAATTTTGCAACAACGTACGAAGCTAAGTTCTAATTTATTCATCATTATTTCTGTCTAGTGGACATTATGATTATTAGTTTTCATCGTAATTCTACACGGCTGTGTTACAGGTCACTCCGCATTTATTACACACAAATGGCTCCACGTTGAAATACTCGGAGTTATTAAATTTCGCAAGATTGAGCTAAAATCATGTTGAATTAAATCAGTGTTAATGATCTTAGCAATCAAATGATTTCCGTTCGATAGCGAGACAATAAGCATAGAATTTCATTTCATAGTCCGTTGCGTGATCACCTCTAGTCTGCCGGCCGATGTTTGAAAATTGGCACTTTATTACTATTATATTGTGGTCTGTGGTTTAGCAATTTCTCGTAATCATTTTTTTATTGAATTAAAAATAGCCTTTCATCTGAGCCGCACGTTTCATTGGAGCATTTTTAATTGGAGCTTAACACTGTCGCACAAAAAAACTGGCTAATTCCCAATACGTTTTTGGTATTTATTTATCATACATATCCAATTACTCTAATTGATGCCTTAATAAAGTCAGCGGATGGCGAAGTGCGGTTCTGGGTTTAAAATAGATAATAAGCTCTCGTTATTTCATAAGCAGCATATTGACACGGAGGGGCCACATTTTCATAGTAATATTCTGTGAAATGATTACATTTTTATAGTGGTTGGAGTTGTCGCGGCGACTCAGCGTTCCCTTAGCTTTATGTTAATAGAATGTAGTGAACAACTATGGGTGATTATCGCCGAGAGTAATCGTTGTTAGTGGGAACTATTCGGCGCGCGCGATCCTCTTAGGGCTGGGACTTGTTTTTGGTTTAATCTGTTGTCTCCGGCGCTAGGGTTCCAAGCGTGGATTGAATATTGATGTCGAGAAAGCAACTAACTTATATTGCACATAGTATAACTTCAAATGAAGATTCCTTGTTTATACTTGCTTAAAATAAAAGATGAAACTATTGGCTGAATAGAATATTATAAGTACATAACTGGTCATTTAACTGTCTATCAAAAAACTAGTCGAATTATTAAAAATAGATAAGTACTTATTCTTTATCAAAAATTTAGATATGTAAGAAACTTCGCTAGAAACTTTAAAAAGGAGACAAAATTTGCTAATTAGTCAATTAAAGAAAAAGAAGTAGAAGTAGAATGTGTCGTACATTCTACATAACATAACAGGTTAGGCTACATAACAGACCTATTTTAATTCCCCAATATTTAACACTAGCAACCCTAGACATTATGAGTCGGGTGCGTGCGCGCACGCGCGTTACGGCGCCGTTTTGAGAGCCATTAACGCGATCACTGACTAATCGCCATTTACAGGAATTTCATGCGATTTGCCGCGTACCACTGACACTTGAAAGTAGTGATGTTATCTGTATATCGATGTCGACACACGCGACTCGACATCGATCTACTAGTGATTGCCTCTCAATGAGAATTAATCGTATCCTGTATGATAATGAGAGATAAATGGTGTGTTAAAAGACGATGGTATTTCGTAGTAAAATAACTGCAAGTCTCAAATGCGTATTAATAATTTTCTTGTCGCTAACTCTCTATCGAAATATAAGTACAACCATCTAAACTTGAATCAGAAATTCAAACTGACTTACAACTTAGATACAGCATCAATATAGATAAAAGATGCTTCCTGTACGGAGGAAGAATTATATAAATCACACGTTATGATAACATCAAGGCATTCCTACCCAATACCTTTTTCTTTCTAGTTCTCTGAAAAACAATTGACTATACGTTTTCGCATTCCAAACCAAAACACAGCACATAAAACAACAGGTCCAATTTCCAAACCAAACCCATTTCTCCGAAGTGTAGCAAGCGCACACATTTTCAGATGTCACAACTTACAATACTGATTTCGCACGGCAGTTGCCTTATCGACACCCTGAATAATAATAGGGCTACAAGAAATCTTATTACATTTTACACCGTTGACATTTAGGCAAACAGTCGGGTGAAAACAAGAACTTATGATTCGAATAACTTGCGAGTATTTCGGTGCAGATAAATGTAAATAAATCGAAGCGAGAATTTGTGTACAGGTGTTCCGTTGCAAATGTAACCTTACTCTGCGGCTGTTGCAAAACTTCGACGTCCACTAGATTATGTAAATTTTAGATAGCTGTAGAAAATTGAGTGTATCTAGCAGGTAATTTGAGTAAAATATTCATGTTTGTTACAGTATTTTACACGCTGTTTGTGTCAGTACAAGCTGCAGGAATGTCTTGAAAGAACGAAGAAATAAGGCTCGATAAAATGACTGAAAACATGCTACTTAATATATGCTAGGGATCAATCTGTAAACGAAAATATAAATTCACAGAAAAATGTTGTCACACAGTTCTAAGATAGTTTCTGGTCTCCTTTTAACTTAAGTGACCATAAACAGTCGGTGCCATTAACTGAACTTCGAGCTTAACGCGGCACATAGAAGCATCAAATACAGAGCACGCTTTTCTAGGCCGAAATAATTTCCGTAGCTCAAGTCTAACACTAAACTGCTACAAAAACCAGCTCCTAAAGCTATCAAACGTAACCCTACACGTTCTTGTTCCGGATTAACGTTTAGGTCTCGTCTTTAAATCGCTACCAGTATTTATTGGTCGTGTCGCTTAGCAAGGGGACAAGGGCGCACGGCGGGTAAATCACCTGAGGTACCAAGTACTAGTGCCTGCTAGGTAAGCCACGGTTACATGGTACCAAGCCACTTTTGGTGTTACCACCCATAAACGGTTTAACAAAGAAAAGGGATTGTTTCGGTGTTAGGTGACTGTTTTTTGGTGTCGTCTAAGGTGGGGGTTAATGCTATTAAACTAGCTGTGAGCGTTTAATGGGTGTCGCATGCCTTACTTGGAGACACTAGAATTTTCTTTCCTAGCGTACAAATTGTAAGACTCTCAACTTTTGTATCGAACAGCAATTTCTTGCTTTACTAACTAAAGCAAGTGTCTGAATGATCCCTGACCCGTCATTAATCGTCAGTTTATGTGTAAGAAATTACGAAACCTGGACATAACGTAGATGACGACATCCACAGGTTACAAGTCGGTACATTCCTCACGTTGTTTACGTGTAGCGTGCTAACAAGGCGCGCTAATCGCACGTCGCGGCGACACATCGGTACGTCACGGCACCGCAGTCGATCACTGCCACACAAACCACGCATAGTTAGCGCATTTTACTGCCAATGAACTGAGATTTAGTTTTGACGCACTCTGCCGTACTTTAATGTTGTAGTTACAGCCTTTTTACCGTCACTGCTGGGCACAGGCCTCCTCTCACACGGAGGAGGATTGAGCGTTAATCACCACGCTTGCTCAATGCGGGTTGGTGATTTCAGACTTTATAGTCACGGTTTCCTCAAGATGTTTTCCTTCACCCTTTTATCAGGGATTGGTGTCTAAGATATACTTAGAAAGTACATACAAACTTAGAAAAGTTGCATTGGTACTTGCCTGACAAACCCACACACTCATACATGAGAGGTTGGTGCTTTATCCAGTAGGCTACCCCGACTTTTTTTTGCGACTTTAATGGGAATTAAAGCAAAATTGTGCACTTGTTTAGCCGTCATGTACACCGAGCGCGTACTAACAAGGCGAGCTAATCGCGCGTCGAGCGACACATCGGTCCGTCGCGTGCGCACGGTCGATCACTGCCGCACAAATCTCACATTGTTAGCGCGCATTTTTACTCCGAAGCTACATAGATGCATCTCTGGTGTAGTACTTGACCTTTTTTTATGTAGTCGTGTTTTGTTTGAGGTTTTATTGCTTGTTAATGTTTTGTACAATGTTATCTACTAATCTGTCAACGGAAATGCAATCACAATGCAAAATTTTACACAAAAATATTAGTAAGCTTGAGATTACTGAAACAACGTATAGTTTACCCAACCTTTGAAGAGTTTGAGAGATCAAAGGTTTTAAGATGCTACCATCACTCCAAACATTAAAATGCACACGAAATCACATTCAAACGACACTCACACAGAGTTCACGTCGCCCCAACCGACGCGAGCGCAGTAATTGACGAGCATTTGACAAGCGTTGTCGCGCCCAAAGCGGGCCCAAATACGTAAAACTCGAAACGTCATTGACAAAACGGCCCGGACACGTCGCTCAACTTAATTGGCTATTAGCTAATGAGATTCTAAGATAGTTATCTGGTCGGCGACGCAAAGCGAATATCGCTTATATCGAAAGCGCCCCGTTAGGTGCCAGACGATCAGACGATGACAGCGGGCAGGCGACAAGACGAAAGGGATTTACCGAGATACGATGTGCGAATGTACCTATCGAGACCTGATAGCAGATCCTTATTAGGGCTTCGGATGAGAGGTCACAAGTGCTCGGATGTTGTAAGTAAATTAATAGGAGTTGTTTATTAGCCACCTGTTCTTTCTAAGTCATCGCATCTGTCTTGGACATATCTTTAGCAGTTTGGTATTAGAACTGTCTTTATCGACATCAGTATAGGCGAAGTAAATTGAAACTTTATGGGACTTAAAAGCAGTAACTAGGATAGAGACAGGCCCGCCGTAAGCGGGCGTGCAAGGCGTGCACCGCACGCGGGCGGCACGTCCTAGGGGGCGGCAAATCAAGCGAATTATCACATAACATAAAAAAATAAACCATAATTACTGATTACTGTATTATGAAATAAAAATATTGTGTGTTTTACTAAAGTTTTACTATAAATAGATAAGTAAATAAGCAATAAAATTTCAGAAAAAGCCGCCCTCGCTTTGGCCTGTCCTGTCAATTTTGACGGGTTCACCCTTTGCATCCCCAAAAAATTCGCGCTCGCTGCGCTCGCGGCTCCATGTCAGATATAACAATTTATCTTTGTTTAATTGTTGAGGCATTCAATTCCGGAAAAAAAGATTTTTCGCGCACGTCCTTTATGGCTTTTTCTTCACTTTAGCTTTGGGTTTCAAAGTGAAGATACTTTGACATCATATGATATGTTTACTTCATGAAAACTCTAAGAAAAGGAAAAAATCGCGCTCGCTTCGCTCGCGGCTTCTTATACATTTGCACTTCATTTCTGTGCATATCTTAATTTTTGACTTTGCAGTGTTAATTTACAGTGCTTTTTTTTATTTTGTGTCTTTAGACTAAAAACTTTCGCTCGCGCTTCTTGTGTCTTGTGCGGTGACTTTTTCAACGGGAAACCCACCAAAAAAGTTGACGCTATCAACATCTTTTACTGAATGAATCTTTACTAAACATTGCTATAGATATTTAAGTTCTTTAGTTTGGGTTAAATAATATGGTGTTCTAAGTACTTTGATATCATAATGTTGTTACCTATTAATCACAATCTTTCAAAACGTCGTTGCCACTTGGCTAATGATTGCACAAGGGCGCTACATAAGCTCATTTACGGACATTAAACTATAAAAATTTTGCGCTCGCTTCGCTCGCGCTTATTTACGATTGCATTTCTCTTCTTGCTTCGCGCCAGGCGCACTAGAATAAAAACCAAAATCTATTTACTTAATCGGTTGTAGTGGATAATTATTGTACCTGATTAGAAATACATATTTTATAATCTTAACGAATCTTTCTTTTTTTGACAAAACCCAGTATAATAATGTAGTCGTAGGGCGGCATAATCAGTTTTGCACGCGGGTGAACAAACAGCCAGCGGCGGGCCTGGATAGAGACTAATTTATCTCGGATGTGAAGTCTTTCCTGCCAACATTTTTTTGAGCAACTTTGACATCAATTTCTCTAACATTTTGTCTCCTTTCTTCAAACAATATATATCCTTCAAACTTAACAGCTTCAAAAACCTAATTCCCCTTTAAATAACTCAATTCACAAAACAAAACCGCATTGTCTATCCATTAGGAGCGCTTACTTAATGAACTCACAATCCCGGGGTTAATCTTCCGTAGAATGGAACGTGTAAAGAAATCCTTACACGTTTAGAGCGACCTGTCGCGATGTCGTCTTGAACCTCGACTTTAAACGAAGCGTTAATTTTGCAGAACGGGCGGTTACAAGCTGGTGTGACCTTTAGGCAGAAGATTTAACGCTATTTATTTTCTTAGTTTGTTCACTTTCTAGTACAGGAAAATCTGGGTAATTAGACTTGTAGGTATTTGTCTGAGAGGTTAAAGTTCATACTGCAGAAAAATAAACAAAAAATGTATAGAACAAAGTTCTGTGCTGCATCTAAAGGTATGTACGCGATTTACATAATATAGAGCGATTTCGATATAACGATGTATGATACCTACAACATAAAATATACATAAACACCAAATAATAAAAGCAGCAATTCACGACAACAATTCACATTTTCCTACACAATCTAAATTGACTGAACTGCACTAAAGGACCCCCGTAGCCAGACCAGAAACTAAAAACTGCAACCTCATATATCATCCATTCATTTCTCTACAAAAGAGGGGCAAAGTCCTACAGGGAGTGGTGACAAATGACACTCTTTCACGATTCAACGGGGATCTACACGGGAGTCTTATAAGATCTAAGGCAAGTCGCTTCAAGGTATTAGTCAGGGAAGGAACTCAGGCGCACGTGCCACAGAAACAAAAGGTGAATGATAGCGGCAATAGCTGCGCGAGCGCACGGCTTCAAACTACTGTGGGGACACACTATGCGATTCGTGCTTTTGAATATGGTAGCTGCGGTACATAAGAAATTGATTAGCACTGATTTTACTCTTAGCAGCAAGTAGAAGGTACATGATTGTTTGTATTTTTTACTTTTAAGCTGAACTCCAGATCAAAGTGAATTTGCTATATTCATCAGAAAAAAATATGGAGAAATAGAGGTTTTGTTGCGTTAATAATCATGACGTGCAAAACAACCCACGCAAACAGCCATCATGGATATAAAAACTCTTGATGTCCTAACAACAGTTTTATTGTAGTAACCAACTTCCTTCACTACATAAACTTTATAGCAGAAGCCGTGATCAAAAATCTCCCCCGTGTATCCAGCACTTTATTCGCTGACGTGATACTAATGCCACCACCCGACGATGGTCGCGATTTATTGTCGCGAACTCCGCCGCCGGCTCAACGGCTCCGTATGTTTCAGTCTTACAAAGTGTAGATTAAGCTTTAGAAATGGAAATGCGCAGGAGTGCAGTTAATGCACTTAATTTATGACAGCTTTGATTTGTTGCTAAGTGGGATAGGGGAATTTGTAACTGTATTAAATGCGTGCAAAGAACTGTTATGATAGGTATCCCAGTTACTACATAACTACATCATCATGAAGAACTGAGATGGATTGTGTGAGAGTCGATATGGTACGAAAGAATGTTACTTGTGAAATGACGGCAGATAGAAGAGTATGGAAGGATAACTAATGCTGCAAATTGGGATAAGAACAGTAGGATGATGATGATCATGAAATCTAAGAACCTGAATGGGTTTGTTATACGCGGAAAAAAATCTACTAATTCAAATATAAGAAGAAAGTAAGCCCCAAATTCCCTTATCAATCTACCCCCATTAACCTACAAGAAACAAGCCTTAAAACAAACAATAAATTTAATCCGCAATTATCGCGTGATCGACCAGTGTTCTATACATTAGCATGTGGCCACATCACGAGCTATTAAATCAGGTAGAATGTGCAACTACCGTCGTCACTATCTCCGGCGAGGCGCGAACGACCCAGTTCGGCGCGTGCGAAACAAAGATCAACTGATTAATGACAGACCACCGGTGCGGTTTCGTGGCCGGGTTTATAATTGGTAGGCTATCGGTTTTTGCCTATTGTGAATGCTACTTTTAAGGATTCGTAGTTGGATTGTTTATGAATAGGAAGGGAGTGAGTATCAGTATGACGAGTGACAGGGGAAAATGGAAGAGGATGACATATTGCGCCGACCCCAAATAAAATTGGGAACAGGGCAGGAGGAAGAAGAAGTTGGATTGTTTATGTATTTAATAAATTATACGATTTCTGTCTCCGTATACAATATAAGGAACACCTCAATGGTTGCGAAGTAAACAACCATGCGGATGGCAACCAGTTTCAGGAAATATCAACTTTTTCAAAGGCAAATTCAATGATATCAAAATTTACTTTATCGAAACTATCCATCGAGAAATACATGATTTGAATCAAAAATTCCTTTCATCAGGTATATCATCAAAACAATAGACCCATACAGAGATGATCGATAGTTCGCTTCTGGGTACTCTAATCTTTGGCTCACGACGTAAGTCAGCCAGCCCGATATCATCGGCACGAGCGATGCATCGCGCCAGTTTACGAGGCTACCTCCAGATTGCGGCCACGGGGGTTTTTATAAGGCTTTTGAGCCTTTATCTATGCACTTGTCTGTTCCTATGGATTCCTGGTAGCGGTGGTAAGGAGTATAGAGTATATAACCTTAAAGGTTTTAAGCGTATGCATCTTTGATGGGAGCGAGCGGTTTTTGTGATCATGATTGTCAGCGAAAGTGGAATAAGGCAAGGTTGGTGATATCTTGGGTAATCGATTAGTGGGTATGCAAATTAATTGGTTGGAAAAAAGCTACTGGACCTCAACCTTTGGTCATTGGTAATAAAAGACTGGTCCCGGATGGACATTTATTCCTAATACGTTTTCCTCTACATTATATTTAAATTCTGGTGCATTTGAACGACTCACAAGATTGCATGATTGATTGATTCTGCATGTACTTACTTTACCCCTATCAGAGAGATACCGCATACACTATCAAACAAATCACACGACCTCTCTATCTTCCTAAATGACAACGATAAAATCCATCCATAACAGCCCACATTTGGCGTTACAAAATTCTGCATGCATAGGTAGATAGAAGTTCTTACTTCCTACACAGTACCTAAGATCAAAGGCAAAACATCAAAGTCGGCTCAATTTTGGGGAGGAACACGCACAGCTTATTCAGAAAACACCATAATAGGACTTAAAAGATTTGCCAAATAGACAGGGAAGGCATAAAGCGGGCTGTGGGCGGAAATCTCCGAATCTCCGTCGGTGGCGCATGCAAATACGAGCTACGAGGATATTTATGAACTGTGTGGTAAAATGTTAATAGTAGTTGACATGCTTAGATATGAAAAGGAAAGAATGGACGACCACGATTTGTATAAGGTTTGTATTTGATGTTGTTGATATTTGTTTAATGAATATGCTATCGTTGTTTTTATTTTTATAGCAATTAGGAGGTTTGGCTTCTTCAGTAACTTGACCGTCTTTTGTTGAAGAGATTTCTAACTATATTTTATGCTGTTGCAATCCTACTAATATTATAAACGCGAAAGTTTGTATGTATGGATGTATGGATGTTTGTTACTCTTTCACGCAAAAACTACTGAATGGATTTTAATGAAACTTTACAGTAATATAGCTTATACATCAGAATAACACATAGGCTACAATTTGTAAACATATTGTTCGAAATACTAAACCTGCGCAGACGAAGTCGCGGGCACCAGCTAGTCTATACATATATCTATACATATAATAAATCTGTAAAAAAACTGTGTCTGTACATTGAATATATTAAAAAAATAATAATTGGGTGGGGTTTAGAAACAGTAATGGAGCACAAATCCAAAAAAAAAATTCTGTCTGTTTGTCTGTATGTCTGTTTGTTTGTACACGCTAATCTTCGGAACTACTGGACGGATTTCAATGATGTTTTCTTTGTTGTATCAGTATTAAGCCTGGTCAACATATAGGCTATAATTTATCTTCGAAACTTGAAGACCTGATGCAGAACACCAACAGACCAACAAAACTATAAGAGATACAAAAATGGTGCCATAGCAAAAATTAATTCATGTGATGAGCATTTTCAGCTGAGATAATAAATTTTAAGATCTGGAACACCTGATGTGGAACCCCAAGAGCCCAGCCTCTCTGTACCATATACAGGTATGACGTTTTAGCAAAAGTTGTTCAACTTGATAAGCACTTTCTATTGACTTATACAAATTGAAGATCTAAAACACCTGATGTGGAACTCCAGGGGCCCAGCTAGACTATAGCATATAGAGGTGTGACGTTTTAGCAAAAGTTGTTCAATCTGATAAGCACTCTCTGTTGACTTATAAAAATTGAAGATGTAAAACACCTAATGTGGAACCCCAAGAGCCCAGCTAGACTATAGCATATAAAGATATGACGTTTTTGCAAAAGTGGTTCAATCTAATAAGCACTCTCTATTGACGTATATACAGAAGATCTGGAACACCTGATGTGGAACTTCAAGAGCAATACTACACTTGAAATGTATAGAAACGAATGTTATGAAATAGGTATGGTGATTCAAAAAAAAAAGTAATTAGTCCGTCTTTTAGATAACCCTAAAATAATGGACACGCATTTTTTCTTTTCTCCTTCTCACAAACAAATAATAACGAAAATATTACACGCTTGAATTTTGTGTTAAGTCACTGCTTAGTACAAATTTTACATACCTAGACGTTTCGTCACGAGCCCCCACTCTCCGAATTTGTTGCGTTATATCTCATTATTATTGTGTATGTCTCTTCCAGACCTCGGGACTACAGAGTTCCGAATTTTTGGGAGGCAAACGTGGCAAACTTTTGAGACAACTTTAATGAAATGGTGACACAAAACCGACGATTATCCCTTTATACACTATAGAAATGAACCCAAGGACAATCCCCGGTGGACGTCGTTAAAAAAAAAGACAATCCCCGGTTCTGTGCTATGCCATTGCTAACTGTGGATGAAAACTAATTGGGCTATTGTGATGGGATACTAATGGACTAGGAATGGGGAAACTACGGGAACTATGGCACCTGCCGATGACAATGTATTAGATACATGTAAAAATTGCAGGTGGAGACTCGCCAGCTCACTTACTGGGCCCCCGGGAATCAGTCACTGAATAGCAACAAGAGGGCAATAGGGACATGAGCGACTGAAGTGTGAGGATACCTCGGCGGATTTTAAACGTAGATTACGCGCTCCCTGTGGGTCACTTACCATGAGGCACCTATCCACACACAACTTAAATGCGGACTAATTAGAATCACTACTTTTATCCCTATGATCGCGTCTATTGCGGTTCAGTTCTCAGCGTTCTGTTTAGTCTGCTGTGCTTTTGCCGTTGAAGTACAAAAGTACAAAAATTAAATATATGGAACGTTTCTAATGGCTATGCGTATTCCGTTGTTTTCAAGTCAACGGGCCCTTAAAATTCAATATCAGACGATTCAGATCTTTGATTTTGCTGACCCCGTAGTCGCTGGCATAAGGGACGGGATCCGCGTACGAAGTCGCGGGCAGAAGCTAGTTATGAAATAATACAGAGTAATAGAGGCGTTAGACGGTTAAGTAATAGACTCAATGGTCAAATATGTACCACCAAACCCATATGATCCTTCCCCTATCCCAAACAAACGAGGCACACTAAAGAACAAACGTAAAACAATTAAATGAAACCCACAACCACAAACAACAAACAGCAAACAAAACAAACATCCAAGGTACCATTTACGTAAATAAGTAAACTAAATGAGAATAAAATATCATCGCACACGTCTTAGGTATGCAAATGGGGCGGTGCGCGGGCGCATTAAAATGCAAGATGGCGGAAGCGCGCACGCGAGGTCGCCGGGTCGCCGGTATCGCCACGCGCCATTGTCCCGGCTACCGAGTAGGGCAACATCTATTACTGCGATACCGGGATATATACGGATAACTATTATATGGGATAGTTAGGCCTATTTGTTCGTGCCAGCGTGGAATGAAATGTTATCAAGGTAGTGTGTGGTCTTGTTGTAAATGGGGGTGTTCTGTCTGCGGGGTTGATTAGTAAAGTGATCGGTATAGGGAGTTAAATCTCATCAGGTGATCATTGAGATTGGTGACAGCTGTTAATAAATCGAAAGACTATCCACATGCTTTGGAGACTGTTAAAGCTCAGTAGGTATTCCCTAGTCAACTATAAACTCTCTCCCTAAATCTCTAGGGAGACAAGAGTTAATACTAGACACAATTTGGTCCATTAAAAAAAAAACTGGACACAGGACTTAAATGGGGAAGAAATAAAATCAATTATTTACAGAATATTTCCTAATTCCTTATGCTATCCCCACTAATTACAGACAGTCTCTGTACCCACAAAGAGCGACACACACTAGTGATATCTTCTCACGATCCGCTAAATCGCGGCGTACAATAGCGGTGGTTGGGTCCGCTAAAACAAAGTAGATTCACAGCTAAGCTTGTATGTGTACGGTAAGATTATTTATGGACCATTTATATAGGTCGGTTAATGCTGTCCTGTATAGCCTGGTTTTATAATAATTTACAGTAGGAAAATGGTGTGTTGTGTTCGAGATTTTTCTAAAAAATCAAGCAAATAGTTTGACCATTTTGTAACACCTATTTTATATAATGTGGAATGAAAATAAATAATATGAATATGATTTAAATCCTAAGTAAAGTATGTATAGTGACTCTTTCGCGGTGAAACGAATGAATTAAATTCTGTAACTTTAAAGAAGTGTCTACATTTTTTAATGCATGGCAACTCTGTTGATTTTTATCTGGGGATTCCCCGAAGTGGCCAGTCAAATAAGCATTCCATTTGAATGCCGAATTAAACGCGCTCGATTTGAAATTACAGAGGCTTTGTAAATGTAACAATTTCATATGATTTTTGTCATATATGTATCTGTTTTTAAAATAAGGTAGTGGAAAATAAACAGCCCGATAATGATGATAATATTATAAATGAAAGTTTATACGTGGGTCATTATAATAATATATTTACTTAGTCATCTTTCTCAAGATACTACTTAAAAGATTTTGATGAAACTTAGCATATAATTTAATGGGAAGAAAAAATAAATAAAAAAATAGTGCGTTCAGAATTTATTGAACTATCCTATACACAGCGGTGATAACTACTACTAATAAACAATAATCGTCACAGGAACTAGTAACTATTTGCTTATCCTACTATAATTCTAAGTGTCGACATTTAGTGAACATGGAGATGCAAGGATACAAACGAACGAATAAGCATGAGACATGCAAAAGTAAATACAAAACTTAAGCCCTTATTAGCAGAACGCCTTCTTAACAACACTTAAAAAACACTAAAAAAATAGGGATAGTTGAGCTTTCCATTGACCAACGTTTGTTCAACTAACCCAAGCTTAGTCCCAAAAACATGCAGGTTAAAGTTTGCTTTCTCTATAAACATTATAGTTATCGGCACGAATCTTGAGCACTAACCTAAATCTGCGAAGAAGTGATTTATTAGCAAAGAACCAATCCCGAGTGACGGCTATGACGCGATGCGCTGCGGGCCAATCACCGCTTTAGCCCGCCCCCGCGCCTCACTTCATACCACAAAGGGGACCCAATAAATTACTTCTGCGCAGGTGAAGGTCAGAGCTCAAGATTCCTGCCGATAACTATACCTAGACGCATACACAGGTAATCTTTGCTACATAGACATGACAGACAGACATGCAAGCAGTCTAACAAGTAATAGGAAAACCAAAAAAGTTAAAAAAAACTACAACACTGAACAGCCTATCTAGAGATCTGAAGAATAAATGCGACCGACGTTTAATTACAAAAAATAATAATACCGATTATTCGAGAGATAAAATAACATGCCTCTACACACATCTATTGAATATAATAAACTTACATTCACGCTCTTTCACCAAAATTAAAAAGTTGAATCAACTTAGGTCTACGCTTATTCTAAAGCTAGGTACATACAGACTAGGCATTCCCACTACGCAAAGTTGGTTACGCGTCTGTATGCCACTTAATTTTGCTGTTTTACAGCTATTATGAAAAATAAAAAAATCACGCAGTTTAGACATCTAGTATCAGAAATGAGATCCCGCTAAGAGTCTTCGAAAAGAAAGTCTAGTTGTAGTTATTATTCAGTCGATGTATCGATATTAGAAAGAATAGCTAAGTATAAAAAATATGTCGATACTGTTGTTAAGTTATCGTGAATGGAAAGACATGATAATGGTTACTTTATGGAAAGTTAGAAATGCAATTATATCTTGTATCGACCACAAGATGGAGAATACTTTCGATTAATATCGTTTGTAAAACCTAAAGTTCTTTCTTCTCGGGCAGTATAATGATAGCGTCTACAATATCCCTGACTACCGTCGACGTAAGGTAGCTACTGCAGTAATACAACACTAACAGAGCTATCGAGAACATGAAAACACATACGAACATTAGTTTATACGTATCCGTTTTGGCCCGCTCGCCCCGAAGCGCCATCTGTGGACAAATCATAGTCAACTTCAAGTATTTTTTAAACAAAATAAAAGGTTTTAAAGTAGGGAATAAGCAGGTTGCCAATGACTCTCGAATTTTAGTTATTTTTATGACCAAAAAACTAGGACTATTTTTTGAGCAGTAAAGCCATTTATTTTTTATTTTTCCATAAAGTACATAATAATTTCGAATAATTTGATGAGATATTAAAATCAAGTTATAAATGATATAGTTAAATGAAAATGTATACTAACTTTTGGAAAAATAAAAAGTCAGTACTTATACTTACTTG
Source organism: Helicoverpa zea x Helicoverpa armigera (assembly GCA_033682625.1). Lineage (NCBI taxonomy): Eukaryota > Metazoa > Arthropoda > Insecta > Lepidoptera > Noctuidae > Helicoverpa > Helicoverpa zea x Helicoverpa armigera. The sequence continues at coordinate 10,026,645 of JAWIIS010000004.1, read as the reverse complement.
CTTTCAGCCGGCCCAGGATGGGGCAAATAGGAGAAAAAAACGAATTCTAATACATTCGCCGCCAACATGGGACTTAATACTGACATCGGCTTACTGGCTGTACAGTAAAACACCTTTGCTTCACGCTTTGGAAATCGAAACTACAAAGACGTTTACTTAAATGACAGGTGTCATGTTCATTTGACATTTGGGAGCTTAAAACCTTTTTGTTGGTGGCCAGTCCCTTCCAAAGAGTAACTCAGAGATGAATAAAAGAGATGGACAATGCCGATGACGGTATGTCAATCCCATGGTATCTAGGACTAAGAACTAGGACTCTAATCTGCAGCTGATTGAAGCACATGTTATCATTTTAAAAACCCAAAATCGATCGAACAATTTGTCTAAAACTGATCTCCCGTATATAAATAGCCCCGCATATCTTCTTGACAATAAGTCAATAAAATATATTTTTTTAACTATGATTGTATTTTGCAATTGAGCCCGTAATGTTTTGCCCTTTGACAAACGAGAAGAACTTTTCAATAATATTCAATTCTAATTCTCTTTTAATCACTAAGATCGACCCAATTAACGCTAGATTAGGCCAAAATATACAAAAACATATAAAAATTACCTCAGCATCCCCGCCAGCCTGGCTCTTATACTTCACATAGGGAGTGAGCGTGACGCGGCCGTTCTTAGCCAGCGCCCGCATGACGTCAGCGGCCTGGTCGCGACGGTCCAGCCCGATGTACGCCGACGTGTCGTCTAGGAAATGCACTGTTACTGCGCCTGGAATAAGGTTCAATTTTGTATGATTGTATAAATGAGGCTGCTAAAATATATTTTTTTTGTGTAGAAAAAGTGATTGAGTATTTTTTGCATTACGACTGTAATGCAAAAAATAAAAACTTAATCAATCCGAATTGATTTGAATTGAGAACCTGTTCCTATTTGGGAAGTAGGTTAAAAAACCATCATTCACATCATTTTTTATCAATGTTCTGTAGTTACAAATTATTTTACCATGTTTTTATTTAAATGTTTTTAGCATATTCGATTATAGTAGAATTCACCAAGGAATTTAGTACAAGTACTTCTATCCGATAAATAAAAACTGCCAATGTGTTTACCGAAAGGACTGAACAGCTGGTTGAGGTCACTTCTCTGCCATTCTTTGGGGAAGATGAGGTGGAATACGTGATCACGAGGCGGGGTCGCTGAAATAAAAATACTACTTAAATTGGATACTTATAATGTTAAACTCGCCAATGACATGAAGCAAAACTTCAGACATTAGGTCTTATATTTTTTTCTTTTTATTTATTTAGGAACTTTTATACATAAGTACATAGTCATATTCATAGTACATATGCAGTCTTATATTATTTTTATATTAAGTGATATTTCTCTATATCCTAACGACAATCATCTTAGCAAATCTATCAATAATAGCAAAACTTTTATTTTTAAAACAGAACACGAATCTTTATTTATTATTACAATAACATACAAAACACAGATACTCACGATCAGCCCCCACCAAATTAATATACGGGCTATCCTGCCTTGCCGTTCTTGCCAAAAATAGTTTATTCAAGAAAGGTTTGAGTGTGGCAGACTGGGGAACCAATCGTATGGAGTCGTCGCCGCGCATGCGCGACAGATGCGCGTGCATGGCGAGGAAGCAGAGGCCGGTGATGTACGCGTCGTAACCTGCTTCGTGCTCCTTCTCGTCTAGGTGAGAGTAGCCGCGACCTTCCAGGGAATCTGTGGAGGAATGTGGACCTTGTGGTTACGGGTGTAAGGCTGAATATTGAATTTGGGGTCTTGTGGCATTTTAGACTTGTTTCTACATGATGGAGTAGAAATGGGGCTTTATAATTAGGCACAAACTTTTAGGATATTTTGGGCAAAGAAACAAATTGACTATAGTCTGATTTTTAATTCGAGTCAGTAAAATGACAGGGGCAACTGTCACTTTCACAAAAAAGGGTGACCCACTACAATAGTGATGTTCCACAATCGATCGACTTAGAAGTTTAGTCATGATTTTAGTCCTGCCAATAACAAAAAAAAATATAACAACAGTATTTTATGTAATATTTAACTACATGTTTTCAGTTTAATTTCCGTAAATTAAAGTAATGTATGTACAAATAAATAAATGAATGTAATCTAGACTAACTTTTAATTCTCGATTTAAAAATCTCGATTTTCCACATGACTATTTATTTGGGACCCTATTTTTTTAAAACTGTGCAACACTGGAAATGTCATTTTACTGACAAAAAAATATCATATATATGATATTTTTTTGTCCAAGTGGAAATAGCCACAATCTAAAGAGACGTATAGGCTGAAGTCATAAAATATGTTTTGAGTCAATCATTAGCAACATAGCCAGAATAATCCTAGGACCTGTGTGGGAATTTGGACGATGATGAGGGGTCATAAAGTTCAATATTGATTAGTTGTGTAAGTCTCTTCAAAAATGTTGATTTTAGTCTTGCTTATCAAATTCAAAACTGTTTAACTTGACATGATTATGTCCTACTAGACGTTTCCGTTGACGGCGACACCCTGGCATATACCGCATATATCGGCAGTTTGGATTCGTTCATGGGCTCGTATCTACCTGCCATTAAGAAATGAATGAATACAGAGAAGACTCACCAACTTTAGGCAAAGTGAAGGGCGGTTCGGTGAGGGTGGCCAACAACTCTGGCAGCACATTGGAATTGAGCTTGTCTTTGAACGGCGGCAAACTCGACATGTACTTTGTATCTAATAATCTGAAAATAATAATAGAAACATATTTATGTTTATAAGTTTTAAGATTTACATATAATCATCAAGCTGAAAAACATATATTTTTTAACCAGGTTTGTTATTTATTGTCTTAGTATAATTAGGGTTTACTGCATTTGGTGACATCATCATAGGATTCATAAAAAAGTGACGCACAACTTAATACAACATAATTGCCTATGTTACTCTGGAATAATCTAGCTTCCCAACAGTGAAAGAATTTTTCAAATAGAGTCAATAGTTTCAGAGCCTTTAGAACAAACAAACAAACCAACAAAATTGTTTATTTATTTAATAGTTTATGTACACACACAGAATACAGACAAGAAGAAAAAAAATTGTTTCCTCTTTATATTTATATAGCTATAGTAACAGATTTATAAAAAGCTTACCATCAAATAAATATAAAGAATGTCTTACTTGGGGAACATACAATGTGTGAACTCTTTGAACGAGGCGTAGTCACCGGGCAGCTGTTGGAAGAAGTGGCCCAGGGTGTGAAGAACATCCAGTAACATGTTGTGACCAACCACCAGTTTTTCCTATAGAACAAAGAATTTTTCTTTGAATACATTCCCTTTAGATATACATGGCATTGTTTATTGTTATCGTATAAAACGAGACACGTAATTAAACCATTTATGCAATCACAATTTTTTATGGCAAAATAGACTGATTTTACTGCATCCTGAAGTAACTACTTAACGCACATAAACAAAAATATTGGTTAAAACTGTCATCAGGTTTCCAATTCCATTTGAGTTACTAAAGTCAACATAGTTTGGTAAATTGTTTAGATGTCATCACTATTCCATTTCTATTTGAATTACAATGGTTAACATAGTATTGTAAATTATTAATTTTATTATTTCTACACAACAGGTAGTGGCAAAATTATAAAATAAACAGTGAACTCACAGACTGACTGATCATCTTGGCAACTTTAGAGAATCCGACTGCTTCTTCCAGTTCATCCCATTCTCTCTTTTTCCTTATCGTGTCCTGATCTTCCATGTCAGCTTTCTTACGAATTACTTTCAGCACTCTGAAATAAAAGGTTAGATTTAAGTAGAAGGGTAAAACAAGGAAGATTTTACAACACAGAAACATTTTGGTTTATATGATGTACAGTTTTGCAAAAAGTATCAAGCTTTTCTTATGTGTTTATGCACGCATGTTAATAAATGACAAAGGAGAGATATAAAGGACACCTAAACATTTTTAACCACCCTCATTAAGAATATTATGAAATCAATTTCTGTTAAAATGTACATAAAATCAAAAACAAGACATTGCTTACCTATTCTTATTTTCTAGAATCTTGGTATCAATCATAACATCGTCTTTGAAGCGAGCTTTAAGTTCTTGGAATAGCAGCATTCTTATGAATGCGTTGCATCTGTCAATCTCCATCTCATCGTCTGTCTTGTTGTCTATGAAGTCTTTTACCTTTTTACTGTGAAAAAAGAGGTTGCTAAGTCACAAGAACTTATTACATCAATGCACTACTGCATCAAGCAGAGCAGAGTCCATGAGTTTATGTCATAAATAATAATGGCGTCCATGGCCGGTTTCGGCCACAGCGGCTGTTCTCATTTAAGGAGATCAGCCAGCTGGGCAGGACATATTATAGTGCACAAGCATTTGCACAGACACAGGTGCACTCCCTATTCCTTCACTCTCATAACCCAATGGGACATGATGCATGGGGATTTCGTCTATGTCAATTAAAGTCTCATGTTGCTGGGATAATTCAGGAATGGTGGATCCTTATCACACAGTTAAAAAATAAAATGATTGCTCATAGAGTCCTGAGCTCATCAATCAATATAAAAACAATAAGACAAACACACTTCCTAGCACAATAATAGATTGTCAGCGACTATCACATTACAGCTCAGTATAACAAAAAAAAAACAATTGCCAGTTACATTCCTACATGGCATGCAATAAATTACAAAAGAAATATTTACTCAGACAATGAATGTACCTAGTGATGATTTATTGCATTTAGAAAGTAATATTGTGAGAAAAATGTGATCTTATGTCTACCAAGAATGTCTTAGGAATGAATATTCGCTTAGAATTTGGCCTTGTGATTTAATCACAGGTTTTTTTGGGCCTTACTAACTAACTAACCTTTTACGAACTCTGTTCGGGTTGACTTCCTGTCTAACCCATTGTAGCTGAGTATCGGTGTTTCACATAGAGCGCCTGCCTATCTTGCAGTTTTTACATAGCCAAGCGCTAAATATAGAGTTCAAAAAATTTAAGGGAATATCTAGTAAATCAATCAATTACCAAATATCTTCAATTTGTTGTTTATTTTCATCAGGTATTCTGACTGCATCTTTTTCCTTGGAATATGTCTGCTGTCTCTCAATCAGGGATTCTCTAAGCTTTGCTTCAGTTGAAGCTGTCATGTATGATATACCTGAAAGAATATTGATATAAGCTAAGAGCTATTTTTTTTAACTAACAATTGAGGTTACTAAATGAGGTCTTATTTGCAGCGATGGTGTGAAGATTTTGGAGAATTAGATAGATTTAAAAAGAGACATGCTTATGGAATAAAAGTAACTGGAATGCAGAAGATTTCCATACAGATTTTAATGTTTCTAGATATTTGTAATCACCCAATATGTTGCTTGTTACCGTAATCCCATTACATTCTAATTACCTTTGATGCTCTAGTGTTGAAAAGCAAGTATATTATTTCAATCATTGCCACTCACCTTCTCTTATAAGCTTGTTGAAGTCAAATCCGTTAGACGCCAAGAAATCTAAGCTGGAACTCTGACAAAGGAACATTCTATCAGGGCCAGGCCTTCCACGAGGGTACAAATAAAAATTGTACGTGTCATTCATGTAATGCTTCTTCTTCTCGTCCCAGTAAAATGCACATAACCCATACTGTATCAGTAAAAAGTCACTAGAACCATTCATGGTTCGGGTGTAATAGTCTTCCGGCGAATCGTAAATAGACACATCCCGACCATTTATAAGACCTGTAAACTCCGCATCTATAGATAAGAAGTCAGCTTTCTCTATTGAATCCTTTATTAAAGGCAATGTCTCCTTAAAATCTGCAAAAATATAACAAATCTGTAACTATTGCCGCGCTTTAACTCGACTGAATTTATTATAAGTTGTACTTACTCTTACGAACAACCTCCATTATTTACATATAATAAAACAGTTAGATTAATAAAATGACATTTAGAAAAAGATTTGTATATTTAATTTATTTATATTTATCTAATAAAATGGACAAACAGAACAAACAAAGATAACGCACGGCTAACATGCGCATGTCAAACATTAATTGACACAGTCAAAAAATACAAAACGTCAAGTCAACACTATCGATTTTTAGTTTCTATGCGGATAGAAGTCTTTTAGCTTTAAAAAATATAAATTGCAAGCAACATTAGCCTTCGTTGGTTTGCAAATTAAATTATTTGTATTAAAAATCTATTTATATGCGATGAAGTTGCAGCTGCTTTCATTTATATGAAATTTTTGAAGCTCCCACCCACCTAGGGCATGCAATACCGGTTAACCGGTTTCGTTTTTACCGGTAAATCGCCCATTTTTGAGAGTTTTAAATTATCGGTAAAAATAATATGAAACCGGTAATTTACCGGTTTTTATTTTTTTCTGATAAAATATAGCAATTATTCATTTAACGTCAAATCTTTGTTATGTAGCTTGAATATAATGTAATGTTGCATACATTACGTATTGTAAGAGTGTTAAAGTTGCTGTTTTTTAGGAAAGTAAACTTGTGTGACCTTAACTTTCTCTAGGTTAGATACAAATCTTCTGTCTCATCTTAATTTATAAAATTTAAACAAATTGTATTCATTCGGTTATTCTGTTTTTCCTCATAGCTGTCGGCTCATACTAGGTACAAACGTAGCTAATGCTTATTTTACCTATTCTATGACCTTACTGAGCAAGCAAGGGCTTTTACTTCACCACCATGCGGACAGCTCTGAGGACACGGTGGAGCACACAGTCCAGGTGTGCACTTCTTGGGAAGGGTACCGCCGTGTTGTCGTCGAGGCAATAGGCAGCGGCGACCTTTCGCGTCCTTCCCTGGTTCAAGCCATGGTTCGGAGCTAGAGGGAATGGGAAGCCGTCGCCTCCTTCTGCGAAGCAGTCATGCTCGAGAAGGAGACGACAGAGCGACTGCGAGTAGTACCTCTCATTCCAGCCGCTGTAGTGGACCAGGAAGACAACACGGGCGCCAAGGGTCGAGACACGACTCCCGGCCACCGTAGGCGTGTTGGTCTGTGGGCGGTGAGTTGGGGTGGCTCATCGTTCCTAGGTCTGCATAGACAACAGACCCGTGTCAGCGGCGCGCGTTGTTCCACGGGCTCCTCAGGGAGATGTCAGCAAACCAAGTGGGGCTCAGCAGGCCTCCCGGGATTGTTCGAAAGAGTTACCACGACCCTGGTCCATAAAACGCCTACTAAAAAACATGGGTTTTAGACAGAAAGAGTCTGTCATTTGATGATTTACCATAAAAAAGGGCTTTCACTCCAATGAAAAATATATTTTTTTACGGTAATTCTTAGCGTTTATCCCGTCTTGTGACGGGGTCGGCTTTCCGTATCTTCCTTCTTCCACTTCGCTCTATCCTCCTGCATAGACATCTTCCTCTTCGAGTTCGCAAATTTTCATGTCATTCATTACGACACTCAACCACCACGGTTTCGGCCAGCCTTTGCGCCTTTGACCGGGTATATTGAGATTGAGTATCACATTCACACTGCCGATGTCCTCAGGTGTCACTCCTTTTTACATGTCCGTACCATCGCAGCCATTTCTCTTGCATTTTGTCGGCGACATCGCGTACGGATGGTACTGACATGTTTTTGTTACGGCCCACGTCACAAAAAAAACGTTTACCACCTTATACTTTGCATATTTATTTAGTTTTTGCTTTAAGACTACCCAATCTTATTGTCATAATATCACATTTTAAAAAATTACCGTTTTACCGGTTTACCGGTAAAAATATTTTTATTACCGAATTTTTACCGGTAATTTTTGTTTTACCGGAATTGCATGCCCTACACCCACCAGTTTATAAAAATCAAAACACAGACATTATTTTTTATTGTTTATTTTATTGCACGTAAAATTAAATATTTAGGCATTTCCACATCAAGCGAACACGCTTTGTTTAGAAACAAAATTAAATTAAACCTAATCATTCACCTCACAATTAAAATAACATTACGCTAAGGCACATTTCATACAAAGGACAGCTAGAATAAAACACCGACTAGCTAGCTGCACCTTTTTAAGGCTTCTATTCTGTACACAAATAACCACTTTTTGAGGAAACAATACCATCGCTTGTGAGAACGCATATTCCTTCCAGTTCGAATCGATTTAATCTGTAGAACCATTATCGATTCGAATTACAACAGTCGATAGCAGTTGTTATCGTGTACAAGAATAATTTTATTCTTACAATATTTTTTCAATATGACTAGACAATTTTTCATACGCCATTTTATTTCTGTAAAGATGTATATTGGCCTTAACCTTCTTCATGAGAGTGCGCGGGTCTATGTCGCTGAGCTTGATCAGTGCCTCTGAAACAAAAACACAATTTTCAAAAAATACGCCTTTCATCTCTCCATCCTTATCATCATACTGGTTCCGTAGGACGGTAGGAACTACCCTTCCTCGAAAATTGGCTATATTAAACTGAAAAATTTCTCAAATCGGTACCGAGGAACTTACCAAGCATCGACATGGGCCCCGTATAGCGTCGTGTCTTCCTTCTATAGACGGTTACTAAAGAGATATCTATTGATAGACGAACGTGACTCACCAAGCATCTGTTTCCTAAAGGCCTCGTCAGCATCATCGAGGTGTATCAGCATAGCGCTGTACAGAGCATCGATATGGGCCCCGTATAGCGTCGTAGCATACGGCACCGGACGGTTGCAGAAGACATATGTATTACAAGACCAGACTCACCAAGCATCTGTTTCCTAAAGGCCTCGTCAGCATCATCGAGGTGTATCAGCATGGCGCTGTATAAAGCATCGATATGGGCCCCGTATAGCGTCGTATCGTAAGACTCTAGACTATTGCTTAAGACATATGTATGAGAAGACCAGACTCACCAAGCATCTGTTTCCTAAAGGCCTCGTCTGCATCATCAAGGTGTATGAGCATGGCGCTGTATAAAGCATCGATATGGGCCCCGTACAGCGTCGTATCGTAAGGCTCTAGACTATTGCTTAAGACATATGTATGAGAAGACCAGACTCACCAAGCATCTGTTTCCTAAAGGCCTCGTCTGCATCATCAAGGTGTATGAGCATGGCGCTGTATAAAGCATCGATATGGGCCCCGTATAGCGTCGTATCGTAAGGGTCGGGACGGTAGCTGAAGAGTGTCACTAGTGTTTGAACGGCGTATGAACGGACTTTGTCGCTGCTGTCGTCTAGGCGTTTTAGTACCACTGGAGAAATAAACAAAGTTAGAAAGCAGGAAATTCCTGGTGGCCTGCTGGTTGAAGAATCTGATTTCCAAGCACGTGAATGCGGATCGACAGGCAAATAGCAATGTAATTTTATATTTTCATAAAGTCTATATACTTTCTGTTTGTCTTGGAAGTCACGGACTGGGTAAATAAAGGACTTAAAAAAAATAATTTAATACATTTTAATATATTTAATTTGATGGTTAAATACATAAATATATTATAAAATATACCTACATGTTTGAAACAAAAATATCGAAATAGTCAAAGTTTAACCTGACAAAAATATAGAACATCCAACTGGCCCAATTCAAACCACCATTTTTACGGTGCCAATGAAAATAAAATACTTACCAAAATACAGCTTATGCAAAGTTTCCGCAGTAAAACACCCCCGCTGGCCAGCTAACACAGCGAGACAGCACACAGCTCGTAATGTGTGCTGTCGCGTCAACGTTGAGTTGTCATCTGCTAGACCCACTAGAAGTGGTACCATTTGCTCCAAGAACGGTTCTAAAGAGTCTTTAGTTGGGAATAGGTTTACCACCTGCGAATTGTTATTTAATAGTTATTGTTTTTCAGTGAATTAGGTACTAATGCAACGAAAACGAAAAATCACTTATCTATCAATAATATATTTTACAAATATAGTGTTAAAAAAAATGTGCCTCAATACATACAATATATACATTACACATACATTTCACCAGACAAATTGAAGTTTTCAGAAGGCATGGAGACATAAGTTACGGGGAAGCGATTAGAAAAAAAATGTACCATTTTAAAATAAATCAATTTAATTTGATTGTCAAGTAGGTCTCACCTTGTCATCCTTATCGCCATCGCCACCCTTATCCGTGGTCAGTATTTCTTCATTATAAGGGTTTTCCTGCAGCGCCGAGCAGAGGCAAGCGACAGCCGCGGTACGTATAGCCTCCGCGGTGCGGCCGGCACACCACACCAAATTTGGCATTATTACCTCTGGGATAAAGATCAAAATACTTTGTACGTCGTTTTTGAGAAAAGCCCAGCAGATATAGAATATTGAAATTGATGTTTATTAGAAGCGAATAGGCCAAAACGGGAGGCAAGAGGATTCCTGTTCCAAGAGGAAGGATAGTCTCTGAACATCAACTGCGGGGCTTTTTTTTCTCTTCTTATTAGAATAGGTATTTTAAATGTGTCATTTAACGGCATTTTACACCAGGTAATAAATCTTTGATTGGCAGGGAATACATACCTAGTTCTTTGCGTGTGTTTTCTTAATTTTCTGCTTTCAAGAGGAAAGGGACCAATATAATCACAGGCAATTTTCCTTTAACCTTGAAACCTGTAATTCTTTAGACGTCGAAGAGCATACCTACCTTCAATGACAATCTTGAGAAAGGCCTCCAACTTGTCAGTATCGCAGGTCCTGAAGTTGGTGTCTTTCTTCAGCAGCACGGTGGACAAACAGGTGAAGATCTTTAGTTTGACTTCCGGGTCCACTTTGGGAGTAGCCAGGCATTCTTTTAAGAGAGGCGCGATCAGGTGCAGTTGGCCACCCATTGCGGAACCTGATAAATGGGGTGGAATAAAAGGAGATCGTGATAAAGGCAGTTTATAAGACACAGGTACACATTTTAAGATCCTGAAAACTACATATGGTGTCGGTAAGAGTTTACTGAGTCCAAGTTTACCAGCAGCATGAACGTTAGTTTTCTTAAAACAACTGTTTGAAGAGTCTATGAGCTATCACCTTCTAGTTTCAAAGTTAACAGATTTTTAAGAAAAACAGACGTTTATATTTTCAGTGTACTTAGACCTGAATAACTTGCAATTTTTAGTAGGTATTGAAGAATTTGAAAGACCCATTGAACATCATCATCACCTCACTAAAATAAGCCATTCAATTTGTAATCACTCTACACTAAAGAAGATATTATATAATGGCACTAGAATTTAGAGGGTACGATGATGTTGATAAATCCATGTGGATAAAAACACCGAATTGTATAAATTAAAAAAAAAAACAAAGAACCACATTCGAAATTCAAATCACCAAAAATTTAAAAAATACATCATCAAGAAGGTTATATTCTCACCAGTATGCAACATAGTGCACTCAAGCAGACACTTGTCCGGTGACAGTTGCGTCCAAGTCAGCGCATCACTGGTGATGCCACCCAGCACCTTACCAATGTGCTTCTCATATAGACTGGTTAGAGTCTTGCCGCATTTCTCTGCGTAACGTAACTTATCTAGGTTTGCTGGAAATTGAAGGAATATAAGGGAAGGAAGTTGAGCACACTTTGGAAAGTTTGCTAAGGGGATTTCTATGTAGGTATATGGTCTATAACTGTCTTGGAAGGCCTCATCTATCTCCATACCAAACTTATAAGAAGGTACTATATCACATTTTTTTTGTATATATTTAAGTTAGTGATAAGAAATAGCCTATAGCTGTATCTAGATTATCAGACATCTTCATTATCGTTTCTAAAGAAGTCCACAGCTGGCCAAAAGCCTCCTCCAAAATTCACCATTGCTCAGTCTTCAGCAACCCTCACTGCTTTTTGCTTACTCCTACAAATCTTAATTGCTGAACAGTAAAACTTTCATTCAAATTAGAACCCCTTCGAATTTCAATTCCCCTAGTTTACTGAAAGTTTTTATCCGACTTGTATGACTGTTTTCAATTGCCCTTTTAAGATAAGCATTTTATACTCACACAACGCCATAAACTGTATCTTATTATCGAAGGGCATGGCGTACACAGAGAAGATGATAGTGAACAGGTCTTCTGAGACTGTGGCACACGCCTCGCCGCATACATCCAGTAGGGCTTCACATGTGTATAGGAGATTCGTTTGATATTTCGGCTGGAATTGATTTCTCTTTTAGAAAAGGTGAAAAAGGTAAGGTTTTTGAGAATGTAGAAATATTGGGGTGCTATATTTTCTTGAAGGATATGTAAAGTGTCCCTCATCATAAGGAGTCCTAATTTTGCGAGTTTGTTGCATATTACTGATTCGCGTTTTAAAATTGACCAATATTGAAAAACACAAATCAAAATGGAGTTTAAAAGACCTCAAGGCAAGACCTCTGCTGGGACTTATTTCTATTAATACAGACTTTAAATGCGGCCAAAAATTAGATTTGTCATACTGGAGTCTCTACTAATTACCATCAAGTGTATTGGTACTTACCTTCCTAGTCCTGCATCTATCAGGATCAGCAGCCTCCCTACACAGCTCTACCAACACCTTCTCCTGGAGCAGTTCTGGGCGGGAACCCTTGATGATGTTAGCGATAACCAGCAGAGCTGCCCAGGAGTCTACCTCGGCTTCGAGGAGTGGCCACCAAGTGGTGGGCGTTATGAAGTAGCCGAATAACTCGGCTGCACGTTTTATCTGTTGGGATGAGGTTTATATGGGCTTCATAAGGAGATGGGCTTTTAAAAAGTTCGATGGATGCTACCTATATTTGAAATTAAGTCAAGACTTGAAAACTATGATGGCATTTCGATTTTAACCAGACTGGCACTAAAAAGAGTAATTGAAGCTATGTTGGGAGAGATCATCATCATCATCATCATCTCAGCCATAGGACGTCCACTGCTGAACATAGGCCTCCCCCTTTGATCTCCACAGATACCTGTTGGAAGCGACCTGGGCCCCGATTCTCCTAAGTTAATAATGTCAAAATCGAATAGAAATCGAATCGCAATATGATCGTAATAGCAGTTTTAACCATATCGGGCATTCTGCTACTAATAAAAGACCAATCGTATTCGATTGACATTTGATTGGTGTGCGATTGGTCTGCTATTTTGATGATTTTGGTCTATACGGTAGTTTGTTGTACAATCATTTTGCAATCGTAAATCATTTGCAGACAAAATGATTCATTATTGAATGACAGAAAAGGATAAAAACTTTTATTTCAAAGAAAAAATTGCGGAATGCCAAATACGCTTCAATGGTAATCGAGTCGGGATTGGATCTCAGTCGAATCGAGTCGAACGTCAATCGAATGGCGCTTAAGTAAAATTAGGAGAATCGGGCCCCTGCATCCAGCGTCTTCCGGCGACCTTTATAAGGTCGTCTGTCCACCTCGTTGGGAGAGATACCTTTGATAAAATGCAATGAATAATATAAAGAGGGTATAATTTGCAAAAGTTCTCTTCAACAGAATTTACAAATGCAAATTAGATTTTTTTTAATCAACCAACTTCTCAAAAATTTGTGGGCTCTCAACCAGGATGGTAACGTTTATTGTTCTTTTTTTCTTATCTATATTCGCTTCGCTTTAGGTCCTCACCTCAAGTATAACCCTAGGATCTTCATCAGTAGCTCCTCGCAGCATGGCTCTGACAATTGCGTTGGCGTGCTGAGTGGAACCTTCTTCCGCACATAGAATCAACCAGCATAGAAGCTGGGAGACGCGGAGTCGAGCGTCAGCTTGCCAGCCATCCATTTCTGAGGAGTTAACATGTTCGAAATAATTCGTACATTAAGAGGAGGTGATGTCATCGCCGTGATGAGGCTATTAATTGATCGAATATGGGATAATTAGATGAATTCCCCTCTTCTTATGGTTTTGCAAGAACGCCGAAAATTTCTCCAATTCCGATTACCTAGTAGATTACAGGACTTCGATATATGCCTAACAGAAAAACTATGATACAGAATCTCCATTTTGCCAAAGAATGGTCCTTCTTTTGCCAAAGAATGGTCGTCCTTTTTGCCAAAGAATGGTCCTCCTTTTTGCCAAAGAAGGGTCTTAGTTGTGATCGTTAGATATTTATGTCTCGATTATCTTACCTTTCCCGATAGCTGGTACAATTTTGCCAATATTGCTTTGTACCAGCGACCTGCATCCGAAGTTAGGCCTCTTCACATCAGGGTAGTGTGTTGGGACATCCTTCAAGAAATCCGTCTTTTTCTTGAAGTCTTCCTCGTTCTCCTCCATGTACTGAATGCCTATGTCGTTCCAGAGACTTGTGGCGGTGTTTCTTATGTCTTCCATTACGTCGCTTAGGCTGAAATACGATTATAACGATAATACCTACTGCTGGCACAATGATCGGCAAGCCGAACTGAATTTGCCGGGGCCGATAACCAGTATAGTTGATATTTGTGCATGCTTGTTAGCTGTTTTTGCTGTGGTTTTTATATATAGAATTTCTGTAACATAGAACAGACCCCAGGTATACTGATTTCCTCAGCAGCTACCGAGCTCCTCACAATCATCCCTCGGCCTTATCTTATTTCAATTTGCAATACCTAAGAAGCAGGTAGGTAAGCTTAACAAAACTACACCTTACCTCGTCAACAACAAGGGTATCATGCGATGCCAGAAGGAGTATCTATCTCTATAGCTGAGCATCCAGTTTCCCACTTCCAGGGTGACCTGCATTCTGACCAGATTGTTCTCATCAAACAGCTTCTCGGCCATGGGAGTGATGGACAGCTCAAAGCACTTCGCATCACCTGCTAGAACTACTGCCCCTGTAAGACAGATGCGAAATGGTATGTTTACCTTGGCAGAGAAAAATGTATTTGAGAGAGATTTATGAAAATTTGTTTGTACTCTTTCCGTGAAAGCAGGTATGCTAGCTTAAGCATATAGTAACATTAGTAAGTTAAAAAAATATATTACCAATAGCTCTAATAGCAGCAACTCTGACTCGGAAGTGTTGATGCGCAAAATTAGACAGAATTGGCTTGACATAACTTGAGGATTGGAAATGGAAGTCTCTTTGCAGGACTTTTGTCATCATAATGATACATTCGCACGCTTCAAGCTTCACTTTTGGAAACGGATCAGTCACCGTTTTAGTCAAAATGCTGGTGAAGTCATTGATGAATGGACTCAGCAGGTAAGATACTTTATACTTGTCCAATATCTTATGCACCAGTTCAATGAGGACTAAGCGGATCTCTTCAGAGTCTTCTACGATCTCTGGGCAGCCTATACGACGGACTATCACCGGTAGGATGT
Source organism: Helicoverpa zea x Helicoverpa armigera (assembly GCA_033682625.1). Taxonomy (NCBI): domain Eukaryota; kingdom Metazoa; phylum Arthropoda; class Insecta; order Lepidoptera; family Noctuidae; genus Helicoverpa; species Helicoverpa zea x Helicoverpa armigera. The sequence continues at coordinate 10,011,353 of JAWIIS010000004.1, read as the reverse complement.
ACGTCAAGTAGTAATCGTTCAATGGTAACTTCTCAATAAAGTTCGATATTATCAAGGCTGAGGTTTCTCGACAGCCTTCTGAGGCGTCAGAGAAGCTTTTCAAGACGTAAGCATATACTTCAGGGAATACAACAGTGAGGTCACAGTCCTTGTTAGCAGGAGTTTCAAATATTTCTTCATTAATTTTAACCAGAGCCTGCTTTCGAGCCATTTTTGACTCGCTCTGCAATGCAGTGATATAGACCTCCAAAGCAGCTCGAGGATTATCCATCAGGGAAGGTTTTATTTCACCCATTTTCTTGATATTTTAACTCGATGACCGCAAAATCAAAAATATCGACAAAACAAAAATGAAATATTGATAAACAAAAATTTGTTTCCATGACGACTTCGAAGACATTGACATGAAATTGACAGTGTCGTGATAGAGGAAAAGTTATTATTCAAAGACAATTATGGAGACGAAGTAAATCAATATGTGAAATCGACTAAAATTGGTTAGATTATTTGATTGTAAATATAATTTTGTAACGTGGTACGTGTGTTTTAAGCTAATAAAAAGTTTTTATAAATATGATATGATTTTTTTATCTGAAATACACACGTTTTATCTGTACATACTTCACTAAAACTAACTTCAAACATAATCTAAATGGATTAATGAAAAATATATTCATTTAGTCGATTTATATTGCTTAAAATACATAATCGACTATTCATAGATAAGAAAAATCTAATCATCTCTAGCATGCCAACAACGTGCACCAATCACAGCTCGCCAAGTAAAGCTGTCAACGTTTTCATTTCCATGAATGGACGAGATTCTTCTATCACTTTAAATTTCGTACTATTTCTATTTATTCTGTTACAAGTTACGGTATACGTAGCAGCTGGAGTTAAATTTAGCGTAGCCCGTTATCAAATATTAGTGCAAAATGTATAAATTAAGTGTGTTTCATTTATTATTCATCGCGGCAATCGTGCAGGTATCGCTTGCACTGAAGGAAGGCGAATGTGAAGTTTGTATTAAAACTGTGGAGAAATTCGCAGCCACGTTAACAGACGATGTCAAGAAGAACCCCAAATCAATCGAAACTGAGTTCAAGAAGTTTTGTAAAGGTTCCAAGAATAAAGAGAACAGATTTTGTTACTACTTAGGCGGCCTAGAGGAGTCCGCCACCGGCATCCTGGGTGAGCTCTCGAAGCCGCTCAGTTGGTCCATGCCCGCTGACAAGATCTGTGAGAAGTTGAGGAAGAAGGACGCACAGATCTGCGACCTCAGATTCGACAAACAGATTGACTTGAACAATGTTGATCTGAAGAAACTCAAAGTACGAGATCTGAAGAAGATTCTGAACGACTGGGATGAGGTCTGCGACGGCTGCATCGAGAAGACTGACTTCATCAAGAGAATAGAGGAGCTAAAACCCAAGTACATGGGCAAAACTGAATTGTAAAATAGCTCAATTCAAATTTTAGGTAAGGTTATCCACATATGGTGATATTAATTTTCTAACTACTTTTACCATGTCGAATTAGTCACTGTAGCTAATTTAGTAATTGAATTTTGCATGTGGGAAATGATGCAATTTATATGAATAAAATATTCCAATGAGAATATTTTGAGGTTGTCAGAGTGAAAAGGTCAATAACCCTATTAGCAATATCATTACCAAATACATGTGAATGAAGAATAACAATAAATAAATATTAACAACAGTTCTTGTTGCTAACAGTAGTTGAAAATGTTAATATTTTTAAAATATGCCCATTTATTGAATAGTTTAGATAGACCTGAATTGGCTTTGGTACTATCACAGTCCCTGATATTTATTAATGTGAATAGTTATAATTTTATGAGTAACTGGTTATTGCTCTTAACAGAATAAAATCCTTCTTTTGGTAAGAAACTTAGCTTAATGAAACTAGGAGGGCTTTATTTTAGATTAAACCATTTGGAAGCTTTCAGCTTTTCAAATCTATACCTAAACAATGTTCTAGAAAACTCATCATAAAACCATATCTGACCTGAATTTTAACCTTTAGTTTACACCCACACATGAGTCATAGATATAGATAAACCTACTTACCTTTACTATAAATTGTGCACGTTACGTTTAATCAAGTTATTGAATCTGGATGATGAAATACCATAAAATAAAAGCACTAATTTAAGCACTAGTATTCCCAAACACAGAGCTTGAAGGTTAAATAAATAATGGTAGGTTTATCCAAACCTGCAGTTATTTATTTTAGGTAATTTCATAGCAAGAGAAATACCAATATACTGGCCTACCCTGTGTGGTTTACCCTGAATCCTATTTTTTCTTATTCAAATATGTGTTTTATGTTTCAGATTAATTCATGGGACACTAATGTGATAATACATCTGAGCAACAAGCGATGTGTGCCGTGCCTGCCGCGGTAGAGATCAACAGACTTTTGCATTTGACGAACTTTGCAAGCCGAGTGTCTGGAGTGTGCATGTGTTGAATAAATTATTATTGCTATAAGTAATTAAAGATATTTTTTTCAAGTCATCTGGTTTAATTTTTATTTGTGTTTTAAAATGTGTACAAACAATTTACTGCATTATTCTTCAAATTGTCCTTACTCAGATATTTATTTTCCTTTTTTTTGTTGGCACCTCTATTTGATTTCATAATATAGTCACATTTTATTTCCTTTGCATTTATTGGAAGTGCATCTGCCTACTAATCATGTAACCATCTGCTACAAGTCTTGTATGCACTTGCATATCTTGAGTCTTAAATAAAAGAACTGTTAACTTTTAGTTCAGGTTTTAATTGCTAGTTTTGAGAATGAAAGAAATGATTTCTGACACTTACGCGAATATTAGACATTTAAATAAAACTACTTTTACTCCCATGTCTGCCCGTGACCATGGATGCTGTAAAGGATCCGAAACGTCGGGATTAAATAATATAATATAACCGCGATAAAATCCGTAAAAGTAGTTTTATTTAAATGAAAGTAATGACTTAATCAAAGCTACCTGTCCTGATTATGCAGTTTGCCCTCTCCTGCAGGATTATTAGAAGAAAATAAAACATAGACAAATGTTTCACACTAATAGCTTTATTGCAAGTATGTAAGATCTAGCACATACATTTAACATAACATTTTCGAATACATAAATTACATGCATTTGATGGCATTTAGAGGGTTTCCGATTAGTGGTACTTGTAGTTCCTGTGGTGCTCTGAAAATAGAGAAAAAAAAGGTTCTTTAATATACCATTACTTATGAATCAATCAGTATCAACTTCATGGTGAATGTTGAAATTGGTTCAGTGTAATTTCCAGAATTTACTTGAAATTACCAGTAATTCTATTTGTATATTGCTGGCTACTGACAAATATACCTTGCATCTGAACAGTACATAATCAGAAAAACATCAATATCCAAATCCCTTCACAATTTTGTACAAATCTAAACAAAAGGAAGTTTTTTTTTAATAGAGTATTGTGAGCCAGGATAAACAAATGATATACAGTCTGCCTGTCCAGTTAACTTACTCATCTTTCCGTAGTTGATAACATAGAAGAAAGTCATGCTGCCCACCAGCAGCTGCAAGAAGGGAGCGATGCCCACCTTCTTAGGCTGCACATATTTGTGCTGCCACCTCCACCAAGCTGAAATAATTGCATAGAGACTTCTTAGTGCAACCTTATTTTAACAATAACTTCCCTGTTGTTTACAATGGTAATTGCCAGTGACTATATAACAAATTAATTTGAAATATAGATGTATGTTGGAAATTGCGAGTTAATTACTTAACATTTAGTTTAAACCATAGTAAAAAGTTTATTCAACAAATCAATATTTTTACATAATTGGTTGCTTTTCTTCTCAGCTTACAATGTTTACGATAAACACAAATACATATAATGTTACTCAGAACATGGCAGGGAAATTTTCTTTAAATGCAAATGATATTGATCTTAGAATATGTGGGTACTGCATTCGTTAGAAATACTCAAAGTAAGGTACAAATTTTACACAGCAACATTGCCTACTTTGTCACTGTAGACAAGATTGACTACCTACATATGCGTTTTTTATTTTGTTTAAAACTGACCCAGTAGTACCTCCAAATTGATTGATAACTACAATACACCTATAACCTCAAAGTTCACATATAAATATGTATGGAACCAGTTTCTTACCTCGGCTGAATACGCCAGCGAGAGCCTGGGGCGACTTATTCCTGCGTGCGAACCAGGATCCAAGTTCACTGATTTTTACCTGACCGAACGGAGTATCAGCTGAAAACGAGAAAGAAAATTACATAATCGAAAATGGTAAATTGAAGGGCGACATTGTTTATTGAGAAGCATACTTACGTTTGCCATAATAACGGGCTGGGTCATAAGGCCCGTGGACTGAGGGGTTATATTCCTTGGGATAATCACCGAAACCCATGATTCTTGGGGTTTGGACCAAATTTTACGGAATGAAATTGACCTCGGATTTCGGTGTTCAGTCAATCTGTCAAATTGTCAACCATAGACAATTTAGAACTTGGTTTACAAAGTTTATCGATTTTTCTCAGGTTAGCTGAGGATCTTGAAATTATATTCTTAATTCAGTAATATTGACTTTCTTTGTTTCATTAACAAAATTATTCATTTTTTGTCTATTTGTCTTTTAGCAAACAAAATTATCATAACTTGAATTCATTATCTGTGGATCTAACCATCCATCTCTATCTTTCAAAATTTGCTAGTCTATGATTATACAGCAGATTTCATTCTTTGTGAGGTGTCCGCAATTTGTTTATTTCCTAAAAAGTCGCTGAATAATCAAGCAAAATGGTCTTAGAAAGTACTATGATTTGTGTGGACAACAGTGACTATATGAGAAATGGAGATTTCTTACCCACTCGGCTGCAGGCTCAGCAAGATGCCGTAAACTTGGTATGTCATTCTAAAACACGGTCAAATCCTGAAAATAATGTGGGTTTATTGACGCTAGCGAATGTGGAGGTGCTGGCTACACTAACTAGCGATGTCGGGCGTATAATGTCCAAGTTACACCGCGTTCAGCCCAACGGTAACATCAACCTACTAACTGGCATCAGGATTGCTCACTTAGCGCTGAAACATCGCCAGGGAAAGAACCATAAGATGCGCATCGTAGTGTTCGTCGGCTCTCCAGTAGAGCTCGATGAGAAAGAATTAGTTAAACTAGCTAAGAGGCTGAAGAAAGAGAAGGTAAACTGCGACGTGGTCTCATTTGGCGAGGATGCCGACAACAACCCTCTTCTGACCACATTTGTTAACACTTTGAACGGTAAAGACAGCAACACTGGAGGCAGCCACCTTGTATCTGTCCCTGCTGGTGGGTGCGTGGTACTCTCTGAAGCATTGATTTCCAGCCCATTGATTGGTGGTGATGGAGCTGGCCCATCTGGCTCAGGCTTGTCACCATTTGAATTTGGTGTTGATCCAAATGAAGATCCTGAACTTGCACTTGCCCTGCGTGTCTCTATGGAAGAGCAAAGACAACGCCAGGAGGAGGAGTCACGCCGCCAACAAACTACAACTGAAGGAGATGCAAGCAAGCCTGGGGAACCAGAAAATACTGGCATGGAGAGGGCTTTAGCCATGTCACTTGGTCATGAAGCTATGGAGTTATCTGAGGAAGAGCAGATTGCTCTTGCCATGCAAATGAGCATGCAACAAGAGGCTCCAGCAGCTGAAGAGAGCATGGATGTCTCGGAAGAGTATGCTGAAGTCATGAATGACCCAGCATTCCTCCAAAGTGTACTGGAAAATCTCCCAGGAGTTGATCCTCAGAGTGAAGCGATTCGCAATGCTATGTCAACCATCAAAAAAGACAAGGATGAGAAAGATGACAAGGATCAAAAAGATAAGGATAGCAAAGGATCAGGTGGTTCTAGCTCCAAGTAAACACAGCATGATTTTTCAATTTTTTTAATTGACATTATGCTCGTAAACTTTAACATTAGACTCCACACTGCAGTGTTACTACCACTTTAAATTTATAAAATACAGATTGTTTATAATATAAAAAAAAGTGTTTATTTCCATGATATCCAGTTCAAACCTTCAATTTTGTCATACTCTGAAAATTAATATTATCCAATTAGAATAAATATTTGTAATGAAAGTATAAGGTAATTAAATGTTTTGGCTTTCTAAAACATTGTCTTTGATACATACTTGAATCATTCCAAAATCGTTTACTTTGGAACTTTTTTTTTATTTCTAGCAGTTGCTGTCTTCTTAATTCGTCATCGAATTTGTTTACTGATGGTCTATCTATTTTTTCTTCACCTAAAATTAGACAGAATGTTAGTAGAATAAGATAAATATGTGAAATTGCATAAGTAAGTGTTCTATTTTACCTTGTGTGAAATTGGACTGGATTCCTTTAGCTACAAACATCCATTAGACAAATCAATAATCAGTCACTCTTGCAAATGAATAGGAATGCAGACCAATCCCAGTTTTCACTAAAATAATAGAAACATGTTATAAATGGAACTATTCAGGAAATCAGAATTAGGTAGTAGTATGGGCAATTCAAAAGTGTACTAACCCACATTTAACTTATGACCCTTTTTAATACTATTTAAAAATCGTTATCATCCAAGCAATGAGATATATTTTCTTGTTTCATAAGTGAAATCGGGGGCGCGGCTTACCTAGAAATGTACAAATGCAAGGTGTGTATTTGGCCATAAATGAAAAAAAAGAACATTAAAATGTGGGTTGGGACACTTTTGTGCAGACAGCCCCATTTATTGGTAACACATTTTATAGAATTCTTATACCAGCGGTTGAACATGGTTTCATGTTAATATCCTGAGGCTTTTTGTTTAACAATAGATATGAGCTCTTTATATCTTCTAATTGAGGTCTGAAACTTCTATTGCTGTAGCCAGGTGCTGAAAAATCGTAAAATGAGTCAATCATTTTGAATTTAGTATAGCTGCATGTGAAGTAAAAATTATTTATTTTTATTCTCATTGCTAGAGGAGTGATTTAATTAAATAAATGTCCTAAAATTGTATTTATTGAATTTTCCTAGATAACAAAGGAACTTTAAACAGTTAGTGATGTTGGTAACCCAGATGAGTTGTTGAAATTACTCGCCTACCCTGCACCTTGCAAATGTGTTAACGATCGCGTTATAATGTACTTTTAACCTGTTCTGATTTCTGAATACTACCATTTAACTACTGTACTGCACTTTTCAAAAAGATTGGGACGACTCTTTCAATCGGCGTATGGTTATGAATACAGGTGATCTTTTGATCGCCGAATTTCTGGACCCAATCACCAGTCTGGCCAAATACATGCGTCGTACCAATCTTCTTATTTGAAAAATCTTTTTTGTGAAGGGATAGCCAAATTACTTCTATATGACAAAAATAACTCACGGGCTGGCCTGGTCAGCGGTGGAACCCCGTATGGTTCCCTAGGCAACGACTTCATTTTGTCCACAGATGGGTTAACGTCTTTGATCGATGTTGCTCTCCTCATTGGTTCTGAAAAAATATGTTTAACATGTCGTCAAGAAATCCATTTTAAACCCGATTTTTATCGAAGCATATTGCGCACACTTTGATGAATACTATTTTCTACACTAATTTATACTATCTTCTATCAGATTTTTTCGATATGTGCAGTTTCGTATCTGATGTAATACTGGTATAGATACATTGCCATTTATATTTCCTTGTTTTTGACTGAGTTAGTGCCCTAATTTTAAACTATGTAAGTACTATATTTACCACCATTTAGGAATCTTTTCGTAATTTTACTCGGCGATCTTGATGGTATTTTGCTCATTTCTGTGAAAATAATTTTATGGGGTTTAATGTTATGGTGTACGAAATCTAGTATGGCAATACTGGCAATTATTTGTTGTTGGCAATACCTGGTGTCCAATGCTTGATAACTTTAGAGTCGTTGTATGGTGGCTTCATTTTGCTAGCCGTAGCACTCATTAGGTCTGACAAAAGACAATTTATTATGGCAAACAAAAATATTTAACGCTTTTCGGGAGACGGCGTCGCTGCTCATTTTCAGATGGCAGAGATAAAAATAATTACCTTGGAAGTTACTTGATGTGCTGTTGAAAGACTTTTGTTTTCTAGCTGGACTTCTGCTATTAGATCGGTGAAGAGACGAGACGGAAGGCCGTAATGCTGAAAGATCGAAATATGTTGAGAATATGTATGTCTTCCCTTCGGGGAGAAATGATTAGCGGGCGCCACGAGCAGCTTTGCTCGTTGGCTAATTCACAGTATGGAAATGTATGAAACAGCGTTTGCCATCTAACACACAATTGAAAACGTTTGATTACAATTTTTTGCCATTCTTTAGAATCAATTCAATTTTCAATCAATTTTCAATTGTCAATTTTCTGGCAATACCTACTCAATTTTCCGTTGCGTACAAAAAGTTGAACTGAATTTCAGACTCACATTTAGCGCCGATATTGCTCCGCATGATGGGTATTTTAGTATCCGGATAGACATTGGGATTAGTATTCGATGCCCGTAACTTGTTCCCGGATACAGAGGCCTTCGTTGCTGTCCAAAACAAAACGGCAAATACTATTACAGTGGCAAGCAAACTCCCTCCGGTACCCCAGCGGGGGTACACGTATGCAGTGATGCGGGCCACGCGCCAAAATATTAAGTGTCCTAGTACGCTCGTGAGAACATCTAATTTATTAATCGTTACTGAAATAGAACAGTCCAAATATCGCCTGTTAAACTGCTTACTTTTGTGTTTAACTAAATTGATGAAATCAAATGTTGTGTAGCTGTTGCATTGCAACTGAGATAAAACATACGGGCCACTGTGGCCAAACGATCGTGCAGCAATCGTTCGACAGTTGAGCAGCAATGGCGCTACAGTCTGGCAACAGTACAGCGCAATAGCTAAGGGACATAAGTTGACCATTGAGGGTTCAAGGACCTACATGCAACAGCACACAGCATTAGATAGAACGGAAGCTGTTACTCACGTAATTTGTTTCTGATCAAATCGGTTCGTTGCGGAGCACTTCGAGTAGAAGACTCTCTGTTTTCCGCTTGAAAAAATATTCCATTAATCAACAGAAATACGCAGTAGCGTCACATTCTACTCGGTCTCTTGTCACAGATAGAGAAGATTACATATGTTTAGAACATGTAATATAGTTAACAATGAAAGATTCCTACATGTGTCCTACACTAAGGTTAATTTTTCTGAATAAAGAAAATAAGTAAAAGCCCTTAAAACCTTTATACTTGGCCTGGTTTTCTCGCGAAGGATATCCGTAGCATGTATGAGGGGCAGGTCCTCAAAACCTAGGCTTTAAAGACAATTTTATATATAAACACTACTATATACTTATGTACCTTTCCATGCCCTAGTGGGGGATTTCGTGTGGTTTCCGATACTTGGCGTGCACCGGATATTCGGATCGGGGACACCGTCTAAAAAACATAAAGCAAACTCATGTCAAGGCATGATTGTATAGTATACACACTGCGTAATTTAAATGCTAGCTGGTCCCTGCAGTTTCATCCGCGTCCCGTGGGAACTACTTTCTGTAACTGGATTATGTAATGTGTCCATCATGACACCCGGGTAGGTAGCTTGTCACGAAATATTTTTTTTCAAATCGGTTAAAGTAGTTTCGGAGCCTTTACAAACAAAAAAAAATATTTATATAATAGTAAAGAAGTAACTACCTACCTAAGCATGTGATAGGAACTTTCTTTTGGGGTAAATACAACCAAATCTTGAATTTAAGTAAAAAAACTATCTTTTGGAGCATTAAAAGACATGTCTTACCAGCACTCAGCTGCGGCCAAGGCAAATCTCTTCTGAGTGTTAATCTTTTGTTGACTGGAGTTACGAGTGGCTTACCATAACCCGAATTGCCATCGCATCTAGAGTAACCATTAGCACCTATGATCAAAAACGGAAAGGAATCAGAATTTTGAGGACACCACAACCACAGATAAGGGCAGAACCTTGAAGTCTTAAAATGTAGAAACTTACTTTCTGAAAATAAATCGCTAGATGTTGTGCCCTAGGTATCCCATAGCAATTGCTATTTTGGCTATAAGTAGATAGGTAGGATTTGACAATGACACCCATAGGTACATAAACCATTGGTTGAATAATTCTTTTGGTTGGTGCCTAGTTTATAGACATTGTTTTTTCTAAAAATAACCGGGTTTCTCTTTAAATTTTCGAAGTCAACAGTTTTTTAAAGAATAATTGTCGTTTACAAAGTTGGACTATAATAAGGCTTGACAACAAAGGATACTTACGAATATTCTTCTTACTGCCGATGCTCATGACATCGAGAAGCTCTTCAGGTGTCGACGAATATCCGGGACCCACTGTACTCAAGGTTTTCGATTTAGCCGCTATCACTAATTGAACATCGATTATTTTAATAACTTTGTTCGTTAAAAAAAAGAGTTGACATTGAAAACTTTTTTGAAGATGTGATTTTTTATATGTTACATTTATAACATAAACACGCCTCCAAAAGTCAACTACATTAATGGAAGTATATAAGTACATTCCTTGCAAATTAGTGGGATAAGATCATAATGGAGAGGTCAAATTTAAGGGGAGTAAAGTCAAAAGTGTGGCTGTCATGGCAAATACTAAAAATTAATAAAGATCATAAATTAAAATAATTCGTACTTACAATCTATTATAGGACCAGAGGAAATGCTTGATGCTTTCACAGAAGGTATCGTGTCTCTACTGAAGTTTTCACTCACTGAGCGGGCTGGCAACAACAAGAGAGAGTAACAACAGGGGCCCGATTCTCCTAATTTTACTTAAGCGCCATTCGATTGACGTTCGACTCGATTCGACTGAGATCCAATCCCGACTCGATTACGATTGAAGCGTATGTGGCATTCCGCTATATTTTCTTTGAAATAAACGTTTTTATCCTTTTCTGTCATTCAATAATGAATCATTTTGTCTGCAAATGATTTACGATTGCAAAATGCTTGAGCAGCAAACTACCGTATAGACCAAAATCATCAAAATAGCAGACCAATCGCACACCAATCAAATGTCAATCGAATACGATTGGTCTTTTATTAGTAGCAGAATGCCCGATATGGTTAAAACTGCTATTGCGATCATATTGCGATTCGATTTCTATTCGATTTTGACATTATTAACTTAGGAGAATCGGGGCCCAGTAAGAGAGGTGTTTTTGAGGTAACAACTTCAAACCAGCAGAAGTCAAGAGGTTCTGTTGATAGAAATCCCATAGAGAGACCATAAGGCTGTTGAAATTAGGTAGGTACTATCTATCTAATATGATTTCAATATGGGGATCCCTCGCTAGACTTTTGAATTAACATATCAGAAAGAAAGAATAATGTAAGTAATAAAATTAGGGCTAGGTTGCACCATGTAATTACAATCATAACCACCCATAAAATGTGATTGGACCAACTGCCAGCAACCCAGTATAAAATAAATAATGTATTTACGTGTTGAAGATAAATCCGCAGGTTTATCCTTATCGGTTGTTGCTTCTTGCCGGCCTTTTGAAGTCGGCCGCTCCTTGCTTTGTTGGCCTATGAACGCAAAATATTTCCAGAATATTACAATTATTTAAAATAGTACAAAAGTCTTTTTTATTTATCAGAAGTGATTAAGTACTATGAAAAGGTCTTAATTAGGTTGTGTTGTACGGCAGAACCGTGACTTTAAAATCAGGTTAGGTTAATCAGTCAGTGGAATAGGTCGAATACAATCTAAGTCATCTGTCATCAGCTGTGTGTCCTATTCATAGACCTATGTTGGGATTGACTTTCAGCCTAACCGTCGGTAAGTGAAAAACACCTAATTTAGAAAGCTATATTATTAAAGATATAACGTACGCGAAGTACTCTGTGGGGCACTCTTCCGTGAGGCTGGTGAGCCGGACGTAGAGGCCGAGTTGCTTCGACTGCGCGGCCGTCGCACCGTGCCCGTCACCGTCATGCCTTTGATCTCTTGACGGAGCCCTGGATACATTCGACTTCTGTGACATCAGTATATGTAGACCTACTGACTTTTAAATAAAACTACTTTTCGCGGTTATATTGATATTATTTAATCCCGACGTATGGATCATTTACAGCATCCGTGGTCACGGGCAGATACTTACTTATTTTTGGTGAAAGGTAAAATAGCAAGTAGGTACTCTTACTCTTCAATTAATGACTGTCAAAAAACCTCAAGTTTCGTGGTACCTATTATCAATCTACACGAAAAAGATGCTCGTTTGCAGGACTTTTTTTAAATCTTTATTTTTAAAGGGCCTTTTGAACACAGTTCACGCCAGCCCCATTCTTTTGCAGGATTCAGCAACATTGATTAAAAGAACCTCAGAAAAACTTTTTAAACTATCTAATTACTTCAAAAAGAAAAGATGCAAAGAAGAGTAGATATGTATCAACTTTCACGCTAGAATTGCGCAAGTGTTGCGCAACAGTCGCGAGTGTATCGCCACTTACGTGAGGCGTTGCTCTCCCTGTATCTTGCGTGTGGCTGCGGGGTGGCGGTGGCGGTGCGGCCGCCCGCCACGCGTCGCGTGCTGCTCACTTGCCGACTTTGCGGCGAAGTATCTAAAATACACGACTATCATCATCATCAATTTAAGAGCCCAGCTCTTGTCGGTGCAGCTCCTTCCATTTACGCCCATCACTACAATAAATTTTCTATTACCTAATGTGTGTGCCCGAAAATAGTACCTATTTATAGTAAATAAATATTTTCCAAATTGGTTTAACTACGAAGTTGTAAAAACTGATAAACATGCAATAAGTCTCTCTTTTCTAAGATTCTAAACTTCTGACATGGCTACTTTAGAATCGAAAAACACTTTATAGAATAAAATAAAGGTAGGTATACTTCCATAATAAAAGGCCTCATAATTTGCATGTGTCACGAACCCAAAACTAAATATAAGTAAATTACAGTAAATAAATACATAATATTCTACAGGAATGGGAATAGATACAATGAAACAACGATTACATGAAATTATTTATTAATATAACAACATACATACCAACTAGATGTACTGTGTATACAAAACTAATGCATTCTATGCAAACTTATTACAATCTATGTTTTTCAATAACTTACTTTAACACTCAAAGACAGAAACTTTTTGGAGCAATTTTTTTATAAGGCAATTAATTTTCAACGTTTATGGTAATCGCATTTTGTGAAGACGATAAAGTTAAGCAATTTTAAACCTTATTCCAATGGCTTAAAGTCACAAATAAAATTATGTGTAATCTTAAAATGCAACTACTATACCTTCAATTTGAGGGCGTGACCAATTACCATGATCTCCGAAATTCATTCCGGAAATCTTTTCAATGTTATTTTAAACATAAGAATCAGTAAAATTTTGAACATTATTCCCCAATATTTTATAAGCAAAGCTCCAAAAATATAGTACTATTTACCTGCAACTGTGGCAGGATTGGACACGCCATCAAATTAAAAGTTAATAGAATATACCTACCTAAGTCATTTCTGATAGTCTAGCTGACATTATTTTCAGATGAATTAGATTCTACATTATCGGGATCCGTACCAGGATTGCTATCATTTTCTGATGTGCAATCAGTGCTCAATTTACGCGACTGTACCGAAGAAACATGACTAATTTTATCTTTTCTAGTACCAATACCTGGCAGGCTACTTTCCGAATCGCTGTTATTTTTGTTGCCATGGTTACGACAACTTTTAGGCGGGCCATCGTCAACAATGTCCGCGTTGCCATGGTTACGGGAGTTTTTAGGCCGGTCGTTGTCAACAATGTCCGCGTTGCCAAGGTTACGGGACCGTTTAGGCGCGTCATCGTCGGAGGCGTCGCTATGGTTACGGGAGCGTTTAGGCGTGTGAGTACCGGGGGGCAGGCTGGGTGTTGAGGAGCGGCGGCTGCGGACTCGTTGCCGCTGTGACGCCTTCAGCTCCATCTCGACGCAGTGCTCCGCGAACATCAGCTGTAGTGGGGCGTACATGTGCGGCAACAGTTCTAGGTCGCTCATCGTAATCTGGGGACAAATGATAAGTGTGTTACAGAAAATATAATTATAGCTTGTGGTTAAGTCAAAGCCGTGCGCATCGATCGAACTTAAGGCAACGCTATGCAACGTTTGGCGCGGTAGGTCGTAATGGGTCCTGGCTGTCATTCGAACAGGTTTGACCAGTCCTACCAAGGGGTTGCCCCGATAACTGGGTTGAGGAGATTAGATAGGTAGTCGCTCTATATAAAACACTGTTATTCAGCTACATCCGTTTAGACTCGACAGTCGAAGTCGACCTCAACATAGTTGGGAAAAGACTAGGCACATAAGACCAATACAAACCTGCATATTATCAAAAGCGATGCCGACACTGTTATTATCGTTCAGTATATGCGCGTTCAAGCGCGGCAGCCTTGCGTATCTCTGGCTGAAGTGCGTCAGTACTGTGTAGCGGGCGTTCATCTGTCGCCCAATGTCTATAGCCAAACGGCTAGGCAGATGATATAATGATGAGCAATACAAACCTGCATATTATCAAAAGCGATGCCGACACTGTTATTATCGTTCAGTATATGCGCGTTCAAGCGCGGCAGCCTTGCGTATCTCTGGCTGAAGTGCGTCAGTACTGTGTAGCGGGCGTTCATCTGTCGCCCAATGTCTATAGCCAAACGGCTAGGCAGATGATATAATGATGAGCAATACAAACCTGCATATTATCAAAAGCGATGCCGACACTGTTATTATCGTTCAGTATATGCGCGTTCAAGCGCGGCAGCCTTGCGTATCTCTGGCTGAAGTGCGTCAGTACTGTGTAGCGGGCGTTCATCTGTCGCCCAATGTCTATAGCCAAACGGCTAGGCAGATGATATAATGATGAGCAATACAAACCTGCATATTATCAAAAGCGATGCCGACACTGTTATTATCGTTCAGTATATGCGCGTTCAAGCGCGGCAGCCTTGCGTATCTCTGGCTGAAGTGCGTCAGTACTGTGTAGCGGGCGTTCATCTGTCGCCCAATGTCTATAGCCAAACGGCTAGGCAGATGATATAATGATGAGCAATACAAACCTGCATATTATCAAAAGCGATGCCGACACTGTTATTATCGTTCAGTATATGCGCGTTCAAGCGCGGCAGCCTTGCGTATCTCTGGCTGAAGTGCGTCAGTACTGTGTAGCGGGCGTTCATCTGTCGCCCAATGTCTATAGCCAAACGGCTAGGCAGATGATATAATGATGAGCAATACAAACCTGCATATTATCAAAAGCGATGCCGACACTGTTATTATCGTTCAGTATATGCGCGTTCAAGCGCGGCAGCCTTGCGTATCTCTGGCTGAAGTGCGTCAGTACTGTGTAGCGGGCGTTCATCTGTCGCCCAATGTCTATAGCCAAACGGCTAGGCAGATGATATAATGATGAGCAATACAAACCTGCATATTATCAAAAGCGATGCCGACACTGTTATTATCGTTCAGTATATGCGCGTTCAAGCGCGGCAGCCTTGCGTATCTCTGGCTGAAGTGCGTCAGTACTGTGTAGCGGGCGTTCATCTGTCGCCCGATGTCTATGGCCTGCGTGGTGGTGGAGTGCATCTTGATACGAGCTTCGTCGGCTAACTCGTCCTCCATTGTGGCTTCGTGGATTAGGAGGGTTGAGTCCGTTCCTAGAAAATTGAAAAAAAAAAACATTGTTAGGGACAATAGTGTGAGTTAATC
Organism: Helicoverpa zea x Helicoverpa armigera; assembly: GCA_033682625.1. Lineage (NCBI taxonomy): Eukaryota > Metazoa > Arthropoda > Insecta > Lepidoptera > Noctuidae > Helicoverpa > Helicoverpa zea x Helicoverpa armigera. The sequence continues at coordinate 9,995,566 of JAWIIS010000004.1, read as the reverse complement.
TCATGAAGCGGGTCTATGTGTAAATTGCACTTTGTCGTTCTGTGCGTAGTCAGGAGCGCGCAGTAGTGGCCGAGTCACCGAGTCATACAAAGACAATATGCATGTAGCTTTTACATACACAAGTATGGCTCACTTGCTTTCGTGAGATAATAAATCACAAATTGATGTTACGATTTACAAACATGGTTAATTGACTTTTCAGAAGGAATTAAACCTTCTTACAGCTTTACGGATACTTTTGTAACATCCTGTATATATTTTTAGGACTAGCAACCCATTTTCTGGTGATCACAATCCCAAGGCCTGTCTGTATATACCTAAGAACACTAATGAAATCTCACTCACCGATCTTAACCAGCTCTTCACAAGGCAGCGTATCCCCCGAATAAGTGACCTTATATCGTTCATCCACATTGATGGCCACGCCGAACGCGTTGGGACAGTGGGCTACGAAACACGTCTTTATAGCTTCCACACCCATTGATGATAGGGCTGCTGCCGTTAAATCCAATTTCTCTGGATGCTCGTGGTGCTGGTGAAAGAAATGCATGATTGGTTAGTTTTAAGTTCTTCACAAGTGACACTGCGAATGGACAAAATATTATAAATACGACACTAAAAATTTCAAAATTTTGAACGCAATACCATACATAGTGATGAAAAAGAGAATGAAGAAGAAGAAACAAGACTGGTATTGAAAAAATAACAACGCAATATGCGACAATGAATTTTTTGGCATTATTAATTACATAAGTCTTAAGCTCTGCCAACATAATTACTTATTACAAGCCTAAACTTGACACTGGCACAGTAAAAGGCAGTACATGGTGTAAAGCAAGCAGGGGCTCGATTCTGCTAATTTTACTTAAACGACATACGATTGATATCCAACTGAGATCCAATCACGACTCAATTACGATTGTAAACTTATTTATCCTTTTCTAAAAACTCACCAAATTCTGATTAGGAATGAGCGTATAATCACTCTTGAGCCTCTCAAACTGGTGATCATATAGCGTGAGCCACGTGACGATCTGTCCCGGAGCCAGCAGGTACACCGGCGTCGGGGGCGAAGCACCCTCCCCTGGGGCCAGCTCCTGCATAGCTTGGCGACGGGCTTGGAGGACGCCGATTAGACCTACAAAGTAAGATATTTGAATTATAATACATAACAGTTAAACAAGCTTTTTATACATATTCAAAAGATAGTAGAAATTTTAAGAAAATAGATTTGATCTAATAGCCCTTGTCCCTTCCAAAAGTAAAAAAAAAAATGTAATTAACTTGCAGATGAATGGACAATGGGACATGAAATGAGAAAATGGGACATTTCCGAGCCAAACGAATGTGTTGGTGTTCTCAGGAGGCTAAATGCGCCAAAAGTTTTAAGAATTTCAATCTTTCCATCCATTTAATTAAAGGTCTAGCTAGAAGAACTATTCATGACAGTCACTGTCTAGTCAACACATAGTTCATTCTGTTAAATTATTTCAATATTGTATTCAGTATTAAAAACTTCACTTACCAATATGATGGTCAGCATGTAAATGTGAGATGTATATCGCCTTCAGCGTCCTGAGGAACGCGTTCACCTTCTTCGGTCCGTAGAACCGCACCAGCTGACCGAACGTGCCTTCGCCGCAGTCCAATAGCATTGAACGATTTTCACTAAAAACGTACAAGTTTTGTTTATTTATGTGAAGCTATCCTATGCCTAATCTAATGTTATCTTGTGAACGCCAAATTAGATATAAATTCTGACAAACAGGACAGAAAATACAATATTCTCAGCTTCAAAAGATAAAAAGTAATAAAAATCTTGTAATATGGCTTAAAAAAATGTAAGTATTTTTATTTTTACTAAAATAATTATAAATTAAAGTATAACAGCCCCTTTATCGGGCCAACATTACTGAATCGATTTAAATTACATAAATGACATAGGCTACTTTTTATACCGATGCGGGAAAAGCTATCTTAGGACACGAATGGAACCGCGGTTCTTTAGGTACAAAAAAAAAAAACAAAAACAAAAACTCACTCAATATGCAGTACAATGGCACTAGTATTCCTGGTCTTACTCGGTATACAAGAGCCCGTGCCCAAGAATACGACCTTGGGGTACTCCTTAGTGTCACATCTGGCGTAACGCATGCTGTCCACGAGACGACGGAACTGCTCCAAGCTGCCCACGAAGCCGTCGACGTCCATGGTCTCTTGGATGTAGTCTTGTATGTGGAGCTTCGGTTCTGCTGTCCTGGGTTGAAGAAATTGAGGGTGGTTGTGTGAGTGAGGGAGTTGAAAGCTTTCGTTAACACCTTTATATCGTTGATTTACAGCGATCTTTCTCCTTAGTGAGATATTTAGCGTATGTGTATCAATTTGTACTGGGTCTTGCTTAGGAACGTAGACTTTGCCACATCTTGCAAGTCACCACTTTAAATACGTTTTAAAGTTCTACACAAATGTAGCGAAGTATTCAAATTACGATTTTATGATCACGTTTGAAAATATTGGGAACTTTGGTGCTTTCATACATAGTTACTCTCAGCTAATCACATCTTTATAAAACGAAAAAGCCAAAATGGCTGCCTCAACATAGTCAAAAACAAAATGAATATACAACTTACCTGTCAAGCTGTTTCTTGGGCCTCAAGTGATACATAGTGAGGGTCCGTCCCGCCAACATTTCGACCTTAGACACGGCATCACAGTCATCCATCGCAGGTTGATGTCCATCCCCCTTAGCTGATCCCTCCAAGTTAATAATATTCTGGAACTGCGCGAGCGCTATCTACAAATGATTGTTTATGTCTCAACCCTTCACCGCATGCAAGCTAAGCTACGTGTAAGTTGCAGGATATACGAGTATGGAGTGTTAGTATTAAAGGTTTTAATTATATAGTAATTAGTGAGGATCCATGGGCCAGGCAAATGTAATTGGAATATGATGTAAAGCATTTTTGGTCTCCGGTTCTGGCTTACGAAAGTTTGGCGTGCAATCAACCAATAGTTAATTTTTATAGTACTTTACATTGCTAAAGGTGGTGTTGTTAGTGCATCCAAGTCTTACAAGCATATTTAAGCTTGTCACACCTAGTGTTTTCTCTTCACAACTTGTATTCTTTAGAAAACTTGATTAGATATATGATTGTCTTATCCTGCTCTTAGGTACATGCACAAAGATAGGTTAGCTTGAATATAATTTTTTCCATGAAAAACATGCACAGAATGACCAAGTCTTCATAGTTAAACAACACATAAAAAAGCAATAGCAACTGCCCAAAGCACACACAACATACCTTATTCTTAAGCTCCTCCAATCCTTTCAATCTTACAGGACTATTCGTCTTCGGCACGGGCGGGTGAGAGTTCCAAACCGCCGGTACACTAACATCCCTTAGCAAGGGAAATATGTCAGGGTCGAGGAGATGAAGCTTGTGCTGTGTCCGGTGAACGGCTTCGGAGCCGAGGCAGGAGTTCTGAGAGTTGAGGACAAGGTGACGGGTGCAGGGACCGAAGAGAGCCATGAAGGCGCGGTACCTGGTAAATAGAGATTTATGTAAAGTTCTATATCAAAAAAGCAATAAATTTAATTGACAAATAACTTTTACGCTGTGATGTTTGCCATTTGACGACCCGTGCATACACAATAGGGTTTTTTGGTCGATCTTCGGAGTAGCAATGTCGTTAGATGACAGCTGTATATGTATTGTGTATAATGATTGGTACATAAATGTATGTGTATCGACTGAACTTGAGGTTAAAAATTTTCAAGATCCGATTAAATGTGATTAGACGAAAAGCGTCTTACATATTTTTTTAAAGATTTAGATGAGTAAGCACGCATATGTAGTAGGTATAGTATAGTTTTTAAGGCCAGATAAATTACTTATATTAAGCCTTTTTAGTTTCGAATTAACTGTAAAAATACCATGTTCAACTCACGCAGGATTATGGAAGACATGAGGCGGTGTGAAGTGCACTATAAGCGTAGGAATGTTCTCAGGAGGATTAATGCCGTTGTCGAAGTGAGCTGAGAACTCCGCCTCCTTCAGGTACGCTAGCTCGGGCACGTCTATTACTGCACAAACAGGAGAAAAATATTGCTGGACTTCAGAATCATAAGATTAATTAGCAATTAATTTAATTATTAAGATATTGCAAGTCATTTTTAGTCACTAGTTATCAGCCAGCTGTTCCTCGTCGCAGTTTCTCCCACGTCCCGGGAGACAGGAGAACCACTTCCCGCAACCGAGTAAAATGTAGCCTATCTCAAGCTCCAGATTATAAATCTATCTATGTAAAAAAAATCATTTAAATCGGTTTTATATTTTCGGAGTGGATGCTCGACGGAAAATGTCGTTTACAGGATTTTGTAACGTTAAAAAAGGCTGAAGATCAATAACAAAAACGAAACCGAAGAAAATAAATAACATCGTAAAACTGCGAACATGAAGTGTGTTTTTGTGATCTTACCAATAAACACGGGCCCAGATTCATCAGGAGTCTTCACGTCTCTAGACAGCACGAGTGACCCATCAGGCAGCACCACATCCTGGCCGTTCTTCAGCTGTCCCAGCATCGGACCTGGCTTCACACCCTTCTCCACACACTTCGCTAAGTCTAGGGTCCCTAGTCGTTTCTGTGGACAAGTTTATTCTTAAAGGATATGTAAAAAGGCCTAGATTTCATCAGCAGTTTCAACTGAACCGCCAATACTTGGATGGTAAAATACTCCTATGTTCGTGTCCTACTTCGCCACCAAATAAAGTTAAGCCAAGTAAAATTGTTTACCTATTGTAAAGTGCCTACTTGAATTAAGTAAAAACAAGACGTTTTTCTTTTCCAAGATCTCTAGCTTATGACATCTTTATAGTATGAAAATTTATGTTACATATAAATACAACAACAGTGCATGCCCCACATGGCTCGTAAATGTATGTTTCAAAGAACAGATACAATACAAGTTAAAGAACCAGCTTACCTTTAATGTACAGATGTATGCCACAGAACAATGGGTTTTCTTCTGCAGCTCATGTAGAACCTTTTCAGTCTTTTTCTTCAATGGATCTGAAAAATATGAACATAAACATTGTAGGCAAGCCTGTGTTATTCTGGTATATTACTGCCAAGTTTCATCAAAATACATCCATACATACAAACTTTCCATCACATTCCAAACATCAATTACCTACATTGTATGCAAATAAATAAATCTATTTTATTCCCAAGTAGGCTTATGAAATACCTTTTTCTACAGCAGACTTTGGTTTGTTTTTCTCTTTACTAGCCAGTTCTCTTAGCTGCCTGGCTTTAGCAGAGTGGGTACCAGGTTCTAGGTTCCGCATCTCAGGCCTGTAATAATCTGTGTCGTCATGAATGAACTCCTCATACTCTTTGTCTACATTGGGGTCTAATTTTGGCTTCTTTACTGCTTGTTGCTTGAATTCCTTTCCTGTCAGTAGATTGTCGTGTGGGCCCCTGAAATTATGAAGTTAAGATATAGAATACAAATTATGGATTGATTAAATTACACAAATGCAGGGACAGCAGACCACAAAACGAATTTTACAATACTTTATATGAAACTGACAACTATGAACTGACACTGGCAACATCACAGACTTGCATATGGCAAACTGGAAGAATCAAAGGTCTGACAAACATATTTCAATGATGTCATCTATTTGGAAACACATTTTAGTCTTTTTATATGTATTGTTAAGCGTGCAATAAAGAATAAATTATGATACAAACAAACTTTTTTGAAAAAAAAAGAAGTATTTTTAAAATTGTTTAAAATGTTTGTGACAAGAAATGTTAGTTATACTTACAATAACACATATTTAACATTCATAACATTGTCTTCAAAGTCTTCACTGGGGCTACACTTAGCCATAGTTACTTGCATGTCCTTCATTATAACAAACCGCCTTGTTGCAGCGTATAACTCATCCTGAAACAATTAATAAATAATGTTTGTTATATTTTTTCTATACTCAAATTGCTATACATGGGGCCCAGTCTGGGTTTTGAGACAGTTATGAGACATAGTTTATAAAAACTGGCTAATTGCGAAGCTGAGTCGAGCATGATAGGAACCATAATTTCTATTATAGATCATTTAAAAAATCATTTTTCTTTCAGTTTTCTGAATTTATTAATATATCAGTAACAGAAATACATCTGTAAAAATTGTTAAACTGTCACAGGTCATGATATACAGCCTGGTGACAAAGGGACTGATGGACAGGAAAGTATTAGTACATAATAGGCTCTCATTTTTTACCCTTTACATACAAACTGTAAAGAATTACAGCACCTTTCTTAACCGCATCATGCATGTATGACTTTTTAAGGTTACATACCAATCCCTCAGGTCCATGCAATGTTATATTGGGTACACCAACGTCCTGTAGTGTGAGTGACAGTCCCGGTAAGCCTCCGATATTCTGCCATGTCTTGGTTGTGATGAATATGTGGTCGAGTCTGGACAGTTTTACTTTGTGCTCGTGGGCTAACCTCTGTGTGCACTCACCGCAGTTGAAAAGATATCTGCAAGATTATCAACGCATAAGAAAATATAATTGTTAAGTTTATGATCACTTTATGTGTTCATTAAAAAAGTTTATACATTATTGTTATGTAAAGTTAGCTTGTTTTACTAAATTCTACAATATTTAGAAAAAGAATTAAAAGTTGAAGGTTCAAATGCAAAGATAGTTATAGTTGTGAAATAATGGAGAAGATGAAAAAAATATTTATGTTGTGAAATTATTTTACTTGCACTCTGTTAGAAAAGAAAGCAGAAAATGAATTGCTAGATTATTTATAAAGTAAATAAGTCAACCCACTGACCAAAAAAGTTTATTACCAACTTTATTTATGTTATTCCAACCTATAAGAGGACTACTACTATTAAGAATGAAATAATAACAGCTGCATAAAGTAATTTCAAACCTTGCAATATTATGAGTCCACAAAGTAGTTCAATAACAAAATCTCTAAACAGCAACTTACCGTTTCTGATCTGTGAAGAGGTATAATGTGTTGGGTGCACCTCTAGCACCTGATCCCAGTACCTGGAGGTATACTGTGCTAGGACCATACTTCTCACTCTTCCTCGATATCTGTTGCCTCTGACGTTGCGCCTCAGCGATTCGTCCTGAATTCGCTTTCGGCATGTCGGCTAGAAATTCCAATAGCTTCTTAGTACTATCAGACGAGTGAGAGCGTATGCTACATTTGCTAACTACACGGTAACTAAACAATACACTTATACCGTACATGTGTTTTGAGGTTATTGTTATTTGAAGAGAAAGTTTACGAGCATTCGTCCCAGATTTTAATTGGAATTACTATTTTTGGCATAATTCATATTATTTACTTATTGGTTTTCATGACAGATTTTCAGATTTGGAACATATTTGAGTTTTCCTCCGCGACATTCGGGCATTTTCCGAACTTTTCGCATTTGACAGTGACAGACATTCGCGGCTGACATTCGCGATAGGTTGACTGACAAGTCGAAAATGTAAAGTTATATCAGACTGATTCAGAAAAGGAACTGCTTTTATTTATACATTATCAAATTAAAGTACACATATTTACACATATTAAGTTCATTGTTCCAATTGTATATATAAGAAACCAAACCTTTTCGATGCCAGGGTTGCAATCTAATCTAAAAGTTCCTAAAAAAAGTTCCCACGTTGCGAGGCTTTTTGACAATACAATGGTAGTAGTAGAAAATGAAACAAATACAATGCAACACTGATTTAGAAAAATGGCGTTCTATACAGCTGCGGGTTGCGCAATTTTTATGTAAATGTGCACGAAATTTATTAGAAAAATTAAGTTTTAAGTGCAACAAATACTTCAGAGTGTGGGCATGATCTTTTTATGTAATTTAAATAGTAAAAATCGTATAGTGTAATAATATTTTTAGTTCAGTGCAAACCTGTCATGGACCGTGTATTTTTTGTGTTGTGATGTATGAAAACGATAAATAATGAAACGGAAAATAATGCGGCTGTGCAAATAATGTGACAATGATGGGTATGATATGGGTGGTGTTATTGGTGGCCTTGACCGGCTCACACTTGGGACACTGTTCGCCTCTCCGATCAACGCCGCAAACCTACCCTCATGGTGAGTCATTTTGTCGAAAAATGCATGTTTTACACTAATTAAACGAGTATTCATCTCTCTGCTTAACCCTTTCGAGAGCAAGTGAAAGGAAAACCTGTAATAATTCAATTTTTTGTCACTGACATTGTGTTCACAAATGCTAACATCTGTTCAAATTAGAAATTGGTATCAATTCATGTTTAGGAAGAGGCGATACAGATTTCCGTTACAAATTAAAGCTAATTACTGCAAAAGTACCCTCAAATATTTATTAATTTGAATTTAAATCATACAGACTTTATAATTTGCTGACACTTTGTTTGAATGCTTGTCCTTGTTATAAAACATGTATGCATATAAATATATGTTTATATACGCATCTATACGAAATGTCAATGCATTGAGCAATCTGTGCTTCCTTTATCAGCAGTATGTATCCTCTAGCAGAGCTAAATATTGACTCAACAATGATACAATGGCACATAATGATAATAACACCTAAACAATGCCTGCTTACCTTATTAAAAGAAGAAAAATGTATAAAGTAAACAAACACTGCATTTGTTAGCGTTTGTTATCTAAACACTGTTATCACCACTCTTATTTATGTTTGGGCATTATAATTATGTTATTATCACATTATGATAAGGAATCACCTGCCGATTACAACAGGAATAAGTTATTACTATTTCCTATTAAACATTACAGAGCATTATTATTTAATTTGTTATGTTTTTTTTTACAACTATTACTATCCCATTATAAATGAATATAAAATAAACAACAACAAATTATATATCTGAGTTTTGTAATATACAAACAGATTCTAACAAGAATTTGACCATTGATTTTGGACTATCTGTCTATCAATGATAGAGCTAGTATTATTCTAGGACAACTGTCTAAAGTTTGTGTAAATTGCTCTGTAGGGAAAGGCTAAGTATCTTTTAACTCCATCTGCTGATCAGATTAATAGTAAAGACAACAATGGTAATTGTTGAAAAATTATGCAGTAACTTGAAACTCAAGTGAAAGGTCTCTAAGATATCAACTTTCTATTCAAATCCAATTAAAACAAAAGAAAAAATACACCTAAAGATTTGTTAATCACACTTGATTTGTCTCATTTTGTGTAAAAAAATATTGAATGAAGGATAGGGGATTATTTTTATCCTAGCCACATCCCAGCTGACAGACCCATACTAACCCATGTTAAGAGTTCTTCTAATTCAAGTATAGCTATTGTAAGCCAAAATGCACGCTCTACTACCTCATGGATGGGCACAGCTTTTAGACAAGCTATAACATCAACTCCTTATACCACAAATGCCCTATACAATAATATTTTTCAGATGCAAGGACTCAGTCCCAGTTGGAGGGCTGGGGCTCCCAGGGCGGCCTGTACGCGGCGGTGCCTGCGCTGGCGCTTCTCATCACCGCCATCGTCCTGCTCCTCGGTTGCACCTGGTGCTACCGGCACAAAGACTGCAAGGTATGTACTCCAGCTCTGAGAAAATAATGCTGAGTTCGCATAAAGTATGCACGTTGTTTGGCTTGTGTTGGTAAAGTCAGAAGCAATAGTCTTGTTTTTTCCCCCCAGTAAATAAAACATGTAATTACTGCTGGATTTTCATGTACCGTAATTTATATTGTTCTTATTGTGTCACTGTGTTTTAATATTGGAATTCTTTGTCACCTCAAAGTAGTGTGATACAAATCATGTTGTAGGTGTAATTCAATCTAGTCTGGTAAAAAATCATATCTTAGGAAACTCTAGCTTAGATTACAAGACTAGATTAGTCTATGTCTACAGTCTAATGGAAAGTTATTAACTATACCGGTACAAAATATAATAATAGTCATTTCCCACATAAATAATTTCTCAACATTATATTACAATCGCTAACTTTCTCTTGCATTTTACTATTCTTTTAATTTAGAAAACCTTTTTCGCGCTTAATGTTCTCAGCTTGAATAAACTTGATTCTAGACAAGATTAGAGCTTAATAAAAATGTTAATCTTGTTTTTTATAAGTAGTACTCTATCTTCAAGGCTTGCTTAGATAAAGGAACTAGCCGTGCGCCAACTTGCGTCGGTGCGTATTTACAGAGTGTACATAGCCAAAACGCATCCATAGGAAACTGCTCGCTGATATTTTGTAATGCTGTTTTTTAATTTGTGATTTCAAAGTATACACGAATTTTGCGTACTGCTCGAGTATAATTCGTAGCTTAGACGTGCACATGCATCATTCCAATTTATACACGGTCAAATTTAACTATACAAAATTTATATTAGGTAAAGCATTAAATAAAAAAGACTTTTAAATCTGGGTTTGTTTATTAGGGTGCTAATTAAACAGGCTTCTTTTTAATATCATTATTCGCCCCCAAAAATGTATGTTGCCTTCTAAATTACTAAGTCAGCCACAATTAACGAGCATCTAAATAATACTATCTTAGCCACTAGTATCTTCTAAGTAAACCACTCTAAATACAACTCAGCATGATGGTTATTTTCAACCGACTTCAAAAAAAGGAGGAGGTTCTCAATTCGGCTGTATTTTTTTTTAGCATATTTTCTAAATTTGTAGCATGCATTCTAACAGTAAACTTCTAAAATACTATTAAATGACACCATAAAATATATTTAATTAGCTTCTAATTTTTTAACTCAGTACGTTTAAAATGTAAGCAAGCAACATGCAGCAAGCATCGCTTCTGTCACGGCTCCGGTGCTGCGGGGCTCCGGCGGTCCCATGCGAGCTTATCGTCGCAGATGGTTTTCACGCTCACCACCGCAGCTTCGGCTTGCTGGCCGGCTCAGCCGGCCAGCCTCAGCCGCGGCGGCGAGCGTTAAAACTACCTGCGGCTCAGCTCGCAGGCCGCCTCGCCCCTCCGCGCCTACGCGGTTTTGAATTGCACTCTAGGGGTAGGGCAGACAAGACTACGTGGAGTCGGTTTTGCAGCGATTCGTTTTCGTCACTAACTTCAATTTTTAATACAATGTTTTTTAATTGAAGGTTATAAATGGCAAAGTTAGTAAATTAGATGACAATGTATAAATAATGTTGTAAAATTAGAAGCTTAATCATGTGTTCAATAAATAATTTTGTGGCTGCACTTATATTTCCCATAAAAAATCAACTTGTTTAAAAAATATACAAAAAGAAATTAAATTTACGAGCATTATTAATATTTAAATTAACATTAAATGCTAGGTCGTGTTTTAATCAAAATGGCAGCATGCAACTGCTCGCGAATAGATTGGAATCGTAAAGTTTTTCGCGCCTATTCCAGTGTATACACGATTAGTTTGCATGCGAACTAGCACTGTATATTATGGAACAAAGCAAGTTACTTTGGCCACTACAAAATATATGCGAGTATTTGCGTACTGCTGCTGTATACACGTACATCGGAAGACTTTGTATAAAAAGTGAATTCCAATCTATTCGCGACTAGTTTCACACGCTTGCGTACTAGCCATGTATATACTGTAAATACGCTGCGTCGGTCTTCCCTTACAAAAGTAACCTGACTCATTACTAAAACTAGTAGGTATCTGGTTACTCAGAAATATTACTTCCGCGAACAAAAGGGCTAATTATCGCAGTACTAACTTTGTAAACTTGTATACAAAGCAACTCATTGCTATGTTACTCATAACAACACCCACGGGAAGAAACAATGTGGACACATATTTTTAGCTAATGAGTGGTGATTCGTGGAATTTAGTCACACATCTTTCTAAAGAGTTCAAGGTGGATACAAAAATATGTATCATAATTTCTTCCCCATCATCATATCTTCGCGGGTTCACCCGCTACCAGTCATCAAGTCATCTATGTTCGAATTTCAATAGCTATAGGATGGCTTCTTCCTAATTTCCAATTTATCTCATCAAGTTCATTTGTTTTTATGTAGATTAGATGATTTAGTCAGTCTAGTGACAAAAGCCGCGACGTTTCCTCATCAATTCTTATGTAAAAGGGGACGGAATGCATCACCTGCCACTTCCCATACATGCAACAAGAGTCACCAAGGGTCACCATTGTATGGAGGTGAAGGGTTAATAACTTGTGACAGTTTACACGACGTTGTAGCATTTTAATCCACTGGCGGGTCTGCTTTTGTTTTCATGTCGCTTTGTAGACGGAAATTGTGAGTATTGGACAAAAAATGTCATATCTACCTCTGATTAATTGATACTACTACTTGTTTCCTCTTCATTTCAAAAACGAAAACTTCGCAATCCGACTTACCTACGTCGACGTTTACAACCAATTATTTTGTCACATAAATTCAAAAGACGGAAGTTTTTATTCATACTCTTTTCTATAAACCTTTATTGACTATGACCCAATAAAGCCAATTCCAGACTCAGATAGTGTTCGGCCGTACCAAATGTAGGTCATTGAACTTTATCAGTTTGTATACAAAAACATTGTTTTTAGCTCACCAGACTGTTTAGAAGTGTACCTAATATGTTAATATTAGAGGGCATTAACATAATTTGTAAGTTTATAGTTTACAAATGGTTCACATATTTTTTTATCTGTTCTTAATCTTGAACATTTCGTCTTAATTGCTGTTATTTAAAAAGAAATGCAAAATGATAATAAATATTATGACTAGAAATCTCGTGAGATCGGAAAGAGGAAAATATGTGGCATATAAATCAAACCCACTAGGAATATAATTAAACTCTATAATGATCACGAACAATCGATATGTTTACTTATACTGATGAATAAACTGCGTATCTCGATCACGAATAATTGATCCTTGTCACATCATAATCTGTTTTCCATGTGTCTAATAAAAGTTGCAGTTGTGCGTCTAATCAGTAGCCGGCGGGGTCAACGCACTCGGCACGCCCTCGAGCACAATGCGTGCACATTACAATAGTGCAGATCTCATGCGCCCTCAGAATTAACATCTGTACCGTTAAAAATACGCGGAACCTCGAAAAAAAAAAGCCTTATAAGATGGGAAAATGCCCTACAAATTATCCCTAAACGGTTAAATACAGAGCTACGTGCAGCATGCCAAATATCAAGGTTGTAAATCTGGTGCAAAGAAAGTAAGGAAACCAGGTCTTCTAAATGATTGTTTGCTTGTATTCCACATGTGAATTACTCTTGTGCCGTATTCTCTCCAAATTAAACTTCTGGCCTGTCCCTCATTATGCCGTTGTGGCCTGAATAGGGGTGTTCTGTCGCGAGAGATTTGATAAAATATCCGCAAACATTTCGAGAAAAGCGGGATATAGTGTGACGAACAAAGATTTTGTTGAGAGCCCCTTCAGAGTAATGGGAGACGATAACTGTTTATTTTTCGCGTGGGTCGTCTGTGACGTCATTGTTACGCTATTCTCGGCCTTCTAACTGTCCCTTTCATGACGTAATTTACTTGTGTTACTGTACGCCGTTTAGGCAAAATTATTCGCACATTGCTATAAGTTCATAGCTGTCGCATTTTATTATCGTCTGCATGAGGATGAGGTAAGCTGCGGACATTTTAGTACATTTTTTATTTATATTTATAATTCTCTCAATAGAGAATGACGTAATCTGTTTGAAAAGGAAACCGCAAAACGAATGTGGGTAAATAGTGAAGTGAAAATGTATGTTACTAGTTATGCATATGTCAACAAACCGCACACAAGAGCTTTAAATGTTACAAGAGTATTAAATAATGTAAGCGTTTCATGAAAGGAATACTTTAGTTATGCAGTTGGAGATTCAACGAGCTGCTTTTGCAAAACTAGACTTTTGAAATATTTATTTAGTTCTGTACATATAATAAAGGCATTTCCACAACAATTAACTCTTTCTGTTACACGAAACGCACTAATTGAAAGCGATATCAATCAGTCCTTTATATGCACACACAATCACTGCCACAATACTAATTGAACTACTGTTACTTAACAAACTCGCAGAGCTGCCTCTTTGTATGCAACCCACATGTATGCGTGTTCCTACTGGTTCAAAGCTGAAACAATTTCTAAGAACCTATTCAAGCAAAATTACGTAAAGTTAACATTATTACTGACGCATTGCGAGGAGTTCGACTTGTTATAGGCATTTATCTATTGATCAGTGTAGGTGTTACCAAAAAATACTGAGTATCCTGGTCCAAAGATAGATATTTAATCATCGTTAAGCCTTTTTGTGACCTGGGAAAGCCTACGCCTATCGAGATGGCAGCCAAACAGTAACAGTAGACGCACCGGGTCTACCCGACACTCGGCCGTTGTTTGGCACCAATATCGTTCTATTCCACGCGATGATGCGTCTGCACACAAGTCTACACCAACAAGCATACGGTTATTAGTCACACTGTTTATTTCTGGTATTTATTACCCTCGATATTGATCTGCATCTCATATCTTGGATTTTTGCTGGATGAGACTTGACCGTAATGAGTGAGCGTAGCTATTTGTTACATGTTCCGGTCTGTATGAGTTTGATCGCTTAGTTCCTACCAGATACGGTAAGGAACTGTTCCGTATAGATCTTAATACGAGCACTTAAGTCATGCACACTGAGTAATATCATAATTGTATAGCGTACAATGAATTAGCAGATCTATCATCACGAGACCATTAATGGAAATCGATTAGCAATACAACTTAACAATCGTAGTAGGCATGACTTAGTTAGTTTCCGATGACTGGGGAGATATTGTCAAGGTGTATCTAAGCCTATAATAAAAAACTTCTTGACAAATGCCTTGCAATTTTAACCAAGCCGGAAAGGCAAAAAATGTTCTAACTGTTTGAGTTTGGTTGAAATGTTGACAGAAAGTTATACTGCTCTTGTCTGCAGTTCTGCCCGCATCTCTGGTGAAGTATTACATGTACCCGCATAAAAATAGGCCTGTCATTGTGTGTGTACAAAACATTTTTGAACTTCCTTTATAAATTCCTGGTTCAAGTAGGCAAAATTGACGAAATCCCCATTATTATTATTGATTAGGTACCTACTTTTGCATTAGTTATTTCTTTCACGACTTATATAGCGAATATCTTTTTTATTGAAAGCAGACTATTTATTTTGCACATATGACCTTGTCTACATTGACTTTTCTGTATGTTAATAATTAATTAATACCACTTGTTTTAAAATAATCAATAAATATGATCTCACCATATTTCTGGTTAAAATAAACTGTATTTCATCCGTATAAAATAGTTCTAACCCCAAACAAATTACCGAGTCAAAGGTTAGTACGTGTTTTGGGGCTTTACGTGCCTCCAGGGACAGTTGAGCTCTAGTATTACCAATTGAGGGTCAATCCCAGGGGCAGCTTTAAAATGCAGTTTCTCTGTAACACCAGTCTTTTTTAGAAGGGACATATATCTCGTCAACGGATGAAAAAAAATGAGACAGGGTTCAAAAAATGGAGATCATAATGGCAAAAGTATCGTAAATGTTGTAGTTCTAGTTTGAACAGCAATTCATTTGTTTGTATGGATGAAATGACGCATCCACTAGTCTTTCTTTATCTTTAAAAGCCCTTATTGTCGATATCATAAGAGGGCGATCCTAATTGATTTATTATATAGGCCAGTAATTAAACCACAATCGTTGCTTAGTCCTCGAACCAATTTATCAATCTGGATCACCATCCAAGCTGAAAGTGCCCATAGAAGTTTATCACAGCACTTATTGTAATTAAGTGATTATAGTAAGTGTTACAAAGTGGGGCTTGTGTATGGCGTCAGGACAGGCCTCGATAGATTCGATGAACTTTAGACTTTACTTAGACCTGCCTGATCGAGGCTACCTCTGGCATTTTAGTACTTTTCTAAAACAAGCGTCTGTTATTTTTACAAATTGGTGTTTAATCGGGTTAATTTGGCGTAAATGTCATGTCTAGTAAAAGGTCGTAAACCGTTTTATGAAAAAAATAGAAACGAAACCGAGATGGTCCCAAAAGCAAAGTACGAAATTGCAAACAAAACTTCTTAACTTTACATCCTTTTTGTTTCAAACAATCCAATCTATTTAATTGGGACATCGGTCTATCCCAAGGTAGTTATTTATTTCGTGGAAGAATATTATACTTTAAATAAAAACTACAAGCCTCACCACACCATTATAAGCCAATTAGTGAAATGGAATTGGAATCGCTAACGAAAATTTACTGTTTTTCTGTGACCTGCGACTCCTGCCATTGATTGTACTAACTAGATTAATGTTTTAGTACACTTTAATTTATTAGGTTTACGACTCACTGCATATATTCCAATGCGTTTTCTGTAAAGCTATTTGGTTATTTGTAAAATAGAGCACTGAACGTTGAAGGCTCATGTTCCGAAATCGAATTCCGCAAATAAAGGAATTGGGAAATATCGAAAGTAACCACCGCGTTTCCGGAGATTTAAGTCCTATAGTCGAAGTCTCCTAACTTAACTGAGATAGAGATAAAGGCTAAATCGTGCCAAAACTCTGCCCAGCTCGATGTGAATTATAGTCGCTGGTTGCCCGAATTCCCTGCGGTTCCATTTCCTGATAAGAAAGCCTGTAACAAAGATGCTTCGTTTACACAATGACATATTTACTACGAAGCAATGAAACAATGATTGTGATGAATTTTACTCTTGTCAAAGAATGTTTTATCTTCATGGGCAATCGATGAATTGATAGCGAATCTATTTGTTCGTACATGGAACTACGCATTACGATACGAGTGTTATTGGGGGCACTAAGTACAGTCATCGTTGACCTTGTAGGAAGCCTCGATTGCAGCGGCCCAGATTACGCACTGACAGTAGTAAACAGAGTTATTCACACTTATAATTGTCTAAAACATCGTGATTATCGTTATCTGTGAGTCAGCACGCCCACCTGTCCTGACAACGCACTAACGTAAACATGTTGACATGCACTGCTTTTGCATCAGTTTTTTTCTAAAACGCAGCTAACATATGATATTTTTAATATTAATTTTATGCACTTGTGCAATGTAGGCAATGATTGTAAGTGAGACTGATAAATGCCAGGTTCACTTGTGCCGATTGGTGTTATCCTCGTTTTTATATTTAAATAATTAGAAAAAAGAAAAATTGTTTCATTTTTCTTTCTCTAGCCTAGCACGTTTTGACTGAGAGAGTGCAAAGCTGTAGAATCTCATCGCGCTAAAGTGTCCCTTGTGGTTATTAAATAAATCTGTTTATGCCATCAAGCTCAAGGAAAAAACAAAAGGGGGCGCCAAAAATACACAGCACATTTCTGACAGTACGCTTAAACAATTCGTCGCGAATTCTTTGCACAGCGGACTTTGAGATACTTCACACAAAAACCCTAGACTACGCGCGAGACATTCACACGAGTGACACGGCGGAACAACAATTTAATATGTTTCATCCATCAACATTTAAAATGAACCGTATGTGTTAAAGATTAAGATTGGAAGTGGATGTAGTGGGTGCAATATAATGCCAGTCATCTGACGATGCAGTGGCGCTTCTACTTGGCAAAGAGCCCGAGGCGGGCACACCCCACAGTCGTGCCCCTCCCACGCTGTCATCGCTTCACACCTCTCCCATCGCTACTCTGATTCACGTATTAAAATATGAAGCGGCTATAAAACCGGCAATGTACTGTCATGGGAGTAGAATGCGATTTAGATCATTTGTGAAGTAATGCGGGTACCTGAGTAACGTTCGTCACGTGCCAGCATCAGTATTGTAACTCCTCACCAGATCTGTCCGAACTGTATTTATGGCAAAGCTAAACGAGACCTGTCTTGCCATTAAAATATCTGTTAGCTGATGCGTAGATTTAGGGTTTGTAGTTGTAAGCTGGTGAAACCAAAATGGTCAGAAATGTATCAGAAAATGTACGAGAAGAGATACATATTACGAGGAGCTTACGTATGGTAAAACAAATTATTTGTGTAATTCTGGATCTGGTTCTTATGTTTACAAGATAATTTTAAGCCTCGTTTACAAAGAATACAAACAAATAGATGAATTTTCTGTATCCTGAGAATCATGACCATATTGTTATTCTCAGAAGATCTGACATTGCCGAATAAACATGTTTGTTTAAGCTTTACGTCACAGTTTTTACTGCGAATAGTAAAGATCCTTCATTAAAAGGACGTCTATTATGAAACCGAGTTCACACACTACTGACTCAGCTATTATATGCTCAAAGCTAACACCTTGACAGGTTAATCAAAGTCGAATTAAGGTTCACACGAGTTCGCAGCAAACGGCCCGAGTTGAGGCAGGTCTCACAAAATTTGCTTTTCACGATTGTATGTTCCGTAAACAGAACTTTTTGTATGAAATATAAATAATGTCTTTCTAAAAGAAAAACGTAAACATAAAACCCAGAACGAGTGATGTCGTAATATTTTGCATTTGTGTGTAAATGTATTTGTGAACTCATTTGTTAAATCAAGTATTTAAATGGGACAACTAACACCTACATTTTTCCTAACTTGACTTCACGCCGAAATAGCATTTGC
Source organism: Helicoverpa zea x Helicoverpa armigera (assembly GCA_033682625.1). Lineage (NCBI taxonomy): Eukaryota > Metazoa > Arthropoda > Insecta > Lepidoptera > Noctuidae > Helicoverpa > Helicoverpa zea x Helicoverpa armigera. Next base: position 9,976,942 of record JAWIIS010000004.1, on the reverse strand, counting down.
GAAGTTTCAAGGATTGTTGTTATGTATAAAGCTCGAAGCTATTTTATACAGTTCAAGTACGGAGAAGCACACACACCCTTACAAAGCCTACATACATACGGTAGGCTCGTACAATTGCCGTATGCTTTTAGCAAAGATGTCAACAGCTCTTTAGCAAGCCTGGGGCCGTATATACGCCGAACGGCAGCGTGCACCATTGTGTAACCCTTTTGAATTATAATCTTGCTCCGATGAATATTTTAAATCTGCTGCATACGATTTACAAGTTAAATTCGTTTACCCTTGCCTACATTTGCAGTACACGTCATCATCCCAACATAGATCTGTTCCGTAATAAGATTAGTGCATGCGGCTACGGCTTTTGGCCTTTTGTTTGTCCTAGTTCAAAATTCAGAACGCGGATAACATTTCGCGTTCCGTGTTTCCTTTCCCACGAAACTGAAGATTTTATAGTTGGTTAACTGGCCTTCCTATACCTAATCTGATGGATAAGAACAAAGCTAATATCAGTCATATCTCTCACATTCCCAGAATGTCTAGGACAGCAATTTCTGCGTATCAAAGTTCCCATAAATTTCCTGTTAGGCGACCACAGGCCGCTAGGAGCTACCGTGTTGCGGTCACAAGCCGGATGCGCGGCAGTAACGACATAAAAGCCGAACCTTTGAAAGCCCATCGCTATAATGCAACGTAATGGCCAATTAATTGTGTCAATGTAATACGACCGCTCCGCTCCTTGGTCATCATTGTTTCCGGAATGGCTTGATTTTTTGGGGCTTTATGCTAATGGAACTGACTTGTCTTTTTATAAGTGGTGTTAACTCTTCATTAATGGAAGCGTTTAACATCAGGATAGTTTTATTTATCGTGAATACCTATTCTTCATTGCTATTCGCTGTAGAAAGCACATAAGATTCCCTGTTCGTCTCAAAGACCATCCAGACGAGAGTTACTCGCCAGAGTACCAACAAGGGTCACTTTACATACTAAAAATAAAATGAAATGCACTTGCATTCTGATGTAATGACGTTACTGGTTTATCAGTGCAAGTGATTCAGCTGACGGAAATAGATCATCGGGAGACCTACGCATAAAAATATTCGTCTCAACACTGATACTTATTGACATAGCTATTAAAACCACCTATTAAAGTCTGCTCGAGTGTGAATTATAAATGTCAATTGATTTACGTCAAGACATTCTTATTTATTTATACTCAGTCATTGTTAAAGTTGTGTCTATCACACACAATGATCCAAACAACTTTATCCGTCTGCTTGGTGCCGACGACACGCGCAAGATAAACGCGATGTGTTTTATATGCGCTGGCGCATCACCGCGGTGACTCACGCGCACGCTAATTACAATGTACAGAGCACGTGTTCGCCTTGAAACGGCTCGTTTATTGATAACTCTTGGTTAATGAATCTTCTTCTGTTTTAACTAACTGATCCCTGTCCACTTATGCGGTTATGATGTTCGTTAGAAATTGTTTAGATATAAATTTCTCCTTGAGAAGAGAGCTCTATTATACTGAAGTCACAAGAAAATCTTATTGTCACGCGTGTTATGTTTCACTTTCTATTCTTTTCAGACTTTTGGCTAACATGAAGCTTTTAGCGTTGATGTGTCATAAGTATGGTCGCCAAAAAACTTTACCATACTGAACGTAGTCGACTGTTGAAAGATAATGTTCACACTGTATTTCTGTCACTTCCCCAGGTTTTATGACTGAACAGATTTATTAAACCGCTCATAAAAAGTATCAGTCATTTTATCACTGTATTATAATCTTTATTTTTATTAAAATACTTTTTTTCTGAAATTTTATTTCGAAGAATGTCAATGCCCACACCGCTATTCCAATTATTTTGGCACCAACGCGGTGTCATTCATTTTAAATCTATTTTTGTTTGGAATTCACAATGTGTACATCAAATGAGAAATGCATGTGGTCTTGTTAAATTACACTTTCCTGCCATTTTTTGCGAAGTCTGCTGGCTGGCTAATCCGGCCCATTTCTTGTTATTGTAATAAAAAAGTGTTTGAGACGGAAAAATTAATGACTCCACAAGATTATTAGTATGATTTATTTGAAACATGACTTCAAAATAAACAGGTCGAAAAAGTGTTTAAAAATGTTATCTGTCTGAGCGTAACAACTTCATCCAGCTTTATACTCTATAGGCAATATAGACTTAAAGAAAAAATCGTTTCTCTTCAAGCCATTAACTTTCTTTTCTGTAGTGCGGCGTCTTGCATGCCTCAGGAAGTGAGCAATTATTGTAACAACAAGGATACTTACACGCACACTGCCTGATAATTAATACTTAACGGGGTACTGTCGGCCACAAAAACGCTTAAAGTAAATAGTATAGATGGTTGAGTTTTATTACACAAGCTCGTAAACCAAGTTTGATGCGATTTTCCAATGCCAAGGTTTTCTACGCAGTTCACGTTTAAATTCGCAATCCAGCGAAGGGTCGCTCAGTGTAACCTGCATTCGTTCCATAAAATAACCGAGAAATACCCGAAAATGACTTGCTAGATTTGGAAGTTAATAAGGCTTCATGTCCTTGGCCCCAGGCGACACCACGCTAAACCAGGGAGCAATCAATAAAGCAATTATTTTTATCAGCCACCATCCGATACAGAATTCCATTAAGATTAGTCCGTACTGCTACGCAATTTTACCGAGAAGAGCCTTGTTTATGTACTATTCTTATAATAATATGTCAGTTTCCTCATCTTGCCTATATCTCGCCTGCCTTGTTGGTGTATCTTTGTAATATTTCACTATAAGTCAGTTTTCTTTAGAAGGATTAAAGTTTGTTGTATAAGATTTCCTTGTTGAAATATTGAAGTTCCTGCTCCTAGATATTACAAACTCTGCTTCTGGTCGTACCTCGTAGGGCTATGGTGTTGTTTGGTCAGGTTTATGATCTTTTTTCGTACCACGAATGTGTCCAAACTTTCGTCAATTAGTGATTTGCTAACTTTACACTAAAATCGATTCGCATACTTCGTTAAATCGATTTGGGCATTCAGCATTATAGAGGTTTATGGAACGCCAAAATCGACAAAAAACTCGTTAATGTCTCGGTTCCGGAACATAATTCATCTACTTCACAGATTGTACGTTATTGTAATCCACCATTAAATCGTACATCGCGATTTTATAACATTGGGACACGCGACATCGGTTACGTTCCAATAGGTATTACGTTTAATCTAGTTTCGTAAAATTGCTCTCGTGAAGAAATATTTTGCACAATACACCCACTGCCTATACCTATGTTATGTTTGCAAGGTATCTCGTGGCTCTGGTGTAACAGTTCGCGTCATCAATTCACACAATTATCAGACTGATGCAGTATTATGAACACGCCAATGGACATATAAATGGTATTGTAAATGACTAAATACTGCACATTGGAAGCGATTACGAAATGACATTGACACATATTGGCACATAAAGAAACTGAGCCCTTATTTGAACATTTCTAAAGGCCTTGCATTGTCTCATGTAAATTGAGTAAAAGTTATAAATTGTGAGATTAGGTTAATGGCTGCTTTGTCGAGTTTTTGTTTTGTTATTTATATAAATTGATTATTGTCCGTTATAATTCTGAAACTGACCATCTACAGATAAGTGAAAGATGATTCGGTATAAAGACTACAAGTCTTTAATCTATTCTCGATTAGATTTAGTGCAGATTATAAAATGACAATTTTTTTCTGCATTTCGGTGATTAAATTGGCTTCTAAAAATATAACCACCAACGTTATAATGGCATAAAGCTTATCCATTGAACTATTTACTGAAACTTCCACAATTTGCTTAGGTGGTCGGCCTGAGTAATTAGAGAGGGTGGGATATTAATTAAGTTTTCCACTTTGCGTTACGCAGGACTAATTTCAGGTTTATTGGATTAAAAACTTATCATTCTATTAAAAGCTTTTTCATTAAAATTGCTATGAAAAAAGGCGCGGTTGGTGCGTTCATCCCACTTGCACGCAGTACATCTGCTAATAGCAAGATATTAAATAGATCAACAGTTATTTCCACAAATACTCGACTGTCGTGAGAGGCAAATGAAACGCGATATGATTAGCAACACTGATTGCAGAATTCATATGATAGATAACTCTGGTGACATTGCTCAATATGCGACAGATTTTTGTAAATCTGATGAAGAGTTTCAGATACTTAATTTAATCAAAGATGACCCCAGACCGCCGGATAAACGCCAATTTTACGAAGGCAACAAAACAAAAAAAAAACAAAATCAATGACCAGAAGTTCTTTTTTTCGACAAAACGAGGAAGCAACGGATTGATCCGGCCATCCAAAGTCAAGCTGTCACAGTCAGTAGACGTCCTACATTTGAACACCGTTATCATTCACTTTCCCTAACAAGGCTCGGATCAAACAATGTGTGGAGTTGTGGACTCTATAAAGTTTATAACTTCATTGTGTGGGACTCGTGTTCTTACGAATTGTCGCCTATTGTTGCCGCGGAAACAGGCAACGCTTTTTACGTGCATATTATGTTCTGTTATTGCGCAATTGTTTCCTTGAATGTAACGTGCTTTTTTTAGGCGATATCACATAAAAGAATTTCCAATTCCAATTGAAGATTTAAATACAATAGAATCAGATTCAAGCACGAATACTTCTCTTCAATATTAAGCCACAATTTCATTCATACTTACGCTCGAAAGCTACTAACCACCATTAGCTTAAACTTATGGCGAGGCTATAAATAAACCATTCACAATAATATGACAACAATGTCCGGAAATAAGGCGGTGTACATACAGTGTGAATTAAAAATACACGCTCGTTGCAAATCTGCCGTAATCCGCGATGAACTGCATAACATGAATCGTAATACGATCCTATGTTGAATACATTCGTCACACACACACATGCACGAACAATTATCTTGTTAACCGCGGCCCGCGTAACTTTTAATGTTACGTCATTGATTGCAATTAACCGCAGGTGTCGCTATGGGCTTGAGATTATTTAATGAGAGCTGAGAGCTTTCCTGCAAGAGGGGGTTTTTGATTAACGGATGTTTAGAGTTAACCCCAGTGCAAAGGATATCTTCATGTTGTTAAAAGAGTATTAAGGGAAGGTTTGCTAAAGATCTAAAACTAAGTAACAATGCATTATATTTTTAACGCTCTTGTGCAAAAAAATATGGCTTGAATGGGCAGCGACTTTGTTACTGATTGTACCTAATAACATAATTATTTTAAGGTAATCCGTACCCCATAATCCGTTAACGAGAAACATTATTATGGTGTAAAAAGTGGAAGTCGATAAGATTACAAGTAAGACAACATTTGTGCCAGTTCACACGACGTTTGCGTGTGACACCTCGAGAGATGCAGCACGATTGCTATAATGAAACCTTGCCTTCCAAGTATTCAGGTGTACCAAGTAATGGACAAACTATTTTGTCGCCGATTGTACTCTATACACGCTACATACAACACTCTTTATTCAATTATGTTGTTACATGTTTAAAAAAACTTCTCTAGCGAATTAAGTGCCTCTCTAGCCTTCAACAACCTTTTTGGGCTTAATCTAAATTACTGGCCATTACATTAACAGCCAATCCTCTTATGAATTTAGTCTATTAATCCACGCCTACCAATTCAGTGTAGAAAAGTTGACCCAAATTGCTAAATAGATCGAATCGTCGACCTATAAAAATGCAGAGGGCAGATGCATGCAAGCGGCTCTGAATCAATCCTATCAAATGGTGAGGGAGGCCCGTGCTCTACAATGAACGTCTTCCGGCTTCAGTGATTTGTAATGACAAATCTTTATGCTATGATGATACCTTTGTCCTAGTTCTATCTATCGTAGTGTTACTACGCACTGGTGATTTTTTGTTTCATCCAAAATTCGTTTTGCGAGATTGCCTTCAACTTGGTCGTTGACAACATCTCTCGAAGTATTTTCTTCACAGTCCTTTAAACTGAGCGTTCGTTTTGTCCCCGAACACCTGCTGTTAACCTGTTTGTCACGACATTCACAGGAAGTTACTAAATCACGCTCTTCAGTACCACCTGCGGTAATATCCTTGTCGGTTCATATTCAATGGTTTGTGTATTCTGTACCTTTAGTTCCTTTCTCTTCCATGAATACTATCGGACGTTTCCACCAAACATCCAAAATTTGGCCTCGTGTCAGCTAGTTATTGTCAAAAAGCCTTCGGATTGGCTGCATAGGCTGAATACCTCTTTGTGTCAACCGATCCCACAGTCAATGGGCACGGCTGTACGTGAATAGAGCGCCAATCAAGGTCATACAATTATTGTTAGAGGTTTTCGCTTTTAGCATATACATATTTTTTATATTCTGCTTCTGTAATTTACTACTTATGTGAAGATCGTTTTACGAGCGGTTGTGTTGGAGCGAAAATTCTAACGTAACCTAGTTTCTGGAAGGAGGTGTGGTCAGACAGAATTGATTTGCATAGCCATAACAGTATGACATCATGTTATCAGGGCTGAAGAGATTAGATGTAGCTTAGTTCTAAATGACAGAACAGCAAGATTTTTATATTAAAATCAACAATATTTATGAGGACATCAATGTATTTCTATATGTAATTACATGTAGTTACAAACCCAACATGCACAATACTACTAATGACCTAGTTATCTGAAGTAGTACACATTATTATACGCCAGTTGTAAGTATCCTTTGTGAAAGCTAGCGAGCGCAGTTTTCCTGCAACTCTCGTATTCACAGACAGTAATTGACCAACTCGACTTTTCTACATTTGTTATTGCGACCACATACACGCACACTATCTCTTAGTTGGATACTTATAGAATATTGTTAAAAAACTAGTACTAATCTATAATACTTTAGTAATCTTGTAGCTTTTGACCCTGACCAATAGAATCGCCGATCAGACACGAGTTCTAGTAATTCTCTTGGATGAGCTAATCCGAGGGGCGACGGCTGCAGCTAGATCGCATTAGCCAATTACATGTGACAGAAGTATGCCAGTACAGTCACGCTCGGAATCTGCCTAATGCATGCAACGCATTTCCAAGCTATAAAGTAGATTAAAGCTGAAGCTTGTGTATAAATCTAGTCCACGACTGTCCGACGTCGTCCCTTCTCGGTAATACACGTTACCTCACAGGTCCTTGTAAGAACAATACAAAATATTATACCTCTATATGAACAAGATCAAATGTCTGATGCATTGTTTTCTCTTGTCGCCAGCCGAACGAAGGAGCGGACAATCAGGTACTTAGTAGATGACGTAGTTGTGTATGTCCCATTATTGCGTTTAGTTTTCGCTTTGTGTGTGTGTATTGAATCTGGTGGCGGTTTTAATTAGAGGATACCCCTCGTGTGTTTGGGGTTTGGAAAGCTTTTGATTAGCAAAAGGCTTCCAACGAAATAACATTGTGTTGCATATTTTGTATTTGTTTCCATATTCCCACATGACATGTGACGTTTTATGTGAACCCATACAATTCTGTTGTTTTTGCATGACATGTTATTATCAATCCCATTAACAGTTCGCTAACTTCCGACTTAGAATCCTTCTCATCCATCATTTACAATCGCCTTATTTACAATGGTCTTCAGAAACTAAAATGTACCAAAACTTCGCAGTTGTTCACGGCTAGCGCGACACACCTGCACGATGGGCGCCGTGCTCATCCTCCCGACTCCGGCTTCGCGGAACCAGTTAACAACAACATCAGCGAAGACAACAACAATGGGCCGATATCTCTGCGGGAGATGCAGAACATTGCCAACAACAATGCTGCGGCTTACATCGTGAGCGAGAATGAGGAGAGGAACAGAGTCAGCCGCGAGTCTGTGGTGGAGTTTGAGCCTCTGCCTACAGGGATACGGGTTGCGGATCCCTTGGAGCACTGCGCTGATTGGTTCGGTTAGTATATCTGAATCGAATATAATAATCATTCTTTGAAATGCCCTGCCTTCATCAGTCGGAACACACGATCTCCATAAATCACGATGATGATTTTCTGTGGTTTGGCATTCTTTTTATTTATAGTCTTTTGTTTTCTAGTCTAGAAGACTACGTTTAGTTTTCCGCCTTTATTTCCACTATTTTAAATGCTGGAGGTATCTAGCTAAAGGTAACTTACGCCATAAATCATTGTAATAAAATGGAATGCCACAAAAGACACAGAACATGGCTTATCCTATTAGATTTTATGTTTCAAAGAAATAAGTGGTAATTAAATGACATTGAATTGTCTACGAGGCGTCAACAATTGACATCCATCCTCGTTTCAAGGGAAATGAATTGGCAATTTAAAAGCCTTAAAATATTTGGGGCCGAGTCCCGTAATCCGTAAATCAGTGGCTAAGCCTACTTAAAATATCCATTACACTTCAACCAAATCTCGATCTTACGACCTTGTGATTTAGATCTGTTTTAGATAGCAATGTTGTATGAACCTAAGACCTTTAGGAGCATATAGCATGCACCATTGTTATCGTTCGACCATTACAGAGTTCCCATGACCGATCATTGCTTAGCTAAGTATAGTAGAAACATACGTACAAAGTGGCTTGGGAACAGGCACGCGCGTTTGTATTTTGATATCCTGAGTGCTATTTAGCAAGTATTGATAAAGGAACTGGTTTCCTGAGAACCATGTCACCGAAGGCTTTTCTATTGTTATTGGTTTTCTCGGTATATAGGCTGTATTATTTGCATTGAAATAATGCACCCGATTAGATAGGATTTAGTGTAAAATCGTAACGTTTTCTTAGTGCAAACGCACTTACTTTAAACCAGTATGTTTTTATATGTACTTGTATATACAAAGAGACATGCTGCAAATTGATTTTAAATGTATGTAATTATCCGTATTTGGTTACAGGCGACGATGATTTCCCGCGCAATCGATTGCAGTATCTGCGAGAAATCGGCAGAGGATGGTTTGGAAGGGTCAGTATTTCTTTTCATCAGATTTTATGTTGCAGATGCCAGCAGGTCAAGCTACTATAATCTGTTTAATATCTTTAATAGATTTTTAACTTTATCTCCAAATTATAAGGTTCAATATTGAACAGATTAGGATAGTTTGATTAGCGTTTGTATCTACATGTATCTATAGCAAATAGCATAGGTGTCAACACAACAATAAAAAAACATAAGTTTATGAGATGACTCAGCAATAAACTTCATCAATCATTTTTATTGTTTTTCCTACAATTTATTGTATGAACATTATGGAGACTAATAATGTTGTGAACACCAGGTAGTCGATTATGGAATATTTTATTTATGCCATTATAATCACGTTTCACGATGTCATGGTTGATGGCACTTCGATTGCATTTTATTTACCTACACGTTAATGATTTCATCAACCGTATATCACAGACATTATACATAATTATGGTATGGAATTTTATAACAAATCACAGAAATCTATTGTACTCAGACAAACGTTAATCTTTATAGACAAAATTGAAACATTTTTTAAAATCAATAAGTAACGATTTCAGATAGATTGCATTCCGAAAGCCTACACTAGTTTAAAAATACAGAATTTGAACGCTTTCTACCTTCCTACTCCAGCACTTTCTATAAGTCTTATCTCGAAGGAACAGTTCAACTGTCGCAGAAAGCGCAAGTGTGTAAGAGATTGTGTATTGATGTTTAAATAGTCCTTAAAATTCTGGTCTCAGGATGACAGAGCTTAGGATCTACATATACTGTACGATTCAGCTCACAGAAACATTTAAACCCCACAGGTAGTAGAAGGCGAAATAGAAGACAGCGGCTCAACAAGCACAGTAGCAGTCAAGATCCTCAATCAGAACGCGAGCCTGGAAGATAAGGCGCGGTTCCTGAACGAAGCTCGCATGTACCGCGACGTGAGACACGAGAATGTGCTCGCGTTCGTCACTAAGTGTCTGCAGGAGGACCCTTGGATATTGATCTTTGAGCTTTGTTCTATGGTGAGTCGAAACCTCTGTAGTGATCTTCTTCTTCGTAGAGTAAGTAGTTTTTAGAGGACAGCGGCTCAAGGACAGTAGCAGTGAAGATCCTCAATCAGAACGCGAGCCTGGAAGACAAGGCGCGGTTCCTGAACGAAGCTCGCATGTACCGCGACGTGAGACATGAGAATGTGCTCGCGTTCGTCACTAAGTGTCTGCAGGAGGATCCATGGATATTGATCTTTGAGCTTTGTTCTATGGTGAGTTGAAACCTCTGTAGCATTCTTCTTCTTCGTAGAGTAAGTAGTTTTTAGATGACAGCGGCTCAACAAGCACAGTAGCAGTCAAGATCCTCAATCAGAACGCGAGCCTGGAAGACAAGGCGCGGTTCCTGAACGAAGCTCGCATGTACCGCGACGTGAGACATGAGAATGTGCTTGCTTTCGTCACCAAATGTCTGCAGGAGGATCCCTGGATACTGATCTTTGAGCTTTGTTCTATGGTGAGTTGAAACCTCTGTAGTGTTCTTCTTCTTCGTAGAGTAAGTAGTTTTTAGAAGACAGCGGCTCAAGCACAGTAGCAGTCAAGATCCTCAATCAGAACGCGAGCCTGGAAGACAAGGCGCGGTTCCTGAACGAAGCTCGCATGTACCGCGACGTGAGACATGAGAATGTGCTCGCGTTCGTCACTAAGTGTCTGCAGGAGGATCCCTGGATATTGATCTTTGAGCTTTGTTCTATGGTGAGTTGAAACCTCTCTAGCGTTCTTCTTCGTAGAGTAAGTAGTTTTTAGAGGACAGGGGGTCAACAAGCCAGTAGCAATTAAGATCCTCAATCAGAACGCGAGCCTCGAAGACAAGGCGCGGTTCCTGAACGAAGCTCGCATGTACCGCGACGTGAGACATGAGAATGTGCTCGCGTTCGTCACTAAGTGTCTGCAGGAGGATCCCTGGATATTGATATTTGAGCTTTGTTCTATGGTGAGTGAAAACCTCTGTAGTGTTCTATTTCGTAGAGTAAGTAGTTTTTAGAGGACAGGGGGTCAACAAGCACAGTAGCAGTCAAGATCCTCAATCAGAACGCGAGCCTGGAAGACAAGGCGCGGTTCCTGAACGAAGCTCGCATGTACCGCGATGTGAGACATGAAAATGTTCTCGCGTTCGTCACGAAATGTCTGCAGGAGGATCCCTGGATATTGATCTTTGAGCTTTGTTCTATGGTGAGTTGAAACCTCTGCAGTGTTCTTCTTCTTCGTAGAGTAAGTAGCTTTAGAGGACAGCGGTTCAAGCACAGTAGCAGTCAAGATCCTCAATCAGAACGCGAGCCTGGAAGACAAGGCACGGTTCCTGAACGAAGCTCGCATGTACCGTGACGTGAGACATGAGAATGTGCTCGCGTTCGTCACCAAGTGTCTGCAGGAGGATCCCTGGATATTGATCTTTGAGCTGTGTTCTATGGTGAGTGAAACCTCTGTAGTGTTCTTCTTCTTCGTAGAGTTACTAGTTTTTAGAGGACAGTGGCTCAAGCACAGTAGCAGTCAAGATCCTCAATCAGAACGCGAGCCTGGAAGATAAGGCGCGGTTCCTGAACGAAGCTCGCATGTACCGCGACGTGAGACACGAGAATGTGCTCGCGTTCGTCACTAAGTGTCTGCAGGAGGATCCCTGGATATTGATCTTTGAGCTTTGTTCTATGGTGAGTTGAAGCCTCTTTTTTGGCGACTTCAAAAAAAGAGGTTCGTAATTCGTAGCAAGGTTTTTTTTTGTTGGAGTTTCGTTGCTTTGGGCCCATGATAGGAAATAAAGTATAATGGACTTTTCTATACAGTGCTACTATCATAGTATTATATATGATTTTATGATTTACTATATGATTTTAACCCGCACATCTTAGTCTTTTGGGCTTTTATTGAGCATAGGAGATCCACCTTATTTAACCCCCGACGTAAAGTCAGAGTGTTAAATTATTTTGATTTAATCTGGTCTTCTTTTGGGATAAAAGTTTTAATTTAATATGAGCTGAATTTGATTAACCCATCTTAGCTCCTAAAACTTTACGCTTATATGATTTAATTCTTAAATCTTTTGATTCTCATTGCAGGATCTCCAACAGTACTTGATAGTGAACCGTCCCAAGATGGCCATCCTGAACGAGGGCGGCGTCCCGCTGCGGCTCATGTGTGACGTCAGCGCTGCGCTCGCGCACCTGCACTCGCGGGGATACTTGTATGGGTATGTATTCATAGATCTATAACTTATAAGCCGGTGGTTTTCACCTGATGGGTATAGATAGGCAATGAAAATAGAAAATACATGATCACTAGAAAGCCCAAGTGTAAGTCATCCAAACATTGTGGAAAAACAAATACCAAAAAGAATTAGATACAGTTCTATTTATGTGTAAATTATATTTACCAGGATCACTAGATTGTCTAGTGTTGCTACTGAAATAGTTCATTCTTTTGACCCCCACTCTTCTAATATTACCTACTAAGAACGGTTTATTTATTATGTATTTAAACCTTTACCATCGCCTATAGGAAACTAAGGCCCATAGATATAATCCTTAAAGTAACATACTCCCACCTAGCCAATCTTCAGCATTTTCCCATACGTCACAGTTCCTTGACTAAATAAATATTTACTAATTTCTTATAATTTCCCCCACAGCAACGTATGGTGCGGCTCAGTGTTAGTTCGCGGCACGTCGGACAACGCTCGCGCGGTGCTCGGCAGATACGTGTCCGCCGAACCACCGTACGATCTCTCCGCGCCCGAGACAAGAACGCACCCGCCTGTTTATACGGTATGTAGAAATTAATAAATATATGTATGTATCATTCTTATAGAAAGAAAAATTAAATTTTTAAATGGATTCTGTTCACTTACTGTTTTGTTGGAATACTGTTTTGTTTGTCAAAACAAAATACCACGTGCTGTATCCGTCAGTTACACGCTCCTTTTTGAATGCGCCATTGGACGATAGTGTAATAAGCTGCTGAAATCTCGTTAAGTAAAGTAGAAACGTTATATGAAACTAAATAATACTTACATATCAAGCATTTTAAATCGCATATTTAATACGAGACGAAAATGCGCGCGGTATTCAGAATCGCAAAAGTATAATTTAAGCAGCTTTAGACGCGACCGCAATTCGAGCATAAATGTTTTCCAAGCATGTACGTTGGGGTTGTCCTAGAGATGAAATATTCCCTTTCGTTACAGTGCATGTTGAATTTATCAATCAACACATGAAATATAATCCCTATATTCTTCATTCCAGGCTAGCAGCGAGTGCTGGTCGCTAGGCACACTGGTGTGGGAAGTGTGTGCGTGGGGCGGCGTCCCCGCGCGGCACGTGCCGCCGCCGCCCGACCTGCCCTGTCCCTACAGAGATCATCTGTGAGTATATACGCTGCTATGTACCTACATGGTACGGTTCAATCTTGTGTGCTTACTGTTAGAAGTGAAAATTGGGTATTTGACTAGGTCCAAAATAAAATACTTTATTATATTTATTTTGCAAAGCCGCAAATATCACTCTTTCATTTATCGTCTTAATGGAAAAAATATATTCATTTTTTATCGTAAAATAAGTACACAGCTTGATGTAAAAAATCTGTGCGTCATATTTCACATTTTCATACAAATTGCATACAGAGTAACTGTTTTTAACAGTTCAATATTTGACTAGTTTTGTCAATTGGCAAAATTATGCACCTTTAAAGATGCGTTCAATGTAGACTTTTTTGCGGCAACTCGAACTTTGCTGTGCTTGACCAATGACCGTGCCGTGCGGTGATCCCCTCCCTGTTGCGTTTTTAAGACCGCGTCAAAGGAGGATCCTGCAATTATTCGCATTCGCACAGTTGACCTATATACTTCTAAGTAGAGTTAACTAGTTTATGTACATTATATTTTAGATATTAATGAATGTGTGAGTAACACATTTTTAAATTGGTTTTAATTAATATTTGCAGTTCTTTTTACCACATCGTAACCATTTCTAATCTATCAAAAAATAACACGTGTCTAACCTAAACTTGTCTTTGTTCCAGCTACCAAGTAATGCAGCTATGTTGGAACCCCAACCCTGAAAGCCGGCCCACTTCGTCACAAGTACACGCGCTAATCAACCACCTACACCGCACTCACCGCTCCGCCTCCGAACCGGCCAGCGACGACGGATACGGAAGCGCGGACTTCGAGGAACGTTGGCAACGACTCAAGCCCAACACAATACCCAAACTAGACGAACATATAGCCATAGTACATGCCCCTTCAACGTCTATGACGTCAAACTTCACGGGCTCCGAACAAGAGCTCAACCAACACATACAAGATTCACTAAGCGTTGATATGGATACGGCAGTCTCACGATCCAGCAGCATTATGTCCGACAAAGATATGTCCGTACAAATTAAATCAGAAAGCTTAACGAATCTACATGGGTCCCTAGAAGATGTCAGGAATATCTACCTTACGCATAACGAGACGGCTGCCCTTGAATGCCATCAAGGTAACATCAGTCTTGAAGAGACAAGAGAGAAGGAACAAGATAGATCAGACGCCTCTATGGATCCCTGGCTCAAGGATATCATAGCTGGCAGCACCGATGACGTCAGCTACTACAAAGATGTCAGCGATGTCATCAAAAATCTTGATAATATACTCAATTCTGAGAAAACTTCAAGTTCTGAATCCAGCCACCAGGCCAGTCCTTCTAGAGATAATTTGAGCTTAGACTGCAAGAAGGATTATCCGATGCAGTCTAGTATGGTCAAGTCCCCTGGTATTACGAATTTCCAGAACATTCTAGATACTGGTTTTAGCTCTAAGTCCGAGGATGCTGAGACTGGTGATGATGACGATCTCGACCGTGATACTATTGGCACTCTCAGTCACTCGTTCGAGCGGCACAGTGAGGTCGACACAACCAGTCAACACACTCTCGAAAACCTCACTCCCGATACGCCAATCAGAGACATGCATGTCGTCAAAACTTTCGAAGTAACTGTCGAAGTAGAAAGAGATCATACACAGGAAATTATTGTTGATAGTGCAACCGAGTCACTACATCAACATACTAAATTGCCAAATGATAACAAAATAGTGAGTAGTGATAGTGAAATACCCAAGCTGAAGGAATTATGTGTAGCGTCAATACCTAGTGCTAGTGATATCGAACAATTGAACGTTAGAAAAGACTGTCAAACATCATGTGATAGTAACTTAAAAGAAATAAGTACTGATATTAAGAATGAAACTAAGTCAATAGATGAAGTAGGGGAGGTGGATGCAACGCCTCGAGAAGTAGAGAATAAGGATTCTTTAGATAAGATCGAACTGGAACAAATGGTAGATGATATATTCTTGCCGATAATGGTGCATGGAATAACAACTAGTGAAGTAGAACAGTCACGAGATGAATTGCCTGAAGATAAGGAAGTGAAAACAGACAATACAATGTCTGTTACAGATGTCAAAAGTGATATTGAAGAAGTCCTAGTTAGTGATCTCATAAAAGTAACTGAAAGTTCTAAATCCCTTGAAGACTCAAAAGAGGATAGTTTAGGAGACCTGAGTGAACTAGAGCCCTCTGAACCCTTATCTCCGCAACAGACACCTGAGCCAGTACAAAGTAAGAATAATAATGAAAGTTCTAACTTGAATGTAACACAAGAGACTGAAATACCAACAATTGTAATAGATGAAGTGAAATCTCCAACGCCCGAATTGCCACCTGAAATAGTACAAAGTAATTTTAAGGAAGAAAATCAAAAAGAATGCTCCACAGAAAATGATGAAACTGAGAATGTATTGATAGATCATAAGCCAGGAACAGAATCTGTTAACAGTAGAATAGAGGAGGACAAGAATCAAGTTGCCAATATAACTGAAGAAAGTTATGTTTCTAAAGAACATGTGAAAGATGATACTGCAATTAATGATGTCGTTACTGAAAATATAACTGAAACTACAAATGATCTTATAACAAAATCTCACACAAATATTGCTAAAGATGTTTCAAATTTCATTATGGAGGAAAGAAAAATTGCTTCATTACCCAAAGTAAAAAGTGCACCTAAAACGGAAATCGCTTTCACAAATGAAGACAAAATCGAAAATGAAATACTTGAAAAAGTTGTTGAAAAAGATCCGGAAAGTTCTTTTGGTGAAGAAAAGAAATTAGAAAATGTTGAGCCACAGGTAAAAGAAAAAACAGAAAGTGTTACTGTAACCCAAAATGGAGTCAAAGATGTAATAATTGCCGATACTAATGTCATCGAAAGAATTGTCCCTTTAGACCGACATGAAACAGCTACTTCTGCTGTTATTGAAGCTAAAGAAGATATTCATAAAGATGTGTCGTTAGTTAATGACAATAATACTACAAAAGAAATACTGAAAACGGAAGCTGATGAACAACCTATCGTACACATAGATGAAGGCAAAGGTTCCAATGAAAAATATACCGTCTCTAAAGATACTGAACCCATCCCTTTAGTAAAAGATGAATCAAAAAACATCGATGATTCGTTTGCCATCAGTAAAATGGAGATGGGAGAAGTAAATCTCACTAAAGATGTCATAGAAGATTGGTTCGATGAAGCTACCATGTCCAAAGTGGAACAAACTGTGCATGAGAATTTCCCCGTAACTAAAGTGGAACAAGAAAACAATGAACAGTCATTAATTTCGGTCATAGCTGATGTTAGTGTGGAAGCGGCAAAATTTGAAGAGGAATTCGATGAAATTCCTGAGAAAATTGTAGAAATTGCCGAAAACTCTGGTGACATTGTTCAAGAAGAAATTATCAAAGTAACATCTAGCGAGAACGCCAAAGTTCCTACCGGGCCAGTTTCTGAAGAAAAATCCAAACAGGATGATAGTAATACACCTAGATCTGAAAACAACATTCTGGCTGCTGGAGATCGGCCAGACCACAGCAATATATACATGGATCTCATTAATGATACGAATAACGAAATTTTAAACGATAACGCCTTAGATAGTAATGTAAGAAATGTCATAGAACAGTGTCTCGAAGGATCAACTGCTGAAAACACTGTTAACACACAATGCTCTCTCATCAGAAACGAGTCTACTGAGTATTTTGATCCTCCTAGCTTCGGCATTAAGGAAGTCGATAATTTCTTACACATGGAAAGAGTTTTCAACAGCCACAACACAGATGTCGTGTCAAGTACGCCTCTAGCCAGTGACAGTTCCGTCGAAGTTAACAGCACCGTTGAAAACTCTGTCAAAGAGTGTGATACGCAAATTTTGTCGGAAACTAAGGTCCCTGAATATGGGATGGGAACGTCTATGACAAGGCAAGAGCAGAGATATGTTCCCGATAGCATGAGCCCTTTTGAATCTCCTACAAAAAGTCACCATACTGACACTTATGATGAGAACAGCTCAGTAGTGTTAGGCCCGTTTGAAAACTGCACCTTAGAACTGTTCAGAGGAGTGAAATCTTCCGAACTAGTTGATATACCCAAGGAAGAGCTACTAGCTTTCTCGTCAAACTTCAGCGAGATGAATCTCGAAACTCCCTCTCCACTACGCGACGGAAACTTTCTGAACGAAGTTCCAGACATCATTCACGATGATCTGCAATTCGATGATGTTCAAAGTCTAAGCGAGAAGCAGTCGGACCCTCAGACTGAGACAGAAAGTGGAAACTCAGGCACTGAGAAAAGAATCTCCCCTTTAACGCCCCCAAACTCTCCCGGAGTATTCCTAGCGTCGACGTCACAGCAGAAATACCTCGTGGATATAGATCTGACTCCCGAACCAGCGACTCTGATGGAACCGGACTTATCACTGCAGAATGAGATAGAACTCAACCAGATAGAGTTGCAAATCACTTCGAAGCTAGCAATGGCGGAAAACGAGAATAACATGAACATTGAGTACTCTGGACCGTTGACTGTAGAAGGTCTGGTTTCCGATGAGGAGATGTTGCTGAGAGAGAGTGACACCTTACCCGAGTCTTACTTAGCAGGGAATGGTGGATCTGTTGAAGACTTGCGAGAAAACTTGACGCTTGACGAGGAATGTGTCAAGGCGTTGAGAAACGAGCTTGAACTGAAGTTGCCTTTAGCACAGGTGAGCTATCTTCGTTTAATTTTTATCTTTATTTTACAAAATGACGTAATTAGGAGATCCCCATATCCGGCCGTATCTGTTTTAGCAAGAATTTTAACACAATTAGGCAGATTGACATTTCCGACTAAAACCGATTTGTAGATTGATTGATAAGTTATTTTATTTTCCTTGTTATGAATGAGATCACTTGTAGACAGAAGCATATATATTTTTTTATACAATGGGGCTAGACAGTGTAGCTATAAAAAATACTTGTTCTTTATCTGGGATTATACTGTTATCTATTGCCAAACGTCATATCGTGTGCAATCTATTGCGAGAAGTTGTTCAATTACTGATCCATGTTCATTGATAAAAATTATAAGAATATGTGTATACTATATATATTTAAACCGTTACTGATAAATACCAATAGTTTGGCATAGTTATTGTTTATGTTGATTTATGATTAGTTTAATGTCATAACATTGAATTAATAAAAAAAATGAAGTTCATCCTATAATGAAAAAGAAAATGTGGGAAGAATAAGAGGTATTTATTTACAAATTGTGTTTATATGTTTGTTAGTTTTAACAAAAAAATCGAATAATCTCTTAATTTATTTCTAAACTATTAACGTTTGTGAATGCAATATAAATGAAATTATCTTCTTGGCAAAGCAACCACGACTTTCTAGTTTTTGTGAAAACTGCCTAAAATATTTGTTCTCGTCTTATAAAATACACGGATTTTTTAGACATTCAGTTCAGTGTAGGTATATTTACATAACATTTTTATACTATTCTATATTTACATAAAAAAATCATGTTATAACACAGGTAGCTGCAATAGAGCCTCCTTGCGAACAAGAGTGGTCGGCCGAACTACCGCCGCCGCCAGAACTGATCGTCAGCTATCCCGGAGCGCTCAGCCCCATCGCTGAGGAAACTGGACAGCAATTGTCGGCGTATGAAAACGATATTAACTGTAAGTTTGATTACAAAAATATAAAAAGGCTTGTGTCTGTGCAATGTTATTTGTCATTTGACGGGTTTGCGTCGTTTCTATCTTTTCTGAAATTGGTAAATTTAAAGAATAAAAAAGATTAAAATATTTTCACGATTGCTTGAGTATAATTAATTTAATTATTTATTGAATCAAAGCCAACATGGACATGGAGGAATTACAAATTATAACATAAAATAATAATAAATATACATCCATCCTCCGAGCCTTTTTCCCAAACTATGTTGGGGTCGGCTTCCAGTCTAACCGGATTCAGCTGAGTACCAGTGCTTTACAAGAAGCGACTGCCTATCTGACCTCCTCAACCCAGTTACCCGGGCAACCCGATACCCCTTGGTTAGACTGGTGTCAGACTTACTGGCTTCTGACTACCCGTAACGACTGCCAAGGATGTTCAATGACAGCCGGGACCTACAGTTTAACGTGCCATCCGAAACACAGTCATTGGTGTCTAAGATATACTTAGAAAGTACATACAAACTTAGAAAAGTTGCATTGGTACTTGCCTGACCTGGAATCGAACCCGCGCCCTCATACTCGAGAGGTTGGTTCTTTGCCCACTAGGCCACCACGACTTCACTAATAATAAATATACATAAGTTTTTTTCATTTTTTGAACTTTATTTAATAATAAATATACATAAAGTTCAAAAATGAAAAATACAAATAATTTTAAAATAATATTTCCATGTATTTTCCGTTAGCCCGTACATGTACCATGTCACAGTGATACACGTACTGGCAGTCGAATCGCTCTGCAAATGCGCTCAGGATACTGTTTGGGCTGTGTGTTACTGTTTGGGTATAGTTTCTTGACAACGGTCAGAGGTCATCTCTATATTAACTATTATTAATTATTAATTGTATTTTCAGTTGGATCAAACTTATTATGACATATCATCATGATCATCATCCTCCTTCTCTTATCCCAATTTTATTTTGGGGTCGGCGCATGTTTTCTCCATCCATACTCTTTATTATGAAATCTGTTAGATAAGAATAATTTTCACCAAATCTCCAACCTGCCTTATTTTCCAGGGAACCTCTCAACCCGTACAGAATCATCAGAAAGCTATCCCGAACCTTGCAACAACAGTACCGATGACGTCACAGAGCTGCCCACCGGAGCTCAGAGCGGCGACAACCACTCCACCTACACGATACAGTCGCGGGAACACTCGCATCATACTTACACCTTGCACAGAGATGTTGTTAGCAGCAGAGAGTGAGTATACAACACGTAATATTATGTATAATAATATAGTAACCTTGCAATAACAGTTAGTACTGATGACGTCACGGAGCTGCCGACCGGCGCTGGACAGCCAAATCTCAACTGGGTAAATACCGATTGGTTGTAGCTTGTAGCAAGTCTGTCATTTCTTCCAACTTCCCTCGATAAAGTGGGAATTTATTTGTGTATGATCAGGAGGTCCACATGGACGCATAAGTGTTCTAATGTATATAGAAGACACAAGGCATATAACGTATAATTATAAGAAAAATAATGGTCGAGTTCTGCACTTCTTGACCATAGGCATAATCAAGCCCAATCTATTTTTTTTTGTGTAAATGCATAACTGTTGTTTTATTTTCTGTAAATGCATAACAAACAAATTCCTGTTTACATTAGTTAGGATGTGGAAGTAATAATTACAGGCAGAGAGAGTTAACTGAATATGTACAGGGCAATGTACTTCGCCTTGAATGCAACAAAACGTTTTATTTGTTGCCACACGTTAAGCCGTAGCGGTCGCCTAAGGCAGACCAATCATTGTGAACAATATGTGGTTAATTATTTATTGATTAACTTGGATTTCTGTGTAGTTATTAATCTGTACAAAAATGTGGAATAATTCATTGGTTTATAGTTAGCTTACTCTGTCTATTGAGTGTTATTTATGCCATTATACTATGTATGGATTAGAAACTAGTGTTAATAGAAACAATTCCACGAAATGTTTATTAAAACGCATCGCCAGTATGACGGTCCGGTCATTATGATCGTTATCTAATAGGTTATTTAAATCGACTCATATTGAACACCGACACGCAAGGTATTCGATTGCGAAATTATGCAGCGCTAATTAAAGCATTCTCGTAAAAATGCAGCTATTATCACATTTCAAACTGCAGAGCTTCTAACAACAGGTGCGTTAAACTAATCTATAAATTATCTATTTACAGAATTACGATGAGCGCAGACAGCTTGAACGCCAGCCCTTTCAAAAAGCGCTTACCCGAAGCCGACGCCGATTCACCGATCGACGACAAAACGTACACTAAAGAGGAGGAGAAAGAGTCCTTAGAGAGAATATCGCAAGTGTCGCCCTTTCTCCTGAGCCCCACGACCGACACCTCCGCCCCGGAGAACTCCGACAATCTCGACAACGCCACGGGAGTGTCCACTTTGTCCAAAACCACCCTCCCCACTGACGCCAAACACTCGAAGCCGTCCGAAACCCAGTGCCTGTCCAAAGCTACCAGCATCGACTCCTGGTGCTCAAACGACACGCTATACAATGTCGAGGAAAACTTCGACGATCTCGCCATGGACCCTGACGTCCCCGAATTCGAACCAGAAAGGGAGGAAGGCAACAGCGAAAGCACTGACACTTTAACCCACAATGATGACGAGAAAGAAGTCAGCCATTGTTCCACCTACATCATACACGACAGCAAGTCTGAAGCCTGCGAAACTTTCTCCCCAGACTCGATAACCGCCAACGATAACTATACGTATGCGAAAGTCAAGACTGAGAACGCTGGTACTACACCGTCCGTATTAACCAAGTCAGATGTTAACGATTCCACCAAGAACACTACTAAAGACTTGGCCTACGGTACCCTGATGTCAGGGATGCCCTCATACTCGAATTGTACGACGGAACTCGCGTCAGGATTCGATGATTGGAAGGTAGCTCAACCAGAGCTTGTGAGGAAGTCTCCGATGCCCGGAGACGCCGACATGACGCCGCCCAACCCCACCGATGACAAGGTTACCGAAGTCGCGAGCCCGCAGCTTGTAGCAGAACCTTGCATCAAGAAAATGGAGAGTGTCGACATATCCTGCCTGGAAGACAATGTGATAGACAGCCACAATCAGACTGACAACGTTGAAGCCCAAATAATGTTAGTTCACACCGACAGTCCGAACTACGGCTACAAAAATATGGAGCCGGCAGTAACTAGCACGCCTCTTACCGACCTGGTAGATGAAGCTGAGAATGTGGAAGGCATACCCATGAGACTACCTGAACAACATACGGAATCTCCTGAAGACAGCAGCAATGCTCTGAATTTCCAGGCGTTCATGCAGTCCGCTGAGGTCAGACCACAAGATTTGTCTTCTAACGCCAGCAATGAATGCGCGAGCCATGAAACAGAGGTACTGCTCGAAGGAGACAGCAAGACCATAAGCAGGAACAGCAACAGAGACAGTCTAGTCGTTTCCGAACGGACGCCAACTTATTCAGACTTCGAAAACTCGGCTGTGTCGAAACCTCAAGACGTGAACTCGAAAGATAAGTCTAGTCAGAGCATGGAAAGCGGAATCAGTTCGGAGGATTTTCAGAGGTTTGAGACATCCGTGAGGAGCCGGCCACAAGACCTGTCGTCGCTGATAGACGCCAGCTCCCTACTGCTCAAGAGTGAGCGGATGTCCAGTGAACTCGCAATGGCTTCACTGCCCACAGACTTCGATCAGACTAGTCAGTCAGAAAGCCGAGAAATCGCGAACGAGCCGCAATCTCAAACATGTCCGCCTATCATTACGAATTTAAGAGAATCTCACAGCTTAGTTAATTTTAGAGAACCAAATTTTTTAATCAATTTCGATGCTGACGATGAGACCGAACAACCGCATTCGATTATAATAACCGAAACTACGATGGATGCATTCAAAGAGAGCCCGACTAGGTCATACGACCCAACGGATGTGAAAATCTTAGATGTAAACCATTCCTACGATCCTCACACCAGTAGATTTCACGCGAACGACGACTTCGAGAAACTACTAGAGCACAAGATCAATGGGGAATTAAACGAAGAAGAAAATGTTATCAACTCTGAGCATTTATCGCCGAAAGTGGAAACCGTATCAGAGAGAACTGATACGGCGAACAGTATGTTTCTAACTGAAATACACAAAGCCAGTCCAAATACTTCGAAGTCGAGCGACAAGGGTCGCAAAGTTAACGAAGTGTGCAACGGTGGTAGTGAAAAGTTTGCTACCGTGAACTTTCTTAACGAGACCTTTGAAGAACTGATCGAGAGTAACGTAGACGACGATACTAAAGACCTGAAGACTGAGGAACCTAGTGAAGGAAACTCTACAAACAGTTTGAAACCTACTGAAACTTCAATCTCCGATGAATTAGAAGTACTTGAAAGTCCTAAGGAATCTAAAAGTATTAGAGACGAGTTGCAAGAGATTGGTGAACTAGCGAACGGGGTTTCCGAAGAGAACGATAAGATGACGGTGGTCACGGAAGATTTTTTGCAGAATGAGAAGAAGTTCTGTCAGATAGATTCGTATTTTCCGTTGCTGAGTGATATTAGATTCACTGGTAAGTTATTTGTATTATTTACTTTGTTTAAACGATCAATTAATTAGATACTGCGTATTTACAAATTACCTGGGAATCATTCTTTACTTTTTTTTTCTTTTCTTTAATATTTATCTGAAATTTGTGTATTGGCACACACGGGTAAAATTTATATAAATATGTATAGTATTTAATACTATTTTATTTGGTACTTTTGGTATAATATTTAATTATCAGTTTATTTCAGTGTCACATAAAATGTACAAAACGATGATTGAAGTTGACATTCGTTTGAAGTTCATCATTAGTATTTTAGAAATGGTGTTTGTAGATCTTTCAATTCGTATACCTGTAAATTAACATGTATATTTTAATTCACTAGGACCAGCAACAGAAATAATGAGCACATCGTTCACGCAAGACTCTCCTACTGAGCCCACATCTCCAGAAAGCGCGGACAAGCGCGACACCGCAGCAGAACTGCTCAAGGAGTGGGACAGCGATTCCGACTCACACACCAGCAACTCATCCAGTGGAGAGTTCATATGGAAGGTGAGTTTGTAGCGAGAGTGAGTGGGTGAGTGGGTTGGGGGAGTGAGACTTGGTACTTGGTGTGATGGTGATTTTGTGCCTTAGTGAAAATGGTTTGGTTAGATATAGAGGCAAATGGCGACACTGGGATTGACCCTATTCACGTTTAGACCATTTGGGATTTTTGGTGTGTGTGACCCTGTGACAAAATTGTTTGATTAGATGTAGAGGCAAATTACAAACACTGATGATGACCCTACCCTATAGATCGTTTCCGTAGCAAAGGATTGCGTCGCCTGCTCGATAAAAGCATGCTTCCAATTTTAGCAGCATTTAAGTAAATCGTATAGTAAAAACCCTGTAATATTGAAAATACTTTTGAGCATTTAACTTCGAATTTGCCCTGAAACCCTGCAAAGCAATAAATACCTTTACTAAGTGACCAAGTCTCGCTCAATCAAGTTCTTGTGTTAACATTTAAGCCGGTGTGAGATTTCGCGGGCTGTTGTAACTAAAGCAATATTTTAAATAATAATAATCTTTACTACAAAATGTGAATAATGTAATGGTGTGGATACTCTGTAGTTTCTGTCCCCGCTTTGTGTTGGTAATATACCATATATCTAGATATGTGAAGATGTTTAACTTGATAACTCTTCAAAAAGGTTACATATCCATATATATTCTTTAAATCTTCAATGAACCTGTAAATAGTCAAACCTCTTTTGAACAGTTATCAAGTTAAACAAAAAGAGTTTATAATGCAGTTTCCTTATTAAAGTTATTCGTCGCTTCCCTGAGCTCTACAGTTTAGCTCCCTGTTATTGTATTTATACATATGTACACAGAAACCATTGTTATGCCTCCATATGGTCGCTTTTATTGGCTGTGGTGCTGGTGATGCCATTTTAAAAAAAACATACTTGTTTATTGCCAGTAATTGTAAAGCATATTTTTTTTTTGATTATTCTCTCCATAGATTGGCAATGCTTGACAAATAATGTATATGTGCTCTGACTCCAAATAACGAACACGCTAGGGGCCTGTATTGGTCTCGTATGTATCATACACATTTTTTTTGCAAAAATAACCCACGATATTTTGATATAATATTCTATGATCAAGAAACAGCAGAAATACTGATTTTTAAGTTAAGAAAACCAGCACATACTTATTCATAAATGAAAATTCAATGAAAGTTCAATCAGCTGATGTACATAATTTTTTGCTTCACATAAATCACTGCATTGCCAATCTATCTATTATTCTTTATCTATGATTCACCATCTCATCTTGTTCTAAATTCAAAATGGCATCTCTTCACCAAGCCACAACGGTACATGTATATAAATATGGGTGTTGGTGTGGTGTGCATGTGACGTGATATGTGTGTGTGTTAGGACGGCGACGGCCACGAGACCTCGGTCGTACCATCCACGCACTTCGACCACGTAAGTTGTGCCCCTTTACCTCTTATGTGTTTATGCATGCCTGGTACTTTTTGTTGCTCACCGGTTTTGAAATGTTGATTTAAAATTATTATTTTTCACATTTACCTATACTTTGCTATGATAAAATTATTTTTATTAATTGATTCGTAGATATGTGGTTCATTAATAATTTCTTCAGCATTTCAAAACCTATTTTATGTATGTAACACAATTTTGGGTTAGCATCATCCTGTTATGAGACATGCTTTTATTAGCCGAACATTTGTTATTAGAAAACTTTCCTTTAGTGCCTTTTTGTATCCATTCTACATTATCAATTCATTACTTTGTCTATAAAGTTAAACGCCATCGTCATTATAATTTTCTCACAGTAACATCATCATTGTCGTGTAGTCTCATCACGGCTGTTGCCCAAATATCTACTTTATTACCTTACTTTAAGGTATATTTTCCTTCGCAGCAGCGTACAGGTGAATCTCGTGACAACAGTGGGGGTGAACGTCACGGTTCCCCAACTGGCGGGTCGGCGGGGTCCGCGGGATCGGGGGCTTCTGACGCCTCGGGGGACTCAGGGTCGGGGTCCGAAGGTGACGAGGTGGAGTTTGTGCCGTCTTCGTGGGACTGCCGAGCGGCGCCCGCCAAGTCCTCTCTCAGGAGTCTGGAGCAGGCTACACCAGTATGTATACTTATGCTTATTGATGTAAGAAATGTGATTTTTATGTTTGAAGATTAAAGACTGAACCAGTTGTGATGAGGTTTGGAGGTTATTTGGATCTCGTAAATAATCCTCCAGAACGTTAGGGAAATAAGTCAATTTTAAAATATACTGTTAAAGTAAACAATGCTAACCAAAATAGGGAAGGAAAATATGTATATCTTCGAATTTATATTGCATTGATGAGCACATTGTTTATTTATGGCACTTTAATATAATATCAACAGTTACTCTGCCAATTTAATCTGCTCGGTTTTATAATGCATTTTGCGTGGTTACTTGATTTTGAATATATTTCAACGGTGTTCCAGTGATAATAAGTTCGTATTTTCGAAACATTTTATAACGTCAATAGATTTCTTTCAATTGTAATCGGTCTCGTAAACGTTATTGAGTACCAGTACTAGTGTTTTACATGGAACGACTGCCTATCTGACCGACTTGTTTTATAACCATAAATCTCATAACAGACGGGCGCATTAAAAGTGAAGAAGCTTGCACGTGTAATAGGAGAAATAATATGTGTGCTAATAGTAGGATTTGTTACCAGGACAACAAAAAACGCGTGGTGTTCAAGCGACAGAAGTACCACTGCGTGTACGAGTACCCGCGCGAGGCGGCCGACATCGACGCGCACTCGCCCGCCGCATACCTGCCCGACCTCTCCACTTACTCAGGTATTATAGATAAGATATAATCGATATAGATCGATATTCCCTATTGCCTGTCAAATGCGTAACTGCTATGGTTTCCTATGTCTGGAGACGGAAGCAAAGGTAGTGCAACATGGCAGTGCTAATTTCTGTTTTTGTTTTGTTAGATAAAAATGTTGAATCTGTGTCCGCGAACAATGTTGGGTCTTCTATATTGTTTTTGGCCAAATGTTATTTCGTAGTCTAAATATCAATGTTGATATTATGATCGTGCAACAGAAGGAGGATATTAAGAATAATGTTCTCAATTAGCCCGTATTTACATAAACCACAAGGTTTTAAGTGAATGTTTTTTGGTGTTATAGAATGGGACCCGACGAGCGCAGAGGAAGCTGAGCTCGGCTACGGACAGCTGTTCGGAGCACCCAGCCCTCTCGACCTCTACCCGCTCAGAGCTGGCATCGCCTTCGGACCTGGTCAGTTTAATTAATAAACTTAATAAATATTATTATTATTACCTTATAGTATGGGGAATAACAGAAACGTTGTCTCCAGATTACGACGAAGATTTCTTCATCTCGTCATCAGCTCGGCCGTTCGAGAGCCTGGGCATCATGTCTACAACCAGCCAGTTCTTCCCCGGCAAGCACGTGAAGCCCTCACTCCTCGAGCGTGACCTCTCCGATGACCTCCCCGATGACTTCCCACCCCCGCCCTCGCCGCTACCAACCACCACTCTAATGCAAACTCGAACACCGTCACTAGACTTTACTACTCCTGACTCAGGAGTCGAAGACATCACCCCAGGCTCCACCACCGATGAAGACTTCAAAAAGAAGCTTCCAGAAACAGAACTGACGTGGAGACCAGTCGATAGCGCTAGTTCTAGCGAGTCCGTTAGCCCTAGTTCCCCCGGGGGCGAAGCGCTAGGAGGCCTGCGACACACGAGGGACAAGCTCAAGCTGGATCTGCCCCCGAGCCCGCACATACCGTCCCCGAGACACAACAGAGTGTTCAACTTCGTGCTCGACAAGCCCAAGCGAAGGGAAGACCGCCCAGCCGAAATCGGCACAACGCCTCTAGTGATGACTGATGACACGCCAATCGTCACCACGTCACTACCATTACAAAAGGATGCCGAAGACTTACCCGTGCCCGAACCAACGTTCTCGACATTCGGCAAGAGCCCCCCCAAAGTTGAACCGGAGCAAAAGCTCATACTCACCGACGAAGTTGAAGACAATACAGAGGTCAAGGACGAGAGTCCCAAGGTCGTGGAAGCTGTGAAAGGCGAAGGTACAGTCCTGGACAGCGGTGATGAGGACTCCGGCATAGAGAGCAGCTCCAAGGCCACGCTGGAGAGAAACAAGACGAACGTCTCGTAATTAGAACAAAGTAGCAGTAGTTTTGTATAAATAGTACTGATTCATAGATCTGAACGTAACCGGAACTTTGTTGTACGAATAAAGTTTAACGTTACGCTAAAGAGGACGTATATTAGTTTGGATTACAACCGCTTTGGTATCAGTTAGTGTTTCTATTTTACCAGCGTGAACGACATGGTCAGTGTGAATGTATTGTTAATTCAATGTTTTTTTTTAATTCTTGTTCCCTGAATGTACGTTCTTTTAGTACTTAGGTTTCTTCTGGTTCTAATTCAAACTAATGATTTCGTTTCTAGTGGTTTTGACAACCACACGTCAATATGTCGAACGAACGTAATAATCGACGAATTATGCCATTAATAAGTATAATAGTATTACACTCAGCAAAAGTATTAAGTGCTGGACATAAACTTGATATACATATCGGAATTATGGACATCGATGTTTTATAGCCAATCATTACTCTAACAGCGAGATAGGAAGCTAAAATGTGCGTTCAAAATAATTCATCTTTTACCATTTTAATGTTGCCAGCGATAGAAAAAGTTACTATCATGGTAGCAAACAAAATTTCGCTTCGCCTATTTCGAATAAAAAAATCTAAAATACTCAAGCCTAATTCTAAATTAAAATAATATCAATAAACTACGTAATGTTTAGAATAAATCACGAGCACGTTTTGGTTTCCTAACTCGATTCCATATACAGTATTCCGTGAAGTGTAAGGCAGTCTATAGTCAATGCAAGAGCGACTCGGATCGCTCCGTGATCAGATACAAAGGTACAAATCGCCATCAATATATCTATAGGTGTATCGCTTTCTTTATCGTAAGTTAAGGGCTTTGATACTTTTACACGACAGCCTAATATTATGAGACCAGTCGCGTCCGGGACTTTTGAAAATGTTTTTGTTAGATCAAGTTTTTTTATACATTTATGATGCACGTAGAACTTCATTGCATGCATTCAAATTGCAGTATGAGTTTACTAATGTGGAGATATGAATTGAATTTTAATTCTCGCGTAACGTATATTCGGATTTACTGTGCACGCCGCTGTATGTACGCACGCGGCCATGCAGACTTCTCTCTCGTAGATAACTCAGTTTCAAGTACCGTAACATAACTCTCTCTCTCTGTGAATTACATCCATAATACTAATTAGTTAATTTCCCATTTTATATTCGTAATAAATGAATTGTAGAAGGTCTGGCCTATCCAATGGATTTACAATGAAGGCAGCCAATCGTCGTACTTGTTAGAAATTTTCATACGTAACGTTTTTTACTCTTATTTCGTATGTTGTAGTGATAGAATATGCTCGCGCTGCGCCCGACCTGCCCGCCTACTAAAATTATATGTTTTATGTATAGTATTGTATGATTCCCACCAAAATTACTTATTATTTAGCTACGTGAACAAATGTGGCGTTGTGTGGCTTCTGGCGGGCAGACGGGCGCAGAGCCGATATCTCAATGTCTAAATTACTTGTTATTTGTGACGACCTATACATTACGCACAAGTGAGTACGCATCTTCCATCTTTTAAACCTCAAAGAATATCTAAATTAAAGCGTTTCGGTCTACGATTGAGGTTAAAAAGCCAATTCTTAGTTAAGTAAAAGTTTATATTAGATAAGTGTAGTGTTAGATGTAACAAGTTGTGGTGATAGATCGACATTGCGTATTACGTGCACTCAGCAACAGCATGTCTCGCTCAGTCGTTAAATTCCCAGTTATTATTTATTATATTATTGAAGCGTAGAGCCGCGGCGCCGACAGGACATACTGCTGCTGAGAGTACACGAGTGTGTGCCACTATATTAACGTCATCACTATAGTATGCAATACGTCCAAGTGTGAACCTAATGTGCAATTCTTCTCATTTCCATATCATCGCGTTTTAGTTGTTTAGTTACTGCTGTAAATATAATTTAATGTTATTATGTATTGAAGAAAATAATCTTTTTGAATATGAAAATTTATTGATTGTATTAATTGTACTACACGTTTATTGTTCTGAACATTATTTTTTACAGTTTTAGAATGTTTTCGTTAATGTACAGATGTAAATAAGTGATAGATGTTCATTTTGTTACGATGCGTAGGGAAGGTAGCTGATACGTCTGTTGTCGCGAGCCTCGGACCGCGTTCCGAGCTCGGCTGTGCAACCTTTACATTTCTATTCGTTTGTAGAAAACCTTACTCAGCAGATTAGTTTACTTCAAGCTTATGATATAAAAAATAAGGAATTTATTTGAATGAATTGTCCAGTTTTAATTATGGTATTTATTGATCGTAAGTTGTTATTGATTTGTATGAGTTGTCGGCAGTATTTAGTGAATGTGAACGCATTGGAAGTCTTTTCATATTGTGACTTTGTCGAGTCTTTTAAAAGTATTTCTATGAAAAAAATAATAATTAATAAAACTTGTGACTCAATATAAGCCTTTTATTTATAATACGTTACAATAAGTTAAGGAATGTTTTACAATTTACATGATAATACTTTGAGTATCAGATCTAAGTATGTCGGTGCGATGTCGGTCAGCTGCGTCGCCATATGATGACGAGGCCGGTGACGTCACTGGTGGCCAGCAGGCTCTCGTCGTAACTGAAGCTCACGCCGATTACTGGAGACGCGTGACCTGGGTACGAAACAAGCATATTTTGAGAAATCGTCTATGCTAATATAGTCATCAGTCAGCATGTTAGGATGAAAAAGTATACATACTTTTAAATTGCACATCATATACATATGTAATTTAAAACATGCTTCAGTTTGGGAAGTTGGCTTAAAATATTTCGTGGTAAACGAGTGGACAAAATCATAGAAACTACATATTAAATCCAAATCCAAGCCGAAAACTGCTAGAACTAAGGATACAGTGAGCAGTGGCGGATTAAGAGTATCCGAGGCCCTAAGCACAGAGCCTGTGTAGACCCTCTATTGCTTAAATGGAAATGGAAAGAATGGAATGGAAGGTTGAAGAAATTGACCGAGCGAAGCTAGCGTGATGCCTTTGTAGTTACAAATGCGCGAGTGAAGCGAGCGCGAAATTTTTTTCTTACTCGTACGGAGGTAAAATGTATCCCAAACGTACTTAATTTTTTGTTTGTTGACAAATGCAAAAACGAAGGCACATAGTTTCTGAATACGCGAGCGAAGCGAGCGCGAAATTTTAATTATTTTTAAGACTCAGAACCAAAATTACGTTCAATGTAGGCCAAACGTAGGTACTTAACTTTTTATTTGTTGGCAAATGTAAAAACGAGGACACACAGTTTCTGAATACGCGAGCGAAGCGAGCGAGAAATCTTGATTATTTTTTAAGACTCAGAACCAAAATTACGTAAAAGGGCTACATTTGAAACCTTCATTTCTTTCTACAAGTTTCGTTGGACAAGTAAGATGGATATACAAGCTGTTGATTTGCATCCGTGCCATAGTCAAGGACGTAAATATGCTAATGATTCTCGACCCAAATCAACGAAAAAATGGGTAGGTAATTTTTTCATGTTTTTTTCTTATTTACGTATATCCGTCAGTGTAACCCAGCCGTACTTTAATTCGGCGCGTGTGTTACTAGCCTTACTACCGCGCTGCGCACTCACACAAACGCAAACGATACATGCACAAAGCATACGCAACGATCGTTCAATAAAAATCGTAGATCATCCAGCCTACCCAAATTCACCCAATCACAGTGCGAGTACTCCCACACACTCGCCTCGCCGCTCCCCGCGTGCCCTTGAAGCCGGAACAAACAAGCGCCGACGGCAAGCAGTGTGTTTGATGTCGCCGCCGCTGCTGCGTACGTGCGCTTTGAATTCCGCGACGTGTAGGTACAAAGTGCGAGATGACGGAAAACTACACGAACACGAGTTGGTGGCGATGGTCCGCCTGTATGCCATCAGTGACAACAGTGTACTAACAGCCATCCATCCTCCGAGCCTTTTCCCAATCATGCTGGGGTCGGCTTCCAGTCTAACCGGATTCAGCTGAGTACCAGTGCTTTACAAGAAGCGACTGCCTATCTGACCTCCTCAACCCAGTTACCCGGGCAACCCGATACCCCTTGGTTAGACTGGTGTCAGACTTACTGGCTTCTGACTACCCGTTACGACTGCCAAGGATGTGCAATGACAGCCGTACATACCTATGTTCCGGGAAATGTTTACCGACCGGGAACCCTCATCACGGAGGGTCATGCTGGTCATGTGACAGACTTATGTGCTAGGACCGTTAACTTAGTGCTTTCGACACATTAAAAACGAATGTGATAGTGTTATGTTAGCTGAAGGACAACCAGCTACTTCGTCGTGCTCGATTGTGCCAAGAGTGTGAAGGTGACAGCTTAGAACAGTACCTCCGGGTAACTAAACTAGGTAATTTATTTATTTGTACATTTTGTAAATACGTAGTCAGCTTAATCAATTTTATTAGAGTAAATAAGTTGATTTCTTAACCACGCCAATAATACCTACGAGCCGAAAGAATCACCTCGTGCCTACACTTAACTAACACATCTTTCACCAATTTAATCGAAAAGTAAAAACAAAATTACTACGAAATCTTTACGCTGAATGTTAAAGCAAACCGAAAATGTTATCAATCAGCTGTTAACAGGTCAGTGAACTTTCCTTTAGCGCACTAGCTAGTATTACGTCATTAATAAGATTTCCGTGTTCCAAGGTCCTAAGACCGTTAAGAAGGAAACAAAATTTCTAATTATTAACCAATTTAATTCAAAAATAAAAACTAAATCACTGCGAAAACTTTATGCTGAAAGATAAAGCAAAACGAACATTTTATCAATCAGCTGTTAACATGTTAGTGAACTTTCTTTCGCGCACTAGTATTGCTTATTACTGTAGTTAATAAGATATCTGTGTTAAATTTATGCTCAAAAATTAGTACCTAAGTAAAGTAAAACGTAAGGTGATTTTCGAAACTTTAGGTAAAATGATTGCTATCGCGTATCACTCGGTCTCGCTCGCTCGCGCGCTCGCGCTGTCATGTCGTAGATAAGACACTCACGCACACACGTTGACAGAGTAGTTTTCTCTGTCTACGCACACATAGCTGCCATCACGCACACACTGTGGCCGCGGGGGAATTCTGTTATGATTTGTGTTTAACCGTGGGCTAAATTCTGAAATACCATGAAATTACAACATCAAAAAAAGCAGCGCATATTAGCTTTTTCCCGCCTACCGTAATTCAAATCGATTATTTACGTATTTAATTTTAACCTCCTTGACTATGGCACGGATGCAAATCAACAGCTTGTATACGTAAGATCGATAACAACGTCAACGCGACGTTGGTCCGCAGACCACTTGGAAGGCCTCCAGGGACCACCAGTCGTCCGCGGACCACCGGTTAAGAACCACTGATCTAAAGCATTCAAAATTTTCGTATATGCTTGTTGTATTGCACTCGTAGTTACAGTGTGAGCTTCCCAACGAGTGTCCGATAGCGATTTCAAAACGCTATCGTTGCCTATTAATTCTTTTAAAACTGCCCAACGATGAGTAGAAGCCGAAAAAAAATTGTAGGTACCTATAACAACTGGGGCCCGATTCTCCTAAGTTAATATTGTCAAAATCGAATAAAAATTGAATCGCAATATGATCGGAATAGCAGTTTTAACCTTATCGGGCATTCTGCTACTTATATAAGACCAATCGTATTCCAATGACATTCGATTGGTTTGCGATTGGTCTGCTATTTTGGTCAATACGGTAGTTTGCTGTACAATCATTTTGCAATCGTAAATTATTTGCAGCCAAAATGATTCATAATTGAATGACAGAAAAGGATAAAAACGTTTATTTCAAAGAAAAAATAGCGGAATGCCATATACGCTTAAATCGTAATCGAGTCAGGATTGGATCTCGGTCGAACCGAGTCGAACGTGAATCGTATGTCGCTTAAGTAAAATTAGGAGAATCGGGCCCCTGCACAATTGAAAAAAAATCTCTGCCATCGTACTACAATCAACAGCACTGTGATTTCAGACATATTGTGGATGAATCTCGATAAAATGTAGGTATAAATGAAACGCCAGCAGAGGATGGAGGCCCCTGGAGAACAGGGGCCCCAAGCACGTGCTTGTTGTGCTTATGCGTTAATCCGCCACTGAGTGAGCTCGTTCTGTGTGAATCGGAGTGTCAATACATAATCAACAAAACATAGGGTAGCTGTTTGTAACTTAAATATCAAGACGACCAACACCTTAGTCTGCCCGTGACCATGGATGCTGTAAAAGATCCGAAACGTGCTCCTATTATAGAAATATATTTTTTACATTATCTATTTACCTTGTAACTTATTAACGACCGGGTGTTCAGCATGCCCCTCTATATCGAGGAAGTAGACGCAAGAATCCTCGCTGCCGCTGACCACACAGACGCCTCTGCGGAACGACATGATGGGGCAGAACGTTGACTTGACGCTGTGTTGAGTGTGTAATACGTCGAAACGCTTCTTCAGTTGAAGGTTGCCTTCGCGGTCAGCTATCCTGTGGGAGGAATGAGTATTTAGTAACATTGGATTTTTAAAACTGCAGGTAGGTCTGTTTGGTAGAATTCTGGAATGGGGGGTAGTAGTACACGTACACAGAGTTATCGACCGATCAGTAAGGTTAGTGTAGTTCCTTACCTAGTTTTTCCTAATTTATAACTAGACTTAAAGGCTCACATTAATAGTGACATACCTGAAGAGATACAGCGAGTTATCGGCCGCGCTGACGAGCAAGGCAGGATGTCTAGCAAGCCAGGGGCTCCAACTGAGACAGGTGACGGCGCCGCCCACCGCGCAGCGCCGCAGCTTGCTCAGCCCGCCGCCCGCGCTGTCCATGCGGTAGCTCACTATCACACCCTGGAGAAAGGCAGATATGTTACAAACAACTTCAGAAAAAAACATCCTAATCGAAGACCGGGAAGTGGGTCCAATTAATATTCCAATATTTTCTTACATACATATGTACCTAGTTAGTTACAAGTGAAGCTAATATAAGCGTGTTAAAAACTCAATATGTTAGGTACCTATGTTGATTTTTTTTAAAAGGAACAGGGGCTGACGGGCAGTATATCCATGGCTTATTATATTCCTGGTGACTAATAACTTAAAAGTCGACAAATGTTGGCAACAAATAAAATAACTTGCCAGCGATTAAATATTTTCGCGACTATTATAATATGTAAGGTTCAAAATTAAGGGCGTTATAAAAACTAAAAACTAGCAGCTGCGTTTGGGTAGCAAATAAACTATACCAGTCAATTGAAATATTAGGTGAGGAGCTATTTATAATGACTTGGCGACTAATAATGTTAGTTGGGTGGCAAAGATTATATGTTACCAACTATTTCGTGCCGACTAAAACCCCAGTTTCAGGCTTCGCTTTGTGGATAGCTCTAAATATTAAAAGGAGTACAATAAAAAGGAATAAGAGTTAATTATTAATATTGTGTATCATAATTTCATGAAAACGGCGGAAGGTGCGGTGGTATTATCTCACTTGGCGCACTATGAAGATGGTAGAATTTAATTTGGATTAATTTTATTTAGCATATTGCCATTTATAACCTTCAATTAAAAAAACATTGTATTAAAAATTTAAGTTAGTGACGAAAACGAATCGCTGCAAAACCGACTCCACGTAGTCTTGTCTGTCCTACCCCTAGAGTGCAATTCAAAATCGCGTAGGCGCGGAGGGGCGAGGCGGCCTGCGAGCTGAGGCGCAGGTAGTTTTAACGCTCGCCGCCGCGGCTGAGGCTGGCCGGCGCCGACGGCCAGCAAGCCGAAGCTGCGGTGGTGAGCGTGAAAACCATCTGCGACTATAAGCTTGCATGGGACCGCCGGAGCCCCGCAGCGCCGGAGCCGTGACAGAAGTCATGCTTGCTGCATGTTGCATGCTTACTTCCATGCTATACCTATAATTTTGAAAATAACAGCCGCAAAATATTTTTTCTTCATGCCATTTTAGACTTTATTTAAAGCTATTAAAAAGTCGCACAATATATTTATAATATGAGCTAGTTTATATTTATTCTTCATCCAAACAATTTTAAATAGAACCTGATTTGTATTATTTATGAATGCCCATTTTCTATTTTATTGTCATCATTAAGTTTTCGCTTAGATAGGTATTAATTCAGTTGCCAAAAGAAAAACTTGATGCCAGTTTAAATTAAAAGGGACCTCATAACTGATATATTAATATGCTACCTTTGACTTATTATGATACTCCTTTTTAGCTGCCAACCCATTATAAATGGTACCCACTCTATTATTTTTTAAAACCTATATTCGTTTTACTTAGTCGCCGCGTTAAATACATGCCTATATCCATTTACCGGTTCAGGCGAAATTACTGAACCGATTTGAAAAATTCTTTCACTGTTGAAAAGCTACTCTCGAGTAACATTGCTATATTTTATCCCATGTCCTGTAATGTTTAACTTGGCCGTGAAACTTTTCATAATAGATTTTAAATAATTATTCTCTTAGAGTGAGTGGGTTAAGTGGGTACCTATTCTTAACGGAAATTATTTTTTTGGTATCATAGTTATGAGTAATAGATAAAATTAGTCAAGCGTTTCAATAGAATCCGTTATCCTTTCGGACGGAAGCAGTAGCTGCCGATATTCACTAATCTAGACAAGGTTACTATACAAAAATTTATTAAAATTACGCGTAGGTATTTGTTGCCTTTGTTCGAAAACATTTCATAATAATATTATTTCAGGAAACTAAGCGAATACTTAGGAATGTTTGCAATAAACATTAGGTAGTTTCTGATATGTTCCACAAACAAATTTCAACTATTCGCGGTAAACTATGTAGCGAGTTATGAGTTCTGAGTACTGATCACGTCTAAAATTAAAGTGGTTAGCGGAAAACCGCTCGTACTTTGTCATTGGCCGCCCAGAACATTCTGCCGCTGGACTCGCATGCTATCGACAGCACTCGACCTCCCAAAATACTGCTACCACCTGAAACACAACGGACATACTAGGAACACATAATTTTAATTAACTAATTAGTCAGGATACTGCATGGTCTTTAGGTAGATCGGATATCAAACTACTTAAGACTGCAGATAGGTCAACTACGAGTATAACTGAGTTACGGATTTAGCAAATCACTTGCTTATTGTTTGCCACTTCTTCTTCCAAGCAAATCACATAGGTAGTGGTGAAGGGGAGGTTTGGGGGCTGTCTTTTGTTTTTGATGTCCGAAAAGTACTGAATTAATAGAATAATCGTTTTTTAGTTTACGCATGTTTTACAGACAGAAAAGGCATGGTGAATTCATTTGATATTCCATGACCCCCAGCGTTCCAAATATGAAATGTCTTCTACTCAATAATCAGTTTGAATGGGTAAAAATGTATGGTGTTTACCATACATTTTTATGTGGGTACTTCTCAGAACTTTGTCAAAGTACACCTACGTTTCACATTTATTACATCAGTATAAAGTCCAATGGGTGTCACAAAATTATTTTTTGCGGTTTTATCCTTACTTAAGCTTTCCTTGACAGGTAATGCAATTGATTTACACATCCTACATGACTTCATACTGTCAATTTACATGAATCATACTTTTTTTACTTATAATATTCTACCTTTTCTCTTTAATATCGACATATGTAGGTGTGATATAGTTATGAGAAATATAATATGATTACCTCTAGGGTAAATCCCAGTAGATATGTTAAGCACCTCCACCATTCCTCTTGCATTCCCAGCCTAAAACATCTGTTAAGGAAAGTATAACTTCTGTCTCGAAAGTAGTGCACATGTATATCATTAGACAGAGCAAAATATCTCAAATACTGTACAACTCTATTATACATGAATAGTCCTCTCCTATGCAAATAAATCATATAACAATAACATTCAATATAGAAAAACAATAAGAATGTACATATAATTACTCATAAGCTCACAACATTCAATTGTACATACATTGGTCATTCTTTTCCATATCTCTTTGCCTGCCTCACTGTGTCTAATGTCATGCATGATCTCCTAAAGTGAAAAAAAAATCAGTTACCCAAGTTTGTGTATTATATTGATTTCAAAGGATACAATAACCATGTTATTATTGGCGGGCTGGAAGACGCAGCAGAGCAGGGGTGCTCCGAGCTGGTCGGGCACGGCCCGCAGGCGGCGCCGCGCGTTCACCTCCCACAGGCTCAGCGCCCCGTCCAGTGCGCACGTTACCAAAAGCTCGTTAGATGCTGACCAGTCGCAACCTAGCCAACAAATATACTAAGTTTTGAGAAAACTGATGTTAATGTTGTTGGTGACTAAATTGAACCAGATTAAGGATGAAAGTTGAAAGCATTTGTTTCCAAGATTTGCAAAAATAAATTTACAAAGTCGGATGGTGGGCGCCTCATGGTCAGTTTAAAGTATTTCAAAGCACAAATAATTTATAAGTCTACATTTGATTTACATGTGATTTTATAAGATGATAGAGCGGCTCATTTACCGGTAGGCTGATTAGACCTTTTTTTATTTAACTGAAATAAAATTTACATATGGTTCTAACTATCATTCCATAGATTACTACCTAAAAAAAGTAATGTAAATACCTGTAACAGGCTTGGTGTGACCGTCGAGTATGAAGGAGACGCGTGGTGGTGAGGCGGTGACGTCACAGATGGACACCGTGCCATCGTCGGAGCCACAGCAGAGCTTCGAGCGGTCATTGTTCGCGAACTTCACTACGCTTACTTGTTCAGTATGCTGCAGAAAGAAAGGTAATTAATAAGAGTTTGTTAAATGAGGATAGGAAATGTTCCGCGTTGACGGCACAGCATGTTTTCTTCTTCCATACTCATTTATCTGCCATTATCTCACGAGTAACATTCTTTCTAGCCATGTCAATTTTCTTACAGTCAATTCATCCTTTCTTTGTTTGTCGCCTTCGACTATATCCATCCACATTCATATTCATGCTCATGACAATGGTATATAAACGTCTGTTTATTTATAGGAATTGTAATATTTAAATTTAAATTCATCACAGCTTAGATGACTAAAATATTAGACAAAATAAATCCAGTAGGTAACCTAAGTAATACTAAGAAGTTCATAAACTATGAGAACAAACGTCCAATATACTGTGTTAACTTACTTAAGACCCTTTTTTTATCAGCCTTTGACTTATCATCTAGGTACCCTATATACCTATTGCTAGCAGTTTTCATTGTAGTATTGTTGTACGTTGTACCTGATCAAATATGTGATGAACTCCAGAGAATGCATAGTTCTCTGATATAGTCATGTCATTCTTCTTCTTGGCATTTGTGCTGGATGGACCCTCGTCCACCAATATACTAGCCTGAAATGTAAAAACATTTGAAAATAGGTCGACTAGCGTTTGTAAGTCTATAGGTCTTCTTGAGAATAGGAGTATCCAAGTATGGTTCTAGGTGTGATGATATTTAAATAATAAGTAGACTTGTATCTACAGGACATACATATGTCACAATTTATTTTTACGTGTTAAAAGTTGGATCTCTGGATGTTTCCAGAAAACAAGAA
This sequence comes from Helicoverpa zea x Helicoverpa armigera, assembly GCA_033682625.1. Lineage (NCBI taxonomy): Eukaryota > Metazoa > Arthropoda > Insecta > Lepidoptera > Noctuidae > Helicoverpa > Helicoverpa zea x Helicoverpa armigera. Next base: position 9,937,001 of record JAWIIS010000004.1, on the reverse strand, counting down.
ACTTCTGAATTATAACAAAGAGATCACTAATCAGTACTCAAATTCCTTATTAAAATTCTTTAGTAACGACAACTTGTGAACAGTTAGAAAGTTATTTAAAATATGTTATCTTTCCATTTCCATTGATTTGTTATGATTCCCTACCATACTCATTCAAGTACATACTACATACAGAGACTCCTTATGGGTTAAACCCGTCACCAAGATACCTTGCTACTGGACCGCTGTCGAGAGGAAGATGAGCTGATGGAGATGTTGTCCTGAACTCCATACCGCCGCTGTAGCAGCTGACTCCGAACATTTATGTATTTCTTTATAGTTTCTATGTCCTACAACCATATTGTTTACCATTAAAATTTACAAGGAAAACATTCACAGTAGTCAGTATGTAATTAAATAGGTTGTTATGATACCTTAAATTTTGCATTCTCTCTCAGTAGTTGACTTCGGCGACGTATGTACAGTGTTTCTATAAAATTAAACAACATAACAGTGAAGAACATTTTTATAAGATTTGTTAATAAAAAAATGTACGTAAGCGTTTCCCTAAGATGACCCAGTAATGCATGAATTCATTCTTTGTCTAGTTTTACAACTTGCATGGCTTTACTTACTGAAATTCGGATTGTTTGGTGCTCTGTATGCATTGAACCGTGCATCCAATGCAAATATCTGCTGTTGGAATGCCGCCGCCATCGCTACTATAAATTATCTCCAAGTTCAATATCCTATTGTGCACCAATTTAATCGATACAATGTTTTTATTTACTATTTTCAAAGTAAATAATCACAAAAACAACATTTTGTGATTATTTGGCAATCCAATCCAACTGTCAAGTTCGTCATTCTAATGACAGCTGTCATTGATCAGCTGTGTTTGTGGTGCATTTGCAAAGGAAGTAATTCTCGCAGATGATAAATCTTATTTTTGCACTTCAGCAGGCGCTAAATATGACTTCTGAAGAAATTAAATTACTAACATTATTATCTACAATTCATTATTTTTTATAAACTTTCTCACGGATAGATATATATTTACACTCGCATATTGTCATGATTCGCAGGCGGCATATCTTGTTCTCAACATTTACTGCGTTACATTTTATTCAGTTTTATTTGAATGGTGTTTTCCGTTGGCTACGTCATGTATGGCGAGTTTGGTCTCCTGCGTAAAAATTTTATACTCACTTTTAGATTTTACCAGCCAACATGGTATCATTTTATTTTTGTTTAAGTATTTAGCTAATTTATTGAAATCTTGACCTTAGTCAATTGCGACCCTATTCGACAAAGCTGCGAACCCGCGCTAAGTCCATTAGTGACACCCACACAGGCGCGTAAGCTCGTCGCGCGTCCTCCACACGCGGCCGGCTGAGGCCAGCGATTTCCTAGAATCCTTATTTCCGATCCGAAATACTCGGCGCGGTGATACCAGGAAATCTTGACGGTGTTATTCTGGGGCAATGCCGTGTAAAACCCGAAACACGTAGCTTTCTAGCGAGGTGGCTCTGCCCGCCGTTATAAATAATCAGAATGCGTAAAAAGGAGTCGCTGACCCTCAATTACACACACTCATCATTTCTCGTACCGAGAAACATCTTTTCTGCTTCTCTTACAATTATATATTTCGGAGGAACAGCATCCTCGGGGAATTGGAAATAAAACTGCATATGTAGTTGTAGATATTTTAAATTTCGTTATACATAATTAATGAATGAACATACCATACTTCGTAACATGTAAAATCCATCATACAACAAACGTACGTATAAATGACAACGTGATACAATCCAGTGAACAGTTACATATACCGACTTTATATTTACAAATTACAACTATGAGACGGATTAGTGTTTTACATGGATTCGATTCAGGACAAATAAGATTATTACTATAGTAACAAATTACTGTAAATATTCGCTGCAAATAAATTAATGACTTACACACCGTTATAGATAAACAATTTACACTAATCCATCTTAAAATATGTAGTTGACTATTGTTTGTTGTACCTAAATAGTTAAAAAAATATTTGCATTGACTTAAAAAAAATGCATGGAGTGTAAAAAAGTCACTATAAACTATAACACGTGAACATTTAAATCAGTCAGTCAAAACTTAAATAAAACTATGAAGGCAAGTATCACTAAGGAGCACTGAACACTGAGACGTAACATTCATAAAAACCTCGTAAAACCTCATTTCACTTAAACACATAATATGTATAAGACGAATCTATAACAATACGCCTCAATGGACAATGACGTCATACCGTAATAATTTTAACATACGCTAACAGTTTTTATACAATTAAAAACATCTACATTAAGTTCTATGTACCTATATACATAATTTCGTTTAAATTCATTATAATATCAACATAGTTTTAATTTATTTTACCAATAAGCTACAGACAGTTAGTCGGAATTCATTCAAACTTAATAACTATTCAGATTTCTTTCAACGCTTACTTACAACTTAGCAGGCTTACCATGCACTTTAACTTACACCATACATTTTACATTATTTATTAAAATCGTTCAATTTTGAAATATTCAGATGTGGATTCAGTCTTATGCTAGAGCTGCTTCGATGTCCAATATCGTGACATTTCATAAAGTCGAGTATTTGCAATGTTTACAAAAATACTGTAATTCGCTTTTGACGAGATGATAAATTAACGAGCCCTTCGGAAAACTAATTGATACAGGTCAACGAGAGAATTAAAAGTCTTAATTAAATTCTCACATGTCCACAGCATGCGTGTACATGTACTGAATTTTCCTCCTTAAAACGTAGTGTCTTTTGGTAAACATTGCAAATGGCGGCTTCATCATGGTGCTAATCGACACGAGACATCGAAGGCTAGCGTTAGCCATCCAATGACACACGCCAGTCTGACGCCTGTAGGTGTGCCCCACAATTACTACTACCGGCTAATTACAAAATTAAGTAGTAAAATTTTGATTTTATATTACATCTGTGTGATGGCGCAGAGGATTAGTGCAGCCTGCATAATATATAATTCATTATAATAAGTATAATATTGGCGGATTTAAAACTTAACTTTTAATACGATATAAGCTAAAACAATGGCATTACGTAAAGCACCCACACACAAACAGCTGCGTTATAATTTGTTTACATAATCTCTGACGTAACTGTGCAATTCTGCCTAAACTACTGAACTTTTCGCTTTCAGGAGAATCGATACGAAACTAACTATCCGAGAGATATAGTTTTTACTTCATTTCCAAGTAAAATGCAATATATTTTCAAGCAGAGCACGGTCCATCGCTCTATGCATGTTTGCAAGACTTTGAAATAACGTGTCGGGTACTTTGAAAGGCTTGCTCGTAAAGTTTCAATTCGTATCGACTCTGCTCTAAAGTAGGAAAAGCAATTTCCGGCTTTAAACTTACATACCTACTTTATAACTATAGGAAATCGCACAGAACGATAGCTTTGAGGTCTGACGTGTAACAGGCAAGACCCGGCTTCTAAGCTATTGCGGAAATCTTACGACGCGGACCTGGCATGTTGGACAAATACTATGCCGACTCAAATCTCACAGAACACGAAACATATCTTGCGGTATAAAACATAGCAATATACTTAATTCATTATCAAAGGTATTTTTATATATTTTCATAAAATCTCAAATATTCTTTAAAAAAGCACCAAATATGAAATCTTAGGGATTTTAGTACCGCCATAATTTCGCTTGGACAGCATGTGCCAGTATTTTCATATTCCATCGGCTCAAGCGGAACATTAATTTCAACGGAACTCATAACACATCAATTCATACTGCGATGTTACAATACACCGTAATATATTTACAATAAGGTCCAGTTTACAATGCACGTATGTTATACACTCATGAATTATTCGAACCATGGATGGATTTAAAAATAACAAAGGGATTAATATTTAAAGGGTCGCTAATATTAATTATACGTATAGGGAATATATTCAATTTAAAACAGTTAATGTTGCATAGCAAATATTGATTCGTGATCACGGAAAATAGTCAAATTTAATAATTACTGATTAATCAGAAAACTTAACAAATATGTACATGTAATATTCCAATTGATTTATGTTAAAATAGAAATTCTCGTTCAAATTACAATATCATAAAGCTAGACCTTATTTTTAGAAACCGTCGATGAGTTTAGGACACCAACATTAAAAAAGCTTATTGTAAAAAATGGGGGTTACTATTTGTCCCTACTCCGTGTTGTAAGGATGCTCACGGCTATTTCACGTGAATAACTGTTGACAGCGCGCCTCCGCGATGCATACTGATTACCAAAACAAAATAAACCGACACACCGCCATTTTACCTAATTCACAGATAATAAATCCTCGTCACGTGCACAGATGCAGCACATGTGTTCGGCACGCGAATGCTCATAGACTAACAGCCAAATTGTCTACGTGTTACGCTCGTAATCTGTGGTTACGGTTATTTATGTTTATTCTTTTGGAGCTTTAGATTTAATAATAGATTGTAAAAAAAACTTGTCATGTCTGATAATATTGATTCACTTTGAATGACGAATTTAACCATTTACCTTTCTAATAGACGACTCGGGTTTTTAGTCACTGCTTTTATTACTTACATAAACTTTTACGTAGGTTTTTCCTTATTACTTGAAAGCTAAGCTAACTACGTACTTTTAATGAGAAGTAACACCTTTAGGTGATTCTCGGAGCTAAACAATTACGTGCCGTTATAAGAAAACGTTTATTTTATCTAACATCCTAAACAATCTAGACGAATAATTAATTTGCGCATAAAATCTGAACTATGTTTCAATTTCAACAGTGTAAAGAAATTCTACGTATTATGACGCTGTACACCAGGCAGTTTCCTATTGGCAAGCGCGAACATTCGCAATGAAATGCGTAATATCATTCATTGCCAATATTTGCGGCGCCTCGTGCGAATACCGCTGGCTACGTCACCCGTCCCCTGTATACAACCAGTCTTGCTTGACCTTACATTTACCTCACGCTATGCAATTCAAATTTTAAATTGGTCACAGATTTTTAATTTCGTTAAGCATACTTTCCTACGTTCGTTTATATATTTAGCACCTGTCTGTCGCACGATGAAGGCATGATCATCACAAGCTCTTAACAACCTAGATTCCATCCTGTTTGCTGCGCGTTCGATGATAGTTTCAAACACAACTAACGCTACTCAAAGTGACGTTAGCAATAGTGTTTGATCTATTCTCTAACTCGTTTCAAATCTAACCTGTAACTTTCCCTACTTATTAGGCCTAAAATATCGATTTATTTGTCTGGTCGTTAGAAATGGTCCTATTTGGTTAAATCGAGAAGTCGGCCGTGCAGCCGCGGCAGGTTTTTCTCAATTCTGGAAATGCTAATCAGCCGAACCAGTTGATAGTTTGCGGGGAACACTGTTAATGTGGCCGAGCACCTTCCTAGAAACGAAAGCGAGATAGTCACTAGTGAGAAATACGATTATCGTAATAACCTCCCGGAACGAGAGCCCTTTTCCAATCTCTGTTTGTAAATAGAACTGACTATTAAAAACTTCACGGAATACTACCGTCGTTGTAGAATTGGATAGTTTCTATGATCCCCTTTCATTATTTAGTAGCAATTGTGTTTTCCATTTTCGAATGAGATAGTTAAATATTTATTTTCGCGTTATACAATTAACTATATTAATTAATCATGTACATTTAAAGAATTATAAAATATTATCGATAAAAATATTTTTTATTAGAGTAGACGAATTAAATTTTAACTAGCTAGGTAAATCCCCGCATAGCGCACACTCAGTAGGTACTAATTATTTCCTATGCAACCGTGACGTTTGCCTGACGTTGAGTGTTTTCTCAGTTATCTGTGACGCTATCTTACGTTTGCTGATTAATCGATAAACTCGAATCATTCTTCCTTGAGTACATTACATACCATCAATTCCGCCGTATTTTATTTCTTATAGAACTTCAAATGTAATAATTTTCATTCAATCAAGTCAGCCTTTCGCTGTCCGTTTAAGTAGACATAACATCCGTATATTTATGTAGCTAGGTACTGTCAGTAATTCGCATAGAACACTTATCTACACACAAAGAAGATACACCGACAATATAATAATAGTAAACTATTAATTTATTATTTAATTACAGTTCAACATTAACAACTATTATCGTATTAAGGAAAACCGTTTTCTAAATAGTGACCATTATAAGTTTGCTTGCCATCCCACCGAACTTTACCGAGTTATTCGTAAACATAGCGAGAATTGAGGAAAATCGCAGGAAACGGCCCCAGCAATCGTAATAAACAAAACTAAGAATTTTGTAAATAATCGGACAGTTTTTGTTTTACAACATGTACGGGTAGGTTTGATTAGATGAATTAGGCTGTTCTAAGTATTCGGAAGCGGGCGAGATAGAGGTCAACGCTAATCGATTCACAATTATATGTCCCACGGCTTCCGAGAAGGTATGAAGATTAGACTTACATAAAAACCTAATACGGAATGGCCGTAAATATACCTATTATAAGACCAACAATCGATAACGAGTTTTCGGAGAACAAATTAATGTTTTTACTTAGAACATACAGATGGCAGTACCGGGAAAATTATCTCGAGAGAACCTCTTAATTGGGGGCCGGGAGGAAATACTACTCATTCGGAAATATAACCGGCCATTACGATATTTTTACAAATAAACCTTTTCTTAATAAATATTATGTCGTTGTTGCCCCGAATGTCCTGCGTGCCACTGGATTAGCATTATGTTTTTCTGCCGGTGAATATGCTTGCCCGGTTTGGGGTCGCTCCACGCACACAAAGGGGGTGGATGTAGCTCTTAATGAGACGTGTAGAATAATAACAGGCTGTCTCAAACCAACACCGGTTCATATGCTATATCCACTCGCCGGAATTGCACCCCCAGCGGTACGCAGGAACGTGGCTGCCTCCCTGGAAAAAATGCGCCAAGAAACGGACCAACGTCATCCGCTACATGGCGCTAGACCACTGTGCAGCCGACTAAAAAGCAGGAACAGTTTCCTCGCCAGTGTAGCCCCAATTAAAGATGCTCCTAAGACCCGCATCGAACTATGGGAAGAACTTGCTCTGCCTGACTTCCTTCCACCCGCGGAACGGCTTCCACCAGGTTACGACCAACCGTGGCCTGTATGGAAGTCTCTTAACAGGCTACGTGCACAGGTAGGCAGGTGCAGGGAAAACCTATGTAAGTGGGGCTACACTGACGATAATAGCTGCGGGTGTGGTGCCATACCACAAACCATGCGGCACCTTCTATGTTGTCCACTATGCCCCGACAGCTGCATAGTGGATGACCTTTATAACGCTACTGACAATGCCGTATGCGTAGCGAAATATTGGGCCTCCAAAATTTAAGTTGCCATCGACTCGCTAAGAAGAAGAATAAATATTATGTAAAAAACATAAATACGTTTCCTTTTACGATTTCATTTCGGATTTCAAAATGAAGGATATTCTTTGTAGATGTTAAAATACAGTGTAATGAAACGCAATAACTACAAATATTAATCTGCATGTCTGGGGAGCCGAGCCCGGGGCAAGCACTCTTCAATCGTCGGAGAACTCAAAGGACTCGCATTTACATCCACCGTATATTTCTGTACGGACTTTATTTAAGAATATTACTCACTTTGATACTACATCTATTACTGTACTGGTACTATGAATAAATCTTAAGAGCAGGATGGCGCGATTGAATTTTCTTTGCATCTCTCTCGCCTTTGTCTCTGTATACTCGTTTTTTTTTAATTGCAGCTGCAACTTAGTTCACGCGAATGCTGCTAAATATTTACAGGAAAGCTTATAGATCCAGGAGATGCTTGCTTTAGACAAATATGTTGAAGAATTTATTCCTACTTTTGTTGTAACAAGATTCCTTCTCTTACAGCAGTTTCAGATTGTCTAAAGCAAGCATTTCTCGTTTCTAAACGCACTTACGGATAATTAAATGGTAAATACAAAATCTTGTGAATGTCCAAGAGTTACTCCCAGTCGTCTTCGCTGGAGGAGCGCGCTGGTGAGGACTGCTCGGGCTCCGGAATGTAGCTGGCCAGGGTATGGAGTACGGAGCCCCCTGATCGTTCAGCCCCGGATATTCCTCGTCTCCGCATTGATAGCTTCGCGTGAAGATCTGCCATCAGGTCGCCGCCGCTTGGTTTGGAGCCACCCTGTAGGAAAAACGAGTTTTTGAGAAACCTCGATAGATATGCAAAGAAATTTGTAATATTGCAATGATGATGCAGAAGAATCAGAAATTATATCATGATTTAATGTATTTTCAACAGCAGACCTCCGTAGAAATCTTGGTTGAAAATAGGCCGTGAGATAACGAATCAGTTTTCACCTGAAGCGGTATAAATTTTAACTGAGAGTGAGTACTTTATCTGATTTTGTATTATGTAATTCGAATCCTTGCTACTGAAGATTGAGGCGCACTTCGTGGGCTTTAAATATTCAAACAGCTAAGAGCTCGCACAGAGCGCGCCTCAATAAAATATTAAAGTATGATATACACAGTTAAATATTTGATCGTCATTAATTGATACCTTGACATGTTTACAGGCGGGACGCTTCGGGGAATCGTAACCAAATTGTGTAACTAATTTGCGCCGTCTAAAAGGTATGTAGATAATGTATTACATCGCAGAACTAGGCCAAGTGCTCTAAATAGTACAAAGGCAATTAACAGTAGTGGTACGTCACCTGCCTTCTACGAATGGAGTTGGCTATGCGTATGATAAATAATATTTCGTTTAAATTGTTTGACCCATGAAATACGGGAAAATAATTTCTCGAAATCCGCCAATCAATCAATTGATTAGACGGAAAGGCGTGGAGGATATAATAGTGGTTAATGAAATGTACATTGTAGTTCGTTACAGCAAGAGTTGAACGAGTCAGGCAGTGCGGCCAATTGCCAGGGCGGCAGTGGGCGACGGCCGCTGGTGCCAATAACCTCGCCTTCTGACACCACTGCCAAACAATATCAACACAATCCGATCAATTTAGATACGTCACATACACGATTCATTCTCGTGAGAAAAAACATCAAAGTTTAAGATCCGACTTCAATAAAACAAGATGTTCGTTTGCGTCGTAATAACTAATTTAATTAAACTATAGACGCAGAACATTTGGCCAACAGATTCATTGTATTCAAAGACAGGGATTTCCATTGTAACAGAAACAATTCTGAACCGAATAAGGATCAAAACGTGGGAATACAATAACTAATAAAAGCCATTTGAATATTCAGAACAACATAATTTATCACTTCCTGGTAAGTACAGGATCTCCAAATATATATTTTAGCAGTGGTAAATACTTAACAATATAGGGAAATCCAATCCCGACGATTTCAAGGAATCGCTTTAGGAGTTCATCATCCCGTTTATGCGCAAATAAAAGTTTCCTCAAGCTTACCATTCCTGATTTAGAGGAAAAAGTGTCAATATGTCTGTGTGTTACGGTGATTGGGTGCGGGCGTCGTCAATAGAAACTTGCCAATAAGCACATAAACTAGTGAAAGTAGAAATCGTTTCTACTAATTCTGATTTTCCTGTTACTATCAAGTAAGTCCTGTCGCTTAATTGCTTTTGTTAAGCATAATTACTTTTATTGTGCGGAGAGTTCGATGGACCGTAGTCACAAACAGAGTGTTCTGGAGTCCAACGTGACGTATTGTGTGGCAGTTATTAAAAGCCTTTTGAGTACGTAACGCACCCCCACCGGTCCGGGAAACGTGACTTTATTGTTACAAATACAAAGTAACTACTGGCTCTTACACGCCTCGACGACTAGCTGTTTCTTCCCGTTCCGGGGCAAAGTACAGCCTATGTTACCCGGGAATAGTCTATATACCTTCCTAAAAGTGGAAGATCGGTTTCAAATCGGTTCGGGAGTTTCGGAGTCGAAAAAACAATTTTTTATATTGAATAGGTACAAATAAAAAATGAACAGATGATACATAGTGGAAGACGTGAGGAATAAAATCTATTACCCACATATTGCATTAGTTTATCGATCAAAAATATTATTTGTGACGTTTCGCGTACACAACCATGAGTCACCTTTGTTGTTTCTCCGAAAGGGTTTACTTAAGGATTTGTGGCGTAACATGTACGCAAATATGTTTGACGTATATCGTTATCTGACCGATTAGAACAATGACGTTTAATGTTATCTTACAACGAAACTACAACGATAACAGTATTGTTTTTATTCCTGTCAGTCAAAACGAATAAAAACAAAGCTCAACTAAGCTAGATAGGCGATATAGTAAATTCATTAATTTTTTTAGAAGAATATCAATTTGATATTTTAGTAAAAATATTTCGTTATCAAATTCACGGTACATTTCGAGTGACTGAAGTTCGTGTAGCAAGATCAAAATCAGTGAATAAATTAATATACCTAATGTATATTTCAAGTATCTAAATGTAAACATATTTAATGAGAAAATGATGATGAACCTTGATTCGTAACCGGTTCACTTCCGACAGAGATTCTTGTAAGCGCCGCGGGCGTCAAGCTGATAAACGTTTTAATTATAAAATAGTCGATGATAACTCGCGACTGCCTGCGCGGACGCAACCATTGCTTTACGAAGAATGCCCTATCTATCACACAAACAACTTATCTCGCTGACATATAAAGGTCAATGGCATGCAATTAAATGGAAGCTTCATACACTAGAAAATGACAATTGATAATATTCCTCAAAATAATTTAATCGATTCTTCAGAAATTGCCTATTCTAGTAATAACGGTTTTTCCCCTGTTCGCGTTTTACATAATTATTATATCATTCACAGAAGACAAAGGTTCCTTAAGATACCTACGTAGGTAACAATTTATTTAATGATATTTTCAAAGGAATTAATGAATCTGTTTTTTTGGGGATTTATATAGAATTCTGACCGAAAAGCCTGTTTGTCAGAATCTTATTAAGGCAACGACTCGTCTTGTTCTGAGAAATAAGATGTAGGTACGATATAAATAACTTAAAATGTAAACCGAACAAGGCCAGCTTATGTAAATTTTCGAAATTGCGATTCGAGGTATGTTTCAATCTCTATCACTGCTGAAAAATATCCTGCTGTAAATGTTAATATTTTCCTTTCAGTGGAGAAGTAAAATTGTTTAAAGCCGGCTTTCCTTAGCTCGCGGCATGATCGTCCAATATTGCGTCTTGGCGAGAAAGGATACAATCTAGGGAGTATTAGCATGTCGCCCGTTGTTGCCTGTCCAATCAATCTTGGAACACGGAGCACAGTGGGCAAGGTGCAATGTTTCAGAAACTCGCTGCAGTGTAAAGCCGTCCTAATAACTGGTTAGACTTGATCAAGCTACTAGGAACTGAGCTTTAGTACTTTCGGACGGCAATAAGCACTTAATCCTACGCACGCGCCAAAACGGATTATACTACTCACGTTTATTCGTTGTAAAACCTACTTTTGGAAATGCTGCTTTGTAGGTTTCAGCTGGGTTTATAACATCCGCATCAGGTACATTGGACTCTACAATTTAGAGAGATACGGACATAAATGATGGATTGAGAGGGTATGCTTCTAAACAGCCAGCGAGTTTGTGGTTGTTTATGTACAAGAAAGCATAGATCCGAAGTGTGGAAGTGGTCCACCTGGACCATTATGCCAGCCGGAGCCTCGGGCGCACTGACAGATATATTATGACCTTATCTCACTCATTACCTTAACGGACGTGCACTTCGCAGAAACCATCTCCTTTCTCGTAGCATTGTCAACCTTGCCGGGATATTTTACGAGGAAAAAATTCATGAGTCGGAATGTGCTGAATACATTTGTATCTGGCAACACAGTTACACATGTTCATCTTAGCATCCTGTACAATGTACAATGTTACTGCTCAAGGAGCCATTTGTGCTTTTGATGTCTAGAATGTTAGCAGACAATATTCAGATAACAAGGCCCTCTTGCACGGCTCAGTAAATACTCACAATTAGAAGTACACGTCGCTAGAGGCTTCCCTTTGTCAACTTTAATCAATTGACAAGAATATAATTACCATGCCTTAATTACACTTAGCTAATTACGAACAAGCCTGAATTATTAATTGCCATCAAGAATAATTCATGAGTGAGTACGGTATATTCAATTAACGACTTCGTAATTGGTATGTTATGTCAAAAAGTCTACGTAGATGCTTATGTCACATTGGAATATCTTTATAAAAAAAATCCACATTGTGAATTTCCATTGAATTAAAAATGTATCGGTAAATGTGACTAGCGAACGACGAAGCGTTCCAGAACAAAAACCTGTGACGTAACAAGTTGCATATTTACCAGATACACGCACAAAATGTGATTTCGCACAATATATTGTCAAACAAGTACTAAAGGCGAGTTCCGAAAAGTTGATAGAAATTCTAGAGTAACGAGGCTATTTGTATTGAAGGCCGCAGGGGCCCGCCGCGCCGCAACCAATCGCGCATTGTGCGCCACAATGGACACGTCCCAGTTCCAGCCCTGCGCCTGAATTCAAGGAGTGCCTCGCCATTGTCATGTCCTTCTGATGGACCGAACTTATACAGCGCGTGCTTTTTATTTTTCTAGTATAACGTACCCTTAACGAGTCCGATGAACAGCTTTGCTTATCGCAAAACTCAACATCTACTTGATTGCATTCAGTTGCTGAATGAAGCCTTAGATTTTCCCTTTTAGTTTCTTTTTTAGATTTTTCAAATTACAGCGACATTTTACGAGTAAAGGCGCAGAGTAAATTATGGTTATAACCACTCCCACTCATAAGTCTGTCAAGTGCCGCCTACATCCCTGCAACTTTGTATTTATTTACATAATCAAAGTTGAATTCGAAATGTACCAACCATTTTATTCAAAAAGGAACTGCGTTTTTATATCCAAATTATACCTACTGGAGAGCACTCACAAAAATGAAATCCGCATTCGAATAAAATAAATATTCAATATTTTTGAGCCATAAGCGCCACCTACAACGTTAATGTCCGCGAAATAAATAAATCCAAAAAAGTTGCTTCGAGCCCACGTAAATAAAACCACAGGCTGTATAGGTATAAAATAAGGACCAATTTGTATTGTGTCTAAGTCCTTATAAGTAAAATATAAAGGGCATTATAAGTCGTCACGATCCGTTGTATAGATCCGTCGGGTTGTTCGGAGCTCGGCCGGACCGTGGCAAATCAAACATCTGAAATGTGGCGTATAATTGGCTGCGCCGACCGGAATGCAGTCCGCCCGACCACTAAGGAATGGCGACAGTTTAAATACGATTATGATAAAGCTTTCATTTTATATTTCGTGTAAGAATATAGCTCAGATTTGTCAGAATTATCCATTAACTGAATTGAAAATTCAAACATTCCACCCACCATTACTCAACTTTAAAGTGACAACGTGAAACTGTAATTAAATCAGTCTCGCTGTCCTTTTATGAAAATCAATGTTAATGTAGTAATTAGATTTCGGACAGGTACGTAACGGACGGCGCCACGAGTCTAGACAGATCGATCCGAATGGATTATACCATTTGAGCACTAGGTGGAATAATCGTATTGCCACGAATCTTATGTTACATAAATATTAATAAACAGACATCGCTGAGATACTGAATAAATAAACAAGCCAAGTTAACACTTATATTATAAAGGTGATTTATCAAAGACGTTTGTACGTAGACAGCTTGGTGATGGTTGGGATTTAGACTTGAACCTTGTGCTTCTATAAACGAGATTAGTAGAATCGTAAGCCCAATAGTATTTTCTTAGAATCCGTGACGACTTTGACCGATCACATCATCTATGAAGATCTTTGGCGCCTACTAGCTACTGTAGGTAGATCACTAATAATATCGTACAGAGAACTTAAAATAGATGAACGTTTGTCACAGCGAGCGGCGCCAACTGGCAACAGCTAATGTAAACTCGTTTAATTAGAGCGAAAGACAAAATGTCGTACGAGTATGTTGTGTACAGTCAAGTCACTAACAAAGTTCTCAAAGAACATCCAATCTTTTGAATTAAATGCTGTCTACGTTTGCCTAGAGCTAATTTGCTTTCTGCTAATTAGCGCAACTAAATTAACGTTAAGGACTACATTATAGTATTAATTAGTGGTTTGCAGATGGTATAATTTAACAGTTGATTGAATTAATGGGCAAGTCACAACAAATTAGCATGTTCACTCAAGTAAACTTGTGTAATCACATTCACGGGACATTGGGATGAGATTAATCCGGACGGATCCCAATAGTGTTATACTGGGTCAGGTAAACACTGCCAATATAGAACTTTTCCATATTACTTTTTGCGTCGGCAATCGTTACAGTTCCTGTAATATATTCGCACTGTTATAATAACTAACACATCCCGCGGTTACCGCTCGAAGCTCCTATTACGGTGGTAAAGAAAAAATCCCGAACGATAGCCATTATTGAGTCCACAAAAACCGTACTTAGAAATCAGCAATTCTTCTAGGAACCTGTCCATATGTACGACGTAAATGTAATATGCGTTACTGTACCTCGCACGGACGGTAGTTCAACAAAAACTATTTATTAACCGAGTTAGTCATCCATGCGATCTGAGCTTAGAGCTAAATGTCAACTTGTAGTGACGTCACGATTAACCCCTTAGCGAGTTCTCAACGGAATTGTAGCGAACGTGAAGCGGGTATGTAATGTAAACTGACCATTCATTTATTCGTTGTGTTCACGTAAATGCTAACGTCCATTCAAGCCCACGCGTTCATAATAAATTCTGAGCGAGTGTATGCTCTCGGAATGATGATAAGTGAGTTCGTTTATTGAAGCTCACGGTGCGACGTGGATATAACTGGAGAAGGTTAGGTCACCAAAAGTCGTGACATGAGATGACACTGTATGGCAAATATTTTGAAACGTATTTTACGCCATACCTGGCCGCGTCATCGACAATGATTACTTAATGTTACTAACAAAGTTTGGCACTCTCGTAGTGTGAGGCGTTGGCAAATAGCAGTGACCATCATATTATTTTAATGTTTCGTTGAAGTGCTATCTAAAGGATATAATTTATTACACACATTTTACGAGTCCAAATTTAAAATTTTACAATATGAGGTTATTCAGTTTCGTTGTTTTCGTGCGCCTCCGCACGTATAGTATAATCGAAACTTTTGAATTATATTGCAAAAAACATAAATTGTAAAACCCAACACACCTAACGCAATAATCTAATTCACAGAATAATGGAGCCAACAAAAAACCATTGAATTCATAGAAGGTTTAGTTGTTCCGCATTCTGGCTAAGTACAGTAGGTTCAGAGATTGAAGGCCCAATTTGAATATACGGACAAATCACATGGACGCCAGAGATGCATACATGCATACGGTCGCTGGAAGCATACACAATGTTAGCTGGAAACGCACAACAAAGTGGAATGATGAGAAGCGCGGATTCCGTTAAACTGTAAGACGATCGATACCACACGACGCGCGCTAAATAAATGTTTGGGAAGACATTTTATTGCTGTGTTTGTATCCTCACGGGTCGTTGGTACTGCGGAGCCAGCAGAACTTCAAAAGGGACATCAAGGCGATTCGTTCCACCAATACGAGCGCTACTGAGTGCGGACTACGACTGCCGTCTAGTAAAATTACTTGTATGACGATCTTTAGGACAGGTTATTAACCCTACAGGCTTTTTGTTAAGTAAAAGAAAGTTTTATTCAAATTAAGGATAATTTGCGGATTAATTTAATTAATTGTAGATGCCTACTTGTACTACTACAAATCGCGTTTGCAACAGCTATATAATAGTATAGATATAGCAAGTGTAATGTAGATAACAAGGCTGTTATTAATTCCGTAGTACTACTGTAGTTCAGGTGTCAAAATTAACTGGCAAATAAATACAGAATAATAACGCTCGCGGGCGTCTATTAACCTGTCACTGGTACAAGTATCGCAATCTCCGCAGACGATAAATGACACCTATTTACACGTAAGTGCAATTGAAACAACCACTGTCCAGGCGCCTCACGTTGTTATCACTTTACTCCGAAAGGAAAAAACAATTGATACATACTCAACTAACAGCGAGGCACTTTAGGAACGATAAAAGCCATCTACATTCTTAGTAACTGAGAAACAAATGCCGATATAAAATTAAAGTCTGTTTGAAAAGTCCCCTTATAAGAGCTGAATAAAAAATGCATATCACGATCTAAAATAACAGAATGAATCAAGTGACGTGAGTTTGAGTCATCGCTATCGGAAAACAAAAAGGTTTTTATGAATCGGACTTTATCTTGTACAATCTTCGACAAAATACAGATAAGATTGTCGCTACAGCCCACGCTTGAACAGTGCTCTCGTCTGTACCCGATAATAACTACATTTACGATGCTCTTATGCAAGCGCACGCCTTTAAAATAACAATGTGCATTTAGTATGCATGACTTTTAGAAATATTTCTTTAACACAGTTATGGGCTTTTGTTCGTTATTGTACCTGTGGGTTGTAGTTACAACAACTTTGCTACCAGCTATGCTGGTTACTGTTTATTTATTATTTGTAAGTCAGACTCCTAGGGACCGTATTTTACAGCGAATTAACTATTTATTATCTCCCTACAAGTGCTTAAAGTAAATGTGGACCAGCTGCGAAGATACTCTTGTCAGTGAGAATTTCCGAGTGGACTTCGTCTAAACATATATTAAACAGTGGCAGTCCCTCGAGAGTCACATCTGTGTAACTGTATGTGCTCTAGTGAATTCAAGTCACATTTCTCATTTACTCCTGTTTATGTAAACTGTGAGTGGCATTCGCTCGTGATAAATGCAACAAGCTACGCAAATACTCTGGTGTCCAGTACATACGTGTAGCTGTACAGATTTCAAGTAAAATCGTAACGCGTCAATGTTGCCATCATAAATCGCCAGTGTTTACATTCGCAAAAAACAGTCTGTTCATTCACAATGCTGTGTGTTTACACATAGGTCGGCGCTATTTGCATTTGATTTGAGCTAGTCAGCGGAATCATATCAAGGTTCCGGAACAAAAATGTGCAAAATGTAGCGACGTCAATAAGGAAAAACTGTAGTAGACAAGAATGCAATAAGCACGTGGAGACGCTCACAATGGGTGCTGATACCATTATCGTAACGTTATCATGCACTATAATGGGCTTTCTTAGAAGCGAAATAGCCTGGCGTACAATTATCGCTGCTTCTGTGAACCGTCAGTCTGTGCTCGTAATTATGTGGGTGTACCCACTACCAAGGTTTCGTTGTTAAACTTACAAAAATTGAAACTATTATAGATAGTTTAGATAAGAAAACAATAGATTACGGGGAAATATGTGTGTAACGCGAGTCACGGACGGCAGCCGAGATACTTAGACGTTAGAGAATAAGTAACATTACTGTATTATTACGTAATATTCTAGGTAGGTACATTACATACATACATATGTGAGGCTGTGTTAAACACGACTTTGTTAAAACCCAAACAAAACGAAAAATCCCTGAAGGACGAAAACAACATGTGTATGCTATATTTCTCTTGAAACATTGTCTAGAAGTTAAATTAATATGAAAATCGAGAGTACACATTGGTCGAATTGGTCGTAAAAACCCATGTGTAATCTAAGTTCAGATTGCCGACGGAGCTAGCTGCCAAGTCTATCTGCCAGACATAATAACTAATGTAGTCTGCAAGACAGCTGAATGGAAAGATAACGTGTTTGATTTATCTTTACGAATAACAAACTTGTTTATTTATAAAAAAATCTATTGAGCATCTATCAATGTTATGCGAATTAATTAGCATCCATATAAATTCGTAGTAAGTATTAAAATATTTTAGCATACAAGACAGAAGAATATCAAAGTTATTCCTATAATCCTCTCCCATCAAATTAATTCTTAGAATTGTTTTATTCGATGGTAAAAGTAACTTTCAACGGCTGTGTGAAGTACTGTCAAGAGCAAAAGTTTATTTGGTAACGAATTAAACTTGCTTCTGAGGCGGTGGCGATTTTAATAACTTCACAAATAATTGGTTAATTTTGAGAAAATCATGAAAATCACTTTGAAATAATTAAAAAGTTTTGAATAGGTTATATTTAGAATGATAACAAATACTTAAAATCTTTAAGTATCATTGAACATGAAGATACAAAAATAGAAAAGTCCCAAAGGTTACAAACATGTCTTTTAATAACATATCACGAAAGAATTTTCACGTTGATTGTACGCTACTAATGGGGCGCGTCGTAAAATGTTAATTGCTCATCAATGGCTTATTACTATTTCTCCGAACTGCAAGATTTACGCCTTAATACCTTTTTTACACGTGGACTATTTACTTGGTAACTACACATATGCAAACATTCTGAGATTACAGAGAATGCAAACATTTGTAAATATTTAATTCTGTAAATTCATATTTTATTCTTTAAGCGTTGTTTGAAGTTCTTTTCATGTATTTTCTTGAATTATATTATTTATGTGCATTATAAATTCTAGTAATACTTATAGTAATAAGTGAGTGCTTATCTCAAAGGTCTCGGCGTCTATTTTCATATTCCCCTGCACCAGGGGTCGGTCATTCCGAAGATAAACTTGTTATTGTATAATAAACTGAATTCATGGAATTCGGCTTTTCAATAACTTGTTCTGTTTACGATTTTGAACCGGCGAGATAATTTGACCTTATGAATGGCACTAGTTCGCGTCACTATGAATGCGTGACTTTCGTAAATTGAATAAGGTACTTACAATTCTTGGAATGTTTCATCATTTGAAAGATTGGATCGAACTTTTGACACTTTGAACCTTATCTTCGTTAAAATTCGTGTGATAAATTGAATTGTAACACCAATTAATTAGCTTGGAGATAAATAATTAAAGTTTTAATGGAAGCTGAGCTTTAGTTTAATTAAATTCCAATCTCCCGCATTGTGTCCTGTCTCCCTATAATCGTGAACAGTATGTGTATCTTACCTTAGCTGGTGTGGATTCTGCAGCGGAGCGAAGCTTGGCGCGACCAGCCCCGCCCGCTTGGCGGATGGCTTCCATCAGGTTTGAGTGAGCATCGCCGCCTGAGGGGGGCAAGGGTGATGGTGTGGCCTTCTCCACTCTGGGGACAAAAGAAACGAAACATTGAAGAAGGGTCTGCAAAACACTACACTTCTCCGACTCTTGTTCAAAATAGAATTATGGAAATTAAAGAAGTCTATCAATTTTAACAATAGTAATTCTTATGATCGGTTTATACGAATTGAATTACTTGTAAGTAATAATCAACATATTGTAAAAGGGGAAAGACCTGGTTATTACGCGAATCCATAATATGTACAAGGTTCTTGTGGTAAGAAAAACCTAAACATATCGATCGATTCTCATATTCTATTTACTTGAATAGATTACATTGCTTATCTGTAAAGAAATTATAAGCCATAAAAAATTTCTACATTTTTAATTAATAGCTGGTACTGACAGTGACACTGATGACAGACCGTGAGAAACCACATCAATACCAATTAAAAGATTACAACCTGCCCATTACTAAGGATTCTCTTCGCGAAATCCTCGCGATTCGCATAAATAATTAAATTAAACATCTATTAATTTGTTTACTGGATCCTTGTATGATTCTCAGTATAGTATTATTAATGATACCTACACCTACATAGATAGAATCACGATATGAATTTAAGTTAGTTACACACCTGCGTTTATACACCGTGACTTGATGATTCTTCCTCTTATCTCGGAACAAAATCGCGTCCGGTATTAAATTAAAGGCAGATGTGTCCTAAGCATTACAAGTAACATTTCGAGGGCAGTAAAACCCTCGCAACTTAGAACTCAGTACTTAGAAGGAGAGTAATAAAATGTAGCCATTATGTAAATGAGATGACAAATACAAAGGGCACCTTCACCAGACTAGGTTCAGACGTTCAAAGTACTTATTCTAATGTATTGAATAAACAAATTAAATTCAAATCGACTCGATGAGATGATTGATAAAAAGATTACCCCCACGTCTTGCGAATCTCAATAGAATTTTCATGATAGAATTAGTTTGGAGTGTCAAGAAAAAAAGGCTAACACTGAAAGATTTTAGTCTATCAAAGTTGATTTTGCAAAAGAAAAGGGTTGAAGCAAAGCCCTACATTTAACACTCTGAGTATCATAGAATACTTTAACACATCTTATATTCCGTGTCAAGAGTGTACCCTCGTCATAACAACTTGACATGACTAAAAGCTAGCTCAAAGCAAATCCTTCGTAAGGCGCAAACGTCACGCACACACGCAAAAACACGTGTAACATCTATAACAGAGAAACATAAACAACAAATACAATGCTGCTTGTATGTGTGAGTTACTGTTAGTACTACTGATCCACGTGTGTATAAGTTTATACTGCATTATATTAATTCTGACCTTTGGGGCGAGTATTGATTCGGCCAGGCTCGTCTACGGTCTAGACTAGTTCCAAACGTTATTTCGTCACCGTAATTTAATATGTTCCACAACTATAAGGTTGATTAAGAGTGAGAGACAAAAGTTTAGCGTGAAGAATTCTGTTGATAAAACAAAATTGAATTTGTAGATTAAATTACGAAATAGAGATACGATCTTGTCGGGTGAAATTCGTTTCTCATTTCTAGACGTTACTCATTTTATATAATAAAGGGTGACAAAAGAAAATATTTTCTTAGGCCGCATGACCCGAAAACTTACATAAACGCAGAGACCCTTGGGGAAGCGAATCTGAACCAACAATTTCACGAGGACACCACATTGCGTCATCGTTGTTTTGTTGTTGCTTAGATAAGCCAGGCTTGAAGTCTTATTCAGAACGAAGTTTCCCTCATACATTTTTACTATAATTCCTAGGAAACACAAAATATCCTAACCCAATTAAACGTTTATTTTACTACTTCACATACAACTTTTACCTTGAGGCTTTACGGAAATAAGCATATCATTTAAGCCTGATTGGTTATTGGATGGCTCTATTTTCGTATCATACAGAAAATATTCCTTACTTAACGCTGAATATGCTGAAAGGGACAGGGTGATTAAATGGAACCAAAGCATCTTCATAATTGGTTTTATAAATACAAAAGCTTTTATAGGAAAATACCTAATGACCAGATGGGAAAATTATAAAGCGGCAATTTAACGTCTCGAAATAACTTCATGACGATCGATAAGTTGTTAAGGTAGGGGTGATCGATATAAGTGTTTAGTTATTCAGTGATGCAACTGATATTTGTAGTACGAACTAGTTTGAAGCTCCGGTGAAACTTATGAAGACTCCAGCTTTGTAGTTCATAATTTTCATCAATTTGTAGCTTATACTGGATCTGGAGCAGTCAGGGATTCACGAGCAGCAGAGGAAGTTAAATTATACTTTGAGAGAAGGGAGTTTATACGTAGTGCAAAAGCACAATTATCTACAATTAAACTTCACATGAAATGAAAATGTAATCAATTTACTACCCGCAGACCAAATCACCCATCAAGACGAGCCTCTAGGCAAAGACAATAGCGGCTATTACTAGGCAAGATTTGTGAGTCCGGTACGTTGGCACTGGTCGCAAATCGGACCACTCCCACCGATAAGAATCTATTAATCGGTAATATTATTGTCACGACTGATTGCGTCGATAGCCTGAGGTTTTGACCTGCAGCGGACGTAACTAATTCAACTGTTTACAGTATGATTTGAAAATGACCACGTTACTTATACTCCTGTCGGTATCAATGTACTGTTGATGTGCGTTGAAGGCTGGCCCCGGTTCGGTGACACACGGGTAATTTGGTTGTGGTCGGGAAGCGTAATGGACGCGCCTAACCTATTTTGGAACAGGGAGACCGTTCACTGAAACTCTCCTAGTCAAAGACCTTTATTAGCTTTGACGTCTCTATTGTTCCATCTGGCAACTATGGACGTCGTTCTATTGAGTTTGAAGGAGCTATATATAGATTCTTAACTAAATACATGACAAGAAAATTCATTATTTAAACATTCCTAAGGCAAAGCATAAAACAAAGTTATGTGTCGACTAAGCCAGAGCATTGTGCTTACTTGGCGACAAAAAACTTGCTCAAGACGAAGAAAACATTAATTGGAATTTAATTCAGCATTTGTATAAATAATGCATATTGACAAGCATCACAATGTGAGTACAGGATGATTAAAACCGAACGCGTATCCGGCGTTAGAAAAACTGAACACTCGTTAAGAATTACAAAGGTGACAAAAACTGTAGGATTCAAAACCGTCACCGCGTCAAAAAATTGTCTGTAAACATAATTATCACACCTACTGCAATAAAAGTAGTTAACAAGGTATGAATTCCGTACTTAAAGCTAATATTCACAGCATAGCACTAAGCACTTAAAGCTACAACAAAAACAACCGAGCTTAGCTCCCACTGGTTGTAACACAAAGAGCCATGTACGCAATTTATTATCCCCATTTACAGTTGAAGAAAAATATGATTCTCCTCCGTAATTGCCCGCCATTCCGAGACAGTACATAACATTGCAACATCGGAATGGGAACGTTAAAAAGCTTCACACTCAATCCTACTACCCTAGCTTTTATATTTCTTTCCATATTCATATTTACTGAGTCTTAAGTTAAACAAATATGAACCTTGTTACGTAGTTTTAAATGAGAAATTTGTGTGAATGGCAAGTCAGGATTCAGTCAGTGGCTCGGTCAAAACGAAACCAAACAAGACATTCCAGTCTGCCTATCATTCCAAGTAACTTGATGAGATCAAATTCGCAAAAAGTGCAATAAAGTTATTTAAATGAATTATTATTCCTATTTAAATAGTGGTTATTATAGTTTTTGTTAATAGCATTATAACAACTTAATTGCTTAATTATTTTGATATTCCTTCGCCAGCTAACGTATTCTATTTAAAGAGGAAGACCAATATTATTCCATTCTGTCCTTATTTACCGAAGTATTGATAACTGGCAAATATACTGATGGAACAGGAAAATTAATGACCGATAACTATTCAATTATTTACCTATAGCCACTTGACAATGTGACCCCTTACCAAAATAGGTAATGCAAGTTGTCAGTATTTAGATATGCATACTGAAAACACATGATATTATGAACAAATATTTAACTATGTAGATATGTATTTGTTTTATCTAAACTAGGTAACTATATTTTAATTAAACATTTGAATAATTACAAGCGTTATTTGGACAGTTTCTCTATTTCTAGAAGTCTAAATTAAACACTTCGCTAAAATTCGCTTTGGACCGACCTGTATGAACAGACCGATACAGAAATAGAATTTCGTGGTATATAATGTACATAGAGGTACAGTGATGGATAAAGTTCTGTGTATTTAGAACTAAGAGAGATGGCTCTGAGCACCCGCATAATTGTATTCGCAAGGTCTTTTCAGCTGAACAATTACTCTACAACTCTACATTGTAAGTATTGTATTATAAGATATATTTTTTTCTATTGTCGTCTTTCCAAGACTTTTATGGATCAATAAACAGAATTATAATGCGAATTATATAGAAAGTGAAAGACTTGAATCGAAATAATTAAAGGGCTTTGGGGTATGCTATTAGAAAATCAATATTCCCATGCAAAAGACGGTGCGCCATAATGAACAGCAATCTCGTAAATATCCGAACACGGTACATGATTGCAACCTGTCAAACTCAATACAACGCGTAATACACTTTGCATGAATTTGATCCAACATTATCCGGGCCCTATCTATAATTAATAATCATAATTCCAACTCAAGGCTCTCAAGTGAAAGGTTTTGTTTTGACAGCCAATATTATGGAAACAGGTTATAATACACTAAAATATTGACAACAAGATTGGGTGTAATGGATAAATCTGTACAATTTGCGTTCTAAAACATACTGGCAGGTTACGCTTGCGTAAGACCTACTTGAGCGGATTACACGCGATGCTCTATTCTTCTAATTACATGTTATCGCGAGCACGCAACGTCATATCAATGGATGCTAGCTAATGAATAATATGCTCGGAAATTCTATTAATAAGTACGGGAATGATGCGGCTATTTACGTCATTTATTTATTTCGTGAAAACAGGGAATGGCCTACCGCGGTCATTTCTAGAAGGACGAAACCGCAAATGTTAATAAATTTACCGTCCTTAATGTAAAGGACTGAGTGCCATTAACCTAAATGATCATAGCACCAATATTTAGGTGACCAGGTAATAAACTATTGTATGCCTGAGGCTTCTTACACACAAATATTAGATAAAATATTAAGCAGTAGTTACTGTCCAACTACTACTCTGGTTGTTCTAATTGGGAGAAGAGGAAATGCCACTGTTGAAACAGTAATTAAATACTTTGAGTGTTTATCTCAAGTAAACGTAAATAAAATAATTTTGTATGCTTTTCCCTATGGCAAGGGCTTGTCGCAGACAGAAAACAACTACAGACATAAATGCAATCTCAAATTACAAACCATGACATTTTATAATGAAAAATTCAATTTTATTGACTCTAATGTACTCATTAGTAATAATTATTTTATGACAAAAGATAATTATTATCTTTGTAATTTTTATAAAGAACAAATAGCAAAATCGCTATTTTATTGTATTTATAACAAAGCCAAATGCTTGGCTAACGATACTGCTCCTTTTCAGCAGTCTAGTTTTATTTTTTCACAGAACTTGGAATTAGTTCCAAGTGATTTAAATTCCACCACCAGACAATAGAGCCAATCTCTAGCAATAGTCAATCGGTTATTTTGAATTGTGACATAAATACAATTATTTCTTCAAATGTACAATTAAATACCGCAAAAAATGTTGTCACTTCTGATCCATCAAACCCTTTGAGTATAAATTCTAGAAACAAACACAATCTGAATATATTCCATCAAAATATTCAAGGTTTGATTGGTAAAGAATTGGAATTGGAGTTGTTCATGAACTGTAATAATATAGATATTTTATGTTTAACTGAGCATTGGCTTAAAGAGCATCAGTTCATGTTTAGCTTCAAGAACCATTGTGTAGGCAGCTCGTACAGCAGAGTAAATATAATACGTGGTGGTTCTCTAATAATTCTTCGCAATACCATTAAATTCAAAGAACGGAAGGATATTGTGAACCTTTCTGTTGAGCGAGTAATTGAGATATCATGCGTTGAGCTTGAGCAGTTCATTGTAATGAGTGTATACAGGCCCCCATGTGCAACATATACAATTTTTGAGAAGCATCTGGAAGATGTATTATTCAAAATTTCTAATAATAATAAAACAGTTGTCGTCTGTGGAGACTTTAATATTAATATACTGGAAAATACTGCTATTGTTAATAATTTTATAACTCTATTTAAATCATACAACTTGTACAGTACATTTCTCGAGCCAACTAGAATAACTAGCACTAGTGCTACATGTATAGACAACATCTTTACAAACTTAAAACCTTTAAATAAACAAATTTTAAATGTGTTGGATTCTGATCACTCTGGTCAATTAGTTATTTTTCCTATGAAAACTAACAGAGCTCTGAGAAAAAATGTAAGTTTTATTCCTGTGAACAAACATCGCTTGGAACAATTTAAAAATAACTTGTTTGAAAAACTGCCTGAATTGCCCTATCATGATAATCCTGATCAAGCTTACAGCCTTTTATTCAACTTAATTAATTGTGAATTTAAAAAAGTTTTTACTACTAAGTCCATATCTGTTTGTGATCAGGCAACATTTAGTGATTGGGCAACGCCGGGTATTTACAAAAGTAGACAGAAGTTGTTTGAATTATACTATGAAAGATCATTCAATCAAGATGAAACATTTAAACAGTACGTTAAAAACTATTCAAAAATATTTAAACGAGCCTGTACCTCCGCAAAATCAGTACACATAAAACAGAAAATAAAAGCTTCTGGAAATAAAATAAAAACCACCTGGAATATAATTAATTCAGAAATAGGCCGATCCACTGTACGGAATCGAGACTTTCACTTAAAAATAAACAATGTAGACATTAAGTCCGACTCGGAGGTAGCATCTGAGTTTGAAAATTATTTCACCAATATCCCTATTTTAACAACCAGAACTCTGATGGCATCTTCCAGTTCGGCTCTTACAATATTAAAAAATTGTGTTGCGGAATGTGACAAAGGTTTTGAATTCACGGTTGTCAGCTCTAAGGATATTATTCAAGCGTATAAAGATCTCGATGTAAAAAAGACTGCTGACCTTTGGGGATTGTCAGTTCAGATAATCTCATCGATAATTGAAATAATCTCACCTTATTTAGCAACTGTGTTCAACTCTTGTGTTGCATCAGGTGTTTTTCCTGACTTGATGAAACTTAGTAAAGTAATTCCATTGTTTAAATCTGGTAGTACAACCGATCCATCAAATTTTCGGCCAATTTCAATTTTACCCACTTTGAGTAAAATTTTTGAGAAGCTAATATTACGTCAATTGTTGAGCCATTTTAATAGAAACAACTTGTTACACACCAAACAATTCGGATTTACCAAGGGTCGTTCTACTACGGATGCGGGCGTGGAATTGCTTAAAAATATATTCGAGGCCTGGGAGGATTCGCAGGATGCGCTCGGTATTTTCTGCGACTTGTCCAAGGCTTTTGATTGCGTGCACCATGATATACTCATCAGGAAACTTCACCACTATGGTATCAAAAACAAGGCTCTTGACCTTCTGACTTCTTATTTGCACAATAGAATTCAGAGGGTGGATGTCAATGGTAAGAGGTCTTCTGGATCTACGGTCACCATGGGGGTTCCACAGGGTTCAATTCTAGGCCCTTTTTTGTTCCTTATTTATATTAATGACCTCCCTTATCACGTAAGGGATAATCACAAGATTGTGTTGTTTGCCGATGATACTTCACTCGTTTTTAAAATCAAGCGCCAACTCGACAATTTTGACGAAGTTAACAATGCACTCTCTAAGGTTGTTCATTGGTTTAATGTCAATAATCTTCTCTTAAATGAATCTAAAACGAAGTTAATTAAATTCTCAACGCCAAACGTAAGGCAGTTACACACCAATGTACAACTAAATGGAGTAGAGTTGAAGCCTGTTGAGTCAACGGTATTTCTTGGTTTGACCGTTGATTCCAAACTCCAATGGGGCCCACATATAGTTAAATTGTCAGGAAGGCTTAGTTCAGCCGCCTATGCTATTAAAAAGATCCGACTTATCACCGATGTGGACACAGCCAGAATAGTTTATTTTAGTTATTTCCATAGTTCAATGACGTATGGGATTCTCCTTTGGGGAAACTGTGCGGATGTTGAAACTATATTTATTTTACAGAAAAGAGCTGTTCGAGCCATTTATAATCTGGGTCCAAAAGTTTCTCTCAGAGAGAAATTCAAAGAAATAAACATTCTGACTGTTGCCTCTCAATATATTTTTGAAAATTTAATGTACGTTCGTAAAAACATTTCTAACTTTGTTCAAATGTCTGATGTTCATAGCATAAATACTAGGAATAAACATAATCTTGCTGTACATGCTACTCGCCTCCACAGAGTAAGCAACTCGTTCATGGGTCAATGTATACGCTTTTACAATAAACTTCCCAAAGCGGTTCGTGATTTGCCTATCAAGAAATTTAAAAATCATATAAAATCCAAACTCTTGAAAAAAGGATATTACAAAATATCTGATTATTTAAATGATAAAGGAGCTTGGGAATGAGCTGCTCGTTTAGTGAGTGATATCTTTTTAAATGCCTGTGTATTGTTACTTTTGACATTTAAATATTATTATCATCAGATAACATTTTATTAATGACATTCTTTTTATTGACATTTATATGTTATAATTGTATTTTTTTTTTTTTTAATTTATTATTTTTGTGAATGTGAGTATCGTGTATGCGAGCAACATTATATATTCTTATAACATAAATACTGTCTGGCGGGTTTGAGTATTTTTTAATGGCCTACGCAAATGTTCTGCAGATCTGGTATCGTCGTGTGACAGGTCGTTGAGCTCCCTAAGATATGGTTGAGCTACACGACGACTGATGCATGCGTGCCGTCTGTTGGGACTGGTCAGCTCCAGCCTGATGTGGCTCTTTCCTCAAAAGGCCATTCCAGACCGCGTACATGGTGACACTCACACATAATTATTTCATTTATAACATGTTTGGACTTTAAAAGAGACTATGACCCTTGAGTTTGTTTCGGCGTTTCTTCTCAGGGATCAGTCAGTTAGGAAATGCCGGCCTCAGCGTTCTTAAAATGACGTGTAAAAGTGATGTAATGTCCAACTTGCAAAATAAACAATTTCATTTCATTTCATTTCATTTCAGTATATACAATGTGTTTATACCTCTACCTATTGATAAGCTGGTCCTTTGATCCTACTAAGCAAATGTCTTGTTTACCGAAAAGAAGAGTGTAAGGACAAACAACTTCTCCAAACCGATAGAAGTAAAATTATTTTCTTTTTATTTCATTACTTTCATCTTCTAGCAAAATCTAGATTCTCTTTATCGGAGTCACAGAGGAACACAACACAGATACATGGCTATTTCAGGACCAAGTTATGAAACTAGGGTTTATTGACACATCTCCGGATGACGTAATCCAATATGGAAACAGCAAAATATTGATCATGTAAACTTATATAAAAGTACCTGTATTACGTGGGTGACCACCGACCAAATAACTATAAGGAGAACCTATTAAGTTATTATCTACATAATGACCTACTTCTAAGAACCAGTGCTGCAGCGTATCTTTACGTGCAGATCTACCGGCCGTGACATTGAGGGTACTTCAATGTCAGGTAAGAGCATTTTCAGGATGACTTCCTTCACAAGGTTTATCGACCTGACGAGATAATACATCTTCTAGTAGCCACATGACGTAATCAGGGAATCCCACTCCTTATTATGGAACTTCAGTCACGTGGCTCGTTTAAGGCTTATAGTTTGGCGATCTTCCAGTATCAGTTTATAGTCGGCGCTGATGGTAATAGGTTCGCAAAATCTTTTACTCTATGAATATCAACAGCTAGGGCCGCACGTTCCGCGAAGTATCTACGTTACCTCATACAGTCCAGCCGTGATGCTATTTCTGTATAAAAAGGTATTTTGAAAAATTATGTTGATTGTAAGTTAGTGTTATTTCGAACTCCATAAAACAGGTCTATAAAACCCGCCTAACAAATCTGTTATCGTGTCTCAAATCAAGTGTTTCGCCGTAACGAGCCGGACAGAACATTTTTTACAGAACAATACATAATTTGCATGCATGCGATAATTTAATTTGCGCGTGCGCGTGTTTATTTGTTGCCGATAATGATTTAGGGTTCGCAGCTGAAGCCTTATAAGCGAACTTTATGGAATAGGATCGCATGATTAAACAATGGTGTTTGTAAATGGTGTTGATGAGTCTACATATCAAAATCCATTGAAACTACAACACAATACGGGTTGTCTTTAGTCAGACCGTTATTTAATAGGCACGGCCTACGTGCGAATACGTCACCCGATAGTTAAAACCGTATTCAGCTTAAATGACGTAAATAAACCCTGTTGACGGGAAATTAATTGCGCTAAATACCCTTGACACTCAGAACTATACCACAATAATGAATACCGATTACGATGAAAGTGCGCGTCACTGAATTTGGAATGCAAGGGACGGCCGTGCACCGATCAATATGCCATCGATGATCGAACCATCATCGGACACTTCGTTAACCTATCGACGAAGAAGTGACACGAGCCGCTAAAGTACATGTGTCCTGATGCATACATACATGTAAATACACTAGACTAGCTTCCATCTACGGCTTCAGTTCAGAGATTAAAAAAATGCTTACAAAATGAATTATTCGGGTGTATGGATAAATTTATATCCGGTACTCTACGTATTAAGTTTCATGAAAATCCGCTCAAACAAAAACCCTCGCTCTGCATTTACAATGTTAGTACGATTTTCCTACCGGTTTCACTAGTTTCCTAGAAAAATATATATTTTGTTTTCCTATCTACATAAATGAGTATTTGGTTAAGCAGAAAATCAGTGTGCCAAACTTCAATGAAAACTATATAGCGTGCATAATTTGAGTTCGAAACATTCGCTCCAACAAACTTCATAAACATTTAGTTATACTTTGATATTATACTGGTAATAATTATTCTACGTATAACAAAAATATGAAGAAATTAATATTTTATGTTTACCTACATGTAAATTGACTTCACGAATTTGATATTACAGTGTATTCAGCCTTTGTGGTTTTTGTACTCGTTCGGTTTTCAGAATCGGAAACCGATTTTAAATTCATAATAAATGTTTCCTTTTTCAGTTGTGCGCTGGCCGCTCGTATTAATGTTACAACGTGTGTTAAAAAATATGGTTGAAAGGTACTATTATTTTAATTAAAGCGGGTAAAATTTTAAACAAAGATCTGAATATTGGATATTTTAAAAGCAAAAGAACACTTCATTTTAATTTTAAGTACAACACACATCATAGACAATTCTCTGTGAGAGTAAATACTTATTTGTTATTGCACGCACATACGAGACGAGACATTCGTAGTACACTTTCCACCTGCGATAGAAAGCGACCAATTGAAGTTCTCAAGTTCATAAGAAATCTATAAATAGACTGCGGTCCTCCGTACACTGTCGGTCCAGCAACATATTAGTTGCTACTGTGTTCATACATATACAGTAGATGTATATTTTTTCTAATTATGCAGAGTTAATTAAGAATTGTAATAAAGTTTTTTAAACATACAATGAAGTTAAAATTAATTAGCAGAGAATAGCAAAGATACACTTGAATTTCAAACATAATTATAGCCGTTTATCTCGAAAGAAAATGTAATTAGTAGCCGAACGAAGAATTGAAAAGACGCACCATGCGGCACCTGCAAAGGACAATGCTCAAAAAAAACCCAAGCCCGGCGCAAACGAAAAGTAACTCAAATTATAGGTAATAATAAGTAATGAAATACTGCATAGGAGGCATCATCGAAATCAATGGCTAAATGTATGAAATTGCTATATGATTTTGAAGGGGTAACATGAGCAGCTGGGGCTTATAGTTTAATTAAAGTGCTATCTGAAACAACAAACAAGTAATATGGCAAGTAATAAGCCTCTCCAAAAAGATAAAGCAATACCGAAGAACAGCCCGGGACTTTGGGATGCGACGCAAGCCTTGTCCAAACCGGGTTAACTTCACTTTAGCAGTGTTTTTTTACATCTAAATTCTTTGTATGAGGGAAAATGGCAGGAATGGCATATCAGGATATTACCGCTCCTGTATTAATGGGTGGAGAACATTGGGTTGCAGCGCCCACGTCATCGCGTCATGAGCGTTTTACATTACTTAGGGTGGGCTAGACATGAGGAACAGTTCGCGCATCCCACAACATTTTTGGATCATCTCGTGTTAGAAATAAAGAATCGATGACTTTTAAGCATTATTATTAAAATGAAAAGTACATTCATATTGTGTTTTAGTTGTATCATCCTATTATCTTGTAAAAGTAGGTAGAATAGTGAAACATGTCATTATGTACACTCTTAAACCACAACTGTATCTGTTTGCTGTTCTTTTTACTAATACATTATGACATATTATCTCTAAAATCTTGAGCAGCAATGTACCGCAAATGTTAACATTTGAATAGCAATTTCACACATATAGCCACTGATTTCGATAATGCCCCCTATGTAATATTTAATTACTTATTTTTACCTATATTTTGAGTAACATTTCTTTTGCGCCGGGCCTGGGTTTTTTTCTCATACTTCATGAGCATTGTCCTTTCAAGCTAACCTAATATATTTGATGTTCAACAACAATTTGCACGCTTTCTGCCTCACGTATTTTAATAAAACAATTACATAAAACCCTTGGTAAATAACGTCCTATATTTCAGAATAAACCGTTCCATTTATTGACTCGGCATGGTGACATAACCCCATCCATTAGCCTAATAAGGTGCTACCCCGTACTGAAGTACATACGATTCAAAACGCATCACACATACGTTTATGTAAATACATAATATAACATTAACCATTCAGTTATGGGCACGCCCAAGTAGGGGGAAAGTCATTAGCATACGGGAAACAATGCAGTCTGACAAGGACGTTTGCATAAACAATTTCGATGCAGACGATGATTTATCTTTCGCGAACTTAACTACCAATATGGAGAGGATTTTTTGAATGTCAGACTACTCGGAAAATACATTAACGATCTTCTGATAAGTAGTAAATGCGTATTCTTGGTAAGAATATAAACATTCAAATTAACACTTTTTGTATAGGCACTGGGAATTAAACTCCGTACCCCATATAGACTGGGATCTTTAATTGATCTTAACCTTGTCGGCCGGCCAATTGACACACTGGTCAAGGTTGAAAGCTTTTCCACGGATGAGCCTTTGTTTTATTACCCTCATCGCCTTGTCGATTTTGATTTGTAGAGAATTTCTCTCACCTTAAACTGAACGACTCGGAAAGTATAACTAGTTCTGTCGAAGTTCCGAATTTCGTTGAAGCTAACAAAAGCGGCTTATGAAAATAAAGCCTAAGAAATAAGTGCGTAGGATAATTTGGCACCCCTTGATCAACTTTTCAATCATCCGGAGCTTTTCAGACTTCCAAGCAATTATTTTTGGGTGAGGTTTAATGACCAGGCTACAAAATTCAATTATTTTGTAGTAACATTTTTATAATTTCGCTGTAATCCCCTTATTTTTCATTGGGCAATGTAGACACAGACTTAGGGCAGAAGCTTAGCGATCGACCCCTATTATTATTACCTACTAGATATTGTTATAGTAAATTGGAAACATGGGGTCTTAATGTGGGGAAGCAGTTTTTTTAGCTGCCCCTGGTAAGGTTCCTAATCAAAACGATCCTGAATGATAAGGAAAAAATAAATAAATAAAACTGCAACTTTACTTCTGACGGTAGGTAAGCAGGCTGCTGTAAGAGTCTTAGAAATCACCCAGCATTACTTATTTAGGCCTTGTCGTAAGCCCATTAAAATACAGATACCCTAGATAAAAAGTAAGGCAATAAAGTAATGCCTTTTCGTTAGAATTTTATTATTCCAAGATAAGAATTAAAAGGTCTTAAGTAATAATTTCTCGGAAAAGTATCGATATAATCGAAATATTGTGTTGTTTAAATAGTTAATCGACAAGATTAGTGAAGGAGTCGACGCTTAGCTACGCGCTAAATAGATAAATATCATAAATATAGATAACAAATCAAATACACATTAGAAATTAGTTATTTATCATTTTGAAGCTGTGAACTACGAAATGCTTTTATAATGTTTGCTCAACAGTCGAAAAAAGTTCATCGAGGATAAACTAATGTATTATGAAAAGACTTTTATTCTTGCCAGAATGTAAGCACGTAGGTGGTTAAACCAAACAGATATAAACCGTCTGACATAATTTTTCTTTCGTTTTCCTTGTCAGACTATTGATAACTAGAGAGAAATGCGATAACCTACTGTTGTGTCATTATAATATTCATGGTATTCGCTTTTGTATCTGAAAATTTCGATCTTTACAAATTATTTCTGGCACGCTCTTCAGCCTACATACTACGCATAATCTATGGAGTTCCTTATCGATTACATTCTTCTAAAATTTTTGTAGAGGATTTGTTTCAAAATTTCTCTTTTAATATTCGCAGAATGTTAAAAAGTCCTCTAGTAAAAGATTGTATCCTTCACCTGGTTCGCAATTTTCGTTCTATTTTAAAACTGTGCAAAGTCCACGTCGTTTGAAGCTCTATAACTGCTCACTTCGCGAGAAGGAAGCCGCCTGTTACTGGCAGTCAATGTAACAACGTTATATTTTATACAATCATCGGACTCTTTCGCTGCTGCTTCAATTGTTAAATCCGCTCTATTGGCTGATCGCTGTATGGAAAACGTTTCGGCGAATCATACGTTCTTTTGTGGTTTAATATATTTACATGGAAATTCGATTCTGCACTGTAAGGAGCGATGTTGTTTAAAAGTTGGGCGAGTGGGAATTGCAATATCGAAATTTTAACTTCAGCCTCGGATTTCGTCGAAAATCAGTCTGTCTCGTAGGGTCGCAGCATTATGCCGAGCGAGGGCCGTTTAACATGTATTTTACGATCGGATTTTCTCTATAAATTGTGCCGATACTGCACCGAGTAGATAAATTTTGCTTTTCTTCATATCTCACGAAAAAAATGTCCAACATAATCGATTCGCAATGCGTCCCCGATTAATAGGCAGGCCTAAATCCTCAAGCACGACGCCAAAGCTAATCCGAAACCTTTACCCAAAACTGTTTTTTTTTGTAAATTCCACTTACCAACACTGCAAAACAATAACCGTTAAATCAAACTTAATTACCATTCTTCTGATTGTTCTAGTGCACCTTCGACAATTACCGAGAAATGTGTAATATAGATCGCTGAAGGATTTATAATTAGCCGTTACGATTACTGGTACTGGTAAAATGGGAGTTGTTTTGTTTGGCAATTACACCGGTGTAAGGTTTTCTGTATGAAAACCGAATCCGAAAACAATTGCGGCCGCTGCAATTTGCATCCACCCTCACTCGTACGGGAATACTACCTCACGGTATTGTTTTCTCTCGCAAAATTGTTGGTACGCCGATATTATTATGCTTGCTCCGATTTAATTAGTGCCCATGAATACACCGTTTTTAACGTGAATATATCGGCTTATAATTTTACTCTACACTCTAAAATAGAATCATCCATTAATAGAAGCCAGAAGTCGGATGGTAATCAATAATAATCAATCATTGTGACGGACATCTGAAAGTTAAAGATATTTTAACTATAGACGTTTTAATAGGACTAATGACTAGGTAGCTGTCAATAAGCTGCCACTTGTGCTGCATTACTGCAATACTTATTACTGAAGGCTGCAACTCGCCGCATTAGGCTCTGCGCCGCGGTACGATTAAACGCAAGATTTATTACCGCTAAAAATACTACCATGTTGACCATAGGCCATACAAGCGCCGCATTAGCGACTTTTATCAGGCGACACAAATGTTTTTCATGCATTTTATCGCGACTGAAAATAACTTTAATGCGCTACTTGCCTTGCTTGCGTTCTCGAAACGGCGGCTAATTAAATGGCACGAAGTGTAAATGAGTTCAATAGAACACTATGACCTTCCTTCTAGACCTCAATTCACATAAAATTAACGAAACAATTTTTAAAACAATAACAGCTATTGTTTTGTAGCAATAAAATTCAGTTCACGCAAACTGTTACAAGAATTATCAATCAGCTCAATAATAAATGTTGAGGAATCGTATGAATACTACGTATTGTAACACCTATTTAGCTGAATGTGTATAACAATAGTAAAGCCATAGGTACTTCATGTAAGCGGAATGGGAACAGGACTCGTTACAGTTAAAGCATCGTGTTGCAACTTTCTATGAATGTGATCATTTTGCTAATTCCTCAGCACTATTCTTTGGAATTGGTACTAGATTGATAGCTGAATAGGCTTCGGTTACGGCAAAAACTAACAATCTATTTATTTTCCCTTATAAGAAAACTGATCACAAGTCAGTAACAAGTCTAATTGGGTTGATTCCAGTCAAAGTCACGTTCAATTTCATTGCGGTACGTATTTCACATAGTACTTGGGGAGCGGTTAATTGGATATCGTATCTGTCGGACATCGGAACTCATCCATTGATATCTCAAGAGCTGTCAGCGCTGGTTTGCGAACATTGTCTCCAAGCTTGATCGATTTATCCTGGCTTTGCTGGCCAATTGTATAATTGAAACAGATTAAGGACAGAGCAATTTTGAAGACTCGTGAGACCAGAAAGCGCACCTTTTTAGGTATTATAGCTGACCATTAAAAGTTTTTTAGAAGTCAGACATTGGTTAAAGCTGAATTTGTTAACATCTTGCTTCTCCTAATCGAGCGACATTTTGAAGAGGTAGTTTGTTAGCTATCAAGGTGAGGGATAACCGCAGAAACATAAGAAAGTAAACATTAATATTATTTGTACAATACATCGTTCTGTGGAACATACGCGGCTTGTTTTCAAAACGACTGTTTCTACTTAAGAACACGGTACCGGGAAAGCCGTGCGGTTTGTAAATAGTCCCCTTATTCTCGAATATTCGAAAGTCTAGTGCTTCAATACTTCTGCAGTAATTGGCGATCGACACATCGCTATTCGCGTTTGTGTAATCTAATTTAAAGTAAATATTTATTCTTTTTTGCATCAGCAGCTGCAAGTAGAAGTTTAGCACAAATATAAGATTCTATCCGTCTTACCACAAAAACTTTTAAACGTCAGTTTATGCCTTGTCTAAAAAAATGTCAAATTATGACGTTGACTTATGGTTCATTTTGCAACCAAAATTTTATTAGACAAGTGCAAAACAGGGTTTAAAGTTTTTGTAGTAAGGCCCTATTTGTTTAGCTCTTCGCAAAGAAAGTAATTATAGAAAAAACTTACAATATTTTATATTTCTTTCATTAGAATAATTTACAGTTTCGGAGCTGGATCTCTCTAATTTTTTAATCCCTAGCTGATATATTCTTACGGGATTTTATGGTTATTATAGACACATTTCTTCTCGATATTATACGTATCCGTTACGGTACATTATCAGAGCTTATTACATAATAGCATTTTATCGTATCTTTAAAAATATAATAATTGTGTGATAATTAAGTGCAATGACATAATAATTTACGAGAAACAAATACTGATAAGAATTAAGATTAAAAGTACTTGAAAAAAAATGTTGTATTTATCTCTTCGATAGTACGTATACCATAAGCAAATATATTGCTAAAACAAGATATATTTCTACAAACAACGACATTTAAAAATGTGTGTAAAACAACAAAAGAAAATAAGACATTTCAATATTGTTTCGTATGTGCCCAGTTGTAACTATGATCTATGTATAGAACGTGACTATTTTCTATTTTAAATAGCTAGTTCAATAGATCCACTTCCTTATCTATAAATCAGTCTATTTGATAGGAAATTCTAAAACATCATACACTTACTAAATGAATTGTTTTACTCACACTTGAATAAAGTTGTAGAAACAATCATGACTCGCGGGTGAAATGCCTTAAAATTACATACCTATATTAAATCAGGCTTATTTCCAATCGGTTTCCAGGAAACTCCTTGTATATTCAGATGAATGAACGTATCAATAATTAATAAACAACCCTCGCGTAAACGTACTGGTACAAGGATTATAATTATTACATTCATAGCACAAAAAAACAACTAACAATATTGAACGATGTACCATTGCCAGTGTACGAGGTTTTTTGAGGACTAAACGAACTAGTTCAAGTTATTTAGCGAGTACTCCTAGCCTGAGAATAAGGCTAAGAAGTAGGACGCAGTATCAATATTAATTAGCGCCACACGATGCCACCTAAAGAGTCCCTAATCGTAGTCTGCACGGCCTCCTTAATCAACGCACACCCATATATGCAACACCTAGCCAGCCTGATTAGCAGCTTTGCACTTTTTCTTTCACTCCCAATGGAAATTATTTTTTTAAATCAAGACTAATTAATAAGATTCACGGACAACAATCTTAAATTAAAATCTTTAATTAAATACATAGCAGTAACATCCAACATCAATGCAGACCATTCTTATTCTGTTACCACACGCATACTTTTGAAAAAGTGGTCTTTGGTCATAAACGAGAGTACTTACGAAGCATTCATTAAACTAAATCATCAGTATTTTTTGTTTCATGTGTTAATTAATCAAGGTTCTTTCTAATACCACTTCATCTCATTGGTGATCGCATCAATTAATGTGGACCGCTTTAAGTAGCTCACTGTCAACTAGACCCATACTCTTGTTTGTACATTCAAGTTACAGGACACGTCTTTTCTGTCAATAAGTACCTAATTACCGATGACGGTGTTTTTTGCTCCATTATCTGGTCGTTTGGGTAAACATTAAATAATGCACGCGGTCCTACACTCTACTT
The DNA here is from genome assembly GCA_033682625.1 of Helicoverpa zea x Helicoverpa armigera. Taxonomy (NCBI): domain Eukaryota; kingdom Metazoa; phylum Arthropoda; class Insecta; order Lepidoptera; family Noctuidae; genus Helicoverpa; species Helicoverpa zea x Helicoverpa armigera. The sequence goes on along the minus strand of JAWIIS010000004.1, from coordinate 9,898,850 downwards.
GTCATGTACGCGCATACACCGCGTATAAAACAAACATTTATTTTATGAAGCTCTTTAAAACGCAGTAGAGCTTGTTTATACAACTTTAGAGCTATTTAATATTCCATTGATGGAGTAAACAGGGGTCAAGTGACCCATAACTCTAATCCGGAGGTGGAAAACACGGCGATTTACATTTTTCTACGAAATTGTATCTATTATAACGCCTTTCTTTTGTAGCGAAGGTGCTTACGATTCATGTAATTCAATGCATCTACTGGGAACCGTGGCTTGGCGGCAAACCCTGAAGCGTCGGCAAGCTTGGCGCTCTTACCACGAACTGTGAGAATCAGCCCCGATTGCCACTAAATTAGTATTTTATTTGAATATTCCCACATTACTATCGTGAGAAGCATACTCCAAGCACCATAACCTGGTAGCTACTAGAAAATTTGCAGTCGATGCCTAAACTGGCATCAGACCACAGGCATGAATATGTTAATACTAAGCAGATAGCTTATCTGAACATCACGAATAATTAAGAAGCAACTCGTTTCCCTTATCTTTCAAGGGAAAATGACCAGGTAATGTGCATTAAATGCGTATTTTTATTCGCATTTTACGTACCAAGTACTGAATATACAACAAAGTGGTACTGGTCAGTCCGTTCCTAAAGCTGTATTCTCAAAGGTTTACACGAACATAATTGAATTAATTGAGCAATTGATAGTAATCTTATGGAACTTCTATCATAAATAGCTTAGTTAATTAGTAGCATATGATGCATTCACCAAACGACTTTTTAGAGTCGTGTCTATTATGGACGTTTAATTACACAAAATCCCATAGTCAATCAGTGGATACATCGAGTGCATTAATGTTTAATGCATACAGCGGGTTTGACGGGCACCTTGCCACTGGAATGAGTTTCATATTTTATATTAACTTTACAACTATTTATCTAGGGTTGAAAAAAATCTGTCCGCAGCGCATATGGCTCGGGGCGAGACACAAAAAAATCAGGTAACGATATATGATAAGACTAATGGGTCTTGATGGGTAAAAAATAAACACGTGTTGGATCTAAGGAATTCGGTAAACTGTTTTTTGTTGTATCATCTATTTCGCGAATGTTCTAGGAATGGCACTAACAATGACTGAGTGGAAAACAGAACACGTTTCCGATGATAATTACGTAACTTAAACAATAGGAAGAAAATTAATGATGGCGAAGAAAAGGGTATTATTATCGGTGAATACATGCGCGGTTTTATGCAATGAAGGCGTTTACGAAGTTTATAATATAATAGCATTCAATCGTATTTGGTTTACTCAAAATGGTCAGGCAATTAATTCGTTAAAACGCTGATAAAAAATAGACCGGGATAATAATAACTGAATGTTCATTGTTCGTATATTTAATATACAATCATCCCCGTTATATTGGTTTAACCTTATTTTTTTCATATCAAATCGAAAAAAGTAAAATAATATTATAAAGCTTCAGGTTTCATGAAATTGAAAATATTTATAAAATAAAGGCCCGAGCGGTCTTTAAAAAAATATGGCTGGATTACTGTGAAAATATGGGTTGATGATTTATACAATATTCGGATTAATGAATTCCGAATCTATGAACTATATTAGTCTTCATGAAAAGCAGATTATGTAGGTACCTATAGGTATTCCTATTGTAATGTTTTTGAGTTCACCATTACCTTCGAGAACAATCTATGGATATTAAATGTTGTTATTACACAATGTTCACAATGCCAAATCCCTATCAAAAAATAATCGGAAAGACAGTATTAATATCAAAATTCTTACCGCTTGATATCGACGGGTGGTACGGCCTCCATTGGCGGCGGCGGCGGAGGCGGTGGCGGCGGTGGTGGGGGAAGGGCCTGCGCAGGCGGCGGGGGCGGCGCGTCAGGGATGTCAGGCACCACCACAGGCACATTCACCTCTTCCTTAGGCACACTGACATCCGGCAATTCCTTTAAATCCGGGAGTTCTAACTCCGGTACAGCCATGACGGGAGCCACGGGGGATGTTACGACTGATGGAGCAATGGAACCCTCCGTCATGTTGGAGAACTGTACGTCCCCCGCTATGCCTGGCAGGTGAGGGAGGTCTAGCGGCATCTCCAGCTCGGGAACCTGGTAGATACGAGACGATATGTGAGATCATGTTTATACGCGAGTTTTCTATGAACTACTCAAAGAAAATCAAACTAACCATGCCCATTCCCGGTGCGTACAGATATTCGTCGGCATCTCGCTTCAGAACATCTCGTTTCATGATAGAACTTGGCGCCGCTTCCAATAGGCTCTTGCTCTCGACCTTAGAGGTCACTATCGGCACGTACTCCGATGGCCGCCGAGTGCTCCCCAGATAAGGACTCTCGTCAGTGTTAAAGATTAACAGGTCACCCACGCTTGATAACGTATCTATCATAGTACTCAAATTGAAATCCTGTTTGGGTGTCGCATTCCTGGGTTCTGCCACTTTCACGTGGTAGAAGTGAAGTTTTTCCTAAAATAAATAATAACACTATTTCTAACTTCATGGAACATATTAATTGTTAGTCCTCTAATGAGCATAAATCTTTAGAATGATTTACTTTAAGTGATATGATATGGTATTAACGATTATAATGCGATACCTTCATAAAACAGATGTAATCTATCACTAAATAAATTAGAACTCGTTTTAGACATGAACTAAATGCAACATTGATGACAAAAGGTTAAGAGAGGTAGTGTTAAAACGAGAGTTAAATACGATAGGGTTGAAACTCCAAATTCGTGAAGAACCCAAAGAGCAAATTCGTTTTCAAATTAAATAACAAAATTGAACAGTTAGATGGCAGTTAATAGGATAATTATTTCCTTATGCACTTCGGAAATGGTATTGAATTCAAAGTGTCGATAACAAGCCCACACAATGTTTATGAGCATTTAACACAACATTATAAATTGCACAGATCGACTTACCTGTAATTCCTTCTCGTTAGTCTGCCCCTGAGTTTTCCCACTCAGAGTAACCTTTTTGGGCTTGTGCTCGTACCCGTCAGCATCAAACACTGATCGGTAATGTTCGTGAGTGATCGACGCAGGGTACTTGGCACTCGAGAACACCTTGATCGCTTTCTGCATACCGTTGAGTTTCTCTACTTTACACCTCGAAGCCTCTATTCTCTCGCTCAACTTCATTGTCTTGTCCATGTTCTGCTTGATTCTTGTCGTGAGCCGTGTGAACACGTCGTCTACAATGCCGTTGAGATTATCCAAAGTGTCGGCTATTTGCAGTATCGTCTCCTCAACGCTCAGATCACTTGGGACTAAATTAACTTTATAAATACCCTCCATATTTAACCTCTTTTACGCGCGTATTTAATTTCTGTAACAAACATTATGTGTTGTAACGCCCACGGAGGTTTAGCGATGTTCAAATAATGCGAATAAACAAATTCTTCTACGAATTTCAAAGTTCTACATTATTAAAGCTGCAGATGAAATCTTACCTACTAAGCTTCTTAAAAATCACCTAAAATAAATTAATAAGGCACAAGAATTATCACTAGACAACACATCCACATTCTTGTGTGTAATTATATTATGTCCAATAATTTTATAGCACTTTGTAAAGCTCCTAAAGTTCAATATTTACAACTCAGTCACTAAAAGTCTATTTTATTTATCAGTACTGTGTCACTTATTGTATGCTAGGTTGGGCTCAATTTTTCGACAAGTTCAACGTATGCGAGTCGGCAAGCAACGAGTGAAGATTATCGTTCGCGGGGTCAGTGCTCCAAGAGAATCGGCAGTAAGCATCGGGTGACATGGTCGGGTCCAGGATGGCGGACTCCTCGTGCTGTCCTCCCGACAGCATGTTGTTGAGGTGCTTGTTGATGACGGCGTCGCCGGGGCTCACGTAGCCACTCGACGCCGGCGGCTTTAGTGGCACGCTGTTTCGTACCGGTTGCTTATGACTAGGTAAAGCGTCCAAAGACTGCAACTGAATGTAGCTGCTGTCGGCGCCATGTTTCACTGGCTGTGGCAAGGTAGGCATTATCGGCAAGCTTTCCGACCCGAAAACTTTTGTGGGCGAGGGTCCCAATTTAGGGAAGTTCATCATGGACTTTGCTTGGGCGTCCTCTGGCATCACATAGCCTGACGACGCTGGCGGTTGGCTCGGGACGCTAGGTTGTGCAACTCCTGTCGTGAATATAGGCGGGGCTAGGGCAGCCATTACGTAACTCGAGCTGGCAGGCTGTGCTGTAGGTTTTGCAATAGGACTTGCATGTGGTGCCGGTGCCGATTGTACGTATCCGCTGATGGGGTTTACTACTGGTTGCACGTAACCGCTAGGATTCTTCTTGAACGCTTTGTCACTAAAATAGGGAGTATTTTCTCTAGAATTGTCAGTATCAGAAGAATTTGAAGACTCCTCATCTTGGGTAGCATTAATATCGTCAGCCCTTACAGGTTCGACTTCCAAGTTTAAGGAGGAGTCTGAGCCGTCATCTGAGGTAGAGGCTTGTCTCTCGACGGCTCCGCGCGACGTATCCGACAGAGCCGTGCTGTCAGTGTGGTCGCTAGACCCACAATTGTTTTCAGTGTTTTGTTTAGTTTCTGGAGTCGACGCAGTAGTCCTGCTATTCGGTAGTAATAACATCTCGTCTGATGATGGTTTATCGTCCTTATTTGTGGGATTCCATCCTCCAAATGCGTATTTTGATATATCTTTCTCTGGTATACCTAAGCCGTTTGGTAGGACAGGCTTAATATCTTCCATTTTCCTATACTTTTTGTATAGTTTTATTGAACCGTACATAACACCTATTAATGCACATATAGTAGTGAGGATAAGAATCATTGTAAGTCCATCCCTACTCTTGCATGATACTGAGCTAGCAGGACTCCATGGACCAGGATACTCAAGTTGTCCTTTATTTTTAACTGAAGGCATAGCCACTTCTAATCCATCAGTTAATATGCCATAGAAGGGATCTTCGTCAAAATTGATTGCTCTGACTTGATATGTTTCACTCTCATCTACTCCTTCACAAAGTATTAAAGAATACGACAAATTAGTTGTATTCAGTATCTCAGTTTTAGCCGCAGTGCTTTCGTCTTTTACCCTTTTTATTTGGTAGAGATCTACAGTCCCTCCAGGAAATTCTGGAGGTTCCCATGTCAAGTAATCTGGATTGCTTTTGACAGAAGGTGCCTTTAAGATACTTGGAGGGCCAATTCTAGTTCTGACAAAGATGCCTTTTTCAGGGCTGGGCTTAGAGCAACTTCTTATAGCCGAGTTACATGCCTGAACAGAAAATGAATAATTGGTGAATCCCTGAAGGCCAGTTAGCTGGACATGCAGTCTTGAGATATTCTTATCTTTATCAGCCACTTTTTCAACTCTCCATTCTTCTCCATAATTTAAAATTACATATTTTCCAATAATTCCATTTTTCTGATTTGGTGGATACCAAGAAATTAATACAGAGTCACTCTGCACTTCAGAAAGACTGACATTCCTGGGACTTGTGGGTGTATCTTCAATAGTAGTCACACCTGTAGAGGCATTTTCAATAGTTTTTAATCCATAAGTAGTGTTTAGAGCCAGGATAAACTGATATGTTGTGTATGGTTTAAGGCCAGTAATATTAACTTCCTTCTGTTTTGGATCAGAAACATAATATGTTGATTTGTTTCCAAATGTAGTGTCGCACACATTGCTAGTAGCTAAGACTGGGCAGTAGGAGATGAGGTATCCTTTAATTATTCCTTCTTGCAAAGTACAAGACATTGTCCAAGTTATTTTGACAAAAGACTTTCCTGGAGCATCATGGTTTACTTTTACAGGAAACCCATACATAGGAATACCATCTTTAGATATGTCACAAGATGCCCATGTCATACCACTTGTTTTGGATCCATTGTTAGCTGATATTGCAAACTGATACCGGCTGTCCCTTGGCAGATCTATAACGTGAGTGTTCTGATTAGGATCCAATACAGTGAAATTCATGCGTCCAGTACAGATTTGACTTGTATTATGCTGACACCAGAAGAGAGTGTAGTTGTCAATTTTTCTGATGCCAACCCATGACAACTTATATGTTCCATTTTCATAAGCAAGTTTAGTGAAAGAAGGTACATTCAGTGATTCTGTGTCTGCTCTGGATGGTATGTACAGATGGCTGCTGTTGACAGATGAGCCCATAGCATTTACGGATGAAATGGAAACATCAATCGCTTCTAAAGTTGCATCATCAAGTATGACATAACTCAAGCTTTTGTTTTTATCCGGGAATATTGTTTGGGGGTTCTTAGAGCCTTTTGTAACCACTCTGTAAGTGAAATTAGCGCCAGCCTCCTCATATTCCTCAAGTTGTTTCCAGTACACATATATTACCCTTTTATTTTCATATATGGATTGATCAAATGCTCCAGCAATAGTGTCTGGTGGCCGGCGAGGCCTCTCACTTGCAGTTGTAAACATCACGTAAGCAAAATCAGACCAGAATTTATCTTCAGTGGCAGACTCTGACTTTATGTAGATCCTGACCTCATATGACATGTGTGCATAGGGTAGGTTTGACAACAAAAATGTGTAAGTCTTATTCTTGGGTGGCAAGCTGGAGGCATTGACACTACGGAAGTACTGCATGTTATCAATCTTAGCTATTTGGTACTCTATCCTGTGCACAATGGCACATTTCAAGAAGTCATAGATATTGTTTGGTATCTTCCACTGAAGCAGCACACTGTGGGTGTCATTGCCAAGCACCTTCAGCTGTTCAGGTGGATAAGGTTTCACCACAGAAAAGTGGTCAATAGTGAAATTCTGGTGAATGCATCCAAAATAATTGCAAGATTTTAAATGAAAGTAATAATATTCCTCCATCTGTTTGTACCTGGGCTGGCTGACTGTATTCCATGAACAGTACCTTAATTTGCCAATCCTGGTGGCTATGCAAGGATCCACTTCATTTCCATGTATGGAGAATGTTAAGTTGTAGTTTATTACACTGTAGTTCTCCGGAGAGGTCCAGGTACAGTTGAGTCCGTCAAGGTTTTTTGATACACAACCAAAGTCAGTAACATTGGAGGGAGGCACGTCCACTAGCACTCTACTGGTGCACTGTTTGTTTGTCACAGTGTTTCTGCAATAGTATGTGTAAACTTTCTTCTCTAAATTTTCAAGATACAACCTTCTTGTGGTGGAGTTCACAATTTCCGTGTCTATATGTTTTCCACCAATATAGAACTCCAAGTTGTCAGCAGTATAGTTGTCATCAGCCACACAAAAGATCTCCAGTGGCTTTCCATACAGAAGTTTGATCATGTTTGGAGGATACACTGAAACTGATATGTCTACTCCTTGACACATCGAAAATATACACGGTAAACTGATCAAACATTTGATTACTATACACCACATCCATAGTCCGAACTGCGGCCCCCTTCGGAACCCTTTGCACTTTCTTCGAGTATTTGTACATATATTTGCCATAACTGCTGCGTTAATATGTCACTCCATCACGAACTGGTACACTGGTTTCAACTAAACCGATCGCGACGATGAACACATTCCTTGTTTTTTTTATCTCGCGAGCTAAATGGCGCACCGATGGTCCCAACACGATGACACACACTGACTGAACTGAGCACCGTCACAATACGCGCACCACATTTATTTATCTAACGCTACTATTATCCGACTTCGAATACTTGATAAAAGATGTGAGCGCGGGTTCGGGAGTCGTCTAATGATTCTGCATTGAAAATTTTGTAACGCCTGCAGTACTGTACTTACATAAAAAAATAGAAGAAAACTTTGGGAGTATTGAAATTCTCAGAAAAGCCAACTTCAGCTCGGTTCATGCAGTTGCAGCGATGATTGAAAGCGATGTTGCCATTGTCTATCTATTAATTTGCCCATTCCATACCAGTTTTGACTATCATAAATTCTGATTAAATGATACATTATATTTTGGAAGAAAAATAAATCGAGAAACATCTTCCTTCGTATAGTTATGGGATGAGCATTTTAAAATAAGTGTTCAAAAATTAATTGCGTCCATTATGTGTAACGAAGCACTCAATAGAATGTCATAGCCGAAATCAAACTTAACCTTCTAAAATCAATGTGCAGAGTCTTTTTGTTTTATCTAGCACGTATTGATGATGAAATTTACTTTAGAAAAGAGGAATGACTATCATAAATGATGTGTTATTATTCTAAGTGTAGGCAGTAATAACAGCTGGTCATTTTGAATTCATTATTTTTGCAGTACACACAAAGGCAGAGAACTATTTTAACGTTAATTCCAGTGTTTTTACATTAGTAACAATATAGGTATGCTATTGATGCTAGCAACATTGTGGTTGACAGCAAATGAAGTTAGCAATTAATGTGACTGCAGTTGAAAACAAATCAATAGAAAACCATGTAAACTAAAAAAAGGTTGCCACAGTAATAGTATTCCCATAAATATAGTAAAATTGCTTTGAAAAGTGGCATGCAAATAAAGTTTGCCTCAAAACAGTGCCTCGTATCAGAAAACTTATTGGTTTGTTCACTTCCTATCGCGTATTCGTGTTTTAAAACAGCGAAGCCTGTCAACAGAGTCTATAAATATATAGCTTACGGACGCTGTCCACGAAATGTTTAAGCAAGCTTGGATTCATGGCAATGTTTTTTGATATTTAAAAGTTATCATAATTTTAATGGCATAATGCATACGGGTTAGGCTGTAATAGCTACGTGGGTTCAAGTAACATGTAGGACTTCTTTAGCCCCGAGTCTGAATGTTGGTGTTGATAAATTAATACATTATTCTTCAGAAGTAGCCGTCTAGCATGCGTGCGAAACTGCGATAAACCGCTATCATAACATATTTTTGCAGCAAAGATGGGAAAACCACCCAGGTAAGTATCCGAACAAATCAAACATGTGACTTTGACATACACTTGACATTGGTTAACGAAATATGTCAGTAAAAAATACGTTCAAAAACACAAACAAACTATTCTGACTTTATATTATTCCTATAAGCATTCAAATCTCTTTACAAAATAAAATATTTTATACACAGACAGTTCTCATATGTCCGTATTTAGTAAGTTTCCATGCATTTTAACAAACATACAATGCATACAAATTAAATTGAGCTATATTATATTCAAGATTCAGAACGTACCTTCCTCACCCTTGCCTGAATCCTCTGTGTTGATGGTGTTGATAAAAATAATTTATTTAATTAAACTCATTCTGTGTCCGAGTGTAATACCTAAAGCAACAATTATGTAAATGGAATAAGATACAATGGATGATAATAACTTACATTCTTTGGGATATACAACTAAAACAGCACTTTTGAAACTTCGTGATGATATACGTAATGTTATTGAAGAACATAGGAAGAAAAATCCAACCGGGTATGTTATGATTATCATTTTCTGATAAATCTAACAAGAAAGTAATTTTGTTATATCAATATGTATTTTTTAAATAGTTACATTTCATTAATTGTCTAAGGTTATGAGTTTAATTATAGACACTCCATTTGTTTCCAGATTTGGCTTGGTGCGGAATATTATTTCGTTTTCATCAGAGAAAGTGCTATTGTCAGGCGTCGCTTACACAATCACTCTAGTATACATTGTGTGCTTGATACTTACGTACCTCCTTGGTGAATCAGTACAAGCCCATGCCTATTTGTTATGGGAAGCATTTTTTTTATTTGTTATACTGTTAGTAAACTTTTTGGTGGCTTTCAATGAAGAGTATTTATACAGGAATGAAATACCTCATAGGATAAGGAAAGTTTTAGGTAAGTGTGATACATGTTTTGTTTGTTTACTTTATGATAATGCATGTTATGTTTACATTTTTATCATTACTTAAACATTAAGCAAGATTTCTTGCAGCTTATTAAATTAATATGAGGAAAAGTTAATATTTCTCAATGTTGAAATACTTGTTTACTTGCTATTGGTGAACTAGTTATTTCAAGGTAAATCTTTTATCTGTTGAAAATATATAATTAAGATGTTATCTGTTAAAAGTATTCATTGTTAGATATAATGCCAAAAAATGGTCCTAATGTTATAAAAACAATATAATTAGGAATGTAAATAAACCATTCATTCTTAATCACTTGTGTTTATTAATTAGCAGTATTCAATCACAATATTTTAATGACTAATAAGAATCTCAAAAAAAAAGTATCTAAATCATTCTTAATTTAAATTATGTTTAGCCATAACTTAATGGTAGTATTTCCTAATTACAGAGACGTTGGATGAAGCTATAGAAAGTTCCAAATGGAAGGAGAATCACTACCCACATTTGTGTGCTCCATATTCCCCTTGTGTGATCCTTCAGTGGACTTATCGCGATTGTAAGGAATTCATGATATTATTCTACTAAAATACCTATACTACACACAGGGACAAGTTGAATAAATATCTCTTTTACGCAAAGCAAATTAATGTGTTTTAAAATTTAAATATTTAATAAATATTAATAAATATTTTTATTGCCATTAGTTTATATTACTACTCAAAAAAAACTATCCAGGGGCATAGATGGCAAACTATTTAATTATATGGTTTTGTGTCTATGCTTGATTTAATTTTAAACAGAAGAAAAAAACATTTGATATCCAAAGACTAATCCCACACTAAACAATGAACAAACATCTAAATGTCTCATTTCAGCAACCATAGTGAACCTACCATGGGCACTGTTAGTGGAAGGAGATGTGATAGTGCTGAGACCCGGTCAGGAAGTACCGGGTCACTGCCGAGGGTTGCAGCCGGAAGACCCGGAACAGTTCTTTGGACAGATCTTCCAGCCTACCACACCTGTAATTATCATTATTTTATTTTTATGACCTCCAAAGGTGAAGCATAATTTTCTTGTCTGAAAAAAGAACATATTACCACTAAATATGTTTGTTTATACTGTGTCTATAAATAATCCTAACATGATAATACTATTATTTGCACAGTATATGATGTAGCAGAAGTGATAATGACTATCTCATGAAGGGAATATTTATCAAATCAACCTATTATATTCTCGTCTAGTCTATATGTATTATACACCATTTCTCAGTAGCCTTAATTTCGGAACTATACAAAACTATATGACAGAAGAAAGCTCAGCATAAGGTATGCAGGGCATAAATCAATAAATAACAGCAAATGATGTATTCCAGCAAAAAGACAACTTTAGCACGCCGCGCATTCGCACCCCGCATCGCAACAAAGCGTACCGAATGTGCGAGACTCCTTACTTGAAGAACCTGAAGCTGGCGCTAGAACAGGCCACCATCAGGCCTGTCACTGTGTTTGAGAAACAAAGGTATTTGGTAAGCATCTCTTTATAATAGTTAATTATTCTTCCCTCTTAAATCTATAATCAGCAGGCTTGGACTTTTAAGTGTCATATTTACAGGAAAATGTTTGAAAGTGTGTATTTGTCTATATTTGTACCTCTTCATATCCAAAGGTCTCAACGGAATTTGATAAATCTTGGCAGTAAAGTAGATCATACACTGGAATAAAATAGACTACTTTTATCTGGGTAAAGGAAGTACCCTCAGAACTCAGGAAACTGCTGGTGAAAGCCAGTTTAATATATTTTTTCAACTACATTTAATTACATTTACATTTCAACTGCTTTATTTTAAGGCTTTTGAAGTTTCTATAGTTGCGTCCACATTACAATATTTTTTGTTGTATAATCGTCCTAAACTTTGTTACAGTGCACAGTAAAAATAATGGAAGGCATAGTCCTCCCGTTAGTAATATCTCTAGTAGTGATCGCAAGCTTCGTGCGTCACGTGTATCACTTACCAGGGATCACGCACTGGACCGAGATCTACTTCCTGCAGACCATCGCCGCTTCGCTGCCTCTGCTGCAAATTGTGTTCCCCATTGCGTGGGTGACGTTGAACTGCTATGGGCTGGCTAGGTGAGTTTCTGTTTGTTGTCGTTTATAATCTGCCTAGCCTTTTCCTAATGTTGAGGTGGGCTTCCAGTCTAACCAGATGCAACTGGGTATCAGGATTTTACATGGAGCGACTACTCATTTGACCTCTTTAACCCAGTTGATCCGGGTCACCTGATAATTCTTTGTAAGATCGGTTGGCGGATCTTCTGGTTTCTGACTATCTGTAAAGACTGCCAAAAGATGTTTATATGGAAACCGGGAGCCACTAATTTAACTAGTTATCACAAACTTGAATAACTTTAATAATAAAACTGACTTCCGTAAACACTGGCAGGGAAATAAATATAACTTTTGGCGGGTTCTAGAAGTCGGTACGGTCAGCAACCAGCGTTTTCGAAAAGTCGTTCCTTTTGTTTTTCTTCATAAGTGACCTTCCATTCCCAGATTCAAACTCCTATCAGAAACTCGTCAGAAATACGTCCGTCCGAAATCGTGTTCGATATCAGAAGACGCGAGCGACCCGCTCATACAAGCGATGAGCGAGTCCAACTTACAGCCGGAGAGCCTCAAGTCTTTGGGGAAAACATTCTTTAGTATACTGACTGGGAGAGAGGATATGGTCTGCAGAACTGCTAATATAGTGCACGTGTTGGGGTCTTTGTCGGTGAGTATTTGTTGATGTTACTCAGTCATTACTTTGTACGACTAAAATTGGACCAGTAGGCATTTTGTTAGATGATCAAAGGCTCACATGATAAGGAATCCGAAAAGAACTTTATCTACAGGTCCTATAATATGTATTATGCAGTTGAAGTATTTACTATAGTTTGCTTGAATGCGCTAATGTTAAAAAATACTGGACCATTTTGAAAAATAAACCAATATTAGATAGCCGTTTGTGTAGTGATTGCCACGGGACGCGGCCAAAACCGCTGGCGGAAGCCAGTCATCAAAAACATTTTTTTTTATTGTTCTGAACATCTACCTACATAGTCCCAGTGATAAATATTTTTGCACCTTCCTAGGCCCTGAGCTGCGTAGACAAGAAAGGCATCCTATCCTGGCCTAACCCTACTGCGGAGAAGGTGTTCTTCTTACGCAACTCGAGCCCGTCGTCGCACAACTCCAGTAAGACCAGCCTGGTCGGCTCTATGGGACACCACAGTGATGAGCATGTTGATACCCCCATAGAGGGGAACAAGACTGTTGAACCTTCTACTATTGTTGAGGTAAGTAATGTGTTCGTGTGTTGTCTTTGTAATAGATTCATAATCGTCGTGTCAGGGTATTTTGCGTTAGAGAAACGCGTTATCAAGTGGACATTCACATATGATGAGACTTTTAGCAATGAACTCTTATGATAATTTTGGGGAATTACGACGTCCAGATGAAGGTTACCCTTGATTCCCAGTTTAAGCGCTAATTTAATATGAAAGTTTTGAATTATTTGGTTTGCTATAAAGAACATCCTGTCCCCCTCAGGTGCTTGACTTAACCCACGATCAAAACGCTCCGTTCTGCGTGGAATTTGATGACCAGCGCTGGCGGCAGCACCTGGCCCGCCTCAAGCCGCTGGGGCTGGCCGCGCTGCTGAACACGTGCGCGCCCGCGCCGAGGCACACGTATGCGCACTTCTGCGCACATCTCACCTGTGAAGCGCAGTACAGGTTAGTGACACGAGCAGCGCTGGCGGCAGGACCAAAGTGCAGAATTGACATGTTAGCGCAACTTTGTGCATAAGTCACTTATTAGCGCAATTTTGCGCATAAGTCACCTTTTAGCGCAGTTTTGCGCATAACTCAAATATTACCGCAATTTTGCGCATACTTCTCATATAGTGTAGCTTGGGTGAAATTAGCAGCAGTGTCTTTTATTTTGGTTGTCCAAGCTACGAAAAAAGGGTTAGGAAAATCTGTACAACACAAGTGTATTTCATTATCATTCCTATCGATTATCACAATTTGCAAATCTGAGCCAAACTGTCCAAATAAGATATTAACAACTTCGCCAATTCAACACACAATTAAACAATACATTATGCCAATTTCAGTGAAGACCTAGTACCAGTGACGAACAGACGATGTCTGTGCGAGCTCGCCAAGCAGATAGGATTCACGGACGCCGTCACCGAGAACTATCACGTGCAAGAGTGCCTGGCTATATTTAGACAATTGGTAAGTCATTCCTTGCGCCCTTTGATGAAAATGTATTACTGTTCTTGCCCATTTATTTTAAGTAAATTGTGCGTAATGTATTCTGAAGTCAAACTCATTTCTCTTTTTTTATGGACTCTCTTATTTATATACTTCCTTATGTACTTTTTTATACACTCACTTATGTATTCCTGTTATATACTTCGTTACCCACTTACTTATGTACTCCTTTATAGACTTTTATGATTCTTTATAGATGTCCTTTCTTTTTATTATTTCTTATACCCTTATATACTTCTCTCCTTAAGAACTCCCCTTACATACTCGCGGATATACCTTCCTAATTTTCGTCCACCAGCCCTCTTTTGATGACTTGATCCCCCCTGAACTATACAATGTGTCCCGGGCATAAGTGACCGCCCGAAATTTTTTGAATATTTGTACAAAATTAAGGATAATTTCTTTTATATTTTTGAAAAAAATCATTAAAAAAATTTTTTTGTCAGGCCTGTTAATAACAGGCTTTGCTCTTTTTTTACCGAGTAGGAGTCAATTTCAACTGACTGTATTTTTGCATTTGTTTGAAATAGCAGCAAACATTGTTCTGAGCTATTGTAGGAAATATCATGTAGTTTATTAATAAATTAAAAGAAAGTGATATTAAGGGGGCATTTATTGGACTTATTTAGGAAAAACTGAAAAAAAGGCGTTATTTTCTTTGAATTTTTATTTTCTTTTTTTTCTAATAAATGTTTTATTACATTTTTGTTATGTTTGATAATTTTAATTGATAAACTATGATGTCGGCTAGTCAATAAAGAAAAAAGAATTTAAAAATATCTAAAAACTTAGGAAATATCTTAAAAAAAACTGCAGCACGTCACAGTATTTACTAAAAATCATTAAAAAAAAAACCAAAGGCGGTAAGTCCCAAATATAAAGGAAATTATCCTTAATTTTGTACAAATATTCAAAAAATTTCGGGCGGTCACTTATCCCCGGGACACATTGTATAGCACATACAATAATATCGTCTACCTACTCACAGCAAGCCGACACGATACGCCGCGAGACGCGTTTCGTTCGCTCGCTACAACTTAGCACGAAGGTGAAAGTTCCTCTGCCTCATATGTTGGCTGTGGTCGTGAAAGATCAAGCTAATCAGCTGCAGATGCTTACACAGGTAAGTTTCTTTAAAGAAATATTTTAAAGTTAACAATTTTTAAGGCGTGTTCTTTGAGAGAGTAGGTATTTATGAAAAAAATTATCGAAGAACAATGAGATAATCTTTGAAAAGCAAGTAAATTAAAGAGCATTAAGTAATTGTTGCCAAAACTTTGCGCAATAAATTAACTTTGCTCGAAGATTGCGCATAGATCACTTTTGCGCAACACCCTCGATTATTATTGTTGCCTGTGCTTAATTTCTACTTATTTGGAATTTCATCTGAAGTTTCTATTCATCTTTTAGGGTACAGCCGACATAATCCTAGACTCATGCGTGGACTACTGGAACGGGCGGGATCTCACCCCGATCTCTCCCGCTGACCGAAAGAAAATTATTGACTTCTACCAAAGAAACTCCCTCACGGCATACTGTACCGCCTTCGCTTATAAGTAAGTAACCTTTCTTCCTTTATACTTTCTTGATTAAGTAAGCTATTTTAACTAAGCTATAATTTAAAAAAAAAACGCAATTACTGACTCGCTATTCTATGCTTCTTCACAGCAAAAATACATAAAAAGTGGTCAAGGGCGGGCGTAAACTTTACTTTCAAAAAGTGCTGATTTTCAGCCTACATAGAATAAATTACTTTTTTAATCTATTTTTGGGAAATTTATGTGTTGTATAATTTATCCGTAATAAGAATTTTATTACTCTTCTATTTCCATTTCTACATATATGTTTTAAAAATATGTACCTGTTATTTCATTAACATAGTTTATTTTCTCCAGGCCTCTAACCCGTGGCATCTCGTCTTCCCTATCGGCGATGTACTTAGAACTGCCAGCAGACAGTAGACAACTGTACGCGCCGCTTTCACAACATTGGGCCGATGCTCCAGCACTGCACTTCCATTCTACAGGTACTTAGAGAAAAAACTTAAATTCAACCCTACGTTCTTAGTGATATGGTCGAAAACTGATTGAATTGGTCGTCGTATTCAAACAAATGAACGGCGGGTCATTTTTGTTTTGATGATTAAATTAAAAAATGAATTGATCCCTACAGCTTTGATAAAAAGGTTTAAATTCAAACGTTTAAGGTTGGTCTTAGTTAGTTCTATATTTAAATTGTAACTTTTTTTTTGTTATTCCAGACTCATTGCTTTTCAATGAGGTGACTGATGACGATGTAAAGGACGCCGAAGGATTCTTTGATATGCAATGTAACCAGGTGATGTAAAAAAAGTTACGGTAACATAGAAAATAATTTTGCAAAATCGAAATTACTTATATGCCTTGAGAAAAGTGGACTGGTTTTACAAACTGTTTCCCAGAATTTTGGGAGAATTTTAAAATAGTTCTGATAGTTCTTGAGATGAGCGCCTTTAACCAAACGAACATTCACCTTTTTACTAGCAGCTTCAGTTCATATAGGTATTTTATTTACTTTTTATAACATATAACTCCTATCTACAGGTATTCATAGGCATGGTAACCATGCAGTACCAAGCGCAAAGCGACATGGTAGAACTAATAGAACGTCTAGAACGGGCCTGCATTCGCTTCGTTCACTTCAGCAAAGAGAACGAACTGAGATCCAGAGTGTTTAGCGAGAAAATGGGCTTAGAATCTGGCTGGAACTGCCATATATCACTCATTAGTGAAGAGAGTGCGAGGTAATGTAGACTTCTTGGTCTTAGAACTCTTTATTGTTTTGATTTTGGAATTCAATGTAGGTTTTTTTCGATAGATTTTTTT
The DNA here is from genome assembly GCA_033682625.1 of Helicoverpa zea x Helicoverpa armigera. Taxonomy (NCBI): domain Eukaryota; kingdom Metazoa; phylum Arthropoda; class Insecta; order Lepidoptera; family Noctuidae; genus Helicoverpa; species Helicoverpa zea x Helicoverpa armigera. The sequence goes on along the minus strand of JAWIIS010000004.1, from coordinate 9,881,818 downwards.
TTTCTATGTGTTTTGTTTGTGTGAGAATAAGTGGTTTGGACACCTGTGTTATAAGCAAAATTGCAAAATGTCAACTGATTTTCAACCTTATGGGTTCGACAATTAGATGTAAAATTGCTTTGGCTTGACAATAAGATGGTTTTTTTTTTAGTATTATTATTCTATAGTATTGTAAATGATAACATTTATTCTCACATGGACCAAAATGTGTAACATACAACCAAAAGGAAACTTAACAAACAAAAAACATTTACATCAATTGGTAACATACAAACACAACAAATTGTAAAGGGCAAAATTAATATAAAAAAATAACCCTTCATTATGTACATATACAAGGCATTTACTAAATAAAATGATACTATTAAGCGCAAGCATGTATTGGGGTTACATTCAACCTTCATACACAATAAAGTTCAATATATTGGGACAAATAAATTTATTTAAGGCCGATTTTTCAATCATCAGTTAAGTTCTATTTGAAGAATAAATATGTACAGCGGCTTGAAATATGTTTTATATATATTTTTCAGGTAAAAGTTATCTGGCAATTGAAAAGTCGGTTCTTAATGTTTGTGTATCATTAACAGGAAGCTTCGATTGGCAAATAATTCGGCGAATAACTATCACACCATTGAGTCAATACACAGCACAAGTTTAGACGTTTTCTTCTGTCTTTGATTTAACTTTTTGATGTTAAATTGATGTTTTTCAAAGTGTTTGGGTACAAAAATAAATAAATATGTGTGAAACCAAGTACCCAGCACTCTTTAGAAATCAATGTTGTCCTTTTAAACTCTTATTAAAAGTAAAAAATACAATAGCCAATGTCTTTCAAAATCTCAATGTTAGCATTTTTTTATTGTGAAGAACTACAGCCTATATGGAAGAGATTCTTTATTCAAATAGGAAGGATGTTCCGAATTCTGTACTGTGTTAACAGAGGCAATCAAGTGTTGCCATTCACAAATAATATGACCAGTGTTGCAAGATACAATGTAATGTTGCCACACCCAAAAAATATGGCCAGTGTTGCCAGCTACAAAGTAATGTAGCCACACGAAAAAAAATAGTGACACCATGGAAATAAAATGTTGAAGTGTTTCACCAGCTTCGGGGCTGTGGTTGGTCACTTATGAGTGGTTGTTGACAGCAAGAGCGCGTCGCCATTGTCGTCACAGACGCTGGCGCAGGGCAAGGAGCGAGGCTCGAGACTCAATAGGCACATTGACTGTGATGCTGCCGCGCTCGGCTTGTATTATAGGTTTGTTTTCTATCGCTCTATCGCGCTTGCTTGTTATGTCACGGCTGACGTCAACACGTCGTATCAAATATTCGGTAGATTGGAGAATATTAAAAAAACTGTCAAATTGCGCTCATTTAAGAAATTTTATATTATACAGTATAAAATACAATTATTATAAGTACAAGTAATGAAATAATCGGTGTAAAATAAACAATTAATTGATAGATATAAGGGAGAGACATGAAAGTAAGTTTGGCGTGACATAACAATGCTGCATATTATTATTAATCTTCACTTATGATTATATTCACATTACCATATTTTTGAAACTGAAAAAGGACTTTATCTGTACTGCATAAAACCGTATTTTGGTCGGCCAAAATGATGTGGTAAATGTGAATAAAATCATACGACATTATTTTAAGTTTGCTTCGCACTTTAGCTTGAGCTAACTTAACTCTCATTTTGTAAGTAACTATTAATAATAATCACTACACACTGCATTTATAACATTCAACGCTAAACTAACAACAGTGAATAATCTTATAACAACTTAGATAATAAAATGTACCTACATCTATAATAAACATTTGAACCAGGACAAATTCTTAGCTAAATATTATTAGTACTGAAATAATTAGTCTGGTGCAAGAATACTTATATTTAAATAGTCTAGAAAAACGTAGTAAGCCTGCTTTAAGTTTTGGTTCAAATATCTTTAAATTAAGGTTTAGAATATTAACTCTCAGTACCTGTTTAACATAAGGCTGTTTAATAATAAATACAACTAAAATATGAAACTTTCTTCATGTACTGAGAATTTTCTACCATTTCATTGCATACGGTAGCATTTTCCAGTTGACTTGGGTGATCATTATCTGCATGCAAGATATCCCGCGTTATCATTTTTATAGGCACATTTTAATAAAATGCTCGGGGAAAATAATCTCACCAGTAAGGACACCACCATACATAAAGACCATTGCAAACATAACTTATAAATAAAGCAAAGACATAAAAACATAGGCACTATTTTCGCGCGAGTCAACTGTAAAATTGTGTACCTATGTAGTTAAACGACCATATGTAATAAATAATAAACCAAATTGTTCGGAAAAGAAAATCAAAAGACAAACAAAAAAACTAATTAATATTGTAATAAATTAATTTTGCTATATCTACCGACTACCACAGTACGAACATCGCGACGTCGAAAGCATTGTCTATGTCGGCACCGGGCGCCATCAACTTGGATCACAGCACCGTGAAGTTCGACAACGAAATCAAGAAGGCCAGGCATTCTATCACCACGCATACTAATTTGAAGGTAAATGTGGATTTTGAGATTTCACTATGGTGTGTAGGTACACTTTAGGATTCGTAGTTACCGTCGAAAGACGCCCACTGCTGTACAAAGGCGTCCCCGAAGGTTCGCCACTTTTCTCGATCTTAAGAAAAACGGAATAATCTGCTTTTTGGTGACATTGGCTATCGTCCAATCGTCCAGTGAGAGGAGGGGGTGTTATTATTTAGTTTCACTGTATACACTGGCGACATTTAATTCCAGACTTAATTAAAACATTTTCAACATGTGGGCAAGTCAGCGCCACGACTCAGGTCCGATAGTTGCGGCGCTAACGTCTATGCCATTGCGTATTTAAATGTAAATTAGCTCCACAATTTCCAGCCGGACTTGAAGTCGTGGATTCTTATAATACCTATTTTGTATTTATTTAGTTCCAACGCAGCAGCATATCAACGAGCCACCCGTCAGCCGACTCGCTACTAGACGAGGACGAGGAGGGCGGGTCGCCGGCGGACGCGTGTCGCTCGCTCTCCTGCCTCACTGATTCCACCGACCACTCCGCGCCCGTCAACTTCGACATGAGCAACAGGGTACGTGCTGCCTGTACTGTGTTATACATAGCCACGAGCCACCCGTCAGCCGACTCGCTACTAGACGAGGACGTGTCATGACCCTTTAGGCTTCCAGTCTGACCGGATTACGCTGAGTGTCAGAGTTTTACAAGGAGCGACTGCCTGTCTGACCTCCTCAACCCAGTTACCCGGGCAACCCTTTATGTACTTCCTTCCCTTCTTTTTATACTCCCTTATACTACCCTGATTTAGTCCCTATGTTCTAAAAAAATGCACCCTTGTGTGCTCACCTTATGTTCTTTCCTATGTACTCCTGTGTATGTGTAAGTGTACGGGGTGTACCTGAATACATATGTATATGTATATCACCCATAGGTACGGGATGAATGTGCCTACAACCTTTTCAATGGCTGGATCTGCCCTTGTCTCGAGCATTGCTAACTCTTTACTCTATATATTTACTATTGATAATATCCAGGCGAAGCTCCCCCGAGGCATCGAGAACATCCGCCCTCACATAGAGCAGGTGGACAACGTGCCGCTCCTCGTGTCTCTATTCACGGACTGCACGGCTCGCTCCGTGCAACTCATGATACAGATCATGCAGGATTACGGAGAAGTTGTCTGTGTTATGGGGTCAGCCGCTAACTGTTTGAACATGGAGATATTTATGCAGGCTGATGCCAGGTTTGTGGAACATTGATTTTTTTACGATACCCCTAAAACTGCAGTATGATATGTATTTTGATTGGCAGTACGAAAATAAGTACAAAAAAATAGAATAAAGATAAGTCATGATATTGTCTAATTCTGAAGATATTTATTTGGCTGAACAAAAACTATTTTATATACGGAAAAGTTCGCGAGATTCGCTTATTGCGCAAAATTCGTTAGTTGTGAATAATAGAGCGGGAAAATATACAAATCTCGAAAGACGGTACGAAAAGAGGTCTTACAATACGACCTCTTGAACTCTTTTTCCTTTTACATTGTAGCATAGCAGTAGAGCCGTTATATCCAGTACTATGTCAGAAGATGCCGCCATACCAAGTGCCGGAGTCCTGCATCGGACCCATCGACCTGGCGAGAGCACTCAACTCCGTACCTTGTTCACTATCGGTAAGTTACACAACAGTAACGATCTGTTAAAAATAAACTAAACGAACACTATAATCGAATAAGGATAAATATCTACTTACTAGCTGTTGCCCGCAACTTCGTCTGCGTGGGCAAGTTTCATACAAACTTTCATCCCCTATTTTATCCCCTTGGGGGTAGAATTGATCAAAATCCTTTCTTAGCGGATGCCTACGTCATAACATCTACCTGCATGCTAAATTTCAGCCCGATCCGTCCAGTGGTTTCAGCTGTGCGTTGATAGATCACTATGTCAGTCAGTCAGTCACCTTTGAGTTTTATATATTTAGATATACTCTCATCTCACCTATATACCTTCAATTTTTCACGCTGCTCAGTTACAAAACAAATGGCAGGATCAGCCATTTACCAACTACTGTAGCCAAAAGGTACGTACCTAGGACTGTCTTCAAAACGCGAAACGAAGTAGTCTAAACTACTTATCGGGCAGTATTTCCGAAATTATTTTCCGATATTATATTTCTTCTCAGATATTGTTACATATTCATGCTCTGACATTCTTATTGCAACATACATAAGGTCCACATTACAACACCACGTTTTCATATGACGCGCGACGCGTACGTGTCCTTGTTCACAATATTTCGATGATCAGAATATTCCAAGTCCTGCCATTGCCAATTAAGTCTTATGCAGCAAACCTAATGTCCATATTAAAACCACAACGTTTGTAGATGACACGCGACGCGGACGTGTCGCTGTTCACGCTGATCACGATGTCTCGCCACTACATGACGTGTCTGTGGAACAGCACGCAGTTCTGGATATGTAGCGTGTGCTTCATCGCGTTGTTGCAGGTAGGTGGCGGAGTTTTTTTATAAGTACGTTCCCTAAAGTATTGCTTTCCTTAAAAGTGGGTAACGAGGATAAAAGTAGATGTTCTGAGATGGGGGTAGTGCGTGCTATTCTAAAAATGTATCGGAAGTTGATAAATGCCCAATCAGCCTTCCAAGACCGTTTTTCTTTTCTCAAGTTCCCTTACAGACGAGTACCATTTTTCGGGCGTCCTCTGCAAACTTCCTCTTTGTCATATTGGAGGAGAGAGTCCACCTGTGTCTGCTTACTTGTGAATTATATGTCCTGCGCAGTTGGCTACTCTCCTTACATGAGAACAGTCGCCGTAGCCGTAGCCGATAATCGGCTAGGAGGATCAGCATTGGTGGCATTATTTTTACGGCCTATGACCCCCGACTACCTAGTATACAGTGGAAGAGAAGGGATTGTCCAATCATATTTGTTGCTGACCCCAGGTGGGTTCCCTGTGCGCGTTCGTGCCGCTGTCGCTGTCGGTGGGCGGCGCGCTGTGGGGCGGCGCCGTGTGCGTGCCGGCGCTGGCGGCCGCGCTCGCCTTCGCGCCGCTCGACCCCGCGCTCATGCAGCGCGCCGCCACGAGGCCGCATCTCGTGCTCAATGCTAAGGTAACATTCTCTCTAGGATAACCACAGGTGGGGTCCCTGTGCCGGCGCTGGCGGCCGCGCTCGCCTTCGCGCCGCTCGACCCCGCGCTCATGCAGCGCGCCGCCACGAGGCCGCATCTCGTGCTCAATGCTAAGGTAACATTCTCTCTAGGATAACCACAGGTGGGGTCCCTGTGCCGGCGCTGGCGGCCGCGCTCGCCTTCGCGCCGCTCGACCCCGCGCTCATGCAGCGCGCCGCCACGAGGCCGCATCTCGTGCTCAATGCTAAGGTAACATTCTCTCTAGGATAACCACAGGTGGGGTCCCTGTGCCGGCGCTGGCGGCCGCGTCTGAATGCTTAAGTAAGCTTAGAAATCAGTGACAATTTCATCTATACAAGGAATCTTGCCTTGCTTGCCTGTAACGTTTAGTGGCAGAAAATACTTATTTTCCTCGTCTTCCTTATAATGATATCTGATGAACTGTTCATGTCCAAATAAATATACCTTTTTTAATCTACAAATTTTTCCCCCACAGATGGCGGTCTTCGTATTCTGGTGCTACGCATTAAAGTTCCTACCAGCGGTCTTATCAATCCTAGTCCTATACGCGTTTACATTGCGCACTTTCTGCGAGCAATTGTCCCAAGCTACCAACGCCACCGCGTGTTGGATAGTCTACCCTATCAATAAGGGTGAATTTAATGTAACACATGACCTGACTTTGAAGAGTTGGCATGGATGGGGAGACGACTTCTATGATGGGTTCTATTTGGCGCAGCATATCACGCTAGCGTTGATTACTTCGCATTTAAGTGAGTTTTTTTTATATTACCTATGTTAGTGACTTCTCTGTTTGTCCTTATTCGACTCTTGGCACTATTCCCGAGTCAAAGTTTGACAGTTTTTTGAGTTACGTCAATAATATACAGATGTCTTTAGTAGGTACATAATTGGGGTGATATTATAATTGTGTATATTTTGTTCATTTTAGAATATTCCATAGTTGTCCCACAAATTAATCATTATTTCCATTCAATGTGTACATTTCTGTAGTGTTAGTTCATAAATGTAAATTGTTTTCAGTCGTGATATCATTGTCATTTGTCCACCGACAATCTTCTATATGGCAGAAGAGCTTTTGGGCGAACAAAGTGTGGTCGGTCACTGTTGTCGTCTTGTAAGTATACATTTCTACCATTTGTTACTAATATTTCGATATAGCAACACAAATCTAATTTCATCTTTTTAAGTGACTAATAAATTATTTTATTTTCATGGCAGTAGGACCCTTTTTACTTGATGATTAGTTTTAACTTTTTTTGTACAATTATTTTATAACAGGCTATTATATATCATTCGAAGTTGCGAAGAAAGGTACTAAAACATGTCTTCTATTAAGTCCCTATGGACTAAAAAAATACCTATAATTTCAAATATTGGTATAGACATGTGATTTTCAAAAATCTGCTTCAATCTTAATCCTCTTTCAATCAACTTCAGATTTTTATACCTACATTCATCCTCTTCATACCTTCCAGAGCCGTAGCCCAGCTATGTTTCAGCGCCATTATGTTGAGCAGTAGCTATGGGTTCTGTGCCAAATGGGGGGTGTGTGGTCTCCGCTACTTCGTGCCGTGGCCGCTGGGGGTGGGGTACGCCGCCTCACTGTTCCTCGTGTTCGCGCTCAACGAGTTCATTAAGTGGCAGGAGATCAAGTATGTTGGAATAATTCATGTTATAATAATTGTAATGTGTGCTGTTTGGTTCCACCCGCATCCCAAAGTCAGAAGTTTACTTTTAAACAGCTTTGGGTGTCTAATAACCGATTTCCATGCCATCTACTTACTTACTAGTGTACTTTCCACGCTGACTATTCGGGACTAGCTTCTACCAGGATTTCGTGGGTACCTACTTCATGCACCCAGGTATTATGTACCGATAAATGGGGTATCTAACACTGAAGATTTTCAAATAGGACCAGTTATTTATGAGATTAGTACATTCAAAGAAATTCTTCTGATTTATATAGGATAGGATGGGCGACCCCGAGACCATTTTGCGTCACAAATACAATTATTTTATTTTGCTGCATGTATAACTTGTTTACTTTTCTTCCCCAGAGCGGACGGGCGCAATCAAAGACGCGCTCGCCTGGATTTCGGCACTAAGTTGGGGATGAACTCGCCGTTCTAACCACGTCTAGTCAATTACGCTTTAGTTCAACTGTGAATATAACTTATCAGAGCCTACGGCGTTTATTTTATAAGAGAAATATGACATTGTACTTAGTACTATTTTGTACTTACTTTATTTATATGATGTTTTGATGATTTTAAATAAATTTCGTAATATACATATGGATTTTATTTGTAACCCTTACAGTAAGTAAAATATTTTAATTAGATATCAAAATAAGTGAAATAAAGAAACCACAAATTGAAAACAAATATTTTTATTTAAAACTAAATTATTATAATTTTGTGATGCTTAAAATGTTGCCAGTCATTATTTTGTTATACCAATTCCTTTGTTCGCTTTGAGGTCAATAATAAAACAGACTACACATAGATAAAACCATATTAGCGAAATGTTACTCTTACTTCATCTACCCTCTAACTACTGCTACATTACTAAATTGACAAAGTTCCACTTACACGCGACTTGATTACTTCACGTAGTAGACACTAAATCATCTTTGAAATCAAACATTTAAAAACGCCGCTTACGCCCATAGCGATGGGCACTCTAAAAAGAATACATAATTTAATTTATTTTATGGTTAATAACATTATTTTATATCTTTTCAATTATTAAACTACATTAAGGTTAGTCGGTAAACGCTTGTACTTAGTAGGTACGTAAATAATGTTCCTATCACTAGGATTCATCGGGTAAGTCTAATATTTGTTGAACAAACGACGCGACGTCTATCTCCTTCTGACTGTGCTCCAGGCAGAAGGGGTGCGTCAGCAGCGCGTCGTAGTTCGGTCTCTGTTTGTAATCTTTTTGAAGACTTTGAACTATGAGGTCCTCGAACTCTGGAGAGAACTGTCCGCTCGGCAGTCTCGGGGGATCGTCTTTGACGACTTGTTTGAGCTGCTCAAACGGCGTGCCCCACGTGTTGTAGGGGAACTTGCCCGTCGCCAGCTCGATCAGGGATATACCGAGCGACCACACGTCGCTGCGGATGTCGTACTGGCCCGGGTTGCCGCTCGGGTCAATCCTCTCGGGAGCCATGTAAGGTTTACACCCCGCGTCAATAGTCTTAGCAACAGAATCCACTAAATATCCAGAGATACCAAAGTCACACATCTTCACCTCTCCTTTCCTATTGATCAGGATGTTGGATGGTTTCACATCTCTATGAATGACTCTGAGCTTAGAATATAAGTAGTGTAAAGCACTGACCACAGAAAATGTGATCTTTCCAAGAATGTTTTCAGGTATGGTGCGGTTGTTATGGTAGACTTTCATGTAGAATTTGTCGAGGCTCATGTCCATGACCTCCATGCAGATCCAGACGTCTCCCTCGCGGAACATGGCACCGTAGAAATGCACCGTGTATGGGCAGGCACTGGCTCTCATGGACACATCCAGGTCCATGAGCAGGCGTTTCAGTTCTGTAGACTGACTGTTGAATGATGCTGTGATTCTCTAAAGATAAATAAGAAAATATAGTGGCAATATACTTATGGATAAAAAAATATTTATTGATTTTTAAATTCTCAAATTGACACAAAATAAAACATATATCTTTTCCTTTGCCTGAACTGTCCCACTGCTGGGCAAAGGCTTCCCCATTTTGTCTCCACATCTCCAAAGAATAATTTAGTTTACAAATACATTGGACATTATTTTCATTTAGTTGTTACCTTGACAGCCATAGTAGTATCACTGGGAATATGCTTCATCTTCTCCACAATGCCATAGGCTCCTCGTCCGAGGTCACAGATCTTTATCAGGTCATCTGCGTGGACTGTAAATGTCTTGTCGTCAACTGTAATTGTTGTCTGCTTATCCAAATTCCTTGGTGGGGTTCTGAGGAAACAAGATGATAGAATCAGTACTTACATAATACTAAAAACAGAGGAAATTTTTTTTTAGAGGTTGTCTTTTACAAGTTCTGATTAAAGAATGTGATAGTGCAGTTTTCAAAATACAGGTACTTAATCAGAGTCAGATACACCCAAGATCTAGTTAGACTTACAGGATTTTAACCAAAATTAGGTTCAGATTGGTAAGATTAAAAATGTATTTATTTTAGTAACACTAGAATGAGGATAAAAAAGTTATCAGGGTCAATGACCTGTTAATCAAGATTGGATAGTAACCATATATCTGCTCACAACTTTAATCCACTACATGAATGTTATTAAACCGTCAACAAGATAATTTCACAGTCAGCTTATTCTCTGCTTATATTTAATGAGTAACCCTCTCAGCTATCTGGTAACCTCAGTGCTGATTACAAGTATTTGTTCAGTCAAGGTTAGTGCAACCAACTTATTAGTGTACAGCCAGAATTTCGACAAACTGTGGACTAAGGGGCGTAGGTGATTGATAATATTTGTATTCATGATATTTGCTTAAAAACTTATCTATTCCATCAATTGTTTACTATTATCTGATGTAATTTTTTTGCAATTTTGAACTACAACTTGTGCTTGGTGAGCTAAAAAGAAATGCACATAAAAATTATATAAATAAATACATATATTTCGATATAATTTTAGAACTCCAGTTCCAGGCAATGGATATTATTATGTCAGGTAGGCAGAATTATACTCAGCTGACACTTACACGACCTGCTCTTCTGGGGGCTTGAAGTTGAAGCCCGGCGGCGGCAGTTTTCTCCTCGACATTGCGCCGACGTGCTCCCAGCGAGAATCAAGTCAAAATCTGTGAATCCTATTAGAATTTCACAAAATCCCTCCACGATTGCTCCAGATCAAATTATTGACTTTACGTTATAAAACACTAACTTTACATCTAAATCACGCGAACATATTTTAAGGCAATTTTAGCCGTAAGCTTTACAGTTGTTTATGTCGAATTATACAATAATATTTTAATAATTCTAAAGATTATGCACTCGGAAAGCAGGCAGCTAGGTTTTGACATTTAATTAGGTGGTGTTGCCAATAAAACAAAATTTCGTACCAAGCCAACAGCTTTTTTCGGTTGATATTCTCGATTCGATAGATAATTAAGCCTATTTAGGCGCCATGATGGCTGAAGATAGGAATCACATTACCATTCAAAAACTTATTTATTACAGCTAATCAAAGTTCAATTGAAATCAATTGAACGTCGAAAATATGACACCAAGTGGTATTAAGTAAGTAAAACATGTTTAAACAACAATAATCGTTTATTTCTTACGTTACTATTTAAATATTTCTTAAAAAAAACATGGATCGCTTTATTTGGAAGAAAATCTGATAGCTCTAATAGCATCCTTTGCTTTCTTGACTGCGTCTTCTTTTATTTTATGCCGTTTCTCTTTTTCAGCCAACCCAACAACCACATCATGTTGTAATGCACTCTTAACATTAGCTTTAGCAAAAAGTTTACTCAACACATAATCATCATCATTATCCTCTTTTTCCTTACGTCTATGTTTTTTCTTTTTAACTTTCTTCACTGCCACTAGATTTTCTAGTTTAGATTCTGGACTTGGGGAATTTTTTCTTTTCTTAGATTTCTTTATTTCCTTATCACTGCAAGGTTTATCTCGTTCAGGTGTTCTTTCTCTGATTGGTTTTTCATTTACAAATGTTTCCTGAGGGTCAGGAACTCCTTTATCGTTATCAAGACTCTCTTCCTCTCCTTCACCAGGCTCACCGTCTTCCGCTGCCTTTTCTTGACTATTTAAAACCGTTTTCAGCAAATTCTCTTCATAGTCTTTCTTTACATGCATATTTACTATATCCAATTCTGACAATATGTTTTCAAAAGGAACATTTGTCACTTGATCATCAACTAAGTTTATTTCAGGTACTTCGACTTTAGGTGGGTTGAGTAGCATTTCTCTTTTCTTTTTGTATTCTTCTCTGGGGTCTTTCTCTTCTTTCATATCCTTTTTATCTACTTTATCTTTTGAAATTTTCTTACTTATCTCTCTTGCCATCCTTCTCATAGCTTCTATCTTTTTCTTCTTTGAAAATGAGACATCACTAGAAGTTTTGTCATTACTTTTCTTACTTTTGGTATTGTTATCAACATTTATTTTTGTATGTTTAAAAAGTGATGCAGTTTCAGTGTCCCCATCACAGTTAAGTTCTTCAAGAGTGAATAATCCTTGTAGTGTACTAGTGGTTAACACATTCTTTTGATTAGGGTCAATCAATATTTTGTTGCTGAGAAAATGTTTGAATATCTGTCTTTGATATATCTTTTCTTCAATAGTGCCCGCTGACAGAAGTCTGTAAACTGTAACATTTCTTTGCTGACCTATTCTCCAAGCTCTTTCTTTAGCCTGATCATCAGTAGCTGGGTTCCAATCAGGATCATAAATGATAACTCTATCAGCACCTGTTAGATTAACTCCTAATCCTCCAACTCTTGTGGTGGCAAGAAACACCAAATATTCAGGATTCTCATTAAATGTTTTTATCATGTTCTGCCTCTGACCCACATTTACTGAGCCATCCATTCTTAAATACTTAAATTCTTGTACTTGTAAATACTGCTCTAGTAGACATAACATTCCTCTTGACTGAGAAAATATCAGGGCTCTATGACCTTGTTTCTGCCAAATTTTCAATAATGAATTAACAACAGTCATTTTCCCGGATCTTTTGTAGTTGCCAAATCTTTCTTCATCAATCTCATCACACTCTTCATGAGCTTCATACAGGTACAAGTCAGGGTGATTACATATCTTCCTTAAAGTACACAGAGCAACTAGTATCCTTGCTCTTATTGGGTCTCCATACTTGTTGTCTTTATCCAAAATACTTCTTACAGTAGTGCCAGTGAGGTAGCCCATATAAAGATCTTTTTGCTCCTGAGTCAAAGCACAGAACAAGACTTGCTCATTCTTCTCTGGCAGTTTTATATGACTTTGAACTTCAGCCTTTGTGCGTCTTAACATGTAAGGTGTAATAATATTCTTTAAGGCCTTTGCTATTTCTAAGGCAGTTGCTTCTTGATATTCTGTGGCATTAGCATACCCTCCTTGGGTGATGGGCGTAGCAAAATGATCCATAAAGACATTGTATGTGCCCAAGAGTCCTGGTCTCATGAAGTCAAACAATGACCACAGCTCTTGCAGGCTGTTTTGCATGGGAGAGCCTGTAATGAGTATCTTATGAGGAGTTTGAAATTTTTTCACAAGCTTACTGACTTGGGTGTCAGGGTTTCTGATCTTGTGGCCTTCGTCCAATATAATATAGTGCCATTTTCTTGCAGTAAGATCTTTTGTGTACTTAACAATGCCAGCATATGTTATCAATAGTATTCCATGAGATGTATGCAGGTCCCTAATCAGTTGGTTATGATTACCTGCATGAGATCCAGTGTGGTGGAGTACTGCCACTCTCAAATGCGGACACCAAAAGTGGAAATGAGAGACCCACTGGTAAATAACCGTAGCTGGAGCCACAATGATGGTGGGCCCAAGGCCTCCCCAAGCACCCAAATCACTTTTAGATAAGCCAGCTAGGAATGCAATTATCTGGATAGTTTTACCTAAACCCATTTCATCTCCAAGCAAGCCTCCAGATTCTACTTGATGTAATTCCCAGAGCCACTTGACACCAATCTTTTGAAACTTGTATAACTGCCTCCAAATAAAATTGGGCACACCTAAGCCATTCTGCAACTCATGGAGTTCTTCAGGGTCAGTGTTTCCCTCCAGCACATATTGTACATCAGCTGTCATAGTTCCACCATCGTAATTACTTGCTTTAGCTGCTGCTAAGTTGTTCTTCCAAGTTTCCAGTCTCTCATTGTAAAGAGCTGTGTCTCCATCATCCACAATTTTCTTTAAGGTTTGTTTAGTTCTAGTGTTTGAGGTAGAGGGTCCAGAGTTTATGTTTATTATATCGTCATCGACGTCTTCGTCTGAGGGTAAGTACTCATGATCAGAATCCTTGTCTGACGAAATAGTTGTAGATCGCGACCTTGAAGTGGTGGGTACTGCAGCGTCCTTGGTCGTTTCTTTAGGAGATTGCTTTCCAAACTGCTTAGATTGTTTCTTAGATATAAGTTCGGCAGCAGCTTTGCTTTTTTGAGAAACATTGTCCTTCTTACTTTTAATAACTTCTCTTTGTTTTGCGAGAGCCAGTTGGCTCTCCAAATATTTGTTTATATCAACCATGGTGCATGAAAGTCATATGTTTTTGTTTACTTTCTCACATTATTCTTTCGTAATTAATAATTTATGGAACCATAAACTTATTGGTATAAAAATGAAATAAATATAAACTTGTTTCTACCTGTCGGCATTCCTTTCTACATTATTGACATTATCATGCCTTATTACGAGGACACCTTTGAGTCATCTGCAGTAGCGTTACTGCAGACAAATATGTTATATCTACAGAACCCTGGAATAAAAATGGCAGTAATTACTATTTTTTTCTCATAAATCTGGGTTTTTTTGATTAAAAAATATCTTTAAGCAATAAAATCATTGCAATTAATTCGAATCGGGGGCATTTACATTCTTCTTAAACAGACTACGTGATGTCACTGTTGTAATGACATTGACGGAAATCTGTACTTGACAGACTAGCAAAATGTCGAATAAATAGAAAATACACGTGCGGTTAAATTAAACACACGGTATTATATTAAGGAAATATAAGTCTATTTTACAATTCATTAAGTTATCTATTAGTCTACGATAATATTTTTATTACTTGCATCGTATGCAATAATAATCCTCAGCATCTCCGCAAATTGCCACCAATTTCATAACCTCGTGTGTTATTGGTGTAATCCGTTAAAAAATGCAGAAAGTTAAAAGAAAATCCAATGAAGACGGTGTTAGCCCAACAAAGAAGAAGAAGGTAAACTTTGAGAACACCGACAGCAAACCTGCGCAGGGCGAGAATGGAAAGAACAGTAATTTTAAAAAAGATTTTAAGAAGGATGGGCCGAAAGGCCCCAATAAGTTTGGTAAGCCAAAATTTAACAAAGACGGCAAAGGGAAGCCTAATTTTGTTAAAGGTGGTAAGGGTAAGCCTAATTTCACCAAAGATGGTAAAGGTAAGCCTAATTTCTCCAAAGATGGTAAGGGAAAGCCTAATTTTTCGAAAGACCAAGCCAATGGAGAGAAACCAAAATGGTCTGAAATGAAGAAAGAGAAGAAGGAATTGAGGCTCGTGAGGCGCAAGGCAAAGGCTACTGCTGAAGTATTTGAAGTGTCACATAAAGCTAAGCTGTTGGCTGCACAGATTCAAAGGTATTATTAACATTTGTAAGTTTTGTATAGATCGAGCCAGTTTATTAGTTCCTATATAGAAAAAATATGTAAAATTTAAGATTCATATTCAAGAAGAGAGATCTTAGATAGTAATCTTTAATTTATAACTCAATTTATTTACATCATTACAACACATGGAGCAAGTAGCAAACATACTTCTTGTCAATTTCTTTTCCATTATGTATCTACCTATCTATAATTATTTCATAACTAACACTTCAATTACAGAAAAGTAGTAAAACAAGATTTCAGAATGAACTCTTGCAAGGAGCTGCACTGTTTACTGAAAGGGCATTATAAGTCCATAGCCCTCACACATGATCTAAGCCGAGTCATACAAGTGTTACTGAAATATGGACCAGATGACATTAAGAACGAAATTACGGAAGAACTATTAGACTTAATGGTACAAATGGTACAGTCTAAGTACGGACAGCATGCGGTCAAACGTATACTTAAGTACGGTACAGAGTTCATAAGACATGAAGTATTGAAGAAGTTTTTCGGTCACATTGTGTCGATAGCTACTCATGCGATTAGTGCGCCTGTGTTGGATTATGCGTACGGAGAGTTTGCTACCAAGAAGGAGAAATGTCATATGCAGCAGGAGTTTTATGGAGATATTTATAAGAATGTAAGTTTGTTTTTTGTGCAAAAATATATATGATTTACTATCCATTTCTCCATGGTTTCATGCACCATGAGAACTACTGCCAGTACCAGAATATAAAATATAGACTATGTTGCTTGGTGCCTTTAGCATACAAACAAACAAATAAAGATTCCCTTTTATATAGATAAAGATTTTGTATAAATAGATGACATGTAAATTGTTACCCCCTGCTTGCCCTTGCAGACAAAAGATGACAAAGTGAAGACAATCAGTGACACATATAAGGACAGCCCTGAGATGAAGACTGCTATACTGCAGGCCTGTAAGGCTAACATACAGAAGATTCTGGACAAAAACTTACATGATGGAGAGTAAGTATTATAAGTATTTTCTCAAAAGAAGAAAGTAAATAATAAATTGTCTTCAAATCAAGCTTTTATTTCAACTAAGCAGGCACCTCTAGGCATTCACTAAAAGTTAGAGAAGTTTCATGGTTGCAAAAACAAGGTCTTGTAAAGGAAAAGTCCTTATAATGAGAGAGACAGCTAACTAAAACTAATTGTTTTTTTTTATTTAACCACAGAATACTGGTTTGCACAGTACAAGTATTTTTAACTGACTTCTTAAACTTTTTTTAACCTAATTGTTAATTAATTTTCCAGATTATTCCACTCGATCCTATACGACTACATACGCGAGTGCAGCGCTGAAGACCGCGTGGAGTTGATATCGACGCTCAGTCCTCTCATAGTGCCGCTCAGCAACTCGCTGCCGGGCGCCAATGCCGCGTCTATCTGTGTCTGGCAGGGCACTAACAAGGATAAGAAGGTAAGAAAATATAAAAAGGAAAGGAAAATTGGTTTAGCAATTGTATTGTTGAGATATGAAAACTTTTGGACACCAATATCGTGTCATTTACTTCGTCATTATCGATATGTGTGAAGTGGCTATTTAAATTGACACATTGCTGCAATTGCAGAATGCAGTTATCATCATCCTCCTGCCCTTATCCCAATTTTATTTGGGGTTGGTCAGTATGCATAGTATGCAGTTAGTCAATAGTAAAATGAAAACATATAGGCACATTGAGATATTCCCAATGACTTATCTGTATAGTTGTCATCAATAAAAACATAGCTAATCTGTTTTGCTAACATGAATAGAGTTAACTCCATCCTCCATAGTAGAACGAGAGGAAGGAAACGTAAATAACTTTATGCTCCTTACACAGACTATCCTGAAAGTAGTGAAGGAGCATGCAGTACCTCTCAGCAAGCACAAGACTGGCTACCGCCTACTGATCGCCATATTTGACTCTGTTGACGACACAGTTCTCGTCAAGAAAGCTATTGTTTCTACTTTGGCTAGTAATCTGAAGGACATTGCTAAGGACCACTGGGGTAACATGGTAAGTTTTACACGTCATACTCCTTTTTTTTTTATTGTATCACTCTTTTATTCTAAGGTTGGCTGTAAGAGGACCCAACACTAGGTTAACCTCGCCATTTGTACATAATCTCTTTGTTTTCAGTGTGTCAAATTATTTAGGTGTGCAATAAAGAATAATATTAATAACATCTCTTAAATTCTTTTCTTCACCTTATAATGAAGCATTGTTGATATTTACCATAAATTAATTTGCATGTGTAAACTTTTTCAGACACTACACTGGCTGGTAAAACCCAAAGACTCAGGGGCATTCCACCCTAGTTTCATAAAGTTCCTTGAAGAGGGCGCCAAAAGCGGTACCTCTAAGAAGGATGCAGAGCTTCGAGTATCAGAGCTTAGGGAGGCAATCCTACCGGCTTTGAAAAAGGATTTGGAAGAAGACCCTGAGTTCTGGCTCAGAAATAAAACTAATATGCTTTTGGCGGTAGCTGTGCTGTCGATAGGTACGTCAAAGTTGAGACTCATTGGTCAAGCTACTTTATTATCAAAAATATCTGTGAATAAACATGTATTACATTCTCAATTTTGCAAAAAGTCAGTAACTACTGAAAAGGATTTTTTTTTTCAAAATTCATTTCATTCATTATCTGCATGGCCTTTTTCCCAACTATGTTGGGTTTGGCTTCCAGACCAACCAGAAACAGCTGAGTGCCAGCTTAATTACATTCAATACCTTTATTTCACAGAGTCAAGTAAGGAAATCCTGGAAGCTTTAGCTAAGGTTATTTGCAAACCTGACTGGCGTATCACCGCAGACGGCAAGGATTCACTGGCGGTAGAGGACGCTGGCATTCACATGTGCCTCAAGAAACTGGCAACACTGGATAAGGACAAGGATGGCAACACTTTGGGCGAAGCTATCTCGGAACACTTGGAGAATGAAACTGTGAGTTTATATTTAAGTTTTTGTCTATTATCGATTTTCTGTAACATGTAATTTAATCTGAGTAACTTTGTAATACATAATACTAGCTTCCGTTCGCGTCCCGAGATAACTGCTTCCGATTGCCAAATGGTGACAAAAAGTATCTATTATTATCATTGCCTTTCTCTCGGGTCTAATTTTCAACTTATTCAGCCATTCTTGAATTATAAGTAGTGTAACTAACACAAAGAAGTACCAAAAATTTATTTTCTTTCTTTTTTTCTTTTCTCTACCTATATCAAATATTTTTTTTATCAAACTTTTTTCAGATTAAACTGTGGTTGCCTACCAACAGAGGTTGCTTCTTCCTCCTAAAGTTAATCGAAAGCAATAATCCCGCCATTGCTAGTGCTTTGAAAAAGAAAATTAAGCCCCACATCAATATCCTGAAACAACAGTCTTCAGAAGGTGCAAAACATCTGTTACAAAATGTACAGAAAAAATAAATGTAATCTTTTTAGCATTTAGTATTTTTATTTTAAATTAGGTACATAAGTGTTATTCAGGGTAAGTTAGCTGGTTGGCTGCTTGTGGTCAATAGAACAATAGAATATAAAACACATTGTAATTTTTTTAAATTCTTTATTGAAATTAATGTCTATTATGCACAGGCCAAAAATACTTAATTGTGCTTACTTATAAGTAACAATTCGCTAATAAATCATTATTTTTTATTTAGTTTAATGTGAGGCAAGACTTAAATGCTATTGTAACTTCCAGTGTTTCTACTACAACTAGTTATGATAAACTGCAATATTGTAGGTTGTATTCCAGTCTATTTACATAATGTTAGGGCTATTTCAGATCTCAACTACGACTAAGATATTCTGAATACCAGTAGCTAAACTTTAATTTTAAAAAATGCATTAAAATAACACAAAATATTTTTAAAGATAATTCTTAAGTAGAAGCTCACTACCAGAGTTATAAGTGAAGACTTAAACTATTCGAATTATAATCGAGACATGAGTTCCACAATAGTAGTACCCATATTAATATCTTAAGCCATTCGAATTATAATGGAGGCATGAGTTACGCATATTAATAAGACTTATAAAAATAATTGACTTTCAACATCATCTAAGACACTACAAACTTTTCAAAAAATATTTTACCTAATTATTTTACAGCTAGTTAACATACAACAGAGGCTAAGTACAGCGGCTTTGCAGCACAAGTTTGTACCTACGTTAATTTCTCTAATAAAAGTCACAACTTATTTTTAAACATTATTTTCTAGCCCAATTTTGAAGGAACTTCTACAATTATTTAGGCCGTATACAGAAAGAAAGCTGGAAGCAGCTGAAACAGCGCTTATCGAGGCTTGACAGCGCTGGTAACCCGCGCAGGAAAATATATGAACACGCGCCGATAAGCGCTGACCGGCGCAGACAAAAGCTGGAAACTTATAAGCGCTTATCGGCGCGGGTTACCAGCGCTGTCAAGCGCCAGCTTCTTCCAGCTTTCTTTCTGTATACGGCCTTACTTTGTACATAGTAAGTACTTTGGATGTCATTCCTTTTTCCAAAGCTTGCCTATAGGCTTCTCTGGCACATCATTGATAATGTTCAGTGATTGCTGCAACAAATCTTCTTGGATGGACTCAATAGACCTGTAAATAAAAGAATTATTTTTTAGGATGATAATTTACTTTACACGGTAAGTTTATATCCAAGGTGAGCAGCTTGCCCATTGAAAACTGCATGAAAAGCAAAAAGTATACAGAATTCTACAATAAATTACCTGTTAGCATCTAAAACTTCCCAGTTGTCTTCTTTTAACTTCTGATAGGTTTCAGATACTTTCTTTTGGAAGTTCAGTACCTCATACCTGTGAGCAAATAATATTTTTGTTCAATGAACTGTAAATGGACCATTAGCCAAAACATGTTTGGCCTAGTTTGATAACATTTATCTATCTCTGTGACTGACCTTTCATTTCCAAAGCCATTTCTTTCTTTGATGGAGTCAACAGGCATTGTGAGGAAGAATACTTTATCTGGTTTCGGGAGGCCTACATCAGGAGACTTGCACCAATTGAAATCTAAACCTGGAACAAATAGGTTTGTTATTGTTAAGTACATAAAAGTACTATTGATATAATATAAATTATGATATTCCTTTAGCAATAAGAAGGATATAAGCCTTTGAAAGTTCATCATATACAGCTAAATAAATTTCAGGTATCTATCCATTTTGACCTAGTCTGTAAATGAAAAAGTGAGTTTTTTTGCGTTTACTCTAAAATAATTGATAAAATGAGTCTAGTATAACAATAAACTTTATATTCACACCTTTAGCAGCCGAGAATGCAACCCCAGAGTAACAATATCTATCTACAATGATTGTGGTGCCGGCTTCTAATTTCTTAATTATATTCTTAGCTCTTTCCCATCTATTTGCTGAGAACAACAAGTGGATTACTTCATCTGATAAATCATTCTGAAAAATAAACAAAACAAAAAATCTTTAACATGTTTTTTGTATTCGAAACTATTGCAATTTAAATCATTGTTAAGACAAAATTTTTGTTATAATTTGTTATGTTATGGCCCTTCAATTACAAAGAAGCCCCTAAAATAAATTAAATTACCAAAAAAGTTCTGCGGCGCCATAGTGGGATAAAAATGCTTACAATTAATTTATCATGAACAGATAGGATTGAAAATAGATAAGATTGTATTAGGCTCAAATGTAGGTTATTCTTTAATCTTATCTACAGCAATCTGCCGTAGGCATAGAAAAAATATAGATAGCAAGTTTTGTTGATAACGTTACATAAAACTGAAATTATTATTAATAAATAAAAAAGAATGTTATACCTTCATTTGCAAGTAATTATTTATAATTTTCCCAACATCTGTGTTTCTGGCCGGAAAATTTGTGTACTCAGCATGGATGTTCTTGTTTTTCAAATTCTCAACTGGGCAAGAAAATATTAAAAAAAACTGTTACTATATTTTGATAACAAAATTGGGTCATTTAAAAAAAAAAATGACTACAATCTCCTTGCTCTGTGCATGGATTCTGGATGTCTGGTGTCTGGATCAAAATGTATTTTTTCCTATATTGAACATGGTTTAAAGATTCTATTTTTGTTAAGCAAATTCCCTCGGGCGTATGTGCATACATGTCCGGTAAACCAGTTATGCATGAGAGAATACATACATACTGCAGAAAAAACAAAACTTACCAAGCGTTCTGGCTTGAGTCGACTTTCCTGTCCTATCCACCCCCTCAATAACTATTAGTGCTCCACGTTTCATCTTGTAGATCAGTAGTATGTATTTCTGTTTATTAAAAACAACCTTCCTATTATTCCTTCAATTAATGCAATCGCTCTCAAATAAATGTGTCTAATAGTACCTAAAAATAAACACAGAGTGCTGTCACTTAAACACAGTAACTTTGAGTTTCTGGATAATACAACACAAGATACTTAGATAAAGAACGAGTGTTCCAAAACAATACCTATTTACTTTCTGTATCCTTTTTTTTTCTCTTCAGCAGAGAAACATGTTGTCAATGCTGATGCTGTCGTTCTTCGTGGCTTCCCTCTATATTAGGTACTTTACTCTTTGCTTCGTGGATTTGACAGCAGTGGTAGCGCAATGTTTTGCAACTGGTAACATTCTTATCAATTTGACATATTCATTCACGATTTCACAAATGTCATTTTAGAATCAAACTGTGCTGCAAGGGCCCGCTTTCGGCTGTTGAATTTCTTTGTTTTTATTTTTATAAATTAATGTAACTTAATCCGTGTGAAAAAAACTACAATCATGAAAAAGGGATACAAGGTTACTGATGTGAAGAGAGAAAAGAAAATTGGCGTCGCGGCTGAAAATCTGGAAGAGTTGATCGAGAAATCCTGCAAAAAGTTAGGCGTAAGTGGAAACTTCTTTGTTTATATTCAGTTTTAGTGCATAAATTGTAAATTTTTGATTAGTTTAATGTATTTAGACGCTAGTTTTAGTCATGATTAGCTGTGTTTATCGTTGCGACAAACGGGTCAGGGTGAAGCCTTGACCGATATTCATGTACCTTGACCTAATTCCGCGAGTCGGGACTTTCAGTTCAATGTCAGCTGCGCAGAATGCCGGCTATGTGTGGCGGAGGACGGGACGCACGTCGACGACGACGAGTACCTGGCCACGCTGCCTCCGCAAACGCTCTTTATATTATTGAAAAATACTGAAAAAATGGTCACTGGTAGGTATAGGCTTTATTACAGGAATATCAATGACACGAAAGTTGCGCTACAGTAGATAAGCACAAAAACTCCATCTTTAGCTTTATCTGAATAAAAAAAAACATCTCAATTATTATATTAACAAATGATAAAGGCAGACATAAAATTAATCAATAATCATCTTTTATCAGACTTTGACTACTACTATGATTTGATCCGGTCACAAAAGAAAGAGTATATAGAAACTGGGGCTGCAGCTAAAGAGTTCCTTAGCACCAACATTAAGGAGAAGTTCAAGGTGTTCCAGAGGTACATCCAGGCTGCTGATGATGCTAAGACCATGCTTAGTGAGAGGGCTCAGGACCCTGACTGGTTTGAAGGTGAGACTTTTAACTAATTAGTAATTTCCTAGTAATTTTAACACAGCCTTTCATTTACGATACAGAAATGCGGTATATTCTAGGGCTTCGTTCATTTACGACGTTATAAAGTTATGTTACATTTTCATTAATATTTCTTGCAAAAAATAAGATGTCCAATACGTCTCAGGTCCCAAGGGACTGACTCAATTTCTTTCTCTAACAATTGCCTACTTTCAATAAATTTTCCTTAAACAGTCAACATAAATGTACCTATTGAATGCCAAATCAACCGGAATATTGAGTGTATAAAGTCCTGCAGATAATAAGCCGCTGTTTTAACGCTTCTCTGAACACAAATAACGAGGTTCCGCGAAATTGCCTAGTTAGCGAAACTGTTAGCCAATTTCAATGTGTACTTTTCTGCATACAATTTTCATAAATCAAAAAGCACTCTTTCGGCTTTTTAGACGTCATTTAGCCAATTATGTTTATTAAAATTGCCCAAGTACTGTTAACCTCATTAATAAGGCTCTAAAACCGGACAGAGCTAACTGTAATGAATGTTTTCGAGGATCTAAAGGGCCATTTATCTTTTGTCTAATTTTACGCCGTTTTATTCTCCTTGAAAAAGTACCTGCGCGCTAATTAAGGCTTGGTTTTTCTTTCAAATTACGGAGCGTAAATAAAAAGTTGTTCCAACGTATTAATTAGGCAGCCCTTTGAAGCCCAGATGAACCCAGTTAACAATTAGGCATATTAAATCCAAATTAACGCGTGGCAATTACGCTTAAACTTGGGAAGGTCGTGGGTGAAAGAAAACATACCTAATTATAGTTGTACGGATTACTTTTCATTCCAATTCAAGAGCCTATGATGTTCCAGGACTAGAACCGTCAGAGAAAACGAAAGAGCAGTCGATGTCCAAACGCGTTAAAGAACGAATGCGAGGATACTACTACAAGACAAAGTCTGCGCTCCAGGCTTCCGACGTCTACATACACTCAAAGAATGGCCGAGGTAAGAAGCTCATAGATCAGTTCCTAACAGATCTGCGGAACATTCTCGAGTCTCACAAATACAACGAGACTTACTTCAACCGCAAAGCAAACAAAAACGCGCGCATTTGTGACGAGAGCGGCCTGTTCCAATGCGGCGGCCTCTGGAGCACCGACAAGTGTCTCTACGAAGGCGAGCACGTCATCAACCCCTACAGGAGCCGCGAGGAACGCATCATATTCCAAACATGGAATCTCGACCATAAGATTGAGCTATCAAGGTCCATAATCCCGAAAATTCTCCAAGCGATCGACGGGTTGTACAGCGGTGACATTAAATGTATTTCATGTGATAGGGATTCGAAGGTAGGCGGCATCGAAGCCGATAGGTATTACTTGCAAATATTTACGCGCGAGAACCTTAAGCTGGTACACATTGTGTGCCATTATAAAGGCAAGCATGACGCGGAGTCGGGCGTGTACACTCTGTGCAAGAAGTGTTTTGGCGGCCAAAGTATTGAATATAAGTAAGAGATGTTTCTAGAAAGCGTTCAATACATATTCAGGATTTAGAGGCGTATTTTGTGACGCGAGAAAAATTGCCCAGTCCTTAAGATTTACGAGCGTTATTGTACTTGCTCGGAGTTTAATACAAGCCTGACAAACGCAACTGTGGCCTGATAATAATTTATTTTCTCGTATGAAATATGTTCTCTGAATACTGAATTTGTAATTGAACACATAGCTGCAATATTTTTTCAAACAAAGTATATTTCTATTAATATGTTATATTGTATTGTATGCTATAATATACATATGATATTTTCTTCGCAACCTGTGATAGAATGAAATCTTGTTGCGTTGTTATCTTGCATCGCCTTATTTGATTATTATTTTAATATTTCTTATAATTTATTATATTTTTTTACCAAAGATCATGGGATAATCATAATTTATAATACAAATTGCGAAAGCGTATTATATTTTAAAACTAAACTCCAATAGAATCGATGCCGGATAATAAAATCAGTAGCTACACAAAGATTTGTATACCGAGCTTGAGAAAAACAAATTAAACTTTTTATTGGACATTTTGTATTGTACAACATCGCAATGTTCCCGGCTTATAGTTTGTTCGGGCCTGCTTAGCATATCGAAATTGGTGTACTTTGTAAAATTGTCCACGACATCTAAAACTCGTGTTTTTATTTTAAAGACTTCGTTTCAGTAGATATTTTTTTACGAAAGTTTCATGAATTATTCATATTACCTTAAAGTATGTTTAGCTAAATATATTTTTATTTGCAATGTTTGTTTAGCAATGAAACGGCTATGTTCACTAGAAATCATGTAGTTTTTATACGTAGTGGTTGTTCCTTTTATAACTGTATATTTAAAACTTTTTATTGTTGATATTAAACCATTTCTATTCCTTGATTGATCTCCTAACCCTTCATGACATAGTATTAGAGCTATTATACACATTTGTACTTATTTAATTAAGTTTAATTTTTAATTTAAATACATATCTGTACCCAAACTTATCTTAATTGAATTGGGTGTTCCCCGCGACTGCGCTATAGGTTTATCTATAAAAATGTTACGAAATATAAAGAAATATTTGTGTTTAGAATATGGAACGATATTTTCATATCGCTCAGGGATATTTTCACGTAAACCCATCAAGACGGAAAATTATTATACCAAAACAATTTCGCTGTGAGGCGGAATAATACGATTGTGGCATAATGTAAAATTATAGGAAAATCTAAAGCGCGTCACGGCTTCAGGCGTCTTCAGTTGTGATTTAAGAATGTATTGAAATGTTAATCATTTTATTTTTACTTATTACTGCACCTATGAAAAATCTCCCCGAAAGAAGTACTACGTGCTCTAAAACTGTGCGTTATGGTGCGTTTTTTGTCTTTCTTTGAATCTATGCGAGGACAGCTTAGTTTTATTTTACGACAGCCTCTGTTGAATTTCATATAAAAATGTCTTATTACATCGATAAATAAGTCCGTTCATGTAACAACATATTTATGCTTTTTGAATATTCGTTTAATAAAAAATATGGGTCTACCGGGATACGTCCTTTAGAATCAGTCCCTTGGCCCAGCCGCCTAGAAAGAGCCTAGGCTCTTGAGATGTTGATCGAGGCTCTTGGCCATTATCCTATATTTTCACGAGATTCTCATCGTGAATGCGGAACGGCGACATCTCATCGGTTAATTATTAGTATTAAGACATTTTATAAATATTCAATGCTTTTATGTTATTTTTTTAGGTTTGTATAACCTCTTAAGTTGAAGTTAAATATTTGATGGCACGTTTTTACAAATCTAAGCTGTCCTCGTGTAGAGGTTGTATTTGTTTGAAATATTGTTGAATACAGGATTTTGAAAAACCTCATTATTGATACAGGGTTATTAGATAGCCGTAAACAATATTTTTGTCTAACAAAATAACCGAAACATCATTTAAACGGAAAAATCGATAAATATCATTGGAAATAAAATGTTTGGATGAGAAAATCTTTAAATTGGAATATTTTGAAACCTATCATATTAAATTTTTTGGAATTGCTGTAAAGATTAATAAATTACTGATTTTATTGCATACAGAAAGGTCGACGCTGTTGTGACTAAAGTTGTCGCGAGTAACAACTCTCACGCATAGTCCTAAAAAAACAAGTGTGATAGGGTTCAGAATAAATAAAAAAATCTATATAGATATCAATAAAATCAAAATGCCACGAAGTATTTTAAAACCTACAAATCATAATAATATCAAGAAAATAATCATTCCTTATGACTTACCTACTTAACTATATTATTATGTAGTCTTAAAACTGAAATGATTTTATTTTGATTTAGGCAAAGCACAATACGTTTTGAAAACGGCATAATGTTCTCTAGATCAGTTATCCTAAACAGTAGATATAATCTCTAATGGGACGTAAAATTATTCATGTTCTATAAACTTGGATAAACTGGTCTAGAATTAAGTTACCTGTTTTTACCAACAGATGGTGCTAAAAGAGAATTGACCGTTGCTTTGTCAAGCCAAATTATTTATTTATTGACTGATTCGGTACTTGGTACCAAACTATCGAATAATTTAGAATATTTTATATTTCAAATCTATGTAGTTACAATTTAATTAATTATAATTTTGTGATTTTTGTATTATTTGTAAATTGAATTTTATAATAATTGTAATCTTAGATAGGGCTTATGAAATGGATCGAGGGGTTTTTCCAGAGGCTTACAATAAAATTCGTGGAGATAAATTGGTGTAGGTACATATTTTCAGCCTGCAAAACGGGACATACTCCTTGCAAGTGGCACTTTTTATAAAAGTTATTCATCTTTTATCTTCACTTATTGAGGACAGAGTCCAAATAATAGATTTGCAAAATCTATACATAGGTCATCATTTTGTAAGCCATGTGGAAAGGTCTCTCATGGTTGTGTCAAGAGTACTGTGCCGAATTTTCTTAATAAGTTATTCTAAGTAATGTCTTCTTTATTATCGAGACAGCTCTATTTACCTTTCCTATTCTTATATTAAGCTAAAATGTATTTCCATTCTATACTATTCTAATGGCTGTCTATCTCGCAATCGTCTAACGGCCGGTTTCAATATTCTATCTATCTATCTAATATTGGGATCGATTTCCGAATATTGTTCAAATTTCGCTGACGACGATTCTGAGCTGGACCAGTGTGTAATGTAAGTTAATATATCAGAAATCCTATTTTGTGACAATCGTTTACCAACTTGTTTAGATAGATTAGGGTAGCAATGGATAGCAATATTAACGTGTAAGCTGTTTGTAGATTAGAATTTAGATGCGTTGGTTATAAACGAATGGTGAACGGAAGCAATAATACTCGTAAAAATATTTAAGGGTGGGTTAACGTTAACCAAACCATAACCAGCCGTATACTTCATGAAGCTGAAAGTGGTTCGGTTATCGTTAAAGTTAAATTTTGCAACTCACCGTAAGAATGTGTTCCAGCAAAACGAGTACTTACCTAAATAAGTTTTAGAGCTATTGATACCATTCGCTGAATAATCAACGTGGTTAGAGTCAATAATAGAAAAAATAAAATAGTGCGATGTGTACCTTGCTCCATACAGATAGAATGACTGTTTTTACTGGATGAGTCGGAATAGTTCTCGTTAATTTCCATTAAATTGCCTTATTGCACTTAGGGACTGGCTCATTGAAGTTCTGCATTATTTAACCGCAGAATTATGTACTTACTTTCAAATGAGACTAAATATTTAAAGTGCTTAGTAGAAAAAGTATGCATAATGCTGATATCAAAAGTTTTATATTCAAAATTAATTTGTATTGCATCTAAATCGAATGCAAAATTACCATTTCTTTTTCCATCAACTGAAAGCTTCAAGTTTATACTTGTTCCGCAACACAATCTATACTATATGGAGTAAAGTATATTTAGATAATACTTACTTTATAGTAGTAGCTTCCATAGCTTATAGTGAAGTTGTTTGCGTAGTGTAGCGTGTTGTGTAGACTTCTCGATATACAGTATTAATCGATATACCTTCTCCTTTTTGCCTAAGTAGTTGCGTAACCGTAGAGTAAGGATGATATCATTATACGTAGTACACTGGTACAAAACTAGATCTAATACTGCACATGTTGGAATTAGGATGCTGATTTAGCTCCAAGGAGGTTAAGCGATGAAGAGTATGTAATGTAACAATATTACGTGTGGATTGTGCAACTGGGATTTTCAATAACTGATCTATCTCTTGTTTTGCGTTAGAGATGTTATCGAAATCCGCAGTAAATGATGTGCCATCAACAAAAAAGTTATGTATAAATTAGTTCAGTAAAAGTGAAGGTGTGTCCTTGATCTCGATTGATTGATCTCTTGTTGATTTGTTATGTGGATTTGTAGGATTTCAATAAATGATCTTAAAATATGAGCGTAAATATTGTTACATTCTATATGTTACGTATATTTAGGTAAACACATCCACACTAGCAAAATTGTAGATAATATCAACTTAACCACTGAATACTCAGTGTTATTTCATTATACACCCATAGAATTAAGTTATGAATTTTCAATATCAAGTAAAATAAATAGATCTATAAATTTGTTCACATGTGCAGTTCTTGTAAAATCTAATTAATTTTACATGTAACATAATGCCATAATTTATAAATTTTAAACAATTGTAAAACAGTAACTAGTCCATAACCTTTTTGTTGAATGAAATAAAAAATAATTTTAAAAAGGTTAACATGTTTATTATTTCAACCCTATGGAATTTACATATCTATGGAACATAATATTTGTTAAAGGTAATTACATTGCATGAAAAGGCGGAGCTCCAGGAATTGCCTACGGCCTAACTAAGCTGTTTCATGGAGTATTTCTGAGTTAGTACATAGTAGAATAATAATATTATTTATTCACCTGTTTTTGGTTCATCCTAAATCATGTATCAGAAAAACATTTGCTTGTACAATGCACATGTACTAAAATAACTTAAATAAGAAGTAGAACTAGAAACAACACGTTTCCTGTACATATACCAATCAGGAGGTGTTATGTTAAAAACCACTTAAAGTATGCAAGCATATTCTAGAACTTTTACAGTGAGTTGCACCATTTAACTATAATGATAACCAAACCATTTTAACATAATATTTTAATACAAGCGAATGCAATGGAATCTTAATTTGACCCACTTCCCGGTCTTTGTTTTTGATGAGAATGCAATTTTGCACACGCTCCGAGTTCTGATGACAATACATGACTAGCTAAGAAAAGTCATTACAAATCCATAATGGCGGATTGGCTGTTTGAAATCCACCCTCTTGATATACATAGGTATCAAATGAAAGGGTTTGCTGTCAGGAATACGAAAAAATCTGGCACGTGGCTCAGATCCAACATGGCGAATTGGCTATTGGAAAGGCCAACCTATGATTTAGGTATAAAAAAGCATACAATAAAACTAATTTTCAGTTGTCAAATCGCAGATATAACCAAGGGGCGGCAACTGGATGGTTGCCTATAACATGGTTTTATAGATAAATGGTGCAACTGGGTCTTAAAGTATTACAAAGTCAGTTTTCAAGTATCACAATGTTTATCTTCTCTTCCTACCGCCTGCCTTTTTACTGGGATTCCTCTGTCCTTTGCCGGCCTTAGGTTTCTTAGCTGTGAAGTTAGTGGCATTGTTACCCTTGGTCTTGGCTTTGAAGTTACGCTTGCCCTTGGCAGGTTTCATGGTTTTCTTTTCTTCTGATCGGCTGTAAAAATAAAGAAAATATTGTTAAATGCAGGTAACAATTAATTAGTTTTTTATGCACTGAAAAGCCAAATACAGTTGTTGAAAACATATCTATATGGAGATTTAATATTAAATTGCTATTGATAACAGTGACATTCAATTTCTAATCATAAAAATGTTATAAATGTATACTTACTGGACTTGTTCTTCATGTATGTGCTTAGCTACAGCTTTCTCCATATCAATTTTAGGTCTCTTATTCAGTATATTATCAAGCATATTTAAATTATTCTCCCTCTCTTGTGCTGGGGTTGGTATAGGCAGTTTGCGCTTCCTTTCTTTGCCTGGAATAAGTTCATGAATGCCTTTGCCTCTGGCTTCCTTCTCTTTGGGCAATTTGTCTTGGAACTTGCCAAGTGATGCTGTGGAGGCCTTGGCTATGGTTGCTGCAGTGTCCAACTGTAAATAAATAATATGAAGTTATAAAAACTGTTAAACCTTTTTGGTAATAAATAGGTAAATGGTAAATGAATTTTACCTGGTTAGCTGAAGCTTTGTCAGATGTGACAGGCAAGCCAACCCTAGGTATCTTGACCTTCCGGGCTCTAGCAATATTCTTGAGCCTCTGCAACTCGTTCTTGGCCACTTTCTCTGACTTCTCACTGGCTTTCTTCTCAAACATGTCAGTCATGGGATCCAGGTTCTGTGGTACTTCTATCAGCCAATTCTTCTCTTTCTCTGCAGCTGCCTTCTTGAAACTGAAATTGAAACAAATTCATTGTTTTTATTAAAACTCACCTTCGTATAAAGGTTTGTTGAAGAAATTAATTGTGATCAAGCTTTCAGTGTTCATATGTTGTGAAAAACTTATAGGTACATCAGCCGTTTGTGCTATAGTGTATTAAATACCACATGCATGTATATTATTCTCCTTAGCTACAATGTAAATAAAAGAACAAGGTGTACACATTCTACTAGTGATAGATGAACATACCCATATAATGGCACCCATTTCTGTAGCTGTTCATCCCATTGCAGTTTGTCCTTCTTCTTCTTTGTGATACCCTTAGCTTTGGCAAATTCTTGCCATTTAGTCAGTGGCTTCGGCTTGGGACAAGGCTTGGCTCTTGGCAGCACAGTTTTGGGCTCAGGCAGGCGGACCACGATAGCTTCGTCAACTCGCTCGGTGGGGAGCTCCCATATTTTGTTCAGCAGTAACTGTGTGTTGTCACGAGTTAACGACTCTAAATATGAGTCCTTCTTAGACCTGGAAGATGTGAAGATTATTACATAGAGGTTTATTCCAGTTGATTTATTGGTTTATGTAAAAAAAACATGCATGCAATGAAACTTACTGCAGTAATTTTACATCCAAATCGTTGGTATCTGTTGCGAGCAGTGTGCCTAAATCAAGTTCGACATCCAAATGCTTCTCTACTGTTATAGGTTTATACTTCTCAGACTTCTTGTGTTCTTTTTGCAGTATTTCATTTACGATATCCATTTTCGTTAAATTGAAAATATTAACACATTTCCTACTGCACAATAAGTAACCTCAAACTTATTTTGACGTTTTAATTTGATTTCATTCGGTCGCGCAATCCACGTGCAAGATCAACTATAGTCAAAGCTATCTCCGTGAATACTAATGCAATTTCCACCGTGCCGTACATGTATTTTACAACGGCGCGGCGTGTGGTTTGAAATGAGCTATTCCACTTATGAAATAGTTATTTTGTTTATAATATAATAGATGGACGAAGAATTGAGGGAGATAAAAGTAATCGTTATCAATTTTGTGCTTTATCCATCTTTGCAAATGGACAGCGTTGACAAAATTGACATTGACGTTGATTGACGCATTGTTGATGGAGGAGGATAGCCGTTTGTTGTTGTATTTTACTGCTTTGATTTTACAATAATTACTGTTTACTGTTGTCTCCTCCCGCTTACATAGTGCTTTTTATAAACGTAAGTTACACTTAGTCTTTCAAAAGTATGACCGGCGACACAGAGAAAACCTATTGCTTCAAAAATGAAAACAAGTTTGTCGTCAAAAGTGGATGTAAAAAACGTATGTGGAGATCTCTGAAACAAATATTGACGGCAGAAAGAGCACTTCCATGGCCTAACGAAGCTGTTCTATGTAAGTTATTTTCATTATCTCCATTTAAATGAGAATTATAAAGTATTTATTTACTAATAACCTTTCGTTTTCAGATTATTCTATCAATGCCCCGCCAACATTCAAACCAACTAAGAAATATTCAGATATATCTGGCCTCCCTGCTCCGTACATAGATCGTCACTCTAAGCTGTTTTACAGCAACGTGGAAGAGTTTGCTACAGTTAGAAGTTTACCTATGGATATTACAGCTGGATACCTTCAATTGAGAGGAGCTAACACAATTGTAGGATGAGCTATAAAGGCTTTGAGACAAATGTTGAAATAGACTTTGTGAACCATTGTTATGTAACTTTTATGAAGTTTACAATAAGACCTATTGTGAAGATGATAAGTTACCTATATTTATATAGTGCAGAATATTTGACTTCACACCCATAGCATTGTAATCTATGCTGATATTGTGATATCTACTTGTTCTGTATGTATAATAATTTTCGTTTGTAATCTAAAGTCCTACTAATAACAGAAATTGTACTCTAAGCTTTATCTACATAGAAGCTGTTGGTAAATAAAGTAATTAATAAATAAATAATATGAATGATCTTAAATAAAAAGGTTAAGTAACTGACATAATGAAGGTTGTTTTATTTAGAGAAAGAAGATTATGTTGGAAGCAGTTTTTACATATTTATTCATCCAAGATGATTTTTAAGGTAATTTCAATAAAGCCTACAAATATCTCCAAAACTGCAGATCTTCACCCCAATGAATTAGCAGAGCTGCGGCTTTTCTGACTTAAGGTTGTTTTTCACTTCCATCAGCTCATTTCTGACATGCTCATTTTACGCCTACAGCTTATGTGGATGCTTCTCGTTATAATACTTCTTTACTACGAATTATTTGAATGAGCAGCTCCATATTTGCTACAGCATTTCAACCGAACAGTTGTCTAGGCTCGGGTCCCAAACACATGCTTAAAAAATTTAGTTTCTGAGTGTGATACTGGTTTCTTTTTGTAAATATTTCTGAACGTTATAAGTTCACGGTGCTGTCATTCGAAATTTTGACACTAATTGTCAATGTCAATTCTAGAATAATAAGTCAACGTGCATAGCATGCCCGTTCAGAATCAAATTTTTAAAAGTTTTTCTATATTTTTGTAATAAGACAATCATTTTAGTGTAAAGAATGTCTTCCTCCTTCTTTTTGAAAGGGAAATCCAGGCAAGTTCAAAAAAGAAAAGGCGAGAAAGTAAAGAAAAAGGCGCCGAAGAAACCGAACGCGCCTAACCTAGAAAATGGTCAGGAATCTTCAGATAGTGAACTTGATTTACGAAAGTTTTCCGACGCGGAAGAATCAGAAAGTGATCATGAAACTGCTGAGCAGAAGAAGTTGCGGCTAGCTAAGAAGTACCTTGAGGAAATCGAGAAAGAAGAGGCGAAACGAGCGGAGCTTAAAGAGGTCGACGATGCTGTAGAAAACCGTTTAAAGAAAGACTATTTAGAACAGAAAGGTAAATTAAAAATTGAGGTGGCTGAAAAGTACGTAGAACCGAGTGAAGATGAGCTGAGACTCATTCGTGCCAAGGAACACCGTCTAACACTGACATGTGTTTGTATCAGCAGTGATAACAACTTCGCGTTCACTGGCAGCAAATGTGGCTCCGTTATTAAATGGGGAATCAAAGAGAAAAGAAAACTTGGTTGCTTAACTTACAAAACTCATTCCAATTTTATCAAAGGTGATGTTAAATCTCTTGCAATATCCACTGACGGCAAATATTTAGTTTCATCAGATGACAGTCCATATATTCAAGTGTGGGATCCACAAACACTCAAACATGTACATACATTCAAAGGACACAAAGACGTAGTAACAGGATTGGTTTTTAGAAAGAATACACATGATTTATACTCGGCTAGTAAAGACAGATCTGTGAAAATTTGGTCTTTAGATGAGATGGCATATGTTGAAACATTGTTTGGGCACCAGTCACCCATCACTTCCATTGATGCATTGACCAGGGAGAGAGCGCTGACTGCAGGAGGCAGAGACACTACGGTTAGAATATGGAAGATAGCTGAGGAGTCACAGTTGATATACAATGGACCAATCGGGAGTCTTGATGAAGTCAAGCTTTTAGATGAGGAGCATTTTGTGTCAGGCAGTGACAATGGCTCAATATGTGTATGGAGTGTACTAAAAAAGAAGCCTTTGTGCACAGTTCCTGAAGCCCATGGTTCTGAGAATGAAGTACCTCGGTGGATTACTAGTCTGGCAACTTTATTGAATTCTGATGTTTTTGCATCTGGGTCCTATGATCTAAGTATTAGGCTATGGAGAGTCTGTGACCAATATAGGAAAGTTTTACCTATGTTTAGTGTGAATGTGTGTGGTTTTGTAAACTCTATGCAGTTTACAAGTGATGGTAAACAGTTGTATGTGGCGGTTGGCCAGGAACATAAGGCTGGCAGATGGTTCAAGTTAGGAGGTGCCAAAAATGGACTTTTAGTTGTTAATTTTAATATTAAGGAGTAATATAATAATGTTGTTATAAACAATTTAATTTACACAAGGTAGTTTTATTTGTATATTTTATTATAAGAACTGTGTTCTGTTTTACAGAACCATAACCCAAATATTTTCCTGTGACTTAAAGCCTAAGTTTCTCCTTACAATGGATTACAGGCATTACAGCAACTATAGGCAGTCCGTTTGAGTAGCCACTTAACTAAAAGTAAACAATCTTGATAGTACCTACTTAATGTTTTACCTACATCTTTTTAGATTAATTAATATAAGGAATTCTTATGAATCTCTCTATATAGGTACTATAAATAAAAATCCAGAAGGCAAACTTCAGCGTTCTACATTGTACTTAACTATTATTTCATGACATCTTTTTCTAAATGAAATTAGTTTTTACGCATTGAAATTGTAATCAAGTTTTTTTTTTACGTGGGATATGGGCAGGAGGGGAAGGGAAAGATAACACATCGCATAGGAAGTGGTGAAGGGTGGTTGTTCTTGGGGCTGTCTCATGTAAATGTTCAAAGTGGTTTTTCAGCCTACTTTTGATGAGGACGCTTGCTAGTCTGCTCGAGATTTTGTAATATGGCGAAATGGAGGTACCTAAGAGGTAGGGCTGCCATCTCTAATCCGGACAAACATTTAAAAAATCCGGACATTTGGCGTAAATCGCATTTTTTCCCCGAACGAGTACGATTTTTTTTAAACAAAATAATACCTACCTAATTTGTAAGGTGCTTCCTTAGAGCTCTTACACACGAGCGACATGTTCCCAACGGCAGATGTAACTGTCGACACTCGTCGACGGCTGCCGCTGATCTTTGAAGTTGAAATGTCGATGGCTGCCGTCGATGTGTCGACAGCTGCCGCCCGACGCGCTTCGACTGCTGCAGTTACCTCTGCCGTTGGGAACATGCCGCTCGTGTGTAAAAGCTCTTACATGAAAAGTGAAGTTTCGAGGGCGAGGTTTCAAGCAGTGTCCGGGTTTTCCCCGGACGGCCTCCAAACGAGGACAAATCCAGAGGCAGCCCTACTAAGAGATATAGTGCTGAGATCCACATTTGAAAGGTCGTAAGAGGTGAGTCGACGACTCACAGCCTATTGACCCTCACTGCTTTACAAAGGCCTCCCCAGAGGGCTCGAAGTTACACAATCATTTGGCCCCATGATTGTGTAACTTCGAGCTCTCCTCTCCACTATGTGTAGCTTACCACTTTGATCTGCTACCTACCCTTTTTGAAGTTATAAATTAAGGACTGGATTTAACTTTTATCAATTTGGGAAGCCATCGGCATCTTGTGAGGCATAAAAGACAATTGCACTCCTCTCGGCAAGATTGATCCAAAATATAAACGACATTGAATATTGAATTTAATTGAAATATTTACATTAATTTAAAAAATAGTAAAATTATTTACACTTGATCCTTGTTAAAAATTGGACCAATCGCTCCCATGGAGTAAACTTGTCTTTCTTAGTTGTGTAAAGGTGGTTGGTTAAAGAAAAAACAAAATATTTCCTTAAATTAGTTTATTTCCGACAAAACCTACTTAAATCCTGTGCACGGCGTCTTCATCTTTGACGATCTTCAGTAATCTTCATGTTATGAAAGAACAAACAATCAATCCTTTGTGTCTGTTACCGAGAGATCCTAGTGCTAAATAAAAAGAAAAAAGTTAACCGCATCATGTACTTAGATCGCTCGTTAACCGGAGAGGCAGGGAGGGCGTTCCATTTTACCAATAAACCTAGCCGCATGCGAATCTGCAAATCAGCACAGGATACTGCCACAGCAAACAGGC
The DNA here is from genome assembly GCA_033682625.1 of Helicoverpa zea x Helicoverpa armigera. Classification (NCBI taxonomy): domain Eukaryota; kingdom Metazoa; phylum Arthropoda; class Insecta; order Lepidoptera; family Noctuidae; genus Helicoverpa; species Helicoverpa zea x Helicoverpa armigera. The sequence goes on along the minus strand of JAWIIS010000004.1, from coordinate 9,845,423 downwards.
CAGCGTGCTGCACCGGCCTGCCAAACAAACGAGTATATTAGTTCGCAGTCTGCTGGTCTGTCGGCTGCCACCTACGACGCGCACTTGTTCTAATTTGGTGGTTGTTGACGCATTTACATTGATACCCCTGATACTAGAGGCGACAAATCGAAGAACTTTCGAGTTGGCACTTTGATAAATTGAATGAGTGAAATAGTTTAGTAATGTGCGCGATTCGTCCTACGTGCCGTGTATTAAAACTCCAATCATATACATTATCTTGGTGTTACGTACAAGTCGTCAAGTACCTACTTTATGCGTGACTCGTCAATAAATATAAAAGTTTACTCATAACTTATGTACGGCAACAACAGCAATTCAGCAGTTGTCAGCAAACAGCAAACCCCCCCTCCCCGCATACAGCCTCGCTCCCCGCGTACTCCACGCCCTGAGCATACCAACATTTCAATTAATATTACAGGATCAGTTTTATCTAAAATATTTGCAACAAATGCTGTACTTAAAGTAAAACTCGTAAGTAATAGGCCGCATGCTCTACTTTGTTGATTATATTGTAGTCTACTAATAAAGCAACCTAAACCTTTCACTCTCTAATGTTGGCTTCACTTTTAAATACAAATTGAGTGCACTCATGTTTTCAATTAACAAGCCTAACAGATAACTGATGACCAAAAGGTTTGGCATAAGCAAAGGCCTACTACTTAAGATAATACATATTGACAATGTTAAACATAAAAGTACAAAACTAAGGACTCCAGGCATCACATTCTTATGAGTTATTTACCAAGAATTATGAATGATGATGTCCCACATTAATGCCCAATTTAGCCCAATAATCACTTGTGGAGTGGTAGTACACATGATCTTCCAGTTATTTTGTTATATTAAACCTGAAATAATATCTTAGACCACAGTGGTCTTACACCTAGTGCTGATTAATTACATACATTTTAATCTAGTACAATATGAATATGAAGACTCAAATACAAGTGACTGACTAATCTAAACAAATTCCCTAACTCAGTAAAAAAGATAAAACTAAAAGTATTTCAACACATGAAATAAATAAACTCAATTCAGTTTATTGTATTCAGTAATCCATATTATAAGATATGTTTGAGAATTTCATGAAAGTTCTATACAAAGAAAAAATTAAGTGTGAAAGTCTGTAGAGATACAATTCTTACATTATGCAGTTAGCCTATGTTAAAGTTAAGGGAACTTAAAATATAATTTGTTACGTTGCATGTTTTGCCACTATGTTGATCATAGTTAGGTCTGTGGATGGCTTATGAGTTACTGATGAGTTTAGTACCTTGGCTGAAGGCTGCTCAGAGAGACATGTAGTACAGCACTTCAGCTCTCAGCTGGTACTCTCTACCTGTTGGAACACAAAATTTTTGTTTTAATAATAAAACCGTGTAGATAATAATATCTCCAAAAAAATATTGGAATTTAAACTGATTTAATCCAGATAAAGATTAAAATATAAAGATGTACTTAAAATTGTCAAGTAAATATAGTGATTGCTAAACTAATGAGATGGCTATAAATTTTGTAAAGAAAGTTTAAAAATAGATAGTTTTTCAACTTACTCAGCAGTTCAATGCCTGGAGCGAGATCGTGAGCGGGAGCGGCTGCGAGACCGCCCTCGCGAGCTCTTCGAGTCGGAACGACTGCGAGAGCGAGAGCGGCTACGGCTGTACGAGCGCGATCGCCTTCGGGAACGGGAACGAGACCTGGATCGACGACGTGAACGAGACCGTGAACGCGAGTTGCTAAAAGAATAACCATCACACAAAACATATGAATATATCCTCGGCCAAAGTTTCAAGCACCCCTCCCAATGCGATAAACACAGCTGGAGACGTTGGAGTTACACAATTGCGACATGTACCACCTCCGTCTGTGCGAGCTGAACAACATAAACAGCATATTAATTTAACTAGCTGACCACAACATAATCAAAATTAGAATAAGAATGAATATAGATTAAGAAACATAATTAAAATTGTTAGTAGAATTGTGGTCAGTTCAGATATTATACTGTGGGAATATATATATTTTATAACAGTTTGGATATTTGTGCATCAATACACCCAATTTAGATAAAATTTTTAGCACACTGTACAAGTCATGTACTGTAAATATCAGTGAAAATTTAGTAAACATAACTGGAAAGTAAAGAATTGAAAGCAAATACTAGTGGTCAGCTAGTGCTGCGGAAGGCATTGTGATTTGAAAATTTATGTTTCTATATTACCTGCGACGACGGTCGTAACGGCTTCTGTATGGGGATGATGGCCGCCCATAACGAGCCATCTGTACACGGAGCTCCCTGCCATCCAGCATGCGTCCATCCAAAGAGTCCAGGGCTTCTTCCGCGTCGCGGCGGTCGTAGAACCTTGAATGGAGATAATGATAGTGTCAGATGCTGATTGTGCATCATCCGTAAACTGTGTACTTTACATTTGTATGGTTGGAGTGGAAAAAAGTAGGTAAGGGCAGAGCATCGGGCAGGTGGTATTTTACCGGTAACGGCTTATGACGTCATAAGGACGATTTAGTAAAGTAATTACCTGACGAAAGCAAATCCTCTGCTTTCTCTAGTGTAGCGATCCCTGGGTATGTAAATATCACCAACTTCACCACATCTTTCGAACACACGACGCAGATCTTCAGGCGTTGTACGGTAAGTAAGATTGTCCACTTTCAACGACACCATGCCGTCTATACGCGGCGGCGGCCTTCCGTAACTCATCTTGGTTTATATTTTACTGCACTGTATTCAATAATTTACAAATTTCACTGTTTGGTCACAACAACTAACAAGAAGCTAAAATGGCGGCACCAAATTTCTCTGGCGACCGCGGCGTGCAAGCGTACAATAAAATATGGCTGCCGTTCGTGCCGGATGGAAAGATTTTTTTCAATACAAGCGGAAGTGTATTTCAGTGTTGTCAATTAAAAAAATATAAACACGATTTTTTTTGAAGAAATTAAAGCTAGAGAAATAGTTTAGCTGTCGAACGTTTTAATTTTATTGATTTAAAATTTCTTTAAATAACATATTAACGAAATTTAAAGGAAAATTGATAATAAGTTTAGAAATTACTTCTTATAATTTGCTGAATTGTTTATTTATTGGTTGCTATGGTGTTATTAACTATGTCAAGAAATCTATTGTCTAGTATTAAATTGCCTTCAAAAAATTTGATTCCGATAATTTCTACATTTTTCCAACCCGTGTACAGTTAACCACAAATCAAGTTTACCAAGAAAATGTCTGGGATAAAACAAATTAGAAATAAAGGTCTACTGCCTGATTTGAGGAAAGAGGGTGTACTTACCAAAGACGTACTGCTTTCTACCCAAGATAAACATGTTGGCCCAGCTGGATCTAGACTTTTTTCGCACCATACACTTGCAAGTATAAGGCGGCTTAGTTTTTACCATCCATTTTTGTAAGTTTATTGAATAAATCTTTTTATCCTCAATCTCCCAGTTGAGGGTTGACATGTATACTTACGATCTTCAGTGGCTACTGAAGATCGTAAGTATACTTATTCGCACTCGATGTAATGTTGCATGTACATTATACTGCTACTAACATAGTTGGGAAAAGACTCTGGAGATGATGACATATTATTTACTAGCTTTTGCCCGCAACTTCGTTCGCGTGGAATAGTGACTACCAGCAGATTTTTGATTTGACCAATAGATGGCGCTATATGTCCGGAATAATTTTATTTTTATTTTTTAATAAAAACTATCCTATGTCCTTTCTCAAGTTTCAAACTTTCGCATTTATAATATTAGTTTGGATTAGATAGTACCTAAGCGCTCTTTTAAGGGGAGAATCTCAACTTTATGTGGACTCAAAACACGTGGAAATCGATTCATGCAAATCTTTTAATTTTTAAATTTATATTGATTAAATATCTAGGTATTGAATTGAGCAAATCGTGAAAGTAATGTTAATAATAGTTGTAAAAAAAGATTGTTTGTGTACAAACGCCTTTCATTTATCGTTTCAGCTTGCCGAAGGATAGTCTGGATTTTATGTTGGCTACCACGTACAATCACTCAACAGAAAGGTTCCCGGATCAGGAGGACCTATATCTACAGCCAGAGACGATTGGCTGTGACACTTGGCGGCGACTTCGGAATACTTACGACAAACATCCACCTGTCGTTATACCTTTGGTAATATTTTATATTCTACTGGTCTTGACGGTAGACATTCATATTTTCAATCTTTACAGAAGAAAGCGTCATTCACTGGGTACTTTAGAATACTCCCTGCTGTCCCAGTATGCAGACTGACCATTTGTTTTAAGCGCCTTAATACTCAAGGACTAAAAATAAGAGGTTTCGGCTGCAATTTGCAGCGCGGGATATTCTTTATTACATGTAGAGGTAGCATCTACCCTACTCGTCGTAATATTGTCTCTCGGTTTTAGGGCCACCCAATGAAGCGGGGTGGAATAAAGGAGCACCGATCTCCATTCAGCGTGAAACTCATGAACTCTGGTGTCCATTCGTCGCAAACCAACCCGGGATACAGCCGACAGCCCGCTGGTGGCGCCATCTTCTTCTACTAGTTGCACTCATTTCTGTTTATTAGCTATCTACCTTTTCTATGAGTTGTGAGCACTATATCTCTAACCCTCTTATTATAAAACGCGGTATCAAATAAGTATCGGCTTTTGTACTACCTTTAATCCACCTTTAAGTACGACCTTGAAAAAACGTTATTACAAAACGCAGTTTATCGCAAGTCCTATTACTATCTGTAGTACAAAAGATAAACCATCGAGCCCCCTAGTTTAACTGCAGTACTTAGTCGACAAACGTCAAATTCCGACATTATTTACTTTTGAGGTTATTTGTTTTGTGATGAAAAAAACGAAAGTGGATATAAATATGTGTGATTTGGAATACTTGGATGTGTTAGAATACTATTGAGAGTGTCCGGGGACCCAACAGAATGCGTCATCGACAAAATCTCTTCAAATTACCTGACGACAATTTTCGATATAAATATCGATTTACGTTTTTCGAAATAATAGTCAATTGAATGCATGATGATAATCCAGGATGATCCTATGATGCTCAACTGGGCTCGCCATAAAGTAAGTAGCCTTTACAGTGCAAGTAGGTTGCCAAAACATCTTAATTAATTGTATACGAGTCAAAGTTTTTATTATGGATGTTTGTTTATGTTCCACGCATAAACTACCACATAGATTTTGATGAAACTCCGAAAATATATCAGATTATCATACAGTCTATTGTTTATTTACAGATTCAAGACTATTTTGGCGTTTTGCACGCCGTATCTCTGCCAGTAATATGCAATGTTTGTAAAAGACTGGAAGCTTGCTAAAATGTACAAAAATGCCTAGATGAGAAAGGGAACAAGATTGTGTGATGAAGAACAGTGTCCAACATGTATCAGTGCATTTGACTGTATAAATAGACATCGGAATAAAATATAATTTTCTACTTTTATGTTGTTTCAAATGTTTCATTTTCTTTTGGTAATTTAATGCACACGATATTCTGTGTGTAGGTAAGTTATTGTGCACTTAATTTTGAAGAGGTTCTAATTAGATGCACAACGTCTTATTTGATCATTTAAATCGGGATGAAAATAATCCAAATTATTTCTAACCTAAAAACAAAACAACTCGGATACGCGCGCTGACGTTCCGTTATACGCGCAAACTCGATAGTTGTTTAAAAGAGAATAATTGGATCATGTATATTGTTAAAAAATACTAGAAATATAAAATTACCTTTAAATAATAAAAAGTAATATTTTCAACTGCAGAGATATTTTTTTTATTATCATAGTTATTTATTTTTCATCAAAATAGACTTAACAAAATAATGTAAAAAGGAACGGCGCATAGAATTCGGAACGATTGAGCGAATGATTTAAATATTTGTTGCTTATAATCTGTGGATATTATTTAAACCACACACACACACAGACAAATCGAAGTACTAAACAGTCTTCTCTTAGTCTACGTTTTGTAATAAGGATGTCAAGACTATCGTAAGTACCGTAACAAACCAAGACGTCTTCAGTCGGGTTTAAACCACTACTTGCGGCAGTTTTTATAATAAGAGGGTAAGTGTTTACTAGTCTTACTATTACCTATTATAAAATTATCACACATTGTTTTCATCTCCGTAAAACGCTGGACATATTTACCACCTAGGTATAAAACGTGGTCTGAAAAGTACCGTCCCTACTGTCAAAAACGATGATTTAAACTTAGCACTACTTTTTAAGACCACGTTTTATAAAAATGTGTCGCAATGCCGTCAGGGGACGCGTAATGAATGTGTGTAGGGTAGTATACACCCAGAGGCAACAAGTAGAACTAGTGTAGCTAGCTGTAGAACCTAAATCTAAAACTTATGTAATTAAATTAAGATAATCATGTTCGGTCTTATTGGACCGGTTCAGGTAGTATTCCTATGTTTACTTTATAATTATTTATTAACAAGTACACATTGTACTTATTTCGTTCGAAAATAAGATTCAATGGTTTTCTAGAGAACTATCTGTTATTTTTTGTAATGTTACTAATCTAATGTAATTTAAAAAAAATTAATTATATTGCAGCTGTTTCCTTTTTGTTTTCGTTGACAATAATAAGTGTTTCGTTTGTTTTCGTCTGTTCTTAATATTTGGTCTTCAAGTTAAAATATACGTATTAGTTTTGTATAATTGCTGTTTTGTTTTCCATTTTTATTTTATATGCGCGTGCACCTGCTAGAGAAGATACTCAAACACGAGGTTTGCAAAGTTTAAAGAAAGGAGATGATGAAAAATGTAGGGGAGGGCTTTATTTTTTTTTAAGCTTTCGTCCGGTCCTCACCAGCTACAACAGTTAACTCATTCGTGTCATTAAGAAGTTCATAATACCAGGAGCCTACTTACCTACCTGTTTCTAAGCTACTAGTATCCCGCTGATATTGAACTTTGCCAATGTACAGAGTGTACCTTTAAAGCAATTTCCAGGAAGATGGAGCTCTTTTTAAATAGCCTCATTGCGATAACTTTACACAAAGGGAAGTTTCCTTTAAGTACAAGTCATTGTCTCACTTGTATACCCTTTTAAGAGTACTCAGCAATTCAGGTAATAAATAGCTAAATTCCACGTAGTAAACAATAAGGAGTTCTTAATAGGGTAGTATTTAAACGCAAATCAAAAAATATCCTTTTTCTATGCAATAAGATTCCGAATTCCCATCAAAATTACTGATTGCACAGCAAAATATTCAACTCAAAATATCACTAAACACACTACAATTTATTTTCGCAGCGTACAGCGTTTTTTCCTAAAGCAAAAGCTTTTTCATCAATGCACAGCTAATAATCTTAATGCACATTATACATGTTAACTCTTTTTTTTTTAAATATAGCTTCTATTTTAATATTATTTGCAGCAGTTTTTCTGAATAAAACAGCTTTTTATTAGTCACAGTCATCTTATTATTTATTAATTACGGCATAATGAGATCAGCAAAAAAATATAAAATTAAATACAAAATTGTAATTTATTGAATTATTTATAAGCGTTCACGCTTCCTTTTTTGCCCAATAGGCAACATTTTTAGCTTCTGTCGGTGGCGCCACGTACTTGAGTCGGATCGCAAGTCCGATGATATGCTTGCACATACTATAGTTCTTAAAAAAAATGGGGCTGGTGCATTGTCAGTCATTGTCAGTATTTCCTTTTGGCATACATTTCATATAAGTAGTCATTAAAAGGCAGAACTATCATAATTCAGAATGTTTATAGTCAGAATCATCTTTTGGCACAGTTTTGGAATTTTTATTTTCCTGTAAGAAGCAAACAAGCCTGAAGCATGCAAGCAGGCATGCAGCATGTAAGCAGGCATGCAACATGGAAGTAAGCATGCAACATGCAGCAAGCATGGCTTCTGTCACTGCTCCGGCGCTTCGTGGCTCCGGCGGTCCCATGCGAGCTTATCGTCGCAGATGATTTTCACGCTCACCACCGCAGCTTCGGCTTACTGGCCGGCAGAGCCGGCCAGCCTCAACCGCGTCGGCGAGCGTTAAAACTACCTGCTCCTCAGCTCGCAGGCCGCCTCGCCCCTCCGCGCCTACGCGGTTTTGAATTGCACTCTAGGGGTAGGGCAAACAAGACTACGTGGAGTCGGTTTTGCAGCGATTCGTTTTCGTTACTAGCTTCAATTTTTAATACAAAGTTTTTTAATTGAACTCTATCTAACTCGCTCGCGCCACTCTGCACTCCAGTGACGAAAAAGCGCGCGAAACCGCGAACCTTTTCAGTTAATTTGTTCTGTTTTTAGAAATAATGCAATGTGACAGGATTTTTTTGTTTTAATAATCATTAAATTTGCCGAGCATGGCTTCTTGAAAATTAAGACAAATATGATGAATAGGTTTTGTTGTAGGTACTTACTGGTTAATATGCGATTGGGATAGTTATTTTGCTATGAAATATGGAAAATTTGCTGTGCAGTCAGTATTAATGCTATGTATGTAGTATTTTTGTACAAGACTAAATTTAACTGTATTGCATTATAATAAAAAAAGCAATGTCATATTGATGTATAATTTCGAATTATCTGCAGTTTGAGTTTTGTTAAACATTTAGTTTATTTGTAGTGAAGTAAGTTATTTGATGTAAAAAATAATATAAATGATGAGTACTTATTGATAGGCGATTATTTATTTGATATGCAATTTATAATATCCCTTCTTAATATCACCACGCTATATAGGTAACGAAGTTCTAGACTAGGCCCATAACGGTATGCCTATCAGTAACTCAATATACGCACTGCTGGATGTGGTGCAATAAGAAAAATCAGGCCACATTCGCATGGCATCGCACGAGCACCCCAAAAAACGGTACGTTCAAAAAACAGAACTCGGGCACTCTAGAGGGCTACAATAACGAGGCCTGTATTGGCCCCGTAGGTAACACCACGAATACCGATTTTCAAGTTGAGGAAAGCAGCACATATTTACTAACACATGAAAAGTCTGAGTCATTGCCGATCTATCTACTATCCTATAACGTACCTACGCCAAAATTCTAGATATCTATGCCCCAAATAGGCCAACATAAATATTAACAAATTACAAAAGAGCTTTTATCGTCACGGTAGGTACTGGCAGCAGATCTTTTTAAAATACTTTTCATAAGGCTGGTATGTCATATAAAATTAAACAAGATTTGGTAACTTCTGGCCTGGCAGAAAAAGCATTGAAAACACAATTTACGATACACCTAATTTCTTGAAAATTGAAGAAAAAATTTGCTTTAACTATGTAAATCATATATTTAGCGCGTCAGTTAGTCAAAACACAATCAAATAATATTTGCCTCGAATCGTGATATGGAGTTTTTGGATTCGCTGGGTAAGTCAGAACATTTTTATTTTTATTGTTATACACGCATATCTGGATCTCATACAATTTTATTCCTTTGTAGATCTAGACACGATCGATAAGAAGTCGCACCGGGTGCGGTCTTGGTATCTGTACGAGCAATATAAATCTCTCGAAAGAAGTCAGTTGGATGCCGCGCAGAAACTGAAAGATCGCTCCTACCAGGAGAGAATTCTGCGCCAGGAATTGTCGGAAAGACGAGCCAGACGCAAACTATACGATCAATTCGGACTTTGTCAGAGCGAGTCCAGATTAAAGAAAGAGAGGAGCGACAGCACCAGGAGTTCAGTGAGTGCCAGTAACGACGACTTCTTCGAGAGTTTCTGCGTCTTGCAAGACGACGAACGTGTTACCCAAATTACGGGAACAGAGTTTTCTGAAGATTCCTTCAGTCAAGACGGCTTGTCGGCTAGTAAATGCTGCATAAACGATTTCAAAACTGAAGAGCACAAGGATGACTGCAGCTATACTGAGAGCGTAAATAGCGTAGTAGAGAATTTGAAACCTTTTAACGACGAGTTTTTACCAACAAAAGAGAACATGGAGCTTTCGCAGAACTCTATAGTAGAAGATATAAATATGCAACTTGACTCGGTCAAAGAGGATATTATATGTTTAGAAAACTTAGCAAAAATTGAAGACGTCGATAAAATATCTGAAGACGAAAGTTTGAACACCGTTGATGAATGCGAGTCGAAGCCTGATACGGTTAGCGAAAAAACTGTTCAGGAATATAATAATAACGTAATCGCAATATGGTCCCGGCTAGTCTCGTTCGCATATCAAGTTGTACAATTAAACCATGGTGATTGTTTGAACGATTAAATGTGGATTAGCTGAGCCGCAGATTTGGACTTAACACTGGCAATGTTTGTTTGCAGGCAACTGCTACTGTGACTACAGCTCGCAGTTCCTGACGGCGGTGCTGGCGTGTGATGTGTTGCGAAGGGGCGTCAACAGAATGTGTGAGTAATTATCGTTCTAATTGCTAGTAAAAGGGAATCTGTTAAGTTTATTGACTTTTTCAGTTTGTGGATCATATGTGTACTTTGTGCAGCTGCTTATACACTGCAAATATACTTTAATGATATGTATTTTGTTGCCAGAATTGAAAAAAGAGCATCCTTCGTTTATATTAATTAGTAGAAGTTTTAATTTTAGGTAATATTTTGCAGCCTTACGTCTCACCAATAAAGTTTGCTACTGACGATTCGGACGTGTCCAACCCGCTTTTTAATTTAAATATTAAACGGAAAAAATTAGTACAATCAAGAAAATGCAGGAAAATATGTGATAAGGTAATTATTCTTTTTAACAATAATCTTACAGGTTAAAAATATTCAACTAATGATTATTAGCATATACCTATACAGCTTATAAGTACAAACTTTAATATATATAATTTAAAAATACTTTTTAGCCATTATCAAGCAAGAAAGCAAAAACATGGTCCAAAACAAGACGGTCAAATCGAAAATACTCAGAAAACTGTTGGCAAGCGCTTGGTAAGAATTCGATTGGTCGGACCGATATCTATCCGAGGACTCGGCACGCGAGCGAACCATGGCGCAGTGCTGCCAAGTTTTACACTTCCAGAGACGAATACAGCCTCCCTTCTTCCGCAAGTAGCAGTATATGGCCAGACATTTGGCAAGAACGAGTTCCTAAACTGTCGAGAAAACGCTATTGTTGTTACCACAACAAGGCCTTGAATCCGATGTTGAAAATAGCTCATTATATAGATAGAATATTAAAGGACATTGACGACTCTAAGCATGATATGTGAAATTTTTGTTACACATTAAAATAATAATTACAATCCCTGTTTTTATTTGAAAATAATTGTAACATCAGTGAGAATCTACGGGCTATTCCTAGATAACTTGTAAATGGCTGCAGATGAGCGCAGACTTATGCATCTGTAGCTAAAATTGTAGGGTGACATAACACCGTCAGATCTGGTAACACCTCCAGCATGTGTTGCCACACTTTCAAGCTTCGAACTAGAGCTCTTAAATTGGGCTTGAAAAGGGGGTTTATGAAAAATTAAAACAGATATAACAAATATGTAACACTTTAATACACTTGTCGCCTGTACAACAGCGAATTTAAGTCAGTTACATTATTTTTTAAAGATTTCTACGTAGAAGTTTTCGAAAATGTTTCATAAGGACGCATCCCCCTTCACCTTTAATTCGTTTCAAAAAGAAAGCCGCAGAAAAATATGTGTAAAACAAAATTGACATTAATAGTTAATTTATTTAAATATCAGTTGGAAGTCTTTTGAATATTTTTCTGTAACTATCTTTTCTAAAATAAGTAGCAATTTAGACAGTGTTTGGAAAAAAAAAGAAACACTGGGGATACCTACTTCCACATTCAATTATGAGAATAAATGAATAAATCGCAATAGGCCAGTAAACGTTTAACGACAATAAAATAATGGTAGTAAATGATCGTCAACTAAAATAATATCAAATTAAATTTTAAGAAACTAGTTTTCTGTAGTTCTAAATCTTTCCTTATAAAAAAATAAAACTCATTTGTTCCGAAGACTGTGCATTTTGTATTTTAAATCTTCCGTGTGAGACATGATAATTATTTATAAGGAAAGAAGCGTAACAATATAAACAGGATAGATCACTTGGATAAATAACTTGATGATAACAGCGAGCTTGTTGAACAACATTTATGGTAATCATATAATTTATAACCGGTAAGTAGTCTATTAACCTATGTCACAATTTGAAAAACATTAACAATTGCGACAGTATGCCCAGTATACATATATCGAGGGCTATATTGTATATTGGAGTCACGGACCCATACCATGCTTTCTGCGGTTACACATAGAATGGGTGCCATATATAAAAATCATTAACTTAAACCCGACTACAGAGTGAGCATTCTATAACGTCCATAAATAAAAATATAGTCCTTGTATAAAAGTGAATATTTAATTTTTAATTAATGTAATATTTCTTTCTTTTTTTTAACCCACGGAGTTGTCATAACATGGCCGTAAGATTTGACAAAATAGGAGTCAAGACATAAATTCGTACAGTTTTCGCCACACTTGATTGCGGTTTGTAGCTAATTTCCGAGCACATGAACGCGAACTTCATAAACCTTCTGAAATGGTTTCTGTCCAGCGACACGCGAAGTTTGGCGAAAACTATACCAGTTGGAACTTGAGAACCTCTCCTTTTTGGGAAGTCGGTAGAATAAAAACCAGTAACGCCGTAGTCGGGTAAAAGCTATATGTGAAATACAAATCTAAACGATTATTATTCTCTAAACATTCATGTAAATATGTATCATATATCGTTACATATATTGTGTGACGTTAAAATGTAAGGCGTGCTTCACTATTGTTTGGTTGTTAAGGCGTGTACTCACTCACTAACATGTTCAACAAAATATGCTTGGAGCGGGAAAAACAACATGTGTAAAGGGGCTGGCTTTAATATTACGTGCATTTGTGCTAGATTTTTTTAATTTCCTGTTCATATTAGCAGTTGTTTTTTGAAAGTATCTGAAGTACATGCAATGAGAATTTCAGAACTTCCGCTAATATGTACAAGATATTACAATTTAGAGATTATGCATACATGTTTTAATTTAATTATGCGAAAAGCAGACTTTCCTCCGCCGTGCAATAAATTCATACAATACGCCGAATATAGTTGCCCCATTAGAAAACTCTATACATTAACTATTTGATATTTTGATTTAGTGTACAATACATTACAATAAGAATAGTAAACAATTATAAAATTGACTCTATTGTCTGTTAAAGTACACTCAGCGCAGAAAAAAGTAAAGAAAATAAAATCGTATCATATCGTAAACACGAATATAATTTGTTAAATCAATAAATAATTAGGAGAACATTCTATATTCATCATTCAAAATTATTTGTGCGGGATTAATAAATTGATTAAATAAACAAGATAATTTAAGTAGATTACAATCACCACTGGGTATAAGCAAGGGGTACCTTCGATTCTGAACCTAAAATTCATTCACTGTTCGAACATGGTACAATATTTTCTAATGAACACAATCTCAACTCAATAAGTGACCCATTGTTTTCCAACAATTTACTTGCTCTGATATCTGACGAGAATACCGTCCCAGCGATTTTAAATTGAGAACAATTCGAATTGAACGTCCCAACCACGGAGGAAGGAAAGATGAGCGGAGATGCCATAAGGCATTATAGGTCAGGTTGGTTCTTGTAGGTCACGTAACGTGCGATAGGCATGACCAAAACGATAAGTCACTAGAATGAAAGTTTGGATATCTTGACTGAATATCTGTGAACAGATTGGTCTTGATTCATTGGCAATTTCTTTTTAAAAATAGGTGGGTTGCAGAGGTGTATGTGGCCGGAGTTAGTAACGTTCCCGAACACATGCATTTCGGCGTGCTATTTTCTTTGATGATTTACCGTTATGACTTCTCCGCTAGACATTTTGTTCTTCGTGGTCCCAACACACGTTCTATAGACAAAATTGGTTACAAAATGGCGCCTGGCCAGAATTTTGATCCCAATAAATAAATACAGTAAATTATTTTGACATAATAAGCACTGAGTGTACGACTAAGCTATATAATTTGAGCTAATTGGCCTAGTTGTCAGGCGGGTTGTCGAAGTAGTCGATCTTCTCGGCGGGTGGCGCGGCTGCCGGCTGCGGCTTCGGCTGGCTGCGGGCCGCCCATGCGTTCGTGGACGTTAGCGTCGCCCAGCCGCCTGTTGACCTGAAAAGAGGTTTGTTGTTAGAGTTCGTTTGGCAGTACGCTGAAAATGTGGAAGAACCCGGCTGCGGCATTTGGGTTGGTTTAAGCCGGGATGTATTAAGGCCGCGTAAAGGACTGACGTGGGATGGTGTGTGTAGCTGTTGTATGGTATCATGAGTGTGGGTATCGGACTCCCAATTCCCTCCCCCCGGACAAAACCCCTCCCTTTTCCAATAAAACACCCTTTTTCGACGAGGCCGCCTGTTGACTGTTGCTCGTGAATCACTGGCATCAGTTTTTTTTTGGTATGGCATCTCGCAGTTCAGCCTAAGAGGCCGTGTACTGGCAGCAGGTCAGCGCTGCAGTATACATACTTGGTGACTGCATGCTGCGTGGAGTGCGAGGGCGCGGGCGCGGCGGGCGAGGCGGCGGGCGGGGCGCGCAGCACGGGGCCGGGCACGCGACGCTTGCCAGCCTCTCGAGCCAGCACCTCTAATACACTCATCGCTGGCAGCCACGACTGTAAAAAGATAACAAGTTACGGTTCGTTCACACAGACCGGCTCAGAGAGTACCGGCGTGCATTTTTCTTTTCACACAGACCGGAACCGATCGGCTGCGTGAGAACGTCTGGAAGACCGAGGAAAAGTAGGCGATCGGAGCCGGTCAGCTCCTCTTATTATTTTACACCGAGCGCCTTCGAGCATTCTTAATGACAAAAGCAGTGCACATGCAAAAATAAACCTTACTACAAATACTAAGAACTCAGTTTTCAACGTGTTAAGAATTTGCTCTCCTCTGCGAGCCGGTCTGTGTGAACGGACCCTTAGTTTCGATAAAAAGAAAAAAAAAACGAATTTCCAATGCAAAGACAATTTCGAATTTGGAATGCAAAGCAGGATCATTTTTATTCGGCTTACCTTCTCTCTATCAGCAGTGGCTACAACGTTCCTATTAGGCTCGGCATCGTAAGCGACGCTCTCACAACCGAAGTGTTCGCATAGTTCGTGTATAAACTGACGCTTCTGCCAGTTCATCGACGGGAACGAGTGCGCTCGGGTCTTCTGTTTTGACTGGGAAAACAAATATCAGGTTAAAACGTGTCAAACTTATAAGGCTTATTAGCTTGGCAATTTCGTATTAAAAACATTAGGTCTCTTCCGTGTACTGCAGGCTCCGGGGTACGTAGCAGTGAGTGTTACACGTGTACGGCAGACGGATAACGATAACGAGTGTCTGTCGTGTGGTTGACTTCTCTTTATTCTATTGAATATGACATTTTTGAAACGCTCAATACATATTTATATGACAAAAAAACAAAATTAACACAGACTCAATAAGTAGAGCAATCAGACGTTCCCATACAACCGTTTATGCCGTCGCTGATGACGGTAACGTCTCCCGCCAGCTAATATGGATATGGGATTGTCACGTAATAATTTCCCAGATTATCTTAACAAGGTTTGGTATTTTTTTCATACATAACTATTACTGTAAAAATTACCTTCTTAGCAAGCTGCACAAGCTCAGTAAGTTTATCGTGTATCTGGTTGGCAAAAGCAGGTTCCCTTGCAGCCGTAGCTCGAACATGCTCGCTGTACCGCGGCGCCAACTTCGCCGATACGTCGGGGTTGCGGATCTGAAGGGCTAGTGCTAGTTGGCGGGTGCGGGCTTCTACGCGGCATTCGTCGTCGCATTCTAGACTGTAGTAAAAATGGTGTGTTGAAAATTGGAAACATTGAATAGCTAGGATTACATTTTTTACACATAAAATCATACATGCACATTATTTAATTCAAGTACATGTGGGAGTAAACAGGGCTAGTGCATAAAGGTGTATGTAGGGGATAAAATAAGGAAGTACGTTGGGGTAAGTACATAGGAGAGTATGTATTGGGGGAATACCTAGTAAATAAGGGAGTAGACAGGGGAGCTCATACATTGTGGGACAATGTTGGGAGAGTATATAGGGTGATAACATAATTAACTAAATAAGGGATACTATGATAGATCTACCATTGACAGCAGAAACAACTTACGTTTTCAGCATATTGCCGGGGCGCTGGACATCTGATAGGTCTACTGATCCGCCTTCTGACATCTTCGTAGCCGCTAGAGCACTCATCATTCTGCAGAAAAAAAAATCAGTTAGACAAACAAATTAGATTTTGAATAATGTGTTGAGGAAATGCAAGATGTGAGGTGTTCGTGACTTACTGCTGCACTTCAAACACACTGCTCTTTGATGAACTGTTTTTAAAAATAGTTCTTATATTATTGAGAAAAATATGCCAAGTGGGCCTAAATTATTTACAGCAGCTCATATTTGCCCATCTCGAGTGCAATGTTATTGGTGATGAATGACGTGTTGCTATGTCTAAGGCGTATATTATACTGAACTGATTGACCTAGGCAACCTAAGTACATGTAAAGGTAGGTCGGGAGTAAGGTTGGCTTACACACTACACGAGATATCAATAACTTACTTAGCTAAATCCCGTGCATTATCCGCGCAAGCTCGCTCCGCGTGCCTGCGGTTACAGGGGCAGGTAGCCCTGACGGGACGGCGGCACGGCGCCGTGCTGGGGCAGGATGTGCCGGCCGCCACGTGGCACGGGGCTGCGCAAGGATGACCGCAGCTGGGACGTTTCTCCATGCAGGGTTGAGTGCACCTGGGAAATTATGGGAGATTAGGAGTCGTGTGAGAGGAGTGGCAACGACGCGCGCCGTGGCTTCAGTGTGCGGGGAATATAGTGGCAACGTCGCTTAAGCCACTTGCGTATATTGTGTTATTAACCGTTTAGTTTTATTAGAAGTAGCCCTGATAGTGTCAGAGTAGGATCAGTAGTAGTCTTGATCATTTTCATTGTACCCACAATTGTATTCTTTTTTAAAAAGATAAAAAAAAACATTTATTCAAAGTTAGCTGAAAATCAGCACTTTTTGAAGGTCAAATTTACAAAAGACAGCCCGTCACCACTTCCTGTGTGTTTTTATTGGGAAAAAGAAGTGGTGGAACAAACTCCCCAGCAAGACAATTAATTTCCACACTAAAGCTATTTTAGTTTTAATTCACATAATGGATAACTTTGTTTAAGTAAAGAAAAAATTCAATATATCAAAGTGGTTGATACTTACTTGCCAGTATCACAAGGTCCTTTATGACAAGTCTTGATGCAGGTGTGTTTGCCGCACGGCAGCGGCTTACCGCACGGCAACCCGCACGAGAACTCCTCTTGAGAACACGGTATGGTTTTGCGTTCCTGTTGAAGACGAAATTAGTTGTTAATATTTTTAGGCTTGATAAGTATCTTATGGAAAGGGAAAGTTATTTTCCAGATAAATAATAGTTCCTGGGCTGGCGGACAGTCGCCGGAGTGGCACGAGTGGTGCGGCGGGTGCTACATAAGCCGTACCTCATGGTCACCGTGGCAGCGCTTGGTAGTGAGCACGACACAGGGCGGACAGTCGCCGGAGTGGCACGAGTGGTGCGGCGGGTGCTACATAAGCCGTACCTCATGGTCACCGTGGCAGCGCTTGGTAGTGAGCACGACACAGGGCGGACAGTCGCCGGAGTGGCACGAGTGGTGGGGTGGATGCTTGCAGGGACGCTCGCGGATGCAGGGGGCGCTGCAGGCGGGAGGTCTAGTCCCACAGCGGACTGGTGGTAGGATCACTTCGGCACCGCATTCGCATGTAAGTTCTTCGAAACCTGGGGAGTAATTTTTTGTGTGAAAACACCATTTTTGTGTTCAGAATTGTGTGCTAATATCGTAATGCCGGATACTGACTGACGCGGGGACATGGGGCACAGTGGCCCGTGTGGCAGAACTCCTCGCAGCGGTGCGTCTGGCAGGACAGCGTGCGGCCGCACACCACGCCGCAGCGGTGCGACGTCGCCGCGCAGCACAGCGTGCGGCAGCGGTGACGACCGCATGACAGCTTCTGTATATATTAACGTGAGAAATATGAGCAAGAAAATCGGGTTTGAAAATTGAGGCCATATTTTAACAAATATATTTTGATTTGCTAAAAATAACTAAAATATACAGCTCTTGTTATAAAAGAATTAAATTGTTAGCAATAATGCAGTTACTTACTGTGATTCAATATGTAATTGTAAACATTAAATAAAATAACTTTTATAGGTAGCATGCTAAATGCAAGTATAAATAAGTTGTTATTTATTCAGTTTGTTGTGCGCCATTGTAATACTAAGGTATTGTTTTCACAAGCTTTTATTTAACTTGCAATGTATTTAATCTGTTCAGGTGAAATCTTGCAATTCAATTTTGAAGCAGATATCCTTATTTTTTTACTTGGATAAACCTAATGCTGAGCATCAAGTCTTGTAGTAGTGAAAAACAAACCTTATTACACTTCTTTTGGCACATAACATTGTTGTACATAGCAGGCAGGTCAGCGCACGGCACCTCGCGGCTGGAGTGCCCGCACAGGCATTGTAGCACCGTCTTGTCGGGGCATTCGGGGCATGGACCTGATGGCAAAACATATTCATAAGAAAATGTGTGAAAGGGCCAAGGGTCCTTATGTAATTTTTGACTTGAAAAAAGTGCTAATTTAATTAACCTACTTTCAATAAACGCTTTTAATAGGATGTTGAAGTATCAAATTTAATTTGGGTACCCAGAGTTGGGTAGGCAAATCTGTTGAACATTAGTTCTAAGCGAACAGCTGAGTCCGGGAGGCAGAAGCGGTATAACTTTGTTTTGTTCATCTTATGAAATACACATAGGATGTTGTAATAGACAGACACTTTCACGTTTTTGTGGGTTATACGAAAATAGTCTTACCTTCATGGCAGTTAAGTTTGCAGAAGTGTTTGTCTCCAGCCGGACCACAGTTCAGAGGTTTGGCGCAGATGTTACCACACAACGGGATGGGATCCGTGCACGATTTACGCGAGTCTTTCGCCAACCTAACGAAAATAATATAACTTAGAAACATTCAGGGATTAATTTAATTAACTTCTTTTGTTTAGTGTCATTTTAAGGTTTGATGAATAAACACATAAATAACAATAATCGTAACATCGTTTCACTTAGGTTCACCAATCCAAACAGTCCTGGCAACCTGGTCTAAAATCGGCATCTTGCTAAGCTTACTAAGCAGGTGCTTGGCAACTGAATTTTTGCAACTTAAAACCTACATAATATTGTTACGACTTCAAAACATGTACAAATTAGAAGTTTTCTTAAAACTACTCTTCAAATATATTTGTGACAAAAGGCACTAACTGCGTATTCCCACAAGGGCAAGTCTTCACATGTTTAGGCAGCAACTGGCAAGCAGGACAGGGTGGCGCGTGACACTTAGCGCGGCACACGTGTGCGCCACACGCCAGCACACGTCCGCACGCGTCGCCGCACTCCCAGCTACTGACGCCGCCTGTTTCTGCCGTGCAGGGAACTGACCGGGATTTCGCGGCTGGGCAGAAGCATACTGTGGGAAGAAGAAGGATGTTATGTATTTGACTCATTTCTTGTAGCCTAAAAGCCTTGCCAATATTCTGTCTATCTGCGGTGTTGCTTATTAGAGATAAGAGTTTGTACTTGTAGGGGGGCAAAACAACAAATAGAATATTAACAACAGGAGTAAGTTGGATATTGAGCATACTGTGTGTACGCCAAGCGTTATCGTTTGTGCACCTGACAAGCTGGGCTATGTTTTTTAAAGAGAAAAAAGGATGTTGTAATTAGTTATGGATGATTTTATTAAGAAAAACAAAGATTGCGCAAGCTATCAATTGACTAAATTTCTATAAGCTGCTCTATGTTTATTCAAATGATTATAACAATAAGATAACAGGGGTCAATGACTTCAATTAAAGTGCAAACATAGTGTAAACAATAAACAAATAATCTCACCTTGTTCAACAGTCTCAGTGCAGGTATCGCAGGGTCCTTCATGGCAGTCTTTAGCACAGGTATGCACGCCACACTCCAGGGTACGGCCACAGGTACGCCCACACACTTGAGGTAACTTGCTGCTGCAGAGGATCGAGCGGGACTCGGCGCCGCAACCACATTGCCTGCCAAAGATAGGTGATGTCAATTTGGTTAAGTTACTGTAATTTCAAATAATGTGCAATTGACATGGAGTAATCTGGATGTTGACAGTAAAGACGGAAAAAATAAATAAATAATGAAACCCTGCTTCATTCGCTAAGTAGGAAGAGTGTAGCGAGAAGGCAATAGGTGGTAAATATAATGCTATGTCGGAACGGAAGCTGAATATACAGCTATTCGTATTAAAAAGTTAAATGCAAACAAAACTAGTAAATACAAATTACTACAAGAAAAAATAAATGTTTACTTCATCCAGTTTGTACGCTAAGCACATGTACTTATCTAGTGAAACATAATAGGTACATACTTAACAACAGTAGCCTGACACGGCGGACAGGGTCCGGGATGGCACAACAGCGTGCAGGGGTGCGGACAGGCCCTCGCCCTGCGACAGGCGCGACCACAGGTGTGCGCCCCTGCGGCGCCGCGCTGGTACTCAGGCGCTCGCACAGCCCCGCACATGCAGCGGTATTCCGTAGGAATGGCCTCATTTGTGTTCTGACAGGCTGGGCAACGCCATTTACCCTCTGATTTAAAAAAAAAGGTTGATGTTAAATAGTTCGATGTTGATGTTCGAAATTGGCTTTTGCTTATAGCAGAAACAGTGGCAGGGAAAAATGGAAGAGGATGACATATTGCGGCGACTCCAAATAAAATTGGGAATAGGGCAGGAGGAAGAAGATAAATATAGCAGAAAGTTGTCTAGCGCCGTTTCACCCGCGTTCGGTGAAAACTACTTCCTTTACCCGGGTAAAATAATGCCGATAGTGTAGCTTCCCAACATTGAAATAATTTTTCAATATGGTTTAGTTAGAGCCTTGAGATTACAAACAAACAAAACATATTTCCTCGCTATAATATTAGCATGGAAACAATTTTGACATTAGGCAATTGATGTTTTCTATAAATTGAGGAAAAATAATAGATACTTGAAGAGTATTTGTAAAATAATCTTGTAAACAATTTTTTTTATGACTACATTGTTTTGATGAGTAAGATATGTTATAGATATTGAATTGATGAGTCATTCGTCTAGTAATATTGTGCAATGTTTTGAGAAATTAACTCTATTGTAAAACAAGTTCATGTAATAACTACTGTGTTTTCATTTATAGCATTAGGTTATTTTCAGGTCATATTGCGTAGCTTGCAAGATAAGTAGGCGACATCTAGACCTACAATAACATTGTGCAATAAAAATTTTGGTCACTAAAAATCATTGCGCAATCTTCAATATCAGTCAGTCAGTACATAATATTGCACAATTTAAATGGTCATCTAGGTAGCATTGTAAATACAGTTTATAGGATATTTGTAAATAAGTAGTGTACTCACCAACCATACTACTCATGGCCCACTTCCTAATACACCTGAGATGTAACACATGGTAACAGTTGCTGCAAGACCACACCTGGTCAAACTGCTTCACCCTGTCGCAGCAGACCAGGCATTCCAGCGTGCCTTTATCCAGCTGCTCAGTGAGACGTTCACGCTGGGTCATCTCTTTGTTCGCTACAATAGAACGTTTAAGAACTGTGTTATTATTGTATGTGGAGCAAAGGGGTCTAAAGAATTGTATATTGTCAAATGACATCATCAAAATATAGGTGACACGATTAAATAATGCATTGCATAAAACAATTCGCCAATGTGGTTTGATTTATAAATGGCCAAGCAATAGTCATTAGAAAAATAAATAAAGTATGCACATACCTTGATCAAAATTGTATTTACTTTTAGACCGAGCAGGACTCGGCCCATTATCAGACTTAGACATTCTATCTCTTTCTCTGTTTTCTCTTTCCCTTTCTCTATTTTCTCGTTCCCTCTCTCTATTATCTCTTTCTCTGTCTCGGAGTTCCCGCTCCATTGCTCTCTCTCTGTCCCTGTTTTCCCGCTCTAATGCTCGATCTCGTTCTCTGTTTTCTCGCTCTAGTGCCCTATCTCTGTCTCTGGTCTCTCTCTCAAGTGCTCTCTCCCTCTCTCGGTTTTCTCTTTCTTGTGCTCTATCTCGATCCCGATTTTCTCTTTCCCTATCTCTATCTGACCTCTCATCTCGTCCCTGTAAGTATGTATTAGCATATTGTTCATCTTCTGTGCTATTGCGTTCCATTGCACGAAGCCGTTGAGTTCCATTCCAATTCTTACCCCGACCTGAACCTTCCCCTCTGCCATTCCTCACATCTTGACTGTCTTTGCTGATAGCACTATTGTAGAAGGTACGAGCATCATCTTTATTCTTTGACTTATAATTAGATTTTCCTTGGCCCCTTTTGTTACTTGAATCATAATTACGATTATTTGACTCATAGTTGCGACTACTAGAATCTTGGTGACGGCTATTTGATTCATATTGCCTATCTTCTTGGTCCTGATTGCGGTTATTAGATTCATGATTACGGCCCTTTGATTCGTAATTTCGACCGTTTGATTCATTATTACGATAATGCCCATCACGGTAGCGACCATTAGATTCTTGGTTCCTAGAGTGCTCTTGTGGACGGTGGTATGATTCAGATTTATGGATTTCATTTTTCTGGGAGTTCTGTGACCTCTCTCTCCAGTTAGAGTCTGATGAACTACTGTTGGTATTTCGAGGTTCATTATTACTAGAATAGTTAGTTTGTGGATCATTCCCACTACTGTAGTGATTCCTAGATTCATTAACATTACTATAATTACTTCTAGATTCATTGTCGTCATGTACAGTACTAGATTCAGGAATGTTCTGAGTGCTTGTTGACGGTGTCATCATAGAACTTTTTGGCACAAATTCAGTAGCTGTTGGAGTGAGATTAGATTTGAGTATCATTGCGTTTGTGTAAGCACTGGGATCAGATGCCACTGGGTTGTATTGATTTTGTACATTCATTGGGTATGCTTCAGTGCCAGCTAGGTTGGTAGCGGTTGCTGCATATCCATAGCTGTCTAACTGGGGATTGTGTGGGGTGGCAGGCATGTTCTGGTAATTATATTGTCTAGTAGGATAACTCTCGTATTGCACATTGTTATAGTTGCTAGCAGTTGGGGCACCATTATTTTGCATTTGAGAAATAAACTCATTAAAGCTCACATACTGATTAGGTTGGTCTGGTCTATTGGGGTAGTAGGCTTGGTTAACATATTGGACGTTCGGGTCACCGTTCCAGGCTTGGTACTGGTTGTTGTAAGCGTATGTGTTGTTCCACTGAGACATGATAGCGGGGTAACAAAATATGTTGTGAAATAATTGTGTTATACTGGGGGAAGTATGGCAAACAATTTTGCAGTTTACGCTTGTTTTTTTTGTTGTTGCGGTGATGTTGTGACCGCAGGCCGAAGCCTGAGGTCTAGAGTTAACCGTTTAACCCTACCTGAAATTATTAAAATTGGTAAATTGTTATCAAATTCGAGAGCAACCGACATGTGCCACTTTCTAAAATATAAGATGTTGTTGTTGACTCACCACTTGTTTGTTTTTTCTATCGATACGTTTTTGTTAAAAATAACTATAAAGTAACAAAAAATAAACTAAAATAATTTAATAATTTATAAAATTGTAATAACTTTAACGATATGACAAGGATGATTCGGATTCGGAAGAAGGGTGAAGGGGAGGGCGGTCGACGTTGACAGTTTTTCGTTGCAGCTTGCATCAGCAAAAATACATTTTTCATTTCTAACAAAAAATCTCAGAAAAAATATATTACTAAGATTTATCACAATCACATGGTGAATTATTTACAAAATATTAATGCAGCATAGTTTCAAAATCTAAAGTATTTTAATCACTG